>OZ038530.1:8892500-10185000 GCA_964036665.1 Gordius sp. MW1
ACACTTTTACATAAGGGAAGGGGATTGAATAAATATACGAATGATTTTCATATGAAAATATTACTTTTACTATAAGTGTAAGCGCCTATTAAACCTATTTCCTCGTAATATAAAAATCATTTTTATTAAACACGATTTCCATACACGGATCTATGCCATCCAATTAGTTTTTAACGCGTTTTCTTTTGTAGTATTTTATTTACCAATGTATTTTACCCATGTGATACTTTTATTTATTAATTTGAATAAATGTTTACTAAGAAGTGTTTGACATCTAATCTTTCTAAGATGTCTCATAGTGGTTGTAACGTAACGCGCGAATTAATAACATAGCAATAATAATAGTCAATGCATAACTTAACTGTTGTAGTTGCTTACTACACGAGTATTTCCTTCCCCACCCTCATCTATCTCCACGATTAATTACGCATAGTAAGACCAGCTGCGCTGGCAAGGCAATTCCTTCACATTTTTTCTCTTTTGCTTTTTTCGCATGGAATTTATTTAATATTTTTTAAATATGATTGACGCGAATGTGACCGTCAATCGTTATCCGTCATTGTCCTTAATTGATCAGCTGGTATCTGACAGTGCGAAATAGAGCGCCGAGAGTATGTGATTCCGATGCTGTGGAACGCTATTGCAGTTCTGGAAAATTCTGTCGATACCTGCTGGTGGACAAGATGACGCGGTGGTATTTAACGTGTAGAACGAGGTTTCGGAAGTGCATGAGCGCACGTGTAACCCGGAAGCGAATTAATAACCCATTTCCGACGTTAATCGTCGGTACACTTTTGGGTGTGGCGCCTACGGGTGCGGCGTCTACGGACGCGTTTAATTAATTCGGAGGCTTAATGCCTGTTATGACCTGTTTTTTTGGCTTAATGCCGTATCACCTTTAATTAGGTTTGATGAGGTCGAGATTCCTGGGTGGCAAATATTTTGCCCTGTGCGCATGATTGATTGATTTTTTGGAGTTAATTACCTCGCATGTACGAAGGGAAGTTAATACCATCGTTGTCAGGTCCAAGATTACCGTTATGGAGTTCATAGCTCCCAGGTAATTATGGTTGGCGTAGTTGCATTTATGCGAGATACGCCTGTGACAGTTTTTTTAACTTAGTGATGTTGCTGGTGCCTATGTTGGCGCCGATAGCTGATAAGTGGTATAGCGACGTCACCAATATTTAACAGGAATATCGTATGCTTTTGGTCGGAAGGCTAGCAGCTCTTATGGAGAAGCAGCCAGAACGACTTAGAGTGGCGAAGATGTTTCTGTCTCGCTCTATTGGGGAAAAATCATCAAAAAACTACTGTGGGTTGCTTTAACGAAAATAATTGGGTGAAGTATCCCGAACCCAACGACGTCCAATACATTGACAAAAATTCCCTTCCCCCTAGCAAGCTTGAAGGGTATGGTTCGTTTAAATTTTATGGTCAACGACAAAACAAATCGAAAAGACGGAACCGGAAGACGAGTCTGAAAACGTTCAACAATACAGTGCGATTCGTAAGTCCGAACAATGGACAGCGGTCAACAACTCAAATCCGACGACCGTGCTTAGAAGTCAACAATCGGGTCGGAGGAGGTTATCGTGAAGGGTATGGTGTTGTAGTTGCTTACTACACGAGTATTTCCTTACCCCACCCTCATCTATCTCCACGATTAATTACGCATAGTAAGACCAGCTGCGCTGGCAAGGCAATTATGCTTGAAGGAGCGTACAAGGCATTGATTCTGTGAACTCACACACACACACACACAAATCCCGTGTAACATCTGTGTACTAATTTCGATATAGATTTATTTACGTGCGTGTTAGTCCCTCTCCCCCCATCGTTCTCTACGCGATTTATTTACGTGTAGGAATACATCACATGATACACAGCGAGTATTCCCATCATTATTTACGCGTAGATATACATTTTCTTTTGTTCTTATAATAATTAAGATTCTTTCGAGTATTATCTTATTCCCCGATTCTTGGGCATCGTATATTTAAATAACGGATAAATGAATACTAAACGGAGATTTAAGGTAAGATTGAAAATCTCATTTAATAATAATGAATAATCATAAAATCTAAAAATTATAAAGATTAATTCTTTTTTAACTTTGCTTATTACTGTAATGGAGTAGTATTCAAGGTAGCCTTTTTGAATACACGCGATTTTACTATACTTGAGCGCGGTCACAGACATTTGATTATAATCGTAGCCATTTGAATACACCTTAGTTTACACCGTACTTGGTATCTCTTATTTGATTATGTATGTCCTTCTTTATAATTATTACTCGCAGTTATCTATAAAAAGCAATTTTATATCATTTGAAGATAACCTACTATATTTCAATAATAGAATTATTATTCCTTCTGGTTTAAAGTCACAGGTTTTAAATATACTACATAATGGGCACCCTGGGATTGGAGCGATGAAATCTTCAGGGAGATACTATGTATTTTGGACCAACATGGACAAGGATATAGAACAATTTGTAAATGGTTGCAATAATTGCCAAGAAGGTAGGCCTTTAACGAAAGAAGTACCAATGTCCAGCTGGAATATTCCCAACAAACCATGGGAAAGGATTCACATTGATTTGGCGGGGCCAATATCAAATAATTATTGGCTGGTTTGCATTGATGCCCTCACTAAATGGCCTGAAGTTATGGTTATAAACCAAATCAACACATCTAACATTATTTATAATCTACGAGTTTTATTTTGCAGATTTGGGCTTCCCCGTTATATAGTAAGTGACAATGGTCCTCAATTCACATCAGATGAATTTACAACTTTCTGCAAAAGAAATGGAATTCGACATTTTCGGGGCGCACCGTACCACCCTAGAACGAACGGCCTAGCAGAAAGATATATAAGGACCATAAAGAACAAATTTTTTGCGGGAAGGAGACAAGGCCTAAACGATCGTGAAAATTTATTACAAGTTTTATTTAATATGCGAACGACGGTAAATACCACCACTGGTATTAGTCCGGGGGAAGGTATGTTCAATAGAAGACTTCGAACAACTCTTGACCAATTAAAATGGACACGGAAGGAGAAAATCAGTGATTCCGTTTGGAAACAAAAGTATTACAGGAACCGGGGCCTGGAATACCGTGATTTTGCTCCAAATCAAAAAGTTTGGGTACAAAATGACAGATCTCCAGGTTGGAGAGAAGGTCAAGTCCTTACGAAAAATAGTTACCTGACCTATGACGTACAATTGGGTGACAAAACTCAAGTAAAACACGCCGACCATATGAGAGTAGTCAAACGACCAGATCCAGCAGCGATTTCAGAAGACAACATACTTCCATACAAAAGAGTATCGGTTCCAACTGTCAGATACCCTCAAGGTTTCGCTTAAAGGGTGGAGTAGTGTAATGGAGTAGTATTCAAGGTAGCCTTTTTGAATACACGCGTTTTTACTATACTTGAGCGCGGTCACAGACATTTGATTATAATCGTAGCCATTTGAATACACCTTAGTTTACACCGTACTTGGTATCTCTTATTTGATTATGTATGTCCTTCTTTATAATTATTACTCGCAGTTATCTATAAAAAGCCGTGTTTATTTAATAAAAGAATCTCTCTGTGCCTTTCTGTCTCTGTCTCCTGATTTAGTGTATGGTTTAGGACAATACCCCCGGCCACTTCGTTACAACTACAATATAACATTATTTTTTGCTTGGTAAGGAGTGACGTGTCATATATGCATAAATGATATGACAGATTAATAGGACCATTTGATCATTATATCTTTTTTCTTAACATCAATATCATTTTTAATGGATAAAGAGAATCAAAATATTTTGTAATAATCTTAAATCATTTTTGTATAAGGTCTTATAGTAGATACAACGCAACGCGCGTGTAGTATATAACAGTGATTCTTAACCTGGGGGTCGCGAGAAGTTTGCCGGGGGGCCGCCAAATTTTTTTAGAATAAAATAAAAATATTCAGAAAAGCTTTAGAAAAAATACTCACCAGGGGATTCGAACTCGTTGCCTTAAGATTCATTATTAGAATTAATAAATGATTGTAATTTAAAATCTTTGTTTAAAACAAAAAGTTTGCCGCAATTTTGGATACAAATTCATGCAGAATATCCTCCATTATTTTCAGCAGCAATTCAAAATTTGCTGCCTTTCGCTAGTACATATTTGTGTGAAAAAGGCTTCTCAACTATGGTAGATATAAAAACTAAAAAACGCAATCGATTGCGACTAGATTCCTGCATGAGGATAGCATTACAATCAATTGAACTAAGAATTAACAAATTGGCTTAAGATGTTCAGCAGCAGAAATATTAAATATATTTCCGAATGCATATATTTTTTATTTTAAACATTGTTTTTATGTTTAATTATGAAGTTTTTATGTTATTATTATTTCATTATCTATTTAAATTTTAAATAGATAATGAAATAATAAAGTTGTGTTTTATTTTTTATTATATAATAAAATGCAAAAATAATAAAAAATCAATATATTATAGATAATATAACAAATATAAATTTATGAAAAAAGTGGGGGGCCGCAAACAAATTATAAAATATTTGGGGGGCCGCGTGTATAAAAAGTTAAGAACCACTGGTATATAACATTAGTCTGGTAAACAATTTGAAATTATTATTTATGCTATTTTAACGTAGTGCCTATTAATAATATAGTGGTAACGCGACGCCGAACAATAATAGCTTTTCCCATGGGAGCAAGGTGAGAAGGCACAGGTTAGCTAAATAAGAATTTTTTTATTGCGGTATTAATAAAGTTAAATAACTTAGTTTATAACTATAAATCTATAAGATTTATTTACTTATGCCATTTATCGGTTATTTTATATTAGCAATATTTAGTATGTGTGAATTAAATTCATATATATTCATCTATGTAATTTCCAAGCTTCTGTTCCACTTCAATCTCTCGTAAACATTGATTATGAATGCTTTGTATCCTTAACAAACTGCGTTTCTTAATATTTCGCGAACTATTTTTAGTTGGGTGTCGAATTTTGGTAAAGTTATGAGGAAGCAAAAATTCTTTGTGCAGCAATAATTTGTGCTTGCAATCTTTAGTTTGGGTTTGTAAATGAATACTTTTCAGGTAAACGCAAAATTTGTCCCGAACATACCGCAGCAAATCGCACCAAGTATTTTTCTCGACAACCATGTTGGGCCTTCTAAATTTCGCACATAAATAAAATTTTTTTAAATAAGAGTAATTTTAAATCGATGTGTCTGTATTGTCATTTGAATTTCATAATTTTTCAAATTTATAATATAATAGATGAATGTTGCTTATATTATTTCAAATCACTCTCACGTCTATTTTCTATATCTTAAAGTCATTGCTGCTTTTAACAAAGGTTTAAAAAAATCTACTTATACTTGAAAAAAAGTATTTTTTCTAACATACCCGTTGATAATTACATATGGGTAATTGTGAGCGCATTTGCCAGATGGAAGTATCTTGCGACAAGCATATAATATTGTGTACTCATTATCTGTATACATTATCCTATAGGTAGTACTAGAATAAAATTCCCTTTTTTCGTTGTAATAGTCCGAATGAACCCAACCTGGATTTTTGGTGTCCAACCAAGTTTCAAGAATTGACGGTCCTATACACTGACTCCCACTTTAAATACAATGTATAGTAGTGTAACGAAAAGTTTTTAATATATAACTAGTGTCAATAGTAAGGATTCGATTATTAAAGTATCAATATATATATAGGAAAAATGGTATTACAAATATCCTGCATGCTTCACTTGAAATGAATTGTTAATACGATGCATATGTTCTGTTATACCAGAATCAAAAAGGTATTCGTTAGGTGGCAGTGTATGGGCGATAGCTCTCCAAAGACCCATAAACTGAAAAATATATCATTTGTTAAAATGCAAGAAGTTACTTTAGTGATGTTAATATTTGGCTGTGGGTTAATGTCTCGCTCCATACAAGTATAATTCCTTTTTAGTAGGGGGGAAAAACGTGTGTATTGGACCACATGATCTTTTGTCGCGAATCGAATCCTTTCTAATCGTGTTATTATATATAATGTCAAATAAATTAATCAGCGATTCATTTCAGTGTCATGAAACTTAACACACCTAGAATTAATAATATTCAATACCTTTGTTCTTTATTTTGTGTGTTTCACCTAATTGGAGCTCTTGATGAGGAGTGAAAGCTAATGTAACGGTCGCTACTAGCGAAAAAAATAAAGCGGTTAGCATTACAATTTAAGACGGAGCGGTAAAACAAAATTTAATATGAACTTAAAAATGAAGTCCCTCCACCTTTAGCATTTTGGTAATGAGATTTTTATATACATGACGGGTCTTAAGTTTTGTGTGAGACCGTAAACAATCATGATGACATTAGATATTAAAGTACGTGATAAAAATTTGACTCTCTTCCCCGTTAAAAAATGCCTTTAGCTGGCGGGCATATCATCTTTTACACGCACCACATGATAAATCAAATATTGCAAAATAATTGTTTTGTACATATTTGGCTTATATTTATGATCGATGCTAATGAGATTTGTCGACATTATATAAAAAACTGGCACGGAAGGCGACCTATGTTTATTTGTGCTTAGATATGTAAATATTTATATTTCATTTAGTTTTTCCGTAGGGTGTGTTTGGTAGTCTCATTTTAAAAACTCGATTGTCTATATATTACCTCAAGTTTTCCAAGAATAGTTATAAAAACAAAGATGGCTAGACATTTGTTAAGCACAATTTATAGTTATTTTAAGCATAGTTTATAGAAAGAGTTTAAATATCAAAACTGAAGTAGTGATTCATCTTTTGTAATTATCGCAAAAGTTGTCCTTTTATATATGTCTGATACTAACCCATTCTTCTAATTATCTATATCATTATGTTGCTGTTATAAGCATTAATTTTTAAAATATAATGTGGTATATCGCTTATTTATTAAAAAGTTTGCAATTTATATGTCCACATATTTAACAAATGTATAAATAAATGTAATAAAGAGCTAAAAATGTCACCATTTTGATGTTTGTTTGTCACTTTTACAGATTGCCTCTAATTATATAATACTCATTTTTGCTTAAAATTGAATAAATTATAATTTTGTATTAATTTAAGTGTTTATTCTTTTATTAAAGAGCATAGGTGAAATTGCATAATAAGTACTGAACCGCCTATTAATTAATGCCCGAAATAATAATTTTTTCAAATTGAAACCAATAATTTACTTTTTAAACAAATTTTACATTGTTTTTTATTTTTGGGGGATAATAACTACGATTATTAAATATTATACAACCATAAGTGATCAAACAATGCACGAAAACAAAATAATCCAATATATAAAAAATCTCATTAAGCCCGAACCGCCAGATTATAAATTGATATAGTTACCCGCCAGGCTTGACACGTGGGCAAGGCGGGTCGGACGAGCAGCAGCTTTTCTAGTCTCTAATTTAGTGACCTTATGCCAGGGTAAGTGGTCGCTTACGTTGGCTAGTGTTACATTTTACTCATCACCTCTGTCCTCAACCCCTTATCGATGGTTTAGGTTTACTTGCCTTAAAATAGACTTCGCCTCAGTATTGCGTCGCCCAAAGTCAGAATGATTTGGTCCATTAGCCTAGCATGCAATTCGCTTTTTTTAATGTTCTGGATTTTCCTGAGCATTAGTATTGTACTTATGCATATATGAAACATTCAGTAGCGTAGGGACCCCCCCCATGGGCAAAAAAATTTGAATTTTTTTCAAATTATACGGAAAATTTCAATGATATTAATAGGAGTCTTGTTTGCGCATATAGAAATAATAAGTTATCTTTAATTTGAAATTTAATTTTAGATGAAATATACTAATTCTAACACTATTTTTACAACAATTTTTTGTCCCGAGTGCGTGTTTTGTAATAAGAAGAAATTTAATTTTAATTATTTTTCTAAAAAACTGCTCAATCTAAAATATTGAGGAAGATGCTGATAATTTTATTTTTATAAGTATTTTATATGGTTATTTTAACTTACATTAGTTCCTTGTTTATAGAAATTTTGGATATAAAACTAGAGATGAGTAAATAAAATACAAATAATTAATATTAATGTAAATGATAACTTTACAAAGCGTTTTGCACATTTCTTTCATACATGCTTCATTTTAAAACATACCGTAAAATTTAGTTTATTCAGAAATTGTGCGTGCTAATCCTAGAGGAAAATTGTGCGTGCTAATTTAACTAAAAATTAATATTCCTTATGGTTTAGTAAATTCAATTTTTAAAGTTTACTTTTTAATGACCATGATATAGCTAACTTTATTATAGAAAATACAGCTGGCACCCCCAAAGCCGGGAATGGGCTTAAATGGCGGGCCTGGCTTGGACGAGCGTTATGGTAATAAAACGGGCTCGGGACGGTCTTGGACAAAACCTTTTTGTTTTAATATATAAAAATGGTGTTTCTAATGATGTTTATCAAATTTTATTATTATTTAATTTTACAATATAAACAAATCCTTATTAATTTTTGTTTGCTATTCTTTCATAGAACTTGTGATTTTTAAAGAAGTGGATTCCAATGTTTTTATTTTTTAAAAAGGGGATCGTGAAACATTAACAAAATGTATATTTAGTATAAAATTAACCTAGCATAGAGTTTCAATTATCATAAATGGTTTTATGCAGCTTCAAGTGCTACTAATAAAAATTTAACTTGTTGGAAGAAACAAAAGCCTGTTTGAGACTGATGTATACATGATTAATATTGAACATTTTCAACATATAAATAATTAATTGATGCTGCAGAATATATAAGATTTTTTGGGAAGGTGTAGGCTGGGCCTATGCATTAAATCAGCGGGGCGAACTCGGGCTTATAATATTATTTTAACGGTCCCGGGCCGAGACACTTTTTGGTACTGGTGGGAAAATTAAGCCTAAGACCCATGCAAGTGTTTAGTTCAACAATGGGCCTAATTAGCGCAAACAGAAAAACAGGAAGGAGCTCTTTGCAATTTGCGTTTCTGAAGATTTTATTAATGCATTTTTCACCAAATACCATCTAAGATGTTGAATTTATATAATTTTAATTAGTTTTTGTTTCCTCGAAATTCTTTGACACTTAATTTACCCTGCCCCCTTCCCTACTTAGATGATCCTGCCTCCGCTACTACTGTATATAAGCTTATATATCAAAAAAATTTGACCCCCCCCACCCCCTCCATGAGGCAATCCTTGCTACGCCTATGGAAACATTAATACGACCTATGAATCCTTACATCCTCTAATCTTATCTATATCATTATCTACAGATCCATATTATGGGTGGAATTGGGAGTTTACCTTTAGTATAATCTAGATTACTCCACTTTCTAGAATAAATCTCTTGGAGGTCAGCGTTTAATTTTAACATAAAAAGATAGTAAAAACTACGACGGTCCTAAGTCCGTGTGCAAAAAGTGGGGGTTGGCATCAGGTCGGTAACCGGCTATAAAAATCCAGTCCAAAATCATGATAGTTTTAAACAAGTTTTACAAGAGAAAGCTAGGGCGTTTTCCTCAAACGACACACACTGCATACCCCGCCCGTGCAATGTAAAAAATATACTAGGTTACGCCTAACTCACAAAGAAGGCTCTTAAAGTGTGGAAGAATGCGAATAACGTGAAGGAATGTGGGAACGTTGACGGAAAAGAGCATTGAGGTCGCACAAATATTAAAAGGAAAGGTACACACCGTCTGACTACAAGAGAGAGGTGAAACGGAACCAAAGCTCGGGAGTTAGGGGGATACAAATTGTTCTACAGTGGGTCACCAAATTGTAGAAACGAGTTCGGTATCGTTTTAAGCGAATCGTTCAAGGACAAGGTGATGGAAGTCAAGCGTTGTTCCGACAGGCTAATGTGGGTGAAGATTGCAGATCAAGGGGGCCTCCTAACCGTTATGTGAGTGTATGCTCCCCAAATTGGGTGCATGGAATCAGAGAAAGACAATTCTTCGATTCATTGGAAAAGGAAATACAAGGAATCCAAAGAAAGAAAGGCTAATTATTAACGCTCACGTTGGGAAAGATCGCCTCGAGTATGAACTCAATCCTGGGGGCTATGGGCATGGTCTGAAGAACAAAGAAGGGGAAAAACTTCTCCAAGTACCCAAACATATGGCATGGCGATCGTTAATGCTAATAATAAATGAATTAAAACTCTAATTCGAAGAAAAAGTTATTAAGTTAAGGATATGTTTATTAAAAAAGAACTGAGCAGATTAAATAGGTTATACGATTTTAGCATTTTGAGGTATAATGGAGTATATTGCTAAATTTGTCTTAACTAGATCCTGAAACTTAATATAAAATAAAAAGCTCGGGCCTTCGGCCCTCGTGGGAAGGGGGAGAAGGGAAGGGAAGGGAAGAGGGGAAGGGAAGGGGGGACGACTCATCTGTACTTCGTATAAATGTATCATATTTGCTATAATTTATGGGCGAGAAAGGTGGGAAGGGGCGAGAATGCCTATAGGGGGGTATTAAATGCCTAATGATTAATTAATTATTTATACAAATTTTCCATTTATAGGCAAAATGTAATATAGGCAAAATGTAATATAGGCAAGGGTTAGGGTTAGATTTAGTGTTTGCATCTAGTTGCGTATTACATTAGTTTTTATGGCCTTTAGTGATTATGGGTCTAACAAACATTATATTATAAAACATCACAATGTGAATTTGCAGAATTGTTGGGAGAAATTTTTTGTTAAATTTGAACAATTTTTAATAAAAAAAATCAAAAATTTGGCCAATGGTCATTTTTTCTCCATTGGTCAGTACCGACAGATACTCTATAAGTCAATAATAGCCAAAAAAACGGAAAAAAAAAATTTTGATGCTCACTTTGGCCAATGGTCATTTTTTTCCATTGGTCAGCAGCCAGCACACGGTAAAAGTGGATATAAATTCATAAGAGTAAAAAAAACGAAAAAAAAATTTATCACATTTTAGCCAATGGTCATTTTTTTCCATTGGTCAGCAGCCAGGACACGGTAAAAGTGGATATAAATTCATAATAGTCAAAAAAAAACGAAAAAAAAGTTTTCGAATCACATTTTGGCCAATGGTCATTTTATTCCATTGGTCAGTGAACAAATGATTATACAATGTTATTACCTTAACATATTTATATAAATCAACATGGCATTAACACGTGACAATGTAATGAATTGCGCATTATTTGAATCAGTTGTTTTTGGAATTTGAATAAAGATATTTCTTATTATTAAACGTTATAATACTCAGCAGCCAGCGGACGGCCAAAAAGTCAAAATAGCAATGGTAGGAACAGGAACAATCATAATAGTCAAAGAAAAAAATAATTTCGATTCACATTTTGGCCAATGGTCATTTTTTCCATCGGTCAGGAGCCAGCGGACGACCAAAAAGTCATAATAGCAATGGTAGTAACAGGAACAATCATAATAGTAAAAAAAAACGAAAAAATAAACTCGGATTCACATTTTGGCTAATGGTCATTTTTTTCATTGGTCAGCAGCCAGCGGACGGCCAAAAAGTCTTATTATCAATGATAGTAACAAGAACAATCATAAGAGTCAAAAAAAACTCCGCGATTCTAACCCAAAAACTAGATAAATTGCATAGCAATTAAAACAACTTTTATTTATGTTTATTATATAATAAAATAAAACAATAATAGAACAAGCGGACGGCCAAAAAGTCATATTATCAATGGTAGTAACAAAAAAAATATATTAATTTAATTTAAAAAATAAAAATAAAAATTTGCCCTCTCCGGGAATCGAACCAGCAATTCAGAACGTTCGCCGGGGTTCGAACCCACATTAATAGAGGCATAGGCTTTTGTAGGGGCACAGGAACCCATATCAGTAGAGGCATAGGCCCTTATAGTGGAGGGCATAGGGTAATTATAGCAATTAGATCAATGTTACCCAATTCATAAACGAATAGATATACTTATGCATTAATTTAACGTAGCAATTAAAACCCGACCCCGCCCGAAATCGAGGGAGATAGAGATGAGGGGTGGGGCACCTCTTTCTCATGCATTAATTCAAAAAATCGATAACCTAATATACCCAATGCAAATAGATAGGGAGGGTAGACAACGGACGACGGACAACCAAAAAACGAGCCCTCGTTTTAAAGAGGATCAGTAGTGAGAATTTTCGTTTAATTCATATACAAATTCTATGTCATGGCCATCACAAGGTTGTATGAATGCGTCAGGATATTTTTTTGGGGGAGGGGGGGGGGAGGGGGGTGGGTAGGAGCAAAAAAAGTTTGATTATACGGGTAATATTATAAATTATCAAAATTCCATCATTATTTAATTAAGTATATAAGTATTTATAGATTAGAAGTAACGCTCCCTCCTCTGTCCCCCTTGCAGAGGCATAAGTTAAAGAGTAAAAGATGCGAGTCTTTCTTATAACTCGCACTAAAAAATACTTTTGTCTATCGTTTAATATTTTGGGCGTCAAAATTTATTATATGAAAGTAACTAACGTTAAACATTTGTTGTAGATATTTTAAAAGTTAAGTTAATTGCATATAATAAAGGCAGATAGTTGCAGAGGGTGTTGTTTCACAAATTGAATTATTACTACTTCTTTTAAAAAAAGAAGCTATTTTATAAACAATACATAAAACAGGGAATCACATCTCAAACTTTCATCATATTAAATCTCAACAAAAGCTTATAAACATTCAAATTTTAAGGCGTTAAAACTAGAGGCAAGGAAATTTTGAAAAAGTTAGGGCGAATTAAGCAACGCAGATAATATAAATGTCTCCGTTGTGTTAGAATTAGAGTCCTATTAAAATCTTTTAATCGTCCCGAACCTGTCCTAAACTTATATTGTCCAAGCGCGCTCAAGCTCAAAATACTTTTTAAATTCTTTTCTGAACTGAGCCCTGTCAAACATTGGCAACAACTACGCAAGTTTTACATTTTACACTTATTTTACCACATAGATATATAATGAAATTAATAGCTACTAATGTACTTTAATACAAAGATTAATATAATACCCATAAATTGCATAGCAATTTGTAGAAGATTAAACTTCTACTTTTTTTTTTATTTATTATAACCCAAAAGAAAAGTGATTCAAGCGAATAATATTTAGTATAAACATCTTGTTTATTAGTAGCGAGGTGAGTGGTGAAATAATAAGGTTAAGATATATGAATAGTGAGGGTTGTGAATGCTCGAATAATAAAGGTTAAGTTGTATGAATAGGTAACCAATGATCGCGTTGCTATATTCAGATCTTATTTGCCAAGGTAACTATAGAAACCCCTCCTATTTGCGGGGAGTGCTAAAAATGAAAGTTAAAATACTTGGTTGGCCAATGTTTTAGTGTGCACTAGTGTTTGCTGGTGTGGTGACGGAGGTGTAAGTGATGATTGGAGTTGATGTGTTATCCAATATATTAGTAGATTTGTCGGAGCAGACATATCTATTTTAGAAGCGCATTATTCCATTAGTTCAATCGGTCAGTATTATTTAGAACTTTGGTAGTAAGTAGTTAGTGCTATTGCGTTGCCGAACGCCGTCTTTGTACGTTGCAAGAGGCCATGTGATGTTGATTATTTTGAGATATGTTTTGCAGTTGGGCCATTGGCAGGGCAGTGGAACATTTTTACGTTCGGAAGTTGATGTTGTTGCTTGTGTAGAGGTGTAATATGGTAACATGGTTTTCTTCGTATTAACAATCAGAAAAGTAGGTAGTTTGTATCTTTCACAGCAGCCACATGTTTCGTGGCATTAAGGACGAAATTGTTTGTTGCAGCTTGATTGTATGCCGGATTGAAAAGATAATGCCCTATATCTAAATTGTTTTATTTTAACTAAGAAAAACCAAACGCCATTACTCTATGGACTGTTATGGAGAAGAAAAAATTATATCCTTCCCGAAAGTCGGGGTCAATGTGGACCTGGGTTATAAAATTTTAAGGGGGAGGGAGGAAAAAAAAATTCGGCTCCCCCGAAAATGCGGGGTCACCAATTTTTAGAAGATTAAATTTTTGGGGAGGGAGAAAAAAGATTCGGCTCCCCCGAAAATGCGGGGTCACCAATTTGTAGAAGATTAAATTTCTACTTTTTGTTATTTATTATAACCCAAAATAAAATTGATTCAAGTGAATAATATTTAGTAAAAACATCTTGTTTATATAGTAGCGAGGTGAGTGGTGAAATAATAAGGTTAAGATATATGAATAGTGAGGGTTGTGAATGCTCGATTAATAAAAATTAAGTTGTATGAATAAGTAACCAATGATCGCGTTGTTATATTCAGATCTTATTTGCCAAGGTAACTATAAATTAAAATATTTAATAATCCTAAGGTCCTGAATCCTATAAATGTAATATCTAACTTATAACTAATAAATTAAAATAAAAATTAAAAAATTTTTTGAATCATTTGCTTACATTGTTGAGTCTTATGGCTACTCTGTATTTATTACTAAATGTATGATTTTGACAAAAATTATTTTAGATGAGGAAGGGATGGTGTAAAATTTTATACGTCAGCAAACGTTATCTAATATATAAAATTCTCGTGTCACGGTGTGGGTTATTAAACTCCTCCAAAACGGCTGGACCGATTTTTATGAAAATTTCTGCGAATAGTCTGAGCCTAGGTTTAAAACTTTATTCCGAATCTCTAAGTGATAAGACGGTCCAGTTAATTTGTTTAATACGTTTTGTCACTTAATAAAAGTCAATCAAAAGCAAACTCATGACGTACTGCGTATTTATCGTCTGCTTTCCAAATTTGAATATACAATTCTTTACTATTTGGAAGATTTTTACCCTAATATTGAATGTTCTCCTCATATTCAATGTTCTTCATAGGTAAAAGCCTAGGTTTTAAACTTTATTCCAAATATCTAAGTGATAAGACGGTCAAGTTATTTTGTTTTATACGTTTGACGTTAATTTTTAGTTCATCCCAATAGAAACCACCCGCGCGACGAACAAAGCCCCAATATAATAATTATATCAATGCGAACAAAAGAATGATAAAATCTCCAGGATCATCCACGCATGACCTGAACTGCCAGCGCAGCTGGCATTAGTAATAGGCGTATAATAAAGCGAGAAGAGAGAGGGGTGAGGGGGGAGGGGGGATACGCGTGTTTTAAACTACGTGGGAGAAACCACGACACTTACTGAAGCAGCATCAAAGCAACACAAATTCGTCTACTATTCGCTAGTTGACTACATGTTTCCTGGCCCGAGCACAAACGTTGTGGGATTAGCACAAAGATTCAATGGCTGATGATATATTACATCGATATCGTTCAAGGTGCAATGATCTATCGATATTATTCAGCGACGCAATGTACAATGAAGCATTGATAGCTATTGAGGATCTTTGCATTGTCATTGCCAATATAAAAATTTGTCATTTTGGTATGAGTTCATAAAATCGAAGTGCATCTGATTTACTCAACACTGATATGAGTCTTGAACTGCAATACAATACTGTAGAAATGGCAGCAATTGTTACTAGCAATGTCCCACTACTAACTGATGAACAAAAAACCATTTACGACCGAATTATGCTGGCAGTTTCGGCGACAAGGTGGTTTCTTTTTTTTGGATGCACCAGGTGGAACTGGCAAAACATTTCTCATTTCGATAATTCTTGCCGAGATACGATCAAAAAATGACATCGCATTGACCGTTGCATCATCTGGCCTTGCAGCAACTTTATTTAATGGAAGCAGAACAGCTCTTTCTGCATTTAAGCCTAAATATCCAAAATAATCCAGAGGCAGTGTGCAACATAAAAAAACAATCGTCCATGGCCACAGTACTTAAACGGTGTAAAATTATCAATTGGGGTGAATGTACTATGGCACACAAACATTTCCTTGAGGCATTGGACAGGACATTGAAAGATATAAAAAACAATGACAAAGTATTTGGCGGCACTCTGTTACTCCTTTCAGGTGATTTCAGACAAACACTTCCCGTCATTCCACGTTCAACGTACGCTAATAAGATCAACGCTTGCTTGAAATCATCGTCATTGTAATGTTAAAAAGTTAGAACTGAAATTAAACATGCGCGTTCATATGCTTAAAGATCCATCCCCTGAAACATTCTCAAAACAACTTTTAGATATTGGTGATGGAAAACTTGCTTTGTATGAAAATACTGGATGCATAAAATTACCGTCGGATTTTTGCACAATCGTCGACTCGCAAAATGCTCTCATTGACCACATATTTCCAGATCTATATACACAGTACAAAAATCTTGCCTGGATGTCCGAAAGAGCAATATTGTCAGCAAACAATGTAGATGTCAATAATTTAAATTCCAAGATACAACACTTGTTGCCAGGTGACTTGGTGTCATACAAATCTGTCGATACAGTTTGCGATGCAAACGAAGCTGTAATTTATCCAATTGAGTTTTTGAATTCATTGGATTTGTCAGATGCCACCGCACCTTTTACAATTGAAGGTTGGATCTCCGGTAATTTTGCTTCGTAATTTAAACCCACCACCGCTGTGCAATGGCACACGATTAGTCATTAAAAAATGTATGAAGAATCTTCTCGAAGTACATCTTGAATGGAAAGTTCAGAGGTGAAAATGTATTGCTGCCTCGAATCCTTTGATTCCCACAGATGTGCCAATTGAATTCAAACATATTCAATTTCCAATTAGATTGGCATTCGCAATGGCAATTAATAAGGCTCAAGGTCAAACGATGTCTATTTGTGGCTTAGATTCGGGCACATCATGCTTTTCCCACGGACAGCTATACGTGGCATGTTCTCGCGTGGGTAAACCATCCCTTTTGTTTGTGTCGGCTAAAGATGGGCTAACCAAAAATATTGTATACTCCATCGCACTTAGAGATTGATGATGAAAAACGAGATCTCCTAACAAGTAAGATTTTTACCCTCATATTTAATGTTCTTTATGGATAAATTATCGGGAATTGTCGAGGGTGTTAAAAAAATATTATAATAATATATTTCGTTTTCATAGAAAATATCCTAAAATCTTCAAACAGTTTGCCGGTTGATTTTTATTGTTGAACCGTGTTATTAAAATATCCTTAGTTACGATGGTTCTTGAATTCAAAAAAACCTATAAATTGTTCAATCCTTAAACTAGAGCTGTAGACTAATTTTTCTTCAAATAACAATTCGGCCTTGCTACTGAATTATCCTTGTTGACAGATCGCGACTCAAAAACTTTCAATCCAATATGCTAGCCTGCACAGCTGGTGGTGATGGAATACTTAAAGAAGGATGGTTACAATACAATGAAAAGTGTGGAAGCTAATTCCTCTTAATATCTTTGGGACTTGCAATCTTCCAAATGAGAACAGCTAAATGATCAAATTCATAAAAGCAATTATTAATGTGAATGTGCAAATATGAACCATAAAAGATAAACGGTTTTATAAAGTTCCATGTAAACAACAGCTTTTAAAAGTGTACATACTCCAAAAATGTTTCCAATAATTTTAAACAATAACATAAATTCGTTGACAATTTTAATTTATTAAGCTTAATTTAAATATGCAAATTCCAGTGACAACGAATTCAGTGCAATTAATTGTCCAAGTGGGGAAAATTTTTTTGTTTAAAAAGTCTATTTTTGCGAAAACAAAGTCACATATATAAGCACAAAACAAAAAAAGCATATTGGCTAAATACAAAGATCTATATTATTATCGTCTTTAAATAGGGCAAGAGTCGGCAGAGGATTTGAAGTTGTATCGTACAATAAGAATTTCAAGTTGTTGTCTGAGTAAAAAAATGTGGAAAATTTAGATTTTAGTGAACGTTTTCCGATTTCTTCAAGAAAAATCCATGGCCTGTTTACCGAAGTGAACAGAGCATGAGGCAACAACTGATTAAAAATATTGGATGCCAAAAGGGCAGATACCCCTCTGCTATGGCGATACTGTCGTAATTAAAGCAAAAGATTGCTACAAGAATAATACCATTTGGATTATGGCAAGTTTACTTAAAATACAACCTTTTCGTGATCCATTAACTTGTTGTATCAATAAGATTGATTGTAGCTAGGTTTGCAATAAATTATAAATATTAAAATTGCATAGCAATAAACAAATACTATAGGCCCCAAGTTATATAATATTGTATGTGTAAAATGTTTTTTTTTTAATTTTTAAAAGGTAAACTAATATATACAAATAATATATTTTTAATTGTACCAAGCATATTAGTAAAAGCTATCTTCATGATATCAATTTATCTCTGTTTATAACTCGGATTTCTTTAAGGGTTCGGCCCCTGGACTTATTTGTATTTACTCATATTAAAATATTAATTTAAATTGCTATGCTATACATGGGCGGTGGCTTGACAAGACACTTCTAGGGGGGGGGGGGATTATGAAATATGCTAATTTTAATATCCATATGAATAATTTTATTTTCATCAGAAGTATAAGCGTGTGTTAACCTATTTGCTCATAATATATATCATTTTTGTTAGTTTACTAATAAGTGTTTGACATCCAATCTTTCTAATATGTCTTATAGTGGTTGTCACGTAACGCGCAAAGTATTTACATAGCAATAATAATAGTCGTTACATAACTTAACATTATTTTTTGCCTGGTAAGGATTGACTGTATCATAATTCATATATGCAAATATGACAGATGAGTAGGATCGTTTAACTATTATATCTTTTATCTTCTCATCAATATCATTTTTGAGTATGGCGAATACTAAATATCTTGTAATAATCTTACATATTTTTGTATAAGGTCTTATATTTACAATGCAACCCATGTGTAGTATATAGCATTAATTTGGTAAACATTTTGACATTACTGTATGCTATTTTAATTTAGTGCGCCTTTGGTATTAATAAAGTTAAATAACTTAGTTTATAACAAAAACTCTATAATATTTATTTAATTATGCCATTTATCGGTTATTCCATTCTATGTTAGCAATATATAATATGTGTAAATTATATTCATATATATTAATCTATGTAATTTCCAAGCTTCTGTTCCACTCCAATCTCTCGTAAACATTGATTATGAATGCTTTGTATCCTTAACAAACTGCGTTTCTTAATATTTCGCGAACTTTTTTTTGTTGGGTGTTGAATTTTGGTAAAGTTGTGTGGAAGCAAAATTCCTTTGTGCAGCAATAATTTGTGCTTGCAATCTTTAGTTTGGGTTTGTAAATAAATACTTTTCAGGTAAACACAAAATTTATCCCGGACATACCGCAGCAAATCACACCAAGTATTTTTCTCGACAACCAAGTCGGGCCTTCTAAATTTCGCATAAGTTTTTTTGAATAAGAGTATTTTAAATCAATGTGTCAATTAATTGTCATTTAAATCCCATAAGTTTTCAAATTTATAAGATAATAGATGAATGTTGCTTATATAATATCAAATCACTCTCACACTTTTTTATATCTTAAAGACATTGCTGCTTTTTAACTAAGGTCTAAAAAAATCCATTAACTCTTGAAAAAAGTACTGTTTTTTTAACATACCCGCTGATAATTACATATGGGTAATTGTGAGCGCATTTGCCAGTCGGAAGTATCTTGCGGCAAGCATATAATATTGTGTACTCATAATCTGTATACATTATCCTATAGGTAGTACTGGAATAAAATTCCCTTTTTTCGTTGTAATAATCCGAGTGAACCCAACCTGGATTTTTGGTGTCCAACCAAGTTTCAAGAATTGAGGGCCCTATACATTGACTCCCACTATAAATTCAAATATAATGTAAGTTAGTGTGACAAAAGTTTTTATTATATAACTATTGTCAATAGTAAGAATTCGATTATTAAAGAATCAATAGTTATTACAAATATCCTGCATGCTTGACTTGAAATGAGTTGTTAATACGATGCAAATGTTCTGTTATACCAGATTCAAAAAGGTATTCGTTAGGTGGCAATGTATGGGCGATAGGTCTCCAAAGACCCATAAACTAAAAAATAAATCATTTGTTAAAATGCAAGAAGTTACTTTAGTGATGTTAATATTAGGCTGTGGGTTAATGTCTCGCTCCATACAAGTATAATTCCTTTTTATTAAGGGGGAAAAACGTGTGTATTGGACCACATGATCTTTTGTCGCGAATCGAATCCCTTCTAATCGTGATATTATATATAATGTCAAATAAATTAATCAGCGATTCATTTCAGTGTCATGAAACTTAACACACCTAGAATTAATAATATTCAATACCTTTGTTCTTTATTTTGTGTGATTCACCTAATTGGAGCTCTTGATGAGGAGTGTAAGCTAATGTAACGGTGGCTACTATCGAAAAAAATATAGTGGTTAGCATAACAATTTAAGACGGAGTGGTAAAACAAAATTTAATATGAACTTAAAAATTAAGTCCCTCCACCTTTAGCATTTTGGTAATGAGATTTTTATATACATGACGGGTCTTAAGTTTTGTGTGAGACCGTAAACAATCATGATGACATTAGATATTAAAGTACGTGATAAAAATTTGACTCTCTTCCCCGTTAAAAAATGCCTTTAGCTGGCGGGCATATCATCTTTTACACACACCCACCACATGATAAATCAAATATTGCAAAATAATTGTTTTGTACATAACTTTGGCTTATATTTATGATCGATGCTAATGAGATTTGTCGACATTATATAAAAAACTGGCATGGAAGGCGACCTATGTTTATTTTGTGCTTAGATATGTAAATATTTATATTTCATTTAGTTTTTCCGTAGGGTGTGTTTGGTAGTCTCATTTTGAAAACTCGATTGTATATATATTACCTCAAGTTGTCCAAGAACAATTATAAAAACAAAAATGGCTAGACATTTGTTAAGCACAATTCATAGTTATTTTAAGCATAGTTTCCAAGAAAAGTCAAAACATGAAACCTGCAGTTATAATTTATCTTTTGTAATTATCGCAAAAGTTGTCCTTTTATATTTGTCTGAAACTAACCCCATTCTTTCACTAACTATTTATATCATTATGTTGCTGTTACATAGGCGTAACTAGGATTTACTCATAGGTAGTGTTAGAAAATTTTCAAGGCGAAATTTTTTTTGTAAATATTTTTTTTTAAAAAATGTTTTTTTTTAAAAGTATAAAGTGACAATCGCGTAAAAATAATAAAATACTAAAAGTAAAATTCCAACAAATATCTATTTATATTCAATAACATATAAAAATGATAAAAATTGAAAATCAATTTCGACGATTTTTAGATAGAAAAGCATTTACAACATCTTTAGTTTCAGGAGTATGTTGCCTGTGTACATAGAGCAACGTTAATCCGGTAAGCCTGAAAGTTAATAAAACCATTTAGTTTACCTTTCTTGTCCAATTGTGCTTCTAAGATATGTTTTAAGTCTTTTTAGCACTGTAAAACACCGCTCATTAGAGCACGTTGTCACAGGTAGGGTTGCTAATATATGGTAAAGAATTAATTGTTTTAATATTAGGATAAAGATCTAGTTTGGAGGCATGATTGGATAAGGTATCCAATGCATTCCTAGGTAATATATCTGAATTGGAGTTTTTAAAGGATGAATACCGCGATTTAATATCTGATTCAAACTGCTTTTTTGATCCTTCAAGATCATCTTCATAAAAATTAGCTAATATTAAAAAATTATTTAATATTTGAGGGGTGAGCTGAACGGGGTCTTTAATAAAAAGGGTATCAAATCCCATAGGTATTTGTTGGTTTTTAGTGAATCGTTCATCCAATTCAGCTAAAACAGAATCCAAAAAGGGATTATACAATGAGATCTTGTAATAGGCTTCGGGGCATGTTGTCTCTGTATTTGACCTTAATGTTAGAAGGGACGTCCTTCTAAGAATAGTAATGAAAAAATCATCACTCTTTCCAAATGTTGAAACATTGGTAAAAATAGTTTAATGGAACCTGCTAAAAGCACAAACTGTTATTTAAAAACTAGCAATTTATCTGACCTGTTATAAGCATTAACAGTTAAACTATTTAAATTTTGAGCCTTTTCTACCCGTAACTTTCCCTGCAAGTACACAATACTTACAAAAAGCTCCTCCGAGCTTTTTGGAATAACATAACCATGGCCATTTATATGACGAGTTCCACATTTAGGAAACTTGAAGCTTTCTTTAGGTTGCCAGATTTATTTAAAAACTCTAAATTCTCCATCCAAATCAAATTTGAGTAAATATAATTGCCTATGCCATGGCCATCTAAAAGCATAAATATTTAATATATTTTGAATGTTATCCTCACTAATATTTATTTTAGACTTGACACTGGCAGTATCTAGAAAAATAATTGATTTTATAGTAGGGGAGACCGGAACTAGTCGTAGCCCGGGGTTACTATTATCTTTCTAATTATTTTTTAAAATAATAATGATATTAAATCAAAATTTAAACCATATGTGTATTTTTCCATATGACATAAGTAAAAAAAATTTTGTTTAGAAAAAATAAAATTTAAAATTTTTATTGAGAAAAAACGATTTTTCGGGGCTATTAATAGCCTTTTCAAAAATTTTTATTTTGCATATAAAATTTTTTTGGCTGAATATTTTGGATTGATTTAACTTTTATCTTATAAAGGGAGATTTTTTATATAAAAACCGTATAATGATAAAATTTTTATATGCAATATAACATCTTAAATTATTAATTGTTTATTAAAATAGGGGTCGGGGCTAGTCGGAAAGGGGCTATTGCTAGCCATTTTTGCATTGTGTTTTACAAATGGCAAGATTTAAAAAACAAAAATTATTCATATTACATTTGCGTCTACATTTTTTTATGAAGAAACAATCTTTTTATTGATATGAGTTAGCATACACTAATAAGAAGTGAAAAAGTCAGAGTTAATCTATGGGCTATGACTAACCCCGGGCACTTTTAAAAAATTTAGGATTTTCATTTTTTTTGAACTTATTTTGTGAAAAAACAATTGCTTATTTCCCTCCAAATTTTCTTCCTATATTAAAAATAGTCTTTAAAAATAGATTCCAACATAAAATTTGAAAAAATAATTTTTAGTTTTTTTTCAAACACGATTTAATTTTTTATGGCTAAAGTAGCCCCGGTCTCCCCTAAGTTATATAAAGCATTTTGCTTCACAAACTCTCATTAATCATACTTACTAATTGTTAGTGTTTGATTATCCTTTTCCTCTTCTTCTTGTCCTCTTACAGAATTAGTACTACTATCATTTTCTAAAAAACTAAATTCTAGGTAGAGTGAGTCAGAACAAAGAGTAAATTGCCTTCATAGGCGTAGCCAGGGGGGGGAGACAAAAAATTTTTTGATGCAAACACTTTGAAAAATTGTTTTGCCCCTATCTAAGAACTTGTAAACGTTTTGCCCTCCCCCCTATTCAAAACCTGGCTACGCCCATGATTACCTTGATCTCTAATCGTAATTGAACTGGATCATAAAGGGGGCGATAGGCTAATGTACAAATTGGCCAAGATATGGAAGAAGCAAAGTCGCGATGTCGGAGTTCTTAAAATAGTCAAAAACAAGAAGGGTCAAACCTTATTCAAGCCGAAGGATGTGATGGAAAAGTGGAAAGATATTTTAAGAACCTTATGAATATTGCAAATGTGAAGGCTTTCCTTCCCAAAATTGAGGCAAATATAAGTATGGTCGAACTCTTTCAGGAAGATGAACTTAGGATACAAATGAACAAGATGCAAAAAGGAAAAGCAAATGGCCCAGATGGAATACCTATGGAAGCATTGCTCGGATGTCGTGAAGAAGGAGTCACCACTATGACGAACCTTCTTAACAAGATATTGGTAGAAGAGCGAATTCCTAATCAATGGAGAGCAAGCACTATTTTACCCTTATTTAAAGGTAAAGGAGACCCTCAAGATTGTGGCAATTACAGAGGTATCAAGCTAACTTGCCACTCATCAAGCTTATGGAAAGAATCTTAGTAAAAAGGCTGAAAAACTAGGTGGAAATATCGGCTAACCAATTTGGATTTGTGGCCGGCAAATTCACACCCAATCTTCGCACTAAGGCAAATGATGGATAAGTATGGTGAAATGAGGAAAGACCTACATATGGTCCTTATCGACTTGGAGAAAGCCTATGACACGGTCCCCCGAAATTTAATATGGTGGTGCCTGAGAAACAAAATATCCCTGACGCATATGTACGGCTTACGAAAAATATTTATGAATCCTCAAACTCTTGTAGGACGACAGTTGGAGACTCTAAATCTTTTCGTAAAATTGGATTACATCAAGGATCTGCTTTAAGTCCCTTTTTATTAATTTTTAATATAATTATCGACACGATAACGTAGGACATTCAAAAGTCATCGCCATGGTGTATGCTGTGTGCCGATGATATAGTACTATGCGAAGAAACAAGGAAAAAATTATTCGAAGAAGCCGAAAGTGGTCAAAGCGCTTAGCTGGATATGGTTTAAAGGTCAACAATCGAAAAGCGGTATACATGGAAATGAACGGTACAGGCAGCCCATCGCTGGATGACCATCTAAAGTACACAAAAATAGACGGGTTTATAAACCTCGGCTCGATGCTAAATCAAGAGGGAGGTTGAGTAACGGAAACCAATGCCCGCACCCAAAAAGGATGGCTTAAATTGCGAAGTATATCCGGTGTAATGTGCGACAAGAAAATGCCAATATGGTTGAAGAGCAAAGCTTACAAATCCACCATAAGACCGGTGTTACTCTATGGATATCAAACATGGGCATTAAACACCATGGAAGGAAAGCTATTACAAGCCACAGAGATGAGAATGAGACGGTGGAGCTTGGGGTATACTAAGCCCGACCATATGACGAATGACTTTCTCATGACAAAAATGGGTATTCAACCTATGGCGGACATTAGCATTGGAATTAGAGGAGCACAATAATGATTTAGGGAGGGGCTCTGATTATTATCGATAAACCCTGAATTCATTTACTTATTTCTAATATAATAAAACAAAATAATTATTACTACCATAATTATGAGGGTTAGCCACCATAAGAATGGGTTTAAATCTAATTTGAGCATTATATATACCTATCTCGCTTACTGTATGTCTAGAAAATAACTATGGCATACTGATGAGCTCTAATAAGAGCGAAAACGTTATATGTCTGTTATCATTTTCCAAGTCACATGCTAAAAAAGATAGGGATATATATAGTTCAAATTAGTCTCTAATTAAAATCGCCGATAGATGGCGCTAATTAGGGTAAACTTTTAAGTTAATTGCGGCACTCCTGAAAGGGGTTATTATTATCTTCTGATTATTATCGATAAACCCGCAATTCATTTACTTATTTCTAATATAATAACTAATATGTTTTACACTAAATGCAAATTTTTTAGGCATATTTATGTAATAATTATATAGTAGTCAATGTTTTAAATTTGTTTTAGTAAAAATACTTTGTGATCACATTTAAATAATAAATCTCTTATTCTCATGTTTATTTCATAATCACGAGAAGAGTAAGTCGCTTTTGATTTTTTTAAAATTTTTGATCATGGGGGACAGGTTGCATTTATTCAGTTTTTAATATATTTATTAACTAACCAAATATTTTAAAAAATTTGTGAGAGTGAGGTTTGCTTCGAAAATCCTGCCCTCCGCCCGATAAAGAAACTCCAACAGTGTTGCTTTTCTAATGTCATGCTCTTGAAACAAGTTTCTAATCATAAATATTTGCAATTAGCTTATTTTTGACTTAATATCTATTTAAAAACTTTATTATTACCACATAAATCTCTAAAATATGCTCTTCTATCCAAGATTATGTTTTTATTGTGTATTAGAAAAAAGGAGGAACTTTGAAAATTAAAAACGGTATTCATGGGCGTAGCCAGCATTGGAATTAGAGGAGCACAATAATGATTTAGGGAGGGGCAAACCATAAATTTAAGAAATTTACAATTTTTATATTTAGAGGGGGCAGCCGCCCGTCTCTGCTGAGGTCAAGAAAAGTAAAGGCAATGACATAATATTAAGTGTTATGGCTTCGCCGGTTTCCGACTTGCCAGCCGAGTGACGCGTATTCCTGGCCGTCACTGTGGGTTCAGGAGTTAAGGATTGTCAGTTTCATCTCCGGCAGGATCTGTCATTGAGGCAGTTCCTATGTAGTAAAAATTAGTAATTTATTGAATATAAGGGAATTAGGTAAATTTATTGAAGCGTTGTTAAATAAGGGGATAAAAAAATATCTGTTCATAGGGGATAGCATGCAGGCTTATTAATATATGAAGTAATTTTAGTCCCTGTATTCTTCAATCAAACCCCCCCCCCCCCCACCCCTTCTTTAAAAACCAAGTGGTGTTCAAAAAATTTGGATTATCCTAGTTAGCATGTGCGTAGCCAGCATTGGAATTACAGGGGGGCAATAATGATATTTTTTTGTTTCATATTGGAATGATATGAGCTCTTTTGTCTCTGATAATAATCTCTTGCTTTGTATGTCTTGCGCCAGTTGTTATTATCCCTTGAGTCCTTTACGTTACTCTTCTTTATTATATTTTTCTTTATATTTCCTTTGTCCACAGCTTACTATTATCCAGCATCTGGTAATTACCCCGTGCCTCTGGTTGCTGGTCTTCAAAGACACTTTCCCCAAAACTCATATATATGACATATATGACAGGTCAAACCTTATTCAAGCCGAAGGAAGTTATGGATAGGTGAAAAAGATATTTAGAAACTTATGAATTTTGCAGATGACAAAGATTCCCTTTCCACTATTGAGCCAAACATAAGTCTGGTCGAACAATTTCAAGAGGATGGGATAGAACACAAATAAACAAGATGCTAAAAGGAAAAGCTAATAAACAGATGAAATACCTATGGAAGCATTGCTCGGATGCTGTGAAGAAGGAATTACGACTATGTTGAACCTCTTTAACGATATTGGTAGAAGAGGGAATTTATAATCAATGGAGAGCAAGCACGATTGTACCCTTATTTAAAGGCAAAGGAGACCCTCAGGATTTTAGTAATCACAGAGGTATAAGTTCCACTCTTTGAAGCCTATAGGATCTTAGTAACTGTGGTATACTGGAGTATACACGTCTTACACGTCTTTTCCTTTACATTTAATTTTACTTACGTGTGTGTTACTCCCCCCCCCCCACGCGCTTATAATTATTTGTTATTTCTTCCGCTTATATATTATTGATCAACACGAACACGCATCATTGAATTTTGTAACGTAATCATTATTTGATTCTGTGATTTTTACGTAGTTTTTAGTATAATAAAGATGTAGCGAAAAGAAATTATAGTATATTGTGTGACCGGGGAGTCTTTTACCTTTTTCCCCCTGCCATCCACCTATTCCTTGATCATTACTTTTTAATCGCATCCTGTAAAAAATATAAATTTCATCATCTTCTTAATTTTAAAATGTAAAATTAGTGTCAGCGAAGATAAATCCCACCCCTACCCTCGGTAAAAACTTTAAAAAATAATTGGGGACAAATCTCGTCCCCCCCCCCCTTCATCTTAATAGAATAAATCATATTCTTGAAATTGAATTCATATCATCGAAGAGGAACGATGCATTAATTATCACCCGATGGCTTCGGAATCTAACGAAAGACTGAATCGTACTTATTAAAATTCGACGAAGCAGGAAAACAATGCCTCAATTTTCCGAACACATGGTAACCAATCAAACCGCGACAACCTTAGATAAGAAAAAAAATGGCCCCTTAGTTAATTATTGTGGAATTCGGAAAAATAATGAAATAATTATGTTCACTGCAATAAGGATAATATTGGTGATAATAAAGTTATAAATAAGGTCGGGCCTGAGTCTACATCCATAATTGTTAAGGAAGCAGGAGTCTCCTTAATTTTCAGATGAGGGCAAGGTTTCAAATAATGAGACTAGTTCCTCATGTATGCAGGTAAAGGCTAGTAAAAATGCTGAGAATTCCTAATTTAAGATGGATAGTAGAGATTTTCAGAACGACATAAAATTCACAACAGAATAATCCGATAACAAATGGCAATACTCGATGAATGAAAGGAAAACGAAGAGAAGATAATTCCCCTCGTCAACTAAAGAAAAATAAGACAAAACACTCAAGGATATGATATCCAACAAAAACAGATGAAATAGAAATATCGATTTTTCAAAACCAACCCTTAGTAGTCAGTAATTCTCAAGGCCTAAATTCGTCATATTTGGTAAGATAAAATTCAACGAAAAAACACACTTTTATACACTTACATAAATTATAAATTTAACGAACTAACAACGTACTTCAATTATACACATATATTAATTATATAAAAATTATGTTATTAACCAATATTCAAAACCCCCCGCCTTTTCTCTTACTATTATTTGGCGGTCTGCGCAGGCGCAGGAAATGATAATTTTTAAAATGGCAATTTACAATCTAGATTAATTATGGTTTTTGTTGAGGCTGTTGCTGGGTGAGTCACACTCACAGAGCTGGAAAAAAAATCCGTTAGCCGTGACCTACCCTTTTTATCGCTGATTTACACATATATCAGTTGAGTGAGCAAAGGCCAGAGCTGGAATTAGATGCCAGATGTTTGAAATTTATATTTTGATAGTACCTATAAAATGTTCTGACTTTGATTGTTAAAGATTAAATAGACGCCCTCTCGATCTTTAGATAAAAGAAAGTTGCACTCAATAACACTGAACTCTTAGAACTTTATCGGAAGTACATTAAGTCTTCGACTTCTCAATAAAAGGGAAAGGTTGGTAAACTGGAGTATACACGTCTTTTTTTTACATTTAATTTTACTTACGTGGTTACTTCCCCCCCCCCCATGCGCTTATACGTATTTGTTATTTCTTCCCCATATATATTATTGATCAACACGAACACGCATCATTGAATTTTGTAACGCGATCATTATTTGATTTTGTGATTTTTACATAGTTTTTAGTATAATAAAGATGTAGCAAACAATCATAGTATATTGAGGCGGGGAAGTCTTTTACCTTTTTCCCCCTGCCATCCACCTATCCCTTGATCATTACGTTTAAATCGCATCCTGTAAAAAATGTAAATTTTATAATCCTCTTAATTTTAAAATGTAAAATAAGGCTGAAAAACAAGGTGAAAATATTGGAGGCAAATCCACAATCGACTCAATTTTCGCACTAAGACATATGATGGATATGATATCTACATATGGTCTTTATCGACTTGGAGAAAGCTTATGACACGGTCCCTCGTGATTTAATATGGTGGTGCTTGAGAAAACAAAATATCCCCGACGCATATATACGGCTTATGAAAAATATTTATAAAGCCTCGCGTAGGACTAAAGTTGAAGACTCTAAACCTTTTCGGGTTGAAATTAGATTACATCAAGTAGCTGCTTTAAGTCCTTTTAAATTAATATAATTATGGACACAATAACAAGAGACATTCAAAAGCCATTGCTATAAAGTATGCTATATGCCGATGATATAGTACTATGCGATTAGATAAAAGAAAAAGTATTAGAAGAAGTCGAAATATGGTCAAAGCGTTTAGCTGGTTAGAGGTCAACGAAAAACGGTATTCATGTAAATGAACGTTACAAACTTCCCATCACTGAATGACCATCTGAAGTACCCAAAGTAGACAAATTTGCATAATTCGGCGTAATTTGTTCAAGTCTACCTTTAAATATATCCCCAAATTATTTACATGCATAAAAGGGGCTATGAATAAAACATTTTAAAACACATTTGTAAAATTAAATAAATGCTAGGCCTTAAAAGGAGATTTATGTGCAATCAGAACTCCTCATGTACACAATAGTGGGATACAATCCTTTCTATGTGAAGAGTTTTTAATGACGCGCATAAATTATTGATTAGAAATACAACATTAATCACCTCAAAGTGCTAATTTAGTTAATTTTGTATATGTCAGCCAATTAATTATGTGATGCGGAAATAAAATTAGACAGGTTATAGGAAATTTTCTAAATACGCAATAGAAGTAAAATTAATATCCGACATTTTCATATCCGAATTAATGCCGTTTGTCTAGCTGAACCGTGCTATAATTATATATTTTTGTCGTCATCTTATTTTTTAGAGATAAACTATTAATTCTATTCTAAAACTAAAGAAATCCGCATTTTTTTCTAATTTTGATCCATTTCTGGCGGCTTCAGATTTAATGATTCCTAACATTAAAAGTTAGCTCGTCCGAGCCCGTTTTGAAATTGTATTATTCGCCCAAGCCCAACTAGGTCTAGCGGCTATCTGTACCTACCTGTGGATCGGGCTTTTAGACCCGTTTATTTCCCCTCTCTGCGTGTTTAGATTAATATAAGCCTAAAGGTTCCAAGATCAACTAGTATTTCACATGTTACATACATACATTTGCAATTTTCACCAAAAATGCCTGGGATAATAGAAAATCAAATTGAAAGGGTTATAGTTCATCCCTTGGTTTTGTTAAGTGTTGTCGATCATTTTAATAGAATAGTGAAAATTAGTAATCAAAAAAGAGTTGTTGGTGTGCTCCTGGGTTCGCTTCGAAAAAATGTCCTAGATATATCAAATAGTTTTGCTGGTAATCTTGAATAAGTTTAAATCTAATTGATCACCTTAGTACCCTTTGATGAGGATGATAAAGATAATTCCGTTTGGTTTTTGGATCATGAATATTTGGAAACCATGTATGGAATGTTTAAGAAAGTCAATGGTATAAAAAGTTATTTAAATAATTATAATTTATAAGCAAGAGAAAAAATAATTGGATGGTATCATACAGGACCAAAGCTTCATGCAAATGATATTCAAATTAATGAATTAATTCGAAAGTTTTCCAATGTTACTGTATTGTATTTTAAATAATTTTAGTTAAATAATCTTAAGGTTCTCGTAATTATTGATGCTAAACCAAAAGATCTTGGATTACCTACTGAGGCCTATATAATGGCTGAAGAAATTCATGATGTAATAGATGCTTTTTATTCATATGAATATATATTTAGGATGGTACTCCTACTACAAAGACATTTGAACATATCACAAGTGAAATAGGAGCTGAGGAAGCTGAAGAAGTTGGCGTTGAACATCTATTAAGGTATTTAAATTGGTTATTTTATTAAATTTTATAGGGATATCAAAGAAACCTCTCTTGGAACCCTTTCACAAAGAATTACTTATCAATATCTTGGATTAAAAGGATTACAAGAAAAATTAAAAAATATAAGTTATTATTTAAAACAAATTATAGAAGGTTAGTTGATATCTACCTGTGCATATTTAATTGTTATACTAAGCATTTTTAGTGTATTTTACTAAAAGTTTGTTTATGGTGTACACATTGAAATTATATTTAACAAATATTAACTAAAAAATCTATATCGCTTATCAAATTATCTTAAACCAAGTTTTGTGACATTTGTTTAGGTTTTTTGTGCTCCATAAATTTTTTATGATGGGTGGACTCTTATAAACCATGATATTAATATTATCTTTGCTTGTCACGTTTAATAATATTATTAATTTAAATAATAGGAAAATTGCCAGTAAATCACCAAGTTATTTACATTTTGCAAGATATCCTTAATTTACTCCCTGACATTGGTGTACCAGAGTTTGTAAGATCCAATATTGTTAAAACAAACGATCAACTGTTAGTACTCTATTTGGCCGCCATGATAAGATCTATTTTAGCTCTTAACAATTTGATTAACAACCAAATTACAAATAGGTAACTAAACCCAATTTTTTCTTTTATTAAAAAATTTATTTTCAAAGGGATGAAGAGAAAAAAGAAATTAAGAAAGATGAAGTTAAGGATATTAAAATCAAGAGTGACATTAAAACTGAAAGCTTGATTATCAAAGAGATAAATGGAACAGAAGATAAAACATCCAAGAATCCTTGATATTAACCACCTTTCAATCATTTTATATTATTCTTACATCGTTTACATTTCCATCAAATAATATAACGTGTGTTTCCAGTGTTTATTAAAGCCTCTAATCTATGCATTTTTTAAGCTATGTCCACCTTCTTCTGATATGTATTTTTGGGCATGGCGTAGGTTCAGCATTTTTTCCAAATGCTTTTTCAACAGGGTAAACGTCGGCCTTTCGGATGGTGCAGTTTTCCAACACCATCTCATCACTTGAAATCTAGAGCAAACAGACTAGTGAAATTTTTCTTTATATTTTTATGAGCCTTTATAATTAAACATTAATATTGTAAACTTGTGGGCTTAGGACGCAAAATTTAATAATGTTTTAATGAGGGATCTATGATTTTTTTAAATTTAATTATGTTTTATTTAATTTTCAGTTTGAGCTTTCCTGCCTCCCTTTAGCTACACATTTGTAGAGTACATTGGGGCCAGCATAGTTCTCATTTTTCGGAATGAAATTTAAATAATATTTTTAAATCCTTGTCAAGATGTTAGAAGATACACATGCATTTTAAACATCAAAATCATTAATTTTCCGCGTGTGTGAAAAATTATTTCGCAAATATTTTAAGTCACATTATTTGGATTTCCCAGCATATGATCTTGTACAACAGGGTTAAGAGTTTTTATTATAATCCACTTTTTCGCATAGTTAAAGTTTAAATCGAGGTCCATGAGCCAATTAAGATATAAATATTCCTATGATTTAATGACTCAATTGGCCGCTATCAACACTCAGCCAGACTTTTTTATTAACAAATTCTAGTGTGTACATTTTTATTGAATATTAAAGTTTCATCCCTTTACATTTGTACCATTATAATTTGGATGCTTAATTTAAATGTAAAGTTACGAATTTTTAAAGTATTACCCTTCAGATTCAAATCGCGCGAATTTATATTTCTTTAAATATCCCATTCAATTTCATGGATCAAACTAGGTTATAATTATTAATATTTTGTTTTTTGATAGTTAAAAACGTATTTTTGTTTAATTCGACTCTTGCGATTAAATCTAAACTTTGCTGTTACCTTAAAATTAAAATAAAAACAACATTTAAGCCTAGGAAAAATTTTGCATCTTACAACATCGCTGTTATTATATGCGTCTGAAATGTAAATCTGCTGTGAATTCGAAGTTAAAACATCGCTTATAACCCGTACGACAATTTTTGCTGCGCAGCACCTCGATATTAAAACAAGCCATAACTCTGCTGTTTTAAAGCTTTGCAGGCGTTTTTTATAGCCCAAAATTTAGTTAAGGTTAGCTCAAACTAATAAATTAAAGAATTGAGGCTAAAATTAGGTTTTTAACAAAGCCTGAAGTAATAATCTTCTATTTTGATTGCCTTAATATATAATATTTAAAAAAAAAAATAATAAATTATGATTTTTATTTTGAGATTAATTTTGACAAGGATGCAGCTCGGGTCGAGAAAAATTAATTTTGTTAGGCTTGAGTTTTGCCCTAAACCCCCAATTAATGATGTTTTGATTCTTATGCCTGGTAATTTTTTTACAATATCTATTATAGTCAATTTAACAATTTTTTAATCGCCTCCGTAGCGACTTTATAGTAATTTACCAATCATTAAATTAGTGTTTTATAGTAATAAAATCTGCAAATTAATAAATTTGATCCTCATTTAGAAGGAACATTCCAATTAACTAAGCAAACGCAATTTTGCGATGTTATAATAAAAATGACAACTCCAATTGTAGTGGGCTTGCATGGGCGTAGCCAGGAAGTGCAGGGGAAGGCGCCCCCCCCTAAATGGAGAAGAAAAAAAATTCAGTGCAAAAAGCCTTAAAAATTAAAAAAAAATTATGTTTTGCCCCCCTCCCCTAATCCAAAACCTGGCTACGCCCATGTGGGCTTGACTATAATGTCTACAAAACGCGAATTTATGCATAAAAAATTACATATCGTCCTCGCAGTCCGGTGGCTTTTCCATCCGGTAACCTAATTTGAGTTTGTTATAAAAATCGGCATTTTGTGGAATATCTGGGTACGGGTTTTGACCTAAAGTTACAATTTCCCATAGCAAAATCCCAAATGCCCAAACATCCGACTTTTCCGTAAAAACGTGATCGAAAATAGCTTCTGGTGCCGTCCACCTTATAGGCAACTCCCCTGACTATTAGAATCAAATTATTTATAATTTGTTTAAAAATCATTATTTGAATATGGTGTTTTTAATGGGTTTGTGATGCATACATTTAATAGCAGTTAGTTATACAAGCTAATAACAATATAACGAATCGGTACTGATTTTTAAAGCTTATCTGCTGGCAGTATTTGTGAAATGTAAAATTAAACATAAAGAATAAGTTTTTGTTTAAATAAATAGGCTACGGGGTAGCGTTGTAAAAACAGCTGGGTTTCGTTTGGTCGACATTTGGTTTAACTTAGACAAACGATCAACTTTGATCTGTCTTTCAAATTTCGACTAAGCCTAATGAAAAAGCCATATGTTTAATTTTTTAAGATTATTAATATTAAAGCTAGCCAACTCTATTCTATTTTAATACTATAATAAATTGATGAGATGAACACGTGTGTTAAACATTCAACTTAGTTAATGCAAAACGAAATGGCGATATTTACAATAATTCGCTTTTCTTTACTTTTGACTCTTTGACGTAAATGCCGTATACAGCTGACATATCACGTGCCAACCCAAAATCGGCCACCTTTGCTATGGTCGTTAATCCATAAGACCCTTCGGACAGTAATATGTTACGTGCGGCAAGGTCTCGGTGTATAATCTTATTAGTAGTTAATTATTTTAATTTATATAAAAACTAAATTTAATTACAAATTAACTTTAAAAACTGCATAATTGAAACGGTAATAAAATTTATATTAAACATCCAAAATAGCTAAATAGCTTTAACACACTATTATAATCGTAAGTGTTTCGATATAAACGCTACTTTTAGCTGATATACATATTTAGTAATTTTATTATACTCCGTGTTTTGCAAGGTGTTCCATGCCTTTGGACACGTCCAAAGCAAATTTTAGCATTTGCGTTGTCGATAGAGGGTTTTTGGCTTTTTCCCCTTTTCGTTCCATATCTTGCCTCGTTTGTCTGGCTTTCTTCAGGAATGTCTTCAAATCACCGTACGGCGCAAATTCGATCGCCACAAATAAATTACCTATTCAAAAATTTTGATTTCATATTGGTCGATATTCATATTTTAACATTTCTGCATGTCAATAATAAGAATAATGAAATTAAATATTGATGAACACCAATATATTATATATATTATCAATAATGAAGATCTGGCCTTTGGCCGGGTTAGATCAAGTAAAAGTAAATAACGGTCATCATTAATTTGCAGGGAATTATTAGCCAGTTTCGCAATTATCCGTTAAAGCAACAGCTTAGACAAGTTGACAAAACAAAACTAAGCAGCAAAAATGAATAGCAAATAACCAGAATTTTGGCTTCTGGGTGAGTCAGACAAATTAGTTGTAAGCAACGGTCAGCATTTATTTGTAGGGAATTATTAAACCAATTTCGCAATTACCGTTATAAAGCCACAACTTATATAAATTGCCAAAAGAAATTTATATCTAAATGTAATCAGTCGGGCCCATAAACAATAATGGAATTTGGGCTCAAGCGAGTTCGAAAAAATTAAAGCCAATCAGCGGTCATTAGCAAAATAAAAGTCTTATACAAGCATAAGTCCACACCACAGCCATTAATACCCCGTATAAGTTTCCACAGCTATTAATTAAAAATTACAAGTTGGACAGGAGGAGGGAAGGACTATCAAAAACGAGCCCATAAATTGCATATCAATTAATATTGGATATAGAGGTGTCGGGGAAGTGATGAAAAGGACGACCTCGACTTGTTAAGGTCAATTAGACAAAGCTATGCTTACTATGAAGATAAATTCGGACATGGCCCCTACTCGATCAAGGTGGAAAAAAATTATCAAAGCAAACCCCACGATTGTGGGATCAAATAATTGATAAAAAAGAAAAAAAAATTTTGTAAGTATTATCCTGCCAAGCTTTATTAAATCATATGCTCTACCAATCCCTTTAAGATAATGAGAGAATATTTTATTAAAATACGAGTTCAAGTAAAATCTTGACTAAGTAATTTATAAATTTAAATTTGGCAAGAAAGACATTGGCTGGTAAATAAATTAATATTTACCTAGATGCTCGCAATATCCGATCAAGTTTACAATGTTAGGATGGTAACCAATCTTCTTCATGATTTCCATTTCAGCAACCATAACGTCATAAGCATCCTCGGCAATTTTATTACCTGCCATATTAAGATATTTTAAGATAAACGTTTTTTTAAATGCAAGTCGCCTTGGCAGACCATGTAGAGGTAATAAAAAATGATAGCAGCATGCGTGATACTTAAGTTTTCTTAATAAGTAGAGGACATTAATTTTATACTTTTGTGATTTTAATAACCCGCAAAGTTACCTTTGTTAGTTCGTAGAGTTTTAATGGCTGTCGTTACGGTTTGGCCTGTTCTTTTATCATATACGCTACCCTTTTGTACTTGCCCAAAATTTCCCTTGCCCAGTATTTGTGGATCTAACTTAATATTATCCCAAGTTATCCACCACGGATCTTCAGCCAATTTTTCGGCCGGGCTCAGGACTGGCTGATTTGCATTCATAGCGGTGTTTGTTGATGCTTTACCTTTGTAAGCTTTACTCGACAATATACGAAATTCTTCTTGGGGCGTTACATTCCCTTTGGGTGAAGTCGAATTTATACCACCTTCTTCATTGTCTAACAGCCTTTTACTCTCTAGGTCCATAGCGTACTTTTTCTAATTGGGTTAAAGTTTTTGATAAATCTTAAAACTACTTGAGTTTACTTAAGCCATATAGCTCTTCCGGTTTCGATTTAAAATTTTATTAAAAATTATAAACAGTGTACGAAATATAGTTAAACAGGACTCTTTATAAAATAAATGCCAGGACATTCATCATTAAGAGTAACATGTGGTTTTGCTGATAATTACAATAAAAACGACAGCTATTTATTAATAAGTTAATGAGACATTGAGTTGGACAATTCAACTTGTTTTAAATATGGGTAAATATATGTTAAACTTATACATAATCGGTTGAGAATGAATTATCTACGAATGATATCAATTATGCTTTAAATCCATCGGCAACTTACTTCATAGGAAAACATGACACCGCCAATTACAAAAAGAACCAGCCCTGCCAAACTAACTAAACATATAATGGGTAGAGCTTGTTTTAGCGTTTTCTGCAGATACTCGCTTCTAGGAGTTAGGCTTGGGCTCATGCCCGGTTTGGCGAGCATGATAGCGGCTATACCAAACACACCCAAAACAAGAACCAGGGCTCCTGTTATGTAATAGAGCATTATATAAGGTTTAGAACCTAATTAAAGCAACGATAATAAATTGTTGGTGGGATGAAACACACATTTATGTAATAGATTTTTATGTTTTACGCGTGAAAAACAGCTTAAATCGGTGTACCAATTTTAAAAAAAATTGTTTTTGTTTTCATTGAATAAATACTATAATCCAGCTTTTAAATTTGTCAAATTCGTTTGTAATAATTTTGCAGCACATACGTCATATACCAAGACTTGCAAAGATACGGATATTTGGCAAATTTTAGTAATTAATTAACAATTAAGATTACTTTCGCAACTATCAAAGCTTATCAACATGACATGGTTAACTTCAAAAACTTTACTATTAAGATTGGGCAACAAACCAATCTTGAATAATTATGGTGTTGACAATAAATATGGGCGATTAATGAACTTTATTAAAATTAAGTCCGTTACTTTTTTAAATCATTTAATGAACTCAAATAATTTAAAATGATTATATCCACGTATTTATCGACGGATTATAAATCCAATGTTCAACAAAATCAAAAATCAACCATATTCTAAAACTATTCAAATTTATTAATATATATTGATGTTTTAGTGCTTGTTATTTAAAGGTAATTTCCTAGATTTGTTTCTAACATTTAAAATATGAATTTAGTCAGATCGTTTATAGAATTTGCAATATCATCCTTAGAAAATGATATTAAAGTCTCGAGTCGGGCATTCGCCTTCATTTAAACCATTGTGATATATCGGAAGTGAGGTAAAAATTTATTTTAAAAAAGTTTAAAAATAAGCTTAGCATATGTCCCATTAAAAAGAACCTACAAACTAAAAACAAAAAAAAATGAATCAAGCATAGGTTACATTTATTAAAGTACAACATGTTTCGTCTTAGTTAATAAATCTCTTCAGGAGCATTGATAGAAATTAGTATGGGGAGGGTTTAAACGTTTACTAATGATTTTGTTAAGGGCAAAATGATAATGTTTAAAATTTTACCCATAGTTTTTTTTCAAATCCACAAATATCTTAAAAAATTTTAGGGTGGGGAATAATTTGCCCTGACAAACCCTAGAATCTCTTAAATCCCATAACTTTCTGTCCTATAAAAGTAATTTTTAATTAATAAGACTTGATCTTGGTATTGGTTAGTAATCAACTTACCGACCCCCATAAGAATAAAGGATTGGGAAATATTGGGCGTATTATCATACTCTTTGTGTGTCATCTTTTAAAATAGTGAGATAATTGTGTAATTGAGAAAATCTAATTGTTTAACATAAATTTACCAAAAATAACAATAGCTACTAGCTAAAGTCTTTTACCATTTGTAATCAATACTAACATTGATTGTTGTGTATAAACTGATTTAAGACTATACAATTCATAACATTTGCAAGAAAAAGTTGAAATGCATTTGAACCATAGTATCCAAATTCTTAGCCTTATTAAAAATGTTCATCGGAAATGGTTACTTTTTTGCTAAAAATGCATTCACAAGCAATACAAACCCTACATTATTTATAATGGTTTATAAAACTTTAATTTTGGCATATTTTAATAGTATCAGTGTTGTAAAAGGACCTGAATTTTCTTTTGTCGACCTTTAGTTCAACTAAGCCTAATGGACGATTTAACAAAAACAGGCCAAAATCCTCTCGTCTGCTTTTAGAATTTCGACAAAGCCTAGAGGTTGACATTTTGTTTAGTCGACTAAACAAAAACCAGGTCGTTTTACAACTAGTATCAATATTACAAATTTATATTATTATTTCCAAGCTAACATAGACCTCATTCTTGTTTAGCGCGTCCCATCTCTATATATCACACAGATTTTAGATTATAATTATCAAAATAAAATTAAAATGCTTCAAATTATAGAAGTAAACTTAGGGGCTGCCAAGATTTAAAATAGATGTTTCATTAATGATTAGGGGAGGTGCAAAAAATGTTTATTTGAAATTCCAATCAAACTTTTAATAAATTATAAGGAATTTTTAGATTGGCAGCTGTCAGTCCATGCCTCCCCCTAATTACGTCCATGGAAGCAATTTGTGACTATAATGGTAAATTTTAAGTTATAATTTCGTTGCAATAACTTAGTCAACATATATATAACTTTTATTAATGGAGACAAACCAAGTTAACTCATACTTCTCTATGACTCTTTATTTAAGCAGGAGTTTATAACGCGGAATACATTTTAATAATAAAAATAGGAATAAAAAAAGGCTTTAATGTATAATATGAGAATAAAAAGTTTCATCTTCTCCGATCTCTCAAGTGTGGAAAGGTTGGCATAAATTGTGGTTCGCAGGGATAAGGCGACTCGTAAAAGTAAGGATTGAATAAGGTATCTTTGGCTTTAGCTCTAAAATAAAAACCCAAAAACTTGGTCTTGTATAAATCGAAAAACCTCGCTTTTATCTTATACAATCCTAATTTTTTAAGGTTAAAGTCTTAATTAATTCAAAAGTGCCTGGAAACTTTTTTTGTCGTCCTTGATATGAGATGTAAGGGGATTTTAGAAAGATTTGCAAGCTTACAGATGTTAAAAATGATTAAGACTCAAAAATTCATTTAAAAAAACTAGGTTCATTAATCCGCGCTCAAAAATTAATATTTTGGTTAAAAAATAACTTCACTAAAAAACTAAGTGCACCTTTGTTTGGGATCAAACATGAAGAGGGAATTTAGCAGGGCGATACCATTGGGCGATAACCATTCAAATCTAAGTTTCATATTGTTATACCTATAAATAAATTTAATAAATATATTGTTGTTGAATAAATTACTGCACATTTTTGTTATCTTAAAACAACAATGATACTGAAACAATAATAAAATTCAAAGAATATCCCTTGAAAAATGGCATAAATTTTGAGCTCATATTTACTTTTGTGTCTTGAGCTGAACATCTTTGATGAGTGGAAGTTCGTTAAATCCCGGCCATATCTTTTCGCTCGGGGTCCCCAACAAGTCGATAATCATATTTATTTGCTGGATCTCCGATTTGCCTGGCATGAGCGGTTTGTGTAATAGTAATTCACCCATAATACATCCTGCCGCCCTGATAAAATAAAGTCGAAATATATGATAAAGTTCTTCAGAATTTGCAATTTAGGTATTAAGTAATGCTATTTATTGTTCTCAAACTGATTAACGAAATTTTAATCATTCTATCATCACATTATTTATTTCCCCAAATACTTGGCTTGACCTGAATTAAATGCAGCCCCTTTTAACATTGTTGTCTCGAAGAGGCTCACAGCCACATAAACGCATGGGTGCAGCCAAAGGGTGGCAGGGGGCGGCTGCCCCCCTTTAACCTCAAAAATCCTTAAAAATTTAATATGATTATGACTAAAATTGCAAAAAATTATCATTATGCCCCTTCCTAAAATTATTAGTTCCCCCCTCTAAATCCAATCCCGGCTACGGCCATGAATAAACGCGTTAGAAAACAATGGTTAAAACGGCGAAATCGGGTTAAAATCATAAAGTTAGATAAATATCCAATAGTATCGAGTTTTTAAGTGTAGTGTTAGTTTTTTTACTCAAGACTAGAGCCCTGCACGAGTGACCGAAACCCGACCCGGGGTCGGGTTCGGGTCGAAAAAAAGTGACTTCGCAAAGCTCCACTCAAGACTAAATTAAATGCGAACAGTTATACAAATTTTCGCGTCTATTCCAGCCGGATATATAAAAATTGTTGATGTATATGGTTGGATAACAAAATTTATTTAAGGTCAAGTCAAGGTGGCTGTTATGTTCGCCTAGACAGTAAATTCACTTAACAGGAAACGAGGGGTTACTACTGTTTCGGACTTTAAATCTGAACGGGAAAGGTACTATGGGTGACGACTGTTTGACAACTACCAACTACACTTTAAATATTGCTTTATTGTTTCAACTATACACACATGTCGCTGAAAATATCATAAGTCTACGATCGGGGTATAACAGGCGTAATAAGAAAGGGAATACGGGGAATAATGATTGTACAACTATTTGGGATTTTTCAATTGCGACCGGGAATATATTTAACAGTCAGTTTTTCTCGGGGGAGGGGAAAATCACTCTATCGAAACTTGTTCAAAAATCAACGCTCTGCTTCGTATCCCTTTTGCTGGGGCTTATATAGGTTTTATATTCCCTTGGCCTAGATCTTTTATCCTTGAAACTTCTTTGCTTTTCTAACCCTTTTTCCATGCCAACTTTTGATGAATGGCCCTTCACTTCCCTTGCCTTTCCACGGCCTCTGGAATCCTTATCTGACAGTTCTAGGTTTCCCTTACCTTTCTTGTGCCAATTCAATATTTATTACCCGGTTATGTCGCATTCTTGCTTCTTTCTGCTACCTCTTTCAGGCCAAGTTTTAATTTATAGCTGTATCCTTGCACTACTTAACTACCCGCCCAAATTTCATGACCTTCCTTCTCCTTTAGCTTAGCTTTCCCCTCATCACGTGTCATCCCCATCACGTGTGGTAACCAAATATGGAATTCTCATGGATATGACACCTCCCTTTTTTCGGGCATTAAGTTTCGGGGGGGGGGGGTCTTTTGGTTGCGTGTTCACGATGGCTGAAACAAGTGGTCGCAGGTGGGTGAAACAGATGGTTGGTTCAGGTGGGTGGAACCAGTGGTTGTCGCAGGTGGGTGGAACAAGTGGTTGCCTTTGAATGGTTGGGATTCTCCAATTTTGATCGTTCGCTTCCTAGTTCTTGTTTAAGTTTTCCAGTTTCTATTTTGCTCCTTTTGATTGTCCTTGTGATACGTCACCTATTATTAAATATAAATGCTGCCCGATCCCTACTACAGGATCAGTAGCCATGTCACCCTTCTAATTTTAAACACTTTCAAGTCATAAACCCTTTTATTTCCAAGACTCTTTATTATCATCCAAGAATAACACATCACTCGGTGATTAAATTATATACATAACCGAACACACAATTAATAATTATATCAATACCACGTCACACGAAAAATCTATTATATAAATAACAGTTTACACGGAAAACAGATTATATACATAGACGGGCAATTGTCTCGTCGTTTTTTACTCCTTCATTTCTTCTAGTTTGAAATTTTTCAACCTCTCTTCAATTTCCTCCCAAATGTTAGTTGGGGGTTTAGATTTCGTCTGGGTTTCTCCCTCTGTCTGGGTCCCTATACTCTTAAAATTGTCCTCCCTTTTCGCTTTCTCCACCTTTTCTCTAGTCCATCTCCTTTTTATCCCTCTATTTGTACATTTTCTCCCCCTGCTCCTCCAGGGGCATGTTTGCCACCGATGAGTCCCTCGCTCATCACATATGTAACAGATAATACCCTCCACCTGTACTTCTGCCCAGTACCGACATTGCCATGTTCTATGGCTACTATATTCCCAACACACTTTGCAATGCACCTATAATAAAATCATTTCATTTCTTACTCAGGATCGCGAGTTATAACATGTTTATACTTAAATTACACTCTTTATTTACACACATCTATATAAACGAGGGGTTACTACTGTTTCGGACTTTAAATCTGAACGGGAAAGGTACTATGGGTGACGACTGTTTGACAACTACCAACTACACTTTAAATATTGCTTTATTGTTTCAACTATACACACATGTCGCTGAAAATATCATAAGTCTACGATCGGGGTATAACAGGCGTAATAAGAAAGGGAATACGGGGAATAATGATTGTACAACTATTTGGGATTTTTCAATTGCGACCGGGAATATATTTAACAGTCAGTTTTTCTCGGGGGAGGGGAAAATCACTCTATCGAAACTTGTTCAAAAATCAACGCTCTGCTTCGTATCCCTTTTGCTGGGGCTTATATAGGTTTTATATTCCCTTGGCCTAGATCTTTTATCCTTGAAACTTCTTTGCTTTTCTAACCCTTTTTCCATGCCAACTTTTGATGAATGGCCCTTCACTTCCCTTGCCTTTCCACGGCCTCTGGAATCCTTATCTGACAGTTCTAGGTTTCCCTTACCTTTCTTGTGCCAATTCAATATTTATTACCCGGTTATGTCGCATTCTTGCTTCTTTCTGCTACCTCTTTCAGGCCAAGTTTTAATTTATAGCTGTATCCTTGCACTACTTAACTACCCGCCCAAATTTCATGACCTTCCTTCTCCTTTAGCTTAGCTTTCCCCTCATCACGTGTCATCCCCATCACGTGTGGTAACCAAATATGGAATTCTCATGGATATGACAGTGGCAAAATATGATTTTCCAACATCAGTTATGACACAACAAAGTAGATTTTATGAGAATTTTTTATTATTTTTTAAAATAGTTTAAGTGTACCACATATCGATGGCTGTAGTTTGTTCTAGGCTACCAAACAAAAGTTCGGGAGCCCGATACCACAAGGTTACGACGTTGGGCGTTAGCGGTTTATGCGAAGGTACCCCAAATTTTCGTGCCAACCCAAAATCCGCTATAAATTTTGTCAAGCAGCTTTAGCTATTAGTATATAATTATGACAATAACGAAATCGATAACATTTCAAAAAATAGCAAATTTTAAAAATCTCTCCTACATTACCGAGAATAAACGAATTAAAATAAATTTAATTATCGTTTACCGATTTTGACGCAGCCTTGGTCGTTCATGAGCAAGTTGGACACTTTCAGGTCTCGGTGCAGGACGAATTGGGAGTGAAGGAATTTGAGGCCGTTAAATACTTGGAGCATAATGCATTTGACCTGAAACGTAGCATAAAAAGTTAGATAACAATATTACAACATGTCGTTTTTCTCTCATAAAATCTGACAAAAATCGAAAAGTTTTCCACGTTAAAAAAGACTGTGCCCCAGCTAACAATTTAAAATTTGTCCGTCCATTCCTACGAAGACACCATTTAAACGCAATAAAACAGCGTGCATCTAAACGTGGTGTTCAGATTTATTATCCGATATCTATTGATTTTCGCGCGCCAGTTTAGGGAAAAGCTAAATTTATCGTGAAATGTGATAACAACCCAACTCACCCATAAAATACAACCAAAACGCTAATTTTAGAGGGAAGCGAACAACTAATTATAGCGACGCCCTAAGTGACTCACAGCATTGTGTAGCAGTATGACTCTAAATTTAGGGCTTCACACACACCCCCTTTAGCTAGCTATACCGGAGGTATTCTATATCGCTTAAAGCGACATCCTGGAAAACTGACATGACTACTTGAAAAGTAAATGCAAAACCGATTAAAAATAGGCGGCCTCTAACTTGATCTGACTTAGATTATTGTAAACATGCAAAATTTATATTCTCCAACAATTAAGCTTATTCGCGCCCTATATAAACATAAAAATTAAAAAAAAATTGTTTTCACAATAATCTAAATTTTCAAGATTTTAAACTAAATTTACTAAACGCGATTTAAGTATCGGAATCGATTGGATGAAAGAGCTGAAGAAATACGCAACAAAAACGAAAGAAGGGAGGAGAAGTGAAGTAGTAGTTATATGAGAATTTGAAGGCTAAAATCTTGGTGCGCGCCTACCATGTGATGATTAACAAAATGGAAAAATTTATATACGTATGATGATAATCTACATGCTACAGTCAATTCAAAATCTAAAATTACTGGGAGGGGGGGGGGGGGGGTAATCTAGACCTCTCCTCCCCCCCCCCATGCCGCCTCTCCTCTTAACTTAAGCCGGATTATGTATTTTGTGAATGAATTGGGGCGGTGGAAAGGAAAGATATAAAAGGGGGGGGGGGGTTGACATTGAAATTAGGTCTAACTCCGCGCGCACATACAAACTTTGATCTCTAACTCATAAACGGGGCCCGCATCCGAACCATTAAGTAGAAGAAGGGTTTGGGGGGGGGAATTAAAGTAGAAAAATTAGATTTTTTCATTTTTTATTGCGGTGAGCAAGTTTGTTTTGGCATAGACCGGGGGTTAATCCCGGTTCCCGTGCCCCCCCCCCTGCCCCCGTCTTTGATGTGCGCGTGTCAACTTTAATGAGAGGGGAAGAGTTGGAAAAAATAACGCGACTAATACACTAATTATTATTCTCACTTGAGCTTCGGTGAATGGCTTTTGCATGTTGTCCAGCAAGCTGGCGAGATCCTGTTCGCAATACTCCATCACCAAGTAGATGCTATGTGTTGTCGTAAGGGTGGAATTATTATTAAATTAGTGCGCACTTACAATTGGGGGATTGTTGGTATTTGTGTTTCGATAATTTAAAGATATACCTTCAAAATCATATTGTTAAGCCGAATATTCGCTTTTATTCGAGTCTAAAACCGGTTAAAACTTGAAAACAATCGATGAAATAAGCTAGATTATAAACTTACACATTTTAAAAAATAAAACATAAACATAAGAAATCCGACCCAGAGTAGCAAAATAATATTTTGAAATTCTTATCACTTTTGCTAAATATAACCTAACAAAGATTCAAAACCCATTGCAAAATTATGATTTTTAATAAAATTTATCCAAATCACAACGACAAACTTGGTTACATAAAAAGACTTATCTAAACTTTTTCCCACGGCCACGTCCAAAAGGTTGATTATATTATCGTGTCGTTTTCCCGGTGCACCGATCTTGCAGGCAGTGGAGCCAGGGTAAGATCGATCGGATAATTGAAAAAGGACGCTAATTTCTCGCAACGAACTTAGGGATAATTCAACGTAAGGCGGTTGTTGAGCTTTGTTTCCTCCCCCGCCCGAACCCGTCTTAAGTTTGCGCATCTTTTTCAGCGCCACAACCTTACCCTGATTCTTCAGGTCTCTCGCCTTAAAAACGACCCCGTACGTCCCTTCGCCAAGTTTGTGCAACTTTTCAAATTCCTCTATTGACCGGCAAAGGTCTCCAGAATTCTACGTTACACGAAAAAGTTAAGATTCCATATGGTGGAATCAAGATAAGTTTGGTAATGTTTAGGTAGGGTCATAATAATACAAAGCATTCTATGTGTATATTATAAATATATATAGTAGTTATTAAAGCTTTTTGAAAAACATGTCAATAAATCACAATGCAAAGTTATTTTATGGTTTGATTTTTACGAACAAAACATTTGATTTATTAAATTTTAACGAGATAAATTAGGTTATTCATTCACTCTTCTGATCAAAAGCTATAAAATTAATTACATAGATGGCAATATAAAATTTGAATTTAGGGCTTGGGTCAGAGAAGTTAAAATAAAACCCCAGTATCCCTTATAATATAAGTTGCTTACATGGGCGTAGCCAGGATTGGATTTAGAGGGGAGCAATAATGATTTAGGCAGGGTAGAATGATAAGCTTTTGAAATTTTAGCCATAATTATATTAAATTAAAAAATTTTGGATTTAGAGGGGGAGCAGCAGCCCCTTCATGCCACCCCCTGGCTACGCCCATGGTTGCTAACGCTTAAAATTTAAATAAAAGAGTCATCATTTTAAAAGTTGTAGGTCGCCACGAACCTAGTCAATGGCAGGTACTATACCCAACCCCCAAAAATCTATTAAGGGCCTTTAAATAAAAAAACATCATTTTGGTCATTACTAAATTATTATCAAAGGGGGGGCAGATCCTTTAAATCCAAAAATATATTAGAATTATGGTTAAAATTTAATAAAATGGACATTTTGCCCCCCCCCTACCCCTCTAATTCCAATGCTGCCTACGCCCGTGCCCCCCCCCCTCCATTAAATCATCTACAAACCATAATTAGATTATATGCTTCTAATAAAGGGGGGGGGGAGAGGACCTAGATGCAAAGCGTTGTTTTAGAGGTCATTACTAAACTAAGGTCAAGCAAAGGAACACCACTGAGGGACACGCGCGCTTTCTCACCAAGTGCTGCTAACTCAACAACCTTCCCAGCCATGCGTGTAACTGACTGACTGCGCTGCTATTGCACTTCTTCTCCATTGACACTACCAATAACTACACTACAATAACTTAAAAGCGCGCGCGCACTGCTTAATTGACCATGAAATTGTTATTAGTGAGTGAGTGGTAATAAAAGATATATTTACTTTTCATCTAACTGTCCCGATATATTGATCATCACCACACTTTTCAAAGTCTTTTAATAACGTCTATCGACATGCATGGGCACATCTAGGTTTAGAATTAGGGGGGGGGGGGAAATTTTAAAAGTTCAATTAGGGGGGGGGGGGCAGGGGGGAAAACATTTTTTTTTTAATTTTTAAGAGTTTTCGTATCGAATTTTTTTTGTCATTTACGCCCCAGCATTGAAATTAGAGGGGGCAATATTGATTTATGGAGGGGCAAATTTTTTTTTTGAAATTTTAGCTATAATCTTAATAAATTTCAGCAAATTTTTGGATTTATAGGGGAGCAGTCCCCTCTCTGGCTACGCCCATGTCTATAGAGATAAATTTGTAACTAAAATACAAAAACCGATTACTCTTTTTCAAGAGTCTCTGCATAGTCATATAAAGATGTTTTTTACAAACCAGAAGCCATTTTTTTAATTTTAATAAGAATTCAAATATAAAATAAACTCAAGGTTAATCCCTTAAATTACCAATTTTAAATCGAGAGTTTTTCCTAGCAGCTTCTTAGTGTAAATAATATAGTTAGATTTCGTTTCTTTATCGTTTTTATTTGGAAAATGGGGAAAAATTTATGACAAATCATACTTTGAAGATTTGTTTATAAACCCGACCTCTGAATGTAAACTCAGAATAATTTTTACATCTATCACATGGGCGTAGCCAGAATCGGGATTTTGGGATTAAAGGGGGGCAATAATGATTAGGGAGGAGCAAAATGATTTTTTTTGAAATTTTCGCCATAATTTTAATACATTTCAAAAAAAATTGGATTTAGATGGGGGCAGCCGCCCCTCCCTGCCCCCCCCCCCCCGGCTACGCCCATGATATATCAAACGCTTTGTTCAAAAACATATTATTTGGAAGAGAAAAATGAGACTTTTCAACATTAAATGTAATGTGTGGTAAGTTGCTTTGGGGGCCGACGATCACAAGTGTTCAATTTGAATAAAATTTTAAGATGTTGAAGTTCAAACTTTTAAAACTATCAAATTATTTTTAATAAACTAATTTAGCTTAGTGCGTCCTCACACATTAAGGTTGGATAAAAGGGGTCAAAAAGTGTAGTCATAATTTTAGAAATAATGTTTCCAAAATAATCTTACCCAAAATGGATGGAAAAAACATTTATTTTTCATCATTGATTACAAATATTTATTTTGGCATTTATAATATGCATACACCATTTTAATTTATTACCTCTCAATTCTGTTGTATTAATTTATTTGATATAAGGATTCTCTGATTATTTCAAAACTCAACTTGCTTAATAAAAATTTCATTTATAACTGTTAAGTTAACAAAAGTTATATACAAACTTTTGTATATTACAAGTGAAAACTTTTGTATATTACAAGTGAAAAATAATGATCATTCTAATATATCGCGTAAAGGCAATGGGGACTACTGAAATCTATATCGAAATTAGTACACAGATGTTAATGCGGGATCAAAAGGGGTATCCGACCTAAATAAGATACGAACTTGCAATTAAAGTATCTAGATAGAAGGGGGGAGGGGGTATGAGATACGCAAGTTTACAACTCTTGTGAATATAAGTACGGAGAGGGGGTGATCGATTATCAACGCGTGTGTATTGTATAGCAGCGCAGTAGGGGGTGGGGGGATTTGTATAGGAAGTTAGTATATGATAATTTCTATAGGAGGAGATGTTTGTATATGATAATTTCTATAGGGGGAGATGTTTGTATATGATAATTTCTATAGGGGAGGACACAACACCTTCCCCTTTACAAAGAAAAATATCTGTTGTAGTCTGGAAAGTGATTTTGTTTAATACTGGACGTTGAAAAGTGGTATGGTTTGATACTGGATGTGTGATGGTTGACAGATTATATGTGACCATCCCTTGGTTTAGATTGAGAGGAACGTTTTCACTAGGCAACGCATAGATAAGATACTAATAGATCTGTGGGCTAAAGTTTTGATTTCTAGATGTTTTACTATAAGGCTGAGGCATAGTTTATGTTGAGATTTTTTTTGTATATTTTTCTGACTTCGTGTCTGAATTTTATAGATTTAATGTTTTCTTCAAATCATTGGGATTGGTTTATAAATATTTTAATAATGTATATGGTTTTGAAGAATAGGGCCAGGGGTAGAGATATATGTAGACAAATAATTGCTATAATGAAATTAAAGGGTTTTTATCAACTAGGTTTTTGTTTTGGGGTTACAATATTCAAATATATACTTATAGCAAAAATATGATCTGCCGAAAATGTTAGACAACTAAACACTATTCAGGATTTTCTGATTTTGGGAATTGGATATTTTTTATGTTTTTGTGTATTATCTTCTTGCGATTGTTGATTTAAATTTGTTTATTCAATCAGAGCAGCCTGGTGTGCTAGCTGTAAAGGTGAGGTGGAAAATTTCAGTTTGGAAGGTTTTGAGAGGAAGGATGTGCCAAAGTGGGGTTTGGGGACGTTAGTTCTAAGGATTACATCGATCTGTGATACATATGCAAGGATAGGTCGTTCTTGGCAACGAGGTTTCTTGATTCGAGCTGACTTCAAAAATAATAGGGGGGGGGGGGGGGTCTTTTTTTTTTTATTGGTAGAATTTTTTCATATGTTCGGAGGTGAAGAGCCAAGATATTGTCATTGTTTCCTTTTCATCGCCAAAATTCATATTGTATTCGTTGTCATAATGTGAGGTATTGAACGATCTGATTTACAATTTAGTAATGGCTTGGCAATCTTGGTTGAGGAGCGCACTCGCAATCGTCACGTGATTTGAATTTTGTCAAGTTTTTTCGAAAAGGTAGGAGTTTCGATGTACCAAATACAAAGTTAAAATAATAATTAAAATAGTACCCATACAATCTCAATTGTTCGTGTGCCTTTAACATACATACGTATTAGGGCTCACACAATTTTAATTGCTCAGTGTGTCTTATTTCATTATTATCACTTTGTTTATCTTTAATTTTAAAAATTTTAGAACCGACCTGTTGTACAATCTCACCCAAAAGCCATTTAGGTTTACCCAAATAGTTTCTATACCACACCTTTTGGTTAAGCGGAAACTTTGGTCTACCTACCATTGGCAATTGTTGATAATCATCAACATTTAAAAAATCTGGCGGGTATCTTAATTTACGATTTAAAAATTCGTAGCTAACCGCAGGACGATCAGGATATCTTGGAGACATGTTATGATATAGTTTATATAACCATGTTCCTTCCTTCGTCACTTTAGCCAAATTTAACCATTTCTTTACGATTCCTACATACCTTTCTACCTGCCCATTTGAGCTAGGATGATATGGGGGAGTTAACCAATGATTTATTTTATATTTCAAACAGAATTGTTTAAATTCTACGCTTACGAAAGCTTTGCCATTATCAGTAACGATAATTTCAGGAAAACCATAAGCGCCAATTAATTCTTGCAAAATATTTATAGTTACTTTACTCGTTATTTGAGAAACGTTTTTAAATTCCGTCCACCCTGAAAAGGCGTCAACGATCAAAATAAAACGTTTTTTATCAAACTCGAAAAAGTCTATATGAATACGACTCCACGGTCCTTTTGGACGTGGCCAAGTCGCGCCTTTATCTTTTCGCGGCATAGCTGCGTTAACTTTACACAATTCGCAAAGCCTAACCAAAGCATTAATATCCTTTGTAATTTTAGGCCACCATACGTAATCTCGTGCAATTTGTTTCATTTTAACGATTCCAAAATGGCTTGCATGCAACAGTTCTAATACTTGTTTCCTAAGCCCAATTGGTATGACCAATTTTCCTTGTCTTTTAATTGCACCTTCGTCAACATAAAGTTCATTAAACACGTGCTTAAAAGGTATAGGAATTTGTGCGAATTCGTCCGATCCTGACAAAATACTTTTAATTAAACTTAAATCGGGATCGTCGTTAACGGATTCTACTATTTGTTTAAAATCGATTATGTTTATACTATTAACTACATGTCCACCAACAATATCGCAACTCAAAGATGTATCCATAACCTCCGTTGTGTCTGCGCCCAAACGCGACATTACGTCGGCCAAATGGTTTTCATCTCCTTTAAGATATTTTAAGGTTAAAGTGAAATTACCTAAAGTTAATAGCCATCTTTGCAACCTGGGTGACATTAAAAAATCGGTGTTAGTTTTCATAAACAAAGAGACCAATGGTTTGTGATCTGTATAAACGATGAACGATTTTCCGATTAAATATTCTCTACATCGTTTCAGGCCATAAACCATTGCTAACGCCTCTTTCTCTATTACCGAATAATTTAATTCAGGTTTAGTTAATTTACGGGAAAAATAAATTACAGGGTGTTCTACGCTGCCTTCTAATTGGCATAATGCGCCACCAATTCCCTGATTAGATGCATCAACCCTTAAAACGTTTTCGCCGTCCGGATCAAAACATTTTAATATAGGTTGTTTTAAAAGAACTTGTTTTAAATAATTATAACATGTTTCATGCTCATCAGTCCAATTATATATGCTATTTACGCCAGTTAAATCATACAATGGGGCTGCATATTTACTATAATCACTGATAAACCTGTTATAATAAGTCATTAATCCCAAAAATGACGACAGTTCTTTTTTATTAAGAGGTATTCTCGCATTTTGGATAGCATATATCTTAGTAAGATTTGGTCTAACACAACCGTCTCCTAATATATACCCTAAATACATAACCTTTTCTACAGCAAATACGCATTTCTTTTCAGCAATACGTAACCCTTTTGCTTTAATTAATTTTAACACAGCTATTAGACGCATGTCATGTTCGTCCCTAGTGGAACCAGTGATCAAGATATCGTCCAAATAAAAATTTATGCCTTCTAAATTCAAAAAAATTGAGGCCATTGTTCTTTGAAAAATTGCCGCCGACACACTTAGACCGAAAGGTAAACGTTTAAAAGCAAATAAACCCTTTTCGGTATTAATGGTCAATAGTTTAGCGGATTTACTAGTTACGCGCAATTGCAGATAGGCATTAGCCAAATCAATTTTTGAAAAAAATTTTGCGCCTTTTAAATTTGCTAACACCATTTCAATTCTGGGGAGGGGATATTTTACATCCACAACACATTTATTGATTGTTATTCGGTAATCCGCACACACCCTTATCGTTCCATCTGGTTTTTTAACCGGAACTAAAGGTGTTGCCCAATCCGAATAATCAACCGGCTCGATTACATCATCTTTTAACCAAGTGTTAATAACCTGTTCAACTTGGTCTTTCCATACTAGTGGAATGCGCCGGGCTGGGCAAAAACGTGGAGCGCCTTGATCTTTAATTTTAATTGAGAATATGTTATCATTTAGACATCCTAATTCGTTCGCAAAAATCTCTTCAAACTCTGCTTTAATTTTGTCAATTTTGTCGCGCCATAGATCATTATCGTTCCGAACATCCCTACGATCCATTTTAAATGAGGAATTCTCGGCATTTTTATATGCCTTTACCTCCATACACGAGGAACTAGTCTCATTATTTGAAACCTTGCCCTCGTCTGAAAATAAGGAGACTCCTGCTACCTTACCAATTATGGTCGTAGGCTCAGACCCGACTTTATCTACAGCTTTATTATCACCAATATTATCCTTATTGCAGTGCACAAAATTAATTTTATTATATTTACATATTCCCCAATAATTAACTAAGGGACCAATCTTTCTTATCCATGTCCATCCCATTATATTCTCAATATTTTCATCAACAATATATATATCAAATTCTAAACTCTGCCCCGCGGCGTTCACATTCACTTTCGTATAACCTAAGATGTTAATCGGACAGCCATTTAATTGTTTTGCTAAAATGCTAGTTTTTTTTAATAATTTTTCAGGCCAATATTTTTTAAAATTTATTTGCGAAATCAGCGAAATTGTAGAGCCCGTATCGGCTAAAAATGTTATATAATTATTATCGATATTTACTGTAACATAAGGCGAACGCGCGTTAAAAAAATTAATTAAATTTACATTTGAGAAACTAGTACCAGCCTTCGCTAACCGTCAATCAGAACAATGTTGGCCACCACAATGACCCATTGAACTATGACTGACCTGAGGCAGACTGGTCCTACAACCTGAACATATGTCAGCCTTAGTCTCCTCTTTATTTGTAGTATTGCTTAAACAACACCTCCTATTGCCTGGCCATTCCCTCTGCGCACGCGCGGGCGAATTTTCATTAAAATCAAAATTGTAAGGGGTGTAGGGGGTGCGGGGTCCCCTATTAAATGGGCTGGTATAATTATTGTTATTATTAAATCTGTTATTATTAAATCCCTTTCCCTTTAATAGAAAACAGTTTTTCTTTACATGCCCCGTTTTGTTACAGAAAAAACAAGTGGGTAATGAGGGGGTATTTTTAACTAAAAATATTTTTTCAACTTTTCTCAATTTTATATAAATCATTATGCACAATAAAATTAAGAATACGATAAATAGTATAATAAAAGCTTTATCGCTAAGTAAACAATTATAAAAATGAATAAATATTGATGGATTGCGATTGAACATTTTAATTAATATAATATATTTATATAGTCGCTAATAAAATTTTGATTAAGAAAATACGGAAACTTTGAAATGTTAAGCTAATATAGAATACTAAGATAATAATTATTATGATTAATGAAAGTAATTGCATTTTATACTTACGTGTTCCCGAATATTTTTTTTAAATAACCTTTCTTTGGAGAGGGGGAGAACGCCTTTCGTCCAACTGCCTGTTTACGGTATTCGTCTTCCCCACGTATATGATTTTAACTTCCGTTTTTACGATATGTTTTTGGCTTTTCTTTCTGTATTGTTACCACGAATGGCTTAGGCTCAAGGACGATTCCTTTTGTCCTTTGCAACAATTAGGTAATAATTTGCTTGTTGTTTCACTCCAGTGATAATAAAATCGTAAGAATCTGATTTATCCTATTCACAGGAAGGAGAAATAATTTATTCAAAATATTTTTTAAACAATTTAACTGCGGTGGGGGGTGGGAATTTTTGGTTCTGACACCACTTTTGTATATTACAAGTGAAAACTTTTGTATATTACAAGTGAAAAATAATGATCATTCTAATATATCGCGTAAAGGCAATGGGGACTACTGAAATCTATATCGAAATTAGTACACAGATGTTAATGCGGGATCAAAAGGGGTATCCGACCTAAATAAGATACGAACTTGCAATTAAAGTATCTAGATAGAAGGGGGGAGGGGGTATGAGATACGCAAGTTTACAACTCTTGTGAATATAAGTACGGAGAGGGGGTGATCGATTATCAACGCGTGTGTATTGTATAGCAGCGCAGTAGGGGGTGGGGGGATTTGTATAGGAAGTTAGTATATGATAATTTCTATAGGAGGAGATGTTTGTATATGATAATTTCTATAGGGGGAGATGTTTGTATATGATAATTTCTATAGGGGAGGACACAACACAAACCAATAATCTTGTTAATTAAAACAAAAAGATGATAACAAAAAGCATCCAATAAACTAAAATATATATACCATTCTTTTGTCAAACAAAATTTCATATTTGAATAATTCAGAAGTATTTTTGAGTTATAGTGATTCCTTACAATTTGTTAGATGTTTTTAAGTGCATAAAAATTCAATTAACATACAATAATGGACAAGTATTGTAATTAATATCCTATCTCATAGTGAAAAATTGAATTTGAATCTGTAGGTTTAAAAACCTGATATCAATAATATTAAATATCATCCAAACAAATTGGCATTTTTTTAAATATATCTTTAACAATAAAAGACTTATTACAAGTAAATCAAGACAGTGACAAATTTTTAACTATTTATAATATGTAAATTCTAAAAGTTTACAAATTATAGATGAGGCATTCTAGAATTTGCACTTTTAAGAATATAATGTAGTTTATTTCAATTTTTATCAGGCCTCATTCTTTCGGGTGACGGAATAAGTAACATTTCTATTATTATATTTGATTATATGTCATGTATATATGCATTAATTCAGTTCCCTATAAATGATTTAAACATATCACATCTTAAAAGGCTCCAAAAATAAATTTTTAACATGCTATGCAAAATAAATATTACTAATGTATTTTCCGTATGGATTTCGAAGGAATCCTGATTAGAGGTATTAACTTTTAGCATGTTTTAAGTTATTTTATAATTATTAAATATTTAGAATTCCTTAACAACGCGGCCTAGGCTATGTATTCTCGATTCAGAGTGATAAATAACAAAACGTAAAACGCATTTCTTAAACGTTCCATTCCCGAGCGCAATCATCGCGTTCGTTAATTTGCGTGTTATTGTTTACAAATTTTTTTAAATACGCCATTTTTGCTTGTTCTAATCCGTATGGTAACAACAACATTTTGTGGCAATATAAAGGTATGATAAATAGATATATTAACTATTATCCTAGATAAATAATTTTGAATTTTTAATCTCTTCAAACAAGATTTGTTCATTTATTCAACATTTTGTGGCAATAAAAAGGTATGATAAACTGATATTAACTCTTTTCCTAGATAAATAATTTTGAATTATTTTCTTAGATCAGTTGCAAAAGAGGTGGGAAAAATACATCAACCATTCAAATGTTCAACATATTTGTCTCATTTACTAAAACATCAATTAATAGTTGATTCACCATTGTTTCTTATTGTTTAAAAATAATAAACTGCAGCTGACATATTTGAGTGTTGTTTTTTTAGAGATTCTATAATTTTCCTAAAATGTTTGCTGAATTTGGCTCAAATTTAAATAAACGTATTTTTTAAGATAGCATGTTATAGAAAATTAGACTTGAAAATGCTTTTAACATTTTTATACGTGCATTTTATAAAAAATGAAATAGAAGATTGTTGGTAACTATCTTGAGTAACTTTTAGATTATAGCATCAGGTAAAAAATATTAAAAATGCTTTTGACATTTTTAAATGTGTCTTTTATAAAAAATGAAATAGAAGATTGTTGGTAACTATCTTGAGTACCTTTAGATTATAACATCATTTAAAAAATAAGTTTTGAAAATAGAATTAACAAATTGTTGGTAACTATATGCACAAAGCTTTTGCACTTTTAGAACACACAGGATTCAGATACTATCAATTAACTCTTAAATTAGCACTTATATTATGTGACTCTTAATGATATATGTATAAATGTATTCAGATTTTTACAAACTAATATTTAAGGATTTGTCAGAATATGTATGCAAAATTGTAAATTTAATTGTTATAATAATGATTTCTAATGAAAATCATATTATAAATTTGATAAAATACTTAAATGGTCATTCTTATTAATATAAATTGCATAGCAATTAATAATTGTAGCTCTCCCTGACTCACAAATATTATTAATATGTTGAATATAACACTGCTAACAACAATAATATGAGCAACACAAGGTTTATTGCATTACACAGATAACAAATAAGGTTTCCAACCTCATTAAAAAAAACTATTAGATGTATGTTGTAAATTCTTAAATACAATGGTTAATCAACTATTTATTGATGTTTTAGTAAATGAGACAAATATGTTGAACATTTGAATGGTTGATGTATTTGAATCAACTATTGATTGATGTTTTAGTAAATGAGACAAATATGTTGAACCTTTGTATAGTTGATGTATTTTTCCCACCTCTTTTGCAACTGATCTAAGAAAATAATTCAAAATTATTTATCTAGGAAAATAGTTAATATATCTATTTATCATACCTTTTTATTGCCACAAATGTTGAATTAATGAACAAATCTTGTTTGAAGAGATTAAAAATTCAAAATTATTTATCTAGGAAAATATTTAATATATCTATTTATCATACCTTTATATTGCCACAAGATGTTGTTGTTACCATACGGATTAGAACAAGCAAAAATGGCGAATTTAAAAAAATTTGTAAACAATAACACACAAATTAACGAACGCGATGATTGCGCTCGGGAATGGAACGTTTAAGAAATGCGTTTTACGTTTTGTTATTTATCACTCTGAATCGAGAATACATAGCCTAGGCCTAACAACGCGGTCTTTGTAAAACACATTATTTTATCTTGTGCGCATGCTCAGTGGGAGGAAATATAACCAGGTTCCGCTAATATTATCCAATTGTAAATTACTTTCGGCTGAATTACTACAACATTACAAGACATTTATATAATACATTACATAATCGCCTAGAACTTATTTTTCAAGATGGAATATCTTATGGTAAGCATAATTTTATATTTAGCTAAATATTTAAGCTTATTTCATGGTATTTATATTAAACTTTGATAGATCTGATATCCTTTTCTTAGTTACCAATTTCACTTGATAAATACTATGTTCTGCTAGTTTTATAGTTAGTATAAGGATGCCTGATTAAATCTTAATCTCTATCTTATTGTACATTGTTTAAGCTTTGTACCTTAAGTAAGCTAATGCTCTATTTGTTGAAAGTATACAAAACAATAATGTATAGTACCCTAATCTGTCAAGGTAGGGTTTTAGTTTGTAATTTTTAGATAGATTTGATCTGACACCTTATATTATATTTTAAATTGTCTCAAATTACAACTAAACTTTCTGCTTAAGATAATACACTTATACTTTAGATTGACATTTTATAAATCTCAATCATATTTCTACTATTAGTTATCATTTTTTAAATGGTTTATTTTTCAATGAAATTTTGTTAACACTAATAAAATTATCTAGTAATTTTTAAGCTTTAAAGTAAAAATTTAACCTATATAATTATGTCATGGGATAGAATGTTTTGACTTATTTGTATATTATTAATCTACTATAAAAATTTGTTACGACTTTTTTGTTGATGATTGTGTAAGCAATAGCTGTATTTAAAGGTTTAACTCCACAAATTAAGGTGCTCAGTATTATTAAAATAAATTTGTTCTATTAATTTGTATAAGAACTTTATTGTTTTTGAGACACATTAAATAATTATGTCAAGGTATGATATGGTCTAGAGCATAATTTAAAAGTTTTACCTATATAACAAAGATAAATAAATATACAGGATAAAAACATCTTTTAAAATAAAGTTAACTTGCACTTAAGACTAGAAGCTCAAATAACAGTATTTTATTATAATACAATTGACCTAAAAAGGTTCTCTATTGTTTATAAACAAATATAAATTACTGATTCACTAATAAATATAAATCTTAAGTTTACATTTAATAATTTTTATAATGACAGACCTAACCTATGTTAGTCCAAATAAGAGGAAATTATTACTAAAAAGTGTATATAGTTTTGAGCATTGTTTATAAATCCAATTTTGCAATGCTTTCTAAAAATGCTAAGTATTTAATATAAATAAATATTTATCATATTACCTTTGATAAATCTTAAAAAATGTTTTAGTTTGCCAAAATTTTTGAGTTTGTATTCAAATATGTTGTATTTAACTATAAATCTGTGGGAATATTTTTAACAGAATTAAATTGAAGGGGACATTCTAAGTTTATTCATTAACTTTTTTGCCCTCTTGATTATGTTTAAATCTGGTGTATGTCTAATAACTACTCATTAAATTCACCAATCAGTGTTTAGAATTTAAGTTTTGGACACATGTCCACAGCTTGTCACAACATGTAATGCCTTTTAAATTTAAAGAAATTAAGTATAAACCCCAAGTTATATGATATTTTTGCCTAAAGATTAAACCTAAAACCTAATTTTATTGGGTGTAGTTATCTTATGTCTTAGATTTTCAGAATTAATTGTTATATTCATCATACTTTGTGCAAAGGAAAAAAATTGTGCAATTAGTAGTAATTTTATTACATATATGTATGTTAGATTAACCTTATTTATGCAGGTAACCCTTTTACAAACTCATACTATTTACAAAATTTTCGATTTAATATCTATGGTTAGGAAAATGACCATCCATGAGTTTTACTTTTCGTCGAAATTAATGTTAAGCATGACTTAATATCGTTGTCACCTTGACCTTTGACTGCCCCGTTGAAATTAACAATCTGAACAGGCTAAAATGTGCATGTTAGTTGCCACACGCACTCCACGTTTTTTAAAATGTACATCAAGTTAGGGGAAATATTACCGTATATTTTGTTTAATTCACCCTCTACTAATTAAAAATTTTACGATGGTTGAACAAATAACACGCGTGTACATAATTTGTTAATCATTTATAATTGTTTCCAAGCCTAACAAAATTAATTTCATTGTGCTGCTGAGGTTATTCTCAATTATATTGGGGAGGGGGGACAATTGGGGTATTCGGGTTGAATTTAAATAATTTTTATCACTCTGATTTGCTTCTATAACGTTAATATATTTCGTTACACATACTCAGATATTCGCTTGAAAGAAAGCTTCGATATCATCATCCCACGTTCTTGCTTTGTTCTAGCATTACATTACCATGATGGATAAAAAGACGAAACGCGCCCACTTAGGGAATCACTCCTCCACAGGCTCCGTTGCCCCCACACTCACCCCCACTCCCAATAACGCCGCCCCTAACTTTCTCCCTGGCGCCACCTCCACCACTCCCCTTTACCATCACCACCCCTACGCCCATCACCCTCACGCCAACCCGGGTGCGGCCGCCGGCATTTTTCTAGCCGCCGGACCCGGCTCAGGCCCCGGCAATCATCTTAACTTAGGACCCGCCACCTTGCTTGCCTATAATATGCCCTCGCCCTACTATCCCTCCGGGGCCGCGGCGGCTGCCGCCCACCTCATAGGCCAACCTTTCGGATTGGGCGCCGTAAGTGCCACCCTCCTCCCCAACAACTCCTCCGTCATGACTTCTTTCACCGCCCCCCGCCTAGCCACCCCTCAACATTCGGCCCTCTACCATTTCCCACCCAACGCCGCCACCGCCCCGTTTCCCATCTACAATCCTCCTCCCAATTATAAATCCATCACACCCGTCGCCACCATTCCTTTTGCTCCCTCTTCTTACGCCGGCGACATGCCCTCCTCCGGCCTCCAAAACAATGGTCTCCCCCCTCCGGCCTCCACCACAACCACCCCAAATCAGGATGTCAACTCCGTTGCGTTTGGGACGGAAGACGTGTCCGGCGGATACGGGGCCCGCGGGAAGCAAGTCAACGGCAACGCTGCCGGTTCTACTCCCCCCAACATCTCTAATAATCTTCCCAACGCGTACTACCAACAGCAGCAGGTTAATCAGCAACAACATAACGTCGGACCGCTCACCGGTGCTAACAATATAGCGGCTGGCTATCATCACCACCAACAACAATACACCTCGGGCCCATTACCCGGCTCTCAACCTATTATGATGTCCGTGGCTATGTTAAACGGTGCGGTTGGTGGCAATTTAGTTAGCCAACAATCGTCACCCAGTGCCTTCGTCGGGGCTGGTGTATCTTCGTCACCCATGATCGCCAACAACGGATCGCTGATTTACAACACCAACAACAATAATCCATTTGTCACGGGCCCTTACGCGACCACGAACGGACCCGGTGCTTTACGACAAGGGATAGCTCGCAATAATGGTAACGGCGGCAACAATCAAATGGACATTATGGTGGGCAGCATGATGGCCGCCGCTTCTACCTACAACAACAACCAGCATCATACCAAAAAGCATCCCAACAACGCACCCGTGGCTAATTACTATTACATAAATGAGCCTCTGGGTGGCGGCGCAGCTACGAGTTACGTCCCCGTTTCTCACACCCCGGCCTACAACCTAACTACGCCACCGCTTGCCGCTGCTGCTGCCGCCGCCGCGTTAAAATACGCACCGACCGCCACCTCCGACTCTCAGGCGTCTTTGGGAATTGGGGAAACCTTGGCGCTGGTAAATGCGCCGTTGCCCCCGACTTCCTACATTTTGCAAGATATCCTTAATTTACTCCCTGACATTGGTGTACCAGAGTTTGTAAGATCCAATATTGTTAAAACAAATGATCAACTCTTAGTACTCTATTTGGCCGCCATGATAAGATCTATTTTAGCTCTTAACAATTTGATTAACAACCAAATTACAAATAGGTAACTAAACCCAATTCTTTCTTTTATTAAAAAATTTATTTTCAAAGGGATGAAGAGAAAAAAGAAATTAAGAAAGATGAAGTTAAGGATATTAAAGTCAAGGGTGACATTAAGACTGAAAGCTTGATTATCAAAGAGATCAATGGAACAGAAGATAAAACATCCAAGAATCCTTGATATTAACCACCTTTCAATCATTTTATATTATTCTTACATCGTTTACATTTCCATCAAATAATATAACGTGTGTTTCCAGTGTTTATTAAAGCCTCTAATCTATGCATTCTTTAAGCTATGTCCACCTTCTTCTGATATGTATTTTTGGGCGTGGCGTAGGTTCAGCATTTTTTCCAAATGCTTTTTCAACAGGGTAAACGTCGGCCTTTCGGATGGTGCAGTTTTCCAACACCATCTCATCACTTGAAATCTAGAGCAAACAGACTAGTTAAATTTTTCTTTAAATTTTTATGAGCCTTTATAATTAAACATTAATATTGTAAACTTGTGGGCTTAGGACGCAAAATTTAATAATGTTTTAATGAGGGATATATGATTTTTTTAAATTTAATTATGTTTTATTTAATTTTCAGTTTGAGCTTTCCTGCCTCCCTTTAGCTACACATTTGTAGAGTACATTGGGGCCAGCATAGTTCTCATTTTTCGGAATGAAATTTAAATAATATTTTTAAATCCTTGTCAAGATGTTAGAAGATACACATGCATTTTAACATCAAAATCATTAATTTTCCGCGTGTGTGAAAAATTATTTCGCAAATATTTTAAGTCACATTATTTGGATTTCCCAGCATATGATCTTGTACAACAGGGTTAAGAGTTTTTATTATAATCCACTTTTTCGCATAGTTAAAGTTTAAATCGAGGTCCATGAGCCAATTAAGATATAAATGTTCCTATGATTTAATGACTCAATTGGCCGCTATCAACACTCAGCCAGACTTTTTTATTAACAAATTCTAGTGTGTACATTTTTATTGAATATTAAAGTTTCATCCCTTTACATTTGTACCATTATAATTTGGATGCTTAATTTAAATGTAAAGTTACGAATTTTTAAAGTATTACCCTTCAGATTCAAATCGCGCGAATTTATATTTCTTTAAATATCTTATTCAATTTCATGGATCAAACTAGGTTATAATTATTAATATTTTGTTTTTTGATAGTTAAAAACGTATTTTTGTTTAATTCGACTCTTGCGATTAAATCTAAACTTTGCTGTTACCTTAAAATTAAAATAAAAACAACATTTAAGCCTAGGAAAAATTTTGTTTCTTACAACATCGCTGTTATTATATGCGTCTGAAATGTAAATCTGCTGTGAATTCGAAGTTAAAACATCGCTTATAACCCGTACGACAATTTTTGCTGCGCAGCACCTCGATATTAAAACAAGCCATAACTCTGCTGTTTTGAAGCTTTGCACGCGTTTTTTATAGCCCAAAATTTAGTTAAGGTTAGCTCAAACTAATAAATTAAAGAATTGAGGCTAAAATTAGGTTTTTAACAAAGCCTGAAGTAATAATCTTCTATTTTGATTGCCTTAATATATAATATTTTTAAAAAAAAATAATAAATTATGATTTTTATTTTGAGATTAATTTTGACAAGGATGCAGCTCGGGTCGAGAAAAATTAATTTTGTTAGGCTTGAGTTTTGCCCTAAACCCCCAATTAATGATGTTTTGATTCTTATGCCTGGTTTTTTTACAATATCTATTATAGTCAATTTAACAATTTTTTAATCGCCTCCGTAGCGACTTTATAGTAATTTACCAATCATTAAATTAGTGTTTTATAGTAATAAAATCTGCAGATTAATAAATTTGATCCTCATTTAGAAGGAACATTCCAATTAACTAAGCAAACGCAATTTTGCGATGTTATAATAAAAATGACGACTCCAATTGTGGTGGGCTTGCATGGGCGTAGCCAGGAAGTGCAGGGGAAGGCGCCCCCCCCCCTAAATGGAGAAAAAAAAAATTCAGTGCAAAAAGCCTTAAAAATTAAAAAAAAATTATGTTTTGCCCCCCTCCCCTAATCCAAAACCTGGCTACGCCCATGTGGGCTTGACTATAAGGTCTACAAAACGCGAATTTATGCATAAAAAATTACATATCGTCCTCGCAGTCCGGTGGCTTTTCCATCCGATAACCTAATTTGAGTTTGTTATAAAAATCGGCATTTTGTGGAATATCTGGGTACGGGTTTTGACCTAAAGTTACAATTTCCCATAGCAAAATCCCAAATGCCCAAACATCCGACTTTTCCGTAAAAACGTGATCGAAAATAGCTTCTGGTGCCGTCCACCTTATAGGCAACTCCCCGGACTATTAGAATCAAATTATTTATAATTTGTTTAAAAATCATTATTTGAATATGGTGTTTTTAATGGGTTTGTGATGCATACATTTACTAGCAGTTAGTTATACAAGCTAATAACAATATAACGAATCGGTACTGATTTTTAAAGCTTATCTGCTGGCAGTATTTGTGAAATGTAAAATTAAACATAAAGAATAAGTTTTTGTTTAAATAAATAGGCTACGGGGTAGCGTTGTAAAAACAGCTGGGTTTCGTTTGGTCGACATTTGGTTTAACTTAGACAAACGATCAACTTTGATCTGTCTTTCAAATTTCGACTAAGCCTAATGAAAAAGCCATATGTTTAATTTTTTAAGATTATTAATATTAAAGCTAGCCAACTCTATTCTATTTTAATACTATAATAAATTGATGAGATGAACACGTGTGTTAAACATTCAACTTAGTTAATGCAAAACGAAATGGCGATATTTACAATAATTCGCTTTTCTTTACTTTTGACTCTTTTACGTATATGCCGTATACAGCTGACATATCACGTGCTAACCCAAAATCGGCCACCTTTGCTATGGTCGTTAATCCATAAGACCCTTCGGACAGTAATATGTTACGTGCGGCAAGGTCTCGGTGTATAATCTTATTAGTAGTAAATTATTTTAATTTATATAAAAACTAAATTTAATTACAAAGTAAAACACTACCAACGACGGTCCCAAGTCCGTGTGAAAAAAGTGGAGGGTTGGCGTCAGGTCGGAAGCCGGCTGTAAAAAGCAACTCCAAACAACATGGCAGCTTCAAATACGAAAATTTACCAGAATGCTAGGGCGTCCTCCCCAAACGACGCGCATTGCATCATCCGCCCGTGCAATGTGAAAAGTATACAAGGGTTACCGCCTCACTCACAACGAAGGCGGTTAAGGAATCTAGTTGTCAAACGGACAAGAGTGGCCAGCTGGAATGTGGGTACGCTGACGGGGAAGAGCATCGAGGTTGCGCAGATGCTAAAAAGGCGAAGGATACACATAGCGTGCCTACAAGAAACGCGATGGCATGGAACAAAAGCCAGGGAGCTAGGAGATGGTTACAAGCTATACTACTCGGGTTCCCCATCACGGAAGAACGGGGTCGGTATAGTGCTTAGCGATTCCTATAAGGACAAGGTAGTCGAAGTCAAACGATGCTCGGATAGATTGATGTGCATAAAGCTGGCGGATCAAGGCGGCCTTGTCAATGTTATCTGTGCGTATTCGCCCCAGGTTGGATGTTCCGAAATTGAGAAGGACGAATTCTATGAGAAGCTCGAAAACGAAATACGCTACGTGAAGCCTGACGAGAATCTCATCATCGGAGCAGACTTTAATGGGCACGTTGGGAAAGAAAGGGGCGTGTACGAACGAAATCACGGCGGGCATGGCTATGGGGTGAAGAACAAAGAGGGAGAGAAGTTACTACAGATGGCGCAAGCTTACGATATGGCCATTGTGAATACCTTCTTTCAGAAGCGTACCGAACATCTAGCAACGTACAGCAGTGGGGATCACCTTACACAGGTCGACTACATCCTAGTGAAGCGCAAAAATTTGTGGCAAGTCAAAGATTGCAAGGTTATACCGGGGGAAGAAATCGCCAAACAACATCGGCCAGTTGTCCTCGATATAGCACGAAAGATTTTTCCCGAGAGGAGAAAAGTCTACACACCAAGGACTAAGTACGAAAAGCTCAAGGATGATCGTGCAAATGAAATGTTTCACGCTCGAGCAACTCCGCTCTTGAAGGTTGCAGGCTTGGGGGGCGACATTAACAAAAGGTGGGACACCGTTGCAAATGTTCTAAAGGAAACGGCCTTTCAAATCCTGGGACGAACTAAGGGCGGCAGAGCGCACAAGCGTGAACTATGGTGGTGGAATGACTCGGTCAAAGGGGCTATAGAAGAAAAGAAGGCGTTGTACCTACGATGGTACAAAACGAAGATAGGAGAAGACTACGTGGCATATCGTGAAGCGAAACGCAAAGCTAAGACGGCGGTTGCGATAGCGAAGAACAAGGCTTACACCGAGATGGCAAACAAGCTCGATACGAAGGGCGGCGACATAGTCATGTATAAACTCGCAAAGATTAGGGAGAAAAAAAGTCGAGATGTCGGGACACTGAAAGTCATTAAAAGCGAAGAGGGACGAACGTTGTGCAAACCGAAGGAAGTCATCAAAAGATGGAAAGACTATTTCCAAAATATGATGAACAAAACGAATGATAGAAGACCGCTAGAGAGGGTGGAACCGAACTCCAACTTGGTTTTACCATTCCAGGCTTATGAAGTAAGAGCGCAACTAACGAAGATGCGGAAAGGGAAAGCGCTAGGTCCCGATGATTTACCGATCGAAGCTTGGCTTGGGTGCAAAGGAGAAGGAATCGACATAATGACAGGCCTATTTAACGCTATGCTGTATGAGAGTCGTATCCCTGACCAATGGAGGGAAAGTACAATCATACCCATATACAAAGGCAAAGGAGACGCGCAGGAATGTGGCAACTTTAGAGGTATCAAGTTGACCTGCCACTCACTAAAACTACTAGAAAGGGTGATAGTGAAAAGGCTCAATGACGAAGTTTGTCTCTCGCCCAATCAGTTTGGATTCGTGGCCGGTAAATCAACGATGGATCCAATCTTTGCGTTGAAGCAGACGATGGAAAAATATGGCGACATAAGAAAGAACTTACACATGGTCTTCATCGATTTGGAAAAGGCCGACGATACGGTTCCGAGAGACTTAATATGGTGGTCCCTTAGAGCCAGAAATATACCCGAAGGATATGTTCGACTTATCAAGGAAATGTATAATGGCGCGGTTGCATCTGTTAGGACTACCGTAGGAGAAACGAAACCCTTCCGAATAATGATTGGACTACATCAAGGGTCAGCGTTAAGCCCATTCTTGTTTAATCTAATTATGGATACAATAACAAAGGACTTGCACAAGCCAGCCCCTTGGACTATGCTATATGCCGATGATATTGTCCTATGCGATGAAACAAGAGAAGGGGTTTTTCATCAGGCGAAAAAATGGTCATAACGTTTTTCGGAATTCGGTTTAAAGGTCAGCGAGAAGAAAACGGTTTACATGCAAACGATGGGCGGTAGTCCGCAAATGCACAAAAATGGCGGTCCAATGTACACGGAGGTTGATAAGTTCACATATCTTGGCTCGCTATTACATCAAGAGGGAGGATGTACCGCCGAAGTCCATTCTCGGATCAAGAAAGCATGGCTCAAGTGGCGCAGCATCTCCGGTGTCATGTGTGACAAAAAGATACCAATTTGGTTGAAAAGCAAGGCGTACAAAACCATCGTGCGACCGGTCTTGCTTTACGGGAGCGAAACATGGGCTGTAACCACCGCGGAGGAGAAACTTTTGCAAGTCACGGAAATGAGAATGGTGCGATGGAGCTTAGGCTACACCAAGCTGGATCGCAAGACGAACGAATCCTTGATGACAAAGATGGGTATACAAGCGACGAAGGACTTCTTAAGAGAAAATCGACTGCGGTGGTACGGCCATGTATTACGAAGAGAAGAGGACGATGTCACACGGCGAACGCTGGAGATGGACGTGCCTGGAAGAAGAGGAAGGGGCAGACCACGTGCCACCTGGAAACGACTGGTCAAAAAGGATATGGACGTCAAACAAATGGAAATTGGCATGGCATTTACGCGACTCAGATGGAAGAGGCTGCTGAAAACTTACCCCACGTCTGTGGGATTTCCAACACGATAAAGAAGAAGAAGAAGAATTACAAAGTAACTTTAAAAACTGCATAATTGAAACGGTAATAAAATTTATATTAAACATCCAAAATAGCTTTAACACACTATTATAATCGTAAGTGTTTCGATAAAACGCTACCTTTTAGCTGATATACATATCTAGTAATTTTATTATACTCCGTGTTTTGCAAGGTGTTCCATGCCTTTGGACACGTCCAAAGCAAATTTTAGCATTTGCGTTGTCGATAGAGGGTTTTTGGCTTTTTCCCCTTTTCGTTCCATATCTTGCCTCGTTTGTCTGGCTTTCTTCAGGAATGTCTTCAAATCACCATACGGCGCAAATTCGATCGCCACAAATAAATTACCTATTCAAAAATTTTGATTTCACATTGGTCGATATTCATATTTTAATTTCTGCATGTCAATAATAAGAATAATGAAATTAAATATTGATGAACACCAATATATTATATATATTATCAATAATGAAGATCTGGCCTTTGGCCGGGTTAGATCAAGTAAAAGTAAATAACAGTCATCATTAATTTGCAGGGAAATATTAGCCAGTTTCGCAATTATCCGTTAAAGCAACAGCTTAGACAAGTTGACAAAACAAAACTAAGCAGCAAAAATGAATAGCAAATAACCAGAATTTTGGCTTCTGGGTGAGTCAGACAAATTAGTTGTAAGCAACGGTCAGCATTTATTTGTAGGGAATTATTAAACCAATTTCGCAATTACCGTTATAAAGCCACAACTTATACAAATTGCCAAAAGAAATTTATATCTAAATGTAATCAGTCGGGCCCATAAACAATAATGGAATGCGAGTTCGAAAAAATTAAAGCCAATCAGCGGTCATTAGCAAAATAAAAGTCTTATACAGAAGCATAAGTCCACAGCCATTAATACCCCGAAAAGTTTCCACAGCTATTAATTAAAAATTACAAGTTGGACAGGACGGAGGGAAGGACTATCAAAAACGAGCCCATAAATTGCATATCAATTAATATTGGATATAGAGATGTCGGGAAAGTATTGAAAAGGACGACCTCGACTTGTTAAGGTCAAATAGACAAAGCTATGCTTACTATGAAGATAAATTTGGACATGGCCCCTACTCGATCAAGGTGGAAGAAAATTATCAAAGCTAACCCCACGACTGTGGGATCAAATAATTGATAAAAAAGAAAAAAAATATTTTGTAAGTATTATCTTGCCAAGCTTTATTAGATCATATGCTCTACCCTACCAATCCCTTTAAGATAAAGAGAGAATATTTTATTAAACTACGAGTTCAAGTAAAATCTTGACTAAGTAATTTATAAATTTAAATTTGGCAAGAAAGGCATTGGCTGGTAAATAAATTAATATTTACCTAGATGCTCGCAATATCCGATCAAGTTTACAATGTTAGGATGGTAACCAATCTTCTTCATAATTTCCATTTCAGCAACCATAACGTCATAAGCATCCTCGGCAATTTTATTACCTGCCATATTAAGATATTTTAAGATAAATGTTTTTTTTAAAGCAAGTCGCCTTGGCAGACCATGTAGAGGTAATAAAAAATGATAGCAGCATGCGTGATACTTAAGTTTTCTTAATAAGTAAAGGACATTAATTTTATGCTTATGTGATTTTAATAACCCGCAAAGTTACCTTTGTTAGTTCGTAGAGTTTTAATGGCTGTCGTTACGGTTTGGCCTGTTCTTTTATCATATACGCTACCCTTTTGTACTTGCCCAAAATTTCCCTTGCCCAGTATTTGTGGATCTAACTTAATATTATCCCAAGTTATCCACCACGGATCTTCAGCCAATTTTTCGGCCGGGCTCAGGACTGGTTGATTTGCATTCATAGCCGTGTTTGTTGATGCTTTACCTTTGTAAGCTTTACTCGACAATATACGAAATTCTTCTTGGGGTGTCACATTCCCTTTGGGTGAAGTCGAATTTATACCACCTTCTTCATTGTCTAACAGCCTTTTACTCTCTAGGTCCATAGCGTACTTTTTCTAATTGGGTTAAAGTTTTTGATAAATCTTAAAACTACTTGAGTTTACTTATAGCCATATAGCTCTTCTGGTTTCGATTTAAAATTTTATTAAAAATTGTAAACAGTGTACGAAATATAGTTAAACAGGACTTTTTATAAAATAAATGCCAGGACATTCATCATTAAGAGTAACATGTGGTTTTGCTGATAATTACAATAAAAACGACAGCTATTTATTAATAAGTTAATGAGTCGGACATTGAGTTGGACAATTCAACTTGTTTTAAATATGGATAAATATTGTTAAACTTATACATAATCGGTTGAGAATGAATTATCTACGAATGAGATAAAATATGTTTTAAATCCATCAGCAAATTACTTCATAGGAAAACATGACACCGCCAATTACAAATAGAACCAGCCCTGCCAAACTAACTAAACATATGATGGGTAGAGCTTGTTTTAGCGTTTTCTGCAGATACTCGCTTCTAGGAGTTAGGCTTGGGCTCATGCCCGGTTTGGCGAGCATGATAGCGGCTATACCAAACACACCCAAAACAAGAACCAGGGCTCCTGTTATGTAATAGAGCATTATACAAGGTTTAGAACTTAATTAAATCAAAGCAACGATAATAAATTGTTGGTGAGATGTAACATACATTTATGTAATAGATTTTTATGTTTCACGCGTGAAAAACAGCTTAAATCGGTGTACCAATTTTTAAAAAAATTGTTTTTGTTATCATTGAATAAATACTTTAATCCAGCTTTTAAATTTGCCAAATTCGTTTGTAATAATTTTGCAGCATATACGTCATACACTAAGACTTGCAAAGATACGGCTATTTGGCAAATTTCAATAACTAATTAAGATTACTTTCGCAACTAAATCTTATCATCATGAAATAATGAACTTCATTAAGATTAAGTCCGTTACTTTTTTTAATCATTTAATGAACTCAAATAATTTAAAATGATTATATCCACGTATTTATTGACAGATTATAAATCCAATGTTCAACAAAATCTACTTAAAAACCAACCATATTCTAAAACTATTCAAATTTGTTAATAAATATTAATGTTTTGTGATTGTAATTTGGGAATATCCTAGAATTTGTTTCTAACATTTAAAATATGAATTTAGTCAGATTGCTTATAGAATTTACAATTATCATTCTTAGAAATTGATATTAAAAGTCTCAGAGTCAGGCATTCGCCTTCATTTAAACCATTGTGATATATCGAAAGTGAGGTAGAAATTTATTTTAAAAAAAGTTTAGCATAGCATATGTCCTATTAAAAAGAGCCTACAAACTAAAAATAAAAAAAAATGAGTCAAGCATAGGTTACATTTATTAAAGTACAACATGTTTCGTCTTAGTTAATAAATCTCTTTAGGAGCATTGATAAAAATTAGTATGGGGAAGGGATAAACGTTTACTAATGACTTTGTTAAGGGCAAAATGATGAACCAGGCTATGTATTCTCGATTTTGAGTGATAAATAACAAAACGTAAAACGCATTTCTTAAACGTTCCATTCCCGAGCGCAATCATCGCGTTCGAATTTGTGTGTTATTGTTTAAAAATAATCCTTTTAAGTCAAAATTATCTTTAAGGGACAGGGTTAAGGTTCGGGGTTAGGGTTTTAGGTCAGCGTTTTAGGTTAGGGCTAGGGTTAGGATTAGATGCAATGGAACGTTTAAGAAATGCGTTTTTACGTTTTGTTATTTATCACTCAAAATCGAGAATACATAGCCTAGGCCCAAAATGATAATGTTTAAAATTTTAACCATAGTTTTTTTTCAAATCCACAAATATCTTAAAAAATTTTAGGGTGGGGAATAATTTGCTCTGACAAACCCTAGAATCTCTTAAATCCCATAACTTTCTGTCCTATAAAAGTAATTTTTAATTAATAAGACTTGATCTTGTCTTAGTATTGGGTAGTAATAGTCAACTTACCGACCCCCATAAGAATAAAGGATTGAGAAATGTTGGGCGTACTATCATATTCTTTGTATGTCATCTTTTAAAACAGTGAGATAATTGTGTATTTGAGAAAATCTAATTGTTTAACATAAATTTACCAAAAATAACAATAGCTACTAGCTAAAGTCTTTTACTATTTGTAATCAATACTAACATTGATTGTTGTTTATAAATTGATATACGACGACTATGAATAAATTCAAATGCATTTGAACCATAATATACAATTCTTAGCCAGCCCTATTAAAAATGTTAGTCGGAAATGGTTACCTTTTTGCTAAAAATGCATTCAAAATCAATACAAACCCTACATTATTTATAATGGTTTATAAAACTTTAATTTTGGCATATTTTAATAGTATCAGTGTTGTAAAAGGACCTGAATTTTCTTTTGTCGACCTTTAGTTCAACTAAGCCTAATGGACGATTTAACAAAAACAGGCCAAAATCCTCTCGTCTGCTTTTAGAATTTCGACAAAGCCTAGAGGTTGACATTTTGTTTAGTCGACTAAACAAAAACCAGGTCGTTTTACAACTAGTATCAATATTACAAATTTATATTATTATTTCCAAGCTAACATAGACCTCATTCTTGTTTAGCGTGTCCCATCTCTATATATATCACACAGATTTTAGATTATAATTATCAAAATAAAATTAAAATGCTTCAAATTATAGAAGTAAACTTAGGGGCTGCCAAGATTTAAAATAGATGTTTCAATAATGAGTAGGGGAGGTACAAAAAAAATTTATTTAAAATTTCGATCAAACTTTTAATAAATTATAAGGAATTTTTAGATTGGCAGCTGCCCGTTCATGCCTCCTCCTAACTACGCCGATGGAAGCAATTTGTGACTATCAATGATAAATTTTAATTTAAGATTTCGTTGTAATTACTTAGTCAACATATATATAAATTTTATTAATGGAGACCAACCAAGTTAACTCATATTTTTCAACGACACTTTATTTGAACAGCATACATGGAATACATTTTAATAATAAAAAAAGGCTTTAATGTATAATAAGCGAAAAAAATGTTTCATCTTCTCCGATCTCTCAAGTGTGGAAAGGTTGGCATAAATTGTGGTTCGCAGGGATAAGGCGACTCGTAAAAGTAAGGATTGAATAAGGTATCTTTGGCTTTCGCTCTAAAATAAAAACCCAAAAACTTGGTCTTGTATAAATCGAAAAACCTCGCTTTTATCTTATACAATCCTAATTTTTTAAGGTTAAAGTCTTAATTAATTCAAAAGTGCCTGGAAACTTTTTTTGTCGTCCTTGGTATGAGATGTAAGGGGATTTTAAAAAGATTTGCAAGCTTACAGATGTTAAAAATAATTAAGACTCAAAAATTCATTTAAAAAAACTTAGTTCATTAGCCCGCGCTTTAAAATTGATATTTTGGTTAAAAAACAACTTCACTAAAAAACTAAGTGCACCTTTGTTTGGGATCAAACATGAAGAGGGAATTCAGCAGGGCGATACCATTGGGCGATAACCATTCAAATCTAAGTTTCATATTGTTATACCTATAAATAAATTTAATAAATATATTGTTGTTGAATAAATTACTGCACATTTTTGTTATCTTAAAACAACTATGAGACTGAAACAATAATAAGATGCAAAGAATATCTCTTACAAAAATCGCTTAACTTTTGAGCTCGTATTTACTTTTGTGTCTTGAGCTGAACATCTTTGATGAGTGGAAGTTCGTTAAATCCCGGCCATATCTTTTCGCTCGGGGTTCCTAACAAGTCGATAATCATATTTATTTGCTGGATCTCCGATTTGCCTGGCATGAGCGGTTTGTGTAATAGTAATTCACCCATAATACATCCTGCCGCCCTGATAAAATAAAGTCCAAATATATGGTAAAGTTCTTCAGAATTTGTAATTTAGGTTTTAAGTAATGCTATTTATTGTTCTCAAACTGATTAACGAAATTTTAATTATCCTATCATCACATTATTTATTTCCTCAAATACTTGGCTTGACCTGAATTAAATGCAGCCCCTACATTATTGTCTCGAAGAGGCTCACAGCCACATAAACGCATGGGTGCAGCCAAAGGGTGGCAGGGGGCGGCTGCCCCCCTTTAACCCCAAAAATCCTTTAAAATTTAGTATGATTATGACTAAAATTGCAAAAAATTATTATTTTGCCCCTTCTAAATCCAATCCTGGCTACGCCCATTAAAAAACGCGTATAAAATATTAGTTAATACGATGAAATCGGGTAATCTGTCCAATATTAATTAGTTTCTAAGTGTAGTGCTATTTTTTACTCTTGACCAAATTATAGGCCAACAGATTTTCTTGTCCATTACAGCCGTATTTACAAAAATTGTGGATGTATATGGTTGGACGAACAAAATTTATTTAATGTCAGGTCAACCGATCAAAATAAGATTTTTATGAGAATTTTTTATTATTTTTTAAAATAGTTTAAGTGTACCACATATCGATGGCTGTAGTTTGTTCTAGGCTACCAAACAAAAGTTCGGGAGCCCGGTACCACAAGGTTACCACGTTGGGCGTTAGCGGTTTGTGCGAAGGTACCCCAAATTTTCGTGCCAACCCAAAATCCGCTATAAATTTTGTCAAGCAACTTTAGCTTTCAGTATATAGTTATGACAATAACGAAATCGAAAACGTTTCAAAAATAGCAAATTTTAAAAATCTCTCCTACATTACCGAGAATAAACGAATTAAAATTAATTCAATTAACGTTTACCGATTTTGACGCAGCCTTGGTCGTTCATGAGCAAGTTGGACACTTTCAGGTCTCGGTGCAGGACGAATTGGGAGTGAAGGAATTTGAGACCGTTAAATACTTGGAGCATAATGCATTTGACCTGAAACGTAGCATAAAAAGTTAGATAACAATATTGCAAAATGTCGTTTTTCTCTCATAAAATCTGACAAAAATCGAAAAGTTTTCCACGTTAAAAAAGACTGTGCTCCAGCTAACAATTCAAAATTTCTCCGTCCATCCCTACGAAGACACGATTTAAACGCAATAAAACAGCGTGCATCTAAACGTGGTGTTCAGATTTATTATCCGATATCTATTGATTTTCGCGCGCCAGTTTAGGGGAAAGCTAAATTTATCGTGCTATGTGATAACAACCCAACTTCATTACCCATAAAATACAACCAAAACGCTAATTTTAGAGGGAAGCGAACAACTAATTATAGCGACGCCCTAAGTGACTCACAGCATAGTGTAGTAGTATGACTCTAAATTTAGGGCTTCACACACACCCCCCTTTAGCTAGCTATACCGGAGGTATTCTATATCGCTTAAAGCGACATCCTGGAAAACTGACATGACTACTTGAAAAGTAAATGCAAAACCGATTAAAAATAGGCGGCCTCTAACTTGATCTGACTTAGATTATTGTAAACATGCAAAATTTATATTCTCCAACAATTAAGCTTATTCGCGCCCTATATAAACATAAAAATTAAAAAAAATTGTTTTTCACAATAATCTAAAGTTTCAAGATTTTAAACTAAATTTACTAAACGCGATTTAAGCTTAAAAATTATCGGAATCGATTGGATAAAGAAAGAGCTGAAGAAATACGCAACAAAACACAACGAAAGAAGGGAGGAGCAGCGAAGTAGTAGTTATATGAGAATTTGAAGGCTAAAATCTTGGTGCGCGCCTACCATGTGATGATTAACAAAATGGAAAAATTTATATACGTATGATGATAATCTACATGCTACAGTCAATTCAAAATCTAAAATTACTGGGAGGGGGGGGGGTAATCTAGACCTCTCCTCCCCCCCCCCCTGCCGCCTCTCCTCTTAACTTAAGCCGGATTATGTATTTTGTGAATGAATTGGGGCGGTGGAAAGGAAAGATATAAAAGAAGGGGGAGGGGGGGGGTTGACATTGAAATTAAGTCTAACTCCGCGCGCACATACAAACTTTGATCTCCTCATAAGCTGAGCCCGCATTCCAACCATTAAGTAGAAGAAGGGTTGGGGGGGGAGAGAATTAAAGGCGAAAAATTAGATTTTTTTATTGCGGTGAGCAAGTTTGTTTTGACATAAACCGGGGGTTAATCCCGGTTCCCGTGCCCCCCCCTGCCCCCGTCTTTGATGTGCGCGTGTCAACTTCAATGAGAAGGGAAAAGTTGAAAGATAACGCGACTAATACACTAATTATTATTATTCTCACTTGAGCTTCGGTGAATGGCTTTTGCATGTTGTCCAGCAAGCTGGCGAGATCCTGTTCGCAATACTCCATCACCAAGTAGATGCTATGTATTGTCGTAAGGGTGGAATTATTATTAAATTAGTGCGCACTTACAAGTGGGGGATTGGTATTTGTGTTTCAATAATTTAAAGATATACCTTCAAAATCATATTGTTAAGCCGAATATTCGCTTTTATTCGAGTCTAAAACCGGTTAAAACTTGAAAACAATCGATGAAATTACCTAGATTATAAACTTACACATTTTAAAAAATATAAAACTCAAACATAGGATATCCGACTCAAAGTAGCAAAATAATATTTTGAAATGCAATTTATTTAAAATTCCCATCACTTTTGCTAAATATAACCTAACAAAGATTCAAAACCCATTGCAAAATTATGATTTTTAATAAAATTTTCCCAAATCACAACGACAAACTTGGTTACATAAAAAGACTTATCTAAACTTTTTCCCACGGCCACGTCCAAAAGGTTGATTATATTATCGTGTCGTTTTCCCGGTGCACCGATCTTGCAGGCAGTGGAGCCAGGGTAAGGTCGATCAGATAATTGAAAAAGAACGCTAATTTCTCGCAACGAACTTAGGGATAATTCAACGTAAGGCGGTTGTTGAGCTTTGTTTCCTCCCCCGCCCGAACCCGTCTTAAGTTTGCGCATCTTTTTCAGCGCCACAACCTTACCCTGATTCTTCAGGTCTCTCGCCTTAAAAACGACCCCATACGTCCCTTCGCCAAGTTTGTGCAACTTTTCGAATTCCTCTATTGACCGGCAAAGGTCTCCAGAATTCTACGTTACACGAAAAAGTTAAGATTCCATATGGTGGAATCAAGATAAGTTTAGTAATGTTTAGGTAGGGTCATAATAATACAAAGCATTCTATGTGTTATATTATAAATATATATAGTAGTTATTAAAGCTTTTTGAAAAACATGTCAATAAATCACAATGCAAAGTTATTTTTTGGTTTGATTTTTAGGTACAAAACATTTGATTTATTAAATTTTGACGAGGTAAATTAGATTATTCATTCACTCTTCTGATGAAAATCTATAAAATTAATTACATAGATGGTAGTATAAAATTTGAATTTAGGGCTTGGGTCAGAGAAGTTAAAATAAAGCCCCAGTATCCCTTATAATATAAGTTGCTTACATGGGCGTAGCCACGATTAAATTTAGGGGGGGGGGGCAATAATGATTCAGGCAGGGCAGAATGATAATCTTTTGCAATTTTAGCCATAATTATAAAAGATTTTGGAATTAGAGGGGAGCAGCCGCCCCTTCATGCCACCCCCTGGCTACGCCCATGGTTGCTTACGCTTAAAATTTAAATAAAAGAGTCATCATTTTAAAAGTTGTAGGTCGCCACGAACCTAGTCAATGGCAGGTAGCTATACCCAACCCCCAAAAATCTATTAAGGGCCTTTAAATAAAAAAACATCATTTTGGTCATTACTAAATTATTATCAAAGGGGGGGCAGATCCTTTAAATCCAAAAATATATTAGAATTATGGTTAAAATTTAATAAAATGGACATTTTGCCCCCCCCCCCTACCCCTCTAATTCCAATGCTGCCTACGCCCGTGCCCCCCCCCCTCCATTAAATCATCTACAAACCATAATTAGATTATATGCTTCTAATAAAGGGGGGGGGGGGGGGAGAGGACCTAGATGCAAAGCGTTGTTTTAGAGGTCATTACTAAACTAAGGTCAAGCAAAGGAACACCAGCATCACTGAGGGACACGCGCGCTTTCTCACCAAGTTCTGCTAAGCTAACTCAACAACCTTCCCAGCCATGCGTGTAACTGACTGACTGCGCTGCTATTGCACTTCTTCTCCATTGACACTACCAATAACTACACTACAATAACTTAAAAGCGCGCGCGCACTGCTTAATTGACCATGAAATTGTTATTGGTAAGTGAGTGAGTAGTAATAAAAGATATATTTACTTTTCATCTAACTGTCCCGATATATTGATCATCACCACACTTTTCAAAGTCTTTTAATAACGTCTATCGACATGCATAGGCGCAGCTAGGTTTTGAATTAGGGGGGGGGGGGCGAAAATTTTAAAAGTTCAATTAGGGGGGGGGGAGCAGGGGGGAAAACATTTTTTTTTTAATTTTTAAGAGTTTTCGTATCGAATTTTTTTTGTCATTTACGCCCCAGCATTGAAATTAGAGGGGGCAATATTGATTTATGGAGGGGCAAATTTTTTTTTTGAAATTTTAGCTATAATTTTAATAAATTTCAGCAAATTTTTGGATAGGGGACAGAGATCAGATTGCCCGGCCCGCTGCCCGAACAGGCCCGGCCCGGCCCATGGGCCGGGTCGGGCCGGGCAACTGTCCTAAATTTTTATTTTCGGGCGGGCTGGGGCGGGCACGAAGAAGATAGGATTCGGGCAATTCGGGCTTAATGAGTTTTTATATAGTGTATTTTTTTGTTACTTTTCATTAAATTGCATATGAAAATGCTAAAAAATCGCCATCCGTCCCCAAGTTATTTTTACAATTTTCGCCAGAACCCCTTTATTTCCATCAAGTCCCTAGCTAGGTTATGGAAAGGATTAAAATATTTATATTTATGCAGCCCTTTCATTGTTCGTAAATCGCATGTGCCGTCTATACTAGTACAAAATCGTCACCCCCAAATTGATACAACGCCTGAAAGTGTTAAATTTCATTCTAATATCATTTAATTTTTTAACAAATGATTTAACAAGGCTTCTCCAAATTCGCCTTTATTATTCCCTTATCACTCATCGCTATCGCTAAGCTCAAATATTTTAGAAAGACCAAATACTACGCTTTTTTGACCAATTAGGATTAAAATTAAAGTACAAAAGTTTCATTTGAAAAAATCATTCGACTTTTAAATATTAAAAGAATTTTAGGTCGCAAAATTTCGGGCCTAACAGGCAAATTTAATATTTCGGGCCGGGCATTTCGGGCAGCATTAATGTTTCGGGCGGGCTCGGGCGGACACCAGAAGGGTTCGGGCGGGCTCGGGCGGGCAATGAGGTTAGAGAATTGAACCGGGCCGGGTTCGGGCAGAAAATTCCTAACAAATCTGACCTCTGATAGGGGAGCAGTCTAGCCCCTCTCTGGCTACGCCCATGTCTATCGATATAAATTTGTAAATAAAATACAAAAACCGATTACCCTTTTTGAAGAGTCTTTGCATAGTCATATAAAGATGTTATTTACAAACCAGAAGCCATTTTTTTAATTTTAATAAGAAATTCAAATATAAAATAAACTCAAGGTTACTCCCTTAAATTACCAATTTTAAATCGAGAGTTTAACCTAGCTAGCAGCTTCTTAACTTAAATAATATAGTTCGATTTCGTTTCTTTAGCGATTTTATTTGGAAAATGGGGAAAAATTTATGACGAAATCATACTTTGAAGATTTGTTTATAAACCCAAACTCTGAATGTAAACTCAGAATTATTTTTACATCTATCTCATGGGCGTAGCCAGAATTGGGATTAAAGGGGGGGGGCAATAAGGGAGGAGCAAAATGATCTTTTTTGAAATTTCGCCATAATTTTAATACATTCCAAAAAAAAATTGGATTAAGATGGGGGCAGCCGCCCCTCCCTGCCCCCCCCCTGGCTACGCCCATGATCTATCAAAGGCTTTGTTGTGTAAAAACATATTATTTGGAAGAGAAAAATGAAACTTTTCAACATTAAATGTAATGTGTGGTACGTTGCTTTGGGGGCCGACGATCACAAGTGTTCAATCAATTTGAATAAAATTTTAAGATGTTGAAGTTCAAACTTTTAAAACTATCAAATATTTTTAATAAACTAATTTAGCTTAGTGCGTCCTCACACATTAAAGTTGGATAAAAGGGGTCAAAAAGTGTAGTCATAATTTTAGAAATGTTTCCAAAATATTCTTACCCAAAATGGATAGAAAAAACATATATTTTTCATCATTGATTACAAATATTTATTCTGGCATTTATAATATGCATACAACATATTACCTCTCAATTCTGTTCTTTTGATATAAGGATTCTCTGATTATTTCAAAATTTAACTTGCTTATTAAATATTTCATTTATAACTCTTAAGTTAATAAAAGTAATATACAAACCAATAATCTTGTTAATTAAAATAAAAAGATGATAACAAAAAGCATCTAATAAACTAAAATATATATCCAGTCTTTTGTCAAACAAAATTTCATATTTGGATAATTAAAAAGTATTTTTGAGTTATAATGTAATTCCTTACAATTTGTTAGATGTTTTTAAGTGCATAAAAATTCAATTAACATACAATAATGGACAAGTATTGTAATTAATATCCTCTCTCATAGTGAAAAATTGATTTTGAATCTGTAGGTTTAAAAACCTGACATCAATAATATTAAATATCATCCAAACAAATTGGCATTTTTTTTAAATATATCTTTAACAATAAAAGATTTATTACAAGTAAATCAAGACAGTGACAAATTTTTAACTATTTATAATAGGTAAATTCTAAAAGTTTACAAATTATAGATGAGGCATTCTAGAATTTGCACTTTTAAGAATATAATGTAGTTTATTTCAATTTTTATCAGGCCTCATTTTTTCGGGTGACGGAATAAGTAACATTTCTATTATTATATTTGATTATATGTCATGTATATATGCATTAATTCAGAATTTGCCTATAAATGATTTAAACATATCACATCTTAAAAGGCTCCAAAAATAAATTTTTAACATGCTATGCAAAATAAATATTACTAATGTATTTTCCGTATGGATTTCGAAGGAATCCTGATTAGAGGTATTAACTTTTAGCATGTTTTAAGTTTTTTAATAATTATTAAATATTTAGAATTCCTTAACAACGCGGTCTTTGTAAAACACATTATTTTATCTTGTGCGCATGCTCAGTGGGGAGGAAATATAACCAGGTTCCGCTAATATTATCCAATTGTGAATTACTTTCGGCTGAATTACTACAACATTACAAGACATTTATATAATACATTACATAATCGCCTAGAACTTATTTTTCAAGATGGAATATCTTATGGTAAGCATAGTTTTATATTTAGCTAAACATTTAAGCTTATTTCATGGTATTTATATTAAACTTTGATATATCTGATATCCTTTTCTTAGTTACTAATTTCACTTGATAAATACTATGTTCTGCTAGTTTTATAGTTAGTATAAGGATGCCTGATTAAATCTTAATCTCTATCTTATTGTAAATTGTCTAGGCTTTGTACCTTAAGTAAGCTAATGCTCTATTTGTTGTATACAATGTGTAGTAAGTACCCTAATCTGTCAAGGTAGGGTTTTAGTTTGTAATTTGATAGATTTGATCTGACACCTTATATTATATTTTATGTCTCAAATTCACAACTAAAGTTTCTGCTTAAGATAATACTCTTATACTTTAGATTGACATTTTATAAATCTCAATCATATTTCTACTATTAGTTATCATTTTTTAAATGGTTTATTTTTCATTGAAATTTTGTTAACACCAATAAGATTATCTAGTAATTTTTAAGCTTTAAATTCAAAATTCAACCTATATAATTATGTCATGGGATAGAATGTTTTGACTTATTTTTATATTATTAATCTACTAATTTGTTTAGACTTTTTGTTGATGATTGTGTAAGCAATAGCTGTATTTAAAGGTTTAACTCCACAAATTAAGGTGCTCAGTATTATTAAAATAAATTTGTTCTATTAATTTGTATAAGAACTTTATTGTTTTTGAGAGCACATTAAATAATTATGTCAAGGTATGATATGGTCTGGAGCATAATAATTTAAAAGTTTGTTTGCACTTTTACCTATATAATAAATAGAAATAAATATACAGGATATAAACATCTTTTAAAATAAAGTTAACTTGCACTTAAGACTAGAAGCTCATATAACAGTATTTTATTATAATACTTGACCTAAAAAGGTTCTCTATTGTTTATAAACTAAATTACTAATTCACTAATAAATATAAATCTTAAGTTTACATTTAATAATGACAGACCTAACTTATGTGAGTCAAAATAAAAGAAAATTATTACTAAAAAGTGTACATAGTTTTGAGCATTGTTTATAAATCCAATTTTGTAATGCTTTCTAAAGATGCTAAGTATTTAATATATTATCATATATCACCCTTGATAAATCAAAATATTTTAGTTTGCCAAAATTTTTGAGTTTGTATGCAATTATGTTGTATTTAATTATAAATCTGTGGGAATATTTTTAACAGAATTAAATTGAAGGGGAAATTCTAAGTTTATTCATTACCTTTTTTGCCCTCTTGATTATGTTTAAATCTGGTGCATGTTTAATAACTACTCAATAATTCATCAATCAGTGTTTATAATTTAAGTTTTGGACACATGTCCACAGCTTGTGACAACATGTAATGCCTTTTAAATTTGAAGAAATTAAGAATAAACCCCAATTTATATATTTTTGCCTAAAGATTAAACCTAAAAACTAATTTTATTGGGTGTAGGTAGTCATCTTATGTCTTAGATTTTCAGAATTAATTGTTATATTCATCATACTTTGTGCAAAGGAAAAAAATTGTGCAATTAGTAGTAATTTTATTACATATATGTATGTTAGATTAACCTTATTTATGCAGGTAACCCTTTTACAAACCCATAATATTCACAAAATTTTCGATTTAATATCTATAAATGACCATCCATGAGTTTTACTTTTCGTCGAAATTAATGTTAAGCATGACTTAATATCGTTGTCACCTTGACCTTTGACTGCCCCGTTGAAATTAACAATCTGAACAGGCTAAAATGTGCATGTTAGTTGCCACACGCACTCCACGTTTTTTAAAATGTGCATCAAGATAGGGGAAATATTACCGGATATTTTTTTAATACACCCTCTACTAATTAAAAATTTTACGATGGTTGAACAAATAACACGCGTGTACATAATTTGTTTATCATTTATAATTGTTTTCAAGCCTAACAAAATTAATTTCATTGTGCTGCTGAGGTTATTCTCAATTATATTGGGGGAGGGGGGACAATTTGGGTATTCGGGTTGAATTTAAATAATTTTTATAACTCTGATTTGCTTCTATAACGTTAATATATTTCGTTACACATACTTAGATATTCGCTTGAAAGAAAGCTTCGATATCATCATCCCACGTTCTTGCTTTGTTCTAGCATTACATTACCATGATGGATAAAAAGACGAAACGCGCCCACTTAGGGAATCACTCCTCCACAGGCTCCGTTGCACCCACACTCACCCCCACCCCCAATAATGCCGCCCCTAACTTTCTCCCTGGCGCCACCTCCACCACTCCCCTTTACCATCACCACCCCTACGCCCATCACCCTCACGCCAACCCGGGTGCGGCCGCCGGCATTTTTCTAGCCGCCGGACCCGGCTCAGGCCCCGGCAATCATCTTAACTTAGGACCCGCCACCTTGCTTGCCTATAATATGCCCTCGCCCTACTATCCCTCCGGAGCCGCGGCGGCTGCCGCCCACCTCATAGGCCAACCTTTCGGATTGGGCGCCGTAAGTGCTACCCTCCTCCCCAACAACTCCTCCGTCATGACCTCTTTCACCGCCCCCCGCCTAGCCACCCCTCAACATTCGGCCCTCTACCATTTCCCACCCAACGCCGCCACCGCTCTGTTTCCCATCTACAATCCTCCTCCTCCCAATTACAAAACCATCACCCCCGTCGCCACCATTCCCTTTGCTCCCTCTTCTTACGCCGGCGACATGCCCTCCTCCGGCCTCCAAAACAATGGTCTCCCCCCTCCGGCCTCCACCACAACCACCCCAAATCAGGATAACTCCGTTGCGTTTGGGACGGAAGACGTGTCCGGCGGATACGGGGCCCGCGGGAAGCAAGTCAACGGCAACGCTGCCGGTTCTACTCCCCCCAACAACTCTAATAATCTTCCCAACGCGTACTACCAACAGCAGCAGGTTAATCAGCAACAACATAACGTCGGACCGCTCACCGGTGCTAACAATATAGCGGCTGGCTATCATCACCACCAACAACAATACACCTCGGGCCCATTACCCGGCTCTCAACCTATTATGATGTCCGTGGCTATGTTAAACGGTGCGGTTGGTGGCAATTTAGTTAGCCAACAATCGTCACCCAGTGCCTTCGTCGGGGCTGGTGTATCTTCGTCACCCATGATCGCCAACAACGGATCGCTGATTTACAACAACAATAATTCATTTGTCACGGGCCCTTACGCGACCACGAACGGACCCGGTGCTTTACGACAAGGGATAGCTCGCAATAATGGTAACGGCGGCAACAATCAAATGGACATTATGGTGGGCAGCATGATGGCCGCCGCTTCTACCTACAACAACAGCCAGCACCATAACAAAAAGCTTCCCAACAACGCACCCGTGGCTAATTACTATTACATAAATGGGCCTCTGGGTGGCGGCGCAGCTACGAGTTACGTCCCCGTTTCTCACGCCCCGGCCTACAACCTAACTACGCCACCGCTTGCCGCTGCTGCTGCCGCCGCCGCGTTAAAATACGCACCGACCGCCACCTCCGACTCTCAGACGTCTTTGGGAATTGGGGAAACCTTGGCGCTGGTAAATGCGCCGTTGCCCCCGACTTCCTACATGGCGAATGGCCCAATCTCTCAACAGATGGCATCAGGGGGCAAGGAAGGCCTTTTGTTACCGTTCTACGATTCGGTCAAGAAGGGGAGCTCCTCCAAAATTCACATCAGCGACACGAGCGGAAAGGTGTACTCGCCGCAAGATCTGGCCAAGGACGAAAACGTGGACTCAGCTCGTGCGACGGAGTTTAGGGAAGCTGTGGCTAGCAAAGCTCGCGAGCCTGAAGATACCTCTGTCGACCACGACGCTGTTAAGGCCCTAACGGAACTCGTTGTCGCGGAAGTTCAGCAAATCACTCCTTCCCATATGGATAACAGCGCGGGAAAAGGTAAAATATCCGCCACCAGCTACATAGACACTCTTGCGAGCAAGGAAATACCCGACGAGAGAGAGGGCCAAATTCCTAAACTTGACAACCAGCCCGTGGCGTTGCAAGAGCCCGCAGAAGTTTACAAGAACACCACTCAAGCCGCCGCTCTCGATAAATCTGCCACGACTCAAGCGGTCTTTGGCGATAAAACGGCCGATGACGCTGCAGCTGAGGCTATCATTTCCGACGGCGAGCGTGTCATCTTCGTCGACTCCCTCTTAACCAACGACACGGCTGCTCCAGTGATTTCTATTACGGTTCCCAAGCCTATCACAATCAAAGAGAACCGAGTTACGATGTCTAAAACTATCGAAAAATTACCAATAAGTCACGAGCCTGTCGTTCTTGGTGTTAAAGGAGAAGGTAAACCGCCGCCTAAAGCTAAAACGGATGACGTTGCTACAGAGGAGCCATCCGTCGCTTCCCTTGGTAGAGAAAGTCCTATGCCTGTTCACATCGAGACCGTTGTTATTGACGGTGGCACGCCACGGCTCATGGAAATGGATTTTATTAATATTAAACCGAAACCCGTGCATCAAGGCGTTTACAAATACTCGAAGGACGAGCTTTTTGCCATACGACAGATGCTCGACATTAGCTACTTCCCTCCCATTCTTAGGTCATTCTCCTTCTTTAGTTTCGACAACAAAAAAGTCACGATAGGTGCCCCCACCTTCAATAAAAGGCAACTCCCAAACGGCTTCGAATTAAATCGTTATCCCTTTGGTAATGCCTACAATAGACCCTCGGGCCGAGATTTTCCTCCCACGTTTGAACTACCCTCCTCAGCTCAACCCAAAATTGAACTCACCACTTCCAAAAATGCCTGGGTTTCTCTCCAGCAACGACGTTCTGACATGGATTCTGAAAAATTTGCGTCGGAGGAATTGTTGGGTAAGGTTAAGGCGATCCTTAACAAAATGGCTCCCAATAATTTTGCCGTGTTGCTGGAAGACTTTAAAAACCTGAGTTCGAAGATCGACACCCAGGAAAAGGTGCAAGGTGTCGTTGCCGTCATCTTTAAGAAGGCGTTGCTCGAACCTATTTACGCCGAGGCTTACGCCGTATTCCTTAGGGCCCTCGCTAATTTTTGCTCCCAAAATCAGACCGAATTTAAGCCGATCTCCCTGCTGCTTGCCATGTCGCAAAAGGAATTCTACGCTATCAACAACGACACTAAGGGCGAAAAAGAAAAGGAGTGGGAAGCAAAGATAGCCGAAGCTAAGGATGAAAATGCCAAGAAGATTTTGGAAGAAGACTACAACGAATTCCTCTTAAAGGGTCGCGATCGTTACTTGGGAAACATCAAATTTCTCAGCGAACTCTACAAGCAAAGCCTCATCAGTAGCCGCATCCTCTGTGACTGTTTGCAAATCCTCTTTAATGCCAAAACCGAAATAGCTTACGAAGGCATGTGCAATTTGATGCGGTTCGCGGGTAAGGCATACAGCGATAGCGTGGTGGAACGCGGTGAAACCAACATAATAACCGGTCTCATCGCCAGCATGCGCGAGTTGATCAACGACAAAAGCCTGCCTTCGCGTATCAAGTATATGATGGTGGACATTTTGGAGTTGGAGGAAAACAAGTGGGTACCGCGGCGCGACGAGGATTTGCCTAAAACCTTCGAACAAATCAACAAGGAAATTGCGCGAGAAAATGAAGAAAACAAAAAGATCGCCGCCAACTCCAACAAAAAATTTTATAAGCAGCACCAGCAGCGTGACTATAACCGACCCGATTCACCCGTCATCAGTCCCATGTTGGGGACTAATACCTGCATGGGTGGCGGTGGTAACGCTTTCGACGCCGGCAAAATATTGGCATCGCGCCCTTCTTCCAACCTACAACGTGCGCAAGCTTTCAACATCGACGGCATGAAATTGGCGCCTACTTTGCGTTGGGGCCGCGGCAGTTCGAGCGGATCTAAAAATCAAAACACCCCGGCAAATAACACCCAAAGTCCTACTACCACTCAGGGTGGTTACAAGTCGACAGCCAACGAACGTCTCCTCCTTGCCCCTCCTCATCTTGCCCCCGCTACTCGACCTCCCTCCATTTTGGCTAAGAATAGTTTTGGTGCCTTGGCTTCGTCCGGCCCCTTGTCTCCCTCTTCACCCGACCCTACCCCTACCGACGATTTCATACCGGCAAGTTTAAGGCCCAATATAGGAGGCAATATTAGCAAACGGGTGGTCCATACTAGCGATATCTCCTCCGCTCCTCCTCCTCTTGTCAAAACCGTGTATCCGCACGAAGAAGCCGTCCAAAAGTACAAGTCCTGCTTGAAGTCCTACTTCATCACCAACGTCGACCAAGACTACCTAGATTGTTGTCAAACGCTGCGGCACCAACCCACCCCCCTCTTCGCGTGCGATCAAATCTTACACTTTGTCTTCGACCAACACGCCGCCGAGCGCGACAAGTACGCCGGCGCCCTGCTTTTGCTCGTCAGCAATAAGATTTGCCCGCTCGAAGATGTGGTGAGGCAGATGTCAGATTTTTTGCAAAATCCCGACGACATTCTCGAAGACTACCCCCTTCTGTTTCAGTATTTGGCTCACATCGTGGTCCCCCTCGCCCTTAACGCTCCCGCGTATGGTGTTAGCATGGACCCTAAAGAATTTGTGGTTCGTTACCTCAAACCGCTACTCACGCACCTTTCGAACGAGGAGCGTAAAATGTTCATTGATCAGATGATAGATTATTTGCAAACCTTTGCCGCCCAATCGTCTACTACTTTCAGTTCCGACGTCGTTGACTCGTATCGCCTAGCCATATCCAATCTGTCCCCGATGGTGTCTAGAGTCGCGGAGCAGCCACCAAAATCTAACCACCCTTTCGACCAACGCCTTCAGCAATTATTATTCGCGTCGGCAGCTAGCGACGATCAAAAGTTGTATGACGCTATAGCTGAAGAAACGCGTTCCTATTTAAATTCGCTGAGTAGCATCAGCGACGACGTTGTAGACTCCCGCATCATCCCTGAACTGACTGCCGCTCTTGATTGCGCTCTGACCGTCGGCGTTGGTACCGGCGAGCCAAGCGTCGCGCGTGCTCAAAAAATCCTTGATATTGTGAGCAACGCTATCGACGACACGACGATATTCGGTCACGAAAACAAGCGGAGGCTTAGGGACGCCATATTAAAACTCTCAGCCACCAATAATATAACCCGGTTAGACAATGACACAACTGCCCCGGACACCCAAGAGACGACGCGATCGGATCCTTTAACCGCCTCCTCTTAGCCGAATTCGCGCGCGCGTTTGATCACCGTTGGATAACTCTCCCTTGTATTTCCCTTCGCCGGATATATCTTTGTTTCATTATTGACATATCATCCCCCTTCCCTTATTTCCTACACTTATACACTCACCTACCTTTGAAAAATTCGTGGCGACATTATTATGCGTTTATATTTTGCCGCCGTCCTTCCCTCTCTTTTATCACTTTTTTCTCCTTTAAAACATCGCCCTTGCCTTTTTACTTTGGCATTTTTCCCTTCACCTTTTTTTTGTTATTTGGATCTTCTACCCACCTTTTACGCTGCTTAATCACTTTACTGCATAGCACGGATTCTCCGAGATTTGAAAGAAAGAAACGACCTCCCTGATGAGATATTAGTCTAATTTGAACCAAGTTACCGTCTTCATATAATGTGTCCGCGTGCCACTCTCCATGTTAAAAAACCTCTCAAACACTTGATGAGAGACCGACCGAATAATTCCTATTTTTGAGACCCCGTAAATCATACCATACACCCGCATATTATAATGAAACCACATCCCAAGTCCTTTCCCATTTGCGCTCGCTACGAAACCTCATTTTCGTTTTTTCTCTCTCCATTATCAACAATATACTATTACGACTACGTATTCTTGAAATATGATTTAATGGGAAGTATTTTTAATAAAATCTATGTTCGGAAGCTTTAGGGTCTCTGCTATTTTGTTGGACCGTAGATTGTGGTCCACCGTTTCATAATGTTAATCTTTTCGAGAGAGTACATATATGGTAAAAATGTAATGTGTTTCAAAACTTTTTTAATGAGTTATTTTTTAATTTTGACTTAATTTCCATAAATGATGTTTTAACATTGCTTGTCAGATGTTAATACAATTTGATTATCTAAATGTTTATGATTGAATCTCGTGTTTAAGTAGATATTATTAAATACACATTTTTAATAATGCGGGAAATTCGAGAAAGTCTCGACGTCGTCTCATCTTGAAAAACCGAGACTACTTTGAAAAATTGAGCCGAGATCGAGATGATACGACATTTTATCAACGAGATATCGGCTTTAAAATTTTTTAATTTTCTGATACACATTTATGATATTAAATCTAAAATAATCTAATTGGAATACCTTTGATATTGGTCACCCATGTAGCCGCGTAATATTTAAATTATAACTTGTTAAATAAAATATGAGTGGCCCCTAGGGGATGTAAACAAAGATATGAATATTACTAAAACATCTTCAAATTTTTCAAAAGATGTCTGATGGGATCATATTTCGTAGTTAAAATAAAAATAATTATATAAATTTGGCTGCAATAGCTAGAAAAAATTTGGCCCCCAGCGACTTCTGTACCTGCGATTGTTCTCAAAAGAATTATATCATTAGTACCAAAATGTTTGAACTCGTGGTACATCTATGAAATTCTCTTTTCATAAATCACATGTTGTACATTTGTGGACATATACAATACATTACCTTTAACATTGCAGGAGCATAGCCTTATTAACCCGAGAGGTACCAGTATAACCTGTAGGTGACACCACTTTAAACGCTTATAATTTTTAAACTATTGGATGAAATATTAATTTTTAAATTGAATATGAAAGAGCACACTTAGGCGAATGAGCTGATATGTTTTATTCCCCTTCTTCTTCCTTCTTTCATTAATAATGAGGTCTCAAATATCGCTAATTTTTAAATTTCGACTGCTTTTCATATATTCACTAAAAATGGAGACTCAACCATATGTAATCTTATTTTAATTTATATCATTAAAATCTTGACACTTTCACAATTATTTTGATATACAATTTATGGTTAATTATGGGAATAATGATGGTCCAAAGTTTGGTGTAATGGTGTAACCTGTAGGTTACACTGGGCAGAGGTCCATACTTATAAGCTTATTTAAATGCTACCTTTTTATTTGCTTTAATTTGATTTTTTATAAGTAATTTCGTACAAAAATATTCTTACAAAGTTAATATCGCTTTGAGGTAAAAATTATATGATTTATTTAACCTTTGACCCCATCCACTTGGAAAATCCTGAAGATTACTTGAAACAATTTCTTTCAAATGATGTTATTTTGTATGTGGTGAATATGAGTAAATTTCACTGTTAATGAATTTAAAGTCTGAATCTCAATTCTTTTTTTAACGGGCACTTGTTTCCTAAGTATATTAAAATATTTTGGGAGCTCTGACCTGACTGTTTTAACATAATGGTATCTAGTGAAATGCGTAGAATCGCTTCCAAAAAATAACTAAATATTTACATTTGGCCGACAAAAGCAAATTGGTAAGGGTTGACACTTTTAAAGTTCGAGATGATTATATTCTTTTAAATGAAAAGTTCAAAAGCAACTTTAAACATCGTAGGTCTTCTCACATGTCCATGGATGAGTGTATGGTTCCAATGCAAAACAATTTATAAAAGGCAAGATTTTTCGTTTCGGCTATAATATGTGGTGTGCTGCAACAAAAAATGGCTACCTTGTCACGTTTCAACCTTACCAAGTGGCTGAATTTTCCTTAAATTGACAAAACGAAACAAGATTAGGAGGAGCGGTCATATTAGGCTTAGTAAATCAACTACGACCAGAATTTGGTCCATACATCCATACAATATTTATTTCGATAATTTTTTTACGAGCCACAATTTAATAATATGTCTTTCAAAGATGAATATTGGGAGCACAGGAACGGTGCGGGTCGAGTGTTTAAAATGCCTGATCATCGATGTAAGAGAACGAGGGTTTCTATAAAAAACACTTATTTGATGGCTGTCCGATGGAATGATAATAATATTGTCAAATTGTCTTAGAGTCAAGCCTATCACCTCTATTGGAAGAATCATTAAAGCGAAAAAATAGAAAAAAATTGTTCCTCATATGATCATAATGTCTAATTGTTTTATGGGCGGTGTCGACCGATTTGAGCAAAATATGGATTTCGCGACAAAAAAGTGGTATTTTCCTATATTTGCATTTGGGCTGGATGCTGCATGCCAAAATGCATGGCATCTATATTGCTTCAATAGGGGAATATTACATTATGTAATTTAAAAAGAGAGATAGTGCAAAATTATTTTAAAAAATACGGACAACCGCGTAAACGGACTTTAAACCCTAAATTAACTAATTTTAAGAATAGTATAACATACAACAAAAGGTATCGTGTACTCAGAGGCGTTGTGCCGTCTGTCATAAAGCTAGTAGAATTTTTTGTGCATATTATAAAGCAGGCCTTCTCATACATTTTTTGTTAATATTTCATAGTAATTAACATATTTTATACTCATTGATGTTAGTTAATACATTTTTATATATTTTATAAAAAAAATCATCATTATTGTATACATAATTGTAATTTAATAAATTTTCTTTATACGTGAGTATATTTGTGCTGCCCAGTGTAACCTGTAGGTGACACCCTTTTTTTCTCAAAGTAAATAATTTTTTCAAAATTTTTTAATTGTTTAGCTTTATTTAGCATGTAAGAAAGCCCAGAAAAAAATTTCATAAATTTTTTTCGGCCGAACTGGGTCTGGTACCTGTCGGGTTAAATTTAAAAATATTTGTTTTAGTATATATATGTGCAATTTTTTGAAAAGCTAAAACTCTTATGTTTATCTACCAGTAATGGTGTTTTTGCGAAATTGTCCTGCAACAAATTACTTGTGTTATGAATGAAAGGTATCTACAACTATTAGGTTTTATAACAATATAATAAGCATACGCTAAATTAATTAGAACCGAACTTATGACGGATATATCAGGGTGAAACGCTTGTCTTAAATTATGTATCTAACTAAAGGCATTTCTTATTTTTGCTAATACTAACTAAAAGCCCCATCTAGGTCAAATTAGTAAATAACATGTTTATAAAGATCTCCGAATAAAAAAATGGTTTGCAATTTTTATTTATTAACCTAAATTAATTAGGGTAAACATTTACACAGTATAAAAAATATTTTAAGATATGTTGAGATTTCTCGACTAGACAAGATCGAGATTCTCATTGTGGCACCCTAGACGAGACGATCGAAACACCTATGATTTTAAAGTTAATTAACTTTTAGTTATTGAAAAACTTTTGAATATTAATCTTCGTAGGACGGTTGCCAGGCAAAACAAATTAATGAGTCAATAATGCTTTACACTATATTAGGCCTAAAATATAGATTGCAAAATAAAAACAATTAATAGAAACATATCTAAAATCATGTAACAGACATTTAATAACAAATTTGGTTTGGCACCTAAAATTGAGTTTGGTATTTAGGCTAATACATAAAGAATATAATTTTTTAACCTATAACAAGTGTACTATTTACTTGTTTATTAGTAATAATCTTAACAAATATTTTGCCCCAAGAACTTAAAATTTGAAGTTTTTTGCTATAAAGGTGTTATATGATAATGCATATTTAACATAAGCAACCCTTCGAAGGGCGATCCTTAACACGGGGGTGCTTTTATGCTTCAAGGGCCAGCCCGCAATCTGTGAATGCTTGAATGGCTGACATGATATGTCGTGATCGACACTGGTTTAAGCCAAGTTATTCTACTGATATATAAAGTCGTAATTATTATTTAAATTGCCAGAAAAAAACTATCATGACAATATCATTTTTCTTGGCCCTTATATATTTGCTAATAAAGCAAAAAGAAAGATCTAATCAATGATGCCTTTTATTATATTAAGTTTTGACTACTATAACGGGGTTCTTGTTTGGTATGAGTCGTGGACCCGTGATTTCAATTTTCATTAGATTTTTTTTATATTTTTCCTAATTTCTTTTAATCCAAATTTAAATGTATCGAATTAATAAAATTTTGAAATGGATAGGATTTAATTTTTTTGTTTTTAATATGATATAGGATGCTATTAGTGTCAATGAGCATGATGGTGTACAAAAAATAATTTTTAATGGAACAAAAGAACATTTAGTATTATATATTAAGAAACGTTACATTTTAAGCCGATACTTCGCGATTAAACTTTTTATTACTATTTTACCGTTGTTTACACTTTAAATTGCTAAAAAAATCATCCAGACGATCATTGAAAGAGGTTTTTTTCAATGTGAATTTCACAATGTCCTCCGTATTTTAGAATTTTGCCCTACACAGTTTATAGAGCAAATACATAGATATAAATGAGAACAAATTATTGTGCTCATTAAGATCTGGGGTTTAAGGTGCCAAGTAGGACATATTTTGACTTCACACGGCAGATGTTATTTTTAAATAATTGTCTTAGCCATCATTATTTTAAGACACTATTTTTAATTGCTATGCAATTTATGGGCTCGTTTTTTGTTGTCCGTCCGTCCATCCGTCCGTCTGTCCGTCCGTCTGTCCGTCCATCCCTATCTATTTGCATTGGGTATATTAGGTTATCGATTTTTTAAATCAATGCATGAGAAAGAGGTGCCCCACCCCTCATCTCTATCTCCCTCGCTGTGTTATTTTTTAAATTAATGCATAAGAGGTGCCCCACCCCTCATCTCTATCTCCCTCGGTGTGTTATATATAAGATTTGTTAAATTATCTATTATATAATAAACATAAATAAAAGTTGTTTACTTTTAATTGCTACTTTTAATTGCTATGCAATTGCAATTTAAGTTATATAATAAACATAAATAAAAGTTGTTTACTTTTAATTGCTACTTTTAATTGCTATGCAATTTAACTAGTTATATAATAAACATAAATAAAAGTTGTTTACTTTTAATTGCTATGCAATTTAACTAGTTTTTATTATATAATAAACATAGATAAAAGTTGTTTACTTTTAATGCTATGCAATTTAACTAGTTATATAATAAACATAAATAAAAGTTGTTTATTTTTTAATTGCTATGCAATTTAACTAGTTTTGGGGTTAGAATCCCGGAGTTTTTTTGACTCTTATGATTGTTCTTGTTACTATCATTGATAATAAGAATTTTTGGCCGTCCGCTGGCTGCTGACCAATGAAAAAAATGACCATTGGCCAAAATGTGAATCGAAATTTTTTGTTTTTGTTTTTTTTTGACTATTATGATTGTTCCTGTTTCTACCATTGCTATTATGACTTTTTGGCCGTCCGCTGGCTGCTGACCAATGTTATATAATAAACATAAATAAAAGTTGTTTACTTTTAATTGCTATGCAATTTAACTAGTTTTTGGGTTAGAATCCCGGAGTTTTTTTGACTCTTATGATTGTTCTTGTTACTATCATTGATAATAAGACTTTTTGGCCGTCCGCTGGCTGCTGACCAATGAAAAAAATGACCATTGGCCAAAATGTGAATCCGAGTTTATTTTTTCGTTTTTTTTGACTATTATGATTGTTCCTGTTACTACCATTGCTATTATGACTTTTTGGCCGTCCGCTGGCTCCTGACCGATTGAAAAAATGACCATTGGCCAAAATGTGAATCGAAAATATTTTTTTCGTTTTTTTTTGACTATTAGGATTGTTCCTGTTCCTACCATTGCTATTATGACTTTTTGGCCGTCCGCTGGCTGCTGACCAATGGAATAAAATGACCATTGGCCAAAATGTGATTCGATTTTTTTTTTTTCGTTTTTTTTACTCTTATGAATTTATATCCACTTTTACCGTGTGCTGGCTGCTGACCAATGGAAAAAAATGACCATTGGCCAAAGTGAGCATCAAAAATTTTTTTCCCGTTTTTTTGGCTATCATTGACTTATAGAGTATCTGTTGGTACTGACCAATAGAGAAAAAGTGACCATTGGCCAAATTTTTGATTTTTTTAATTAAAAATTGTTCAAATTCAACAAAAAATTTCTCCCAACAATTATGCAAATTCCTAACATTGTGTTGTTTTATAATATAATGTTTGTTAGACCCATAATCACTAAAGGCCATAAAAACTAATGTAATACGCAACTAGATGCAAACACTAAATCTAACCCTAACCCTTGCCTATATTACATTTTGCCTTTATTACATTTTGCCTATAATGGAAAATTTGTAAAAATAATTAATTAATCATTAGGCATTTAATACCCCCCTATAGGCATTCTCGCCCCTTCCCACCTTTCTCGATATGATACATTTATACGAAGTACAGATGAGTCGTCCCCCCTTCCCTTCCCTTCTCCCCCTTCCCACGAGGGCCGAAGGCCCGAGTTTAGTAATTAGCATCGAAACTATTTCAACCATAGAGACGGGTAAAGCACTTGATTTGGCTTCTTTTAATAAAATTTAATTTATGTGTGTATTCCAATCCAATACATTTCTCTATCTCCGTTGGATAATATGTTAATTAATTTTTATGGTAATCAGTCTTTTCCTCTGGTCGTCCACAAATACTTTTAAAAATTAAAAAGGTGCTAAAATGGATGTTGGTGTCACATTATCTTTTGTTTCTATATAAAGATGCTCTAAGAGACATTTGAAATTTTAATTAGAATTTTGACTGCATCTTTAACATATTATACGCCCTTCGGGCTTAACTGGGGGCTTCGCCTCCAGACCCCCTTGGGGGCTTCGCCCCCAAACCCCCTGCTGGGGGCTCCGCCCCCAGTTCCCCGTTTACGCCCTCAAACCCCCGTTACCTGGGGGCTCTGCCCCCAGACCCCCGTTTAGCCAATGACAGTCCCTGTTTTTTATTTTTATTAATTTTTTACTATTTTTTTTAATTACCATTTTTTTACTCATCTTTGCTTAACATCCTCATACACATCTATTACTCTTTTATACTACGTATAAACAAAGCATATTTGCTATGCAATTTATGACGGGATTGCATAGCAAATAAAAATATTAGCAAAAGCTAAATAAACTCGCCTTGACTCAATCTATAGCTATAAAGTATTATCTTTTACTTAGGTTAACCCCGTACTAATTTATTGCGTCAAAGAAAGTAGCATAAAACTCAGAAATTACTAAGCAAAATGAATAGGCATATTATATAAATTGGGATAATTGCTAGGATGGCTTAAAATCAATTAAAATTTGCATAGCAATTATTAATACAGTAATAAAAGTAACAATTAATAAAATTAAAAAACTTACTTTATTAATGGATAATTTAAAAAAAGGCTTACGACGAAACTAACCGCGCTTCACAAAATGTCACAATGAGCAGCGACATGCAATAGCTCCGCTATTGCCTGTTACTACCGCGCATCTAAAAATGGAACAGGTATCGTAAGTATATCCCCAGAAATTTGCAGGTGCTAAATTGTTCCATTGGTCAGCAGCCAACGGACGGTCTATAAATACATAAGAGTCAAAAAAAAACGAAAAAAAAATTTCGATCCACATTTTGGCCAATGGTCATTTTTTCCTTGACCAATGGTCATTTTTTTCATGGCCGATGGTCATTTTTTTCATTGGTCAGCAGCCAGGACACGGTAAAAGTGGATATAAATACATAAGAGTCAAAAAAAAATTTCGCTTCACATTTTGGCCAATGGTCATTTTTTTTATTAGTCAGCAGCTAACGGACGATTAAAAAGCCATATTATCAATGGTATTAACAAGAATAATCATAAGAGTCAAAAAAACGAAAAAAATAATTTCGATTCACATTTTATCCACTGGTCATTTTTTCCATTGGTCAGCAGCAACGGACGACCAAAAAGCCATATTATCAATGGTAGTAACAAGAACAATCATAAGAGTCAAAAAAACGAAAAAAATAATTTCGATTCACATTTTGGCCAATGGCCATTTTATTCCATTGGTCAGCAGCCAACGGACAGCCAAAAAGTCATATTAGCAATGGTAGTAACAAGAACAATATATTAATTTAAAAAAAAAATAAATTGGCCTCTCCGGAATTCGAACCCACATCAGGAGAGGCATAGGCTTTTGAAGGGGGGGCGGGCACAGGGACCCATATCAGTAGAGGCATAGGCTTTTGTAAGGGGGACACAGGTTAATTATTAATTTCAACCAAAAAAAAGAAGAAAAAAAATTCGATTCACATTTTGGTCAATGGTCATTTTTTCCAATGGTCAGCAGCCAGCGGACGACCAAAAAGTCATTTTATCAATGGTAGTAACCAAAACAAACATAAGAGTCAAAAAAAACGAAAAATAATTTCGATTCACATTTTGGACAATGGTCACTTTATTCCATTGGTCAGCAGCCAGCGGACGGCCAAAAAGTCATATTATCTATGGTATTAACAGGAACAATGTATTAATTTAATTTAAATAAAAAATTTTTTGGCCTCTCCGGGTATGAACCCCATATTTAGAGAGGAATAAGCGTTAAGCGTGTGTAGATGCGGTGCGTTACACGTTCGGTGCGTTACATGACGGTGCGTAACACGTTCGGTGCGTTACTTCGGAAAATGGAAAGTGAGCCCATAAATTGCATAGCAATTAATATAATAAAAGCTTTCAATGTTATGAAATATTCCCGTAGAGGTTGCAATCAAAGGTAGGAATTTTTTAAATGGACAATAAACGTATTAAGTTATTTAAATTTTTTATTAAATATTGCAGATTCAAAATCAGTGCGATAAATGGAAAATATACAGATTTAATGTCATAGTGTGCAAAGATTTTTATTATAAAGTTAAATACCACAATATCAGCCTATAAAGATCTTTTGTCTTATAGGGTTTGTTGCTCTTCCTGAATTAAAATTGTGATAGCATTGTATATGTAGTTCTATTAGTACAACTTTTATTTTTGTGTCAAGCACACATGAAGGGGGCGGGTAAGAGGATAGTAGGTGAAGGGAGAGAGAGATGTGTTAGTAAACATCGCGTACCTAGTATGTATATGTACTCTAATGTACTCCGTTTTCCAACCATAGTGGAACAAATTTCAATAAGGGGATGGGGTTTACGTAAATGCGAATTAAATATAAAGGTTGAACAAGACACAAAAATAATGGACGTTTAGATGACACTTTAATCTACAAGAATAAATTAATATTTTTCAGTATAAATTCAAAATGCCGTGGCAATATAGCCTCAAAAAAGGTTGAAAAGGGTTTTTTGCAACTTTAACCTTGTTTATCTAGTTTTGTAAAAAACTAAAAATAGATTATTGTTTAGTCCAAAAATCTCTCTCGGAATTATGGGTCCGATTGCAGGAGAGTTATTTTTGTAGACCTGTGTTATTAACCATAAGTTCATTTTATTAAATATTTCAAATGGTCTCTTTATATCGGTCAAACTCTCTAAATTTATAAGTTTAAAATTGTGACCGCGTGTCGCAAGTGTTCCCTCCCCTCGTCCAATTGTTTAAAAAGTAAACACATAAAAATTTAGTTCTAGATTTTTCAACTGTTCCGAATTTTAAATAATACTTTTAATTATATAACTAACTTTGAATTTTCACGGTTTCACCTATCGCTATTAGAGATTTGCAACGGGCCTGTTTAGGTCAGTCGGCCCGCCCGTCATAAACCGTCAGAATATTAAATTATAAGCCCGAGCTTGGCCCGCTAATTTTATACAAAGCCCGGCCCGGACCCGTAAAAATTTTGTATATTTTTTTTTGTTTAATTTTTTTATCGATATAATAAACAATACAATATGTATGTGTTAAAATTGTTAATAAAAATCTTGTAAAAATAATAAATTGGTAATTCCCGGTCAGTCGAGTTCTTCTATATTTTAAAAAACGGCCTATATGGAAAAAATTGTTTACAAGCGGCACTTCAGGTTACATAAAACCTATAAGCCAAATAAACTTTTAAGCCCCTTATTTAAGGTTATTATGTTTATTTAGCTTCTTTGCTTTTCCATCAGTTTAAATAATTAAGTTATTGATATAAAATGAAAAAACAGTGATATTTTACAAAAGTAACTTGAAGAATTAAATTTTGAATTTGTTTTTAAATTTGTTAATGTTAATGAATAAGTTTTGCCATCTGGCTGGGGTCAGATAAAGTAGAAGTCAGCAACGGTCAGCATTAATTTGCTGGGAATTATATAGCCAGTTTCGCATTCATCCGTTATAAATTAACAACCTAGATAAATTGCCAAAATAAATTCACAAAGTAGCAAATATAAATATCAATTAAAAAGAATTGTGGCCTCTGGCCTGGTCAAATTAGATGTAAGCCACGGTCAACATTTATTTGCAGGGGATTATAGCCAGTTTCGCAATTATCCTATATATAGCTGCAACCTAGACAAGTTGCCCAAAGAAATTCATTAATATAGGTATCAGTTAGGCACAAAAACAATAAAAAATTTGAGCTCGGGCGAGGTCGAAAAAAATAAAGCCAATCAGGGGTCAGTAATAAAAGTCTTTCAGAAGCGTAACACAGCTATTAAAAACCCGTATACGTTTTCACGGCAATTATTGAACAATTACATATTGGAGACGACGGATAGGACGGTAATCAAAAGAGAGCCCATAAATTGCATAGCAATTAATATAAATGATCTTAAATACTATAAAATTAATTCACTCAATATTGCTAGAGGGTATAAATGGGGAGGCAAGGATGGACAGCTGCCCTCCTCAAATCCAAAAATTCTTGAAGAAACATTTTTTGTCCTATATAAACTGCCCCCCCCTCTAATATAAATAGACTCCGCCCGAGATCACTTGTATAAATTATCTTTAACAATTATAATGCGGATTGAGATATTGAATTAATGAGCTAGGATGGAAATAAAAGTTAACTTTCCTGGTTAATTTAATATACATAAAATAATTCTAAATTAGAAAATTATAAAAATGCCTCTTATTACTAAATCTAATACACGGGCTTTAAGTATAACTAGGCCCGGCCCGAGCCCGTTTAGTTATATAGGGGCCCGTCCAGGCCCGGCCCGTTGTTTTATTTGTCCAAGCCCGTAGGTCTCTAATCGCTATCAGTCTAAAACTTCAAATATTTGTTATCACATACTAGCTTTGATTAAGAAACTAATTAAAGACCCGCATGACAAGCATCTGCATTTAAGCCTATCATCAGTTAACAAGAAAAACTATGCGACATTTCAATAAAAATTGGCAGAGTGGTGACGTTGTTATACCATCGTTTTTAAGCCCATCAGCTCCCATTTACCCCTCGCAACCATCAGGCCAATTTTGAAACTTTCAAGCCCTTCAAACATTAACTTTTAAATACCGCCATGATGACCTTGTGCAGACAAAGAGTATATTGGCCCTAGTATTACCTAGTTTAGGAACAATACATGTTTTATGGGGAAATATCGTAGAAAACTTTATATTCCCTTTACCAAAGTGCTTTTATCTCTGGTAAATAGTACCTAGTGATGGCACCATGGGGAATTCCCTGGGATATTCCTATTCCCGGAAGATTTCCCTGGAAAAAATTAAATTTTCCCTAGAATAATCTCCCATAAATAATATATAGGTATATTTTAATTTTAATTTTGTTTTCTATATTATCCTCAACTCATTTTAATCTTAAAATATATTATTTTTACCTTTTGGAAAATATTGATTTTCATCTTTTCGTCTTTTTGAGCATTAAAAAATTTATCTCTATGGGAGCTTTAAAATTTTGATGCACCTTGTTTTAGGTGGAACTACCCATATATTTAGTTTTAAATGAACATTAGACACAATTGTTCGCTTTTGAGACACTAACTGGACTTGTTTTGAAATTATGAATATGCATATTTTTATACTTTGATCTAATATCATAGCCAACCGTAGTGGTGTGGATTTGCTCCAGTGAGCATTGCTCACTGTGAGCTCTGCCACCTCACACGCACTGTGTATCCTACTTTACTCATGAGGCTGTTGATGTATCAGATGAAAATGCTCGAGAGGCGAAGGGGTAGTAGCAAAAAGTAACTCATGTATAGAGCTGTGTGCCTGAGCAGCATTATAAGTTAACTAACCGATTTAATATGAGCAAATGCTATGAGCAAGCAGTTTCTCTAAACTGCTCATAGCATCTCATCTATTATTGTGATAATTAAAGCGTGCGATGAAATAGAGCGTGTTTTTTTTAGTACATTTAGTTGTTCAATACATTATAATTATGGCTATTTGCATAGGCGTAAGTAGGATTTCCTCAAAGGGGGGGGGGGTTATAAAATTTTCAAGGTCAAATTTTTTTATAACTATTTCTTTGGATCAAAATGTTTTGTTTCCTAAAAGTTTAAAGTGACATTTGCGTAAAAATAAGAAAATATTAAAAGTAAAATTCCAACAAATATTTTTTTTATAAATATGCAATGTAAAAATTATATAAATTGAAAATCATGGGAGGGGTTTTAACCGGAAAACCACCCCCTCCCTACGCCAATGGCTATTTGTTATAAATTTATATTTTTTAAGGCAATTTTTTTTCAATTTTCTTTATATATGGCTAAAATATGTCTAATGATATTAAAATATATTTTTTATACATGCCAAAAATTCTTTTAATTGTAAATTTTTTAATTTTCTGTCTCACCCAGGTGGTAATAATTTTTTTTGGCAATTTTAATATGGTTTAACTTTATATTAATCGTTTTTAAGAACAGGTATCAATGTTATAGTTTTATTAAAGGTGCGAACTAATTTTTTTTTCGATTTTCATTATATATATCTAAAATGATTCTTAAAATTTATTTTTTATAAATAGCGAAATTATGTTTTATTGTGTAAAATTTTTTTTTGACATTTTTAATATTACTTAATTTTCCTAAATTTATATTTAATAATATTTTTAGTCCAGGTCACAATGCAAATTTTTATAAAAGGTGTGAAATTTCGCTTTATAGTATATTCTATATAGATGGCTAAAATCTGTTTAATAATTTCAAAATTTACGCCTTTATACATGCCAAAAATATGTTTTATTGTTTTAAATATAAATTTTTGAATATTCTTTCTCACCCAAATGCTAATAAATTTTTTGACATTTTTAATATTTAAGCCAGGTTACAATGTAATAATTTTAGTAAAGGTGTAAATTTATTTTTTTCCGCAAAAGATTTTTAAATTTATTGTTTAAAACATATCAAAAATATTTTTCTTTTATTTACATATATTTGATTTAGATGTCTTATATCTTTTTTTAGTTCAAATTAAAGTACTGACACCAAATGAGCATTATTATTTTATTAAATTTTACCAAATAGACACATAAATTACAACTAATATAATGTTAAATTAACATTTCCTCAAGATTTACACACATAATTTTCGTAATCGTATTTGAGGCATTGGAAATTTGGAATGTATTAAGCTTCTCCCTTGTTGTGCTTGTGGCTCTAGTGTCGACTTAAAATTATAAAATCTAACAAAATTATAAAATTACAGATCCCTCCAGAGGAACTTGTAAAGAAATCTCTAAAATTGACTCATCTGTTAATGAATTATTTGCCATAAAAATTTTTGGATTGAGCGAATAATAAAATGGGGAGAGGGGAGGTCTTTTTAAAATAAGAATAACAACGTTTCATGCTATGAGAGATAGGGAAGAGGGGATAGGCGATATGTCACATAAGACATAAGTAATTAACATCCAGCACTATAAAAACATTCAACTTAATTTAGTAAACAAAATCTGTGGTAGCAATTAGTTTTATAAATCGCTTGCAATTTATCTTAATCTCGCGTCGGATATCTAAATTTAAAACGCGTTCGGGAGGTCAACAAATTTAAACGGTTTCGGGTCGGTCAAGTTCGTGTGAATATTTTAAATTCTTGGGTCGGGTCGGGTTCAGGTTGAAAACAATAAATGCTTTATCGGGCTCGGGTTCTATAAAATTTTGGGTCGAGTCGGATCCGGGTGGAAAAATGTGACTTTGCACTCCATAATCTAAATCCACATTTAAGTTAAAACAACAATTTAGTCATACTTGTTTACTTTAATAATTATTTTTAAATTTTTAAAATACATTAAATTAAAAGCAAAACTAAACTTACATATTTAACCTCCGGTTATTATTTAATTTTGGATTAGAAATTTGTGTATGCCTTTTAATATATACGCTATCGAATATACATATTTCCACACTTATTGCCGGTAAAATTGCAAACTTCTAAGCGATAATTCATTTTTTGAGCAATCAGCTTTAATTTTGTATTAATTCAGGTTGTCACCAAAAAAAGCATTTTTTAAAATGAATAGAACTGATAGATAATTAATTATAAATCAAAAAATAAACATTTAAATTAACACCGTTAGCTAATCTACAAGTGTCTAATTTTTAGATTATATTTACATAAAACTTTATTGAAAACTACTAGCTTAAGTTAGAAATACGAATAAAAGATTGATGTTTATAACAATTTTGAAAACTTGTAAAAAATGTATATTTTTCCTCAAATACACCTATTATACTATAATTATTGCTATACAGTCAAAATCGCTTCAGTGAGAATCACTCGGCCTTGAATTTTGAAAAAATTCTCACTTAAGCGAGTTTTAGCACTTATACGATTAATTTAATTATTCATTTAATTTTTAAAATCTTTTCAACTCGTAATATTTTTATCAAAATAGAGGTTCTAAAAATTACTTTTTTTAATATATAATACATATATATAAGTTATTAGAAGAAATTTAAAATTTTGAGCAAACTTAATTTCATGCACTTTATGGTGTTAAACAGAGTCAGCTGACACTTGCTACATACATTAAAAATATAAATAAACATAAATAAGTAATATATATAAGCCAGATCATTTAATTGTCTCTTATATCCTTCAATTCATGTTTACAAGTTGAATTTTTAAAACGTTAATTTATATAGTTAGAGATTATAATCTAAGCTGGCAATCATATAATGGTTTTAAATAATTAGAGCTTTGTATTAACAAATGTTTAATTATCTGAGTGCCCTCTTATAACTCTAAATTCGTGCTTAGAATTGTTAAATTGAATATTTAGAATAAATTGATATAGTTAGAGTATTATCTAAGCAGGTGAACTTATAATTAATTAAAACTTAACATTAACAAATGAATTGATATTATCCTAGTGCCATCTTATACCTCTGAATGCCTAAAGTTGTTAATTCAATATTTAGAATAAATTAATATAGTTAGAAAGTATTTTCTAAGCAGGTGAACGTATTAAATTATTATATAAAGCTTAACATTAACAAAGGAATAGATATAATCATTTTATACCACTAGATTCATGTTTAAAAAGTTACATTGAATATTTAAAACAAATTAATATAGTTATAGAGTATGATCTAAGCAGGTGAACATATAATATATTAAATATTATATAAAGATTAACATTAATAAATGAATAGATCTCATTCTAGTGCCATTTTGTATGAAAATTCTGACAATTTGTTTATCAAATTATCCCTCATCTGGCTTGTCATATATAGGTATGAGGAGAAACACAGAATTTCTCTTTCTTTCTGGGACCTGGGATGCTACTATTAGTTAAAAATACATATTTAATGAAGATGAATGAAATAAATAAAAAGGTTAAGTAGTATAAATATCAAAAAATACCTCTATGCCTTGTGTCCATTTAAACAGTAACATTTAGTATTTGTGGAGTTTTAGTAGGGACACGTAAAGGATGTCTATAATTGTATTATTAGTTGTCGTCATTTCGAACTGGATTCTTTTTTCATTTAACCACCTAAATTGTATGTAAAAATTAATTTAAAACTTTTATAATCTTACCACTTATCATTTAACCAATTCTCACTTATAAGTAGATTTAGCGTAAATTTTAGGCAGTGTGTTCAAAAATTCGCGGTTATTTATCATTTATAAATATTACCAATTATCCGATTCTCACTTATACAATTTCGACTGTATAAGCATTTATTTTAAACGAATCTTTATCTTAAACATTTTTTATTAAATAAAATGTCAGCATTCCCCTATACTCACGGGTATTTACCATAAATTCCCCTAATTTTTTGGGGGAATATTCCTTTAACAAATTCCCGATGAAAATCCATTTCCAATTGTACCTCTATGAGACATTTATATTCATGCTCTTTTGGTTCACACTGTAATAGTGGCTAAACTTTCCTGTTGCCTGCTAATTATTTAAGTATTAGTCATCATTTTTCTCAATATCTTGTATGAATAATTTTATGAAAAGAACTCAAAAAATCGCCACGACTACAAGGTTTTGGCATCTGTAATAAACCTTAAGCGAACAGCTGAAAGCTTAACCATAGATCCTAAAATATGCAATTTATTTTAGTTTAAATGTAGCTCTACCATCAATAGTAGGATGCAAAGTTGTTAAACGACAAGTCATGACACTTTAAATATATTATATTTTGAATATTAGTCTATGGTTATAGAACATATGATTTTTTCAATTTTGCGACGGTGCTCCTCATATACGCAAGGCCAGATACGGAATAAAATTAGGGAATATTTTTATTATGTAGATCATAATGGTCAAGTATTATTTTCTATATTAGACTTACGTTTATAGCTATTTTTGGATGATGCAAGGATGAAGAACTTTACATCATGTTTTAAAGGTGATATAATTAATAGTTTATAGAATTTATATCTAAATATATTTTGTTCATCAAACCTTAATTTTATGTTTAAAAGCTTTTAGTACAATAAATACTTTAATTTGGCATTAATCATAAGACTAGTCATAAAATTATTTTTTGGAAAAAAGCATTAAAAAATGTTAATCTCAATTCTAATAATTTTATTGTTTTATAGATATTAAGTTTTTAGCTCTTTTTTTCAAGAGATTAAAGCCAAACAAAACTTCCTGGTACCCAGAATTTTCTTACATTTACATTTGTGCTTCTGAACTAAATTTTATTAAGTCAGATGATGTCCCATATGTTTTTACTTCATTTGTGAATAAATCACATAATCAAAATGATGACACAGATATTTTATGCTTAAATTATACAAAAGATCAAATAACATTTCCTTTTCAACCTCAAGATATTTACATTAATCCTTTGAGTGGAAGAGTATATCATCCAGCACCAGAAAATGGAGGAGGGGTGGGCCTTGTCAAATCAACATTAGCACAAACACTAAGCCCATATTTTTTATTTTCAGATTTAAATGGACAACACATTCTAAAAGAAAAAAACAAATATGATGACCATATTCCAAATATTGAAGTACCACCTTATGGGTTCAAGTGGAAAGGCAAAGAATATAAATTCACAAACAAATTAAAACCAATTGTACAAATGCAAAGCAGATACATAGTGTAGCAATTTTGAATAAAGACATTTTTAGATTTATTGGGTATATATATGATTTGATAGATTAGAATAAATATTTGTACAAACAATAAAATTTAAATATTGTCATCACATCTAGGTTTTAACCAAGAGTATGAAAGCTCCTTTTCTTCAAAATCTTCAGTCATCATTATATCAAACTCCTAAAAAGCATATGAAGTAAATTCTCTGTGACATGTAAATATTTAGCTTAAACTGTCACTTGATTAAATGTTTTCATCTTATTAATAATAGTGTCAAAGTCTAAATTTGGCATGTTACTTTTGTCCTGTTCATTGATGCTAATATATTTTAATAAAACATAGTAATCATTGGTATAAGAATTTTATATTTTTATTTTCATGTTAAATTTGCTCAATATCATCACTCTCATAATATATGAAGGCATATTTAATCATAAAATAGTAAGCATATATATTTTAATTGCCAAATAATTACCTTATTTTATGTATGTCCTTATATAGCTCATTCTTAATAATTTCATCAGTTAATTTTGTATTACTATCTTCATTTAATGTGTTAGATTCTAAAATCTTTTCTAGATATATTTTTGGATTTTTGCAACACAATATTGCAGCTTCTGTATTAGCAGGATATTTGATGTCAATTGTGTCACAATTCATATTGACAAATGATTGTTCTAGATGTTGTATAGCTGCAAACACTGTATTCTCTTCCTTGCTAAGGATATAATTTACAAATATATTGGTAAGATTTAGGTACCTTATTTCCTGATATACTTTGCTCAGTTCCAATTCCCCATTAAATGTATGAACTTGTGGATGGTAGAGAGGTGGTGATAAAAAAATTCTAACAGGTTGACTAAATTGGTTTGGATAATCATGTGATATCAAAACAGTAAAATTGCATTTAAGCCCTTTGTATATCCCATTGGTAATTGTCAAAAGACCATTCCAAACTAACATATTTATATTTTTTTATAAATAAGTATAATACCTAATGGACAATATGATGAGGGAATAATGTAGACTGCAGGTGATAAATCTTTTAGAATTTTCTTACTTTATATTTTATGAGTTAAAATAATTTAGTAACCTACATTTCAGTGAATATTAAATAGTAAATATCGATAAGATAATTAGGGTCTTCTGAACATCTTTTTTTATATAAATCAACATGCTCTTGAGTCAAATTTAAAAGATACTCATGAGCAAAGTGGATCATTTGGCGTAATGTTACAACTACGAGTTTACACATGTACCATAGAGCCTAGAGCCTTTTATATATCTTAGTAATTTACCTAGAATTTAGTCTTTTTACACTGGGCAGTTATTTTTACAATCCCAATCTTGCTTAATGTGAATATTGTGTAATTTTTACTAGAAGAATAGAAATCTTTTTTTAAACTAATGCTTTCAGGAACATATATTACAACCAATTCAATTTAAAACCACTTTGAATTTTAGGAACTTATATTTTCTGACACGTAAAAAGGATGTGATATGTATTATAATTATTTGATTTTGTAAGTGAATTTTAACATGGTATAAACTTTAAAGGTATTTGCAAATTTTAAGTCATCAATATGGGGCTTAATAGTGATGCGGAAAAACCGAGAAAAATTCTCGGTCTCGTCTCGAATCTGAAAAACTCACCCTAGATCGAGACAAGAATTTTGATGTCGAAACGAGACAATACGTGATTTTTCGGCAAGATCTCGGCTTTTTATTGATCATTATATTTTGGTAAATTATTGTATATTTTAATTTTCATGCTTATCTTTAGGAATATAAATCAATATTAATATATTCCATGTTAAAAAACACCTAAGTGTAGTAAATAATATATGTTTTTGTAAAAAATTTTAAAAGGTGGCAAATTTATTTTTTTAAGTATGGATGGTCCTTAGGGTATGTGAATACTTTAATAATAAATTTATCACATATTTGTATCCATTGCATTGAATATTAAAAAAAATTAGGTTTGGAATGAGTTCTGATGGAGTAGTAAATATTACTAGAACATATTCTAGTTTCGCAGTTCTCATCCTGCATGATGCAATAATATTAAATTGCTGATCAATTAATTTAAATAATTTACAAGTTAAGCTAAGGTGGCTTGAGTTTTTTTTGAGCACCTAGCGTTTCCTAAAGATTTTAAAGATACCATTGAGTATTCGATGACACCCTAATAGATTGAGTTTTCAGAAGTTTTTATGCTACAACTAATAATATACTTTCAAAATCTTTGAAGCTTAATAAGACATTATGTGAATACATTGTTCTGTCATTAAAAAGAGAATAAAAATGTTTTAAAGTCAATTTAGCGATTGTAAAAAATTAGAGATTAAAAATTAGTCCATTACCAAATCTATATATTATTCATGGGAAGGTCATCTTATTTAAAGAAGTGAAGCTATATACAGTGTCGTAAGCAGGATTGCCTCAAGGTGGGTCGGGGGTTTTAAAATTTTTTGATAAATAATACTATTAAACAACGTTTTATTTAGAATTTACATTATTGGCTTAGGTAGGCTTGGTCAAAGGTGTGAAGGGGGGGGGCGGTTACTTTTATGTCAAATAATTTCAAAAAAATATAAAATTATACACATTCAATATCTACCATATGTTTTTGATTAAAAATGCATTGATAATATCTTCAGTATTATGTTGGTACTCAGAAAAAAATTTAAGGTTAAATTATTTGAATTTTATGAGCCGATTTCGTCTGTGGTCTTTCTTCCAAGGACGCAATTCGTAAGGAGCTCTTCAAATTTTCTCTATATGCCAATGAGAGCCATAATTTGAGCTAAAGTTATGCAGAGTTCTATAAAGCTTAATTGGCCCACCAGTGCAAAAATTTTAAAAACCCGGTCCGTTCGGTCTTGTTAAGATTAAATTATAGCTCGAGTCCGACCCCCTAATATCCAACGGGTTTTTATTTTTTCCAACAAGCGACCCACATTTTAACTTTCTTATTAGCACTTATAGCTGCATAAAACCATTTATATCAAATATAATTGGAGACTATATGCGAGGTTATTTTATTTTGTTACTAGCTGACCCGGCAAACGTTGTTTAGCTAAAAACACAATTTTCTTTAATATAATAAAATTCGAGAAAGCTTCATTTTTTTTATTACCCAGTTTTATTAATTTTCAACATTATCAAAAAATAAAAACTTTCGGAGTCCCTTATTCCATGAATCATTGATTAGAAAGGATTCTTATAAATTACATCATAATTGCAAAATTAAATAATTATAAAATTTAAGGAACATTTTTGTTAATGGTTATGTAGTTTAATCCAAATATTTTTCTTTGCATTATTATGTAAAATATTATTAAAAACATAAAAAAATTTTGATGTTGGCATAACGGTCTTTATGTTAAATGCGTCCGATTTTCAAATCCGTCGTAAATGTTCAGAATATGAAATTTATTAAACTATAAATAATTTCAGGCAAATCATCTTATAAAAATTCTTAAAGGACTCTTTGCAAGTTTTAATTTATCCAATGTCATTCTTGTGACACATTTGTCTACATGACATAATATATTGCAAAATTAATAACTCAAATGGATTGTAAATTAGATTGGTTACTGAAACGACCGTAATTCCAGAATGTGTTTTAGAACTAAGTTTATTATTCAAATTATGTCACATGTGGTTGTCGATAAAAAACGAACTATATTTTACAATTCGATGTTACAAACATAAAATAGTACAATCATAACAGTTACTTTGTTACACAATTAATTTTCTTTATCACCCGTCTCTCCTCAAAAGAAACATTGCTACTAGGAACTTTCAAATTTACCCAACGCAGACCGCATACATATAGTAACAATTGGTATGGAATATATCACGTCATAATAAAAAAGACACTTTAAATTTAAACTAATACACTCTGAAAACCAATAAAGTGTCTGATTAAAAATACAAAACATCTTCAAATGTATATTATTTTTTTATAACAATATTTATTTGCAAGCTGATATTTAAGCCTTTTGCTGCTCGGCTGAGAAATATGTATCTCACATGAGGACTCTTATGGGGGATCATGGAGCCTTCTTATAAGGTGTTGATTAAGATATTTTAAAGATATTTCAATACGATTTAAGTTTGAGCAAGCAAACGTTGTCCTACAGATTTTTTTAATAACTTGAAACACCTTTGTTATTCATTTAAACTTGTATTCGCTTTAATTAGTTCAAAAGGAACTGAGTAATAAAATATACACATATTTTCTTTATATTGACGTTTAATTTTATAAATATTTACAATGGTTTATTAAATGAGCCAAGCACAATTAAAATAATAACATTCGTTAACACAACATATTATAATGTTTTTAATTGAATAAACTATGGGAATTCGAACATTGTTAATTTCACTGTGCCATCTTCTATTCAACCTAAAATATATACAACTATTTAAGATTACATAGAAATGCAAAAAGCAAAATGAATATAGATTTGATCAATGGTCTGAAAGTTTCTAATTACAACAAATATAAACCTTTTTAAATATTATCTTTGTAAAAAGATAGGAAACAGTGATAAATGTCAAATAAGATGCCGGCAAAATTACATTATTCTGTCATTACTATTATAATTGTTGATGATCCTCATATGTGAGCTTGTAGGGAGCCGTTTTGAAGCATATTGTTAGGCGCTAAAAAAGAGATGTATAAGCATATTTTTTCAATCACCTAACATACCTCGCTGATTGATTTGGCATTTTTGATGCTGCAAAACCGATATAGTATGTATATTGGAACGAATGATATTGATAATGTGGCCAAAGACCATCCCAATACAGAAGCCCAACTGGGATAAAGCTTATCTCCATAACGCAGAGGTTCGTTTAAAACAAAACCTGCTATGATCATTGTCTAAATATGGATTATATTTATACATGTTTGTGTTATTTCCATCGCATGATACCTATTTGATAAATTTTCCACATTGAATATATACGTTTAGTCGATCATCGTGAAATATTTTAAAAGTCTAACGAATTATCCATGATCAGAAAAAATTAGAATAGCAACTGCCTTTAGAATTTATGGGGGGGGGGGGGGGGGAAGGGCAAAAACTTTGGAAACAATTTAGGGACGGGCAAAGAATGATTTTAAATGGACTAGGGGGAGCTGCGTTACCCCCACCCTCGCTCATGTATAATTACATTATTTACCATGAGTATGGTTGGGCTAACGTATTTCCAGCACAGCCGCCAATACAAATTAGGTTTATGCCCGATCATTTCCTCTATATTTTCTGCGAATCTATCAACACCTAATCAATACACATAAATATTTAAGAGTTGTATATGTTCGCAGTTCAAGGGAAGGAAGAAGGTTCACTCTATATAAAATATTATTAAAAACGACTGAGATTATTAATAATACTATGCACGACAATAATCTTATATTTTTTATATTATGTATTTCAAATTAAGAAATAATTATGCTCATGGGGGGATGGAATGTTTATAAAAGAATCCATTGTCAGGAACAATTCTAAATAATAAATAGCTTGTAATGTGAGGGGGTAGAGACTAATGGACCGAATTTGAACTTAATATACCATTTACAAAAATCGTATACAGTACCATAAATCCAAGCAACCCCGGTGGCTTCAAAAAAGACAACTAACAATAAAGAGGTACCAGCGGCATAGGTATCCATAAACGTGACCCAAAATATCCCATGCTTAAAAGTGCAAACATAATAAATAATATTAAATCTATTTTTTCATTGAACCTACCTTGGTATTACAAAGAAGCGAAACACAAAATGAAGTCAATATGACGATCCCAATCAAAATCTTTTTAGACACACCCAAACTTTGCAATTTTTCTTCTAAATCATCCAAAAGCCCAGTTATTATCGATTCCATTCCACCTAACTATTTATGGAATGAATTTAAATACATTGTTTTTACGAAATAGTTATTACCGAACTATCAAGCCCTAATGTTATGAGGGTGATGAAAAAGATTATGGAAAAGAAAATGCTTCCTTTGAGTAATGACAAGGCTTCGGGATAGACAATAAACACTAAACCAGGGCCTAGTATGTAAAAATCAAAAATATATACAACTAACTAAATAAAATGAGAAGCATTATAGTATGCAATATATCAAAATACCATCTTTGGCGACTTTATCAATGTCGATTCCTCGTTGGAATGACATGTATCCTAGGAACGCGAAAACCACAAATCCAGCAAAAAAGCTTGTTAGACTGTTTACGATCGACGTGATTATAACATCGCTTAAGTGCAATCAGAAGGAAAAATTAAATTGTGTGATCTTGACAATATTATTATCCTTGAATTAAATGAAATAAGTTTTACATTTGTACGTTGTTATTAAATTTGTTGTAGCTGGCATAAGCTATGTGAACACCAAAACCAGGTCCCGTAGAGTAAAATATCTGTACCGCTGCATCATACCAAACCTATTAATTGGATAAAATTCATCATTTAAATTTAGGTATTTAAGATTTTGTTATTAATAAGTTAAAGATGCTTGTTTCATGCCTTATTTAAAAAAAGTAATGTTAATCATAAAGAATGAAGACAAGTCCAGGAAAAATTATTACTTGTGCTGACAATATCTTGTTGACCCGCGGGGTTAGATAATAATGAATTCCGGTTTTAGATCCCGGTAGAAATAGGGCCTTAATGAGTAAGATCGTGAGCAAAACGTAAGGTGTTATTGCCGTAAACCAGACAACCTGCAATTTAAATATTAGAGATTAGCAATTTATCTCTAATCATATTACCTTTATAAATAAAGACTTGGATTCCCAATCTTATTAAGTGATATAAATAATATAGTTAAATGCCTTTATTTGTAGACTAAGATCTAGGCAAGTTCTCGATTAATTACTTTGAAATTTATCAGAACGAGCATTTGCATGCTTGAGAAAATAACGATGCTCTTTTAACAGCCTCTCGCGGACGCTAAAAATACAATATTTAATTGCGCTGTAGGTTTCTCAAAATTGCTCAGACTTTTCCTACACATCTTTGCATTCGAATTTGCGCGGTTTTTACATGACTTTTAGGCTGCTCAACTCCTATATGTTCACGCAAATATAGTGATGCTAAAAACGACTGTCATCTTGTTCATCCACGTAGCTTTTATATTACAATAGTTGTATTGGTCATTATTAATAATGTGTTAATAACCCATTTTAACCTTACAGCGATTTAATATATTTTTTAAACCATATTAAGTTGCAGCATTCGTTTTAATTGGTAAGTTAAATTGGCAATGGCAATAATTTCATATTTTTCCTGATCGTATGAAAAAACTCAATGAAACAAAAAGAATCTTGTCGGTATTACGCTAAAAGAAATAATTACCTTAATAAATAAAATTATAGATGAAAAGCTACTAATTTATAGACTAATTATGCAAAAAAATATACCCTAGTGTGTTTTTAAAAATAAATAAATATTTAAATTTTGATAATTTTCCTAATAAATCATGTCCGTTTTTAAAATAAAGAAAGATTCTTTCGAGCCAAATATAGCAATTAAGTTAGGTATTAATTTAATTTTTAGGTATTTTAACATGCTTTTTAAGCTTATTTTTAAATCCTTGTTTTTTTAAAAAATGAGAATTTCCCTCTACTCATTTTCAATCCAACCCTACCGCTTTTTTATAACACTTATTACAAATGATTGACAATAACTAATATTTATGATAGTAAATGTAAGATTATTTAATTTTTACAATAAATCTTTAATCAAAATTTCAAAAGATTGAAGTTTTGAAATTAGTGGACCCCAATCATCAAAAATGTTGATCTTTTTATTAAAGTTGTAATTTAAAATGTTAACTTGCTACCAAATTCATAACTCGTTTTATGTTAAGCTTAAAATGTTAATAGTGAGAGTTAACGGCGGATCGCTTGTTGGAAAAAACCCGTTTGAGACTGAGAAATTATAAACGATAATGATTTTTAAAATAGACCAAAAAAACATGCATTAAAGAAGCAAAAATATAAAAGAATTTTTGAGAAGGACTTGGGATGGGTCTCGTCCCTTTAAAATATTAGCGGGTCGGGCTCAGTCAGGACTCTAATTTATAATTTTAACGGGCTCAGGCCGACTCGGGTTTTCAAAATTTTAGCACTGCCGGGCCGATTAAGCCTCAAAGCCCGTTGCAAGTCTCTCTCAAACAATGGCCCTAAATCGCATAGTTACAAAATTGAAAGAAGTTTTTAAAAATATAGCTCTTGCAGTCAAGAGACACAGGCCGACTTGGGTAACGAAATTTAAATAAATTAACTGTTGTTTGTTGGTTTTTCTAAATATAAAATACTAACGAGATTATTAATGCATTTTCCAAAATCGTCGAAAATATTGTATGTATATAATTTTTAGAAATTTTTGTTTAATAGTATTATTCAAATTAACAACTCCTTCTTTCGGCAATCCTGCATACGCCACTGGTGGATGGTGCTATAAACTTAATTTTATCTAGATATTATCTTTAGACTTGCTATACAATTAAATTTTAACTGCTTTTTTAACCTAAACAGTTTGGGAGTGCGTATTAGTTGTTTTGGATGCGATGTGATACGATTTGAATCAAGGATTATAGATTTTCAAGTGGAATTATTTGATTTGAAAGATATTCAAAAATTTGCCTTCCACGTAATAATCTTAAATACCAAATTGTAACTTAAAACTGTCCTACTAGCAAATCCAAATTGTTAAGGCTCTGTGTTAATGTCACTTTTATAACGGGACATCAAAATAAATAAAAATGCAAAATAATTTATAAAAAAATTGAGCAAACAATCTTATATGAATATACAATTCAAATGATTAAAATGCGATTAAGACATTTTATATTTCGGTGGAATTTATTAAATCTACTTAATTTTCAACAATTTAATTATACTTTTAAATAATAGATATTACTTTTGCATTTTTTGATTCAAGGATGAACATTATGCCATATAAAGACCTTTTTGAAGGCGGAGATCTTATCTTATTCAATGTATAAAAAACACCGTCAGTTAAATCATTAGACTAAGTTAATTGGATCTGAAAGCGGCAGATCAAAAGGCTAAGTATCTTAATGGGATTCTTGTAGGTTATAATATATGGACCGTCAAAACATCTGTTGCCGTTATTGGAAGAGATTAATAATGTGAAATTTATTTAAAAGTCACTATGGCTAAATGAGTTTCGGTCTAATGTCCAACGCCGTCCTCTAGATTATTAAAATTTTGATTGAGCTGGCCTACCAAAATTTTGAGTTTTGAACATAAAGTCTAAATTTCGATCAACTAATAATACAATTAAAATACTTAATTTTTGTTTGTGCTCAACCAGCAGCGATTAAAGAATGTTCAATCAATCCCTTTATTGGATTAGCGGGGGGCAAAACGTTTAAAAGTTCAATTAGAGGGGGGCAAAACATAAATTTTTTTAATTTTTCAAAGTTTTTGCATTCAAATTTTTGTTTGTAATTAAGGGGGAGGGGCAGCCGCCCCCCCTGGCTACGCCCATGCTATCAGTTACATTTTATTATTAGTTTTATAGTCAGGTTAAGGCTCATATAATAACCTGGTATCACTGCAAGTCTTATTTCAATGCAATTCTCTTTAATAAATAGACGAGCGGTCGCTCTTAATAAAACCTAGAAATATCTGTATGTTTTTGATTAAAGATTTCAATCAATTTATTAATGTTTATCAAATTAGCAAAAATATATTCAAAAGTACGCTTAAAGATCGAAATTTTTATAAAATATATAAAGTTGATCATTAGAATTGAAAAAATGCTTATCATTTGTACACTTAATATTTCTAATATACAATTATAAAAAATTGAAATATGATCTAATATGGGTTCAAATTTAAATTCATAGTTTTAACCCGTTTTTTTATAATTTGAGGTAATAGTAGCCATTATCAAGATTTTATTTTTATCACCATTTAATATATAATTTTTAAAAATATTTAAAATAACTTTTAAACGCTTTAAACAGAGATATGTGTTTTAAAGAGTTTTTGAATAGTTGGAAAAAAAACTTTACCTTTCCTGAAGTTTTGACGCCTCTGACTAGGGATAGAAACAGGACGAGGTAGACGAGGAATGAGCAAAGACAAATGTCCCATTTGATGGGCGATAGTGCTTGAAACGTTCCCCCATCTTGCAAATTTAATAATTTTCGTCTAAAATTCAAAAAAGGGATCAATATAGAAAAATACGAGTGATTGTTAAAATTTAATCTACAGATAACTAGTGTCGATAATTCAGTTTTTACGACTAGTAAAGCACATATTCAACCAATTTATCACAGCCAAACACCCATGGGCATAATCAGAGAGGGCAATAATAATATATAAAGGAAATAATATTTTTTGAAATTTGACCATAATTTAAATAATTTTAAAATCTTTTGAGTTAAGGAGATGAGGGGACAAAGCTATCCTTCCTTCCTCCACCTAGCTACGCCTATATAAGTGACACATCTAATGATTAAAGACAACTGCTAACGAAATGGTTAAAATTATCGAGTATATAAAAGCTTGTCGTAAACTATATTTTGATTGAGTTTATTAATATAAAAATATTACTCGAAATATTCTTCGCTAGCGGTGCGGGTCATGGCTAGGGTTTGGTTGGATGCGTTAGTCGCTAGGAAAAGGATGCATTGGCGTGAATTCCATGGGTTATTGCACGAGGACCAAGGCAGTTTAGAGGTGAAAGAAGCGAAAAGGTAATAGAACGAATATCCGATGATGACCGGATAGTAGAAGGAGACGAAATAGGAAACCAAAATTGAAGCGTATCCAACTCCTGCCCATTGGCAGAATGCATTTAAAACTAAGAACTGAGTATGAGTAGGTTGATAAACCCAAAAAATTTTCATAATGATGTTTTAACTAACAGAAATTAATATTTATTCCATCTAATATGGATGAAGATCGTTTATTTAATTTATAAATTTCACTGCGGTCCTGACATGGTCTATATTAAGCCATAGTTTTTGATATTTAAATTTCTTATACGTTTTTATACTAGTTCTTTTTGAACACTATTTTGGTATTTATCTGAATCCGGCGGTTAATAAAAAGTTACTTAATTTCCCAAACATATCATGCTGTTGTTTTCTCACAAATAACCTGAATTTTCTAGCAAAGACTAAGTACTAACTATTTAATATAATATTGCATGCATCAGATTAGCTTGGCGAGTGTTTCAAGGTAATATCCTAAGAAAAAAGGGTTATACCAAGATGAAGTAAAAAAATTAACGGGCTGAGGAGATTCGTAATCCAATTTTTTTTATCTATAGGTACCCAGTTGCTATTTTTGCCCTCCCATCTTAAGACATATTCATTATTTAGAAATCCCTATTTTGTATCGAACGGGATCTTAGCGACTAAAGAAAATGAGTTTCATTTAAATATATATAGATGTAGAACGATGGGCTTAGGAAAGGAAGGGAAGGGCAGTTTTCTCTCCCAATCAACCTAAAAATCCATATATATTTAATTAAGATATAATTAAAATCTTAAAAATCATATGACCCCTCCTGATTTACAATCCCCCCCCCCCAATTCCATTATTGGCTAAGCCCAAGAGGAAAGTGAGTTGGCGCCTTCGAAACATGATTTAAATCACATTATAAATCTGTGGGGGATACTTGAAAGATGATATTATTTTTGGCGGCATTAATTGATGGTCAAAACTACACTTAGGAAAAATGATTATATTTTTTTGAATCCATTCTTTATTAAACTAAAAAAATGGGGCTAGAAAAACAGGTCGAATATTTTGCTTTGCTTAAAATTATATAATTTAAACCATTTTTGCGCGCGCTTATAAACTCCTAAGTTAATTAAATTATCATAGATCTTTTGCATATAAATTCAAATATGTTGCTGATTAGGTGCTTGTAATCCTATTTTAGAAGGATATTTTGACAAAAAATTATCCGTTTTCAAAATTAATTAAGATTGACAATTTATATAAGACGGAATTTACAAGAGTCTGGTATATAATTATGCATAATATAACTATACCGCCTATATTTGTACAAAGGCTTTTTGGTCATAGAATTACTTAATATCCTTGAACTTTTGAGATGTTACTGTCACCCTAACCATGAGATTAACTTAATAAACCTTGGCATATTTATCAAAGTAAAGCAATTACGACACTTTCCTTTCGATATTAACTAAGAAGGATTTTAACATACCATGGTTAAATTTTTACCAAAAATGTATAAACTTTTTGTTCCACATTATTGAAGGCGAGCCTTAATTTTAGGTATAATCTAATTCTTGTCATATAATTTTTCAAAATCGCTTAAAGGGATACCTTTTAGGAAAGGAACCATTTTCCATATACCAACTGCTCCGGCTTTGTTATATTGACCTAGAGCGAGCTCTAGATAGAGGAGCGGTACACCTCCAAGAACTAGCATTATAGCGTAGGGGATCAGGAATGCACCTAGATTACAATAAATTTGCACATTAATAATTAAAACACCAAATTACACGATATAATTTTTTGTAATTAATAACAATTAAAGCTAATATTAACCTGACAGGCGATTATACTGATAGACGAAAGGTGGGGTCTCGTATGAGCTTAGTAAATCTCACCATTATGACATTTAGTTGTATAATGCTTTAGTTTAGCTTATTATTAACAATCCCACAATTCCTATTTAGATCAGTTTTTCGTAAAAAGTGCTTATATATTTATGCCCCTTCCACATCCCTGTGCAAAACGCTTTAATTTAATTCTTTCGATGATCCCTCTGATCCCCATCATATCCTTTTACAAATTTATGATTAGGCTGCGAGAAAATTCGTAAACAGGTTCTTTTTTAAACAATTTACCAATTTTCAAGTTAATACAGAAAATAATTATAACTCAACGACTGAACTAAAAATCCTAGCTAAAGGCAAAATTGTGAAAAGCAGGTCGTTGGTTCAAAATTAAATTTCTTACCTCCACCATTTTTGTAACATAGGTAGGGAAATCTCCAAATGTTCGCCAAGTCGACAGCGAAACCGATAATGGACAACAGGAAATCTGCTTTATTGCTCCATTGTTCCCTATTTCCGGTACCGTCCCTTTCAAAACCACTCCCTCCGTAAGCGCTTAATTCCAAGCTCCCGTGTCCTATGAAACTCTGGCTTACATTTTTGGTTTCGAAAACTTGCTGCAAAGTTCCTCCATCATTCCTTAAAACCAAACTTTCTGGTCGAATGTTAGAACAACACCCCTGCAGCGTTTTAAACCGATTTGGAGTTTCTGGCGGAGATGAAGATTCTATTAAACTATCAACTTGGCTGTATTCTATGGTTGGGCACTTTAGACCGTATGTGGAGGACAGAGATTTACAACTCAACAAATTTTCTGGGAGTATTTTGATGGGGTGATTTATTTTAAGCGTGTCTTTAACGAACCGAGCTGCCATGATAGACTAGGGCTTATGAGAGTTTACTAAAAAAAAGTTTTTGATGCACACACGTAAAAAGTGTTCGTTTTGATAAAAATTATGAAATCGCGACGTTTTAATAAAAATAAATAATGCAAACAAACATTGTTATAATGTAGTAGAAGCGTATATCATTTATTTTTAGATGGGGGAATACTTTTAGATCAATAGCAACATAGCTAGTGTTTGTTTTCCTTTAAATTTCTTATTATCAAATCTATTATTTGTTTTACAAAAATTTTAAAGGTTTTAGTTAAGGAACAAAAAATAGATAATATAAATATCAACGTTTGGGAAGAAACAAAATTAAACTTATGAAAACTCATCTAAAAATTTAGAGTATCTTTCATCAAACTCTACATTTACTATTTACCCTAAACTATGTTACAGTTAAAAAATACATAAAGGTCGCGTAATATCAAACTTTTTAAGTCACGTCAAGCTAAGACAAACATTATGAAAATATACTTATGGAACCAACCTCTTATTATTATTACTATTTAACAAGGTTTTTATAAATATATACTGATAAACGCTTAATATACCCTTTTTAAATGCTCTTTCATAATTTTCCGTCGATGCTAGGCGGCAATATAACTATAAGAATGACCCAATGGGATGATAAAAATCTATCTACCTAGATTTATAGATGTTTAAACTTTTAAAATTTCCGGGATGTTGAAAGTCGATCGCACATTGTGACTACTATAAAAATGTGACAATACATGATTTTTAGTGCTCGTTAGAGATGATTGAGGTATTAATATCGCGATCATCTGAGCCGAGTGAATTAATTAACTAGAAAAGTTTTGAAAAAATAAGCGTTGTAATAAAGATAAAGCATGATAGTGTTAGAAATGATTAATTTCTAATCACCACGACAACTCCCTATGCTTCTCCTGTGCAATTAAGTAGTAGTAATGTAGCAACAGGGTAGCAAACTATTATAGTTAGTATATAATAGTATGATTTATACTATACCCCTAAAGTCTATTAAATACTAATGGAATTCAAAATCATAAAGGTGTTTATGTGCAATAAAAAACATTATATCGTAGTCTACCTACAACGACTAGCACTTAGTAGTTGGCTTAAAATAATGCCACTCCATTTCCTCTAAGAATGCTACACAGCCTGGATATTATGATTTTTGCAAAATTTAGACATATGGATCAAAGAAAAGGTAAGGTATTTATTATTAACTCGATTGCATATAATTTAAACTAAAAGTTACGAATTTATCGTCAAAATGCATGAGAAAAATTTAACTAGTTTATACTGAAAATTGTTAATACTTACTTTTAAAAGTATTAGTTAACAGGTAGAAATGTCACGGGACTAGAGATGTCTTATTCTCCCAAACGCAAAATTTGGGAAAATTTCCCAGGGAAAATACGAGAATTAATGGGAAATAATTAAAGACCCAAATGTAGGATGAATAAACAATAGCAATTAATAAAATAAACACAAGAAACAACTAAATTAACATCTAATTTATACAAATTTATCGAGAATTCGACAATAAACTTTTATATGATTTACCACACGCATCAAGAAATTTAATTTAGATAGATATATTTTATCAAAGTTAATCGCTCTTTAATTCTTTTTTTTCTTCATCTATAGACTCTGAAGATGATCTAGCATTATAATCGGGAGGATCTACGCGATTTAGATTTAGTCTTATTGCCACCACTATTTTGCTAATATTTTCATTCACCAGTTTGTTCCTGAGTTTATGCGCTCATTAGGTTCAGCTCTTGACACCAAAGCGAAATCTTTTCACCCACATTTTTAATGATTTCCGTTTCCATTCTTTCCGGAAGCCGTACTAGAAGGTGGCAGTTAAATATTCTAACTTATAGGCACATCCCTTCCCACCAAATTATCCGCGTTTTGTAATCAAAACTAGCCCATAAAAAACTTTTAGGTTGTTTTGTAAATGCAGACCTTAGAATAAATCAAGAAATATTATACATGAAAATATTTATTAAATGGAGATCTTTTAAATCAAATATAAACTTCACTTTTTAGTAAGATGAAACTTTTGAAAGAAAGATGTTTCTGTTGAAATCAAGAAACATTGGAAATGATAATCTGATTACTTAATTAGTAATTATTGAAATGAAGGGACACGGATGACGTAAATCGAATAGTACTGGACATGGAGGTACCGGGGAAGAGAGGAAGAGGACGACCCCGTGTCACGTGGAAAGGGCAAGTCGATAAAGTTATGAAAACTAAAGAGATTAGTCAAGACATGGCACTCACCCGGTCAAGATGGAAGAAGCTTATCAAAACAAACCCCACGAATCTGGGACCCAATAACTGATAAAGAAGAAGAAGAAGAAATAGGAACCTAGTGTTTTAAGCGCCTATATTATAATTAAACCTCGGGTTATAATAAAACATTTAAAAAATAAAATATTCCCAACGGAATTTCAGGGGGTATTTCTCATTCTTATGCCATCTCTACACTGGACTCATTATAAATTTAAATACCCTGAAAATAATTAACTAATATCAATTTTGTTTTGTCCATACATAATAGAACCCTAAATATTACTTCATATATTCTATTTATTTTCTCTTTAACATAAGATCCTTAAAAGGTAACTTTTTAAAAAATCAAATATTATTTAGCTTATGGCTACTTTAATTTTAGTAAAATTGGGTTTGTCAAAATTGTGCTAAATTTAATTTAAACAAAAATAACTCAGAGTGCAATTATTTATTTATATTTTAATGGCAGATCTACTTTTCACAAAACAGTTCGGACTATTATCCAACCATAATTTAAATTTACTTAGGAAATGATTTACAATTTCATGCATCATTTGCTAAAACTTATTTGCGCAAAAACAAAATTCAAGTGTTAACTGTTTTTTTACAAAAAAATGTACTTAAATTATATCATGGCTCAATAATTTGAGTAAATAGTAATTTATTTAAAAAATGATGTAGATGTAGTTACAAAACTTATAAACTGTTTTTAAATTAGAGTTGCTATTTTTTATGCCAAATAGTAATAGTTTAAATAAATATTTGTAATAGGTTAACAAATTTAAAGTCTATACTAATCATAGCTTTACAAAACAATTCTGATTTGATTTGTTTTTTATCCGCAAAATTGTTAAATTTAACGAGATTTTAAATTACAACAAATTATAATTCATTTTGATGCTTTAAAGTGGTTTAGCATTGAAATGCAAACTATCAAAAGACTCAATATTTTTGATAAACGGCGTTAGAAACTGTGAGGACTTTTTAAACTTAATGGATAAACTTAGATTAATGTTTTCAACATAAATTTGAAACGTAAATTTTAGAGTTTAATATTTTAATACTATTGTTTATTATAGGCATTTGATTTTTTCATATCAAGTGTTGTTTTAGCTCTATTAGATTTTATTTCTTTTAATAATGTTTGGTGATCATGGTTAGCGTTCATATTGAAATATTAATTAGTTTAAAATCATTTAACACTCAACATTTAAACAAATATATAACAATCATACAAGGTTACACAGCTAAACTCTTTTACAATTTTACTCAAAATTTAATTAGTCATTTTAAGATTTATACGCGAGATCTTTTATGAACGAATTGATTTATTTAAAAGTTAAAATACTGAAATTTTTACATATTAAAAATATCTTAATATTATAATAAAATGTAAATATTTAAAAAAATATAAATAACCGACATGGGGAGACCAAGGTTATATCTTAACAATTAAAACGATACTCAAATTATATATATTTTTTTATCAAAGGTGTTGGTAAAAAATAGTGTTTTAAAATTTATTTGTTTTTTGGACATAAATAATTTTGGCTATATATTTTAAACTATTTCATGTTTTTTTTTCCATATATAAATATTTATTTTATCGCTACTTTCTAATGATCATTTTTTGCATTTCTAATAAAATTATAATTAAAAATATATATTGGTAGAACTAGTTTTAACGGGTCATGTATAGCTCTTCAGTTTAGTTTCCTAAGGTTATTTTATACAAAAAAAAACATAATAATAAACTCAACAAATGCGAGCGGGAGATTTTTAAAGTAATTAAGACTATTTTTTATAATCATATGGGTTGCCATTTTTATTCGAAAAATTGTTGATTAAGCAAATAATAAATATGGAAAAATTAATTTTGCATTTATTTTAGTTTAAATATGTAACAATCAGTATCATACAAGGTTTTTCCTTCAATTTACACCACCGATATTTTTACAATATCTATGAATTTCGTTTTTTCAACTCAATTAATGGTAAAAATATTTAATTTTCTTGTCAAATCTTCTTCCTCTAATACAAATGTACCTTTATATTTCTTCAGATCTCGAGATTTTACGACTCCAATGGTGAAGTACGAGGAGAGTCAATATTGCGTTTTTAACTTTTTATATTTGCTGAGTGACCTAGCAAATGTGTTATAATAGCATGAAGCTATAACGCGCTAAAAAACCTTAACTCTAAGTAACAAGAGTCATATCATCAGGCTGTCATCCGTTGCAAGAACGCAAAGCTCAAGAGTAAAAATATGCGTGAAAAATTAGGTTTATACTTAACTGTAGCGCAGTTTTTTAAAAAATCAGCAGTGTAGTGTAGAGTAACCTTTAGCACATGGACGATCCCGAAGAAACCCGAATCCAGAAATAAAACCAGCCCCCAGTTATTAATACCTAACGAAACTGTATAACTGAATTATTGATTCCATCTAGTAGAAGGTCTTTTAGCGAATGGACTCCATTAAAATTTGCATATGCTGGGGCTATTGCAATATTAGCCTAATATTTTGCCAAATAAGAATGGCAAATGGGAAAAGAAAAATGGTCAATTATATTTTGGCAGTTAAATGCAAATTGAAGAAACTCCGCTTATAAAAGCCCCTTAATAATTAAGCAAGGAATTTAGTAGGAAAAGATGCCTATAATAATGGTTAGCCTCAAGTAGAAACTTCTTTAAAAGAAAATATCTTGGGGGAGAGAGAAAAATTAATTAAAATTTTTAAGTAGTTAAGATTATATATTTTTTGTTTAGAATTTCAAAGGCAATAAAAATTTGAGGTGTAAATTCCAGTTATCGAGCAAAACAATTTCCGCTATGCCACCTAAATAATGTCATAATAATCGATTTTAATTTTAATAGCATAATTTACTAAATTACTTTCTAACTAATCCTCACACCAGATCCACTGACTCATGTGGCCTTTTTTTCCACTTTGAAACAAAAACTTCAATTATATATACATTGCCACAGCAGAACATTAGGTTTTCAAATTAAATAAAAGGAGACACAATATATTAAACAATATAAAATAAAAACCAAACGCAACCGATACAACAAGCGAATTATATAAAAGAGTGTAACAAAAAGCTTTACTAAATTTAAGCCATCTTTTTCAGTTTGAGCAAAAGAACGACTTCTTTTTGTATTGAGTCTTTGGGGGCTTTATTTGCTTTCAGGGCCCTAACCAATTCGCCCTATATATATATTTATTTTATAAAACCATAATATCATACAAATCAATATGGATTGTGCCACAAAATTTACCGATTATGTTAATTTTTACGCGATTATTTCAAAAAAAATTTAAACTTTTATAACGGCAAACAAATTTAAACACTATTATACAATGCCAAAACTCCACTTAAGCCCGTAGAAAGGTCTCTATTACACTAATTTTTATTGTAGAATTTATTGAAGAAAGAAACCTGTTTGCTTATAACAATCGCCAATTCATCTTTGGGAATGTTGGCCAAATCGCTTATACTTTTGATACCCAGCGCTTCCAGGGATTGACATAGCGAGTTATCCTAGATTATAAAATCAATAAAAGGAACACAAAATATTATAATGTAGATAATACAGTAACATACATAAATCAATGTTATGTGGAACTTATATCTTTAATTTAATTTTTGCACTAATCTTAAATTCCTAAAATAAACTTAAAAATTTTAAATTAATAAAAACTATTTGCTATTAAAATAAGAGATTTTAAGTTTCAAAATATTAAAAAGATATCAAAAAATTGTTTAAGGCACCTCATCAATTTTGGCCTTGTGTCCGTTCTTCTCCGTTGCCGCGCCGGCAAATTTGACTTTTAACTTTTCAATCAAACTAGGTTCCAATTTGGTAAATAAGGGTTTGGGCTAAATATTACAAACAAAAAATACATGTCGTAAACTTAGCAAAACATTTAGGATAAACCATCCAAAAATAAAACTTTACAGATTTTTAAAGTAAGCTCCCATTAAACTTATGTCAAACATAATAAAAATACCTTCTAATAAAAAATATAATGTTTAAAGCCTGTATGATAAAAGTTTTAAATAGACCTTCACAAATGATATTTAATTTTAAAACAATTTTAGAAATACTGGGCAGTTACAAATATTCTCACTTCGATCCCACAAAGTGGTATAAGTATAACCAAAGTCTACAAAAAATGTATGAATATACTTTAGATGAAATGTACAAGTAAGCGAACGTCTTGTCTCTAAGGCAAAAGTAAAATAAAGCTGAATTATTTATTTTTTCTCACAAACATTTTTACAAAGTCCTTAAAATTACTTGACTAATCTGGTGGCCAGCCGCTAAAGTGATCCCAAACTGAGAAGGTAGAACTTTCAACTCTAAATCGGCTCCGAGCTGGGCAAATATTTCATTACTAGTTACCGGAGCAAAAGGTTCGAGGAGTGTAGCCAGCAGAAAAGACGTATTGATCGCTATGGAAATAACCGTAGCTGCTTGGATTCTACAAATTTAAAGTAAAGGGTTAATGAAACACATAATAAATTCGAGTAAATACAAAATTTACTTGAAACCCCTTAAACAACAAAAAAGCAATAGATTTATCATCACACCCGATGAAGAAACAATATAAACAAACTCAAAATATTCTTGGCAGCCACCTTTTGTTATCACAAATACAAAACTTGTTACAAATTAGAAAGAAAGAAAGAAAGATTAATAGTTAAATTACTTATCTTCGAGGTTTTTGCCTTTAAAGAGGACCCATGGTTTTCGATCTTGAATGTATTGATTTCCCAAATGCGATATTTCCAACAAGGAATACAATCCCTCTCTTATCCTGTCATTCAAAAATTTACAAAATAACAATCCGACCTAATATTGTGGTAGGTTAATCTATAATAGCGAAATATTGCAATCGGTTTACAATTAACAAATATAAATTTTAAAATCTTTATATATATATGAGCAAAGTTCAAAATTAAGGCTGTTATCATAGTGATGCTTTTGCTGAAAAATTATGTTCGATGTGAAGAAAAACAAATTTTACAAATAAGCTCATACGTACAAAAATCGTAAAAACACTTTATTATTTTTTTATTCCTTGGGGCAAGGTCATTCTCCATATATTATAATTTTAAGGTTTACTTTATGCGGTCCATAAGATCGGTGTATCTTTTGAGCTCTTCGTTAACTTTTTGAATAAATAATTTGTCCGAAGATTCTAGCTGTTGTATAGGCGGCACGACACCTTTATAAAACTGTGCCACGAAGGATAGGCTCCTTTAAAAAAATTATTTTTTATTAATCAATAAAAACACTGGCGACAAAGACAATTTTAAAAAATTATCTCCCAGCTCAATGTTGAAACGATTACAATCACGGCTTATTAATACGATATGAGTGAAAAAATGTTTAAATTTATTTTAAAAAGAAAGTATAAAATTGCAGCTAAATTTTCTTGGTCAAACAGTTAAAATCAAGCGTTAAGGCTATTTACCCCTAAATATGTAATGAATAAGGCCTAGCATGCTACCCAATACGATCCTTAAGCTAGTTGAGAGCTTTTATTTTAAAAAAAATAAATGTAAAGATCAATTAGTGACAAAAAGTAAAGACAAATTTGTAATCTAGACTCCATCCTACCTGTTAATAAAATTCCCCAAATTGTTGAGCAGTTCGCCGTTCACTTTATTCCCCATGTCTTGCCAATTGAAATTCGAATCCTTGTTACAAAACGCAATTAACACATAACATTTTATAGGTAATAACTATAATAATCTAGGTTATACTTTTAAATATTTAATTCCAACTTTCGAAGATTATATATATTTAATATATAAAATCATGAAACTTGTGTTTCGGGCCGGATTGATAAGAGGTAGAAACGCCATATGTCCGAAGGGATGCCAGTTTCTTTGGCGTCGCCGCCAAAAACACCAATTTGTCGACTCTTGCTAAACTTTCGATCTTCGTAATTCAGATACTCTAATAGCAATAAAGAATTTACAGATCTGCACAAACAATTTTTCATTTTTAAAAATATTAAACGTTAATCGGCCGGTTATCTGGTCAAGTTGACAGTCCATTCCCACTCAAAAAACCATAAATAAAGTTTCAGATTGATGGTTGTATAATTCGGTTATATAGAACATTTAGGTAATATCATTCAGGAAATTTGTTTGACCTTTTGAAATTTTATAATAATTTTAGCAAGGCGGAACGACGGAATATTATATGGGTATGAGGTGGCTCATAAGTAATACACTAAGTTATCCGCGTGACAATTTTTTATAATATAATTCATCGTAATATCGAAATTTAAATGCGAGACCCTAAGAAAAGCTTCTTTCAAGCACGAAGAAAAGCTTAGAATTTTTTTCACTATATTTCATTATATAACTATTTTAAAAACCGTCATATCATCGAACATGCGTCTAGCCCTAATCAAAATATCTTTTAGGTCGTCCCTACTTGGCTCGCCGAGTGAGCTTGTCGAGCAGACTTATAGAATGAATTCTAAAGCATAATTGTTTTATTATAAGCATTTTATCCGTTTTTATATTTTATATCCGTTTTTATCATGTTTATACCTACAAATAAAATTAACTCAACCCCGTTTTTAAACGTGTTCCAAATTTTGACACCCATCATGAACCTTTTAATTGAAAATGCGTGTAATGGTACCTGCTATGCCTTATATTTGATAGAAGAATACACTTTTTAAATATTATCAGCTTAAGCAGGAAAAAAGGAAAATAACATTTAAAAATAAAATTATCTTTATAGCGCGATCTAAAATTTAACATATTACATTAAAACGTATTCTCCTTAAAGCATATGGCTTGAAGAATATGGCTGTCGTTTTTAGCAACAATCTAAGTGCGCTAATATATTAGGGTTGAGCAGGCTATAGTCTCTGATTCATGCATTTCGCTATTTAGATTATATGAATCCCAATGCTAACACATTAAAAATGCATCTTTGATTAAGTCGATCTTTGAATAGTAGTTGTAAATTATTTTAGCTCAAAATATACGTTACAATAATGGGCCAGAATAAATTTACAACACCTGTGGCGATTAGGTGATTAACTAGTGTATAATTGTCGCCCGTCCCCAGCAGACAGCTCGGGAAGATGACGCTATGGAAGGGCACGTTGTCTTTCGCCATAAAATTGTACAAAGTAACCTAAAAACAATAAATGTAACGATAAATGATTTATTATTTCTGAAAAAGTAGTTATTTAAAGGCTTTAGATGTGCCTTTTCTTTGTTTCGCATTACAAAATAAATACAAGGTTAGCTTTCATCTTCAGTTTATATAAAAAATTTAACATCCTTAAAAGTTTTAAATGGTCTTGGGGTTATGCTATAAAATGGGTCTTAAAATATATGACAAAATCAACCACGTTTTCAAAGCAACTCAAAAATTGGGTAATAGAAAAAGATATAAGAGGGATAAAGAAAGTGATATATAAAAATTGAACTTGAGCAGGATTTTTCCACCACAATTCCCAATCCTTGGTGTAATTGGCGGTGATAGAGAGATAACCGATCGGTGCATCATACCACACGTAAAAAACCTGAATCAACATTAGTAACCATTGTGAATAAATTGACAAATATAATTTTTATATTAAAAAAATTAACGCAACTTAGCTACATAAACGATTTATGATAAATGGCATCAAAATAAGTTGACAAACATAATTTTTAAATTTCAAAAAAAATCAGTCCGTTGAGTAATCAGTTCAAATTGCCAATCATGCATTAATTTTTGCCCTATACCCCTGAAAAATTATACTTTTTTGCATTTCGGATATACATTAACATATATATGACATGATCCATAAAGAAGTGTTGTAAAAACTGCTGGGTTTTGTTTGTTGTGGTCTGTTTTTCAAATTTCGACCAAGCCTAGTGGTTGACTAAGAAAAATGGATCAAAAAATCTTTGGTCTGTTTGTGTTTAGTCGATTTAACCAAAGGCCAACCAAATTAAACCCATCCGTATTTACTACACAACCATAAAGATATGATAAATACAATTCAACCCCCCCCCCCCCCCCTCAAATCAATAATTGCGATCCCTAGCAAAATGGAATTCATATTAATTCAATTATTTTATTAAATTTAATTTGCAAATGATAAAACCTTATCTTCAAAACCCTCTAGGGGTACCGGAGTACCCCATTTGAGGTCTCGCGTAATGCAGCGCGGTTTAAGTCCCGATTTTAGCCATGATTTCGTAATGACCGAGGCAGTGGGGGTCCACTTGTTATTAACTTCATTTTCCACGCTCTCCGTAAACCATGAATTTATACGACCTTCCAACTATGAGTAAAAGGAATGAAGTTTAAAACAATGTCCTTTCGTTTTGAAAATTGAGAAAATATGCATTTGAGTTGGGCAAAATAAGTTGAATAAATAAGATATATCTGGAACGCGATCGAACCTTCATAAACGATCATGTAGCAGCGTCAACCCTTATTAAATTTATTAAAAATATAAAAGTGGTAAAAACCGAAAAAATTCTCTAAAAGGAAGCAACAAAAATTAGTGAAAAGAATCTAAGAACCAAAACTACATAATAATTCCTAAGTCAATTAAAATACAAAATGATCGAATTTCCCGGCCCCGAAATATACCATTTTAAACTTTATATGCTCTAAAAGATGAACTTATTTTAATCATGTTATTTTATATCAAATTTATACCAACCATGTTTATCCAAAAGATGCTTAATGTGTGGGTAAGTTTAATAAAGACCAAAAGGCCTGTATAAAAGTAAAATATGTTATCAAGGGATCTGACGAAGTTTAAAAAGAACTAGGCGTCGAATACAAAAACTGGCAGGACGTGGCAATTGGAGTATTTATAACGTCAAAATGCCATATTTTGTTAAAACTGTTTTTAGCAATAAAATTGATAAACTTTGAAATTCTACGCCAAATTTTGAGTTTAAATTTCGAGCCAAAGTTTTGCGTCAATATTTAGCGTTATTATTAAAATGTCTATAAGATCCAAAAACTTTTAATTTCTATTTCTTCACAAGGTCCTTCACATCTTAGCTTAAATGAATCAAATTACACAACCTTTTCATTTTAACATCGTTCTTCTTTTCGTTAGCAATTGGCACACATTTGTAAAATGCTTTTACAATAATAAATTAACTAATCCAAATTACACTGGCATTTCACTAATTTTTGCAGCAAAAAAGTGTGAATCGCAGGGAAATTTTACTTTAGGTAGATCGAGGTACAAGTGCTCGACAGATTTAATGGTAGGAGTATTTCCGCATATTTTGCACTTGGGTTGGATTAATTCAATCGCGTTCATCAACTTGCCACACTTATCGCATTGATCTCCCCGGGCGTCTGGGTATTTGCAGAGGGGGCAAGTCCCTTCCACGTATCGATCCGCCATGAATCTAGGAGTGCAGGGAAATTATCGAGCTCACGCATTGTTTTATTCAAAAATAAGCTTAAATTTCAAGAATTTATTTGTATTGCTTTTTTAAATATATTCGCTTAGTTTAAGGCTTTGAAATAAACCAAATTTAATTTATAGCGCTTAGTTCAGTAAAAATTCAAGTCTCATTTGACTAAAGCTTTGAACCGTTTTTTTACAAATGATTCGAAATCCAAAAATTGCTAGACCCCACTCGAATTTTGAGTAAAAGAAAAATATTTATAACTTAGATATCACGGTAAAATATCTAAGACGTATTATTTATTTTTATAGCGTTAGGTAAAAACTCAGGTTCTTGATTTTGTTTCGATTCGTTCACTCGTCATGATGCAATTTGAATACAAATATACCTACATGTAAATAAATTCTTATGGCCAAGGCTCGTTCAAAATCTTTATAAAAGGCGACATTCCAGTTTTTTGGCAATTTTAACAGTATATAAGAGAAAAAATGTTTGCTTCATAGGTGATCGGCAAGTTTATATTTTGGCACTACCTCTGACAAGCTTGGCAATGTAGTTGATCCATGGTGTCGGTGAAAATGAATTGACCGTTGTACAGCTTGAAAAAGATGTCTTGCGCTATGCTATATGATTAAAGTACAAAGAAGGTAATTTAAAAATTTATAAACATCAAAAAACATATTAAAAAAAATTCCAATAGCTGTTTGTCAAAGGTGGTCAGCTTCTTTAGATATTTGGATGAGGGGTGATGCTCGGCTATCCAGGCCTGACAGCCGTGTTGACAATTTAATATATTTTATATTTTTTATAAGAAAGTGCCATAAGCGGGACTTGAACCTACGAGCTCTTGCTCAAAGACAAAGCCTATACCAACTACACCCCCACGCCCCCATTATGAAAAAAACATACATAATTTGTTATTTGCTGCATAGAACAGGTGTTTTCTTTACTTTTGCACTTCTACACTCTGTCTCGCACACTAATGGGAGAGTAAAAAAATTAGCAAAAAATATCGACAAATTTAGGACAAAAACCACCAAAATATAAAAAAAAGTGCGGAGTCAAATGCAAGAGTGGCGAAAGCACATACAAAGTAAGGGAAGGACTAAGTTGGAGAGGGAAGGAGCGTTCTCTCTCAAAAGCTATGATTGATGACCCTTTTCACTAGTGTGCGGGAGGAGAGTCAACAAGTGCAAAAGTAAAGAAAAACCCTGTAAAATGTGCGTTTATTTTAGTGATAAATCTATTAAACACATACTAGTATAGGGTCCATCAAGAATATAAACTTATTAAAAATTTCATTTATCTTTCTAACCTAATTTAAACCTAATTTAAATATAAATTCTATTTCATCCTTTTATCCTCCACCTCGTAAAGTCATCTAATTGCCACATTTTAATAAACGAATAACCGATTTCTAACTCGCTAAACATTTTGCATGTCTAACCCCATCTACTCTTTTTATGTACGCGATAATATAAAAATTGAAAAATTTAATAAATAAATGTAAAAAGGGGGAAAAAACACGTAATCCTAAAAAAACCAAGTATAATAAACCAATTTTTCTTCCATGAAACATCTATAGGCATAAAATACAGCTACAGGATTAAAATTTTGTGGATCTTTCTAATCACTGATATAAATCTAAAAGCTCCCAAACTAAATAACGAAATAAAAATGAAAAATATTAAAGCTTTAATAAAACAGCCAAATTGTAGCTATTTAATGTTCGAGGGACCACTTGCCACCTCTACTTACACGGTTTGGGCTGGGGTGGTGGTGCGCCCGAAGTGGTCAAAACTTATGTTGAACCATTGATAGACGGCCTTGTGTATTTTGTGGTATTTATCACAAATTTCCAACGGACTAATCCCTTCTTCGTGCGCCTTTATTTCTGTCGCCGTCCCATACTCATCCGTCCCACAAACGTAAAGCGTAACTAAATTCTTCAGTCGACAGTACCTGTTTAAAAGCGACGTCTTATGTGCAGTAGTGTTGTAAACGCGGTTGGAAAGATTTTTTGGTCTATCTTTCTTAGTCGACCAATAGGCTTGGTCAAAATTTAAAAAACACTCCAGAGTTGACTGTTAGCCTTACTTAAACGAAAGGTCGACCAAACAAAACCCAGTCCTAATGTGGAGCCATAGATAGACTAGATAGATGACTGCTCATGCCATATGTTGCATATGGTTAATTGAGTGTCCAATTTTCCTCCATTTTGAAGAGGGCAACTGCTGTATTTTAACCATGTGTCATTTTGCCCTATAACAGTCAATTTACCTTCCCCACTAGTTTATAAATTAAAACGAACGTCAATAAATTAATATTATATTTATAATTTTTATGTATTGTGTAAATGATATTTATTTTACAATGCTGTTTTCGATATCTACCCAATTCAATATTTTTTTATTTACCTTTTTAAGATTATTTAATTTGCGAAAATTACTAATTTCTTTATGATCACCACTTTACCATGTTAATATCAAAATGGTGGAAAAAAGGGTACACATTTTGTGCGTTTATGTGCAGTCTAGCTAGTCTATGTGTGCAGCATATACATGGGCGTAATCAGGATTGGAAGTAGAGGTGGGGGGCAATATGTTTTAGGCAGGGGCAAAATGCTAATTTTATGAAATTTAGGCCATAATTATCTGAATTTTTTAAGATTTCTAGATATTAAAGGGAGCAGGCGCCCTTCCCTGCTCCGCCTCCGCCTGACTATGCCCATGCCATGAGCATGATTGAATATACTAGATTCCTGGAAACTCAATTTTTCCCAATCCTCCACACCCAATTTTTTCAATTTTTAATTTGAACCCTAATGGGAATTTCTTTTCAAAAATCAAAAGCAACTTGACCCAATAATTTGTTTAATCTTAGTTGGGTTGGGTTAGATTAGTTTGGGCTTTGGGTGACCCAAGCAGGGTTCTGATTCCAAAAGTACTAATCCAACAATTTTATCATTAAAATTCCCATTTTATCATTCTTTTGCACTTTCCTATAACATTACAAAACATTTTTGCCCCCTCCCTTGATACTTATGAAGCAATAGAAATCATATTAAAAAATTTAATAGATTCATTTCAAGATCAAGACACCCACTTATCCCTCAATTGCCTCATAACATGAAATATTATTATCTATAAAACTATAACCAGACATTGTTTGCAGGGGGGAGGGGGGCGATCAATTAGAGATTAATACATAAAAAAAGCTCCAATTATTTAAAATTTACAGCCATAAGGATTAAAAGATGTATTAAAAAATTGTTTGCAAACAATTATATTTATTTTACCTAGCAAATACGTCAGCACTGAGAACTGAACCAATGATATTACCAAGATGGGGTACGTTATTCACGTAAGGCAAGGCACTTGTTATGAGAATATTGTGCTTACCTTCTTGAGGCAATCTTGTAAATTATATTAATAATGAATAACATTTTAGATATAATAATGCTATATAAATGAATGTTAACAATTGTTACATGGGGTAAGGGCACTCAATTCTTAATGATGGTGTGTGTGAGAGAAAATCCTTGGCAGCTTTCTCTATTTGATCATTTTCTGAATCACATGTGGTGTCCTTAATTACACAATAAAATACATTTTAATTATTGCTTTAAATTAATATATTGAATATCAAAAATAAAATATATATTCCAAATTTATTATTATATAACTATCAATTTCAAAAATGATAATTTATATGTTAGAAAAATAAAATAAATCTTTTTACATATTTGCATATATGATTTTCTGAAGCCTTCATTCTTGATTTCACTATAGAGTTACTGTTTTAATGTTGTTCCAAATAACACTAAGGGAATATTTTGTATCAAGATAATTTGTCAATTTTGGTACAAGATACCTAATTACTAGATAAAAATAATTGTATGTTAAGCACAATTGACTCTTAAAATAAGTAATTAAGCATTTTTGAAATATTCAGACTAATTAATGACAAGATCTAATTAATTAAAAAAAATACATTGTTATTATTCTGCTTTTTTTTTAATGATTTATAAATAATACTATTTAAAGACAAATTGACAGAAAAAATTTGTGTGTTTCTAAAATTAACCTGTAGCAAAACAACTTATGTTGCATCACATGTGCTGATGACAAACTGACAGCCTAGTACATTTTTAATTTTTCTAAGATATAAAATCTCCAAGCCTCTTTGCAATTATAAATTATGATTAAAATACTGAATTTTCTGTTATTAAAGTTTTATATAAAAAATTAGTTATGCCCTTGTAGTAAACAATAATATTTAAGCGGAATATTTGTAGTAACCAATAATATTTATTTGATTGCTCGCGGCATATTACTTCTTTAATTGACTCATTTATATTATCCTATATAACTCGCAGCATATTGCTTCGCGACATTAATTGACCTATCACATATAGCTCGAGATTCACCACTTTTTACCTTATATAAACTCGCGATGTTAATTGGCTATTTCGATTGATTCGCGATTATATAAAGAAGTGTTTTACACTTCTTTATTACTTACAAACTCCTCTCTTTTCCCTCACTTTATTATATACCTTTAATAAAGAGTACCCCTCCCAATAACTGGTAATCCCGTTTCGGGGGAGCCGTTTTACCTCCCCCAGAACACTCCCTTAAGTAACGGCGTTTTGGTTTTCTTTGTTAAAATTATTAAATTTAGATATTGGGAACTACTTTGTGAATCCGGCATCCAATACAAATATTGTAAAGACACGATTGAGCTGCAACAACCAACTTGAACCTCTCATCTAACCTCGAGCAATACGTGTCCGACTGCTGTGTGAGAAACAAGCTGCCTACTTACCTGATTGTTTATACGACGAAAATTATAATGCCTTACTACACCTCTACATAGACAACAACAACGTCTGCCGAACGCCCAACCACTGCTCTGCGCATGGCCCTAATCACAAAACACATCTCAACATAACTAACACCGCATGGCCTCTTGCAACGAGCAAAGACTGCGTCCGGCAAAACAAAGACACCCACTACTACCAGCGTTCTCACCACCGCTGACCGGTTTAGTTGATGACCAATTACGATTCCAGTATAGATGCGTATGCCCGCGGCATGCATCTTATTAATATATTGGATAGCACAACAACATCACACACATACAACCTCGGCCACCTTACTAACAACGGAATGGCGACCTAAAGTCTGGGGCAATTTGCCACTAATTTTTGAACGGGGGTTTTGTCCACAGCTTGTTCCAGTTTGACCGCGGAATAAAAACTGGCTGGTAGTACGAATATTACACCTCCCTTACATCAAACAAAATTGGCTCGCTATTATATAAGAAGTGTTTTACACTTTATTACTTACGAACTCTTTTCTTTTTCCTCACCTTATTATATACCCCCAATAAAGAGTACCCCTCCCAATACCCTCATCAATAAACTTGTTTTTAATTTTAGTATTTTCTCAATTTTTTATAGTAGCTGCTTAAAATAAACATTAAATTTGGGTTTTCTATTAATTTGGTTAAAATGAAATGTTGCGTATAGTATAACTCTTAGCATGGTTAAAAAATTTAAATTTAAAAGTTTATTAATCAATGAAATCTTGCGTCCTTGATCGATGCTTAGGAAGTTTAAATTAATTAGAAAGCCCTCGGTCTTGGAATTCCCGAAGTTTTTACTTGTCACAAATTAATTATCTTATAAATAAGTATATAAGTATTTAACAAATAGCTGAATTTGTATCCAAGAAACGTTATTCCATTCCTCGTTTAAGTATGTAATTTGAGTTCAAACACATTAATAGAAAATTATTTTAACGAATATACATATTGGTACAGGCTTGATATGTTTTATGGCAAGACTTTGGTATCCCTGATGTAGTCTAAGTCATTATACCAGATTGATAAAATCATCTGCATTATACAAGAGAAACTCAATATGAATTGAAAAAATAATAATCAATTAAATGTACTTTTAAAATTTTATTCAAGATTTGCGATTCTGCCAATATACCTTTATAGCCCAAACCAATATATTCAATATTATTAAAACCTGAGATGTAATCCCAACATCCTGGAAAGTGGACGTTAGATCTATGTGGCGATTTTAGGGTTTTTTTAAGTCATGGTGGTTAAAAGCTTTGTGTAGCAACAATTATTTTATAAAGTCAGATTAACCCTCGAGAGTACTTTGGGGTCTAAGATGTCACACGAAAGTGTTAATTCAATATAGCTTAAACCAAGCGCGTAGCCAGGAATTTCTCAAGGGGAAGGAAAGCTGCCTAAAAATTTTTTTAAACATTTTATTTGTAATTAAAAATAAAAATTTAAACAATTAAAAAGTCAGGCCCACTGGCCCCACTCGGATCAATGTCTAAAACTTGATATATTATGTTTCCAGGCTTTACAATGTCTTAAGATCTTTTATGCAACTAAACTATAATATTTTAACCCATTTAATCTAATTGTTAATCAAATTTTTTTCAAATTTTGGTCGAAGGAAAAGTCCCGCTTTCCTCCCCCTCCCTTGGCTACGCGCCTGGCTTAAACAGTTTTAGTTTAAAAACTTTTGTTTTTAATAATTTAGCAAAAGCTGGTTTGGGGTACCATATACCCCAAAAGGACACCTAAGAAAGTCTTTTTTATTAAAAAAAAATTTACTTAAAAAATATTAATTTTAACATTTGAAATGAATATCGCTTGTTATATGATTATTAATTGCTATGCAATTTATGGGCTCGTTTTTGATTTTCCGTTGTCCGTTGTCCGTTGTCCGTTGTCCGTTACCCTTCACTGTTTTTTATCGATTTTTTAAATTAATACATAAGAGGTGCCCCACCCCTCATCTCTATCTCCCTCGCTGTGTTAGAATTACCCCTGGCCGCTCTGAGCACCTACGGGTAAAGTTTCGAGCGAATCGGGCCGGTATTTTCAGAATTTAGCCCTTTTTTAAACTAAAAAAAAATTTAGGATCCTGCAAGAGCTATTACTTTAAATTTTATTTATTTAATTTAAATAGTTTGTTAAACTCCAATAATTTTGACTGTATACTGTAACATTGATAATATGACTTTTTGGCCGTCCGCTGGCTACTGACCAATGAAAAAATGATCTTGTCTTGCACCGAATGTCTTGTCTTGCACCGAATGTCTTGTCACCTTGTTTACTTTTAATTTTTGTTAATTTAATTTAATTTTTTTTTTTTTTTTTTAATGTATATATTGTTTATTATAACGTAAGAACATTATAAAAACGAAGTGTCAAAATTCGAAAAATATAGCGGATGTAAAACAAAATAAAAATATTATGATTCAAAAATGTCGCATGTGTCATCTTGTAAAAGTGGCCAACTGTCGGCCAGGGATTTAAAATTGTACTTAGCTATAAAAATAGGTTCGAATCCCGGAGTTTTTTAAGACTCTTATGATTGTTCTTGTTACTACCATTGATAAAAAGACTTTTTGGCCGTCCGTTGGGTGCTGACCAATGAAAAAAATGACCATTGGCCAAAATGTAAATCCAAGTTTTTTTCTCGTTTTTTTTTTGACTATTATGATTGTTCCTGTTACTACCATTGATAATAAAACTTTTTGGTCGTCCGCTGGCTGCTGACCATTGAAAAAAATGACCATTGGCTAAAATGTGAATCGAAATTATTTTTTTCGTTTTTTTTGGCTAACATTGACAATTACCCTATGCCCTCCCGCGACAGAGCCTATGCCTCTACTGATATGGGTCCCTGTGCCCCCCCCCCTACAAAAGCCTATCCTCTACTGATGTGGGTTCGAATCCCATCGAGGGCAAATTCTTAATTGCTGGTTCGATACTCAAAGAGGGCCAAATTTTTTTGTTATTTTTTTTTTAAATTAATATATTGTTCTTGTTACTACCATTGATAATATGGCTTTTTGGCCGTCCACTGGCTGCTGACCAATGGAAGAAAATGACCATTGGCCAAAATGTTAATCAAAATTTTTTTTTCGTTATATTTGGCTCTTATATATTAATAGACTGTCTCTTAGTACTGACCAATGAAAAAAATGACTACTGGCCAAAGTGTGAATCGAAAATTTTTTTTTCATTTTTTTTTGACTCTTATGTATTTATATCGACTTTTAACGTGTCCTGGCTGCTGACCAATGGAAAAAAATGACCAATGGCCAAATTGTTAATCAAAAAATTTTTTTTCGTTATTTTTGGCTCTTATATATTAATAGACTGTCTCTTGGTACTGACCAATGAAAAAAATGACCACTGGCCAAAGTGTGAATCAAAATTTTTTTTTTCATTTTTTTTGACTCTTATGTATTTATATCGACTTTTAACGTGTCCTGGCTGCTGACCAATGTAAAAAAATGACCATTGGCCAAAATGTTAATCAAAAAATTTTTTTTCGTTATTTTTGGCTCTTATATATTATTTTATATATGCATGAGCATAGCATAGGCCAAATATAATGATTTTTACGAAAGTAATGTATATTCTTTACTAATTTTGGGAGTTTATATACCACATATATATGAGAGGCCTACTATATTTAAAGGGAAAAAGATTAAATTAATAATTACCTCTTCCTACGTGTTCCTAAAAGCTATTTTACCCCTGACCACCCTGGGCACCTACGGGTAAAGTTTCAAGCGAATCGGGCGGGTAGTTTCAGAATTTAGCCCTTTTTTAAAACTAAAAGGATTTTTTTTTAATTTTTTATAAAATTAAATTAATATTTTGTTCTTGTTAATACCATTGACTGTCTGCTAACCATTAGAAAGTATCACCACTGGCCTAAGTGATAAATTTGTATAAATAATTAATTAATCATTAGGCATTTAATATTCCCTATAGGCATTATCGCCCCTTCCCACCTTTCTCGCCCATAAATTGCATAGGAAATATGATACATTTATACGGAGTATAGATGAGTCGTCCCCCTTGACAGGGTCTAAGCGTCTAGGTCTGGCATAAACGGTTGGTCCTTGTGTACGTATGTGGTGGACTATTTGGTGGCTTACGCGACCTGTAATTTGGAGGGGCATAAATATCGGGAACTCTTTAAACACATTTTAAAAATACGATAAATCGATCTTTATTGCGAGTTGTAAATTATACAAGTTCGAGTCAATATATCGCTCATGAGACCTTAAAGTAGTCTTAGGGTCTAACAAACATTTACGGCGTATATCAACGAGAAGGTTATAGTGATTTAAAAAATCAGCCCCGATATTAGGTGTCTTAACGTCGGAGATGGCAAAAACCCATTGAAAGCTTCTCCGTAAGCTAAGGTCCAGTTCCATTGATTTCTGGCCATAGGTCAGTATGGAACTATTATTTGCAGCGTGGAGAAGGATGTGTGAGGGGGTGAGATGGTGGTTACGTGGGGGTGGTATGACACTTAGTTCCGCGCCAGTATCTATAAAAAAACGAAATTTGGTTGATTTATCGTAAATAATAAGCGATTGATGTTATGGCCTGAACCAGGTGTCGCGGATTCTGGCAGGCCTATGGGTGTGACGAGGAAAGCGAGATATAGTTTCAAGGCTGATGGCATTTAGTAGCCTTTTCCTTATATCTTTGGTGATACCAACACCAACGTCTGCGCGGGGTTGAAAAGGGGAATCTCCTTGATGTAGACCTACTTGTCGACGTAAAACATTTTTGTCGGCCGACCTCCTGCCGCAATGTATCGATGCTCCCTCTCAATTTATTGACCATGTCTCTGAGCATCTCGATATCATCGTTTGATCTGTGGGTGGCAGGGGCGACGTTGGATATTTGAGGCGTATGGTATGTTTCCTTTTATCAGCTATTTGAGCCAGCTTGACTAATTTGATCGCTTGAACAAATTGCCAAGATTCTGGCCATGTTATTATCAAGCTTTTCCAGCCACAATTGTTTTAAGATTACGTCATCCATTTTAGCGGTACCCAGGAGGGCTTTCATGTATCTATTGAGTTGTGATGGTGTACGATCACCCAATTGCACGTTGGAGAGTAAGTCGTGGAGTCGTGCTGAGTCCGACTTTGTCGCGCGGTCGATAATAGCTGTCCGGATGGTGGTGTACGGAGCCTCAAAAGGTAGATTTTCCAAATAATCTTGGATTTCGATAGTGACTTCTTGGGGGAGGCATTCAATCGCGTATCCAAGTTTGCTAGACTCAGATGTTATTCGGCGTATCGTGAAAAGGGCCTCTATTTGGACAAACCCTAGGCGGGGATTTAAACGATTAAAGGGGGGCAATTTAAAAAACATAGCGTTCTCTGATTTAATTTGGGCATCATCAAATTGGTAGGTATCCATTTACAAGGTTGCGTATAACAAGGGTTGGGTAAGGGTTGGGTAGAAGGGTGCGTATAACAAGGGTGGGTCATTGACCCAAATTCACCCAAACCAAACAATCACTCATTGAACCAAAATTAAAACCAACCTACCATTGTTTCTTCTACAAAACCTAGCGCACCACTTCCTAACCCAACCATTACCAAGTGTGGTCGTCTAATTCATTGGCCCAAAAAATTTGTTAATTTTGTATGAACTCCGTTTTTACCCAGCGGAATATTTGTTGCATCCATTACTATTTAATTGATCGCTCACGGCATATTAGTTAAGTCTACTTCGAAACTTAATTGACTCATTTACATTACCTTACTACTTCGCGACGTTAATTGACCTATCACATATAGCTCGCGGCTTCACCACTAAATGTTAATTGATTTAATGTATTTCAATTAATTCGCGATTATATAAAGCGTGTAAAACACTTCTTTACTACTTACATTTCTCTCAAACGTTTGACTACTTATTGGATATTTAATAAAGTATTTATTACTTTATACATATATTAACGCGCAAATGCATATTTATAATTTGCAGGTAATTACTAAATACGTTTTTAGGTTATATCAGTACAACTTTTGGTAAGTGAGCCTATAAATGTTCACAGTATCTATAAATTTGACGCCTTTGTGTTGCTAATATTAATCAAACCTTGATATGCCTAAGGTTAAGGTTGAAAAGAATTTTATGGTCATAAAAGCTTATTAAAGGCTCTTTATAGGCTAAATGTGTAACCTATTCTTCAATTAATATATAACCCAACTTATATTTAAAAACACCAATAATTCCCAAAAAGTCGTTTTTAATAAAAACCGATTCGAGTTTTGCTAACTGCTTATTAAAGTACATATTAATGCTATGCAATTCATGTGCTGGTTTTTGGTTGTTCGTTCTGTCCAACTTGTATTTTTTTAATAATTTCTGTAGAAACTTATACTGGTTTTGAATGTCTTATGGACTTATGCTTATATAAAAGACTTTATTTTGCTTTCGCAAATAGGCTAAATGACTGCTGATTGGCTTTACTTTTTGCAACCTCGCCCGAGCCCAAATCCATTACTGTTTATGGGCCCGACTGATTACATTCCTTTCCCCAATTTGCCTAAGTTGTGGCTTTATAACGGATAATTGCAAAACTGGCTAAATAATTACCTGCAAATTAATGCTGACCGTGCTTACACTTAATATGTCTTATCTGGCCAGAGGCTAAACTCCTTTTTAATTACTATTTATTTTTGCTGTTTACGAATTTCTTCTGACAACTTTTCTAGGTTATTGATTTATAACCGATAATTGCAAAACTGACTAAATAATTCTTTGCAAATTAATAATGACCGTTGCTTTTCTACTTTATAGGACCCCAGCCAAAGGCTAAAATTCATTGTTATTTTTGTGCCTGCAGGTTTTGTTTATAGTGTCTTAGTCATTTTCTAGAAAAAAATAAAATTTTATGGCTGAAAATAAATGATGACCGTTCCTCGGCCAAAGATCAGCCATTTTGTCCTTTTTCCGGGCCTCACTTGATTCTTGATTTTTTGTGAATTTTTGTTGGTGTGGGCGGCTAACTTTTAGGCCAAAAATGTATATATTTATCAGACCGCCTGCTTAAAATTTAACCATTGTTTATATTTTATGCTATAATTTTGCCTTTTGAAGATATAACCTTAAAAAAAGCTTTTGAATGTTGTCATTTTTTCCTTATATAAATGTTGCCAATATCGTATAGGTAAAATTAAGATTTGTTATATATAAGGCCAAGATATTTTGGCGCTGTGGCAATACAATATTTTTATAAAAACTTTTTTAAATAGTTTTTTACTATTCATATTATTTTTTTAAATATCAAAGTTTTCTTGTCAATATCACCGTTCCACTTTGCTCTCTTACAATTCACTTTACACAAACCTACTCTACCTTGTGAAATGTTTTATATTGTCTTGATAACTACATACTTAGATTTATTTATAAATAATTTTTTTTATTTTATGCTCTATAAACATATGACATATGAGGGATCTGAGACGTGGCCTTAATTTTAAGCGAGTATGATATAAGGGGTAAAAATTTTGAATTGCGTTGATCCTTCCCACTTGTATAAAATCGAAGCTCGGCCCCTCAAGGCAAAAGAGGCTAGCTACGCCACTGATTATAATATAACATTTGGCTATAAGCATTTCAAAGGCTGTTGTTTTATATCATATTTCCTGTACAGCCAGGGTTGGTGAAAACTGTTAATTTAATCTAAAAGTTATTTATTGTTTTTTAATGAACTTTTCAAGTCTACAATTAACTAAATCTATCATTATTATTTATTGTCTTCTAGAATTCTTATACACTCGTTACTTTGGATAAATTTACAAAATAATTTTGCTAAAAACATGAGTCTGTATGTTATATATTAATTTCTTTTGGCAATTTGTCTAGGTTGTTGATTCATAACGGATTTCTGCAAAACTGATTAAATAATTCCTTACAATTTTACGATGACCGTTGATTACTTCTAATTTGTCTGACTCTAGCCCGAGGCCAACTAATAAAATAGGATGTATATATTGAACAGCTTAATGTTAATTTTAAAAGGTCTACTGCAATAAATGCATTAAATTATAATTATAACTTGCAATTTACTATAAGGGCTCACCAAGTGTATTTGAATATATTTTTGTTAGAGCCGAAATGATTTTTTTACATGTACATAAGTTATGTAGCGTATTCATGTTTGTTAATTTATTTTATTCCTACTAAATAATTGAATATACTATAACAATCGAGATACTAAGAATGGTGTGTGGGTAACAATTATTTAAATAAATTCATTGGTACTTGTTCAAACTTTATTATTTTACAGAATTTAATATGAAGTAGTAGTGCATAGCTTTATGGTGTGGTGCTTTCAATATGATGTGATGCTACAAAATTTATCTTCGTAAAATTATACGGTATTAATAATTGATAGGCATTCTTGATGGATTGATAACATAATATTTTCGTTAGATCTTTTCTGTCTTGGATCACTGCGCTTTTTGCTCTTCCTTCTAGCAGATCTTTTTTTATAGTTACTTAGATCTAATATGCCGCTCTCAAGTTCCAGCATGTGCTTGCAATTGTATTCTCTTGAAACTATGTACAGATTATTGGGATCAATGCACAACTCATATTTAATTAATTCTAATATTTTGCACCAATCTCCTTTAGGAATTTTGTTTTTGCGCCTAAAATTATTTTTGGTTAAAGTATTTAAACATTTAATTTGTTAAGAATTTATTATTAATTTGATTTCGATTGGTGATTAATAGAAGAAGTTAAATTATATTAATATTACAAAAAAATTAATGTCAAACCTAACTAGTTTTGACTCATAAAAAAATAAAAAGAATTAAAAATATTTTATAGCTAAGTATGTCACATTTAAATCATGGATTTAAAATAAAATTTTTGTTTTATTAAGAAAACTTTTTTGTCGTGATGTGAATGGTGTTTCAATATTTTTAATAAATTTACGCATTTATGGAAACCATAACATGTTCGGGTAAACATCTTTTGCCTGTGGCATCCAATTTGTGGCAAGAATAAAGCACCGAAATCTGATAGTCAGTGTATATAATTTTAAAAGATGTGTTTGAATAAATGTCCCCATTTCCGTCCAAAAAGTGGGCGTGAATAAATCCTTTTTTCTGTGTGTCTTGCCAACATTCTAATATAGATGGTCCTACGCATCTATTTTTTCTATGCCGTGATAATAATAAATGTAAAGATTTTAATAAGTTTAAGCTTGTTATTAGCTAATTTTTCGGAGAAAAATATCAAACTTATCCTTTTAATTTAGATAACATTTGTTTTTAAATATTACCTTTGATTAAACCTTACACTAATAATACGATAGACTAGTAAATAGCTGATAATTAGATAATAGGGGTGTAACCCCCATCTTGATGCACATATTAACGATTCTTAACTTTTTTTGTCGTATTTATTAATAATATGAATTTATATATAACTATTATCACATAATAAAAACTCTTACAAAAGAGAAACAAATTTCAATTTCTTAAATTTATTCAAAAAATCCACACGTTTAAGGAGATAAGAAGTTATGGCAAAAATTGTTATTAACGCCAACTATTTAATATTTTCTGTACGCTCTAATTTTTTTTCATCATTTATATTGTCTTCCATAACTTTTTGCAGCTTTTGACAGCAAAATGCCCAGATAAATTTAATGCAGATCAAAATGAACTTAATGATACAATCATGTTTACCAGTCTATAACGTACATAAAATTATTAATAAGTTTTTTTAGTTTAAAATAAGGTTTTACTCAAAATGGGATAATGGTGTGGCGGAGTTGGGTGGCAGATGGTTCTTTCTGTTATTTTATGTAAATGTGAAATAATTATTTGTTAATATAGTAATACCCATGTACTCTAAAGTAAAATTATCATCATTTAAAGTCAGCTGCTATAGGCTGCCACTTATAGCAAAATAACAAGTTTTTAAAATTAAATGTTTACTACATTATATAATTATAATGAAATGATCCAAATACAATTGAAAAATGAAATAATTTATATAGAACGTAATTGTAACTTAATTAAGAGAGCTTTTTATGCATTCAATAAGCACGAGATATATAAATCACCTTATAAAATAAGCTAGAGTTTTGAGATTAAATTGCTAACGATTAATGTAAGTTTGAAGATCCTCTACAGGTATAATATGAACTTATCATTAGACCGATTGCTTTATGTTTTATAATCGCGGTTTTAGGTTTACAATAAGCTATATTCTTGTCGTATATGTAATCCGTGAAAGAAGAATAGTTTAATGTAGTATATCTTTTATTTGTATATCATTTGCTACAGATTATATTATTGCTATAATTATATATTTTAATATTGCAAGCCAAATCCGAGTTGGTAATAACCATATGTTTTTATTCTTAACCTTCTAATTATCCTTTGTTCATTTACTTTCCACACCACGGCCCTATTTACGAATAAATTATTATTATTATGCCTATCTATTATTTCTAATAATTCTGGAAAAAGAAATAGTGTAGGGGAGATCGGGGACTAAATGGCCATAAAAAATTAAATCACGTTTAAAAAAAACTAATAAAGTTTTTCATAATTTTTTTATTGGAATATATTTTTATAGTCTGTTTCTCTATAAGGAAAAAATGAGAAAAAAGTGCTTATAGTTTTTTCATAAATTAGGTTTAAAAAATCAAAAATCCTAGAAATTTTAAAAGTGCCCGGGGCTAGTTATAGCTCTGTTTAAAGGATAAATTCCCCATGACATTTTCACTTTTTAATAGTGTATGCTAACTTAAATCAATAAAAAGATTGTTACATTATAAAATAGAAAATGCAAATGTAATATGAATGTATTTTATATAATACAAATAAAAAAAGGTCAAGATGACAATCTGACTTAAGTACACTTAAAAGACATATTTTGCAGTGGGAAAAAACTTTTAGTCGTTTTTGTATAATCATAATCTATTTCTATTTCTAAATTATACAAAGTTGGATTATAAACAAAATGTTTGTTTTTTAAATCTTGTCAGTTGTAAGGCCCAATTAAAAATGGCTAGAACTAGTCCCTCTCCGACTAGTCCCGACCCCTATTTTTATGAACAATTAATAATTCAACATGTTATATTGCGAATAAAAATTTAATCATTAGGCGGTTTTTATATAAAAAATATCCCTTTATGAGATAAAACTTAAATTAGTCCAAAATATAAAGCCAAAAAAATTTTATGTGCAAAATACAAAATTTTGTCAAGGCTACTAATAGCCCGGAAAAATCGTCTTTCTTCTATAAAAATTTTAAATTTTCTTTTTCTAAACAAAATTTTTTTTACTTATACCTTATGAAAAAATACACAATGGTTTTAATTTTAATTATATATCATTATTATTTTAAAAATAATTACAAAGATAATAGTAACCCCGGGCTACGACTAGCCCGGTCTCCCCTAAATGTTAAATTACAAACTGTAGCTGGTTTCTCTTTTACCAAGAGGCCCTCATTTTGATTATATTAAGGTAGGGTAATCAAAGGGTAGAGGAGACCGGGCCTATACGTTTACCGGGGTTAGGCACGCCCTCTCAAAATATTGTCAATTATATTTAGTTTGCCCTCAAATATACTTTATTCAGGCACGTACTGGGCACGAAAAATATTTGGGTTAACTCCTATCACAAAAAAATAACGAAGAAAATAAGATTTTTTTAAAGCAACGCTTTTTACATTTTTGAATTTTGTAAATTATTAAAAAATAACGTGTTCTCTCAGCTTTTAAGAAATTTTATAGTAACAAGAGTAGACTTTTTCATAGAATTCATGTGTAAATATATAATTTTGAAAATTCTAAGGATATTTAAACTCAACTTAAAGTGAAATGATCACCCTGGGCTATCAAGAACGGGGCTATCGTTTCGTTTTACTCATTCATTAATTAACCATTGTCCATAATTGCTATTAAAAAACTAATTTTGTATCCTGTGAACAAAAAAGACATTATGTTAGAAATAATATCAGATTAAAGGAAATCGTTGAACAAATAAATTTAAGTTAATATTTATCTTATTATAAATTATACAATTTTAGAAAACTCTACGTTTTTTATATTTTAGCAATTTAAGCACATGCACATAAGTTATATATACATTTCTCACTTTAAATAAAAGGGGACACCTTAGCCTAATTTAAAAAACACCTGAGCCTTGGTCATTTTTCGAAGTTATTTTCTTTTTTTGAAAAAAAATATAACAACAGTGTTTCTATAATATTCTTTTTTGTAATAAACATTGTAGCCTTAGCCAAGAATATTTTTGAAAAAAAGTATTTGAAAATGGGTTGAAAATTTTGTCTATGCCTGTTTGATTGTTTTTGATCGAGATAATCACTGTCTCCCCTATCCTATTAGGTTAAAGTTGAATCAGCAATAAGTCCATAAATTCAATTTAAATTGATCATTTTTTGTTTAAATTCATGAATAAAATTCATTGTTGATTGTGTACAAGCCACGTTAGTTTTGGGACCCTCACTAAATAATCCCCATTTATTGCAATGCTTAGGTATAAATTAATAACATTGCCAGTTGTCTATTGCGACTTTTTTAAACAGCAATAGATATAATAAAGACGATTTCTATTCCACATTTTATAAATACTATTACCTATATTTAAATGTGTTACTAATTTTTACATTTATTTTGTCATAAATAAAAGCCGAGATCGTAGGGCAAATTGGCAATTTTCTTTTTAATTTTCCTGCGCATTTTTTATTTAACCCCCTAGTTCCTTTATTTATTATATCCATAATATGTCATAAATCAAAATGTTGAATCTCAATATCGAATTATTCATCGCCTAGGCCATTTAAATAGCATCAGAAAAAAATTGGAAACAGGACCTACGACTGTCCCAAGTCCGTGTGAAAAAAATAAAGGGTTGGCGTCAGGTCGGAAAGCGGCTTTAAATCCAATTTAAAATGATAATAGGAAACAAAATTTTACAACAAAAAGCTAGAGGGTCCTCCACAATCGACGCGCAAATAACGTGCTGGAATGTGAGAACGTTGACGGGGAAGAGCATCGAGGTCGCACAAATGCTAAAAAGAAGAAAGTTACACATCGCCTGCCTACAAGAGACGAGGTGGAACGTAACCAAAGCTCGGTAGGAGAAGAATACAAACTATTCTACAATGGATCACCAAATCGTAGAAATGGGGTCGGTATCGTTTTAAGCGAATCGTTCAAGGACAAGGTGGTGGAAGTCAAGCGTTGTTCAGACAGGCTAATGTGGGAGAATGCAGATCAAGGGGGCCTCCTAACCTTATGTGCACGTATTCTCCCCAAATTGGGTGTATGGAATCAGAGAAAGACATATTCTTCGATTCATTGGAAGAGTAAATACAAGGAATAGGACAGGAAGAATGGCTAATTATTGGGGCGGATTTCAACGCTGACTTAAAGAAAGATCGCCTGGGGTATGAACGCAATCATGGAGGCTATGGCATGGTCTGAAGAACAAACAAGGAAAAAAACTTCTCCACGTATCCTAAGCATACGAGGGCGATCGTTAACACCTATTTTCAAAAATGCTTAGATCATATTGTGAATATAAGTGGGAAGCATTTTAGTCAAATTGATTTGGAGTATCAAGAATAGCAAAGTAAAAGCGGGAGCGCCAGGCAACATCGTCCCCTTGTTATGGATCTTGACAGAAAAATATTTCCCGGAAGAAGAAAGGTCTTTGAACCTCGAATTCAATACGAAAGGCTAAAGAATATCGACGAACGAAAAATACTATCAAAAGGCATCCTTACTCTTGGGTGCAAGGAAGGCAAAAGGACGTAGACGACGATCGGGAGACGCTAACTAAGGACATAAAGGAAACAGCAATTTGAGTTTTAAGAGAGACAAAGGAGGCAAGCTAGGAAGGGGACTAGGTGGTGGGATCAATCGGTTAGGGATTTCATCAAAAGAGAAAAAGATCTATATAAACGGCATTAATCAAAGGTCGGAGGATTACCAAGAGTATAAGGAGGCAAAGAGAGCCGCGAAAAAGGCTGTTGTATTATCGAAGAATGCCGCGTACACCGAGATAACAAACAAACTGGACCATAAAGAGGGCGATAGGCTTATGTACAAGTTGGCCAAGATAAAAGAAAGTCGCGATGTCGGAGTTCTTATAATAGTCAAAAGGAGAAGTTTCAAACCTTATTCAAGCCGAAGGAAGTGATGGATAGGTGTAAAGAATATTTTAAGAAACGTATGAATATCGCAAATGACAAAGATTCCCTTTTCAATATTGAGCCAAACATAAGTGTGGTCGAACTCATTCAGGAGGATGAGTTTAGGACACAAATAAACAAGATGCAAAAAGTAAAAGCTAATGGCTCATGGATACCAATGTAAGCAATGCTCGGATGCCTGAAGAAAGAGTTACGACCATGACGAACCTCTTTAACAAGATATTGGTAGAAGGTGAATTCCTAATCAATAGAGAGCATGCAAGGTAAATACCCTTATTTAAAGGCAAAAGGATTCTCAGGACTGTGGCAATACGGAGGTATCAAACTAAGTTGCCACTCCTTGAAGCATATGGAAAGGATCTTAGTAACAAGGCTGAAAAACAAGGTGGATATATCGGCTAACCAATTAGGATTTATGGCCGGCAAATCCACAATCAACCCAATCTTCGCACTAAGACAAATGATGATAAATATGGTGAAATAGAAGAAACCTACATATGGTCTTTATCGACTTGGATAAAGCTTATGACACGGTCCCTCGCGATTTGATATGGTGGTGCCCGAGAAAACAAAATATCCCTGACGCTAAATTTATCAAGCCTCAAATTTTTGACTTAGGACGACAGTTGAATACTTTCCGCGTTGAAATTAGTTTACATCAATGATCTGCTTTAAGTCCCTGTTTATTTAATACAATTATGGACACGATAACGAGAGACATTTAAAAGCCATCGTCATGGTGTGTGCTATATGCTGATGATGTAAAACTATGCGAAAAAACAAAGGAGAAAGTATTTGAATAAGCCGAAATGTGGTCAAAGCGCTTAGCTGGATATGGTTTAAAGATCAACGATCAAAAAACGGTATACATTAAAATGAACGTTACAAGCAGCCCATAGCTGGATCCCAAAAATAGACAGGTTTATATACCTCGGCTCGATGCAGGCGCGTAGCCAAGACGGAAAGCGGGACTTTTCTACCCCCTTGACCAATATTTGGAATTTTTTTTTGATCAATAATTAGATTAAATGGGTTAAAATATTATTAGTTGCATAAAAGATTTTGAGACACTTATAAAAGCCTGTAAACATAATATATACATCAATTTATCGAATTTAATTTTTGACTAAAAGCTTGCACCCCACCATTATAATTTTCCACCATTGATTGTAAATTATGAAAAACTTGTTTTTTTATGTAAACACCGTTCATTTAGCTGTACTAAAAAATGTCAAGTAAACAGATTGAGTGACTGTATAATTTTGCTTATTAGCAACTTGAGAATTTTTTCAGATCAAACTCATATAATTTTGCTTTGGTTTCCGCCATTATTTAATTTTACCTAAGTGATAATATTTTCTGCCAGTTAAATAACTTAAGGTCCATGTCCTTTTTTAAGGTATAAAAGAGATAGTATATGCTCTGATTAATGAAGAGAAGGAATTTTTCTAAAGTTGGTTATATAGCGCCTTGAAGTTTCGCATATATTGTACGCGAAGTTTATTTTTATTACATCACAAATAAAAGTGTCAAAAAAATTTTTAAATCCCCCTTGAGAAAATTCTGGCTACGCGCCTGGCTTGATGCTACATCAAGAGGGAGGTTGCGCAATAGATGTCAGTGCTCGGATCCAAAAAGGATGGCTTAAATGGCTAAGTATATCCGGTGTAATGTGCGACAGAAAATGCCAATATGGTTAAAGAGCAAAGCTTACAAATCATCGTAAGACCGATGTTACTCTAAGGAAGTGAAACATGGGCATTAAATAGCACAGAAAGAAAGCTATTACAAGCCACAGAGATAGAATGATACGGTATAGCTTGGGGTATACTATGCTCGACCACATGACGAATGACTTTCTCATAACAAAAATGGGTATTCCTATGGCGGACATAATTAAAACGGCTAAGGTGGTATGGGCATATACTAAGTAGAAAGACGAATGACGTAAATCGAAAAGTACTGGATATGGAGACACCGGGGAAGAGACGAAGAGGACGACCTCGGGTCACGAATGGGCAAATCGATAAAGTTGTGAAAATAAAAGATATTAGTCAACACATGGCACTCACCCGGTCAAGATGGAAGAAAATCATTAATACAAACTTTACTGTTGCAGGACCAAATAACTGATAAAGAGAGGAGGAGAAGGAAATTGGGAATTAAGTAAATTCATATCAACAATATAGCAAAGAAAAAATCCGATTATTCAATAGCATACAAAATTATACCTAAAAACTTAAATTGTTCATTATTATAGAAGTTAGGTTATTTTGGGGTTGAACTTTATTGGTGTAATTGAAATATAATCTTGTTAATATTATATAAAATATATTAGAAAATATTCATTTAAGTTTTTAGCAATAGCTACTATCTCTGTTGAAACAAATATGGTTCTAAAATATGAACCTAAATCCTTGGTTTTTTCAGGTAAAGGTGTCGGTAGAGCCAACCTCAATTTTAGAGTTATGCATTGTATTAAAAGACAAAACCTCGCATTAGAATATCGATACTAGAAGTTAAATATAAATAATTATGGTAACAATTTGACTTTAAGTCGAATGACCTTATTTCTTTAAGCCCTTAATTTACGATAAGCAACAAACAATACCAATTTTACCCTTAAAGGATTGTCTAGTGATTAAGTATTTTTGTTGAAAACCACAAGAGGTTTTCCTCTTGAATGTTTAATACCTCAAGCTACAATATTGATAAACACCGTGCATATGTTTGATTACGAGTTATTATATATGGTAATGAGTAGAGTTTATGAGTATCGTTGTTTGTTTTTGTATTATTATATATATATTTGTTAATTATCGCCATCTAATTGAGTTTTAAATGTAAATAATAACCGCGGCCAGTCGGAACATTAAAATTTCATATTTATGCATATAAATATTTTATATGTTTAACCCGACATTTACTTTAATACATTTATTATAGTTGAACATTAGGTTAAATCTAATATATAAAATTCTCGTGTCACGGTGTTTGTTGTTAAACTCCTCTGAAACGGCTGGACCGATTTTTATGAAAATTTCTGCGAATATTTGGTAGGTCTGAGAATAGGTTTTAAACTATATTCGAAATCTCTAAGTGATAAGACGGTCAAGTTATTGTTTTATACGTTTAGACATTTAAGAAAACGTCAATCAAAAGCAACCTCATGACGTCATACAGGGATACTGTAAAATGCAATAATTGACGTCATAGATAAATGTCATTGTTTAAAGTCGGTGAATTTGGATTGATAGCGTAGGTAGAGGGAAATGGAACGCGATATTTCTGGCTATAAAAGCCCATCGTCAGGGGGAAAAATAATAAAAATAAAAAGGGAGATAAAGGCTCGAGACGTCATAGATGTATACTGTAAAATGCGACAAATAATCTAATATAAAAAAGTAACTACTTATAAAAATACCATATAGCATGGGCGTAGCCTGCATGAGAATTCGATAGTTTAATGTTTTTCACCTTTAAGTAAATTTGATATATTAAATAAGTTATATTTATAGGTAACAATGCCAGCTAAACGCAAAAGGAACAATTTGGGTTGTCATACAAAACAAACTGCAGTCGTGATAAATATAAGAGCACAAAGAACAGACGAACAAATCCTACAAAACAATGCAGATATGTGTGTGAGCATGGCCCAAATACCTGAATCAAAAGTGCAATAGGCACGAGATAAACGAAATCAACAAAGACGATTAAAAAAACAAGCCCGCCGATTTGTAATCAATACATGTAGAGCAAATGAGCAACAACGCCAACAAGTACATCACGCATTTAAATCGGCTTCATTCCTTGGACTAGCATTCCAGTATGAGCAGGATGTTTGATATTACGCCCATTCCAAAGTCGTCATTGGTACCATGAACAAACTATGTCCGCATTGTCTAGCACTTAATTATAAAATTGAGTCAGCTGGGATGTGTTGCGCATTAAGAAAGTTTGACTAACGGAGATTGAAACACCACCTGAACCATTGTTTACTTATCGGTACGGATCCTGATTCTAGCCTGTTCCTAAAGTCAATTCAGACATTCAATTCATGCTTCCAAATGACATCAATCGGAGCAACAGAAATAGTTCAAAAACGGTCAACAATTTAAGTCAACCTTTTAAATAAAAGGCCAGGTTTTCACAAAGTGAATTCTTTGCTGCCGATACAAATTACTTTATGGGTGGTGACGACTCCGAACGCGCGCTCGCTAATCGCATGGATGCACGTTGCGGCTACAACAAACTCGATTCACCTTTTGCGCGCACCGTCAGCCAGCTGGACTCTCTGTTGAATGGGCACAATGATTTATTATAATTATTAAAATCACACATGCCAAATTACTAAGTGACAATTACGCTATTGTCATCGATTCTGATAAAACACCATTTGGAGAGCAGTGCATCTGGAGTTGACGACGTTGCCGAAATCATGATTGGGGACCGTACGGCTTCGCGCCAAATCGTGATTTGAAGAAGAGATAACAATCTTCAGTTCATTGCAGATACCCACCGTTCATATGACGCTCTCCAATATCCGATAATTTTTTGGAAAGGACAAGATGGATATTGCATAAACTTTAAACAACGAGATCCCCTAACTGGTATTCATTATTAAAAACATGATTACTCATTTTCAATTAATTGGAATACACATTATTACAGGAGTCGAAACAAACAAGAAGGTTAACTCGAAGGATTATTATGCATATCGTTTGATGATTAGACGCGGTCAAGACAACGTCATACTACGATGTCTTGAGCTTTGCCAACTATTCATGGTCGGCATGTATGTGAAGATAGAGAGCGATGGTCAAAATGACAACATTCAATTCAACATTAAAAATGAAATACAAGGGATACTATATTAAAACGAAATGTACTATCACATATTTGACCGCATTATGCTAATAGTTTCGGCAGAACAAGGGGCCTTTTTTTGGATGCATGGTGGAACAGGCAAAACATTTCTCATTTAGAAAATTCATGCCGAGATACGATACAAAAATGGCATCGCATTGGCCGTGTCATTCAGATATTAACGAAAAACTCGAAGTCAGCATTTTGAATGGCAAGTTGCGAGGTGAACATGTATGCTGCCACGAATCCCTTTGATTCCCACATATGTGCCGATTGAATTCAATTGCATTAAAGCTCTATTAGAATGGCATTTGCAATGACAATCAATAAGGCGCATGGCCAAACGATGTCTATTTATAGCTTCAATTTTGCCACGTGATACTTTTCTCACTGACAGCTGTATGTGCCATGTTCTCGCGTGGGTAAACCATCGAGTTTGTTTGTGTTGACTAAAAACGGACTACCCAAAAATATTATATACTTCATCGCACTTGGAGATTGATGATTAATTATTTTTTAATCGTCATAATAAAATGGATATATAGGTATCAAAAATGATTTAATAAAGTATAAATAATGAAATTATTAAATGATTAGTGTATTGTCATTTTATAGGCCAACATTGTCACAACGCTCCTTTCTTATTTCAATTATAACACATACCCATACACTGATAGTATTTTCTAGAAATAAGCTTACCCAAATTCTTTCATATATTTCCTATTGATAAGTACCAATGATTTAGCCAAATAAGAACTAAGCCAAAGCAACGCTTGGCCGGGCACAGTTAGTATTATTATAAAATTCTTTATTAACTTGGTCTTTAAAGCGAAGTGACAACTAGTTTTTTAAGACTATGTTATGATAAAAGGGTGTTTAACCAACTAATATAACTGCTATATACTGTGAACCATAGAAAACCTCCGCCATCAATCAAAATGTTTCATATGTCTCCTCCCCATTACAAAAGCATATTGTTAATGAAAAGGCGACTATGATTACCATGTAAACTAAATAAATAAACCAAGATAGCTATAGTCTAATTATAATTTTGAACCTTTTGGGGATTCAATTTAAAAATTTGAAACGTACATATATCCCGCGTGTTTCACTTGGAATTGTTGATCGCCGCGGTATAAATGTGCCGTGATGCCTGACTCCAAAACGTACTCGTTGAGGGGAATCGTTTGTGCTATAGCTACCCATACTCCCATAAACTAGTTTAAAATGAGATATTATACAAGTATAATATGGAAACTATCAGGATTCATTGACATCCCTTTCTTACATTTAAATAATGAACACTTATAGTGTTTATCTGCTATAAATAGGTCAATTTGAGAAATATTACTATAAGCCTAGCCAGGTTTTGGATTAGGGGAGGGGGGCCAAACGTTTAAAGTTTCAATTAGGGGGGGGGGCAAAACATAATTTTTTTTTAATCTTGAAGAGTTTTTGCATTGAAAAAAAAATGTTCGTCATTTAGGGAAGAGGGGGGGCCGCCCCCTCCTTGGCTATGCTCATGAATATTACTATGACTCTATATGTATTTTATAACTAATTCATTTTTTTAACATGTTTCGTATTCCAGAGCTTAAATAAGATTATTCAAAATTGAAACCGATTAAATAATTTTGGATCATATCATGTGAAGTCTGCTAAGCGCCATCTTATAAGATCTACATTCCATCACTTTGTCATCTTATTAACTTAGTGTTATACACAATATTAATGTTTGAATAAGTTGAGCTGAGCTAAGTTTTTTAAAAGAAATAAAGTTAGTTCATTGATATATATCTGAACATATTAAATACCATGGGCGTAGCCAGCATTGGGATAAGAGGGAGACAATTATGATTTAAGGAGGGGCAAAACCATCATTTTTTGAAATTTCAGCTATAATTTTAATAAATTTAAACGAAATGGATTTATAGAGTAGCAGCCGCCCCTCCCTGCCCCCTCCCCTGGCTAGGCCCACGTTAATTACATAAATTATTATTAGTAATCATAAAAAACATTATTTAAGTGATATGTCTTCATCTTCTTCTTTTAGAAGAGGCCATTGACCAGTTTTAATTTATTACTAGAGACTTGCATGTCCAATCCAGCCTCATCCCAAACAAATGAACTCATATAGTTGGACCAAACAAGATAAAACAAAAACGCGCTTGGCCAAATTTGAGCTTAAGGGCTTGTCTTAATATCAATTTGGCGCAGCAAAAATCGTTGTACGGGTTAAAACATAGCCGTGTTTAACTTAATTCACAGCAGATTTACATATCAGACGCATAACATAACAGCGATTAATCTCAAGAGTTGAAATAGTCAAAAAAAAAACGTTTTTAACTATCAAAAAACAAAACATTAATAATTACAACCGAGTATGACACAAGAAATTGAATCAGATATTTAATAAAGATATATTCGCGCCATTTGAATCTGAATCCGATATTAAGACAAGCCCTAAGATTTAGACATTTGCCATAGTTCAATTTTATGCTATTAAATGATCATTACAAAATTGCAATGTTCTTCTTGCTTCTATTTTTTTATATTAAGATAACATCCATTATTCAAAACGTTTTTTCCATAAAATTATGTTTCCGTCGCCTGACCTAAATTATAAAAAGTAGTGACGGCTACAAAACTGATGATATGAATGTCCTATATTACAATTTTAAACATATCTGGGGGGGGCTTAAATTGTATTGCAATGAACTTCACATCATATATGATACACAAAAGTTCATATATATATTAAAATTATTAACGACCTTGTTACTAATATCTAAAAATTCTAAAAATTATGATAATCACAAATAAAATATAAATTTTTTTATCTAAACCCTGCCTTTGATAAATACAGTATTGCGCCAACAAAAACTTACGCTGGTAATGTTTAGATTGGCCTGAGGTTTAATATCATTTTCGAAACAAACTTTTCCGTAGTTAGTATTTCTTTTTCTATCATCCAAATGTTTAACGCGACTTAAGATATCACCTATGTACATAAAAAATAGAAATTATTAAATGGGCTCAAAATGAGTAATTAGTCTTAAATAGTATTAATTAACGAGTGTTAAATTAAAAGGTGTTTACGATTACTTAGAACGAATTTAATCAATATCTTTTTTATTCGCCTTATAGTCCCTATCTTTTAAGCAAAAATAAATTTGTTTTAACCGCTTTAATATATTTAAAAACATAATTATACGTTAGTACACTGCTCACCATATTTTTGTAACATATATTTACTTTTTAATAAAAACAAAATAATAACATATCGTAGTGAGGCTTTATATCTCCCTTTAAATAGTGTGACTCCGAAATTGATCATTTTATATTAATTCATATAATCATATTTAAGTTTTGTAAAATTTAATCCTATATTAATAAAAACAAATTTGTTTTTAAGAAAAGCAGGTGAATGCCCAAAAGCTCTAGTACATAAAAATCTGAAAAGCATATTTGAGATTACCGGAAACATTAAAGGTTATAGCCTTTACCGCGTGTTTTGCTGGTTTTGCTAGATCAAAATAATAACACGAGCAAGCAAGCTTGTGCATAGTGAAATGGTTTATACACTGAAATATTTCGGGATTTAGCCTCTTGTATAGCATAAGCGATAAGCCTAACACTGCCTTTCTCTTAAACATTACTAAAGCTAGTCGATGACCTTGTTAGAATCTCTCTTTCAAGAAAAACCCTTTTAATCAACTTGCATAATATACAGAGGCCCATCTAAAAATTATTGAATTTTTATTTATTTAAATGAAATGAGCCTATTAAATGATTTTTACATATGAGAAAAAAATATGTTTAATAAGGGTCTTTAAAACTATTATCTTATAGGAGTTGATTTGTCTTAAAACCAGAATAAAGATGATAATAATTTTTTAAGCTGAATATTTTTGAACTTATATTTAAAAACGTGTATAAGGGCAATTTGTCTAATTATTTTCATCGACATTTGAGCTTACTTTTGGACAGTCCTCCACCGATTAGCACCAACGTGCAAATTGCGACCGTATATAAAGAATACTCCATTTCTAAATCACAGACTTAAATAAATCAAAATTTAAGATACAAATGTGCGATTGGAATGATAATTTTGAGATTCAAATCTTTTGCGAATATTCGAGGCCAAAAAAATACTAAGTGTATAAGAATGGAATTATGCGTTTAGGTTGTGAAATGTGGGACAGCAGTCAAGGGGACGTTTACTATTCTTTAATATTAGATGCTTGATATTAAAACACCATGTAACAGCTTCGTTTCACATTCATTTAATGTGCTGCTATCGTGTGTGATTGATTGCACTTAATATGCCTATACTATACTGTATGTATGTGTATGCTATGATAACAAATGTTGGCTCTCCAAAAATTATAGTCCATATGAATTCTTAAAGTCAGGCCGTATCTCAAATCTTAGATATTGTGTGATTTTATGGGCTTAGCCAGCAAGAATTAATGAGATGGGTAAACGGGTTGGTAGTAATTTGGTACATGGGTGGAATAATGGTTGGTTTTTAATATTTTTAAACATTATTTAAATACATTAAAAATGAGATTCTAAGAGGCAGCTGTCCGTCATACCCTCCTTCTGACTATGCCATAGAGGCTTGCACGGGTGACTTGAAACCCTTTCAGAACCCGCCTCGACCCGACCTTGGGTTGGATCGGGTTCAGGTTGAAAATTTCAAAATTCTTTTAGTTTGGGTCGAATTCGGGTTAAAATGTTTAAAGCGCTTCCGGGTAGGGTTCGGGTTGAAATTTTCAAAATGTTCTCGGGTTGGGTCAAAGGTTTCGAAACTGTTACAAAATACGCAAAACATTATAACTTTTACCTACAATCTTTTTAAACAATGCTCTAAAGCATAATATTTGATAATTAATTTTTAAATATGTGCAATTTACATCTTTTTTTTTAATTAACTTACTTTTTTTTAATTGCTTGGACGGCATGAAATTTAGAATTGACTTAAGTGACTTAAAAATGTAATATATACCAACAAGATAAACTTTTAATTTTTTGATATGAAACATTAGGCTTATATAATTCTCTTCACTAATATATAGTATCCAAGCTTTATACGTATATGATTTTATAATTGAATATGAATGTGGAGTGTGGGGCCGCTATAGTTTTTTTACTAATTCAAAACTTTAGAATTTATGACATTTTAGAATGGTGGTGAGCATTGGGGTAGGGAGGGGGTGGTTTTCGGGTTAGAACCCCCCCCCCCCCCCCCATTGATAGATTTTTTTAATATTTGAACACAAATATTACTGATAATTATAAATTATTTTGGAAGTGTTATTAAGTTTTGCGCGGCGTTTATTTTTATTTTTTGGATTTGATACCCTGTTTATTAAATTCCCCGTTCAACTCACCCCTCAAATATTAAATAATTTTTTAATATTAGCAACATTTTATGAAGATGATCTTGAAGGATCAGAAGAGCAGTTTAAATCCCATATTAAATCGTGGTTTTCATCGTTTAAAGACTTTAATTCAGAAAAATCCAGCGATGCAGTGGATACCTTATCCGATTATGTATGCCTCTAAACTTAATCTTTTCCTAATATTAAAACCCTTTACTATATTCTAGCAACCTTACCTATTACACCGCTCTAATGAGCGGTGTTTTAAAGTGCTAAAAAGACTAAAAACATATCTTAAAAGCACAATTGGACAAGATAGGTAAACTAAATGGTTTTATTAATTTTATTTAGGCTTACCGGATTAACGTTGCTATATGTACACAGGCAATATACCCCTGAAACTGAAGATGTTGTAGATGCGGTTCTATCTAAAAATCGTTGGTATTGATTTTCAATTTATATAATTTTTATATTGTATATTTAATAAAACTGAATATTTTTTGAAATTTTCCTTTTAGTATTTTATTATTTTTTCTCTATTGTTACTTTAAACTTTTAGGAAAAAAGATTTTTATCCAAAAAAATAGATACAAAAAATATTTCATCTTGAAAATTTTATACCCCCCCCCCCCCCTTGAGGAAATCCTACTTGCCTATGGTGGAGAGTCTATTCTTGTAAATACTCGATTAGCGAGAGGTCGTTTTCGACTGCTGGGCCATATTTAGAACAGAAAATGGCGAATTGCGACTTAAAATTATGGATGCAACAATACTTATACATAATTATAATGAAACGTTCAAAAAAAATTAGTACACAAAAATTGTGGCAATTAGTTTCTTAAAGCTGACACTTTAATTTGTGGGAAAAAATGGCACACCGCAATTAATTAATTCACGGGTCGGGTCAGGTTGAAAATTTGACACACTTTGGGGCCGGGTCTCGGGTTGAAAATTTTAAATTGCTTTAGGGTCGGGTCGAACTTGGGCTGAAAATTTTAAAATGCTTTTGAATCGTGTCGATCGGGTCAGGGTTGAAAAATTTAAAACGCTTTCGGGTCGGTTTGGGTTCGGTTTGAAAAAGGTGACTTTGCAGGCCTCTACTATGCCTGGTTTGATTTTGTGCGAACGCATATGAACCTGATCACTATGGTAAAGTGGTGTATTAATGTTTGTAATCATTTCAACAGTAAAAGCACTAAATTAGAGGATAAAGTACCCTCTTACCGAATCACAGCATCTAGTATCAAAAAATCAACAGCCTTTATACTAGGCTGAAAATGTAATGCTATTACGATCAACATTTTTATATAATACAAACTTTAATATTTCGGTCGGTAGTAAAAAGCGTACAAAACACTTTTTCACCCTTAAATGTTTGAATAAAAGATATGATGTCATATTTTGAATGTTGACAATCAAAAAACTTTTGTTAAAATCGAAAATCGCATAAAATTTTAAGAGATTATAAATATATGCGACTTTCAAGGTTGGAGTTAGTATTTTTAAAGTAAGCATTTTATTTTTAAGACATAAAATACAAAAAATTTTTGGTCGATTTATGCGGCTAAGAAAAACATACCAAAAAATCGTTGGTCTGTTTACGCATAGTCGACTAAAACCAAAGGTGGACCAAACAAAACCCAGCCGTTGTTACAACACTAGTAAGGCTCTTCAATTAGTTACTATCTTAATGCGTTGCAAATTTGATAAATGATTCTCGTCCTACTAAGGTTACGGTAGTTAGTTTGTTTGGTATAAATTCTAGTAAAACATTCTTGGTTAAATTATTTAGATATACAAATCTTTGTTTAGCAATCATTATTATAATACGTAATCACATATCCACTCATAAAGATGTCACTGATTAAATATTGTTCTTAATGACAAATCTTGAAACATAGTTTAGAAAGACTATAAAAATAAGGAATGTTTCTTCAAATTTACAAAACTTAGCATACAGCGAACTAATTAAAAAAAATTAGCAAACGTGTACAAAACTTAGCAATAAATTGATACAAAATTAGCATTTGATTATAAAATTGCGAATTTATTTGTAAATTTGCAAAAAAATGAAATATGAGGTAAAAAATTGTTTCTTATGAATTAAGACTAGCAAGTAATTTATTCTGAATTTGAATCATTAACAAAGCAAAAATGAATTTTAAAAGTAAAAACAATAAAAATCTTTAATTTTTATTTGTTAAATTGTTTTACTTTTAAATATAAATAGAAAACTATTCAAAAACAAGGATTGTGGCTCTTATATAATTCAATTTTTAATATTGCTTAGTCGTTGAAAAAATATAGTATTATTATTATTATGCTGACACTAAACAATTAAGACTAAGTTAAAACCGTTAAAATAGCATATTTACTTGGGATTTTTTAAGAAAGGGTTAAGTTAAATAGGAAATAGCCCTCTCTAGCCTGGCGACATTGGGTAGCTAGCTAGGTATTATACCGATTATACCATGTGGGACGATCTTCAATTATACACAAGTGGGGAGAGACCACGGTGATTGTAAATTTCTATCCAGATAGCTATTTGTTAAACTTAATAATCAGCTGTCTCTTTGTCCTATTTTCTTTTCAAAATTCGCTTAAACTCGTACATTTTGAAGTTTATATGATCATGGCCGTAGCCAGGGGGTGGCAGGGGGCGGCTGCCCTCTTCTAAATTTAAAAATAAAAATTAAATTAATTATAGCTAATATTTAAAAAAACATTTCCTCCCTAAATCATTATTGCCCCTCTCTATCCTGACTACGCCCATGTAAATGATTATTATGTTCTTAAATCTTTAATCTTCCCCCTTTCGTTTACCTTTGACTTACACCTTCTTCTTCTTCTTTATCAGTTATTTTGTCCCACATTCGTGGGGTATGTTTTGATAAGTTTTTTCCATTTTGACCGGGTGAGTGCCATGTCTTGAATCTCTTTAGTTTTCATAACTTTATCGACTTGCCCTTTCCACGTGACATGGGGTCGTCCTACCCGGTACCTCCATGTCCAGTACTTTTCGATTTACGTCATCCGTGTCCCTTCTTAGTCTTTGCCCATACCACCTTAGCCGAATTTCGTTAATCATGTCCGCCATAGGTTGAATACCCATTTTTGTCATGAAAAAGTCATTTGTCATATGGTCGAGCTTAGTATACCCCAAGCTCCACCGTATCATTATCATCTCTGTGACTTGTAATAGCTTTCCTTCCGTGGTGTATGCCCATGTTTCACTTCCATAGAGTAACACCGGTCGTACGATGGATTTGTAAGCTTTGCTCTTCAACCATATTGGCATTTTCTTGTCGCACATTACACCGGATATACTTCGCCATTTAAGCCATACTTTTTGGATCCGGGCATTGACTTCTGTTGGGCAACCTCCCTCTTGATGTAGCATTGAGCCGAGGTATGTAAACCTGTCTACTTCGGGGTACTTTATATGGTCATTCAGCGATGGGGTGCTTGTACCGTTCATTTCCATGTATACCGTTTTTCGATCGTTGACTTTAAACCATATCTAGCTAAGCGCTTTGACCACTTTTCGGTTTCTTCGAATGCTTTCTCCCTTGTTTCCTCGCACAGTACTATATCATCGGCATATAGCATACACTATGGCGATGGCTTTTGAATGTCCCTTGTTATCGTGTCTATAATTATATTAAATGAAAAGGAACTTAAAACAGATCCTTGATGTTATCCAATTTAAATCCCGAAAAGATTCAGAGTCTCCAACTGTCGTCCTAACGCAAGAGTTTGAGGCTTCATAAATATTTTTCATAAGGCGTACATATGCGTCAGGGATATTTTGTTTTCTCAGGCACCACCATATTTAATCGCAAGGGACCGTGTCATAAGCTTTCTCCAAGTCGATAAAGACCATATGTAGATCTTTGCTATTTTTACCATACTTATCCATCATTTGTCTTAGTGCGAAGATTGGGTCGATTGTGGATTTGCCGGCCACAAATCCGATTAGCCAATATTTCCACCTCGTTTTTCAGCCTCCGTTTTTAAGATCCTTTCCATAAGCTTCAAGGAGTGGCAAGATAGCTTAATACCTCTGTAATTGCCACAGTCTTGAGGGTCTCCTTTGCCTTTAAATAAGGGTATAATCGTGCTTGCTCTCCATTGATTAGGAATTCGCTCTTCTATTAATAGCTTATTAGGGAGGTTCGTCATGGTGGTGAGGTGACTCCTTCTTCACGACATCCGAGCAATGTTCCATAGGTATTCCATCTGGGCCATTTGCTTTTCCTTTTTGCATCTTGTTCATCTGTCTCCTAACTTCATTTCCTGAAAGAGTTCGATCATACTTATATTTGGCTCAATTTTGGGAAGGGAATCCTTGTCATTTGCAATATTCATACGTTTCTTAAAATATCCTTTCCACCTTTCCATCACTTCTTCGGCTTAATAAGGTTTGACCCTTCTCGTTTTTGACTATTTTAAGAACTCCGACATTGCGAATTTTCTTCTCCCTTATCTTGGCCAATTTGTACATAAGCCTATCGCCCCCTTTATGATCCAGTTTGTATGCCATCTCGGTGTAGGCGGCATTCTTCGCTTTTGCAACACCCTTTTTGCGGCCCTCTTTGCGTCCCTATATTCTTGATAATCCTCCGACTTTTTTAATTTATGCCACCGTCTATATATTTTTCTTTCTTTCGATGAAATCCCTAACCAATTGATCCCACCACCATAGTTCACTATTCATAGCTTTGCCTCTTTTGGTCTGTCCTAGAACACGAATCGCTGTTCCCTAAATGTCCTTAGATAGCGCCTCCCAATCGTCGTCTATGTCCCTTTGCAACTTCCTTGCACCCAAGAGTGATAAGGTTTTTTGATGGTATTCTTCGTTCGTCGACGTGTCCTTTAGCCTTTCGTATCGAATTCGAGGCTCATACACCTTTCTTCTATCGGAGACTCTTCTGTCAAGATCCATAACAAGGTGACAAAAATGCCTGGCGATTTCTTCTCCCGGTATTACTTTGCAATCCTTGATACTCCATAAGTCCTTTCGTCGTATAAGCAAATAGTCAATTTGACTGAAATGCTTCCCAATTCTATAAATCACAATATGATCTTCGCGTTTTTGAAAATAGGTGTTAACGATCACCATGTCATATGCCTGGGATACTTGGAGAAGTTTTTCCCCTTCTTTGTTCTTCAGACCATGCCCATAGTCTCCAAGATTGCGTTCATACCCGAGGCGATTTCCCTACGTGAGCGTTGAAATCTGCCCCAATAATTCGCCTTTCTTCCTGCCATATTCTTTGTATTTCCTTTTCCAATGAATCGAAGAACATGTCTTTCTCTGATTCCGAACACCCGCTTTGTGGAGTGTACGCGCACATAACGGTTAAAAGGCGCCCTTGATCTGCATCTTCACCCACATTAGCCTATCGGAACAACGCTTGACTTCCACCACCTTGTCCTTGAACGATTCGCATAGAATGAGACCCCGTTTCTACCATTTGGTGACCCACTGCAGAAAAGCTTGTATCCTTCTCTTAATTCCCGAGCTTTCGTTCCGTTCCACCTCGTCTCTTGTAGGCAGGCAATGTGTATCTTTCTTCTTTTTAGCATTTGTGCGACCTCGATGCTCTTCCCCGTCAATGTTCCCACATTCCAGCACGTTATTCGCATTCTTTTAACAACTTATTTCCTTAACCGCCTTGTTGTGAGTTGGGCAGTAACCCTAGTGTATTTTTTACATTGCACTAGCGGGGTATGCAGTGCGCGTCGTTTGTGGAGGACGCCCTAGCCTTTTCTTTTAAAATCTTGTTAGAAACTATCATAATTTTAAAGTTGGTTTTTATAGCCGGTTTCCGACCCGACGCCAACCCTCCACTTTTTGCACACGGACTTGGGACAGTGTAGGTAGTGTTCTTCGACTTACACCTTGAGCAAGCATTAGAGACTTGCAATCAAAATTTAAATGCCAGGAAATAAGTGATAAGCCTGATCCCCTATTTTACAAAAGCAGCCAAACGCCCGTATATAAATTTTTTAATTTTTCTTCTTTTCATATTCTATTGTAGGTTTAATATTGCATTAATCTATACATATATGTTAAAATCTTAATAATAATTCATGTAAAAATATGCTAATCTAACTATTGAACCGACTTTCTCTAATGTTGATTGATTTTTGAAAGGGAATGATTCGAGTGGATCCCGTCTAATAGTCTCTTATCAACACTTATTAATTTGAGGTGAGCATTGAGATACCCTGTCCCCTTTGCGTTTGCAACATGACCATCCGAAAAGACCTAGTTTAAGATCGGTTAAACCAATTATCCACCTCGCCGCTTATCCACTTGACCTCCTAGATCAAGAAAATACAGTCTAATTTTCATTGTTAATATAATAAACTTTAAATAATTATAAATTTCTTCAACGTCATAAAAACACATCTTTTTTTAATTTACACAACAGAATATGTATCCAAAATATCTAGTTGATTTTGTAACGCGTTTTTAGAGACTCCTACAAATATCTAGGTTCGATCACAGCCAGCTAAGTTATAAGGGCCCGTCCAGGTGACCAACCCGTTGTGTTTCATAGGTCAGAAACCGGTCCTAGCCCGGTCCGCGGGGCGGACGTCCATGTAGGTCTCTAAGCGATATTACCTGCATTATAAACCTTTATATATTGTGGAAACATAATGTTAAATAACAAAGAATATAATTAATTGAAAAAACTATATAAATATCTGTTTGGTGTGTTTGTATAAATCAATTGTAAAAGAATAAATATATGTTAAATAGTTTGTTGGAAAAGCCGTCAGTCAAACTATATAAAAAACTAATACCACGATTAGAATTTACTTTTTTGATCTTAAAAGCAAATTTAACGTACGTACACCCTAAATAGAATAGAAGAGTCGTAACCGAGACAACTAACCTTAAAGTTTGAGACTTTGATTTAGTATCGCGCTCCCCTGATTACAACCTTAAGTTCTCTTTTGAGATTTACACGAATAGGAAGCCTATTTAGGGATGGTATAATGGTCGAAGGGAAAACAGCAAATGGCGATTTTGCACAATTTGCTCCTTAATCTTTATGTATAAAGAATTTATGTAAAAAATCCAAAGTGTTACATTTATATCAAATATTAGAATTGATCCTCCCCCACATAATTTTGAAATAATCACCGAATTAAAATTTCTGAATAGAATGTCTTTCAACTCGAAGGAATGATTTTCATATATCATATAGAGGAAGAAATAAAGTATATGCTTAATATAATGAAACCAAAATTTAAATAACTCATATCTTAAATTAAAAGATCCTTATCTGCCTACAAATTCTATATAAGCAATAGGAAATATGAGAAATGTAATAAAAAATGATGACGATGCTTTCTCAAATATGATTAAGTTAATTAATGGTTAAAAAAAGGGTTGTCCATTTTTAGATTGAGATGCGAGTGAAGTATATGTTTCATTTTGTACAAAATTTTAAATTGACCTAAATCTAGGTCTTAACCTTTATTTCAAATTTGTTTTTTAAAATTCTTCATTTTTATAGGCCATAAGGTCCATATTGGGGGGGGGGGGGGGGGCAAAAGTGTTAACCTATAATTCTCCACATTTATAAAAAAGATGGATTATTTTTTAGGGGGGGGGGGGTGCTTCTATTAGCCTATTTCTGGTTATACACATATCACTACCTAAGAATTGTAGTGCTCCATGTAGACAAAACTCTTAGATAATATGGTTTAAAGTTTGAAATGCTATAAATCTAAACTAGTGTTTCGATCTCGTCTCGTCTCGGTCTCGAAAACAAAATCTCGTCTCGTCTCGGGAGCGATTATGAAAATCTCGATCTCGTCTCGTCTCGGTCTAGAAAAATCTCGGTCTCGTCACGTCTCGACTTTTTTTAAAAAAATATATACGGAATAAAAATTTATCTTGTTTTATTAAAAATGCTAAATAATTGTAAAAAATTCAAATGGCAAATTTTTATATTATTTGAAAAACTTTAATACACAAACTTTTTATAGATTTAGCGGGACACGACTTCTCACTTGACAATATAAAGATATGAATTAATTTATAAAGATAACACTTTCTATAAAAGGTGCAGACTAAAAAAACTATAGATAAATTTGAAATATAGAAAATTAAATTTTACTGTTCTAGCAAATTATAACATTTGTATCAAATTCACTGTGTCTGTCAACTATAAATAGAAAATATGAGTTCGCTTATAGTTGACTTAGTTGCATAATTGAGCAAATTGAGACCCTTTATTAACCCTTGCTAAAGGTTTAAAGTAGACCTTAACATATTTAAGGCAAACGTTTAAGTCCATTGATATTACCATCATCAATTATAGCCCATAGTGTTTATTGCATGTTTACTATAGCGCTATAAACCACAAAGTGCGAGTGACTTTTAACGATATTATTATTATATACAGAATTGATTACTAGTTGCACAAATTCAAACGTTGTAAAAACAACAATAAAAGCAGCAATATTATAGGATTAAGAACATAAAGTTTTAAACTTTAAATTAATGTGCACGTATTTCAATATATGATAAAAATCATTATAATCAAATTTATATTCCAAATAATTACCTTACAATTCCATCTAACTTTGCCATTAAATAGTTATTTATTGAATACAGTATAGGTTCGTGTATTTATTTTATATAGCACAATTATAGATATTATAGTAAATTTGAATGGACTTAGTTGAAGCATAAAAACTTCTAAGAGACTTATGATTTAAGATTTAATCTATTACGGTTTCATTAAATACTCTATTGTACTTTTGAAATCGTTAGGCGGGTGCTCAAAAATCTCGAGCCAACTTAGCTCAACTTGTATAATTATTCACACTGATTGACCACCAATTTATAATTAACGCATCATGCAGGATGAGTAACTGCGAAATACAAATATGCTTTAGTAATATTTACTATTCCATCAGAACTCATTCTAAGCCTAAAATTTTGTAATATTTAATAATGCGTGGATACTTATATGTGAGAAATATATTATAAAATTATTCACATACCCTTAGGGTTTACCATATTAAAATAAATGATTGACAAATTTTAAATCTTTTGCAAAAATGTATAATATTTACTACACTGAGGAATTTTTTTAATAATGTAAATTAAAATACACAATAATTTACTAAAATCTAACGATCAATAAAAAGTCGAGATTCCGCCGAAAAAATCTCGTATCGTCTCGTCTCGACATCAAATTTTCGTATCGATCTCGACTCCATTTTTCAAATTCTCATCTCGTCTCGTAACGGTTTTTTGAGACGAGACGAGACCGAGATTTTTCTCAGTTTTGCATCACTAATCTAAACATATTATTCATATGACTTGAAATTACGATTATTTATGTAACCTAAGTAATATTTTAGCAAATAAATGGGGTTTTCTTTTTATTTCTTAATAAAAATGGATTTTTTAAATTTCAGATATAACAAAGTTCTAAGTTTTTTTGCTATTTTATTAAGCTACTTTGCTCTATCTGCATTTTTAACCTCAATTTTTAAGGTTTTTTTTGAACATTAGATTCATTCATGACTTATAACTAAAATTAAAATAAATATGAGATTATTCTAAAGTTATTTATTAGAAAGACTATGTTATTTTAATAACGTAAATTTATTTAAAATTATAAAAATAATTTTTTGGTAAATTTGGGTTGTGCACCCTATTGAATTAAACTATGCTATTCTAAAAAATATCTACGAGGGAATAAATGTTTATAGTTATATTATTAAAACAATTATAATGATTTATATTCATGCATCTAAAAATATTTACTGGGGCCAAATTGATTTCAATCATACTACTTACAACAAATACTATTTTTAAAATTTATTAATTTTAAAGCAAATATTACATAAAAAATAATATTAAACAGAATCACAGTAAATTAAAATTATTTTTTTATAGAATGATATTTATTGACAATTTTACATGGACGTAGCCAGGGGGGGGCAGGAAAGGCCGGCTTCCCCCCCCCCTCTAAATCCAAAAAGTTGCTAAATTTTTTTATAAGTAAGGCTAAAATTTCAAAAACTGATAATTTTGTCCCTCCCTATTTTATTATTGCCTCCCTCTGAAGAATCATACTAAAGATTCGCTTCTAAAAACACATTTTTTTTATTTCCTATCTCTGATAAAATCTATCTTTTTTGGCTATAACAATAACTTTTTCCATGACCCAATACAAAGCCTAAAATTAGTAGTACTCATCATTGTACATATTTACAAATTGATTTGACTGCACCGTGATTAACAATTTTTGGATTTTTCACCCTAAAATATTTGTAAAAGTTAGGGCTACATTTTTTATCAATTTTTAACCCGAAATAGTTCTTATTTTATGAACGTTTGACATATCACAGTTATAGTAATTATAAAAAAGTTTAAAAAGAATTGAATTTAGCAATACGTTTTAAATAAAAACCTTAATGGCGAAGCCAAAAGTTTTTTCACAATTTTTTAAAACGCCTATGATAAAATATATAAATATCTACTGAATAGCACTTTTACTTTATAATTTAAAAAAATTGCAGAGAGCACTCTAATTCTTAGATAGCATTATATAACGCTTCTGTTCAAAATAACGACAGTATCATAATACTGACAACCATTATATGTATATAATAAAATATATAGAATTATATATAAGCAATTTCTACATACTTATTATAATATATTAAACACTAAATTATATAATTAACAAAGAAAAGTTATTAGAAAATTACTTAATCTTATTAAGTGTTATATACTTGTGCATTCCATGAGGAGTATAGCTTGAAATATATTCAATACTAAATTATATAATTAAGTATTACAAGTTAGTCTGGTAAAGGGTGCTATATAATTAAGTGTATATAATAAACTATATGTAATAATATAAAAGCAATTTATACATACTTAATATATTAAATACTAATTTTTTATGGTTGTCGTTATTATGATACTGTCGTTATTTTGAACATGATTCTTATATAACCTATCAAATTTTAATAAACTTAGCCTTGAAACACAGATGTCTACATACATACATTTATGGAAGTTTGTGTAGATAATGTAGAATCGGCTCTTTTGGCAGAAAAATATGGAGCAGCCAGAATAGAATTATGCTCCGCTTTGGACATTGATGGATTAACACCGAATTATGGAATGTTTCAAGTGTTGCAGCATGCTTTGAAAATACCTATACATGTTATGATTAGACCTCGCAAGGGAAATTTTTTTTACAGTGAAATTGAATATGAGTCAATGAAAATTGACATCTTAAACTTTAAAAAACATAATGCTGATGGGTTTGTTTTTGGTAATAAAGTGATAGGATTAACTAAAATTTGTAGGAATTTTAACCCAAGACAAGCAAATTGATATGGTGAGGAATAAAGAGCTTTTAGCAATGTGTCATCCTCTTCCAGCTACCTTTCACAGAGCCTTCGATTTAGTACCCGATTCACTAATGGCTTTAACACAAATTTACGAATTGGGCTTTAAATATTTATTGACTAGTGGAGGCCAGGAAAATGTTACTCTTGGTATGGATATGATAACCAAATTAAATCAAATGTCACTTAATATGGCAAATGGAGAAAAAAAATTAACAATAATGCCTGGTGGGGGGATTAATAAAAACAATCTTGAAACAATTCTTAAAGTTGCCAAATGTAGAGCATTTCATTCATCATGCAAAAACAAAGAATCTAAGGGTATGCATCAATTATTTTATCACCTAATTTATATCTAGGATACTTGCTTGAACCAGAAATTGTAAAGGATTTCAAAAATATTGCAGAAAAGTGTGGAATATTTAAATTATAATTTGAGTATTTGGATATTTTTTTGCATTTGAATAAATATTCTGCTCATAAAGTGGGGATGTTTTTTGTTATAAATTTAACTGACTGGTCAATACTTGTAATTAAAGTTGTTTAAGGTATTATATGAAGTTAACCAAAGTACGCATTTATTTAAAATTTACATATGTGTATTAGGTTTAAATTAACAGTTATAATATATCCAAATTATTTTGTACTATATTACGAAAAGGAAGGGTAAAAATAATAAACCCATTGTCTACAAAATAATAGTAACAATTATAATTGATTTGTTCTTAGCATGCAGCAATTAAGGAATTAGTATAAATTTGGCCATAACTTATGGCCCATAAGGTCCGAATCTTATTATAAGGTCCTATCTTACTAAGTCAATTTATTTACCAGAAAATCAGAGTTGCAAATACATTTTTTTAGCCCCACCCTTCACAGGACACCCAAAGCCTTGCCTTATGTGAACCCAGGCCAACTAATTAAAAAATATGTTTTAAATTTATATAAATTAGATATATCATGTAGTTTAAATATTATTGCTTTTAAACTACAGCCTCTCGTGTCTAATCATTTTTTGACAAAATTTTATTTGTTTTCTTTGACTATTAATGTTAGAGATAATCACGGGCAGGTATTAAAACGTCTTTGACTGGCCTAAAATCTTTAAAAGGCTCTGGAAATTAAATTTACACCATCCAAAATCAGGCTTAAATTAATAATATTTTACGATTCTATTATTTTTAAATTATATTTACAAAATATAAATATAACCCTTTAAACCTAAACAGATATCATTGCTCCGTGTAGATAATATTTAAAAAGAGATGGTGTGCAAATTACAGCGCTCAAAGTAAACAAAGAAGTTTTCTTTAATATTTCTTAAGGATCAAGGTAAGAAATCCAACCATTCTGTTCACCGAATTAATAATGTTAATGGCATTTATTAAAGCTGAAATATTTTTTAATGGGCATGGTCGAATAATGGTAGGGGGCCTGGCAGGGGTTTGTCCCGAACCCCTGAACCCGAACCGGGTAAAACCCGAAGTTTTACAAAACCCGAACCCAAACCCATTTTTAAAAATATCTTAAAACCCGAACCCGATAAATACAAAAAGGGGTCGGGTTCGGGTTTTTAATTCAAAAATTTATTGTGAATGGAATTGAATATTTCAGTTTTCTCTATCATGAGAATGTAACGAAACGAAGAAAACCATATGATTTTAATTTCAATATTTTTATGTTTTCGGCATTTTTCATTCATTAATCGATACTAATTATCTCAAGAATTATTTGTAAGTATTATATGTATAATTAATATATATTAGACTATAATTTATAAAATAATTGTAAAATACTTTAAATATATGCACTTTAGAAGATGTTTTAATTGTAAGATTAAATAATATATCAAAATTATATACATAATTTATGTGTCAACTGTATTTATATTTCATGATGTGAAGTATTCGTTGAATAAAAATATTTTTGTGTAATTTATAATATGGTATGGCTTTTATTAATTATATTTTTATTACTTTTAAATCCAAAAATAAATTAGAACTTTAAAAATTCAATAAATACATATGCACAATGAGATGAATAATTGGCATGTGATTTTTATTAGGTGCTATTTAAAAATTAAGTTAACTATTAAATAATTTTTTGAAGGTAAAAATGTACTATTAGTATAATAAAATTTATTGAACCCGAACCTGCACCCGAACCGGGTTTCAAAATTTATGCCAAACCCGAACACGAACCCGATTTCAAAATTTATGCCAAACCCGAACACGAACCCGATTTTATTTTGGGCGGGTTCAAACCCCTGGGGCCTGGCATAAAGTGCATGAAAGGAATAGGGATGAACTCGGGCAAACTTGTAAGTTGAAACGAGTACGGACGGGCCAAAAGTGCATAAAAAAATAAAATGAATACGGTCTAGGCGTCTGGTAGCCAGCATTGGAATTAGAGGGGGCAAAAATAACTTAGGGAGGGGCAAAATGAACATTTTTTGAAATTTTAGTCATAGTTTTAATAAATTTCAAAATAATTTTGGACTTAGAGAGGGGCAGCCACCTCTCCCTCCCCCCCCCCCTCTTGGTTACGCCCATGTAAACGACCCTATACAGATCATCAATTCACATTAATACATAGGAGCTATTGTAAATTTAAAAAAGATCAGGTAAATAATTCAAAAAACTTAATTTATCAACTGCTTATATTATTTTAAAATTAGATTTTGTGTTAAAAAAGTAAGGAAAAATGTTAACTGTTGTGGATTCCCCCTCTCCTTTTCTTTCCCCCTCTCTTCTCTATTCCCCTTCTTTGTAAGATGCCGCGTGCTAACGCCCGTGCATTAATGAGATAATTGTACCTCACAAACCATTTTTTTCATATGTAAACTCTTTGGCATTTTTCCCTTTTATAATGAATTCGCACGATTCACTTATGACAATAATAATGAGTAGTTCTAATTCTTATTATGTCATAAATAAATAAGGTAAGAGTTCATAAAAATTTTTTTTTTTCAATTTATTTCTGTTAGTAATAAAGGAGATGGAATTAAATTATATATTACAACTAATCAAGATTGCACAACTTGATTTGCTCTGCATGCCTAGTCTCAATAATACTTTAACCTTTTTAACTCTATAAACTTTAGAGCCAACTTGTTTGAAAATATCGCATAGTATCTATCTTTTAATAACGCAACTCTGGTTACGGGTGATTCTCTGTGTTTGAGAAATTTAAAATTATAAGAGATTGATGGCTAACGGACGAACGTTCAGGATGACTTGGAGCCATGTTATATATAACAGCCAGGTTCCATTTTTTCTATATTTAGGTATACTTGCCGAGTTGTTTACTATTCCTGAATATCTACCTACACCTGCCGGTTTAAATAAGGATAAAAAGGAGGGGTTGTTTATTTAAAACCGACACTTAAAAAAGCTTTATGACGTCATAAAATCCGTTCATCCCAAAAACATTTCTAAAAATACTGATGTTACTTAAATGAATTTAATGAAGGCTTATTTGAATTCATTCCACTAAAATATGCATAAATTTAATTAAGATATAATTAACACAATTAATAATGTGTAAGGGGAAAGGGAGGGGGAAGCGCGCGCGTAAAAAATATCATTGAAGCTACGTGTGATAAACCATACTATAAAAGATGTGTGGCACACGTGGAATACCACAAATTCAAAGTCCTATTAAAGAATGAGCAGGAACCATGGGCGTAGTCAGGGTTAAGATCAGAGGGGACCATAATAATTTAGACAAGGGCAAATAAAATATATTTTATAATTTTAGCCATAAAAATAACAAATTTTAAATAGTTTTCTGATTTAGAGGAGGGCAGCCGCCCCTTCCTAGATAATTGACCTAAAATGAATTTAAAATTGTTTGGCATTTTTGCTTATAATTAATTTCCTTACCTCTGGAATTTTAAAAATTATGAGCACAAACTCTGTTAATCTATTTTTAACTTTAGTTTACCAAGTCCATAACTTACCCAACAACTTTTCCCCTCTTACTTGCCCATTACATACTTTTAAATAAACATTGCCTTCCCCGAAGAAGTACTTGCGCAGGGCTCTGATCAAAAGAAATATAAGTGTATTTTTTCGGTGTATCAAAAATGAAAAATCAGGTGGTATAATAACATTTGTAATTTTAAAAAATGAGGTCCCCTTTGAAATTTGAAGATGTTAAAAAAATATTTAAATTTGTTCAGAATTCGAATAATAATAATTTGCTATGCAATAAAGCTATTGGAAAATTAGCTAATTGTTTCCTAGACATTCAAATAAGATTACAAGTAACTATTTTTTAATTCTATATTTGACTTGTTTTAGCTGAAAAACTATAATATTCCAGGACTGCTATGTAAGCAAAGAATTATATTAGATAGTGTCTATTATTCTCTGTGATTTCATATATTTTTTTACTTTTTTAATTAAAATATCAATGAATTATTTTAATTGTCAATTACTATACTCATATATTGTCCTCTTCTTATTTTGCTGTTGAGATTTCTTCAACTCTATACTTAGCTTTCAGATGTTAGTGTACCCAAATCTTTAACTTATTGTATTTGCTTAATTTTTTTATCTGTTATCTCCTTTTTTCTAACATAATAGGTAATTTTTCTTTTTTTTTTCTATTAAGTTAATATTTACAAAGAACGTGGAAATGATGAAGATATAGCAACACAATTAGTGCGGGCATTAGCAAACCTTTGTGATGATAAGGCTTTTGTTGATAGCATCATGGAGCAAAGGGTAAGATTTAATTTATATTTTCTTTCTCAAAATTATTATAGCCTGGTAAAATTTTGCGAAACATGGCTGATAAATCTACAAATGTTATTGGTCTTAATAATTGCCTAAGGCTGATAAAAAAGCTCACTAACTTTCATGAAGTGCTAAATAAGGTAAAATTTTTATATTATTACAGACACTATGAAAAAATATAAATTTATAGCTCATTTATACAGAAGATATAATTAACACACTGATAATTTTCTTCAACAAAACCTATCTATATTCAGTTGCTGCTCAATCACAATTGGGTGATTCTTTTTTTAACGATAATTATTTCAAGTTCACCAGTGAGACTGAACAAGAAATTGTTTTGAGAAATATATTAGACTTATTGTCACTTTTGTTGAATGCGTTCAACAGATTTCAGAATCAAAACAATTTTAAAAGATTGTCCAAATTTAATGTGCTAAATTTTAAGTATGACGAAATTGATGTTACAGAATTAGCTGAAGATTTTATCATGCTGGATGACAAGTCTAAGGATGAAATGTTAGATCACAGTACAAATACATCCTTGACTCATATCGAATCACCTCAGTTGAGACTTGCCTATGATCTAAAATTTTTGGAATCCATTTTGGCTTATTTTGTTTTTGAATTTCCTAATTTAACTTCGATTTCCAATCGATCAACACATAGCGATAAGCCTCCCCCAGTCACCAAATTGATGATAAGTCTACTTAAAATTACCACTTTGAATCATCTTTTCGGAAGCATAGGCGCAGTAAAGGTACGTTTTCATATATTATTTAAATCTATAAAATATGATGATTTTTATTCTTTTAATTAATTGTACCGGAAAAACATTTTCATGATTTAGTGAATAGGGTAAGGGGACCTTCATGGCTCCCCCCTTGGTACCATGTTTTTTGCCGTACTTGTATGGAATTACTCTACATTGAAGGGCGGTTAATTTTTTTGACTTTATTTTGTTATATTAAGAAGCGATTACAGTATGATGTACAAATTATTTACAAAAAAATTGGAAAAACTGCCCGAGTATTTATTAAAAATTATAATAATAAGAAAATGAAACAATAAAAAAGTTAGATACAAATTATATACCTGACTTATATTTTGTTTTTACAATCCTTTTATAATTGCAATACAAATCTAAATTAGGTGTTATATAGGTAGGATTGTAAAAGCAAACAACCGAATCGATTTTTACCAAAAATTATTATTAAAATTGCAAAATTAGCACACGTAGATTGATTCACACATAACACTGGCTTAATTTTTGAATGCGAAAACAAAACTATAGGGCTTGCGCCTATCAGAGATCAATGCCCTAACCTGCTCGCCCGGCCTAGGGGCCGGGCCGGGCAACTGTCTTAAAATTTGACTTTTGGGCGGGCACCATAACAAGGTTCGGGCTCTGTTGTTTTTGAAATAATGTATTATATTGTTTTTGTGTATAATTTGTCACTTTTTAATTTGATTTTATAATGTTTGTTATTCCTAGTTTTTATCAAACAAAAATCAAAAATTAAGATAAAATTTTTTAAAAAATATAACGATATTAGTCCTAAAAATTTTAAACTCACTATTCCGGCGGGGCAGTTTGGGCAGCTTTTATAATTCGGGCATGGCCGGGCTAACACATAGAAGGGCTCGGGCGGGCATCATTTATAAAATCGGACGGGGCGCGGTTCGGGGAGGAAATATTAACAAATCTGACCTCTGGCGCCTATACTAGCTTTGGCATGCATTAAGCATATACATCATTAGCAGTATCTCTACAATTTTTAAATTTTTCAAAAAATTTCATTTGTTTTTACACTGTATGCATTCACGGGTGTAGCCAGGGGGAGGCAGGGAAGAGGCGGTTCTCCCCTTCTAAATCCATTTTTTTTAAATTTAAGATAATATGTAAAATTATAAAAAAACAGCATTTTGCCCCTACCTAAATCATTATTGCTTTTCTTTAGTTTTAACCCTAGTTACTTCTTTTTTAGGTCATGTTAGTACTACTGCGGCAAAATGTCTTCGACGAAAATTATGGAATCATAGCAGGTCGAGTCGACAGTCCGAAAGCTATATACTTGACTCAATGTCTTTATTTGCTGTCTCGAGAAGCTTCTAACCGTGCTAGAATCCGAGATTTCGGTGGCTTAAGGCTACTCGCGTGCATGGCAGATGAGTTGGGTTCTACCTTTTGCCAAAAGGACCAGGCCCCTAACAGTTACTCCACCTATTGCTTGACCATAATCATCTCTTGTCTAACCAATTTTTTGTACGAACAAGCCTCAATGGTTAGCCTGGGGGAGTATGGACTACTGGAAGTCCTGAATAAAACTTTGAAAGGGTACCTGTTATGGGGCGCCGTTGGCAGTTCCAAAGCTTTCATATGCAAGGGTAAAATTTAAACATTCACTAATTTTAATTTTCAAGTTTAAATGCCAAAATTTGCTTCTGAGGAAATATAATAGTGTTGAAATATTTAGAGATCGTTTTTAATTATTTTGTTAGTTTGAAATCATACGCTAATTGTGTAAATTAATTTAAAGCCATGTTTTGGCGAAGTACTATTTGCCTTACAATTATTTGAATAACCCTACCTATCTTGCTTTTAATGTAGCAAATAGAATTGGCATGTTATACAGTACCCTATAAATTATTATAATCTTTTCTATTATAGGCAATGTAATAATACTCGTAGAAAATCATTAAGATTTATCTGCCATATAACATTATTTATAATCTGTTCTTTTTACTTTCTTATATAACTTATAGCATCCTATAAAGCGTGTAATAAAATTAATGACTAAATCTTATTAAGTCAAAATCCTTTCAACGTAACATAAATAGTTGCAGACAAACCACCTAATGAACCAGCACCAGAACTCGCTAAGCAATCGCTGGATCTCGCCGATGCAGCCAAAAGTACCGAGGAACCCCCACTAGTGAAAACCTGCGTAGATAAAGAAGTCCAAAATCAGGACTCTACCTCTCAATTAACATCGCCCGGTCTTGCTTTATCTCCTTCCTCAGACAGTGGGCCCCTGTCTCCCCCCTCTTACGAAAAATTGCGAGAGTTAATGAATAGCCCGCTATACAGTTCTCCTTCGCCGCCTTGGCCTTACCCCAGCCCTCGGGGCAATATGAGCCCGAGCAGTTCTTGCTACAGTTACGGTAGTAGTTGTGGTGCCGAATGGGAAGATGGTAGAACGTATGTTTATAGCTTTACAAATTGATCTATAACCCCTATTAGGCTTGTTTCGATTTTAACCATAGAGCCGTAAAGACTTCTATTCTCTAGACTGAAATAAGAACTCGTTTTTTGAAATATAAAGCATTATCGCATAAATTTTGGTCATACCTTATTATCTGGGTTTTTTGTTATAATACTAAATCTTCTATGCCATTATAGTTGTTTTTTAGAAATCAACTTACACGTGATATAATTGTAAATAACTTGCAAAAGGCAGCATGGCTTGGCGAATTGTTATAAGTCTTGAATTTTTCATTTAGTCGAATTTGAATTAGTGATAGTTTCGGTTCACCTTTCGTCATCTTAAATTCATATTAATAGTTTTACTTAAAAGACATTTTTTAAAAACATATGTATAAATGTGCCTACAATTGTTTTGGGTACTTCTCCCACATAATAGCTTTTGCCTTTATTATTAAACAAGTTGTTTTCAAAAACTTTGAGAGTGTTTAAACTTAAATATAAATTTTTATAATATCGCGTCTCGTGAATAAAGATTTTTTTCGAGCGTATTGATTTTTACCTTTATTAATTATTTTCTTAAATCAAATTGAATATCCCTGTTTTGGAAGTAATGTTTCATTTGTTTAAAGGCTAAAAATGTAATGGTAATTTAGTTGAATTGCTACAATACTTCAACGTAAAATATATCGTAAGAGTTATGTATTAATTAATATAATAAAATAAACACATTTTTGAAATATCTATTTAAATTTAATATAATTAAATTTATAATTTTATTAATAATTAAAAGATGGCGCACCACTGCAACCCCATTTCTACTGATCTAATTTTTGTTGCACAATGGCCCTGCGTTTAATAATAAAACTAAAAAATAATGTTTTATCTTCTTTTTATGCATAACAGGGGTCCAAATTACTATAGCAGCGAGGAGGAATATTTCGTAGAGTGCGCCAAGCAATTACCCATATCTCCGCCACGATCTGCAGCCCAATCGCCTATCCCACACCAAACATACCTTCAGGCCAAAGCAAGGGAGGATGCCAAAACTCTAATTGATGTGCAATCATTTTCAAAGTCTCAATTCGCTGCTTCTACCTCTAAAAATACCGATCTTATGTCCAAAGAGATGATTACTATTAGGGATACTTCTACTTCAGAAGTCGATTGTCCCATATGTTGCGCTAGGAAGTTTGTGTCATCTGGCTTAGAACATCGCCTCCTGGAAAACACCTTTTCCCTCCTACTCCAGCTTTTTCGTCTATACCACTACAACCCTAGCAGCCTATTTGCCCAGCACCACGGTAAATTTCTTTTATGGTCTTTTATAAAAAATGTTCTTTTACATGCCAAGTATATCAAAAATCAAACTTGAATTATACAGGCAACAATGATAAAATGCGTTAAAAATCTGTTAAAAATTATATCTTTTTACTTAAAACATAAAATGATATGAATCCGCTTGCCCTAATAATTCCAAAATTCATACACAAAACCGCCTAGCCGTCATTATGAGTTTAATTTTTATTTAATTCTAACTTTGCTACATAATTTGCTCTGTAAAATAAAACCACATCATTTCTCTATTTCAGGTATATTGACGACGATGTTGGACGTATTTCGATGCAGTCAAAACCCGCATCGTAAGCTGATCCGAGCCTTGAATCGCGTTGCCAAAAATGACAGACTTTTCGATATTTTGGTCAAGTACAAATTTCCGCTCTACGTTTACAAGACACTATTAATATTTTGGAGCCAAAACTCGGAATCAACTTTGAGCATTACCTCCAAGCTCTCCACAGCCAACCGCGACAGCCCGCCTCTGTTTCATAGTAACCAGCGCAAAAGGTTTAAGAGGAGCGACGATCTTGATTCTTCCATGACCCGCAACACCCATGCGGATTGTGATGCTAAGGAAGGTGATTCGGCATCGCTTCAATGCTCGTCTTGCGCTTTAAAAGCGCGTTTTTTGGAAAAATTAATGAAAGCCCTGCAAAAATCTTCCATGACCTCCTTTGCCATGTGCGTAATACAAGCTTACGTCTTCAGACCCTCCTCCGATGGTCCCCCTAGTAAATTACCTAGCGAGGAAGTGGAGGCGGCTCTACTATCCTTACCGTTTTTGTTTAGGAAGTAAGTTTAAATCTTAAATTCTATCTTTTACATGGGCGTAGTTAGCATTGGAATTAGAGGGGGCAATAATGATTTAGGGAGGGGCAAAATGATAATTTTGCGAAATTTTAACCATTATCTTCATAAACTTCAACAAATTTTTAAACTTAGAGGAAAGCAACCGTCCTTCACTGCCCCCCCCCCCTTTGCTACGCCCATGTGTGTTGACTAAGAGCTTCTAAGGTTTGAAGCAACACTTTAGTCGTCTATGTTGTTTTTCACAGGCAATAATCAAAATTGACCATGATGTCTTTTCAGTCCCCATCGGACTTAAAAACCAACTAGTATTTTTAACCCTATGTCGTTCTGTAACCAAAAATGGCCTATACCTAATCTAATGTCTAAAATTTAGCTATTATGTTGCCTAAACTTCGCACTGATAAGGATTTTTGCTACGTATTTAAATTTCAGAATTAATACCTTAGCAGAGCATTTAATTTTTTAAAAATTCAGGCTCTACGTTTTTATCGATATTTTTATTTCCACACATAGGAAGTATATGTTACGCAAAATGCTTCGCACCTACCCCTATATCGCCACACTGCGTGCCAAGATGAATAAATGCCTAGAATTTGGAAGCCAAGACGCCGATCCTCAGAAAGATATGGGACTAATTGAGGATGTCATGTTGGGTTTGCATTACGTATCTAACCTACAAATCCCACATCTCAATGAATCCACTAACGAAACATCAACCTCAAAAATTCTTGAAACAACGACCAAGCCTATGATAATTTCTCCTCACACTATTTCCTCGACCGATAAAATCATTAAACTTTATCCTGACAATATCTCTCCTACTCTGCAGCAATGTTCTCACGTCCAAGTTTCGCTCGCATTAATGCAAAATCAATCGCCCGTCTTCGCTGCCATGTTTAATGAGCGCGGTAATTTTCTGGAAAGCAACACTGATAGCCTAAACTTGGTCGGGAGCGATATCGAAGAAATTAAACTGTTTGTCGATTTGTTGTCAGAAAATTCTCGGGTTAAACAAAAAATTTTTTTAAAAACTACTATCGCGAATCACCTGTCTTGCTACTCCCTGAGTCATCGCTACATGGTTACGGCGGTTGAAGATCGGCTCCGGACCAAGATTTTACCATCCTTTATTTTAAATCCACGTACATCGAAATCTGACACTGGCAATGATGAGAACGAAATTGATCGTAATAAAAACGGTGGTGAATTCGCTTTTGCCGATATATACGTTTACTTAACTTCTCATAACTTCGTAGAAGCTTCTCAAACCTTGTGTGAAGCTTTTGTGAAAAACTTACCGCGTATGCTCTATGATGTAACAATTTCGAACCGCTCCATATCCGAATATTTACTTATTGACACTCAATTAGCGGAAATAGCGCGAAATGCCTCTGTTTTCGCAAATTTGTTCAACGATACACTGTCGATTTACGAAAAATATATAGCTGATTTATGATAATCTATAAAAATATATTTAATTGCGTATTTATAAATGTATTGTTTTGTGTTTTTATTAATGGAGTTCAAGGCATTTGAATTATATAATGCGTTTCATTGGCCTACGTAAGGAGAGAGGGTTTGGGTTTAAATACCCCCTCCCACGGAAATTCGTGAAATGCAAATTAAGCAACTAAAATAATGGCTGCTTAATAAAATGTTCGATGGCAGCAAAATGTTTCACTAAAAACATATCGGGATTCAATTAAATTTAATTTTTTTTTGGGGGGGGGGAAGATGTGCAATTATTTAGCGATTCTTGTAGAATTTATATAGAAACACCAGATTAATATGTTCTAAAGCTCTTTGAATCAATTTTAGTTGAGAAGAGTTGATTCTACATTTAAAATTAAATAAGGTTTTAAACAGATTTTATAAAATTTTTAAACCCTCATCCCCCCCCCTTCCCCCCCCCCAAAAAAAATCCTGCATACGTCACTGATGTGTGTTAATGTATTGAGATTTAAGAGCCTATTATTGATTGGATTCATATTTGACTTCGTTTACACTCAATAGTGGAAAAGATCTTGATTTAAACAATCAGTTAACAAATTCACAAATAATCGGTATGCCCCGAATTGTGAAGGAAAATTCTATAAAGACTAAAGCCCCATTTAGAGAACAGCAAAGTCACTTTTTTCAACCTGAATCCGACCCGACCCGGATTTTTTTTTACATTTTTTACCCAAATCCGAAAGCATTTTAAAATGTTCAATTCAAACCCGACCCAAAAGCATTTTAAAATTCTCAACCCGACGCGAAATATAAAAATTTTCAACCCGACCGGAAAGCGTTTAAATTTTTTAACCGAATCCTACCCGAACACGTTTCAAATTTTGGGTATCCGACACGAGAGTAAGAAAAATTGCGGTGTTTAAAACATTATCGATTATAAAACTAATTAATACCACAGATTTGATTACTAAATTTATTTGAATGATTTATTATAGTGATGTATAAATATGATATTATCAACAACATTGGGATCGCAATTAATTAGAAATATATAGTTTAGCAAATGAACCATTTAACAAATTTAAACTTACTTTTATTTTGGTTTATAAATATATTTTATGTAGTGTAAATTAATAACGAACTACCAATTCACAAATACAATTTAAAATATTGTTGATATATTTTACCATTCACGAGTCAAATTTAAATTAGCGTCCAAATTAAAACAATCAGATTTGAATAACTGAATGAATGATCTTTAATTATACATTTCAATATTAATTAAAAAGAATTAATATTATACTACAGAGCATTATTTAAGATATGACCCGTGTATTTTGCAATGTTAGATTCATAACTTTTGACCCGACACTTTAAATCCAATTCGACCCGAAAGCATTTTAAATTTTTACCTCGAACCCGGCCCGAAAAATTCTAAAATTTTCAACCCGATCGGGTCGAGTTTTGGGTCACCCATGCAGATCTCTAACTAGAGCCCTGCAAAATTTCTTCTGCCCGAGCCCGGCTCGAGTCCGACTTCTTAATTTTTATTCTGCCCGGTACGAGCTCAAAAGATTTTTTTATTTTTGGCCCGACCCGAGCCCGACCCAATTTTTCAAATGAAATTTTGGAAAAATTCAATTTTTGAAAATTATTTCACCATCTAAATATAAAATGCATTAGATTGTTATCGTAATATACAACTAGGATAAGTTTGAAATAAAAAATCTTTCACTCTTTACAATTTATTCAGCTAATCATTTAAAGCTAAGAATTTAAATTTTTTAAATACATTTTTAACAGTTCAAAATAAAAAAACCTTTTGAAATATTTATTTATTTCTAAAGTTGTAACAGCTACTATGAATCTATTTATCTACTTGAATAAGATTGCAATTCAGGGCAGTTATATTATAGACAAGAAAAAAAAGCTGAAGTTTGGGAGCTATATATTGTACGCTGCGCGAAGATAATTATTTTATCGAGTTGAGTTTATTTAAATCCTATTTAAAGATTAATTTGCTTGATTAAATTCGGGCTGGGCTCGGGCCTCGGATCGGGCCGCCGCATCAAGCCCGACCGGAGCCCAATTATTTTATAAAATTCTGCCCGAGCCCGGCCCGAAACCCTATCGGGCCGGGCTAGGGTCGGGCTTTGGGGGCTCGTGCATGGCTCTATCTCTAGCCTCGATCAAGGGTGAGAAGACATAAAAAAAATCATACAAATAGCGAAAAGGTGATCTTGAATTTTATTTTATACTATTTATCATTACATAACTCTGCTTATGTCTATTAAAGCCATAGTAATAATTTCTTATCTTGATAACCTTATGAAGAAAGTTAAAAATTAAATTTTCAATGACAACTTAACTTAGTTAGTTGACTAACGATATTTTTTGATAACAAGATGGTCTTTCTGTTAAACACTATAAATTGAAACTTTTCCTTTTAAACAAACTTTTAACCATTAAAGGGGATAAAACTAATATCTAATGCAATGGACCTTATACGTTTTTCAAACAAAGTTATTAACATTTTTTCATTTTTTAGCATCTGCCGTTTAATTAGTTCGGAATCTTTTTACAAGGTATACATTTAGATAAAATACGTTTAAATTTGATATTTATGAAATAAAGCCAATATTAACATAAAAGACTACAAATAGCAAACTGTCGTGATTGACTCTATGGGTAAGTTTTTAAGGTGTGCGGAAAATGAAGCTAAACGCTTAATTACTGATTTTTATTAGGGCAAGCAATGTAACGACGATTTGTTGAAAAAATTTATCCAGTCATTAATACAGTAAAATTAAAGGTTATCGATATCAATTGTGTCAGAGTAGTTGGAACATAATGTAAATTTAGAAAACAATTGTCAATATGCCTACGGTTTTAGATTAAACAAACATATCGATAATTTACAATTAATGAAGGGCTAAAGTAAAAATTAAGAATGATTAAATAACATTGTGTAATTGCTTATAATAAAAATAAAGGAATCGACAATGAAAGGGATTGAAAGCATTAATGTTGTAATCATAATTTGATGGCAGGATACAATAATGACTTTTACTATATATGCCAAGCAAACAATAAATCATATGGTCGATGGAATCAAAAGATAATTTTAAAGGAGGTTATGATGGATATTTGAATGGAGGTTTTGTCCTTTATCGTAGTTTTAAACGAACCGGGTTTATAATTAAGGTTGATAGGGCATTATTTAGGTCTCCTAGCAAACATAAGTTAAACATGTGTTAACTTTTGTAAATATTTAATATCAATTTAAGACATATAATAAAGGATGGACTTAATATGGTAATCAAAAACGAATTGAAAGTTTAAAATACGAAGGTTTGTAAAAATTAATAGCATGCACACACATGATCAACTTCTCAAACCAATTGCATTCGGCGCTGCGCCAATTTGCTATGTGGCTTATCGTACGATTCGAGTTGTCGAATCTTTTTGAGGCTGTTTGGGAGCAACGTTGTACGCACTATACCTCTGTCAGCTGTAATATTTTGTCGCAACAAAACAAAAGCTATTAAAGTATTTATCATCCTATATATAAAAATGAAACTATGTGTGTGTTTAGTCGGGCACAAAAATGAAAATTGGGACCGGGCGAGGTCGAAAAAATCAAAGCCAACCGGCGGTCATTAGCTAGAGTTTAAGCGAGTGTGTGTATATATGCCGCCACCAATTTTGAAAAACTACCAGACCGATTTGGCTCAAAATTTCACAGTATATTCCTGACACTCCAGAGCATGTTTTAAGATTTGTTCGAGCCAAATCGGTCCAGCAGTTTTCGAGTATTCGTACGCGTAGCACTGTATACGGAAATAGAACAAAAGAAGTAGAACATATAGACATCAAACTTTATTTTTACTTCAATAACCGCTTTATCATCATATATGCCCTAAAATTCCAACTTAATTTAATACACCCGGGTAAATGGCAAAACAACGTTTGCCGGGTTCATCTAGTTACTTATAAAAATAACTCTCTATCTAAAAATATTATACAATAACAATGGTATTTAGTCAAAATGAAATACGTTAAATTACGTTCACATTCCAAATTCGCGTGGGTCAAATCTTCACCAGCTTTGTTACTAACTTTGCACACGTATAGTCCAGAATCTTCTGGCTTAACACCAACTATTTCGAGTATGGCATACCCATTTTCGACCAAACTGAAGAACCTGTTGCCTGGGTATAGATTTGAATGTTAAAAAGTATATGTATTGTTATAATTAAAAATTGAAATAAGGATTGTTGTTTGTTATCATTCCAACAATAAAGTATTAATTTGTTTATGGTGAATGTTTAAGATTGATTAAAGAAACTTGATTATGAATTGGTAAGCACATAATTATAATGCATATTCTCTTCACTGCCTTTTTAAATTATATTTTTTTAATAACGCGTCATATAAGAAAATATTTTAAAAGTTCAGATGTAGTCTTTATAGTTAAATCCAACCGTTAGTGCTCCGAATGATAGTCATTTTTGTCGGAAGGGCTCGTTTTATTGTACTCACGACATTATTTATAATATTATAATGACTAAAAAACAAAGCTTCGTTAATTATAAACTAGCTTCGCAGATTACATAAATTTAATCGGTTCAATTTCTAATCGTGTTTAACAGTAAAAAACAGTCAACCGAAAAGCAAACTATTTTAAGTGCAACTCCAGCTGCGACACCTTCTGAGCCCGGTCGTAGGTCGCATTCGTACGTAGTTACCGTGAACGAAGAGATAGATGACAAAGAGGAAAATAAACCACCCAGCATTTATGGCCGGCACCGCAAGACGAGTAATCCCATGATACATGCCCATTTCGATCCGGAAATTGAAAATATGACGCCAAAAATTATAACGCGACTCAAGAAGGATTTAGACATGATGATAGAAGGCTTCGAAAAGATTAGCAAAGAAAAGGGGATATTGAGAGAAGAGATTGAAAAGTTAAATCAATCCAGGTCCGCCATTTGGAACGAACTTAAGCGAGTGCGTTCGGAATTGCCCGCTAAAGTTGATAATAAAAAGAGTGACGAATCTGAAAGTGGGCAAGCCTCAGCAATGGCTCAACAAATAATAATTGCTACAACGGGAGTTCCCTTAAATACGGACGATTCATTGAAATATGCCGAGCTGGAAAAGCGACTAAAAAAAGTTTCTTTGACCATTACCGACAAAAATGCAAGGGCTCTGGAATTGTCTGAAATAATTAGAGAAGTTACGGAACAGTTTGATCGGAACGCGGAACTGTACGTTAAAATAACGGGGAATCGTGTGAGAGAAATAGATACTCGGGTTCGGATCAGAGCGTTGAAAGACGAAAACAAAAAGATATATCGGGAAAATGTGAAACTGCAAGGAAAAATAAAACGTTATTCCTTTGACGCTAAATTATGCGAAAAATCATGAATCGTATCTTAAATAATTTGGGCGAGCGTTTTGCGAATGCCAATAAAATAGTAGTTAATGATAAAAATTTGTGGTAAATAAGTTACTGGCAGTCAAAGGCTGATCATTGAAGAACCATTCAACTTTAAGTTCGGGATCGTTTGTAGGAGTAAATTCTGCTCTAAAATTAACGTGCTGACCCTCCTTCAATCCAACCAAATCTGAAATCTATAAAAAAAAAATATTTAAAATTTAATTTAAAATGCGTTTTCTCTAAGATCTAAACTGCAACATTAGCGTAGAATCCATAGAATATAGTTTATTAATGCGTAGAATTATACCTGAAGCGTGAAATGGGGCGTTTCATATTGTGTTTCGGGCATGTCCTGAAACCATTCCCTTGTGTCGTTAAAGGCTTCGAGTTGTTTAATTCTTTCGAGCCCTTCTGGATTTTGGGTTTCGGTGAAGACACCACCTTCACCTAAATTTTAAAAACCGTTGCTTCATTTATTTGTCGAAAATAGGTGGATTGGACATTAAAAATACTAAGGATTTGTTAAAGTTAAATTGATCTCGTGATAAGCTACAATCGCATAGAATTTAAAATTAAATGGCTGCCTGGGTTTTAATTTTAAAATAAAGTTTCAACAAATTGCCATTAACATCTATTTTTACCATAGTGAACTCTCATTTACAAGATGCAATAGCCTATTGTATCTACACCAAATATAAAGTTCTTATATAAAAATAATAAAAATCCTTTTATTGCAATATTACCTGTAACTTGTAAGACGGCCGATGATTGGGCTTCACCCGTGTTATTGATAGCTTTGCACGTATAATTTCCCGAATACTCGTTGATTGCGGGAGATATTTCCAAACTCACAAATCCAAAATCGAAAGTAGGTTTAAAACGACTTCCTTTAAGTTATAATACATACAACATAAATCAAAACATAAATTATGGAGCATTTATATATATAGCATTTTTTGAAAAAATTTATAATTTGTTGAAAAAAGCAAATATATACAATACAATAAAGATCTACACAATATCGCTCTTTATTCGATATACCCAAGTCGAGAAGTTTTCCGTTGAGGTACCATTCAACCCTGAGGCTAGGGTCGTAAGCAGGTTCAACTTTAGCTTCAAACCTAACGATATCACCATCTTGGCAATCCAAAATGTCGGTTAACTCTTGGGAAAAATGAGGTGGTGGAACAACTTCCTCAGGGGGTTCTTCTGGTATGTGAATGGCTTCCAAATCCAAAATTTTTTGGTAAGCCTCGGGACTCAATATCACATCGTTGAGTACGGATTGGCTGGGATCTACAAGCAAAGCAACAATTGATGATGCATCCTATGTATGTACCTACGCTTTATAAAAATGATTTATTTGGTCTGTGTGAGAAGTTATAAATACTAGCAAAAAAAATGAAAAATACCACGCAGTATAATAGAAAACTTGGGCCTCGCTTAGTAATGTACAAAAAATTTAAATTAGAAAATGTGATTATTTGCTTATCACTCTTTGAATTTTTCCCCTTTTTAAAAAATGTCTTATTGATAAACTTTGTCACTCTTTCAAACAAATTTAGTCGAGTATTAATTGTATTGACGTCAATGGATATAAAAATGCTTGACATGGGAGGGAACCCTCATTAGAGCTTAGGATTCGCGTCAATATATCAATTTTCTTAGAATAAATTATGATCTGTAATATAAAGATATGTATAAGCTATAGATAAATTATTAGAAATGTGGAATGCTGTGCTTTCCCTAAATCTTCATTAATACTAATATATTAATTTCCTTTAATCTTAAACATTTTCAAAGTTAAGACGGCACGATTTATATGCAATTTTTTTAATTTCTGTTGAAAATAGAGTTAGGAGGGTAACCCAACTTTGACCTATTCTAATTAGAAGGCAAAAAAATATAGTATATGATGAACTCGAAAGCGATTGCACCGGCTGCAGAGGCAACGTTATTTGGGCCATCGACATATGTTGCCAACCCCAACATAAATTCTTGGGCTAGGAATGAAAAAAGGCACTAACATTAGATTCTTCTTTGTTTTAAGTTTTTTAAATTTTTACCCATAGCAGTTGTGCTCTTACATCTCACCCCAAACTCCGTTTTTTACCTTAGAGGCTTTTAATTATTGATCGGCCTAATTAGTGTTTAATGGGTCACAAAATAAAATATGAGATGAATCTTAAATTTTTTCGAATTTTCGCTCCTTAGAGTAACGAGAGCATCTTAGTAGAGCGTTCAATTTGTTAAAACTCCTCACCCTTACAGAAATTTGCCAATTATAATTGGGTAAATCCAGTTACTTCTGAAATCGAAATAAACCTTAAAAATTTGACCTCATGTTGCTTCAAAGAGAGGGATTGCAAGTTGAATTAATCAATTATTAAGATATTTACAAAATAGAAAACTTTAAAATAAAATGTAAAAAGTTAATAATTTTTATGTGTGTTGAATTGATATCTGCAACGTAAAAAGGTGCTAAAACTTTAAAAAGAGATAAAAAAAAAATTATTAAGCTTATTACAAATTGAATTTCCAATTAATCGATTTAATAAGGGTATATACTGCAAGCTCTTAATTAAAAATATTGTAATTTAAATGATAAATTTTAAATCTAGATCCATGTTTCCATAGGCATTTTCAAAATAGATTTACTGATGTTTTAACAATTTTAGCTAACAAATTTGTCAAATAAAACCAATAATACCTGTTATTTTGACCTCTATATCGGTATGAGCTTGACCACTCCGATTCGTCGCCTTGCACGTATAAACACCGGAATCAGAGGCAAAGGCGGGACTTATATCCAAGGCTACATAGTCTAAGTCATGGACAGTCTCAAAACGAGAAGCTAGCAAATTTAATTTATCAATAAATGTATCATAAATTGGCAAAGATCGAAAATGTTAAAATATTTTAATTAATTCTCTAAATAGTTTTATGGATTGGTTCGGTTTACTAACATTCCATGAAGGGGCCGTGGAAAATTAATAAGGCTGAATCTGGAGCAGTTATCGAGCTTAATTTATGTCATAGTCTTTTAAATCTAGGTTTTAATGAAAATTTTGTCAAGCGCATTTATTTGTATCTAAAGAAACCTCCTTTTCTTTATCAGTTAATATTAGTTAGAGATCATTTATTCCATTACGCATCGTTTTCCTCTTTTAAGAAAATATTGAAATTGAAATTTTACTTAGATGCTCAATAATTGATCGAATTTAGAATGTTTAATCCCTGCTGTTGTTATAAGCAGCTGTGGTTAAACTAAACTAAACTAACATCATATAGGCAGAATTGCAGTTGCGCGCCTATTAAAAAAGCAGAAGATGTAACTTTTTAGTAACAAGAATTACTCTGCTATAAATAAATTTGAAAAATATTTTATTTTTGCAAAAAAAGAAATTAAATATAAATTTTAAAATTTTCGATGAGCCTAATTTATATAATTTAATTAATGAGGAGAGATAACTTGCTCTCTTAGTTGCTAACATATAAAATTAGACAATTAAAGCGAGAGAAACAATAGTGATTGTAAATGTTGTGTAACGCGAAGAACCTTGAATATTAGAGAACTGGTCAAGATATTATTAAACAGATGCGCATATCAAATCAATAAAATGTTCTATATTGATTGTATTAAAAACACAAATTTTAAATGTTTTACTAGAGCTTTAAGGTGCTACCAAGGTCAAACAATTTTTAGCCAATTCTTTTAAAGTGTTATTCTTACGTGGACACTTATTTTAATTTAATCAGCATGCATCCAGAACTAAATCATATTGAAAAACTAGTAGAAGATATTGTAGTTATCAGATAAAAATGTTATGCAGTATACACAAAATGAGTGGTTTTGGAGAAATAAATTTTGAAATTGTTACGTCGTATCAATTAAAAGTAGTAAGGGAAGTCTAGACATGGGGCGCTGTCCTCTTTATACTTAAATTTAGACAAAAAATCCAGATTAAAAGTTATAAAACTTATTAAAATTTAAGGGTTTTTTCTTAAAGGGTTGATTTCATGGAAAGTTTTTTTTAAAACTCGATAAAATATTCAAATTTAAAAATGTTTGCCAATCGAAATTAACTTTATAAAAAACTTCGGTCAAAATAAAGAAAAAAAGGATAATAAAATATAATTTATTTTGTGGTCTATGTATATAAAATGGAAGAATAAAATTATCTGTTTTTTGGTTTGGTTGTTTTAGTCTATGGTATAGCTTGAAACTTAGAACCTCACAGTTTCTAATCTTAATATAAAAATTGGCCCATCTCTTTTACATTCTACTAATTATCTTTTTTAACTTTAATATCTATAAAAAAATTATGTAAAATTAAGAACAAATTTATACCAACTATAACGGGGCGACCATTGCAAAACCAATCAATTTTGAGATCTGGATCATCAGCAGGTTCAACTCTGCACTCCAATAAAACTTCGTCGCCTTCCATAATATTTGTGTCTCCTGAAAGCGCGGCCACAAATTTTGGTTGTGCCATTGTTCTTTAAATAACCATTTTAAAATAATTTATTGTAATAAAACCCTTTTTATACTCCAATAATGCTATTTAAACACAATTTTTTATGAAAAGCTAAATATTTTAGCTTAATACAATAATTCAACATTCTAATAAAGGCACACTACACTAATCATTAAATATTGGATCAATTTATATAAAAATTATGAAAAACAGGAAAAATTATTTTTTTTTATAAAATTCTTATCCCATTATAAGCTAAACCCTTACTAATTAATCAATTTTTTTTATAATGAGGGTGAATAAACAATTATTCTCACATGCTGCATTTCCAATGATAATTAACTCTCAAATTACAATTTATCGAAGGCAGAATTAGGAAAGATATGTTAATTATATGCAATTAAGATATGGGCCATTTGGTCTTATTACTTTCAATTTTATCGCTTCATTGTCATGTATTAATAGTAGAAATTACAAGTTTAAAGGAAGCAATATAAAGACGATTATTATTCAAATTAAATAGGACAAAATGTGGACTTGAAAATTAAATTAAAAATTTCAAGGCAATTTAATTATTATTAGTTCTTTTATGAATTTATATATAATTTTTGACAATAACATTGGACACATTCTTTTGAGTCCTAAAGGTTCTATCCAACATTTTAAATGACAAAATACGGCATTTAGTAGTTGCTTCTCTCATACCTCATAAGCTTATTTTATCAAAATTAACAAAAAACTTAATCCATGTAAGCTAATTGTTAGTTATTTATACAGATTATCTTCACACAAATCACTTTAAAAAAGCTCTAATTTATAAAATAAAAGTTGAAATAAAACTTACTCAAGCAAATTTTATAGAATATGGAATTTTTTGACGATGGGATAGATGTGATTGTCGTTGAAGACTTGATTTGACAAATTCTAGGCTATATATCGGAAGTTCTGCTTTAATAAGAAGATTCTAAATAAAAATATTTCTCGGCAAGGGTGACTCAGTACAGTCAATCCTAGTAGACTCTATAGCAAATCGCTAATGACGTAATGACGGGGCGAATTCCAATTTATTTTTCGAAGAGGGGGATCGAATTTTAGCAAGAGAGTGGGGTGTTGAAAAAATCAATTTCGTAAACCAATATAATATGTATGTATGTAAGATCAAGTTTTTGCTAAGCCTAATTTTTTTCTAATTTCTACCGAGACAGCGATAAAACACAGAGTGGCCTTCCTAAAAACAGTTTTATTTCTAAGGGGGGTCAGGATCAATCGAAGTTAACCCTCGAAGAGGGGTAATAGATCCTTCCCCCCTCCCCTTCCCTTTAATTATTTGTATTTACAATGCTCCTTTACAACAGTTAATAAATTTCCCTGCGCGCCCTTATATTTCTAATGCATCCTTCCCGATCATTCTGCCTTGAGTATTCCACGTACATAGCAATAGTGAGTAGATAAGTAATTGAGAGGATTTTCTAGATAGCTGGGTGGGTGGGGGTGGTGGGATTAGATTGAGCCTAACAGCTAATGTTCAGCAGCCGCTCTCGAATTAATTCCGTCTCTTGTACAAATATAGACAAGGATTAGAACCCCACCATGCCTTGTGATATCTGATAATAGTTTTCCAAAGATCAATAATACTTTTATAATAATAATATGGGGAAGACAGAAAACAAAATTTTATATATCGTTGTTTATATTTATTTATAAAAATCTTATTCATATAATTTATTTGTAAACTATAGCCATTAAGATTTTACAGCCCATTCCTGCTCCCTCCCCGCTCCACTAAAGTTGCAGCCCCCGTGCGTGTGGTTTAAAAACCATAACAAAACTTTGTGAGTTTTCTATCTCTCAGCGCATTCTTTTCACACGGTATGGTAAGAAATCGAAAGAATTTTAGGCAGAACGCTGGTAGAGTTCGAAATTTATCAGACCGGCTGTTGTGGTCTCTGCTATAAAAACGATAAAAACTCCGATAATAAATTCGGACTCTAGCAAATTTGATGTTTTATGCATATTTACAGATTTGCTGTTACGTGCTACTAGGCACTGTTGTTTACCATTCGAATTGTTGATTTCAAGGCCAGTTAGCTGAAACATAATTTTGCCAGTTTAATATTCATGTAGTTAGTTTGTTAATATTTTGAGAATAAAATTTAGTTTTATCAAAAAAATAATAATGATATATTTTGATCCATCATACTTTAGTAAACGATATGCTGCTGGGGGATTCGTGCATTAATTTATAAATTACGTTATAACAGTAAGGGCAAAATAAGGTTTGATGAGATATCCATCACGAGGTTAATATATGTAATGACAATTGATCGGTAATAGATAACCACAACGGGCCGTTTTTAGAAGGTCGGCCCGCCTGTACCCGTTTTTAAAACTTTCAGGCCCGCCCTAGCCCGTCATTAATTAATTTTGTGCGCTTCAGGCCTGCCTTTACCCTTTTGGAAAACTTTCAAGCCGTCCGAGCCGGTCCGTATATTTTCCAAGCACTTCGCAATCTTTCACCACACAACGATTTAAAATATAATGATCCAAATTACCCCAACTCTTTTTTAAAAATAAAAGTCACATAATTCAGCTTATCAAACGCGAGCGCCGTTTCTGTCATTTTTAGAATTTGTAATCTTATAATTTTGCTATTAAATTTTTAAAACCAGAGATACTATTTACTTTTAGCCTGAAAAAAATTTATGATAAATTAATTAAATCAAGATAAAACAAATTCTTAATTCTTTACTCATCATAAATTTTTTTTTCGAACTTATTATAAGTATCAAATTTAATTATACGTCTATATTGAAAAATTTGCAGTTTCAATTCAAAAAAATGTCGTTTGAAGGCAAGGACCGGAGGATTGGGTTGGTTTCGGACAAACAAAAATAAAAAACATAGGGCTCGGGACAGGCTAGGGCCAATCTTCTTCTTCTTCTTTATCAGTTATTTGGTCCCACAGTCGTGGGGTTTGTTTTGATTAGTTTCTTCCATTTTGACCGGGTGAGTGCCATATCTTGACTAATCTCTTTTGTTTTCATTAATTTATCGACTTGCCCTTTCCACGTGACACGGGGTCGTCCTCTTCCTCTTTTCCCCGGTACCTCCATGTCCAGTACTTTTTGATTCAAGTCATTCGTGTCCCTTCTTAATATATGCCCACAACACCTTAGCCGATTTTCGTTAATCATGTCCGCCATAGGTTGAATACCCATTTTTGTCATGAGCAGGTCATTCGTCATATGGTCGAGCTTAGTATACCCCAAGCTCCACCGTATCATTCTCATCTCTGTGGCTTGTAATAGCTTTCCTTCGGTGGTGTTTAATTCCCATGTTTCACTTACTCCATAGTAGTTAAGAACTCACTTCATATTATCTCTCATAACCCCGTCTCCCCGAGAATCATTACATTAACCCTTGAAACTAACAAAAACAAACGGCTAACCTTTATTAACATTTATTGCCCTACCTCAAACTATCAAAAAAAATACATCGTTGAATTTTTTCAAAACATCCATCAACAAATATCCTATCTCCCAAAAAAAGACATTAAAATCCTTATAGGGGACTTCAACGCTTCTGTGGAATCATCCCCAAACTGCCACCCCTCATGTGTGGGACCTAATACCCTTGGCCACACCAACAGAAATGGTAAAATCCTGATCAAATGGTGTAATGAACACAAATGGTCCATTCGATCAACTTTCTCCGCATTAAATTCCAACGAACTAGCGACCTACAAGAGGTCTGATAGGGCTTTAGGCTCTCAAATCGACCACAACCTGACCGAATTTAAATACAAAAAGATTGTTAGAAACTACGCATCCTACCCTAACCCTTACATATCATCGGACCACCACACGATAGAGGCAGATATCTATACCACGTCAGCATCGCTACATAACACCTCAAAAAAGGCCCGCGTGACCCCCTTGCCACGCCCAAACGACGCTGAGAGTATTAAATTATTCAACGAGAACCTGGAAAAGAGAATTGAGTCAGCACCACAACCAATTAACATGACCATCGAAGAACAAAGCACTTGGATAACAGAAAGCCTAATCACAGCATCGCTTAACTTAAAACCCACCCCCCATCATAACAAATCACTCTCCTTTGAATCCCTTCGCCTTATGGATGAGAGGAGCGCAATAACCAGATCATCAGCCAAATTTAAGAAAGAGCGTCTTAAAGCAATCAACAAGCTTATAAAGGCCAGTGTGCAACGCGATAAGAGGATATACGTGGCGGATATAATAAAAGAAGCAGAAGTTGCAAGTAAAACGAACAATACCCACAAACTTTATAAAAACGTAAAAGCCCTAACTAAAGGCTTGAACCTAAGCTACAACGACCATCCAATTACAACCCCCAACCCCAAACCCAAAGATTCCATAGTTCAACTGAAAACATGGGAAAAACACTTCCGCGACATCCTTTCCTTCCCCACTCCATTCCCATATACAGATATTTATGCAGGTTTTATTAATGACTTCAAAGGCCCTGGCGAGGCCAACATAGATTATCAACCTCCTAGCGGTTACGAGATCATACAAACCATAAAAAAACTTAGGAACCACAAAGCTACCGACAAAGAAGGAATCTCAGCCGAACTTTACAAGGCCAATCCTATAACCTCTTCCCAGCTCCTACAACCATTATTCGAAAGAATATGGACGAACGAACAACTGCCCGAATCATGGTCTAACAGTGTTCTGATAAAAATCTTCAAAAAAGGCAACCACCTTAACCCCAATAACTACAGAGGTATAGCGTTAATAAATGTCACCTCAAAAATATTCATAAACATACTCTACCACCGAGTTAAATTGTACATGGACAATAAAATAAATCACACACAAGCAGGCTTCAGAAGCTCGCGCACAACGACCGAGCATATATTAACCATTAAAAACTTGATCGACAAATCTAACTGCGCAAAAAGTCCCCTGTACATACTTTTCCTTGACATCTCCAAGGCTTTTGACTCGATTCAACATTTATATATATGGGAAACCCTTTGTCTACTGGGAATACCAAAAAAAATCATAAGACTTATTTTCATGCTATATGAAAACCAAAAACTATTTGTCAGACATTACCAGCTGCTCTCAGACCCCATCACTCCAAACTCAGGTGTTAGGCAGGGGTGCCCCTTATCCCCTCTGATCTTCATCTCGGTTTTGAATCTAATACTGAAGAGATCCATATTCCCAAGCGATGGCTTGCTGCTGAGTAACAACACGAGGATTTCGTCTCTTCTGTTTGCCGATGATATCTGCTTAATCTCCGACTCATTGTCCAACCTACAGAACATGCATGATAGATATGCTCAAGAAGCAGCTCGAGGAGGCTTGATCATCAATGCAGAAAAATCCACACTACTCGCCCTTAACCCGCAACCCAATGCGAGTATCATGAGCCATAATTCTATTATTAAACCATCGGACCAAGTTAAATACCTTGGTGTGTCTTTGTGCGCGGACAAGTACACCACACTAGATGTCTCAGAAAAAATAACAAAGGCTACCAACAGGTTCAAACAATGCAACAGAATTTGGAATTGCAAACTGTTCTCAAGAAACACCAAACTTCGCCTGTACAAAACCTTAATTCTCCCAGTACTCTTTTACGGTTGCGAGACCTGGAACCTCAAGACAAGCTCAATTAAAAGCATACAAACAAAGGTGAACAAAATGATGAGGATCGCCTGTCAAATCTTTTACCCAAGAATAATTAGGAATGAGAATTTATGGTTTCTATGCAAACTTCCCCCGGTCAAATACATAATTTTGGTAAAAAAGTGGAACTTCTTAGCACACCAGTTTCGGAGAGGTTCCCCCAACCTCTGCATGTCCACTTTACTGTGGAGACCCCCCCAATTAGGATACCGGAAATGCCGTGGAACGTGGACCTACAACACGTCGAGAGAATTAAACGGCATTGAACTTCAACCCGGCCAATTAGACGCGATCTTCTTAGACAGAAACGCTTGGAAAAAGTTTACCTTCAATCACCTAGCCTACAAATTTCCTGCCAACACGCAAAAAAATTTGATTACCATCCATAAACCACCAAGCCCTCCCTCCGCAGCCTGATGATGAATCAAGCAGGTACCAGTGGGAAATCGAACGAGGCAAACTATCTCTTATCTTTAGTAATTGCCGCAGATGGTATGTAAATTTTTGTTTGACTTATGTTTTTTATATAAACCGAGTGTGCTGCCTACTGACTTGCGGCACCTCTATGCCTGTACTATTGTGACATCTAGTCCAATAGGCCCTCATACACATCTCTAAAGATGTAGACACTCACTCGTCTTAACCCGAGTAAACGTTAAGAAAAAACGACTGTTAGTCGGGGCGGACCTATGTATGTATGTATGTACATAGAGTAAGTAACACCGGTCTTACGATGGATTTGTAAGCTTTGCTCTTCAACCATATTGGCATTTTCTTGTCGCACACTACACCGGATATACTTCGCCATTATGAAAAGTAATTTTGCTCTACTCTAGCGGTAGTGATAAATGTTTATTTCAAGGTATTTTCAATTTCCATATAATTATATTTATTTACCTAACGTAATTTTAAGACGTATTATATGTCAAATTTTTGTCCTTTATAAGAGAAAATTATATTTTTTAAATTTTATAATTTAATAATAAAGCAAAGGGTAATGAAAGAATGTTGAACTAGAATGCTACCTACAGTGTTATGGAATGGATTTGACACTTCTTTCAGGTTGGGTCCCCGTTAATACGTAAACATAAGCTTACGGTTTGATGAGATTACAACTTGTTTTAAATGAGGATAGACGATCTAGACCATTTATTTGATACGAATTTGTTAAAAACCGAACCAAAGTTATCTTCTTGAAACATAGGCAAAACGTGACAAATTCTATATTATATTAAAATATTGCGCTGTTTCTCCATGTTTGTCCACAACAACTATAATTAAAATAGGAATACAAAGAAAAAATATTACAAAATTACCTGTATTGTAAATATATACAAAAATCAATAATAGCTAAACACTAGTATAAAAGCTAGTTCCACATTATTTTACAATTTAAAAAAAGACACTGTACCTTAATTATTTAATGAATATAGTAAAAATAAAGCGTGTTTGGGTCTCAAACAAAATAGCCTAATAAAATCATAATTTTCGGGAATTTAGCGAGGGCTACAATGCGCGCTAGCTTTGAGAAATTCAGCGCGGAGTTGATAGCGTGCGACTTTTAAAAAAGTAGCGGTCTTTCAAATAATTTTGTTCCACTTTACACTTATTTATTAAGTAACTTTTGAAAATTGGCATTAAATTTAAGGGCTACTGTGTCAACCCAGTTTTAGGTGGTTAGGAGTGCCCAAGCATAAGCCTAATTTGTAGTTGGGATGGTTGCACCGCTCTCTCCCTCTTCAAACAGTTCTACAGTATAATATTGTTTTAAAGAAAAATTAGTATTTCTTTTTTTTATTCAATGTCTTATTACTACCACGGTTTAAAAAGTAATGCATTTATGCCAAGATTAAAAATTTAATAATAATAAAACCAACCATTGGTTCAAATATGACTTTTGTTGTATGTTGCTCCTCTTATAGAATAATTAAAAAATCATTATTTTTCAAAAGAACTAGAAATTGCCATTTGGCGCGTCCTAGTATTGATGTTTCAAATTGTGCTCAAACTCAGCCAAAAAATTGATTACAAATTATATTTAATTAAATGATCCAAGACTAATTGTCATTTTTGTTGAATAATAGCCAAAATTTTGTTTTGAATATTAAAATAACTCCAACTTTATCTGGCTTATAATTATTTTTAAGTTCCCAAGCTCTAATAAACGAAATAACTAATATAATTATAATCTTGATACTATAAGACTTCGTCAATTATGTGAATAGCTCGGATGGTAAAGGGGGTCCAAAGGACTTTAGTTAGAGGTTGGTGTTTTTAAATGATTAACTTTTGAACTATTTATCAATAATACTTTGTAAGTAAATTATAATATTTCTATAATTATAAAATTTGATTTAGGTTTTCGTATTAATTATACGACCCTATAGTTTTCCCTCAGTTCATTATTAATTTTCATAGTTAAATGACCTAAAGATTAATTAATAGATTAATATATTTTTAACAGATCGTTGTAAAAGTTTAAATTAAAAAATTTGGAAACAAAATGTAGAGTGGTATAATTATTAAGAATTTTTAGCCTTTATATAAAAAGGTTTTTGTTAATTGTTAACCAAATTTGTTTGTGCAAAGAAGATGATACATAAATAAAATGTTAATAACAAAAGAATTTAAAATTGTCCACTATATAATTAAACTCGGGCCTTCGGCCCTCGTGGGAAGGGGGAGAAGGGAAGGGAAGAGGGGAAGGGAAGGGGGGACGACTCATCTGTACTTCGTATAAATGTATCATATTTGCTATGCAATTTATGGGCGAGAAAGGTGGGAAGGGGCGAGAATGCCTATAGGGGGGTATTAAATGCCTAATGATTAATTAATTATTTATACAAATTTTCCATTATAGGCAAAATGTAATAAAGGCAAAATGTAATATAGGCAAGGGTTAGGGTTAGATTTAGTGTTTGCATCTAGTTGCGTATTACATTAGTTTTTATGGCCTTTAGTGATTATGGGTCTAACAAACATTATATTATAAAACAACACAATGTTAAGAATTTGCAGAATTGTTGGGAGAAATTTTTTGTTGAATTTGAAAGATTTTTAATTAAAAAAATCAAAAATTTGGCCAATGGTCACTTTTTCTCTATTGGTCAGTACCAACAGATACTCTATAAGTCAATGATAGCCAAAAAAACGGAAAAAAAAATTTTGATGCTCACTTTGGCCAATGGTCATTTTTTTCCATTGGTCAGCAGCCAGCACACGGTAAAAGTGGATATAAATTCATAAGAGTAAAAAAAACGAAAAAAAAATTTTCGAATCACATTTTGGCCAATGGTCATTTTTTTCCATTGGTCAGCAGCCAGGACACGGTAAAAGTGGATATAAATTCATAATAGTCAAAAAAAACGAAAAAAAGTTTTCGAATCACATTTTGGCCAATGGTCATTTTATTCCATTGGTCAGCAGCCAGCGGACGGCCAAAAAGTCATAATAGCAATGGTAGGAACAGGAACAATCATAATAGTCAAAAAAAACGAAAAAAATAATTTCGATTCACATTTTGGCCAATGGTCATTTTTTCCATCGGTCAGGAGCCAGCGGACGGCCAAAAAGTCATAATAGCAATGGTAGTAACAGGAACAATCATAATAGTCAAAAAAAAACGAAAAAATAAACTCGGATTCACATTTTGGCCAATGGTCATTTTTTTCATTGGTCAGCAGCCAACGGACGGCCAAAAAGTCTTATTATCAATGATAGTAACAAGAACAATCATAAGAGTCAAAAAAACTCCGGGATTCTAACCCAAAAACTAGTTAAATTGCATAGCAATTAAAAGTAAACAACTTTTATTTATGTTTATTATATAACATTGGTCAGCAGCCAGCGGACGGCCAAAAAGTCATAATAGCAATGGTAGAAACAGGAACAATCATAATAGTCAAAAAAAACGAAAAAAATAATTTCGATTCACATTTTGGCCAATGGTCATTTTTTTCATTGGTCAGCAGCCAGCGGACGGCCAAAAATTCTTATTATCAATGATAGTAACAAGAACAATCATAAGAGTCAAAAAAACTCCGGGATTCTAACCCCAAAACTAGTTAAATTGCATAGCAATTAAAAAGTAAACAACTTTTATTTATGTTTATTATATAACTAGTTAAATTGCATAGCATTAAAAGTAAACAACTTTTATCTGTTTATTATATAACAAAAACTAGTTAAATTGCATAGCAATTAAAAGTAAACAACTTTTATTTATGTTTATGATATAACTAGTTAAATTGCATAGCAATTAAAAGTAAACAACTTTTATTTATGTTTATTATATAATAGATAATTTAACAAATCTTATATATAACACACCGAGAGAGATAGAGATGAGGGGTGGGGCACCTATTATGCATTAATTCTAAAAATAACACAGCGAGGGAGATAGAGATGAGGGGTGGGGCACCTCTTTCTCATCCATTAATTTAAAAAAGCGATAACCTAATATACCCAATGCAAATAGATAGGGATGGACGGACAGACAGACAGACGGACAGACAGACAGACGGACGGACGGACGGACGGACGGACGGACGGACGGACGGACAACAAAAAACGAGCCCATAAATTGCATAGCAATTAAAAATAAGGGCCAGGAATCGGCAAAAGTCCAGAGATTTTCTAGTCTAAGTAAAAAGCTAGTGAAATGTCTGGCTTTTGGAGAACGTTTTATCTCAAATTGATAATTTGTTTACTAAAAGGCACAAGATAAGGATAAATATATTTAAAGATAAAAAGGCAGAAAGTTAGGTTAGAATGTTTTATGAGACAACAGGTCAAACATGTAATATCCCCTCTATGAGTTAAACCATTTTACCAAGGGACTAGGAGTCAGGACGCATCCTACCTTCGAAGAAGAGTCTGAGGATTTCAAGATTGACTGCATTTTAGTTTTTTGGGGTAGTTTGGATTAATATGCAGCTCCCTTATACTTCCATATTTAAAGAATATCAATGCATTTATATAAGGTGCTTACCTTGTTCGTCTACTATAGTGAGACGATTCCCATTTATATGAATTAATTAATATAACTGATACTAGGACGGTCCCAAGTCCATGTATCAAAAGTGGAGGGTTGGTGTCAGGTCGGGGCTATAAATACCAACTCCAAAATCATGATAGTTTCAAACAATATATGACAGAAAGCTAGGGCGTCCTCCACAACCGCACACTGCATACCCTGCCCGTGCAATTTTAAAAATACACTATGGTTACTCCCCAAGTCACTATGAAGCTGGTTAAGGAAGTTGTGGAAAGTGCGAATAACGTTTTGGAATGTGAACGTTGACGGGAAAAAGCACTGAGATCGCACAAATGGTAAAAAAATGAAAGGTACACATCGCCTGCATACAAAAGACGAGGTGGAACGGAATCAAAGCTTAAGAGTTAGGAAAAGGATACAATCTATTTTACAGTTGATCACCAAATCGTTGTTCCAGACAGGATGATGGGGATAAGGTTGCAGATCCTAACCGTTGTGTGCGCCTATGCTCTCCAGATTGGGTGTAATCATAAAAAGACATATTCTTCTATTGATTGTAAAGTGTGGGCAAAAAGTTAAGGGTTGGTATCAGGTCGAAACCGACTATAAAAACCAATTACAGAGTCATGATATTTTCAAACAAGAGATCTAGGGCGTCCTCTACAAACGACGCGCCCTGCATATCCCGCCCGTGCAATGTGAAAAACTAGGGTTGCTACCAAACTTAAAACGAAGGCGGTTAAGAAAATTAGTTGGTGAACGAATGCGAATAACATGTTGGAATGTGGGAACGTTGACGGGTAAAAGCATTGAGGTCGCACAAATGCTAAAAAGAAGAAAGGTACACATCGCCTGCCAACAGACGAGGTGGAACGAAACCAAAGCTCGGGAGTTAGGAGAAGGATACAAACTATTCTACAGTAGGTCACCAAATCGAAAAACGCGGTCGGGGTATCGTTCTAAATCGTTCTAGGATAAGGTGGTGGAAGTCAAACGTTGTTCAGACAGGCTAATGTGGGTGAAGATTGCAGATCAAGGGGGCCTCCAAACCGTTATTTGTGCGTATGCTCCACAAATTGGGTGTATGGAATCAGAGAAAGACATATTCTACGATTCATTGGAAAGGAAATACAAGGATTAGGACAGAAAAAGAGGCTGGGGTAGATTTCAACGCTCACGTAAGGAAATATCGCCTCGGGTATGAACGCAATCAAGGAGGCTATGGGCATGGTCTGAAAAATAAAGAAGGTGAAAAACTTCTCCAAGTATCCCAAGAATACGACACGGCGATCGTTAACACTTATTTTAAAAAACGCGAAGATCATATTGTAACTTATAAGAGTGGGAAGCATTTTAATCAAATTGACTATCTGCTTATACGGCGAAAGGACTTATGGAGTATCAAGGATTGCAAAATAATACCGGGAGAAGAAATCGCCAGGCAACATCGTTTCCTTATTATGGATCTTGACAAGAGTATTTCCCGAAAGAATAAAGGTCTATGAACCTCAAATTAGATACGAAAGGCTAAAAGATACGTCGACGAACGAAGAATACCATCAAAAAGCCTCCTCACTCTTGCAAGGAAGTTGCGAACGGACGTATACGACGATTGGGAGACGCTAACTAAGAAAATAAAGGAAACAGCGATTCGTGTTCTAGGCCAGACCAAAGGAGGCTAAGCTATGAATAGGGAACTAAGGTGGTGGGATCAATCGGTTAAAGATTTCAACGAAAGAAAGAAAAATCTATACATACGGTGGCATAAATCAAAAAAGTCGGAGGATTATCAAGAATATAGTGACGCAAAGAGGGCCGCGAAAAAGGCCGTTGCAAAAGTAAAGAATGCCGCGTACACCGAGATGGCAAACAAACTGAATCATAAAGGGGCGATAGGCTTATGTACAAATTGGCCAAGATAAGAGAGAAGAAAAGTCGCGATGTCGGTTCTTAAAATCGTCAAAAATGAGAAGGGTCAAACCTTATTCAAGCCGAAAGAAGTGATGGAAAGGTGGAAAGGATATTTTAAGAAACTTATGAATATTGCAAATGACAAGGACCTCCTTCCCAAAATTGGGCCAAATATAAGCATGGTCGAACTTTTTCAGGAGGATGAAATTAGGACACTAATGAACAAGATGCGAAAAGGAAATGCAAATGGCCCAGATGGAATACCTATGGAAGCATTCCTCGGATGTCATGAATAAGGAGTCACCACCATGACGAACCTTCTTAACAAGATATTGGTAGAAGAGCGAATTCCTAATCAATGGAGAGCAAGCACGATTATCCCTTATTTAAAGGCAAGGGACCCTCAGGACTGTGGCAATTACAGAGTATCAAGGTAACTTGCCACTCCTTAAAGCTTATGGCAAGGATCTTAGTAACAAGGCTGAGAAAGGAGGTGGAAATATCGGCTAATCAATTCGGATTTGTGGCCGGCAAATCCACAATCGACCCAATCTTCGCACTAAGACAAATGATGGATAAGTATGGTGAAAAGAGGAAAGACCTACATATGGTTTTTATCGACTTGGAGAAAGCTTATGACACGGTCCTTCGCGATTTAATATGGTGGCTCCTGAGGAAACAAAATATCCCTGATGCATATATACGGCTTATGAAAAATATTTATGAAGCCTCAAACTCTTGCGTTAGGACGACAGTTGGAGACTCTAAACTTTTTTTGGTTAAAATTGGATTACATCAAGGATCTCCTTTAAGTCCCTTTTTATTTAATATAATTATAGACACCATAACGAGGGACACTCAAAAGTTATCGTTATGGTGTATGCTACATGCCGATGATATAGTACTATGCGAGGAAACAAGGGAGAATGTATTCGAAGAAGCCGAAAAGTGGTCAAAGAGCTTAGCTGGATATGGTTTAAAGGTCAACGATCAAAAAACGGTAAACATGGAAATGAACGTTACAGGCACCCTATCGCTGGATGACCGACCATCTGAAGTACCCAAAAGTAGACAGATTTACATACCTCGGCTCGATGCTTTATCAAGAGGGAGGTTGCGCAACGAAAGTCAATGCCCATATCGAAAAAGGATGGCTAAAATGGCCAAGTATATCCAGTGTAATGTAAGACAAGAAAATGTCAATATGTATGAAGAGCAAAGCTTTCAAATCCATCGTAAGACCGGTGTTCCTCTATGGAAGTGAAACATGGGCATTAAACACAACGGAAAGAAAGCTATTACAAGCCACAAAGACGAGAATGTAACGGTGGAGCTTGGGGTATACTAAGTCCACCCATATGACGAATGACTTTCTCATGACAAAAATGGGTATTTAGCCTATGGCGGACATGATTAACAAAAATCGGCTAAGGTGGTATGGGCATATACTAAGAATCGACACGAATGGCGTAAATCGAAAAGTACTGGATATGGAGGTACCGGGGAAGAGAGGAAGAGGACGACCCCGTGTCATGGAAAGGACAAGTCGATAAGGTTATGAAAACTTAAGAGCTTAGTGAAGACATGGCACACACCCAGTCAAGATGGGAAAAACTTATCAAAACAAACCCCACGACTGAGGGATCATATAACTGATAAAGAAGAAGAGATTGTAAAGGAAATACAAGGAATAGGAAAGGATGAATAATTATTAGGGCATATTTTAATTAGTGATGCGGAAAATCCGAGAAAAATTTCGATCTCGTTTAGTCTCAAAAACCGAAACGAGACGAGTTTATGAAAAATTAATCGAGATCGAGGCAAAATTTCAACCTCGAGACGTGACGATACGAGATCGGCGAGATCTCTTTAAAATTCGTAATTTATTATCATAATATAATAAATTTATTTGTTTATTTTTTATTTTTTAATTTACATTTAGGGTGTCAAATGTTATTAATTTAATTGGACTACTTTTGCTATTGGTTAATTTACCACACCCAAATTTTAATAATTTTAGCTCGTTGAATAAAATATGAGTGGCCTTAAGACATGTAATAAATTTTTCAATATATGTATATACATCCATAGCATTAAAATACAATATAAACACATAGACTAAAATGAGTTTTGATGAAGTAGTAAATATTTCAAAATTCAACGGCATCTGTTTCGCTACAATTAATCATCCTATCTAATGTGATATTTATAGCAGTGGTTAACTAATCAAAATAATTATATAAATTGGGCTACATACTTTAAAAATTTTCTATGCACCCCAGCGACTTCTGTGCCTTCCGAAATATAGCCGACAAAGCATTAGATTAAATCATTAGACTAAATCATTAGACTAGGTAATGCTTGAATGCATGAAACCTATAAAATTATCAAGCCATAACTAACATTGTGTATTTGTTTTGCCATTTGAATTACCTTTCATATTATAAAGGTATAATTGGCAAGTGAATGTGCGATTTTGCACTAAGCTAAAATATATGAGCAGACGGGGTCTTACACTATAATAGAATCGTTTAATTTTTGAAAGTAAAATTATTTGCTACAAAATAATATAAGTGCAATTTATTGAAAACCTCAAAAATGCTACCTTTATTGTTTACAACGTTGTAATGTGTGCAGCTTAATACTTATGTTATAAATATTAATAAAAAAATGTCAACCCTTACCTTTCGGTTTCTATAACATTATAATAAACATGCAATAAATTCTTTAGAAGCAAATTGATAAAGATTATTTAGTATGGCAACAATTATTTTCTTAATTATTAATCTAAAAAGTAAAAACATTACATATTTTTGCCAATGCTGAGCTGACTAAGGGTCCAAGCTAGTTGAAATATGCAAATGACACATTTTTGATTAAAAAATGGGGCGCCAATTGGATTTAAGCACATTATTATTTAAATAAATTAAGGAACAAATTAAGATAGTTTAATATTTTTTATAAAAGTCGAGACGAGACCGAGTTTACTTGACCGTTACGAGACGAGATTCTCATATTGGCACCCGAGACGAGATGAGATTTTGCTTTCGAGACCGGGACGAAACGAGATCGAAACACTAATTTCAACGCTCACGTGGGGAAAGATCGCCTCCGGTATGAACGAAATCATGGAGGCTATCGATTTGAAGAACTAAGAAGGGGAAAAACTTTTCCAAGTATCCCCAAGCTACCACAACCTATTTTCAATAGCGCAAAGTTCATTTATAGAATGGGAAGCATTTTAATCGATTTGTATCTGCTAGATTTAATAAAAGTTATAGGATAATTCTTTAGAAAAGCACAAGAAAGAAGTTAGTCTATCAATTATAGTAACGGATTACTGCTGATTTATTCTATTTTTATACCTAGCATTCTATTCTATGTTTTATTATTAATATAAATACTTATCCTGGGCGTAGCCAGGTTTTGGATTAGGAAAAGGGGGGGGGCGAAATCGTTTTAAGTTCAATTAGGAGGGGGAGGAAAACATATTTTTTTTTTAATTATTAAGGGTTTTTGTACTGAAAAAAATTATTTTGTCATTTAGGAAGGGGGAGGCGCCACTCCTGGCTACGCCCATGATACTTGAGTATAAATAAAAAAAATTTGTTACTCGATTATTCTTATAGTATTTTAATCTTATTGTATCTAAAAGCGTGACCTGGGGAGGCAGATAGGGGCTGTTGTCGTAAACTGTGTTATCTACCAAATCTTTGCTCCCGTCCAATCTTAAGCCTCCGCTTGAAATTTATTGAAATCTTTAAATATAAATTTAAAACAATTCTGTTACACAAGAATAATTTTGCACTTGATAATTAATCCTATGATAATAAAAAAGAATTGTTTTTAAATATTTTATTCGACGGCACTGGTAGCCACAAATTTATAATAATAATTCTCATTTCAAAAGATTAATCGAAACATTTGTATCAGGCCTTACAATTTATTAAATTCGTTGTCCTGATTTTCCTTCCCCTATTGTTTTGCCATTTATACCTCACGCTTACTTTTTCACATTATACAAGGACAATTAAAAGTCTAAAGTTGAAATCACCCTTTTTACAACGCGCTCTAATGAAAACATTCCCGCGCTTCGAGCTTTTTCACGCACAGATTTGTATATCCCAAAAAGTACAAATTACATTTACAGAACTTTGCATTGTATTTGCATATGATTTTTTTACAAATTAGAACATGATTCCTAAAAAAAATCATCACATATGATAAGAGCCACTGAACCTTTTGAAACTTTTTTGAGGCGCACGTGCTTTTTTGATTTACATTAAGTTTATTACTATATACTTTAGGCTTTCAGCTCTTTATTATATGTGCTATACAATATTGTGCATATTATCGGTAAATATCTCTTTTTTGACCAATAAAGTTTGAACATACCATGTATGATGAATTTAATATTCTTATTAATCTATGTGATTATAAAATCGATTAATAGAAAAGCTTTTTTATTCTCATTACCTTAAATACCAATTATATTTATTTATATCAGATATAGTTATACTTTTTTTCATCATAAAGTCTCTTATCCCTATATCATATTATTTCAATTGTTCATTTAACTGAGGCCTATAACAAAGCAACGCTTGGCCGGGCACGGCCAGTATTAAATAAAATTGGAATACCTTTGTTATTGGTATTTTAGACACCCAAGTAGGCCCCGTAAAGTTACAATTTTAATACTTTTAGCTTCTTGAATAAAATGAGTGGGCTTTAGGGCATGTAAATTTTTTCAATATTTTTACTGCATATTTATATATCTAGCATTAATATATAACATAAACATATGAGTTCTGATGAATTAGTAAATGTGACTAAAGCATCTTCAAATTCTGCAACATTGATATTTCAAATCGGTGGTAAAAAATCAAAATAATTATATAAAATTGTAAACAATGGTTAAAGATTTTTCAAGCACCTTAGCGAAATTCGTGTCTGCCGAACTATTGCCTTCAAGCTTTAGAATAAAGCATGAGTCCACCAAGAGTTTGTTCCTTTGAAAGTCTCAAACCATAAATCACATTTGCTTGTATTGCTGTTTACATTACCTTTTACATTATAAAGTGGGTAAACGGTGGACTCTAATTGAATTTTCTGTGCAATTTTGCACTACATACAAAAATATTATTTAAAAAGTGGATTGTGTAAATTTTTTGGGGCTTAATATTGGGTTTTACACTATAATTGAATCGTTTAATTTTTGAATGTTAGAGTATGTGTTATAAAATTATATATGTGCACTTTATTGAAATCCTCAAAACTTTTATGTATCTCATACAGTAACACTTTGGTGTTTTAGTGTGCAACTATGAATAATTATGAAAAGTATTCAGTCCTCCCTTAACAATTTAATTAACATGCGATAAATTCTTGAAAAGAGAACTGATAAAGGTTAACTAGGGACCAATATTTATCCAACGGCAACACTTGTTTTTGCCAATGTTTACTAAACCAGCTAGTTCAAATGCGTAAATGACATGTTTTTAAAAGGTTATTGAATAAAATAATGGTTAGCCTTTTGTGTATATTTTTTTATTATATAATAATTCAATAGGGAAAAATTTAGATAATATAAAAAAATTGGAAGTCGAGACATGTCGAGATTTATCGTGGAGACATAACCGATATTTTTCCACACTGAGATGAGACCAGATCGAGATTCTTATAAAAGACGAAACGAGATTTCGCTTTCGACATCGAAAGACGAGATTGAAACTCTAAGGACATCTATCAATAATATCTACAATGTAAACTCTAAAATTATCTACTAACAGCTGTTCGCAAAAATCTAAACACATTACTAACAATTTATAACAAATTTTTTTACCTATACATTATTTATTACAATGTATGGAGTTTTTTGAATGAAAACATAATTTAAAAATGACTCTTAATTTTTAACTATCTTGTTATTATTTTACAATTTTAAGGTGTTGCAATTTATCCTCTAAACATCTATCAACACTTTTAATTATTAAGATATACTGTATATAAATAATAAAACATAGCCCCATTTTTAGTTCTTTAGATCGCGGTTGAATTGGTAAAGCTGTTAACTGTAATTTGCTATTTTATATCCATTTATAATTATTGATTTTTTCATTAAAATATTTTAACGATTTACCAAAAAAACCTTTTAGACGCAATATTAGTTGTGATTCACGAGATGTAAATCTCAAATTTATTTCTGTATTATAATGATGTTTAATTTTGAGATTTGAAACTTTTAAAACTATTATAAAAGTTATCTCAAACTTAATTTAGGACGACCGCCTTATAAACTAACCTTATGGGAGACTAAGTTTAATCACCTAATAAATAAAAGTACTCTTGATAATATTTTATTGGTTTATACAGCAGATATAGGGGAAAACATAGCCCTTCGATCAAATCTTTCATCACTCTGCCAACCTGCTTAAGTTACTTTACTATATAAACTAGTTAGATTACAATTACTTTAAAAAATCGTAACAAATTACGGTTGCAGTTACATTTTTTTAAAGTAACTGAATATAGTGATGGTTATTACCTACAGGAACTGGTTACATGTAATACTACTTAATTAAATTTTCTGTGATTATTTTCTTATAAAAATTAAAGTCCGAATCATTAGAGCTACGCCGTGACCTATAGAAGTGGGAAGCATTTCAGTCAAATTGACTATTTGCTTATAGGGCGAAAGAACTTATGGGATATTAAGAATTACAAAGTAATATGGAGAAGAAATCGCCAGGCAACATCGTCCCCTTGTTATGGATCTTGACAGAAGAGTATTTCTCGAAAGAAGAAAGGTATATGAACCTCGAATTAGATACGAAAGGCTAAAGGATACGTCGACGAACGAAGAATACCATCAAAAAGCCTCCTCACTCTTGGGGGCAAGGAAGTTGCAAAGGGACCTAGACGACGATTGGGAGACGCTATCTAAGGACATTAAGGAAACAGAGATTCGTGTTCTAGGACAGACCAAAGGAGGCAAAGCTATGAATAGGGAACTTTGGTGGTGGGATCAATCGGTTTCCTAATCAATGGAGAGCAAGCACGATTATACCCTTATTTAAAGGCAAAGGAGATTCTCAAGACTGTGGCAATTACAGAGGTATCAAGCTAACTTGCCACTCCTTGAAGCTTATGGAAAGGATCTTAGTAACAAGGCTGAAAAACGAGGTGGAAATATCAATCAATTCGGATTTGTGGCCAGCAAATCCACAATCAACCCAAACTTCGCACTAAGAAAAATGATGGATAAGTATGGTGAAAAGAGGAAAGACCTACATATTGTCTTTATCGACTTGGAGAAAGCTTATAACACGGTCCCTCCCCCGCGATTTAATATGGTGGTGCCTGAGAAAACAAAATATCCCTGACGCATATATACGGCTTATGAAAAATTTTTATAAAGCCTCAAACTCTTGCGTTAGGACGACAGTAAGAAGCTTTAAATCTTTTCGGGTTAAAATTGGATTACATCAAGGATCTGTTTTAAGTCTTTTTTTATTTAATATAATTATAGACACGATAACGAGGGACATTCAAAAGCCATCGCCATGGTGCATGGGCATAGCCAGGGGGGGGCAGGAAAATTTTTTTTCAACGCAAAAACCCTTAAAAATTAAAAAAAAATTACGTTTTGCCCCCCCCCCCCCTTATTCAACGTTTATACGTTTTGCCCCCCCCCCCCCCCTAATCCAAAGCTACGCCCATGCCATGGTGTATGCTATATGCTAATGATATAGTACTATGCGAGGAAACAAGGGAGAAAGTATTTGAAGAAGCCGAAAAGTGGTCAAAGCGCTTAGCTGAAAATGGTTTAAAGATCAACTATCGAAAAAAGGTATACATGGAAATGAACGGTACAAGCACCCCATCGCTGGATGACCATCTAAAGTACCCAAAAGTAGACAGGTTTACATACCTCAGCTCGATGCTACATCAAGAGGGAGGTTGTGCAACAGAAGTCATTGCCCGGATCCAAAAAGGATGGCTTAAATGGCCAAGTATATCCGGTGTAATGTGCGACAAGAAAATGCCAATGGTTGAAGAGCAAAGCTTACAAATCCATCGTAATAGCGGTGTTACTCTATGGAAGTGAACATGGGCATTAAACACCACGGAAGGAAAGCTATTACAAGCCACAGAAATGAGAATGATACGGTGGAGCTTGGAAAATGGGTATTTAACCTATGGTGGACATGATTAACGAAAATCGGCTAAGGTCTTACGGGCATATACTAAGAAGGGACACGGATGACGTAAATCGAATAGTACTGGACATGGAGGTCCGGGGAAGAGAGGAAGGAGACGACCCCGTGTCACGTTGAAAGGGCAAGTCGATAAAGTTATAAAAACTAAAGAGATTACTCAAGACATGACACTCACCCGGTCAACATGGAAGATACTTATCAAAACAAACCCCACGAATTTGGGACCAAATAACTGATAAAGAAGAAGAAGATTGCCTCTCTTACTCAAATATATATATTTTTCTTTAGATTTTAATTTTTTTAGTCCCGAAAAAAATGTGAGCTCAAACAAGATAATTTAATAAACTAACTCGATACATACGCGCGGCTCTATCTTATCGCGGAAATTTAAATTTAATAAATAAATTAGTTTATGGATATAATTTATTACAACTGTCAAATTCGACAGCTAACTACACCGATTCATCACCCTTTAAAAATTTAATAACTTTAGACATAGGTTCCTATGCCTTTATATTAAAACAATCCATTTAATTAGATATTCATAAAAATGTAAGCAAAAAAATCGCACAATTACTTAACAACAGCTCTAGTCAGCGTTAATTAAAAAATATTGCCCAAATTTGAATGTAATAGCTATAGCATTTTAGAATTAACGCGAAAAATTAAAATTTGCTCTTTTTAGAGTCAATAACAATAGTTTGTAAAGTATTAGGATGGCTACATTAGTTACCGTCAACAAAGATACCGTTTAGTAGCTTTGAGGTTATCAGACTACGCAATATGTTAATTCGTGTTTCAATAGAAAGATTCTAACTTTTTATATACTTCTAAACATGTATTATAAAATAGAGGAGGGTATCAAGGTAGCTACTTATAATTGAAAAAGTTATATCAATAAGTAATTTTGATTTTATGGTATTAGACGCGATAAACTTTTATAGGAGGCTGTGGCCTCTAGAGAGGACTCATATAACCAAGAGACTATTAAATAAAAGTTTAATTAAGTAAGTAGCAAGTAAGGTTTTGCAGAACCCGAAAGCATTCGTGTTAAAAATATTTAATAACTAGCGTCAAAAATTTATGCATACCATCTTTTTCCTTAAGGCAGATAAAATAATATTAATCATTCATTAAAATAGCTTAAATATTTGTAAAGCTCGGAAGCAAGTTGCTAGCATCTACCCATACCCTTCCATTTTTAACACTCCTTCTTCTTCTTCTTTATCGTGTTGAAAATCCCACAGACGTGGGGTAAGTTTTTAGCAGCCTCTTCCATCTGAGTCGCGTACATGCCATGCCAATTTCCATCTGTTTGACTTCCATATCCTTTTCGACCAGTCGTTTCCAGGTGGCACGTGGTCTGCCCCTTCCTCTTCTTCCAGGCACGTCCATCTCCAGCGTTCGCCGTGTGACATCGTCCTCGTCTCTTCGTAATACATGGCCGTACCACCGCAGTCGATTTTCTCTTAAGAAGTCCTTCGTCGCTTGTATACCCATCTTTGTCATCAAGGATTCGTTCGTCATGCGATCCAGCTTGGTGTAGCCTAAGCTCCATCGCACCATTCTCATTTCCGTGGCTTGCAAGAGTTTCTCTTCCGCGGTGGTTACAGCCCATGTTTCGCTCCCGTAAAGCAAGACCGGTCGCACGATGGTTTTGTACGCCTTGCTTTTCAACCAAATTGGTATCTTTTTGTCACACATGACACCGGAGATGCTGCGCCACTTGAGCCATGCTTTCTTGATCCGAGAATGGACTTCGGCGGTACATCCTCCCTATTGATGTAATAGCGAGCCAAGATATGTGAACTTATCAACCTCCGTGTACATTGGACCGTCATTTTTGTGCATTTGCGGACTACCGCTTATCATTTGCATGTAAACCGTTTTATTCTCGCTGACCTTTAGACCGAATTCCGAAAAACGTTCTGACCATTTTTTCGCCTGATGAAAAACTCTTTCTCTTGTTTCATCGCATAGGACAATATCATCGGCATATAGCATAGTCCAAGGGGCTGGCTGTGCAAGTCCTTTGTTATTGTATCCATAATTAGATTAAACAAGAATGGGCTTAACGCTGACCCTTGATGTAGTCCAATCATTATTCGGAAGGGTTTCGTTTCTCCTACGGTAGTCCTAACAGATGCAACCGCGCCATTATACATTTCCTTGATAAGTCGAACATATCCTTCGGGTATATTTCTGGCTCTAAGGGACCACCATATCTCGGAACCGTATCGTAGGCCTTTTCTAAATCGATGAAGACCATGTGTAAGTTCTTTCTTATGTCGCCATATTTTTCTATCGTCTGCTTCAACGCAAAGATTGGATCCATCGTTGATTTACCGGCCACGAATCCAAACTGATTGGGCGAGAGACAAACTTCGTCATTGAGCCTTTTCACTAGCACCCTTTCTAGTAGTTTTAGTGAGTGGCAGGTCAACTTGATACCTCTAAAGTTGCCACATTCCTGCGCATCTCCTTTGCCTTTGTATATGGGTATGATCGTACTTTCCCTCCATTGGTCAGGGATACGACTCTCATACAGCATAGCGTTAAATAGGCCTGTCATTATGTCGATTCCTTCTCCTTTGCACCCAAGCCAAGCTTCGATCGGTAAATCATCGGGACCTAGCGCTTTCCCTTTCCGCGTCTTCGTTAGTTGCGCTCCTACTTCATAAGCTTGCAATGGTAAAACCAAGTTCGAGTTCGGTTCCACCCTCTCTAGCGGTCTTCTATCATTCGCTTTGTTCATCATATTTTGGAAATAATCTTTCCATCTTTTGATGACTTCCTTCTGTTTGCACAACCTTCGTCCCTCTTCACTTTTAATGACTTTCAGTGTCCCGACATCTCGACTTTTTTTCTCCCTAATCTTTGCGAGTTTATACATGACTATGTCGCCGCCCTTGGTATCGAGCTTGTTTGCCATCTCGGTGTAAGCCTCGTTCTTCGCTAGCAACCGCTATCTTAGCTCTGCGTTTCGCTTCACGATATGCCACGTAGTGTTCTCCTCTCTTCGTTTTGTACCATCGTAGCTACAACGCCTTCTTTTCTTCAATAGCCTCTTTGACCGAGTCATTCCACCACCATAGTTCATGCTTGTGAGCTCTGCCGCCCTTAGTTCGTCCCAAGATTTGAAAGGCCGTTTCCTTTAGAACATTTGCAACGGTGTCCCACCTTTTGTTAATGTCGCCCCCCAAGCCTGCAACCTTCAAGAGCGGAGTTGTTCGAGCGTGAAACATTTCATTTGCACGATCATCCTTAAGCTTTTCGTACTTTGTCCTTGGTGTGTAGACTTTTCTCCTTTCGGGAAAAATCTTCCTTGCTATATCGAGGACAACTAACCGATGTTGTTTGGCGATTTCTTCCCCGGGTATAACCTTGCAATCTTTAACTTGCCACAAATTTTTGCGCTTCAATAGGATGTAGTCGACCTGTGTAAGGTGATCCCCACTGCTGTACGTCGCTAAATGATCGGTACGCTTCTGAAAGAAGGTATTCACTATGGCCATATCGTAAGCTTGCGCCATCTGTAGTAACTTCTCTCCCTCTTTATTCTTAACCCCATAGCCATGCCCGCCGTGATTTCGTTCGTACACGCCCCTTTCTTCCCCAACGTGCCTATTAAAGTCTGCTCCGATGATGACATTCTCGTCAGGCTTCACGTAGCGTATTTCTTTATCGAGCTTCTCATAAAATTGGTCCTTCTCATTTTCGGAACATCCAACCTGGGGCGAATACGCACAAATAACATTGACAAGGCCGCCTTGATACGCCAGCTTTATGCACATCAATCTATCCAGAGCTGTTAAGGTGCGCGCACCGGTTTTGCGGTGCGACGTGCTGGTGCGCGCACTTTTTTAAAACCAAGAGCGAGTGCGGGTGCGCGCACCTTATTCACTCGGTGCGCGTGCGAAATTGCGCTCCTTTTGCGCACATTAAGAATTTATATATCGCATAGCATATCTCGCAAATTAACATTGAAGTAAAACAACATCAAAGATACATTTATGTTCCTGGTGGAGGAGATAACAAGGCGGGAAATTTAATTAACATCGATAGACAATATAATTAATTAATATATCCGCCATATTTTATATTATTCGCCTATTTACTTTATCAATTATTGCTTAAAACGTTTTGGTGTATCATAAATAATATTGCAATAGAAGTTGAAGTATAATTAGAGAAACAAAAACAGACAGGTAATTAGGATAAATAATTAACAATATTGTAATATTTCTATTCAGTGTTTTTTGGAAAGCAACAGAAGGGGTAGCCTGACAGATAGTCACCTCGAAATGCTTTTAATCATGAATGTCAATAAAATGCTATTTTAATTGTTTTTTTTGTATCTTTATTATTTTTATAATTATAATAAATCGGCATAATAAAAGTTTTTAATTGAACATTGTAATATATTTAGAATTTAGATAGAGTGTAAAAAATTATGGGTGCGAGTGCGCGCACCGGGTTTGCGGTGCGAGTGCGCGCACCTTTGTTAAAATTGGTGCGGGTGCGAGTGCGCGCACCGAATTTTCTCAAAGTGCGGGTGCGAGGGCCCCACCGGTTTTTTAGGTGCGATTAACAGCTCTGAATCTATCCGAGCATCGTTTGACTTCGACTACCTTGTCCTTAAAGGAATCGCTAAGCACTATACCGACCCCGTTCTTCCGTGATGGGGAACCCGAGTAGTATAGCTTGTAACCATCTCCTAGCTCCCTGGCTTTTGTTCCATGCCACCGCGTTTCTTGTAGACACGCTATGTGTATCCTTCGCCTTTTTAGCATCTGCGCAACCTCGATGCTCTTCCCCGTCAGCGTGCCCACATTCCAGCTGGCCACTCTTGTCTGTTCGACATCTAGATTCCTTAACCGCCTTCGTTGTGAGTGAGGCGGTAACCCTTGTATACTTTTCACATTGCACGGGCGGATGATGCAATGCGCGTCGTTTGTGGAGGACGCCCTAGCATTCTGGTATAAGTTCGTATTTGAAGCTGCCATGTTGTTTGGAGTTGCTTTTTACAGCCGGCTTCCGACCTGACGCCAACCCTCCACTTTTTTCACACGGACTTGGGACCGTCGTTGGTAGTGTTATTTTTAACACTCCTTATTTTTTTATAAATCAACAACCGATCTAAAACTAACATGGGCTTAGCTTTGTTTTTTGATTTGAAATGCCTTTCCAAACACAATTATCTCTTGCATTAGATTTTAATGCCAAACCTAGAATTTTAAGTTGAATCATGATTTTAATAAAACTTTCTTGCATTATATCTGACCCCATCAGGCAGATAATATAATGTTTAATCATTGCCTCAGTCGATATCGCTTCCAACTTTAGGTCCTTTTTTACGAACCAAACAATATTTATGCCGCTCACTAGCGACTTGGGACCCGAATCATTTTATAAAATTATGAAGACGTTTTTTAAAAATGTATGGTAAAAGATTTACCCAGGATGTATTACAAGGAATTGGCTAAAAAAACATAAAATAGGGCCTACTTTCTGCGTTATATCTAATGGTAGTGAGCAAGGCCCGAGTCCAACCACCCTAAAATAATATTCTTACTTTTAATTTTTGCTAAAATTTTTAGATACGCTTGGTTTAATTTTGTATAAATGCCAAACTTGTATTAATAAATAATATAATGATGATATAAGCAACTGTTTACTCTAATAATTGAGAAAAGACCTGAAATTAGTGTTGCCTTAGTAAGCTATCACTTCCAAAAACGTAAAAACAATTATTAAAGCACTAGAATAGAGTATTTTATTTGTCTTTTTAATACACCGTTATTGACAATCAATTATCTTAGAAATTAATAAATCCTTCCTCTTTGACCCTACTCGGATTCCCAGTCGGAGGCCCTATTCCCATATTAGAATTGTTAGAAGAAATTAGTCGTAGACAATCAGACATGAATAATCTTTTCAAACACCTTCCCGCGCACCAAGCATTTTTTCTTGTAAAAAACTTCTACTTAATACCTAAATGAATGCATAGCTTTCGGTCCTCCGCTGTGTTGTTAGATAGCGAGGCCTTGATCAAGTTTGATGCAAAACTTAGGTCTTTAACAGAAGAAATTACCAATCTAACCCTAGGCTCCACACAATGGCAACAAGCTTGCCTTCCAATAAAACTAGGAGGGGGCGGGAGGTCTATGCTTAGGCTCAATAGCCTCCCTTTCTCTCTCGGCAATTATATCAAGCTGTCTGTCCAATGAACTCTTCATTTCAACATTAGCCCCACAGCCCGATAACTTACTCGACGTTGTCTTCCAACAATAGAAAGACTTTTTATCGTCCTACTCAAACGCAAAAGTGTTGGAATGGCCCTCTCTCTGTCCAAGTGCCTCTTAAAGTCTCTTACTAATGGCGCTTCGGCAGTACAACTTCCAGCGCTTAACAGCTTAGCTTTACGCTCAGGTCACGAATGGCTTGAAGCCATCCCAAGCCGTAACCTCGGATTACTCTTATCCAACAACGAATCGCATCGCAGTAGGCATAAGATTAGGATGCAATATAGTTGCTGAACAGACTTGTTCACTTTGCAATAATTCCGTAAAATTGAATGGCCATCGTGGCCTATACGGTAATCGCAATAAAGCCCTATACCTTCGACATACGGGGTTAACAAACTTATACATGACTATTTTACCAAACTGGTTTCCCCCCTATTCTTGAACCCACAGGCCTCTGTGAAGATAAAAAACGACCCGATGGCAAAAATATAGGTGCTTGGGAAAAAGGATTCAATTTAGCATGGGACTATACATGTACTGATATTTGCCCCATCTAATCACAACAAAGATTCCCTGTCTTCAGGCGAGGCTCTGAAAATTTCAAAAACACAGAAATTAACAATACTATAATTTTTTGTCCTATAGCTACAACAACCCTAGCCACCAAGCCTTACAAATTATTAAAAAAATAGGATCTCTTTACTATCCCATGATAATCGCCAATCGTTTTTTATAAGACAGAAAATCGGCACAACTATCTCTAAATATAATTCATTAGCCATAGCGGAATGTTTTCCCAATATTTATAATTCTTAACTTTTTTTATTTATATCACTCACAAAATAGGTTTTTTATAAAAAATAAAAATTAATTTATAGACATTTTTAAAATAAAATTTAGAATTATATTAAAATAAAGCATTATAAATTTTGGAAGATTTATCCATATATGTGTATCTATCTTTATTGAGACATCAACAGTATATTCACTAAGGCTTTATTTTAAATTTAAGGGGAAAGCAGTGTTTACTTTTACTTTAGCACGCTTAGTAGTGAAGTCATTGAAGCGTAAAGAGATAGTCATCTAAATACCAAGAACTTATATTATGAATTATGATAGGTAAGCTTACTTGTCATATGTTAAATGGTCTCCTATATAACAACTAAACTAAAAGCAAACCCGCTATGTAATTAAGCTAGCCATATTACATAATTATTAAAAAATTAAAAAATATTATAACATTTTAATGTGAACAATACATACATTCAAGTTTGTCATATAAAGCAAAATTCAACATTTTGAAATAATAAATATTTTTAATGTTAATTTATCTTAAAGGAGTACCCTTAATGAAAAGAATATGTTCATAATTAATGTAATATAAATTCCCGTAATTAATATTATTAAAGGCGCTTTATAATAATCAATAATTCAACTTACTCAGGTAATATGTAGAGAATATATATTTAAATATCAGCCATGTATATAACTTATTTAGACAATAACAATATGATTAATATGTTTTGACTCAATCCTAATTTCAATAACCTACAAACATGGCAGAAGCAACTGTAAACCCCTTGAATACAAGAGAACATATTAAAATATAAGTAGTCCTATAACAAGCCGTTACTAATATTCGAAAAGTGAATACCTCCGTTAAAAAATAAATCCGTTTCTATTATTATTGATTATTAAATTAAAAACTCGGGCCTTCGGCCCTCGTGGGAAGGGGGAGGGGAGAAGGGAAGGGGAGAAGGGAAGGGGGGACGACTCATCTTTACTTCGTATAAATGTATCATATTTGCTATGCAATTTATGGGCGAGAAAGGTGGGAAGGGGCGAGAATGCCTATAGGGGGGTATTAAATGCCTAATGATTAATTAATTATTAATACAAATTTTCCATTTATAGGCAAAATGTAATATAGGCAAGGGTTAGGGTTAGATTTAGTGTTTGCATCTAGTTGCGTATTACATTAGTTTTTACGGCCTTTAGTGATTATGGGTCTAACAAACATTATATTATAAAACATCACAATGTTAAGAATTTGCAGAATTGTTGGGAGAAATCTTTGTTGAATTTGAACAATTTTTAATTAAAAAAATCAAAAATTTGGCGAATGGTCATTTTTTCTCCATTGGTCAGTACCAACAGATACTCTATAAGTCAATGATAGCCAAAAAAAACGGAAAAAAAAATTTGATGCTCACTTTGGCCAATGGTCATTTTTTCCATCGGTCAGCAGCCAGCACACGGTAAAAATGGATATAAATTCATAAGAGTAAAAAAAACGAAAAAAAAAATTTTGAATCACATTTTAGCTAATGGTCATTTTATTCCATTGGTCAGCAGCCAGGACACGGTAAAAGTGGATATAAATTCATAATAGTCAAAAAAAACGAAAAAAAATTTTCGAATCACATTTAGGCCAATGGTCATTTTATTCCATTGGTCAGCAGCCAGCGGACGGCCAAAAAGTCATAATAGCAATGGTAGGAACAGGAACAATCATAATAGTCAAAAAAAACGAAAAAAATAATTTCGATTCACATTTTGGCCAATGGTCATTTTTTCCATCGGTCAGGAGCCAGCGGACGGCCAAAAAGTCATAATAGCAATGGTAGTAACAGGAATAAGCATAATAGTCAAAAATAAACTCGGATTCACATTTTAGCCAATGGTCATTTTTATATGTCAAGCAACTCGTAATCTTTATTTCCAGCCAATCAATAAGTACAACAAGCGTAATAACGACAAATCACGATCAATCAATTGTATAATGTTTTTCCAGTCAATCAATAAATGTAAGTGAATATGTAAGTGTTAGGATGATGGCCTTGAGAGATCGTCGTGGAATCGGTCCGGTAGGATGAGTGTCAACTAAGTGTAATCGGAGGTATTTTATTGCGGGATGTTAAGCTTGTGGTTGATAATCGTAGGAAGTTAGAAGGGCAGGTATCTTGTCTGGCTCTTGATGGATTATTGCCGCTGGAACCACGTGTCTACAATGAGAAATAAACATCCCACCACCCGCAGGGCTACACGTGTCCTGATTAAAAAATTAACAACCTCCTCCTGCAGGACTAAAAAATAACTAAACAAAATAACTAAATAAAATAACTGAATAAAATAACTGATCTTTCGTGGTCAACATCTCGCTATTTAAAACCCTGTCGAAGCGCCTCTCATTTGAATGGAGAATGCTTCCAGACAGTTGGATATATTGCACGTCTCCACTAACTTGAGACTGCCATTAGCATATTCGTTTACTTCTAATTTTAGTTAGCACGCTATCTCATTTGCGTAAGCGCCTTCATTAGTTTGTAAACATTAACTAAATCATACCTACAACAGAACCATTGGTATACCTTTTATGCAAATAATTTCACACCTACAACACCTTCCCCTTTTACCTTTTCCTGCACCTCCCATTTAGGGCCAAGGTAAAGCTGCTGCAGGAACTCCCACACCTCTATCGGTATCTATTGTTAAAATATTGGATGTCTTATCGTCTACACGTAACTGAAAAGTAAGCCTTCCTAAGATCTATCTTTGAAAAGATTTTAGAACTTTCTAAATTAGCTAACATTATTTCGATCCTAATTAGGGGTTATTAAAAATCCATCAAACATTTATAATGTCATTGACCTTATCAACCCAAATAAAAGGTATTAGACTGGTAGGGCAAAAACGAGGACTTGCATCTGAGTGTACCCTTATCGACAAAACGTTATCATTCAAACAACCTAGTTTCTCACGAAAAAATCAACTATATTCCACTTTAATTCTATCAATGCTCTAATGCCACAGTCTCCCGACGTACTGACCATCACAATCAACCCAACAGGGGTCATAGGCTTATTATCGAAAACCCTTGCCCCTAACACCGAGGTTGGCTCATTAACAGAATCCATTGCCTCATTAATAACAACCAAGGATTTATGCATAGATGCTACCTTAAAACCGGGTGTTGCATGGCCATCAGCATTATTAATTGAACAATTGATTTTCATTTCTACCACTATAGTTTTTACCAATGTCCCACCAATTAACCATAGGACCCATAATGATAATATTATCTATTTTTTCATCGATAACGAATAACTTTAATTCTAAAACTTCCTCGTTTGCACATACTCGAACTTTAGTATTCCCGACAAGTTTAATCTTCGAACCGTCTAATTGTTCTACTAAAACATGCCTTTTATTTATTTATGCTTTTAAAAGGCCATAATTTTAACAAAATTACATTTACTTATAACATAAATTGAGACCCCAGAATTTACCAAAAAATTTATTTGCTTACCTTCAATATTTAAATAAACCACCGGAGTTTGTGAAAAACCATAAATGAGCGTTAATTAAAGTTACGGGGGCCAGGATCTAGAGAATTTTCCTGCGTGCCCCTGACAACAAATTTATCACTATTATCTTGCATACCGTTAGAACGTTGCTACCCTGTCGCCTATATATTGTCTATAATGAGCTGTGTTACTTTAAAAATTATTCACCCTACTCATTTGCATAAGCGATTTTAGTTACCAAAAATATACAATTATTATCTGTGCTAAAACCATGAGAAGACATATTTTCACTTATGGCCAAAATTAATAAAATTACATGAAGCCTTAGGCCCAAACATGATAATAAAAATTCGATAAGTGATCGAACAAAAATGAAGAAAATAAATTTATAGCGTTGACACCCACAATTTAATTAAAGTCCCTCTACAGGAGGTAGTCTATACTCAAAAGACCATTAATGATAAGACAAACGACTTGTCGATAAAAATTACATTGAAAAAAATGAAAACGCCTCTTTTGGCAAAAATATAACCCACAATCAAATGAGTTAAATTATCGCGTCCATTTTTTATTTAAAATGAAAAATCAATAAAGCAAAATATTACGCAAGAATATACTAATAATATGTACAATATAGCAGGAGAATATATCAATAATATGTAAAATATAGCAGACTAATTGAAAATACAACGTAAGAATCAATAATTTAACCTCAAAAATATTCTAATTATCAAGTGACACTACAAAAATTAAAATTAAAATAATTAAGATTAACGAAGATTTTTCCATCAAAAACAAATTATACCTCTGACGGTTCTTCGGATTACTTTTGCACGTCCTGCCAAATTCGTTTGTCCTTCGGGGGCTCTCCTCGTCGTGCTACAATTGTACTAACCCAATTGAGACAACGTGGTCCTTCTTTCCTTTTCTTTTGTATACACTTTGAACGTCTAACGTCACGAATCTCGTGCTATGACGGTTCTTCGGCTTGTTGCTGGCGTCCGCTCGTGGGTTTCTTTCTCCTCGTGCTACCAATTAATATGTCAAGCATCTCCTAATCTCGTGCTACCAATTTTATATGTCAAGCAACTCGTAATCTTTATTTCCAGCCAATCAATAAGTACAACAAGCGTAATAACGACAAATCACGATCAATCAATTGTATAATGTTTTTCCAGTCAATCAATAAATGTAAGTGAATATGTAAGTGTTAGGATGATGGCCTTGAGAGATCGTCGTGGAATCGGTCCGGTAGGATGAGTGTCAACTAAGTGTAATCGGAGGTATTTTATTGCGGGATGTTAAGCTTGTGGTTGATAATCGTAGGAAGTTAGAAGGGCAGGTATCTTGTCTGGCTCTTGATGGATTATTGCCGCTGGAACCACGTGTCTACAATGAGAAATAAACATCCCACCACCCGCAGGGCTACACGTGTCCTGATTAAAAAATTAACAACCTCCTCCTGCAGGACTAAAAAATAACTAAACAAAATAACTAAATAAAATAACTGAATAAAATAACTGATCTTTCGTGGTCAACATCTCGCTATTTAAAACCCTGTCGAAGCGCCTCTCATTTGAATGGAGAATGCTTCCAGACAGTTGGATATATTGCACGTCTCCACTAACTTGAGACTGCCATTAGCATATTCGTTTACTTCTAATTTTAGTTAGCACGCTATCTCATTTGCGTAAGCGCCTTCATTAGTTTGTAAACATTAACTAAATCATACCTACAACAGAACCATTGGTATACCTTTTATGCAAATAATTTCACACCTACAACAGTCATTTTTTTCATTGGTCAGCAGCCAGCGGGCGGCCAAAAAGTCTTATTATCAATGATAGTAACAAGAACAATCGTAATAGTCAAAACTAAAACGAAAAAAAAACTTGGAATCACATTTTGGCCAATGGTCATTTTTTCCATCGGTCAGCAGCCAGCGGACGGCCAAAAAGTCATAATAGCAATGGTAGTAACAGGAAAAATCATAATAATAAAAAAAAAACAAAAAAATAAACTTCGATTCACATTTTGGCCAATGGTCATTTTTTTCATTGGTCAGCAGCCAGCAGACGGCCAGAAAGTCTTATTATCAATGGTCATAACAAGAACAATCATAAGAGTCTAAAAATCCGAGATTCTAACCCAAACCCTTGTAGTGGAGGGCATAGGGTAATTATAGCAATTAATATCAATGTTACCCAATTCAAAAACGAATAGATATACTTATGCATTAATTTAACGTAGCAATTAAAACCCGACCCCGCCCGAAAGCGAGGGAGATAGAGATGTGGGGTGGGGCACCTCTTAATTTAAAAAATAACACAGCGAGAGAGATAGAGATGAGGGGTGGGGCACCTCTTTCTCATGCATTAATTTAAAAAATCTATAACCTAATATACCCAATGCAAATAGATAGGGATGGACGGACGGACGGACAACAAAAAACGAGCCCATAAATTGCATAGCAATTAATAAATTTAATTAAATGAAATAGACCTTAATTTTACATTGCGGGCCATTTATCTTCTCTTAATAAATTGCCTCAACTACGTCAGTTTTTATAAAAAACTCGTTTTCAAAGAGTTTCTTAGACTAATTTATCACCTAAATGACGCTAAAGTTAATAGCTTGACAATAAATTACATATAAGCTAGTTAAAAATTATAAACGCCTTTACACACCTTTAAACATTTTAGATAAAAATTCTTGTGATGAAATTTGACACTAACATTTATATTTGAAATATGCATCGATAGACAGTGATTCAGAACTTTTAAAAAATTGCACGGATATTTATTGGACAATACTTTGGCTTACATTTTCTGCGATTCTTCTTCTTTATCAGTTATTTGGTCCCACATTTGTGGGGTTTGTTTTGATAAGCTTCTTCCATCTTGACCGGGTGAGTGCCATGTCTTGATTAATCTCTTTAGTTTTCATAACTTTATCGACTTGCTCTTTCCACGTGACACGGGGTCGTCCTCTTCCTCTCTTCCCCGGTACCTCCACGTCCAGTACTTTTCGATTTATGTCATCAGTGTCCCTCTTAGTATATGCCCATACCAACTTAGCCGATTTTCGTTAATCATGTCCATCATAGGTTAAATACCCATTTTTGTTATGAAAAAGTCATTCGTCATATGGCCGAGCTAGTATACCCCAAGCTCCACCGTATCATTCTCATCTCTGTGGCTTGTAATAGCTTTCCTTCCGTGGTGTTTAATGCCCATGTTTCACTTCCATAGAGTAACACCGTCATTACGATGGATTTGTAAGCTTTGCTCTTCAACCATATTGGCATTTTCTTGTCGCACATTACACCGGATATACTTCGCCTTTTTTTTTAGATCCGGGCATTGACTTCCGCTGCGCGACCTCCTTGTTGATGTAGCATCGAGCCGAGTATGTGAATCTGTCTACTTTTGGGTACTTTAGATGGTCATCCAGCGATGGGGTGCCTGTAACGTTCATTTCCATGTATACCGTTTTTCGATCGTTGACCTTTAAACAATATTCAGCTAAGCGCTTTGACCACTTTTCGGCTTCATTGAATACCTTCTCCCTTGTTTCCTCGCATAGTACTATATCATCGGCATAGCATACACCATGGCGATGACCTTTGAATGTCCCTCGTTATCGTGTCTATAATTATATTTAAAAAAGGGACTTAAAGCAGATCCTTGATGTAATCCAATTTTAACCCGAAAGTTTAGAGTCCCCAACTGTCGTCCTAACGCATAAGTTTGAGGCTTCATAAATATTTTTCATAAGCCGTATATATGCGTCAGGGATATTTTGTTTCATCAAGCATCACCATATTAAATCGCGGGGAACCGTGTCATACGCTTTCTCCAAGTCGATAAAAACCACATGTAGGTCTTTCCTCTTTTCACCATACTTATCCATCATATGTCTTAGTGCGAAGATTATGTCGATTGTGGATTTGCCGGCCACAAATCCGAATTGATTAGCCGATATTTCCACCTCGGTTTTCAGCCTTGTTACTAAGATCCTTTCCATAAGCTGCAAGGAGTGGCAAGTTAGCTTGATACTAGAGGCCTATAAAGTGACTTTCAACCCGAACCCGACCCGAAAGCTTTTTAAAATTTTAACCCGAACCCGACCCGACCCAAAAGCGTTTTTAAATTTTTAACCTAAACCCGACCCGACCCGAAAGCGTTTTTAAATTTTCAACCGGGACCCGACCAAGTAGAAAAATTTGAAGATGAAAAATTTATTCGACAGAAATGATCATACAAAATTTGATTAATAAATTTATTAAATTGATTTACTATAATTATATGTATAAATATTGTGGCGTCTACAATTTTGGGGCGTAAATTTGACCTTCTTAAATTGAATATTTAATTATATCTTTATGTTGCAGGCCTCTACTTAATACCCCTGTAATTCCTACAGTCCTGAGGGTCTCCTGCCTTTAAACAAGGGTATAACCGTGCTTGTTCTCCATTGATTCGGAATTCGCTCTTCTACCAATATCTGCGATTCATAATTTTAAGTTTGCTTTTTTATTTAATAAAAGTGTAAGACCATAAATTTATATAGAAGCAAAATTAATTTTAAAATAAAAAACATAATCAAAGACATTTTATAGATAACCATAGAGTTACAAATTTTTGGCACGTTTTGTAATTAAACAGGTGTCAGTCTATACATATATATTGATTTTTGTAATGTATTTCGCAAAATGTTTTAGTGCCATTAATAAGCTATTAATTATGTTCTCTTTGCAAAATGGTATAAAAACATTTTACTTAAGTTTCTCTCACAAAATTCTCAAAAATAGCAGACCATGAGAAAACACTATATTTATATAATACGGCGGTAAAATTTTATTCTTATATTATATATAATTAAAAAATTAATAAAAGATTATTACAAAAAAACACAAAATGTTATACCTGAATGTTCACAACTCATTATTTGATTATGTTAACTAAATTATAAAAAATATAATGTTGATTTGGTGCATAGATTCACCCTATGATTTATTCATTATTATAAAGATTAAAAAGCTCTCAATAAATTTGCATTTTAATATAAAAAAACTAGATGACAAACGATATAATTTTCATTTCATTAATTTTAAATAAAACCAGGATTTATGAGTTATTTCCACATCGTATGTTGAAAATTTTGTTATAAACATAATTTCGTTATCGTCCTTTTATTTAATGATTAATAAAGGAAAGGTATTTATAAACATTTTTAACCAGTATATTTAACGACGTGACAATGATAAACAAAGATTAATTAACTGAAATGCTATGTGAGACGAGGAAAAATAAATAATGTATAATGTTAAAAGATCCATTTCTAATAATTTAAATAAAGTTTAAAATCGTTATGTTTATCCTTATATCATTTTATAAAGGCAAAACTTATAATCTGTGTTTTTCCCTTTATTTAGGAAACGTTCAATACTACCTCTACTCAAAATTATCTTTAAAAAGCACATTTTTTAACAAAAATTATAAGCAATGATCATCATTAATGTGCAGAGAATTATTTAGCCGATTTCGCAATCATCCGATATATAGCAACCCCAGACAAGTTGCCAAAAGAAATTTATGTATAGAGGTAAACAGTTGGGCCCATAAACGATAATAAATAATGGGCTCGGGTGAGGTCTAAAAAATTAAAGCCAACTAGCGGTCATTAGCTAGTCTATTTGGGAAAGCAAAATAAAAGTCTTTTACAGAAGCAAAAGTCTACAGCCATTAAAAACCCGTCTAAGTTTCCACGGCAATTATTAAAAAATTACAAGTTGGACGGATGGACGGACAACCAAAAGCGAGCCCATCAATTGCAAAGCAATTAATTTTATTAAATTAAGCAACTGTACAAATCACTGTCTGTGACAACAACGACAGTTCAAATGGGCATATTTTATTTTAATGGTAAAGGACCTAGTATCGCTTGAGATTATATTTTCACAAACGAAAACCTAGAGATAGCATAAAATGATAAGACTGTATGCTGTCCCCTTGGCGCATTCTATTTCTATGCTCTATTGCTACTTATTGGGTGTTAAGACGTTATCTTTTCAAGTAGGGATATGGAGATTTAACTTAGGAATCCAAATATCTTGGAAATCTTTTCCCACAATAATTGCAATAACTTTAACTAATAAGGCTTTAGTTCGGGTTACCAATTTCATCGCAATTTTCATTCTGGGATATATATATTATACATATTTTTCAGTTATAATTTCTTTCTTTCGCTCAAAACTATGGTGAGCCTTTATATTCTTAAAACTTTTCATTGCACAATCTCTAATGTTCATTAAGTTTTATGTTATTTTAACATTATACTTTAGATTGATTAAGGTATTGAGACCTTATCCTGCTTGCAACTGTCATGAAAAAGAATAACTTAAAAAGTTTTTAAGTAGCTTTAAGATTAATTTATACAAAATTAGCAAACTTAAGAAATTCAAGATGGTTATAACCCTCCTGTCTCTCAATCTACCCTAAGCGTTAGTGTTTAAACCTGTTTCTAAAAAGTAGTGAGATAATCAAACGGATTCGATTTCTCTAAATTTTAGTTCACATATTATAAATTAATCAACTCTAAAGGAAGGCAACATTCTAAAAATGATTACTACAATAATTATTTCAAATATATTTTACAATAAAAATATTGTTCAGAAAACTAGGTTTCATACATATCTATCATTTGATGTCACAGTATTAAAAATCGTAATGACATGACACACAATTAAAAAATTTCACACAATGATTTCGAGAAGGGGTTTTTCTGTGATGATATAAATAATTTACTATACACACGATTGGGCATAATTTTACAGCTCATAATTGTATCGATAACGAGGCAATACAAAATGCACGCGCGATTAGGTGGGTATAATGTGCATTGTTCTACCATTAAAAATAAATATATATAGATTCTACTAGTGAATGCGTGTGTGTTCATGAGTTAAAACTAATGCCCCCTCCACCTAAAATGCATAGTTTCGAGATTATGTCATTTAAATGCCCTTAAAAAATAAACTTTCTGCAATTTGGTGCGTTGCATTTACAGGGGATGCGAGCTGTGTCCGTTATTTTTAAGGAAACGTCTCGCGTCTCCTGCATGCTAGCGTTCATGATGAGCTTTTGTGCGTTAGCTTCCATCGCAGTATCGTGCATGGTGGATGCATTGGACAAGAGATCATGATTAAGAGCTTGATCATAACAATCACTTTCCACGTTAGAGGAACTGCATACCTCTTCGGGATCCGCTTTTATTTCTAATGGATATCCAATCACACCATTACCGATATCATCGTAAGGTGGGGTATCTAGTCCCGCGGAGGCCAATAGGGGTAAATCCGATTTGGTATTTTTAAGGGTAGAAAATACCTTACGCGGTGTGCTATAGGGACGATATGGTTTTAAATTATCAGTCTGCATTAATTCGGCATCGACATCTTCAAACTTGTTAACAACTTTTGAGTCGGATGTTTCGGAATTGGTTTCTTTGTAAGAATCCTTAGAACTGATAGAGGAAGACGGGGGTGTGAGGAGATCTAATTGCTGATGAAAGTCTACATAGTGCAACAATTTTTCCTTAATAGGCATCTCATATGTATGACAACCGCTAACATAACTTTTATTCAAGTGCATGACGGTGGCATTTCTTTTTTCCGCTTGGAAGTTGTTGTTAGCTAAAATAGTAAGGGGTAAATGACCAAACGTTTAAACCTACCAAAATTGAGGTAATCAAAGGTTAGCTCTTCTCCCTTCTGTATATCACATCTAGCAAAAAGAGCGATTCGAGGCAGCCTTATATCTAGGTTGTTTATGTAGACGGCATAAACGACGAGATTGGGGTCGCACTATGCAAAAAAAAGAGTATAAACTAGCTACGATAGAGAAATGCGATAAAATTATAATTTTTATATAGTCAATAAAATACCGAATGGTTAACGAAATGGGATATATTCCCAAAATGACCCGCATCTATGGTAAATGCGTTGTCCTGATCGCAGAAATCGAGGTCAAAGAGATATGTTATGCCGTTCGAATCGTATATTTGTCCACGCATCTCGGCCTCTTCATTCGTTATAATCTAAAAAAATATAACTGCAAAGCTTTTAATTATTACTTCACCAATATATTCCATCACAAAAGTATTTTTCCAAATTCGCTGTTGCGTTCTAACGCCCCAACCCCGACCATCTTCGGTACGAAATATGGAAAATTTAAGGGACAAATTTCCCTTTTGAACGACCCTGTACTGGCACAAGTTGGTATCACATTTACAAAGTTTGTTGCATTCGTAGATAGGGACACCAGATGTGAGCCTGACTCGACCCCTTTTATTATAGGGCAACCTGGAGCCAGACATAACGCTACAGCACTTTTTAATCCTCCTTTTTAAAACGTTTTCATTTTCAACTTTAAGCTTCTTATTACTACATCCCATTGGTTCCATTTCCTCGATAAAACAAGTTTGACAGTTATTGGGGCAATCACAACCAATTACTGGTTCATTGGGAATGATTACATTTTTGCCGGGAATATAATCGTTAATAAATGTAAAGTAGTTGGGAGGATGGCAATCATCAACTTCATTACTGACTTGAACCTGCTCACAGCCTATGATAGAATTGATTTGGAATTCCCACTCTTTCAATGCTTTTTGTAATTTAGCATGCTCAAAAAAACTTTTGATTTTTAAGGGATAATGATCAGGTAGAGATAATAGATGTTTAAGGTCTTTACAGGTAAAATGTTGCTTGCTCAGATTAATTTCAAATATATTATGCTTATAAATAGGCTTTCCCAATTCCTGTAATTTCAAAACCTTATCAAAATGTTGCTGATTTAAGTTTAGGCTTAAACATAGTTTTGATTCTTTAAGCTTTGTAAATGATTCACGAATAGCAAGACAATTGTATAGATTTTTGACTGGCTCCCAAGTATTATATTTATGACTCCAATTTTTCCATTTAACATAATAAAATGCCACACCCTAAAAAATTATTTTCCCTTAAAAATTTACATTACTTTAATTGTTATATAATCCAATATACATTCAACTTCAAAATCTGTTTCATCAGTTATAACTAAGAAAATAATTTGATATTATAATTGCAAAAATTACCTTTTCTGTTATATTTATCCAGAAGAGTTGTATCCTCTTCTGATAATGGTTTTTGCAATAATTTCAACTGATTTTTATTTGATAGCAAGATCATGTCCTTTAAAATACCAACACAAGGAATCTCCAACAAGGCTCCATTATCTAAAGCTTCATGTGATAATCGAATATATTTTTTGGATGATTGAATATCCATGCCTAAGTTATACGACTTTTTTAAGCATTGTTTCTTCTATTTTAAAAATCATTTTCCATTTTAAAATCCATCAAGCGCGAAACTTACTGGATGATACATCAGCTTTTACATCCCATGAATAAATCATACTATATTTTGTTAAAAAACCTTGAATATATAAAATTCTTATCTTTATAAATAGTATAATTTATACATTTTTGCCATGTCTGGAACCATCTAATTTTATATTGAGATTTAAAATTTAAGATTTTAATATTTTTGGACTTCTCCCTAAGTTATTATTTAAACAACTTGCAAATTTTTTCAAATTAAATCTGATTATAAACATTTGATGCATGACCTTGATGATTAAAGTCAAAGCATATCTACTTAAATTAATGGTACAGAACGACATTTTTAGATACGCATATCCTTGAATATAAGCTCATTTTATTATATCCGGGTGTTAATTTGATAAAATTTTAAGCATATATTCAAAATCTTAGGTATTTATCATATAGGCTTTGAATGAAAATTTAAACATTGTCCAATTTCAAACGCTTATCGATCTGATTTATATAGTTTATCCACATATATTAAAAGTGCTCTATACATTACCTCTAGGGACTATTATAAATTTGGACCACAAAGTTGTTGTATAGCATTTCCCACCAATACTAATTTTTCGTAATCAATTTTACAATTGTGGAACGACATAAAAATATTCATACCTCACCCTTTTGATTGAGTGGGGGTCAAAGGAGCTCATCAGGAAAAAAAGGAGCACACTTTGTTTATTGAAAATAAATCAAGGCAAAACTATCAAACCTAATTCTAAGAAGAATTTGCACAAATGAGGGTGTATTAATTTTAAAATAACCCTAACCCAAATCAAGAAATCAGTCCCTCATTTTTTTTAAAAAACATATCATCTCATAAAATTGTCAATATACATCATGCAATGATATCACATGTATATAAACAAAATGATACAATAAAATCTTTTCATACATGATTGACTTTTATTATAAGTAAGAAAAAACATCAGGATAAATAAAATATGTAATTTTATAAAAATCCATAGTTGGTATTTAAAAATATAAGTGCTAAATTATACAATAAAATCTTCCCAGACATAAATGACTTTTATTATAAGTATAACATCAGGATAAGGTATTTGCTAAAACAATATGTTAAATTCTGATATACATGATGAGAAATGTTCCAATACAATCTTTATATATTCATATATTTACTTTGATTTCACTAGGACATGTTAATATAAAATATTTTGTGCTAAGACAATATGTTAAATTCTGATGAATAATATGAGATAAGTTCCAATAAATTCTCTAAAAATTTATGTATATATATATTACTTGTTACAAATTCACCATATCAAAAAACCCTGAGCAAATCTGAGCAATCATGACGAGTTTCGCTCCTATTTCTGTGCTCCTTTGACCGGTTCCCCTTTTGATTATATCGCACGACTAGAGGCATGCAAAGCCAATTTTAACTCAAACCTAAGCGATGCTATAGCGCTCTAATATAATATTTAATCAGGCCCAACCTGTGAAAAAGAAAAAAATGCGATAATAATTTAATCGACAAAATGAGGAATCAGCTTTAACAAACTAATTGATGCCACAAATTTCGACAACGATTATTAGAAAGATATTTTAATTATATAAAATATCGTTGTATCCAAAATTTAGGATCTCATTGTACTTCTAGCTTTTTAAGTTTTTTTTCAGTCTTAAATGAATTTGAACAGTTCAACACAATCAGAGAACTTCTGATAAATTTTCTTATAAAATAATGAATTTGAACAATTCTACACAATTGTATTTGTAACCTTTGATATATTTTCTTATAAAGTCAGGCACATTTTAGAGTTATAAACTCAAACATTAAAATAATAAGTTGATTTAATGCCTTGCTTAAGCAAAATTTGAAATATATTCAAAATTTTGTTAAGAATTTAGTTAATAAAAATAGTTAATCTGTATATGGAAGTACATTATTTTAAGAATGAAGGGTCTATAAAAAATATTTTTGATCACCTCATTTTCTTGAAAATTACTAAATTTTAGCCCGCTTAAATAAACACCTTATAAATAGAGCAGGATATGAACTTCTTAAAATTACAGTTCAATTTTAAAATAACTAGCAAACATTTGACATCTTAAATTCATAAGGTTCTTGCAAATTACATAATAAGTAATAGCCTTCAACCCGATCCCAACCCGACCGTTGTAAGCTTTAAATTCAAAATATTATCATTCACATTTTAAACTTATACAATCGAATTAAATTTTAACAAATATGTGAAGATCCTTGACCAGCGTAGAACTACAAGCCTTATTTGTTAGCTTTAAGTGCATATATGTATATTTCTGGTTTTGTAACGAATAGATAAACTATATGCAATACATTCATACATCCATATCATATGATATACGATCCCACTTCTGACACCAGTTAAGCGGAGTGGTTATAGGGGAATTGTGGGCCGACTGTATGGGAGGTATAAGGATTGGTATAGGAGGGGGAACGGATTATCTGGGAGGAGGGCTAAATAATATTGATGTACTTCTCATCCGAGTATAAATGGACTCGCGAACAGGCATGTGGCTATGGTGAAACGATGGTTGAAAACGCTAAGATCGAAAAGGACGGGATATGGCTATCGATTGTACCATAATGTGGCCCGAGGTTTCATTCTCGACAACCGGTTAGCGAAGTATATCTGGGCCGCTTACCACACACACCCGTAGATACGATGTTATAATAGCCGCAATTAAACACGACATCAAACGGCGAAACAAAATTTAATATCGGTGATGCTGTATGGGCGCGTAAGTATGGAGGGAAAGAGAAATGGCTATAGGCAGTAATTATATCTCAGAGGAGTACAAATATTTAGGAGATAGAAGTGCTGGCTTTTCCGAGTCGGCATGTGCGTTACGTTGAACAATTACGTTAGAGATTGATAAAATACTCTTTTTATATTTTATCTAGATGGAATAAACGGAGTGGGAGAGCAATATGACGCGAACGAGTGGGAAAGCCAAGACCGATCGTTTTCGAGGTCCGAGGAAGAAGGCCAATGGAGCCCTTCGTGAGAGTTCACACCGGACGTACCCACTCAAATGAAAGGGCGGCGGGTAGGCGCGAAACACGTCGTGAGGCGGCAAGGCCTAATACGGGTAGGTATAGCAACGAGGTATTAAGACACCGTGGCCTACCCCGGGATGCAACTGGACGAGTTAACCCGGATCAACACCGAGAAATGGTCCCGCGCGCAGCTCAAACGACTACAACACAACGACCCCAGGACGCCGAGACGTTGTGGGGCGATTAGGGCGGAGAGGGCAAGGACCTCACGCCGTCCACAGGTGGTCGGCAGACGGACCTTCTGCCGAGAGTGTCGCCGTTGGCACTGAATGCCAATGTGCGGGCGAACAATCCCGTCCAGGCCAACATGGCAAGACAGGACGGTAGCACCGGAAGAGTCGGTAGTGCCGGGCTGGTTACGATGGACACTAATCAGGTCGTGGCCAGCCCCGAGGAAGAAATGCATTTATTGGAGAATACTCCAGGGCCAGACAGCACGGACCTGGTGGGTCCTCAATTTGAAATGATGAGGTGTGAGGATCCGTGGCCAGCGGAAAACTCCAATCGTTATTTGTTGATTAGTTTTAATCGCATATATGTATATTTTTTATAAAGAGGGCCCGGCCCGATTTACGACGGGTGGTAACCGCGAATCAAATAAGAATAACTCTAATTTATGTGCCATCTAGGACACATTTTAATTTAGAGACTAATTTGACTAGATTATTATCCCTATCTCTTGATCTGACCAATTCTGCTGCTTTTTTTCTGCGTGACTTGAAAATAAAGACAGACATATAACGTTTTCGCTCTTATTGGAGCTCATCAGTATGCCATAGTTAATTTTCCAGTCACATAGTAATCGAGATAGCTATATATAAGGCTAAATTAGATTAAGTTCACGTTTACAGTGTTTAAGCATAAAACTCATTAACCCACCGTAATTGTGGCGTAAATAATATTTGTTATGGAATTTTGTTGAAATAAAGATTTATTATACGATTTCGGTTTGGGTTTTTATAAAGAGGGCCCGATTTACGACGGGTGGTAACCGCGATTCAAATAAGAATAACTCTAATTTATATGCCATCTAGGACATATTTTAAATTAGAGACTAATTTTACTAAATCCCTATCTCTTTTAGAATGTGACTTGAAAATAAAGACAGACATATAACGTTTTCGCTCTTATTGGAGCTCATCAGTATGCCATAGTTAATTTTCTAGTCACATAGTAATCGAGATTGCTATATATAAGACCAAATGGCCCTCTTTATAAAAACCCGAACCGGAATCGTATTATAACTCTTTATTTCAACAAAATTCCATAATGTATATTCTTAGTTTTGTTACGAATAGATAAAATATATGCAATACACTCTTACATCCAAATCATTTGACATACAATTCTCATTAATTTCATTTGTATCGATCAATAAATAAGTTAGAAAAAGTCCATCAGCATTATTTAGCCCTCCTCCCAGATAATGCGTCCCCCCTCCTCTAGCAACCCTTATACCTCCCATATAATTGGCCCCCTTTTCCCCTCTAATAAAATATAAATAATTCTTTGTACTAATATTATTTATATCATTGCTTTAAAAACAAATTCTTATATTATTAAATACGGGAGTTGTAACGAAGTTTTTTAACAAAATATATTGGTTTCCTCTGATGCCGATGGTCGTATATGCATCTTTATGAGGTAAAAGAGACACAGCTGACAAGCTCACATTTAGCTTATGCCTTATAATAAACTTTTGAAATAAAATTAAGTTAAACTATATTTTGTATATTTGATTAATATGTTAAAATAAGTCAAATTTCCTATAAAAAATTTAATTTTATCAGTGTCTTAGCTCACGTTACTTTCTCAATGATAAACTCAGAGGTGCCTTTGCTTCCCATTTCAAAAACAAACCTAATTCATCATAATTATAAATGTGAATAATAGGATGTTTTAGTCTATATAGCTGTCATAAAATCAGTGCTTCTCATTTTATTAATAATGGTAAAATAATTAATGTTGTTCCCGATAAAACCTTTGGATCCAAGGCATTTATTGCCTAGAATATTATTAAAACTCAATATATTTACGAGAGAAACGCAATTAAAATTATTTAATACTATGTAAATATTTTTAACAATCATTTTTTTCCCTCATCTAAAGAGACCCGCAAAATCCATTTCTTAAAGCCCGGCCTCGGCCCAAGTGATTACATATTTAAATATAGGGCCAGGCCCGGAATAACAATTATGGAAATCTAAAAATAACCCTAATAAAACATATTTTTGGTAAAATTTTTTATTAAATGGAATAATTACAAAATTATAGTAAACACTAAACAGGTGATTAACCGCTAAAAATAAATTTGTTGAACTCATTGGAGTCTAAAATAGGAGTCAAGTCTTCACGTTTATTTCTTATTTCACTACAAATATTCATAAATGTTTCAAGCATTTTAAGACGGCTGCATCTCTAGTGTTTCGATCTCGTCTCGGTCTCGAAAGCAAAATCTCTTCTCGTTTCGGGTGCAATTATGAGAATCTCGATCTCGTCTCGGGTTAAGAAAATCTCGGTCTCGTCTCGACGAGAATTCCCGACATGTCTCGACTTAAAAATTTTTTATACTATATCCCTGATATTTTTGTAAATTCTGATATTTATAAAGAAAATTTAATAAAATTAATGATGGCTATTTGGGCTACTTCATTATATATTATCATTTTTATATTTTATATCTGTTTTTATAATGCTTATAACTTCAAATAAAATTTAATAATATAAAAAACATGTTATTATTACGCTTATACTCTACGTTACGAAATTGTATAAAATAACACCAATTAAAATAACAGTTTCTATAGTATGGGCATGTTTAAAATAATAATTAAATTTTGAAAGCTATCCTGTCTGTTACGACATGCAAAAATAATTAATAAAAGATATTAAAATTTAGACAAACTAAATTAAGGGTTTATTTATATTTAACTTAATTGCTTATTTGAAGTAGAGGGACCTAGGATCGCCAAAAATAAGTGGATCCTTTATAACTATGTTTAAAACATTTAATATAACTCTTATGGATTTGTTTTTAAAGAATTTATTGCATTTTCATTATTATATTGTCATAGAAACTACAGAGGTGCGTGTATATACTTCTCGTCATTATCTATAAAACATAAGTAAATAGTTGCACACATTACAAAGATTTAATAAAACTAATAAAAGTAGCATTATTCCTAAATTAAAATAAGTTTTGCGGTTTTAATAAATAATTTACAATCAAAAGTAAGCCATTCTATTATATAAAACCATATTATATCATGTACCAAAATATAATTATGCAAACGAATTAGTCACAAAATATACATTTACTAATAAAGTTTAGGCTTATATATTAATATTTTGCAAAATTGTAACATTTACATAAATTTAATAGATTAAAATGCACTTGCCAACCCCACCATCATAATATAAAGTAAATGGCAAAATAAATGCATAATGTGATTTTTAGCTTGGGAATTTCAAAGGTATGACATGCCATGATGAGTTCAATCCTAAATCTTGGCAGACTCAATTTAATTCAAAATTAATCGTTCGGCAGGCACAGAAATAGCAGGGGGTCCAAAAAAACTTTAGCCAAATCTATATAAATATGTTTTAACAATTTAAAATATCATCACAAAAAACAGAATGGTGTAACTGTTGCGAAATTTGATGATGTTTCATTAATATTACTACTTTATCAGAACTCGTGTTTGTATGTTCATATTATATTAATACTCAGGATTATTTAACAGTTTTAAGAGATAGAGCTAAAATTCAAATTTTACCGATATGTATTAAATATTGATTAAACTTTGGTGTGTAAATATCCAATATTAAAGGAATCCCATTTATATTAATTTATACATTGAACATCCTAAATGTAGATCATACAAAATAGAATTATAAACTAAATTTAGTATATATAATTATGATGGCCAATAAAGGAAATTTTAAGTCGAAATCTCACCTATAAAATCTCGTCTCATTTCGTCTCGAGTTCCCAATTCTCGTCTCGATCTCGACACAATTTTTAAATTCTCGTCTCGTCTCGGTTTTTCGACACGAGACGAGACGGAGATTTTTCTCTGTTTTTCCGCATCACTATGCATCTTGTTCCAGCACACAAATAAATAGCCTGGCTTAGATTGTTTACCAGCCTAGTTTGTGTAAATTTTTCCTTTCGGTTAAAAGTATTGAGCTTATCTTTAATATATTTAACACTAAATTGGAGGTAGATGAAAAGTAGGGATTGAATGAAGTTTAACAAAATTATTAACTTATATTTAATAAATTTTATAATGTGCAGATTGTTTTTAACAGAAAAGAGTACTCCTTCTCAGTTATTTTGAGCCGGGACTATTGTTTATAAAAAAGCCCCGTACGGGCCGGATTTTTAAGCCACTAATATCTAAGGCCCAAGTCTGCTTAAAAATCCTAGGGCCCGGGCCGGGCTTCAGGGCCCCGTGCAAGTCACTACCTTTATCTTAATGCTAGGAAATGTTTTGATTTAATCAACAACAATGGCCATTTAATGCACTCCTTTTTAATAAACAATTTTTTTGGCTAATTACAAAAAATATTTAAATCATACTTTACATAACGATAATTATATATTCGAATTTCATATAAGAAAATTGCACTTCAGGTTCCTAATATTTTTTAAGCCATCCTAGGAATTTGAAAAAATTCCATTGTAAAATCCTTGATTTTTAATTTATCTTAGAGATAGCAAGGTATATCATTTATTGAATGAATAAATTTTAATACTTGCCATTTTAATTATTTATGTTATAGCGTCCGATATCGTTAGAAAGTTCTTAGTAATGTCTTAATTCACCTCTCTCTTTGACAATGATTTTTCAAAATTGTTAATTTCATATATTACAAATTTGTTATAGCCTTTCCAGTTTCATCCATCCCTATTTTCTAGAAATTACTTTAAAATTATGAGTTATAGAATAAAATGCCAACTATATTATCAAGGTCTTTGTAATACGAGCTCATAATAAATTTTAGTTCCAAATATTATTTATTATTGTCTTCTACTTGGTGATTGTGATTGATTGCAGGATATGTTAAATTTGCGCAAATTATAAAGGCTTAAAGAAATAAAGACCAACTAAGCTAATTTAAAAACTAAAGTTGTCAAATATTTAGTAAATTGCATGTAAATATTCTCATAATCAAAACCCTATAGATAGCAATAACGATTCTTTAATAATGCGCGCGACAATTTCCATTCCCATAACTGTTTAATTTATTTAATTTTGTCTAATTTTACCACTAAATAATTACTCATTGGTGTAATCAAATATAATTTAGGGAAAACTAATAAAATAATTACAAAAATGATATGCCGGCGTTAGATTCCGCCCCATTTCAGGGGGAAAATTCTCATGTCAATTTTTGCTTGACTTGGAAAATTCTTATTAGACCAAGATTTTTTTGGGTTTCCCGCAACATTATTAGAATTTTAAACTTCACAAAAAAGGCCCCTTACAAATATCAAGTTTGGAGGCAATGCCATACAATTTACTTCCACATTTACTAATGGGATCCTTGACTTGTGTCGCGATTTATTTTTTTGTTTTCTTAATAATTGAGATCAAATTAACATATAGCTAGTTTAAGCAAAAACTAACCTGTTGATATATGTAAACAAACCTTATATCCAACAACTTCCAAAATTAGGTTTAAGTTCAAGTCGTTAATAGTCTCACAATAACTCAATATTTTGGGCATAAAAGATGATAACTAGCATTGATTATTATATGTCATTTAATAAAATTGTAACACCTCGTGGCTTTTGCGTTAAATTCGAAAATTTGTGTTCTAATTTATATCAAGAGCAAAATTATGATTATAAAATTTTTTTTTCGCAAAGAAAAATCCTAGTCACTAAAAATTTATCAGATTTTTGATTTTACATACCATCCATTTTAAATTGTTAATGCTTTTATCACCTCTTAATTATAAGGGCTCGTATACCATTTATTAACTTATAAAGAAATTTTGGCGGCTGACACACATATAAAAATCAAGAATCTAAATCAAACAGAAAATAGACATGTATGAGAATTCTGCCTCTCGATCGTTTATAGATAATCTTAAATTCCTATAAAAAGTGTTATTATTTAAACATTAAAAAATGTCTTATTTATAATGACTCCAACTTTAAAACTTACTTTTTAGCACATCTTTAGAATATGGTTAAGTCCAAATGGAATGGTAGGCAAAGACGTGACGGATGTGTGGCGTGTATCGACTTTTAAAGTTTTTGTACTCTGATCGCGTGGTAGAATAAATCGAATCGGGGTCAAAATAGCAGAATTATGAAAAAATAGCAGAAAAAGTCGGGGGGATGGAAAATGAGAAGCGCATAGACATTTTAGAATTATACGACAAAACAGCATATATTTAATTGTTATTTTCATGTCTTATTTTAAAGAATTTGTCTCATTTTTGAGCAAGAAGAGAATAAGTATACAAAATATAGATTTTAATGCATATTTGGTTAGAATTTAAAAAATCTTCAAGAAGTAAGCAGGTACTGACCCTTGGTCAATATTCTTACATCAAAGCTAATATGGGTAAAAATCATCAGACCCAATATTTATCAATTTATTGATTATCTCAAAAAGATACAGAAAGAAACTAACTCAAATATCTATAAAATAAACCAAGGAAAAACAATAAACCCAAAATCTAAGAAAGAAATCAACAAAGAATCTTGTATGAATAATTTAAAAGAACATTATACTAACAGTGAAATAGACCCATCTCAATTTCTAAAAACAATATCATGTTATCTAAAATATAAAGAAAGAGATGCAATGTTAAATATTATTACCACTTGATTATTTGTCTGTTATAATTTAGTAAATATTAATAAAATTGGTCTGGTATAATCTAGTAAATATTTATAAAAAAAACTTAAATGAGTGTAAAGGCAAAACATTTTAAAGGGTCAAAGTAGCAGAATAATATGACTTTTAGATAATCAATATAACCCTAACCCTGACCTAAAACACTAACCCTAACCTAAAACACTAACCCCGACCTAAAACACTAACCCTCCTCACCAATCTAAGATGGAAGTATTAGTATTCAACATCTATAATATAAACTATGAATAAAAGATAGGTTAAAACTTAAATTCTATTTCCTTTATTTCCAAAATTGTAAAAATAATATCATATCCATGGAAGTATTAGTATTCAACATCTATAATATAAATTATGAATAAAAGATAGGTTAAAACTTAAATTCTATTTCCTTTATTTCCAAAATTATAAATATAATATCATATCCATGGAAGTATTAGTATTCAACATCTTTAATATAAATTATGAATAGAATTTTAGGTTAAAACTTTTAATTCTATTTCCTTTATTTCCAAAATTGTAAATATAATATGATATTCATGGAAGTATTAGTATACAACATCTATAATATAAATTATGAATAAAAGATAGGTTAAAACTTACATTTTAATTCATCATATCAATAAACAGATGTTCAATCTTGACCAGTTCTGACCAGTCTTGATCAGTTCTGACCCATTCTGCTGTTTTTTTTCTGCGGTTTTGACCCGGTCCCGAATAAATCATATGGCATTTTTAAAAAATTCGTTTTTAGCCTATAATTGTGAGAGGTAAATTTAAATAATATAAACACAATAAGACTAGGTTTAATTTTCTATACCTTGATCCGGGAGAAATATATTTTGAGTCATTTGGAATTGTTGTTTATAACCAAGAATCTTTCACTAATTTAATAATGTAAGTCTTATAAATTATGTAAATTTTAAAATAATTAGCAGTTATAAAGGCTACCTTAGGCTTTGCTCAAAATCAATTATTTTTGAACCTGATGATATTAAATACCCATTATATAAGGTACTTAACTTATAATATATATAAATTTGTTAGGTTCTGTTTAAAAATTGCAATGTACTTGATAAATGGCAAATAGGCACCACATTGTTTAGCAGGTTGTTTACACTTATATAAGGTTCTACCATAAAACAAAAGGCAGGATTATTCAAACATAATATTAATTCAATCAAAATTGGTGTCTTTGATACCTTCTAATCGTAAAAATGAGCCTTATAAAATAATAAAAGTAACAATATCAAAAAGAATATGATTATCTATGTTATATAATTATGTATTATATATTTTGTTAAAAATTATCCTATCAATATATGATATGATATAAGTATTCTACATTCTATCCTAATAGTTTTTATTTGCCTTATCAAATTTTATTAACCTATGTTTTTACTATGATAGGGGAACCACAAATTTATTTTTTGCCTGACTTATAGCAAAGTTGATGATTTTTTGCCTTTTGTACAACAATTAGTAAGGAGTACAACTTTAAATCCAGCTGATCAGTCTTTAATGGTAAATTAATATATGATATAATTTGAATTTCTTGGCAAAAAATAGGTAAATGCCATTGTTGAATCAAGGTTAATCAGAGCCCCCTTTGACATGAATTGGTGAATTTGGTTATTTACATTACCCACATGATTTATATATCTTTACTGTCATAATAATTAAATATTTATAGATAAATTAATTAAATTTTTATAATAATATATCATATTAGGCTAGATGACTTGTTATTGGAAGAAATCAAACTTATTATGGAAGCAAATTGTGTTTTACCTTTGGTTATTGTTCCTGGCAGAATTATACTCACTGCTCAAAAACTATATTATCAACCCCTACATAATCTTAATCAGGTTAGAACAACAAATATTAATTAAATCCTTTTAAGAACAAAAAAAGAGAAAACTAGTTCCTGAAAAATTGTTGCCTATTAAAATGTTTAAAGAGACTAAAAGACTACTTTTTCCTTTTTTAAATTATACCAATAAATATTTTTTGTAATTCATTGTTTTGGAGGCCTCATATGGCATGGTTCACCATCTATCAGTGTGGTTATTGGACATGAGCATAAACTTAATATTTCTGTTGATAAGATAATTATATTTTAAAAATTTATTATTAAAATGTCTATTTTAGTATTAATTGCTATGCAATTTATTTTTATACTGTTACGCATTTTGCAGTTTATTGACTATAATTTTTGCCTATAGTTGGGCAAACTTTAGTACGGCTAAGCGAGAAAGGAGTAGGATTAAGAATAGATTTTTTTGTTAAACTGCAAGATAACCTGTTTTAACTTATAATCAGGTATTTTGCCTAAAAGAAGCCTCAATTTGGAAACCTAAATGTCCATATTGGTACATTTAACCGAAATTAGCTGACCAAAATTATGGTACTGCGAAGTGACAGGCAAAGCTTTAAGTGCGATCACTAGCTAGAGTCGGTGTGGCTGGGGGAGGCATTAAAGGGCAGTTTTCCTTGTCTATAAATTCAAAATTTTGTTGATATTATATTTTACGCTATATAATTAAAATTAAAAAAAATTATTTTCAAATTTGCCCCCGTCGTTCCTTTGCTTATTTAGATCCTGACTACGCCCATTTAAATATTAATTATATATGTAAACTGAAGTCTTAAATTTATTCGTGTTTTTATTTTATTATATACCTTGTAGCCTCCGGATTTCAAATTGAATTTATCACTTATCTCCGATATTTGGGAGAGACGATTCAAACTCAAACCGATCGTAATTTATTATTTGACTTAAATTTTAAAACAGCGCACTAGAGCGTCGAAACATTAAGAAATCACCCATAAGCCCTTACAAAATTTTTAAACTTTTTTTTGAGAATTTAATTAATATTTAATTTTTTGTTAGGATGAATTGAAATGAATATAGTTATTTAATTTTTCCCAGGGTTTATATTAAAATCTGTTTTTTATTTAAAATGCGAATATGAAAGAACAAGATTAGAATTATGCTGGCTAAATCTATTAGCAGTTGTGCCATTGCCTACTTCGTTTGACATATTAATATTTGAAAAGCATTTTTATTCATTAACTTACCTAACGTTTTCCTTCTGTTTCTTTATATTTTAAATAAATATTTCTTCTGTAAATTTACCTGGTTAATCTTGGTATCGATGACATCTCGTTACAAAATATCTGTCCATCAATGTTTAACAAATAGCTTTTTTTGGTCAACGGTGAAAGTCTAGGTTGGAGCGACAAAAATTTAACGCCTCTGGCATGTAAAGGCAATTCGTTTTACCGTGGAGCTTAGCATTTATTAGTCTTTTTCTTCCTTCTATTGTTGAAATTCTTAATTTAAAATTGTTTGGCGATCAGGCCTCTCTTACAAATATTAAAAAAACAATTTAGCACGATATTCGTGAAACAGGAATTGATTAATGCTTACCATTGGATGTGATTCCTAGGTCATGGCTAGCTCAAGAATTTAACTCTAATAGGAGCTATAAGTCTAGTTATATTATGTGTGCTTCAATTCGCGGATCCCAATTTTACACTTAATTAATGGGCTATGTCGTCAATGGTTAAGTAAGGAAAGTTACTAACACTATTCCCATCACAGCCCAGAAAATTCTGCCCCGGTTCGCTGCCCGAACTTGCCGCTGGACCCGCGGGCTGGGTCATGCAACTGTCGTAAATCTGAAGTTCAAGCGGGCTCGGGCGCTCGGGCGAGCAGCTTAGATATAAAATGGAACTTTGTGCATACTTTAATATCACCGTAAACCCTCATTTGATGGCCAAATATAATTTTGAAATTTATAACAATTAATTTTGATAGGAAGACTCCAAATCATTATTGATAGGAATTATCTCTAAAATAGATTGTGCCTGTTTGGGGATAAGTGAAATGTTTTAAGAATAGTCAATGATCAGGTGACCACTTATTGGCCTATGACTTTAGAATACAAACAGAATAAAAAAGCTGACGCACTCTCGAATTCATTTTTTCCCTTAATGCGACAATGGGCGCAAAAACGCCAAAAAACGTTGGATTGCGCAAAATAACTTGTTTTATATATAAATATTGGCCCTAACGCCGAATATTCATTAGAATTAGGAAAGCAAAATTAAGATAAAAAAATTTGTTATATATGTACTGGCATTTCATCGGCATTAAGTTAACCAAAAAGCAATAGAGGGCCTATGTTTTATAAATATAAATAATGATATCAATATATTTAAAATAATGTAATTGGAGACTAGAGTACACGTCCACATTAGTTCTACCCCGTTTATTAATCAGTTGGTGCTTTGAACCGACCACAAAAACGGGCTATTTTTGCTTTAAATCCAATTAAAAAACTGGTATTTATTGTTTTATCAAATGTATTTTTTACCCGCTTTTGCTTTAAATCCAATAAAAAAACTGGTATTTATTGTTTTATCAAATGTATTTTTTACGCCCACTGAAGCAATGTTGTTTTTAAGTAGGGTTTTATGTGTAAATTTATCAAAGGGCCTTGAATTACAATGCAATGGCGATGCTAATAACCTGATTCCGTCCAGCTCTAACCGCCACATCTACCTATCATTTGGTTCGCAAATTAAAAGGGACACCTTCATCTCCATTTTGACCAATCTGGAAAGTAATTAGGAATATGTCATCACTAATATTTCATTTAAAATTCCTTTTTTATGAGGATCTAGATCTATTTCCTTATATACAAACTTTTCATCTTTAAATCCCCAAACTGTAAAACATTTTTATTGGATATAATGAACATTATTTCATTGTTGTGCTCGGAAATATATATAACTTTTATCAAACTCCTTTCCCTTTATATACTTGCTTGAAAAATCTGATAGGCATTATTTTTTTAAAGCCACAGATTAATAATATTTTTTATATTTAATAACTTTTTGGTTACCCGTAATAATACAAATTGTTTAAATGTGAATTAATAATGTCCTTACACTTATAACGATAGGAGGGACAGGGGCTAGTCGTAGCCCGGGGTTACTATTATCTTTGTAATTATCTTTTAAAATAATAATGATATATAATTAATATTTAAACAATATGTCAATTTTTTTATAAGGTATTAAGTAAAAAATTTTATGTTTAGAAAAAATTAAATTTAAAATTTTTATAGAAGAAAAACGATTTTTCGGGGCTATAAGTAGCCTTCACAAAATTTTGTATTTTGCACATAAAAGTTTTTTGAATATATTTTGGACTAATTTAAGTTTTATCTTATTAAAGGGATATTTTTTATATAGAAATTGTCAATGATTAAATTTTTATTCGCAATATAACATGTTAAATTCTTAATTGTTTACAAAAATAGGGGTCGGGGCTAGTCGGAGAGGGGCTAGTGCTAACCATTTTTCATTGTGTCTTACAAATGACAAGATTTAAAAAACAAAATTTTTGTTTAATAATCCAACTTAGTGTAATTTGGAATAGAAATAGACTATGATTATACTTTAAAAAGCGACTAAAAGTAATTTCTATTGCAAAATCTGACTTTTAAGTTTATATTAAGTCATCATCTTGACTCTTTTTATTTATATTATATAAAATAATCAAATTACATTTGCATTTTTCATGTTTTTTATATTGAAACAATTTTTTATTGATTTCAGTTAGCATACACTAATAAGAAGTGAAAACATCAGGGTTAATCTATCCCCTGAACAGGGCTATAACTAGCCCCGGGCACTTTTGAAATTTCTAGGATTTTTAATTTTTTTAAACTCAGTTTATGAAATAAGCAATTTTTTCTCAATTTATTTTCCTATAGTAGAAATAGACTATAAAAATGTATTCCACTAAAAAAAATATAAAAAACGTTATTAGTTTTTTTTAAAACGTGTAATTTTTTATGGCTATTTAGTTCCCGGTCTCCCCTACATTTATTAATTGAATGTAATTTTTAAATTAGGGGCACCCTACCCCCCCCCCCCCCCCCCCAGGCTACGCTATGAATTAAGATATTTATTCGTTTTCGTTTATATGCACTTAATTTATGAACTAATATGAGAAATATACGAAAAACAAGCTTGTCTTTTTATTAATTTGTAGGTGTCAAGGTGAAGCAGAATGAAAACAGGGAAGTAAAACTCGCTAATTTGACACAATCATGGGTGCAAGGCGTCATATCCAACTTCGATTATCTATTACATCTTAACAAGTATTAAATTAAATTGTCTGGGTAATAAGGCCTATGGCTAAAAAATTAAATAATATTTTCATTTTTTAAGTATTATAAACATTGTTGTAATATACGACAAAATGTTTTATTATTTTATTTTCCACGCCACCTTCTAAAATATTTACTGTCCTACAATCATTGTTAACTGCTTGATGTTTTTAGTATGGGTTGCCTTAAAGAAAAATCTTTGCGAAATTTGGAGATTAATGCTGAAATTAATTTATTGTAATGCTTACAAATGTCAATTTTGATTTAAAAATAATTCAGAAATTTTACCCTTTAAGTATTTTTTGAAATTAATAACAGATCACTTATGCCAAAATTCAACCAACTAGACCGATTGATTTAAATTTTGACATTTGCATTCTGCTCGATAATTGTTTTAAACGGTTGATTTATATAAAATTTTGTTTGCTTAACGGATATAGGTAGCACGAGATAGGTCACTATTTCGGAGAATATTAACATCTCTTATAAACTCTTCTTATTTAACCTTTTTCATGGGCGTAGCCAGGAAAAATTAAAGGGGGCAATAATGATTTAGGCAGTAGCAAAATGATCGTTTTTTGAAACTTTAGTCATCATTTTATTTTAAAAAATTTCAATAAATTTTTCGATTTAGAGGGGGGCAGCCGCCTCTTCCTGCCCCTCTTGGATACGCCCATAAGTTATGGCATGATTTGGGATTTTTTTTCGAAGATTTATTAATCAATTGTTAACAAAATAATTTGTAGTTTAGCCGATCGGAGCTTCAATGACCTTACGCAGTACCCAGTTTTTCCTTGGGTTCTCAGCGATTACTCATCTTGCAGCATAGACTTAACCGACGAACGTGTTTACCGAGATCTGTCCAAGCCTATTGGAGCCCTCAATCCTGACCGCTTGAAGCGATTGAAGGTTGGTAATTTCTAGGGAATTATAATTCAAATAGCTCGTCTACTTTGCTACACTTCGCCTAGAAGATACGAGAATTTTTGCAGGGAACTATTAAATTTTGATATATATTGTTGAAATAAAGATTTTAAATACGATTCCGGTTCGGGTTTTGTAAAGAGAGCCCGATTTACGACGGGTGGTAACCGTGAATCAAACAAGAATAACTTTAATTTACATGCCATCTACAGAACACATTTTAAATTAGTGAGTAATTTGACTGAATTATCCCTATCTTTTTAAGAATGTGACTCGAAAATGAAAACAGACATATAACGTTTTGATTCACGGTTACCTCCCGTCGTAAATCGGGCCCTCTCTACAAAATTATTAACTAATATTTCCCTACTTTAATATATAAATCACCTAAGGACTTTACTCTCAGCTAAATGGTTCTATTGGTTATTACATAAAAAGGCTTTTTAAGAAAAAATGATGGAATTTTTTAATTTTGTACTGTACGAAGAATTATCTATATTTTTAAACAATTGAGACATAAATGCAATAAAACTTCTTAAATGCTCTATGGCTTATACTAGAGTTGTTAAATTGCTAACTTGCTTCAACTCCAGCTACCATCTGCTCGAGTTTCTGCTCGGCCCTTGAGCATTTTTATATGCTAATGTTCTGCCTAGTGCACCGAACAGAAGCACATATTGTGCTAACGCGCATAATAACCCACTCAGTGTGCGTGCTCGCATCTGGATTTTGAAGCAAGTTAGCAATTTAACAACTCTAGCTTATACTCATAATTCTATTTTAAACTACTCAATCAATTTTTTTGCCATTTAGGCGCTTACTTTAATTTGCCTAAAATTATGTAAAAAAAACCATCCCTTCCCTATAAGATCTGAGTATCGATAAAGAATAGAGATTTTCAAATCAAATACCATTTTTATTACCGGTGCCTTAGGCTCGGAATATTTTTAATCATATTGTTAATTGCTATGCAATTTATAGGTTCTCTTTGGTTGTCCGTCCGTCCTGTCTCCTGTCCAACTTGTATTGCCTTGGAAACTTCTATGGGTTCTTAATAGCTGCGGACTTATGCTTTTGTAAAAAACTTTATTTTGATTTCACAAAGAGACTAGCTATTGACCGCTGGTTGGCTTTAATTTTTTCGCCCTCGCCCGAGCCCAATATTCATTATTGTTTTTTGCTAAATTGTTATATCGATCTAGGCTAGACTCAACGAGATGCTAGAAGATGGTAGCCAGGGGGCTCACGGGGATGAAATCTTTTTATATGGATCACATTATTCTACACCGGGATTCGTGCTTTATTACTTAGTCAGGTCAGCTCCTCAACACGTTTTAAGTCTGCACGGGGGTAGATTTGATCATGCGGATCGTATATTTCATAGCATAGCCGAAACTTGGTCTAACGTCTTAACAAGTGCATCCGATTTCAAAGAGCTCATACCCGAATTTTACATGGTACCAGAGGGTGAGACCGATGCCACCTCAAACTTCTTACTCAATCACTTGGTATGACAAGACGCTTTAATCGTCGTTTTCATTGTTTTTCTTCGTAAAGGGTTTGGGCATGGGCGTGGCCAGGGGGGGGCAGGGAGGGGCTCAATACAATAACCCTAAAAAATTATTTTGCCCCCCCCCTTTATCCAAAACCTGGATACGCCCAAGGGTGCAGGGTGTATGAGGAGATATTTTTTAAAATAGGGGTTATGGCCAATTTAGCGAAAAATTAGTTTGAAAACTAATAATATATCCGTATGTTAGATACTTAAATCTCAAGTCTTGCTTATAGATTTCAACTATCAAATGCATTGTAAATACGAAACACAATAAATCGTCGAAATTTAGAAATTATATTGCCAATAAGATTAGTATCATAAGGCATTTTATATCAGAGTAGACGGGTTGTGTAAATTACAAAATTTTGGTTCATATCAAACTTGGCTTGTCCAATATATTTTTTCGTCAAATTTTTGAGACAATATGCTCTATTTTTGTTTTGACCCACACCAAGATGCACTAAAATCGAGTTTTACAATCTCAACACTGAGATCTGGCAGCACTCATATTAAATATTATTTTTAATTCGTTTTACCTGGATAAAGAAACTTATTTCTATAATAGGCCAAAAGTGAAATTTTATTTAATACTACATTTAGAAATTTGATATTAGTAGTATTTGCCCAGTATTTAATTTTTTGTTTTATCATAAAATTAATTGAGTTCTGATAGTCCGTGTCGCACTCTATCTTTAGCAAAAACTAAATCTTGAGCTTATCCCAATGAATGAGTGATTCTTTAATAATTGCCTGAGCTACTTGGTAAATTATCATCAAATTTAGAGGTTATTAAGAGCCATAGTTATTTTTGTGAGAAATATGAATATATTTTACATAAAACATGCCCCATCTCTAGGGATAGCACGGGCGTCTTTAGGATTTAAAAAAGGGGTCGAAAATGTGATAATGATTGGAGGATTACATGGCAATGTTTGAAACTATAACCTTAATTTCGTTAATTGTAAAATTTTGATAGGCCCATGGACATACGTAACGGCCTATAAAGTGCGTTTATTAATTTAAAGTTAAATTAATTCTTTGAAAAATTAGCCCATATCGAAATTTTTAACTTATAGATTACAAGCCTTGCTCTGATGAACCAGACAAATGTTTAACGTGAATTTATTTAAAGATATCTATTAAAAACTATCTCTTTTATATCGGTATAAGACGAGCTTATACGATATTAAAAATTAGAAGCCTGCATACTAGACCATGAATTTTGAACGCATTTAGCGATCATTAGAAATTTTTAAGGTTTCAATAAATTGGCACTCGATTAAATGACATTGTTTTTAATTTTTCAAATATAGAATTTAAATCTCGGGGTACGCCATGATGGTACGCATATAAATCACGTAGTCCTGCCACCCTGGGCCTACAACTCACAAACTTCAGGATATAAGGGGTAGGTTAGCAATGCCACTTTTGTAAATCAATTAAATTTAATTGCCGTTAATTTTTATTTGTTTATTATGACTTAAATCGCGCAAATTTATGATTTGTTTAGGATCATCTGAATTCAATTTTAATGTTTCTTACCTTTAAAACCAAGCCTCAATAGCCTTTTACTTTATGTCTGCAATCGGCATTTCCCAATAGTTTTGTTTAGGCGACTAGAACTAATCAACTAAACAGAACCCAAGTCTTTTTACTACACTAGTCTGTCTATACTATTCAAAAATTATTATAGGTATCGGTCTAAATTTAATGGTTCTAAAAGAAGCGATATTTATATAAAAATTACCATTTTCAGCTACAAAAAGCATTTAATACTTCAATAAAGCAGCCCATCTATTCTAGGGGTAAAACGACGGCTATTTATAAGGCAGGTAGCAATCAATTTTCTAAAAACAAATTTTTTATTACTCCAAGTATAGCAATTACTTCTTCTAGAAACGCCACGATGCCCATAGCCGAGGCGTGTGCGAACTTTTTCAAAACCATGAGGGCCGCCCTCGAATCCGATATCGTGTCGCGTTCCTTGCCCCATTGGATCGACTTGATTTTTGGTTATCGCCAAAACGGTGCCTCCGCCATGCAGGCAGATAACCTGTTCCACCCTTTGACTTACGAGCAGGGAAATTGCATGATGAAGAATTCCAACCCATTCTACGCCGACGAATGCAATGCCCATTACGTGGATGAAAATCGTAGACGACAATGCGAAACGCAAGTGCTCGAGTTCGGGCAAACCCCTCGCCAATTGTTTTTTGACGCACCGCACCCCCCTAAAATCACGGCTTTGCTGGAGCCATTGAGGGATTTAGTTTTGGACGAAGTTCGAGATAACAATGGCATCGGTCAGTATTTTGATTTGAGTTCTTTAATTTACCGGCAATGAGTTTCGGCTAGTCATGGGGAAACAGGGATGAGTAGGTGTAGATATAAATGCAAAAAAATGCATGATATCTTATAAAATTAAGGCTAGAATTTCATTTAATTGACGATATGACTTTGTCACCTCCCCCCAAGTTTCATTAACTTGCATAAAAAGATTCCTACAGTGTACAACGTTGCAATTTGATTCGATCCCATTAAAATTTAATTTTTATCCCAAAAATCTAAATCAAATTTCAGTTTTTTAACTAATATCAGCTCCAAGCTTATCGTAAGTCGGTTGTGGTCTTTTTATATACGATTTAGACCTTGCTTTATTATCAATGATTACACATCAAAATGTTCAAAGATGTTCTTTGCCCATTCGATTTCACCTTGACATCTAGATAAATTTGAATCCTTAAAGATTTATTATTTTATGAACTCTCAAATTTAGCGTCATCCATGCAAAACTTTTGTTTTGACATCACCCTAATTTTTATTGAGCAAGCATTAATTATTAAATCTTTTTTAACATAATATCGCGCGAAGAAAAGGGGCAAGACGATACTCCCTCGCGAGGAGGTAGTGTTTTAAAAGTTCCCGAAGACATAAAACAACTACAATATGAACAATACCACATTTCTCCAGCTGACCCAGCCTTTGATGATATTTATAGTTACAAAATAAACGCAATTAAAAGCCGGGATGCTGTTCGATCTCCTATTAGCTCCGGTGAATGGGTAATTTTAAGTGCTTTCACGAATACCGAAACGAACACACCCAAATATTCTAGTCTCTTTTTGGGGCAACGTGGAACGCAGTCCACTCTCATCAATTCCATCTATTATTGCTCGACGTTGCGGGGCGAAGGTAGTTGTCATCGATTGTGGCCCACACAAGAGCAAACTAATAGCTCGATAACAGCTCTCGCTACGAATAACCGCGACAACGTATTTACCGTGGCCTCGGGCCTTTCGAACGGCACTTATTGCGTTAGCGAATTCATATGTCCTAGCGATGGATTAGAGACCATCATCACACATTTTACCATGTCCAACGCGCACGAAATTCATTGCGACGTCACGTCGATCGCTATATTGCCGGCCCCACCTAGCCAATCTCTATGTCCCTGCCTTATAGCTACAGCCGCTTCTGATTATCGCCTTAAACTATGGTACCGTTGCCCGGCCAATGCCCAGGCGCACGTCTATAATTACGACTTTAAGTATGCCATTTTAACGGAGCTAGATACGGATAGCGTCGTACATCGCCTCTCTTTGGCTTGGTTGCCCCATTATGGCTTGGCTTCTGGTCCCCTTTGGAGCGCCGAATTTTTATGCACTTTTGGGAATGGAAATGATTGGGAAACGCATCGTTATCACTTAGCGATTATCGAGTGTTCTAAACGATCAAGTAGCTCCTTCGGTCCTACCCTTAATATGGTTTGCCAAAATAGCTCGGGCAACGTTTTTCCATCGTCAACTCATCCATTCGTCGCCGACTTATTTGATGCACATTATTTTACCTACCATCATGATAATTGTGCGCCTAACATTAGCTTGGATAAAAGATTAAAACCGCAACCCGAAATAGGTCGTCTCGTAGAAAATGGCAATTATTTGGGAACTCTCATCCTATTGAATAAACTTAGAGGGAAGGAAAATTCCCCACATCTGAGGTTAAAGTTCAATGATTTTTCTCTCGATTTGAGCGTCGAATCGACGCGAGTCATAGATAATGTCACCAATGCAATTTGTGGCGAAGTCGATACGGAATGCAGAAATGATCAAAATTGGGATGAAATTAACACAAGAGATGTTAAAACTAAGCCTCGACAAACTGAATTGGATAATTTAACCAAGTATGTTATTGCTTAAATGAACTCTTAAAACGCTTTATTTTGTACCATAGTTGCTATCTTTGTGAAAATATTTTGCTCATTGGCACAAGGGATGGCCAACTTATTTGCTACAACGTTGTCAATACTACACTTTGTTCTCGTATAAAAATTTGCTCAAGTAAATTTTTTAAAATTGTGCATTAGTAGCAAAATACCTTTATAAAAGTATTTTTAGTTCTTTATTTCTATAAAGATTTTTGTTGTTTTAATATTTCTACTTTTAGACAGAATTGTTTCGTTATTTGCGATAGCACTCGATCCAGCCTTAGGTTTAGACTTACTTGTAACGGATGAAACCGGTTGCATTTATGTTTTTACATTGGAAACCATTGAAGTGTAAGCTTGGGAGTCAAAATGAAACTTCTATTTCAAAAATCATCAAGAAAAATCAAGAATTATAGTTATTTATTCCTAAAATTATTTTAATCAATAATATATATGTAATAACTTTTGTATAATAAATCGGCAAATTTTAAACTTAAAATTTTAAAGATGAATATTTGACCGTATATATGCCTCTGGGGAACTCATTGGCGGATAGATAAATCAAGTCTTTGCTCTGCAGGTAATCAAAGTTGTAAAATACTATATAGTTTATTTTAAACAAGGCAATTTTGGCAAAGCGAAATATTAATTGCCAAGTTGCTTTTGCCTAAAACGTTATCAGCTCACATTGATGTTATGATATAAATCTTTTTATACATATTTTCTTACAAAACAAAAATCAATAAATACAATGGAATTTTTCTTAATGCTCATATCAACATAACCTTTTGATCATACATTTGACGATTCCCGGTATAGTTTAATTACAAATAAGTTCAAAATACAAATGACTTAAACAAATATATAACAAAAGTTTGGTGTAAAAATCGTCGAATATAACACTTTAATAATGCAGGGCTCAAAATAATCTGTAAACAACGTTACGAAACAAATAAGTGGTCGGGGTCGAAGGAGCCAATCAACTATACAATTTTTAAGTTAGTCAGGGCACGTTCATTGAGGTATGTATCGTATGTGGCTTTAGCAACTGCAGCCACCCCCTGACCCCCGCCGGGACTCTTGTTAGGATGAAATATTAATAAAGCAGTCGGCACTAATTTTAACTGTCGAAGCGTGCTATGGATTGTATTTGCCGCCGTTTTGCTTTTACTCGGGCAATTCCGCACGTTAGTTGTGGTGGCGCCGGGCTGTTCGTCGAGTATTAACTTTTGGCCCCAAGAGGTTATAAGGTTAAAACCGGGTTTTAGTGAATTAGAAGAGGTGGACGTGCTTGTGTTACAATAATCCTGCACAAATTTAATCACGCTTGTGAAGGGTTCTTTGGCTTCAAAAGTACCCTGTAACACTACGTTTTGAGGAAATTTAATCCTGACAAAAGTGTAAGGCGCATTTTCTCTGTTATCGACGCCGCCTTTTAATTTAAGATCGTCCGCTTCCCTCATAGCCTTGGTCCTGAGTTGTGACTCAAGTTCAAGTTTGGCTCGGGTGGCAGCGCAAAAGGCTTTTATTTCCTCCAAACTTTGTTGAAAAAAGTTATCGGGAGGTTCCAGTTTAGGCATGGAAGTCTTATACTGGTATAACCTCACATCCCTATCTAACTTCAACTCCAATCCCTTAGCTTTGTTTAAAATATCGATCGTAGTATCCAGTTTTTGTTTTGATAAATTTGAATCATCAAAAGATTCTGGGATGCAAAGATATTCTTCACCAACATTTAAAGACCCTCCTTTGTCTAAATCTTCCAAATTTTTATTGCTCGTACTTTCCTGCTCAACAACAAATTGTGGAACAAACCCTATGGCATTTAAAAATTCTATTGTGCCATCCACCTCTTTTACCCTTTGACAAAATATTTTATTCTGACATCTTATACGTCTAAATGTTGGATTTGATGGATCTTGTTTTAAATTTTCAAGATATTTAAGTAATATAGATATGGCATTTTGGGAAACATTAGGTGAGTTTAATGTTTTAATAATTAGGACTGAAAAATAAATAGGATCTGAGGATAGGTTGGTATACAAAAATTCACGGACCTTGTCAATCATCTCGTCACGAGGTAATAACAGATCTGGGTCCAAATGTGGACACCTAAAATATATCTTTTTATCTTGAGAACTGTTGAAAGATTGTGGAATGTTTGAAACTTCACCATTCTTTTCTCTGTAATCATATAGAGGTAAAAATTAGTCTGGAAATTTTCAAGGTATTATAAAATAATTATTTTTATAAAGTTAAGTGTTTCTATTAAGCTGATATAGTATACTTGTTGCTTGAAAGTTTTTGATCAGAATCATTGGTTTTTGCAGTTGAACTTTTATGTTTTGTTTGATTATTATTACCTCCTCCTAACTTTTGACCTCGCCCTGCAGTAGCAAATTTGGCATCAATTTTTTTTTCTTTAAAGTAGCCTTTAACTTTGTCCATGTTTTAATCTTGATGACTATGTTCTGAAATATTTTCTAACAAATTTTTTATTAGAATTGAATTAATATACCTTCTGAACCAATAATTATACTCATAATAGGCTCTTTGTACTTAAGCCAAACTTTATAGATTATCAGTACATTAATTATTAATGAAATCAACAAAAATGTGACAAATTTCTCTTTGAAATTTTCTGATAGATATTTTTTAATAAATTCAATAATTCCGTAAATCATATGCTACCATTTTATTCCATTCGATACATTAAGTTTCGGTAGAATCCTTATTGCGTTGTTGATAAATAGCTTATCACTTAAAAAACTGTTTGCTGTAGGCATCGCGCATTAGTCACATTGAAAAATAGTCTCGCTTGTTTAGCTTGGATGGAGAATCTTATCACCATAGATTAAGCCTTCTATATAGAGAATGCTATGCTACAAAACATATGTTATCAGCAAGAGCAGGGATAATAACATGGTCTTGTTTAACCTGCCAAGCAAAAATTAACCTTTTTATTATCACACTCAGCGCTACCATAAAGTGGATAACGGCCTTGTCTTACTCCCTTGTTACCAAAATTTATCCGGTGCGAAAGCACTAACTTTGACATAAATTTCTGTGGTTATCCCTATATGTACATAAATATCGAAGAGAATCGAAAGGTTTGAAATATCCAAAAATATTAAAGCCAGAAATAGTGGGCAAAACATTAATTATATTTCTTAGCTAGCATTCTATGTTGTGGTGAGACACCTCTTAAACCTTGCCTGATTGTGTCTAGGGGATCGTCCCTGATTGTAAAACCTTTATATATCCCCTTGATCCAAAGTTTTGACTCCAAATTGATAATAGTAACTCCTGGGTAACTATTCGGGTTAGAGTAATCTTCACTTTTAAAAATTTTTAAAAAGATGTCCCAGTCAAGACTCCACCAGCTTCTTTTTTTCCAGACTATAGAAAAAAGTGGAGTAGCCTGCTAGAGATATGGACATCCGTCTTAAGGGCATCTGCAACCCTGACTGGTCGGCCGCTTTATGCGACTCAACGGACTTGATGGCTCTAATAATTTCTTATATGGATAGTGGGTAGTATGTCAATAGGAAGGTTAGAAGGTACTTGTAAATTATTTATATACCATTAAAATGTTCAATATAAGAGCAGACGGTCGAGGATGAGCTTCGTAAGTTCGTTCTATTCGGGATATCATTTGAGCCGCTGACTGATTGCTAGTGTTTCGATCTCGTCTCGGTCTCGCAAGCAAAATCTCGTTTTTATCTCAAACCCCAAAACACAGCTTGATAAGTAGTGATGCAGAAAACCAGAAAATTCTCGGTCTCGAATTTGAAAAACTGACCCGGTATCGAGACGAGAATTTTGATGTCGAGACGAGACGAGATTTTTTCGGCGAGATCCCGGCTTTTTATTGATTATCAGATATTAATAATGTGTCTTTTAATTTGAATGATTAACATTTAAGATATTAGATATAAATCAATATGATAGGAATATATTTGATATTAAAATAACACCTAAGTGTAGCAAATATGATATATTTATGCAAAAAGTTTAAAATTTGGCATTTACCGTCCATTTGCCTAAGTATGGATAGCCCTTAGGGTAAATTTAATAATATATCTATTAAAATTAATAATAAGATAATTTTATTGGTAAGTAGGGTCGGGGTGGGGAAACTAATGAACAAAGGATAATTAGAATTATAATCACAAAACATATGGTTATTATCAACTCGGATTTGGCTTACATTATTAAAATGTATAAATAGAGCAATAATAAATCTGTAGAAAATGATATTCAAGTAAAAGTTATACCAAATTAAACTATTCTTCTTTCACGTATTCACATATACGACAATATCACATTGTGTATCCTTAGCATTATTAAATGTTACAAAAATTTAGACTTAGAATGAGTTTTGATGGAGTAGTAAATATCACTCTAAAGCATATTTGAATTTCGCTGTTTCTCATCCTGCATGATGCAATAATTGTAAATGGGTGGTCAATTAGTTTGAAAAAAATTATACAGTTAAACTAAGGTGGCCCGAGATTTTTTGAGCACCCTAGCGTCATTTGTCCTGCCTAACGATTTCAAAAGTACAATTGAATATTCGATGAAACGGTAATAGATTAAATTGTGAGTTTCTAGATGTTTTTATGCTTCAACTAATAGTATACCTCCCAAATTTTTAAACTTTAAATAGACAGTATGTGAATAAATTGTTTTGTCATATTCATTACTTTCCACATTATAAACTGAGGATGGCAGGTGCATTCGAATTTACTACGATTTCTACAATTGTGCAATATAAAATAAATATACAACTCAGGGTTTCTTTCAGAAAAAATGCTCCGGGGGCATTTTCTACTTCCGGGGGGGGGGGGTAAAAATTTTTTTAATTGCTAAACCATTAAGTATAATATTTACTGATTTTTATTGGTGATATAAGTGATATATAAATAGATACATACACGCATAATCATTAAATAATTTATGACTTCATGATGCAACTTGAGTTCATGCTTCCTTTAATCAAAACTCTCCGGGGGGTAGGGGGGGTATTTGAAATTGCCCGGGGGGGGGGTCATACCCCCCGGGCTCCCCCCTGAAAGAAACCCTGCACAAACTTATACTGTACTAGATAAATAACTATTTAATGGCAAAGTTTTATTAATAAAACAAATTTAATTATAATGAATTTTGTCATAAAATATAATAAGTGCACTTTAATTTAAAGTTTAAAGCCTCGTGTTCTTGATCCTATAATAATGCTATTTTAATTTTTGTTGTTTTTAGAACGTTTTGTGCAATTAGTTATCAATTCTGTAAATAATAATATTATCAATAAATGTCACACGCACTTTGTGGTTATAAGGCTATAGTAAACATACAATAACCTCTATGGGCTATAATTGATGATGGTGAGGTCATATCAATGGACTAAACGTTGGCCTTAAATATGTTAGGGTCAACTTTGAATCTTTAGTACGCATTAATAAGGATCTCAGCTTAAATATATAACTAAGCAAAATATAGGTAAACTTATAAATTTCTAAGTCTATATTTGACAGACACAGTGAATTTGGTACAAATGTTAAAATTTGCTAGAACTATAAAATTTAATAAGGTCTTTATTCTAACAATTAGTTGGTATAATTATTACATAAAGGTTTCAGCTTTACAACACTCACAAGAGTGAGTACTGGTTTAAACTTAAATCCAAAAAGTGTCATTTATATTTTTTTTGATTTGCACTTTGCATATAAAATGATATTTTTAACAATTAGTATATATCTTTATATTGTCATTGAAATGTCGTGTTGCGCTAAATCTTTCAAAAGTTTGTGTTATAATGTTTTTAAAAAATATAAAGGCTTGCCATTTGCATTTTTCTCAAACACCTACTTAATATTTTTAATAAAGCAGGAGAAATTTTTATTCCGTATATATTTTTTTTAAAAGTCGAGACGAGGAGAATTCCTAGTGATGCGGGAAAACCGAGAAAATTCTCGGTCTCGTCTCGTCTCAAAAAACCGAGACGAGACGAGACGAGACGAGAATTTGAAAAACTGACCGAGATCGAGACGAGAATCTTGATGTCGAGACGAGACGAGACGAGATTCTTTCGGCAAGATCTCGGGTTTTTATTGATCATTAGATTTTAGTAAATTATTGTGTATTTTAATATGCCTTATTTACATTTAATGTATTAAAAATAAATCAATACGATATGAATATATTTTATATGAAAATAACACCTAAGTGTAGTAATTATGATATATTATCGCAAAAATTTTAAAATTTGGCAATTTCAGTTCATTTACCTAAGTATGGATGGCACTTAGGGTATGTGAATAATTTAATAATATATTTCTCACATATATCTATATGTATCCTTAGAATTATTCAATGTTACAAAATTTTAGACTTAGAATGAGTTCTGATGGAGTAGTAAATATTACTAAAGCATATTTGAACTTATGGAGTAGTAAATATTACTAAAGCATATTTGAACTTAGCAGTTTCTCATCCTACTTGATGCAGTAATTATAAATTGGTGGTGGTTAATTAGTTTGAATAATCATACAAATTAAGCTAAGGGGGCACGAGCTTTTTTGGGTACCCTAATGTCATTTGTGCCTGCCTAACAATTTTAAAAGTTCAACTGAGTATTCAATGACACCGTAATACATTAAATCATGAGTTTTCTATAAGTTTTATGCTTCAACTAATAATATACTTCCCAAATTTTTGAACCTTAATAAGACATTACGTGAATACATTGTTTTTTCATATGCATTACTTTTTACCTCATAAACTGGAGTTGGCAGATGCATTTGATACTATAATTTCTATAGTTGTGGTAATTTTGCAATATAAAATAAATACACAACTTATAGTGTACTATATAAATAACTATTTAATGGCAAAGTTAGTTCGAATTGGAAGATAATTATTTAAAATACTAATTTGATTATAATGATTTTTGTCCTAAAATAAAATACGTGCACTTTAATTTAAAGTTTGAAACCTTATGTTCTTGATCCTATAATAATGCTGCTTTTATTGTTGTTTTTACAACGTTTTAATTTGTGCAACAAATTATCAATTTTGTAATAATAGTATTACCATAAAAGTCACTCGCACTTTGTGACTTATAAAACGCTATAGTAAACCTGTAATAATCTTTATGGGTTATAATTATTATGGCAACATCAATGTCCTAAAACATTTGCCTTAAATATGTTAAGCAACTTTGAGGTTTTAACCAGTTTTAATGTTGTGTCTCAATTTGCCTAAATATGTAACTAAGTCAAATATAGGTTTCGTCTGTTTAAATTTAACAGACACAGTGAATTTGATACAAATGTTATAATTTGCTAGAACTGTAAAATTTAATAAGGTCTTATCAGTTAGTATATTTATTATATAAAAGTTTAAGCTCCAAAACACTCACAAGAGTACTGGTTTAAACTCAAATTTAAAAAGTGTCAATAAAAACCACTATTCAATTCTAAATTTAATGCACATGCTATTTTATATATTAAACAAACAGCGATCCTATCGTACTATACTTCAAACTTATTTATAGTTTTTTAATTTGCACTCCATAGAAAATGTTATCTATTGTCAATGAGATGTCATTTCGCGCTATATCATTTTGTGTATTAAGTTTTTTTTTAAATATAAAGGTATACCACTTGGATTTTTTGTAACACCTAATTAAAAATTTTAATAAAACAGGAGAAATTTTTATTTTGTATAAATTTTTCTTAAATTTCGAGACGAGAATTCTCGCCGAGACGAGACGAGACCGAGATTTTTCTAGACCGAGACGAGATCGAGATTTTCATAATCGCTCCCGAGACGAGACGAGATTGCTTTCGAGACCGAGACGAGACGAGATCGAAACACTAAATTCCCATCGAGACGAGATCGAGATTTTTCTTGACCGAGACGAAACGAGATCCAGATTTTCCTAATCAGTCCCGATACGAGACGAGATTTTGCTTTCAAGATTGGGACGAGACGAGATCGAAACACTATCTCTTTCTATATTATGATTTAGAAGCTATATATCCAGCATTTAGGCTTAGAATTAACCTTGAAATATAATTATTTTATTAATAAATGTTCCTGTGTCAGCAAGATGCTCATCATTTATTAAACTATTGCCATGACTATTTATTTTTCCTCTTACTTTTAATTAAATAAAAGCTCTTCCATGATTTACCAGCCTCGTTTAGTAAATTTGAAACTTAAAATGTTCCCCAATAACAAATAAACCATTCTATAAATCATGTAGCAACTCTTTTTGAATATAAACTTTCATTGTTAGTAATTCAATCTAAACCTGGTCACTAAAATAAAATCATCAAGATCATTATTTCCTTCAAAATAATAAAATTTTTTATTAATTATGTTTAAATTTATTATAATAATTATCTACCATAATTATGTGAGTTATTCCGTAATCACCATAAGAATGGGTTGAATCTGATTTGGCCTTTTATATATCTATCTCGATTAGAATGTGAATAAATTAACTATGACCTACTGATGAGCTCTAATAATAGCGAAAACGTTTTACGTCTGTTATCATTTTCGAGTCACATTCTAAAAAATATAGTCTCTGATTAAAATTACCTCGATGGAGCTAAATGTAAACTTTTAAGTATTATATGGGGTTATTAATATTTATTATCGTAGCCAGAGGGAAGCATGGAACAGCTGCCCCCCTCTAAATACAAAAATTCTTAAATATTTAATATAATTATGTGCTAAATTTCAAAAAATTATCATTCTCCCCCTCTCTAAGTGATTTTTTACCGGGTCTCTTCTAATCCCGGCTACGCCCATGTTAATAATCTAAGTAAATACCATGATCTATAATAATACTTATTAACTGATAAATGTCATATTAAAAAATGCTTTATTAATTACAGCTAATTTTAACACTTGTAATATCTACACATCAAACACATTATTAATTAAATTTAATTAGGTATAATTATTATAACGATTTTGTTTATATATTGTATCAATATAAATCGGCGGAAAAGTATGCTTAACACATAGACTAAATAGATTGCTCATCAACGCACAAAATGTGTACATTTTTTTCCACCATTTTAAAACGAGGATTGTAACGTTGTGAGCATATAGAAATTAGTAATTTTCGCAAATTAAATAATTTTAAAAAGGTAAATAAAAAAATATTAAAGTGGGAGATATCAAAAACAGCATTTTAAAATAAACATCATTTAAAAAATACAGAAAGATCAAAAATGTAAAAACTGCGATTAAAGTTTGTTTAATAATATAGTGCCATCAATATTTTTGTATAATATTAATTTATTGACGTTTTTTTTAAATTTATGTAAATTGACTGTTATAGGGCAAAATTACATGGTTAAAATACACCAAATACACTCTTCAAAATGAGGAAAATTAGACACACAATTACCCATATGCAACATATGGCATGAGCAGTCTATATAGTCTAAGGCTTAACATTAATTTATTTAATATTGATATAACAAAACTCAGTTTGCGAGCTTAATAAACCTGCCATCTAGCGGATATTTGCATTATGTTACGTTATATTATAGATCAACTTTAGAGAGTCAATCTAGAGATTAGGTTGTCATAATCTATAACTCTTGATTTATGTGGTTACCTAAACAATATATTCATGGATTATATATTTTATTCGAAAATTCTTGTAATTTTATAAAAACCTCATATAAAACTTCATAAATTTGTACTAATAAAATGTGTCAGCCTTTATTCTTTAATTTGAAGTTTAGATAATTTAACACTGATTTTATATAACAAATTTTTGGTTTTTGAAATGAAAGTTGTATCCAACAAAATTGGTCTCTTTTCCATTTTTAAATGTTATTAATTATTTTGTCATTATTTTCAAATAAAAATTTTATATCTTGCCTTTATAAAATTTAAGATTAATAACTCTCAGTAAATTTGCAAATAAATACATTATAAACACAAGCATAGTAAAATTTAAGAAGGGAGAGACAGAGCATTTTAGAATGCGAAATATAGGTCATTACTTTTCATAGCTTTTCTAATTAGCCATATTTATTTGAAGGGTGAGAAGGGAGGAAAAAATTCAAGACACTAAGATACCTTTAACTGATAAAAATTTAATAATCAGGTCTCCAATTTGTTTAATTTAGCTAAAATAAAAAACTATTTTAATTTCCACAAACTCCATTTAACTTTATATTTAATAGATTAATATTGAGTATTATTAATTAAAATTACTGAGCATTTTTTTGAAATTACTGAGCATTTTATATTTATAACGACATTATTAAGTTTATTTACTGAGCATTTTTGAATTTTTTACTGGGCACATTAATAAAATACTGAGCATATTTTACTGATCATTTTTGTATTTCTTAATGAGCATTTAAATAACATCCATAAAAATCTTATTAAGCCCCAATCGCTCGAATCTTGTTTAAGTGCCCGAAAAGGAAAAAATTGAAAATAGTATTATATAAGGTTGAGGAAAAAGTTCGTAGAGTTTTTATCAAAGTCTTTTATTTAACGAGGCAAATCCCATCGAATGAAGATGATTTAGGATGGTTTTCTGATCGAATTCATTATTTCCGCTAATTCACGACTTGTTTGGCGACCGTCATCCTTCAAAAGTGCTTTGAGACACTCTTCGTCGAATTCCGAGGGTCTTCCGCTACGGGGCTTGTCAGCTATGTCAAAATCGCCATTTTTGAACTTTGCGAACCATTTTTGTGCTGTAGACTCAACTATGACACCTTCTCCGTATACTTTACAAATGTCTTGGGCTGTTTCAGCAGCGTTTTGACCACGATGAAAAGCGAAGAATAGCAGGTGTCGAAAATGTTGATTTTTACCGTTTGGATACTCCATTTTGACGTCGCGAAAGTAATAAAAAACTAAATTTCTTAAATCACGATTGGCAAAGTTTTGTAGAGGGAAAAGAGTTCTACTTAATGAATATTATATAATTCATCAGAAGCAAAAAATCGATAAAATAATGCAACATGTGTTGCACTCTACCAAACTTTCTCAACCTTTATACTTGAGACATGTCGAGACTTCTTGAAGAAGGAGATTTTTTAGGCCGAGACGAGTTTCTCATATTGGCACTCGAAACGAGAAAGTCACAATTGGTAACTACTAGGTTTAAAATGCAATTGTTGAGATATTTATATTTCTCAACTTCCCTGCTCTCTGGGGAAGAGACAAGGTTGAGGACTTGTTATAACTAGCATTCTAGAGTTGTTATTGCTCGCATGAGCAATGCTCACTAGAGCGTTAAGTAACTAGTTAAATTTAACTAGTTCCTTTTCTTCAGAAAAGTAACTGTAATCAGTTACCTTTACTTCAGAGGAACTGTAACTGTAGTTAGTTATATTAATTTAGTATTGATGTAAAGTTACAGTTACTTTTTATAAAATTTAAGAATCATTAATTAAATTTAATAGTTAAACGTCTAGTTTGTGTCCATCGCTTAACATTTAAATTTCTTTCGCGGATTAAATTTAAATACTATTTTGTATAGATATCCCATCCAATTAGAAAAAATTAATTACAAGTCTCATAATTTATTATTAAATATTTAACTAAATATATATATAATAAAAAATTAATTTTTAAATTTTTGCCAAATTTGGGTCTAAATTTTGATCATTAAGCCTATATTTGAATCTTGTTAAATATGTGATAATTATCCTAAATTAAAAAACTTTTTATTAAATTCAATATACCCCTACCATCCAACGCGCCTCGAGACTATTTAGTCTTGGTAAACTAATTTATAGTGAGAAGCGGACAAGCTTATTAGACTACAGTATAAAATATAACTTTTTATTGAAGTTGAAGCACCATATAATTACTCTGTGATTTTTATTCGAATATTTAAATAAAGTATCTTTATATGTAACTAGTTCCATCAGGTAAGTAACTGGAACTGTATTCGGTTACTTATGAAAAAAGCAACTGTAATTGGTTACATTTTTTTTGAAAGTAACTGTAACTTAACTAGTTACTGTGGAGTAGTAATTCTAACAGCTCTAATGCTCACTATGTGCTTTGTAGTGTTTTGATCTCGTCTCGTCTCGAATACAAAATCTCGTCTCGTCTCGGGAGATTATGAAAATCTCGAACTTGTCTCGTCTCGGTCTAGAAAAATCTCGGTCTCGTCTTAACTTCTTAAGAAATATATATATGGAATTAAATTTCTCTTGTTTTATTAAAAATACTAAATAAGTTTTTTTTATTGATAAAAGTTTATATCCAAATCATGATGTATGTAAATATTAAATAAGTTTTTTTAACCGATAGAAGTTTATTTCCAAATCATTATGTATGTTATAAGTTGTAAAAAATCCGAATGCAAACTTTTATATTTTTTTAAAAACTTTGATACACAAACTTTTTAAAGATTAGCGAGACACGCCATCTCATTGACAATATAAAGTTAAGAATTAATTATTAAAGATAACATTTTCTAAGGAAAGTGCAGACTAAAAAAATTATAAATAAATTTTGAAGTTTAGAAAATTAAATTTTATTTTTTTTTTTTTTTTTTTTTTTTTTTTTTTTTTTTTTTTTTTTTTTTTTTTTTTTTTTTTATTACTGAAGCAATTGTTTATTTTATTATGCAAGATTTACATTAAATGAAACTAAAAACAACATAAAAATCATAGAGGTAAACATTCAAAAATTGCCATAGCGTTGTAATGGCAAATAATCATTCCGATTTTCTGTTTTATAAAAAAAGTTTCCCTTTTGTCAAGGGTATTGGCAGCTATGCGGCGTCCCAATTCCTTCAGGAGGGCTTGGGTTTTAGGACCTATTGTAGTGAGGGTAGTGGTCACTATGGGGGAGAAAAGGAGTGAGGAATTAAGTTCTGCGTATTTAGCGGATTTTAATCTTTCAGAATCAACAAGGGGGTCTTTGTTTTGGTTTGAGGGAGCAAAGGCATCCGGACAAGTGTAGTCCCAAGCTAGGCATAGCCCTTTTGCCCATGGGATGAGGGTCTGTCCATCAGGTCTCTTCTTGTCGCTAAGGCAAAGACCATTAGGCTCCAATTGGGAAGGAAAGCCCGCCTTTTTGAATGTCTTCTGTAGAAGAGCGTTAACGGATGTGTGCCGTAGAAATCTGGCCTTATTAAATTTGCAATGCAGGCCGTGGTGACCTTTTGTACCAACGGATGAGCCACATAAGTTGCATTGATGAGAGGCAACTATATCGCATCCTAGGCGGAGCCCTGTTGCAATCCTGAACTCGTTGTTGGAGAGTTGAAGGTCATGAGTCCGACTTGGGATGGCCTCCAACCACTCGTGGCCGGACCTTGATGCGAAACTTCTTAAAGCTGGTAACTCCTCCAACGATGCGCCCGATATAAGAGTTTTAAGGGCATGGTCGTAGAGAGGAGTGTTCCAACTCTTTTGAGAGTTTATGGTAGGGAATGGAGTGTTAGGGTCGGACAAAGAACTCCACATGTCGAGGGCGATTTGGGTGAAAGGATCTGGTTGATCGATTAGTATGTCGATGATTGGTTTGGCTGAAAGTCGACTCGAGATGAAGGCCGACAAAGCTACAAGAGAGGATGATCTCAGGCCCAAACCACCATATTTTGTGGGGAGACACGCTTGTTTCCATTGAGACCCAGTAAAAGAAAGGTTTGTGATTTCCTCGACAACGTCTTTGAGTTTTTGGTCGAATAAAGATAGAGCACTGGGATTTAAGAATGAGGTGGATGACCTGAAGATATGATTTATCTTAGGTAAAGAATAGCAGTTTTTAATTAAAAAGAAAGCCTGGTGGGCTGGCAAGTAAGAAAGGAGGGGTTTGATTTCTACTAGTTTTTGGATTGTCTCTGTTAATAACTTGTTACAAGGGTGTGCCACCTATGGGAGATCCTAAGTGCGTTAGTTCGTTAGGGTGAATATGTTTGAAAGCGTCAAAGTATGGGTCTAGGCTTAAAGGGTCAGTATTGTTTTTGCAAACCTCGGTCTTGGTATGATTAAGATGGAGACCAATTTTTGAAGCTTCGACTTCAAGGTATGAAAGGGCTTCTTTGACGTCTTCTGCATTTCCTTTGATGGTACCATCGTCTAGGTACCACAAGTTGAGTGATAGATTATATTTAGAGGCTAGGTCTTCGGTCAGGGATTTTATACCTAGGCAGAATAGTAGGGGGCCTAGCGGGTCTCCTTGTTGAATGCCGTCACTCGATGCAATTATTTTGGAATTAAAGTTGAGCATGGAAGTAGGAGCGTAGCATGCATTAAGGAAAATGGAGTACTCGGGAAGAAATTTGTAAGCCTCTGTTAAGAAGTGTGACCTGTAGATAGTATTAAAGGCGTTTTTGAAGTCGATCTTAGCTAGGATCGAATGGTCGGGATGGGCGAGGGCTATGCGGACAGCGTGAGAGGCGATTTCACAACCACACTTGATTCCGAAACCTAGTTGGATGGGAGCTAATTGATCTGCAATGTTGGTTTTTACTCGAGCAATAATTAGTTTGCAGCATAGGCGTCTAAAAATTGAACCCATGGCTAATTATAACATTTGCATCATACTCACTTCACTGTGTTTGACAACTATAAATAGACTTGGAAAATTATAAGGTCCGCCTATAGTTGACTTAGTTGCATAATTGAGCAAATTTAGACCCTCCATTGACCCTGGCTAAAGCTTCAAAGTAGACCTTAATATATTTAAGGCAAAAGTTTAAGTCAATTGATATTACCACCATCAATTATAGCCCACAGTGTTTATTGCATGTTTACTATAGGGTTATAGACCACAAAGTGCGAGTGACTTTTTATGATGATATTACTATTTACAGAATTGATAACTAGTTGCACATATTAAAACGTAGTAAAAACAACAATAAAAGCAGCATTATTAAAGAACATAAGGTTTTAAACTTTAAATTAAAGTGCGCGTATATAAATTTATGACAAAAATCATTATACAAACTTATTTTCCAAAAAATTTCCTTCCAATTCTAACTAGCTTCGCCATTAAATAGTTATTTATCGAATACAGTATAGGTTCGTGTTTTTATTTTGTATTGCACAATTATAGAAATTATAGTATATTTATATGCACCTGCCAACCCAGCTTAAAATGTAAAAAGTAATGCATATGGCAAAACTATGTATTCATATAATGTCTTATTGAGGTTCAAAATTTTGGGAGGTCTACTATTAGTTGTAGCATAAAGACTTTTAGAAAACTCAAGATTAATTTATTACGGTGTCATTAAATACTCTTTTGTACTTTTGAAATCGTTAGGCGGGTGCTCAAAAATCTCGAGCCACCTTAGCTTAACATGTTTAATTATTCAAACTGATTGACCACCAATTTATAATTATCGCCTCATTTAGGATGAGTAACTGGGGAATTTAAATATTTAGTAATATTTACTATTCCATCAGATCTTCTTCTAAGCCTAAAATTATGTAATATTTAATAATGCTATGGATACAAAATATATCATAAAATTATTGACACACTCTAAGGGTCAACCATATTTAGGTAAACAATTGCCAAATTTTAAATTTTTTGTAAAAATTAATATTTACTACACTTAGGAATTTTTTTAATATCAAATATATTCCATACATATTGATTTACATTTAATACCTAACATGTAAATCATGCAAATTAAATTACATCATAATTTACTAAAATATAACGATCAATAAAAAGTCGAGATCTCGCCGAGAAATCTCGTATCGTCTCGTCTCGACATCAAAATTCTCATCTCGATCTCGACTCCATTCTTCAAATTCTCGTCTCGTCTCGGACAAGACCGAGATTTTTCTCGGGTTATCCGCATCACTACTGCTTAAAATGGTTATACGGATGGTATTTGGGGTACACGAAACTTTAATAGCTATAACTTAATTGTTTTATAATATAAGCTTGTAAAAATTTGCAAAAATAATATTTCAACTCTTATACGCTAAAATATATAGTTTGGCTATTTGATCAAGTGGTTAAACTTGAAACCCCAAGATTTTACCCCTAATGCCTATTTTGGCTCATACCCAAAAAAATATTTTATTTTATGGTTTACTTAATAAGATCATATAAAAGAAGGTTGAAACTATAAATGTGGAAAATTTGGTAAAAAAAATAACCTGAAAACAATAAATAGAGGTGTTTAAACCTTAACTTAGGCAATTTTTGGCCTTTTATTTTTTAAGGCAAATAAAGTTACTATTGGTCTCGACTCATGGTGTCATATTTTTAAATGTCATATTATAAATTTTTTATACAGATACATTGTAAAAAATTGTAATTATGAAATGAAAATATTTAAATATAAATGTCGTATAAGAAATTTTATGAGCCAATAAAAATAGTTACACATACATTTTATACGTATACTAGATGAACCCGGCAAACGTTGTTTTGCCATTTACCCGGGTGTATTAAATTATGTTGGAATTTTAGGGCATATATGATGATAAAGCGGTTATCAATATATATTAAGTAAAGTGTATGTATGTATGTGGATAAGGGCTAAATTCTGAAACTACCGTCCCGATTCGCGCGAAACTTTACCCGTAGGTTCTCAGGGCGGCCAGGGGTAAAATAACTTTTGCAGAATTCCAAAATTCCTTTTAGTTTTAAAAAAGGGCTAAATTCTGAAACTACCGGCCCAATTCGCGCGAAAATTTAGCCGTAAATGCCCAGGGCGACCAGGGGTAAAATAGCTTTTTCAGATTCCTAAAATACCTTTTCGTTTTAAAAATATCGGACATTTCCCGGCCAGTTTCATTTATAGCATTATATACAATAATGACGTCATACATACAAGGCTGAAGTTTTCTCGAATTAGATATTTAAAAGTATAATAAAAATGTTACAGTATATTGTATTTCAAATAAACCAGCTAACTAGAAAAATAAAATAATGGTATTATTATATAATATGTAACAGCATTAATCAGCAATTTTTTCAAAAACATTTAATTTTAGTCGGATTTGATGACTAAAACAGAATTTGCATTTGGTTTGACTTATTATATATATACTAAAAATAGTGGGTTCATAAAATCCATGACGTGATAAAATTTGTGCCCCATTTCAATATATAAAATGTATAAGTCTAATATTTATTTATAATCTTATTAAATTTTTCATATACTAATTATTTAGTTAATAAGACTAAGCCAAAGCAACGCTTGGCCGGGCACAGCTAGTTGAAGTAAAAATAAAGTTTGATGTCCATATGTTCTACTTCTATTGTTCTATTTCCGTATACAGTGAAACGCGTACGAATACTCGAAAACTACTGGACCGATTTAGCTCGAACAAATCTTAAAACATGCTCCGGAGTGTCAGGAATAAACTGTGAAATTTTGAGCCAAATCGGTCTGGTAGTTTTCCAAAATTGGTGGCGGCATACACACACATACATAGTTTCATTTTTATATATAAGATTTATATATTTAGAATTATTTTAGATAAAATTCCTAAATCAAGTCACTTTATCTCAAATGATATAACCTGAAAAGTACAGAAACTTATAGTACTAATAATTTTTCCATTTAGAAATATACAATTTTCACACAATATACACAAATGTGACATTGTTGCTTTAAAAATGTTTGCATCAAAGCCATTTCTGCTCCATAAGTCATTGAGGCTTTGATGATTCGATTTATACCAACCTAAATTCAATTATAAGGTCTAAATTAAAAGTACATAAACAAATACAATATGCCTATAACAGCATTAAATTCTTCCAGATTAATTTTATCTTGTGTTCTTTGGTTGCTAAATTTCACGATACTCTTAGCCATTTCATCTGTAATAAGAAATTCAACAATCAAGAAGAGTTTTGGCTGCCCGCCCATACGGCTTTATTCTAGGTAGTGACAATTTTTGTGCGACTTGTATTGTCTTTCCCTTTAAGATACATCATATAATTAAAGCCCTGCAAAATGAATTTTTTTCTGCCAGAGCACGGCCCGAGCCCAACGTCTCAGTTTTTATTTTGCCCAAGCCCGGCCCGAGCCCGATTAACTTTCTTATTTTTGGCCCGACCCGAGCCCGAGCCCAACTTTCAAATATAAAATTTTAAAAATTTATTTTAAAATTTTTGAAAATCATTTCACCATATAAATACATAATGATTAAATTGTTAATATTCTTAATTTACAACAAGGACAAGTTTCAAATAAAATTCATTTTCACTGGCTACAATTTATACACCAAATAATTTAAAACTGGAAATCTAACTTTATAAAATATATTTTATCTAATTAAAAGTTTTTATGATATTTTCTTATTTTATTTTTTAAGTAGCAGATAATGTGTAAATATTTATAAAATAAGAAAAAGATTTACAATTTAGGACAAAATATTATAATTGAGAGGGGAAAAAGCTGAAGCTTGAAAGCTATATTATATATGGTGTACGAAGATAATTATTCGAGTTGAGGTTGTTTACATCATATTTTAATAAAAGATTTGTTTGCTTTAATCAATTCGGGCCAGGCTCGGGCCTCCGTACGGACCGCCTCATCAGGCCCGACCCGAGCCCGATTGTTTATTAAATTTTGCCCGTGCCCGAAGCCCGATCGGGTCGGGCCACCCTTGCAGGGCTCTACATATAATACAAGCTTCTAATTTACTTAAAACTATTTTTATTTGGCATATTAATTAACTCCTTTCTCTATTGTTAACTTACTCTAATCATCAAGAACTAATTGATAAAATGTTATCAGTTATGTTTATATACCATTTTCATCTAATTTTTTTATTTATAGGGTCTGGTTTGGATATTAAACCCTTAACATGTGTAGAAAATAATTTATCAGACGTTTACAGAGCGTTTTCAGGGCAAAAATACATACATAAATACTACAGGAAATGTATACGATAAATAAGGCTGAGTTTTTGACTTTGTAAAGACAATAGGGTTGTTACTGTTAGTGAGTTTGAGAAAAAACATCGGTACAAGTCAAACAACACAACCTGGGATATTCCAGAGAATATGCTCTTCACTCAAATAATCTGTTATGTATTCAAATAAAGGACCTAATTGGTGAACGATAAATAGTTTCTGGATCACTTATCGAAGGATGAAAAAGCATCAGCTGAATCTGTGATTTAATGCCCGAAATAAATGAAAACAATACATACCATTATGTACATACAAAAATTAGAATTATGATAAGAAAAAAATTAGACCAAATGGCCCGAGCTAACAAACACAGATTAGAATTTAACTTACTTAAACATTTATAATTTGCCCCATTTAAGTGTTTGGGGTTAATTGTAAAGCAAAACTTCTTTTATATCAATTCCATCGTTTAATTCTAATGGAAAAAATCTTTCTATTATTTGTTACAGAATTAATTAATTTGTAAATCTAAATATAATAACGAAAAAATTATCATATAATAAAGTTAATATAATAATCCGCTAGATGGCGGTATATGGTTTATAAGTGTAAAGAATTGTAAAGCATAAAATATAGGTGGGCGATGTTTATAACATAAAATTTCCACTACATTTTAAGAATTTTATGCCAGAATGTTACTTGGGAGATTCTCTCATGTAAACATTTTTGGTTTTTTTTAAAAAAATGTTAAAAATAAAGTAAGCCACTTTGGCCTTAAATTTAAGGGTGTATGTAATAATGAATGTTAGAATTATATGAATACTTCCCACTTTTTTTATTTAATGACTTTGATCCATAATTTAAATTAGTTGTATCTATAAAGTCAGTTACTGTAATAAAATTTCATAAATTTTTTTTCAAGTTCTTCACAAAACCTCGCTGAAATGTTAGTTTGTAAAAGGGTGGTTAGTAAATATTTCCCTTTAATGTTAAGACAGTGGCGTAGCTAGGGGGGGGGCGTGGGGGTCAAGGCTCCTGCCCACAGAGGCAAACACCTGGCTTCTTGGACCCCCTCCAGGGAAAAACTTTGACCCCTTGCCCCCTTAAGCAATTTTTTAATTTTCTTATTTAAGGAACAATATGATGATTATAATCATTTGTTTCTAAATAAAAATTTTAATTCAAAATTTAATAATTTCAATATTATTAAAAAGTTCAGAATGAGTTTCAAAGCCCAAATATTTGTTTTGCAATTCCCAACGGTTAATAGCCTTATATTAACTTTAAATGATATTAAAAATAATAATCACGATCAAAATCTATATAAGGCGAATTATCTTCAAATTTTAGGAATTTCATTATTACCTTCTAAATGTATTAAAAAGGCAAAAATTTATGACACTATTTAATCTTTTGAATCTTCCAATTCATTAATTGATTTCAAAATTGATTATGGTAATTTATATGTCTTTAGAAGGTTTAAGCCCTTCATTTTCTTTTTTGCGATAAATCTCTATCAGAAGTAATTTACCATTGTGAATTATAACTGAAAGATGCCGAAATAATCACAAAAAAACTATGTAACATTTTATAATTCTTAAAATAAAATGTAATGATATTTTTATTACCCTTAACAGTGTTTTAAAATTTTATTATTTTGATTAAAATAATTTTTAACTATCCCCATAACTTCGTGTTCATGCAAAAAATAGTTCTCATTGCTAAAACAGATTAAAACTTATCTTCGTTCCACAATTGGACAAGATAGGTTATCATAATTAGCTTTATTGAGCTTAGAACATAATTTTAAATGTAATATGTTCACACACTGCTCATGCCATATGGTGAATTGTGTTAAATTTTTGGCCATTTTGAAGACTACAACTGATGTAACTAACATTTTGTTCCAGGAGAAGAAGTCGGGATAAACAATATTCTTTCCATAATAGTATGAATTAACAAAATATTCTAGAGTATTCTCTTATAATTTTACCCCAGAAATGTTCTATCCAACTTCAACAAACTATCATCACTTGAGAGAGAATGCGCTTCCAACAATTTTTGATTTTCCAGCACAGGTAAACCTATAAACCTTCATTAATTGCTTTCATTAAGATTATTATCTACAACATTAAATATTCCATGCGCTCTAATCGTGAGCAGCAACGGAACGGTTTATGGCAAATTTTGTTGCGAACCATGGTTTTATTACCAAGGATGTCGAGGAAGAAATGTTAAAGAAGGTGGTAAGGGGCATCAAGGTTGACAAGTGTAAATTGCAAGTTAATAAACTTTTATCTATGTTTTTGATCAGTCAAATTATGTAAGACTAAGTGATCAACAGCGATAAAGTATTAAATGGATGATGTCAACTAAAAAAATTGAAAATTGATGCATTTATTTAGAGGAGTTTCCCCTAAAAATGACATTTAAAAGATAAAAACAGTATATTAATGCTTTCTTAGATAAATCATAGTTAATATGCAATTGAAATTTGCTAGTACAAGGTTAAACCCCTCTGAAATACTTTGTTATGGCGGACATGTTAATCGTAAATCGGTTAAGGTGGTAAGGACAAATACTGAAGAAAGGGATGATGCGAATAGAATAGTATTGGATTGAGGGGGAAAGAGAAGAGGACGCCCTCATATTAGGTGGAAAGGGCAAGCGAAAATTATGGTAAATAGAATAATTTAGAACATGAATTCGACTTGATCGACAAGAAACTGATCATAACAAACCCCACGCCTGTGGAAAGTCATTTAACCCCCTATAGAATCAATGCATCAAAATATCTCGCTATAATTATCTTCTTCTTAATAAATGTAAATATGAAAATTGTTAGAAAATAATAAAACTAGGTAGCTCTTAAAAACAATACATTAAAAATCGGTTATTCTTTTGGTAAAATCATTATTTGTCATTACATATATGGTAAAAATAATGTGTTCATTGTAAAAATAATGTGTTCATGGTATAAAATCGTTTAAAAAACACGTAAAGAGGCACTAATAATTGGGCGATGGATGTGTACATATTTATAATACAGCGCAAACGGCGCGCCATTAGATGCCGTCTACTAGCGAACATCTTATCTATGGGAATGAAAAAACATCATTTAAACCAATTTTACATTATACACATATATACATACATACACATATACACACGTACGATTGTACAATCATAATGTAACCAATAAACTTTAATTGCTGGGGCATGGCACGATGTTAATGAAAATATAAAGTGGGAAAATTTCCCCCCTCATTATTAAAATTCTAAAAATCATTGGATGTGAAGGATTCTAAATATTAAATTATCCGGCATTTAGGGTTGAATAAACATTAGGCCCAAGTGGTCTCTGACCCGATCCTTTGGTGGTATACGTCAAATCCATTTGAGGTTGGGGATTGATAATCTGGGAAGAGAGGAGGGGCTGATAAGGGCCGGCATTATTTTGGTTGTTGTAAGGTGGTGGCCTGGGGTAGGATGCGTTAGGGTCATTAACAGGCGACCTCATGGAACCCGGAACGTTGTAACCATTTAAATTGTCTTCGGTTATGGTAGTACCCATATTTTGCGAAGTTTGGTTGTATTGGGATTGAGGATGGTAGGATATGGTGGGGTTATTATCTATGGGCGGTGCCGAACTATCTTCAAATTCGTCAGGGTACATAACTACGGGAACCCCCTTCTTGAAAAGCGAACGATCCTCGTTCATAAAGCGTGGTTTTCTTCGACGCCTGTTTAAGTTAATCGTTTTAAAACCGCCGCCAAAAATGGCAAGAGTTTCAAATAATATAAACACTGAATTTTTATAGAAAGTCCGAGATTAATTCAGCATTCGCCTTAGAATTAAACAAAAACAAACTTAAACACATTGGACCTCGTTATCTGCAACTTTTTTACGTAATAAAAAAACATATGGCAAAAAACTTTACGACCAAAAAATGTTTTAATTTAAAGCTTATATTTAGCCCAATCAGTATTTTGATGCGGTATTTTTCCCATATACCATAACATGTTCTACTCACACAAACTACAACCTCGCACCGATCGTGACTTTTATAGAAAATCCAAATATAGCTTAAATTTTAAAAACACAAACCTATACAAGCAGCACGCAATCAGGCTCGCGATGAGCAACAGCAAAGCCATAACCAGCGATGGTATTATAGTGGTCATCCAAAGGTCCCTCTCATAATCCCTCGAAGCTATAGGGTCTCGGGCCGGGGCTGCCTTAGACCTCGCACGACCAGCGGGCATGACGACCGGAGGCAGTTGGGGAGCACAAGAGTGAAGTAAATCGTAGCCCGCGCTTCTGACGTTATACGCGGGGTACATGGCGTCCCTGAAGGCGGGATTAACGCGGCCGGACCCGTCTGCGCTAAATCGAGATCCGATAGCCTCGATATCGGCTTGCGGGCAACCGTAAGAGCTGTGATTGTTGCCTCGAGCCCTAACCGATTCAGCCAAAATTTCCAACGGCAAGCCCTAAAAAATGAGGAGGGTAGAAGGGTTAGGCTAGAAGATGACAACATTTGATAGTTTTAATATATTGATTGATGTGCTCCATACAATTTTAAGCGGTAGGAATGAATAAGGACTTGGTTTAATAACAAAATTTATGATCGCGCCAAATAGTTATTGGTCAGAACAACTATGATTCATTCATTTTGTTAGACAGAAGCAAAATTATATCTTCAAATTTATTGATTTATCGACTATTAAGGTAATGAATCGATACTTTGGTCGCAAATCAATCAACGACTTAACAAAATCAAATACCAAACTTTTGCCCGTATGTTTATAATAGGTGTAGCCACTACAAATCTATTAAGTGATAGTATGCGTTTAATAGTTTTCGCATTGTCATAATCTAACCGCGTGCCCGATGCATTCAAAACTAAATAAAGTTTATTTAAGCAGTATAAACTTCATTTTCACAATAAACGAAGCTAGTTCTAAAAGCTTAGTTGTTTGCCACGCATACCTGGGAAGAGCTGAGGAGGGTATCGTTAAGCCAGGCCACGCGTATGGAACCACGAGTTATGGAATCCAAGTAAATTTGGTCGTAAAAATTGCTATAATTCGCGCCCGTAACGTGTGAGCCATTCACTGAGGTATAATAAGCGGCTAGGGCGTCGAAAAACTCCACTTGTTTACTAACGTTGCGCTTGAAGGAACGAAAATCGGAGCCAAAACCCTGGGGTCCCCCCTGTGGTTCGGCATCGTCCAGTACGACCCAAAATTTGTGATTTACACCGGGATCCGAGTCGGCCGAACGAAACATTTTAGGTCTAGGAGGCAGCATAAACAATTTAACGACTCGTGGAATAATCTTACATAGTGGACTCATATTATGTCACATTAGGACGGAATATATTAGGTTGAGGAAAAAGTTCGTAGAGTTTTTATCAAAGTCTTTTATTTAACGATTATTTATTGTTATAACAATAACTTATTTAATAATATATTCGCCGTTGCTGTTTACGACCTCCTCCCACCTTTTGACCAATTTTCGATGCCATTACGCCAAAAATCGACCGGCCTGGTATCGAAGAAGTTGTTGAGCCAGTTTCTAAGGCCCTCTACATTGTCCAAGTTAACGCCCCTCATATGGTTCGAGAGAGAGCGGAAAAGATGGTAATCCGTCGGTGCAAGGTCCGGAGAATATGGTTGATGCTGAAGGACCTCCCATTCGAGCTCTTGGAGTGCGGCTTTTACGACTTGAGCAACATGGGGCCTTGCGTTGTCGTGAAGGAGTATGGTCTGGCCTTGTCGAAGAGATCTTTTGAGTCGAATAGCCTCATTCACGCGGTGTAGCTGGGATATATAGAGCTCCTTGTTGACCGTGGCATTCCTTTCTAGAATTTCCCAATGCAGAATGCCCTCCCAGTCCCACCAAACGCAGATCATGTGGTCTTTTTTGAATGGAGGTCAGGCTTGACCCTCGGCTTTGGAGTCGCTCCAGGAGCCACCCACTCCTTTCTTTGCTTCAAATTTACGTACAAACACCATTTCTCATCTCCCGTGACAATTCGGTACAAAAATCGCTGTTTATGACCGCGGGTTGCTCGATGACGGGCGAGATGTTGAGAAGCAATTTGAAGGCGAATTTCTTTGTGGCTTTCGTTAAGCTCGTGAGGGATCCAAGATCCCAATTTTTCTTCAAATCCCATCGAATGAAGATGATTTAGGATGGTTTTCTGAAAACTTCATTATTTCCGCCAATTCACGACTTGTTTGGCGACCGTCCTCCTTCAAAAGTGCTCTGAGACACTCTTCGTCGAATTCCGAGGGTCTTCCACTACGGGGCTTGTCAGCGATGTAAAAATCGCCATTTTTGAACTTTGCGAACCATTTTTGTATGTAGACTCAACTATGACACCTTCTCTGTATACTTTTCAAATGTCTCGGGCTGTTTCAGCAGCGTTTTGACCACGATGAAAAGCGAAGAATAGCAGGTGTCGATAATGTTGATTTTTACCGTTTGGATACTCCATTTTGACGTCGCGAAAGTTATAAAAAACTAAATTTCTTAAAATCACGATTGGCACAGTTTTGTAGAGGGGAAAGAGTTCTACTTAATGAATATTAAATTCATCAGAAGCAAAAAATCGATAAAATAATTCAACCGAACTTTCTCCTCAACCCAATGGAGCCATCGGACCCCGCCTTGGAGGGACGTATGCGTCCTGATGGATCTTCTTTAGTCCCATGGAGCAATGGTCTTCACCTTAAATGGGACTTCACATGTATTGACCTATTTGCCCCCTCTAACTGCAACAATGATTCTTTAGCTGTTGCAGAGGGGCGGAAAACCAATAAATACAAAGCCCTATTATCCTCAAATATTTTTATTCCATTGGTTGCTTCGTGTTCAGGCACCTTTGGCAAACAGGCCTTAGCTTTTTTTAAAGAGGTTGGAAGACGTTCTCCCCCGTCTAAACATTCGGTACCCTTTTTACTAAAACAAAGACTTGGTATTCTTATAGCCAAGTACAACTTTAAATCGTTCGCGGATTCTTGGCCAATTTTGGAAGATCCCCTCGATGATGATATATCCGAATAGTGTATTATTTTATTCGGCGCATTTTGCCTTTTTATATTATATTACTGTCAGCGGATTTTTAACAAATAAACTTTAACAAAAAAAAAAAAAAAAAAAAATAGTTTCAGATTAAATTTTTAATGATAAAAGCTTTAATTTGATTTGCGAGCAAACAATGAAGAAATAGGGTAAATATTTTCACTAAGATCACACGTAATTGTTCAAATTTTATTGCTCGCCAACTTAGTCTTAAATATTATGGGAAAACTCTAATTAAGCAAAATATATACCTAGGCTGAACGTATATGGTGAAGGCGTTGTAAACGGGCAGGCCGGCTCTATTTATGGCGGCTAGCATAAATTCGTGCAAACCGATGTTGGCTAATGCGGGTAAACCGTAGAACTGTTGGGTCGTAGGGTCGAATTTGATCCAGGCGTATCTAAACGCGCAAAGAGGCAAAGCATGTGTTAAGTAATTTTTATTTTAAAAGCAAAAGAACATACGTCACCTATACATTAATTGTGGCCTTGGGCAGGAATCAAACGAATTAGATGCGAGCAACGGTCAGCATAATTTGCAAAGAATTATTTAGCCAATTCCGCAATAATCCGATTTAAAGCAACAGCACAGATTAATTCTCAAAAGGATTCAATATATAAAGGTAGTAGGTCGGGCGCAAAAACAATAATGAATTTAGACTCGGACGAGGTCCAAAAAATTAAAACCAACCAGTGGTCATTAGCTTGAAGATGCAAAATAAATGTCTTTTACAGAAGCATAAGAGTCCACAGCCATTAATATCCCGTATAGGTTTCCACAGCAATGATTTGAAAAATAAGAAGTTGGACAGGACGGATGGACAACCAAAAACGATCCCATATATTGCATGGCAATTAAAAGTGTAAATGCACAATTTGAATAAGTAATGTTAGTTGTGTCAACAATATTTAAACGGTTGGGAAAAGAGCCAAAAAAAATTTTATGAGTCCCCTTTATTTAAAAGTTATTGGCAGAAGTGATCAACTTATTGGTTACCATTAGATGCGTGAAAAAATATACGGTCGAAACTTCTTAATCGCAAATCGGATTATCGCGAAAATCTTTTAATCGCGAAGTTAACCGCCATTTTGTTTTTTTAAACGATAATATTAACAAAAACATCGTTTATTGACAAATCGCTTAATAGTACAATATCGGATATTCACAAACATCTTCGAGTCCTTAAATCAACCAGATAATTATATAAAACATCGTTTTATTGCGAAGCGTAAGAAATGAATATTTAATATAATCAGAGCTGTTAAGAACTAGTTCATTTTGAACTAGTTCATAGAACTAGTTCATTTTTTTCTGAACTTAGAACTGAACTAGTTACCTTCCCAAAAATTTGAACTGTGAACTTGAACTAGTTCATTTTTTTAAGATTGAACTTGAACTTGAACTAGTTATTTTTTTCTAATTCTGAACTTGAACTTGAACTATACAATGTAATTGAACTAGTTCATCACAAATATATTATTTAAAATAAATTTATAAGCCGAGTGTATATGCGTCAACAATTTGACGTGCATGGTCTTGTCGGTAATCATACAGACACACAGTAACCGCAAATTTTTGATTTTAAAAACACAAAATTTTTTAGAAAAGATGGATACCATTTCTGAAGTAGATAATAGGAACGAGGCAGCTCAATCTACCTTTTTACCTTGGCCTTCAATGGAAGAATACTTCAAATATGTATCTTCAGATAAAGATTCATTCAAAGTTAAGTGCAAACTATGCACTAAAGTTGTGGCGGCTTCAAGAACCTCAACAGCCAATTTATGGAGACATATAAAGGTAATAAGAATAACGTATTATAATTTATAATATAAAATCTAGGTGTCTCACTATCAAAAACATGATGAGATTAAGAAGGCTGTCAAGAATAAGGCTGGAAAAAGTTGTGAAGCTAACAAAAAGTTAACACAGACCTTAATTGACAGGCCTTTAAACCAAAATTCCCCAATGGCCATTATCAAATATATAATCAATGGTAATCAACCATTTTCGCTATGTGATGATGAGCACTTCAATGAATTGTTGAGGGCTTTTAATCCAAAAGCAAAAACAATTTGTAGGCAAACACTCACAGGGAAGGTGATGAAATTTGCTGCAAAGATGAAGGATACAGTTAGAACAAAGTTAATGGCACCCAAGTATGTATGTACAACTGCAGACTGTTGGACAGCATTTAATAAGTACTTATTAATTTCTCTAAAATTGTCAATTTATTTTTTTGTTAGGTCATTTATTGGGGTAACAGCTCATTGGATAGACGATGAGAGTCTTAAAAGAGTTGATGCAGTTCTAGCCTGCAAATGTTTAGAGGGGAGGCACTCTTTTGATGTTATATGCAAATCCCTTACTCAAATTTACAAAGAGTACCATATTCAAAACAAAAATATCTGTACAATTACTGACAACGGATCTAATTTTGTTAAAGCATTCAGGTACTATTTATATAATTCTTCTTTCCTAACTTTTATATAGGATTTTTAATGAAAATGATGAGATGCAGGAGGAAGTAGTATCTCTTAAGGATATACTTGATCGGGCTGGTTTAGAGGGACATAATCAAAATGATTATGATTATCTACCCAAACATAAGAGATGTGCTTGTCACACCCTAAATCTGATTGCTACAAGTGATGTTAACAAGCTTTTGAAAAACAATAATGCGTTTACTAAATTATATAATTCTTCATTCTGTAAGTGCCAGGCACTTTGGAACCTCAATAGCAGATCCACATTATCGGCACAAACCATACGTAACCGTTTTGGGTGTAATATACCCTACCCTGTAGTAACTAGATGGAATTCAACATTTGATTCCATCTCTGTTATAATAAAAATGATTCAAAATAAGCCTAGTGATTTTCATACTCTCTGTGATGAATTGAGGCTTGAAAGGCTTTCTTTGGAAGAATCAAATTTTTTACAGGAATATCACTTAGTGAGTCATTATTTTAAATTTATTTAATTTTTTTAAGGTAATGGAGCCACTTGCTAAGGCCCTTGAAATTTTGCAGGGGCAAACATACATGTATATGGCTTATTATACACCTACCATAAGCCAGATTCAGTTATGTCTGCAGAATATGGTAAACTTAAAATGGGCTCAACCATTAAAAGATGCTATTTTGAAAGGAATAAACATCAGGTATCAAATATAAATGGATTCTAATATATAAATCATATGGTTTTAAGATTTCCTGATCTCTATGATGAGGAAAATATTATTGCAGCTGTCCTGCATCCAATTTTTAAGACAGACTGGGCTTGGATCCGGTCACCAGAAAATGTGGAGGAAAGGTCCAGAATCTTAAAAGCAATAAATTTACTAGTGCCTCAAACAACTGAAAATATGGAGGTGCATGATACACAGAATGGTTTAGATTTTTTTGATATAATACGTGAGAATTCTAATAAAGAAACAATTGAAGACTATATTAAATTAAATAATACCTCATTCGATGAATTTCCCAATCTAAAGCAAATTTTTATAAAATTTAATGTTTGCCTCCCATCTAGTGCTCCAGTTGAAAGGCTTTTCAGTCTGGGAAAGCTTATATTTGGAGATAAACGTACTTGTTTATTAAACGATAATTTTGAGAACAATATTTTATTAAAGTCCAATGGACATCTACTTTCACATGATTTTTATTGTAAATTATAATTGTATATTGTTTGTAATAAAGATTTTAAACATTGTATAGTTGATGATTTTGTTATATATGAATATTTCCTTAAATTAGATTTTCAAATATATAATAAACTATGAAATTTATTTAAAATTTTGGATAGCTCTCAAAAAAACTGATTTTAATTTAGGAATCATTGCCTAAATTAAAACTTTATCATATTTAAAAAAATGAACTGAACTTTGAACTGAACTTTAACTAGTTATTTTTGTAAAATTGAACTATTAACTTAAACTAGTTACATTTTTTCCTACATGAACTTGAACTAGTTACTTTTGAAAAAAAAATGAACTTGAACTAATGATTTTTTCAAATTGAACTATGAACTTGAACTAGTTCGTAACATAGATGAACTTTAACAGCTCTGAATATAATGTACATATACTTTTATTTACATCGTTTAATCGCGAAATATCGGTTCATGGCGATTTTTTTTCAAGCCCAAGGCTTTGCAATTAAACGGTTTTGATTGTAATTTCTATCGACTCAATTTTAAGGTGACCTTAATGATATAATCAAAACACGTCAAACTCGTACAATTCTTAAGCGAGCTATCTAACTAGAAGATTTATATTAATTTATTTTTTCCACTTTACCTATTTAGCCGTGACATTTGCAGCTCAAGTGAACTAAAATTTTGCACGAATAAATTAACCAAGCTCAACCATTTAGGTAAACCGTTATTTATGTATTGTTAAAATCGTTAACCAAGCGTTCCTAAAAAATCATAACGACAAATCTGGGGAATGGCATAAATTTGCAGTTTTGGTGTCGCTTCATTTTAGCCATTTGTGGCCAAGACTTAAAACGATCAAGTGATAATAAATGTACTTTTTATAGGAAGCGACCGGTCTTTTATCGATGGTGTATAGCTCAAGCCTGAGGTGTCGCGTATCCCCGTCCGCTTGGTCGTGGAAGGTATTGGCGGGCACGGTTATCCTAAACACCTTACCCTTTATAAATTGCATCGAGGTATTATTTAATTTGCCGAAGTAAAAATTAATAAATGTTAAAAAATATTATGTTTGATGTGGTGTGGGAGCAAGAAATATTATAAAGCACCATGCTAAAAAATCTTAATTTCATTAAATTCGTTGATCTTTAAGGGTTAGGTTAAAAGCAAAATAAAAGGTCGACGGGGGTAACTATTCTAATTATCATAAAAAATTGTATAAATCACAAGAAAACGCCCCCCCCCCCTTCGCTCTATTCGAAAGAGACCCTGAGTAGTATCCAATATTGTTTTAAAAAGGGCTGGATTTTGTTTGGTCGACCTTTGATTTTAGAGGACTAAAATTAAGCAGACCAACGGTTTTTTGGTCTGTTATTCATAGTCGACCCCTAGGCTTAGTCTAAATTTGAAAAACAGACCATTGTCGGCCGTTAATCTTAGTCGAACTAAAGGTCGACCAAACAAAACCCAGCCGTTTTCACAACACTAGCATACAAATCGAACGGTATAATACGTATTAGGCGGATTTTGTCCAACCTGATGGACCCTTATTTGATCCAACGGATTCCTTAGCGTAGGGGGTCTGGAACCGGTTACGGGCTTATTCATCAATAACACGTTGTTTATTCGAGCCTCGGAATCCATAGCTTTCGCGCTATTTAAAGTTTCGGGGAGAGGTTCGTTCCTAATTTGAGAGCCCGGAGCGTTGGGTAAAACCCGAGGCAAAGGTACCGGTAGTATTTGCGTTCTACGATCGAGTTGGTAAGGCGGCTGGTCGTTTTGATAATTTTGGTGTTGGGGAGGGGCAGGTTGCCCGGCTTGAGCGAGTGGAGAAGCTAATCGAAACCCGAAATCTGGTTGCTCGTCCTGATCGGAGGCGGACAAGTGAGTGTTGGGAGAAGGGGGAATGAGATGGTTGAAATCATAATCGTCTTCGGTATACAAAGGAGCTCCCGCCGATCTTTTGGACCTTTCTACCTTTCTTTCAACGCGATTTTTGTGCTGGCTAATTCCACTTTTTAAAACCTCCTGGACGCCGGTTAAAGTAACGGGACCGGGTAGGTCTACGAGCACCACCGTTGCCTCGTTAAAGCCCTTGAGGTCGATGGCTAGGGTGCTGGGTTTGAAGACGAAAATTTGCGAATCCTTTTGCAAGAGGTAACAAGGGCCTGTTTTGGGCGTGAGGAGGAGGGGAGATATCTGCGGAGCACGAAATAATTAAATAAAATCCTTGTGTAGTCGATCGATGTGGTGCAATATATTGGAACCCTTTGAATCCTAACCACCTCATCGATCCCATATGTAACGACTTCTGATTCTAGCGATTGAGCATTACTCATTACATTACTTAGTAATCGTGTTTTCAGTAATTCTCAAAATAAAGAACCTTCATTCGGTTTTATAAGGTGCTCAATTTTAACAGATATATTTCTATTAATTAACACTAGATGAGATTTAGATTCGGGTGAAATTATTATTAATTACTTGCTGTAAACTTTAAAAAAGACCTTAGAATTAGAGATGCACCGATACCACTATTTTGTGCCGATACCGATACCAGCCGATACTTAAGATTTTTTTGCCGATACCGATACCATGCCGATACTTATAATAAAAAAAATTTTATACTAAATGTCTAGTTTTTAAATGTTTCCTTAAATTTGAAGTGTTAAAGGAATGTTTGTCTTTGCCCCCACGACTTATTTTAGCTTTGCATAATTCACAGATTACAATTTTTTCATCTGCTGACACAACAAAATAACTCCATAGTGTATCTAAAGAATCCATCTAAGGCTTAATATATAATAATTTTTAAATTAAAATAATATTTACTGAAAAGCGCAGTCGGAACAGATGGTCAATGAGTTTATTATACTCCACATAGAAATATTTATAGCCAATCAAATGAAACAATTTTCAAAAAATTTGAAAAGTCCTCTATTTTTTAATCTTAGGAGATACTATAAGTATTATTTTTTGAGTTTCATATTAAAAAAGTCGGCTTGGTAATTGCCGATACTAGCAAAGTATCGGGCCGATTCTTTTGGCAAGGTATCGGCGCCGATACCATCCCGATACTTGGTATCGGTGCATCTCTACTTAGAATTAACCCTATTTACAATATTAATTATGAATATTTCAAAGATGATACAAAACTTGCCACGAAGTACATATGACAAGCCTTTTAAAATTAAGGTTCGAGGAAGCCAATGAGTTCTTTTGTTTTTGTGAAACTTGCTTGAAATCTTAACTTAAAAAATTTACGAGTCAATATTTGCCAAATCTTAAAACATACATTAAATAATAATTGATTCAAAGTTCAAAACTGGCTGGGAAAAAGTTAGCGTAAATATTTGAATATCGGATCATGTTGTGCAAGGTTACAATTATTCAGTGCTATTTTGACATTAGTTGTTTGCTAATTCAATATTGTTATCGAATATTAGTCCGTTATTTCTAAAAATTTTAATAAGTTTAGAATAAAAAAAACTAATCTGCCTTTCTAAGGCTACAATACAATAGAGCATCTAATAAAATCACGTATGAATTTCAGCTTGCCCCCCCCCCCGCCCATCCCACCATGAGGCATTTCAAGGTGATAGGGTCCCCAAATATTTACTATAACTTGCACACACATAAGTTTATCGTTTGTTGCAATACAAAACAGGCCGGAAGATCGATAAATTGTGCACTGCATTCACACACATACATACATAAAATGATACCAAGATGGCGGCTCGACATTGAGTCAAGAAGCAACCCTGAAAGTCTAGTAGCCTTGGAATAACTGAATTGTTATATAGGAATTAGGGAACAAATTGGGGACCGAGAAAATAAAATGTTTTGATTTTTTTAAAAAAGCAAACTATGTTAAATTATAAAGTGATCACTATTTCAATAATGCTGTATAAAAAACCAGGTCTAAGTTTGAGTTTTCAAAACAATTTTATAAATGCTCATTTTTCGAACAAGCTTTCGGTTTCAAATCGAAGAAAACCATCGCCATTTCTAATTGCTAGCTACGCTATACAACATTAGTGCCTAATATTTAAGTTGATAGATAGTAATCATGGTAAAATATAATTGTTAGCATACAAAACCTTGAGTTTGCATTTAAAAAACATTAAAGGACGCTGCTAAGATAAAGTTCTGTAGATAGTATCAAGGACCCAGGTTTAGAAGGTAATAATAATAGTTGGTAAAAAGTGCTCGAGCTTCCAAAGTATGTCATTAGGGGGGAGCCTTTAGTTATGTGGATTCGTTATCAGTCCTTAGTTAGCGTAATGAATCATGCAATGATGAGCTCGCTAATCAAAACGGAAAAGCGAAGATTTAAAATGTCTAGAGATGAAAGTAGTAAAAGAAAAAATTTACTTATAAAAAAATGTTATTTATAAAATATTATTTTGCCTGGCTAATTTATAGTGATCTTTTACAGACTAAAAACATATAAAGTTGAGTCGAAAAGATTGAACCTTTTAAATTGAAATAAATGATTTGTCTTATAAATTGGCTAGAAAACGACGCACAAAATTAATACCTGATGGATAAAAAATAAAACGATCCAGGTCTAAAACATTGAACAACAGCTATAATGAGCAAATTTAATAAAGCTAAGGTGATGCTATCTTAACAGTATAGATGTTTTAATAAAACCTCATTTAATTCTCACTAATTCATAAATAGCAATAAATACAGAAAAGTTTTTTGGTTTATTATTGCAAACGGCTGATTACACAAAATGATGACTATAAAATGCTTTTAAAATATTTGTACTTAATGATCTACTACAGCTTAACTCGTCCCGACTCTAAACCTGTAAATAGGACAGGCCGGGCTTCTGGCAAAGCGAAGAACTGTTTAAATCCCAATTATCTTAAGAGTCCTCCCCCCCCCAAATGGCTCTTAAATGAAATAATTAATATTGCCGAGTAACAAAATCAAGGCCAACTAATTGAAGAGTAATATTTACTATAACTAACATTTCATTGAAAAACTCTAATATATAGTAAATAATGCAATTATAGTTGAATCTAAATTTTAGATATGATGAGCGGAAAAGCGAAACCATTATTATTTGTATCTATGTATACGCATATTGATTTTCAATGAATCTCCGCCCCCTACAATTGATTTCCCTCGTAAAAGACAACTTGTTACCTAACGAGTTAGTGCGGTTATGTGGGTCAATTATGTGAGATGACGCATGGCGAAAATCATAAATCTCAAGCTGCGGATATTCACAAACAACGACATACATCGAAATAAATGATTTATCGACATAAAATTTTATCAAAAAATAGCTTAAAATGTCCAACTAAAGGGTAGGGGGAGGGATGAGGTAAGAGGAAAACAGGCTTCGTATTGTCTAGGATCATCCGTTGGATTTGGGGGAAAAAATCCTATTTCTATAGTTATTTATGCCATAGTTTAGACATGGTGTTGCGCTTATTAATAACTTAAACATAATATATTGATAAGAATGAATTATTGAATGAGTCGGAAAATATTCAAAATAACTCCTATTTACTACTCAATTTAACTCGTCTTGATAAAATTATGCTAAAAAATAATTGTCCGACTTAATAACTCTACTAAATAATTATTTGGCATTGAATTACAAATAAAGAAAATTTCTCTTTATCGAAGTTTAAATGGAAATAAGCGCCTAAGGATCAAAAATTTACATCATTAAGTTTGCGTCGATATGAAATCGGTGCCAAATTTTAAAGACCAAAATTGATCGAGTAAATTATGCGTATTTTTGATAAAATTATTATTAAGTGGTTAATGTTAAACGATTTTTTCATCAAAGGATGTTCGATATTACGTTTTCTAAGTTAAATGGGCCGTTTACTTCTTAATAGGTAAAAATAAAAAATGGTGTATATTTACCGCGCATTTATTTAAGATAACATAAAAATCTCGTTTTAATTTAAAAAATCTTGCCAATTTCGATATTTCGCTAAAAGCTTATTTTACAAAAACATAACAATTTAGGCGCCTTATTTTCACAACCCAAAAATATACCTACATATATTACCACTTGGAAAATACGTTCAATTAATTTTAATACAAGCTTGGCGAAGTCGATATAACTTAATTTACAGCCTAAAAAACATACTAGTCCAAACTAACGTGGAGCGATACCAGAAATAATGCCTCAAAAACGTCACTTTTTCCCCCGAAACCGAACCAATAAATTGAAGTAGTGTTGAAAACGGCTGGGTTTTGTTTGGTCGACCTCAAGGCTTAGGCGATATTTGATAGAGGTCGACCAAAACAAAAGCCAGCCATTTTTACAACACTAAATTGAACAGAGAGCGCCATGCTAAGCAAAATTTCTAGCACGAAATGCAATATCTGGCTGGATCCAAGCAAAAGGAAGTGCGCTTTTAATATAATCTTTTACCTCAAACATAATATTTACCCGAATCGGAGTCCCGGGTGGGGCCCCTAACACCAGGGGCACGCATCGGCTGATATCCAGTTTGGTTTTTAAAGCCCGCCCGTTTTGCCGCCATTCACACTTAGCCAGTGCCACCGAGACCAAAAGGATGAGCGAGAGCGCGTAAAGCATGGAAGCCTTGCGAAGGAGTTGTTTGGCAGGTTTTATTTTCCAAGCGTCAAATCTGGGAGGCACAGTTGACTGAGCATATCTACGAGATGGCGTTTGTTGAAAATTTAAAATTGCCTATTATTCATATAATTGATTTAACCGTTTATGCATGATTAATTCAGAATTGGAATGCAATCGAGGATATTTAAAGTGTTTTAAAAGAGTTTAGTAGTCAAAATATTTAATAGCTGAAGTTACTCGTCAAAAGTCCGTATAAAATAATATTATTCACCGTTTCTGTTTTAAACTAAAAGCTCTAAAAGCTGATCATTTCAAAAGCCAAGCAAATCTAATTGAGAATCCTAACCCTTACCCTAACAACCCTGACCCCACAAGACATCAAGCATTTTATATTAGCTTATGAAATGAACAGCTTTGAGTTGGAACAGAAACGGTAAAAAAAACAATGTGATCCAATAGAAAATAGTATGTATGTAATGAGGGCTAATGAAAGTGTTAATTAGTTAATAATGTGTGAGTAACTAGGATATGAATGAGAATACGGGAGGTAGGTTAAAAGTAACCGTCTGTTAAATAACGTTGACAACTAATGCAATAGACTGGCGAACAGCTAATTTTTGCATTTAAATTCATTAAATAAGTTAGGCCATTATTTTCGGTGAGGTCTTTTAGATTCAGGCGCATTTGTGCCGTGAAAAATTGCAAAAGTTTTGGAAAGAATAATAAGGACATGAATAAAATTAATGTGTTCAGCATAATGAATAGTGTTTAATTTAATATACATGGGCGTAGCCAGGGGGGGGGCAGTGAGGGGCAGCTCTAAAACCAAAAATTTGTTTAAATTTCAAAAAATGTTCATATTGTCCCTCCCTAAATCACAATTGCCCCTCCCCCTCTAATTCCAATGCTGGCTACGCCCATGTAAATATACCTTACCTGACTTAATATAATTAGTTATCAGCTATTCGCCAGTTAGCCTATAATGGAATACCCTTAACATATAAAGTTCAATTACTTACTTTTTTGTACCATGTTGCATGTATTTTTTTCAAAATAAAAAGGAAAAAGAGAAATGTGAGGTTTGTAACTAAATAAGGGACCGTCGATATGAGTTATGTGAGAGAGGTCAGACCGCTAAGCTAACAAATTCCAATGAGAACAATCTTAACTCAAGGAAAAACTTCTCGAATTTATAAACCATCATGGATCAGATCTTTATATAAAACCTTCTAGCTCCAGGGGAAAAATTTGATGCAATTTAACAACTTAACTTTTTCCAATTTTCGCATAGCGAGTAGTGAAGGGGGTGGGGTGGGGTGGGGAGGCCAGGCACCTAGTAAGTTGCTTAATTCAATTGCTCCTGGTCATGGCTCACAGCTTGATGTGTTAATTAATAATGTGCCACAAGCACGCAATAACCTTAAATTATTATTATTATTAATGGGAAGGCGTACAAAGCCCAGGTGATAGATAAAATAAGCGCTGCTGAAATCCAATTTAAAATAATCAGGTTAAACAAAAAACTATAAAGAAATTATCTTAGACATGCATGGGCGTAGCCAGCATTGGAATTAGAGGGGAGCAAAAATTTGGGGAGGGGCAAAATGAGCATTTTTTGAAATTTTAACAAAATTTTGGATTTAGAGGGCGGCAGCCGCTCTTCCCCCCCTCCCCCTTGGCTACGCCCATGTAGACATGAGATCCATGTTTTAGGCAAGGAATCATATATGGCTATGGTTTTTATTTTTCTGACAAGATTGTTGGCACCTTTAATAAAATACAAAACCCGCCATTTAACAAAATTGTGAAAAATATTTTTTAATTTCGAGAAAATGTTTGGAATCCCATCTATAACTATATAATAGATTGCGCGAGAATTAATGGTAACTTATGCATGGGCGAAGAGGGCAATGGAATTAGTGGGGGGCAAAATGAACATTTTTTGAAATTTTAGCCATAATTATAACAGATTCCAACAATTTTTTGGATTTAGAGGACCCACCTTGGCTACGCCCATGAACATAGGCCTTTAAATTAAATTTTTCCTCTCTCTAGCCTGATAATTAGGCGACAAGACCTTTTTTCCTTGTGAAAGAAATAGGTATAAAAATACCATTGAATTAACGATATACGAATTAAACCTTTAAATAAAAATTGCGTCGGCTCGAATTCCCGTTCTTTAAGATTTTACCTATTTACTACCAACAACAACATTCTTTAAAAGTTATTCACATTGACCACTGACCAGTCAGGGGGAAGCAGAGAGCGGCCGGCCGCGCCCCCCCCCCCCCCAAATACCAAAAATTCTTACATGCATTAAATGAAATTGTAATAAAGTTTTGAAAAAATTTACTTCTCCCCTCCCTAAGCCATTAAATTTTCGCCAGTAGTTGTTTAAGGTTCAAGCCAAAATTGCCTTCACGTCACGTGTTAAACCGCGACTGTACAACAATAAAAAACGAAAACACCTTACAAGAATCCAACGTACTTACCACTCCCCACCCAATGCTTTCACACTTAGTCGATCGCATAAAATTTCATGGTTGGGGGAAGGGAATAAATGGGGAATATAAGGAGGGAAAAAATAATTATGGGAAAAGTTGTTTTAAATAGGTTAACGAGCTTCAACTTTCGTAATGAAGATGCGTATTTGCTGCTGTATGTTAACGTTTAGCGAATCGAAGGGGAAAAGTCATGAAGGTACCAACTTAAACAATTAACAAATTGCTCTGAATGGGGGGGGGGGGCGGAGTAAATAGTTAAGAATGGGCACGTTGCCTAACATTAAGAATCGTTAAAACATCTTAATGTCATCGTAAATTTATGATACGGTTTAATTGACTAATTAACTCACAATAAATATAAAGATGTGGGCATGGGGGCAGGGTAGAGCTGTTGCCCCCTCCCTCCAAAAAAATACAAACATTATTTTTTTCAAAAAAAAGACATAGGGTTAAAAATTACAAAAAAATATCATTATACCCCTCTCTAAATATTTTTTTAAAGCAGCTCCCCCTATCCCACCCATGCCTAGGTACCAAGTTGCAAACAATAAAAGGTAATTGGGTTGAAATTTTAAAATTCAAAACAGTCATTTAAAGAATGAATACCAATAAAGTCATAAAAAGATGAGCTATGAGTGTAACTAAAATTTGGATTAGAAGGTAACACAAAATCTGTTATGATAAAAATATGTGCAAAATTATAATTTTTAAACTGTATTAATCAATCAGAAAAATAAATCATTTTAATAAATTAAGGGCTATCTCTTTTAGCCTCCCCCAATCTATGCTCTTGTTTAAAAATTTTTTGCAATTTTGTAATTCAATCCTATAGCTTAGAATCTATAATATACACATGAGCGTAGCCAGGGGGGGAGGGAGGGGCAACTGCCCTTCTCTTAACCTAAAAATTTTCAAATTTATTACAACTACGACTAAAATTTCAAAAAAGAGGTTCATTTTGCACCTCCCTAAATCATTATTGCCCCCCTCTAATTCCAATGCTGGCTATGCCCATGAATATACAGTTTATTAATGTTTTCAAGCAAACTAAAATTTAAAAAAATTGGTTCAGTACACTCAAATTTAAGGGAAATAAAGTAAAATTGGCAACTAAAAGTCAACTCATAATTAATGATAGGCAAAACATGCCATAGCATAAACACCTTAAGGTCAATTATGCAAAAACATACTTTATTTTTTGCTATAAAAGATAGATTAAATTGTGGTAATTTATTAAGGTTTTTAATTGGGGAAAAATGCTTTAACTACATAACTAAAAGAGATATCATTCTGACAAATTGGTAAAGAGTAAGTAATGGTAAGCAAAAAAGCAAAGAAATTTGTACAATAGAATAATCAGACGCATATTAACATATGTTATTTGTTTAACAAATATACCACAAATCCTTAGATTGAATTCAATTGATTTCCCGTTACAATTTTTCGCACTTTCTATCAAAAAATATTTTGACAATTGATTACATATGACGTTACAAGTTACAACTTAAAGAATGGTTACACATTTTTTAAGCAAAATCCTACAAAATAAAATTTTTAAAGTTATATAGATTTGGATACAAAAAATTAGTAGCAATTTAATTCAACAAATTATAATTTTTATACAAATTATCGGTAAGAGGCTCTTTTGGAATCATGATGGACAATACCATTTTATCCTCTGTGACTTAGAAAAATTTTAATTGTTAATCACGGCTAATTTCAAACAATAAAAATTGTCAGTATTATAAATTAAAGTGTAAAATTTAGTGTTATTACACAGCCTGCTCTCTGCGGTCTACGCTATCACCAAAAGCTTGGAATGTAAACACAACCATATCCTTGGTAAAATATCTTTAAGTACTAGAAGGTCACTTAGTATATAATAAAGACTGTCCGTTCCCGTGTATTATTATATCAGTTTTTTGAAAATTTATTGCTGTTATTCTACAGTACGACATTTTCTATTCATTGCCTATAAGTTATAACGTGTCCTACTATCTAACTAAACCTTACATCATACCATTATAATATAAAAATGAAGTATGGGAATTGGAAAATGTTTAAACATTAAAGGACTATTTTAAGAATTTCTTGGTCATAAGCCTAGCGAGAAGAGAGGCGATGGGGCTGCAAAACAGTTAAATTGATCATAAAAATCTATGGGTACTTTTTATTTTATTTGTGATAATAAAACAAAAAATAGAAATTAGGAAACGGAAGGTATTCATTTGATTCATAATAAATTATAGTTTTATTTTATTTAAAATGAGGAAGATTAGCCCAATTTTACTTAAAGGTTATAATCAGGATTTCTTTCAGAAAAAATGCTCTGGGGGGGGGGGGGGGGGGTCTTTTCAACTTCCGGGGGGGGGGGTAAAAAATTTTTAATTGCTAAACCATTTTGTATAATATTTACTGATTTTTATTGGTCATAAAGTGATATATAAATAGATACATACACGCATAATCATTAAATAATTTATGACTTCATGATGGAACTTGAGTTCATGCTTCCTTCAATCAAAACTCTCCGGGGGGGGGGGGGGGTATTTGAAATTGCCTGGGGGCTCCCCCCTCCGGGCTCCCCCTTGAAAGAAACCCTGGTTATGATGGTTAACTTCAAGACCGAACAAATGAAAAGTTTATGTTTTAAAAGGGTGTTAACTGCTAAGTAAAAAATTACAAATTGCTAAGTAATTTATGCTAATTATTTTAATTAAAGTGCTAAGTATTTTATTAAAAAATGCTAAATATTTTATGCTATGTATTTTAATCTAAATGCTAAGTATTTAAAGGAAGTGCTAAGTTTTTTATTTTACAATGCTAATTTTTTTTATTAAATTAAGTTTTTATTTTGATATGCTAAGTTTTTTTATGCTAAGAAGTTTATTAAAAAAAATTTAAGCCATGAATTTTAAACAAAATGCTGAGTATTAAAAAATAAGATAATAAAGTTTTAAAGCTAAAAAGGGCAAAATTTTAATGGTAATAATTTCAAAGAAAATGTTTAATTTTTAAAAATGCTAGAAAATGCTAGGTTTTCTAGTATGAAGTGCTAACTTATTACGCTAATACTAAAGTTTTTTTGATTCAAAGTTTTATTTATAACACAAAAAAGTCTTGAAAATTTGAAGGTAAGTTTTAAGTTGAAATTTATAATATTTCAATTTTTATTGTATAATATAAAAAAAAATTTATTTTAGTGAATTATGGTTACACTAACCTTTCTTATTTGAATATACTTACTTGGAATTATATCTTTACAGAAAGCTTACGCCTCCCGGGCGACTCCATACAAAATTCGTCACTTGACACAAATGCTATCGAGTTTGTACAACGCCTCCGACAACATTTCGACAACGTACGTTTTTCACCACCACGTCAATCAAACACTAAACAACAAATCCCCGCCAATTTGTTTTCTACACCTTACATTTTTATCAGAACTGATAAAGTTCGAAAAAGCTTATCCCCCCCCCCATATGAAGGCCCCTTCAAAGTTATAGATAGACAAACTAAATACTTTGTGGTAGACAGAAACGGAAAACATGATAACATTTCTATCGATCGGTTAAAACCAGCTTATACTGAACCAGTCAACCATACTGAACCACTCTTAAAAGGCACGACCATTCAAACCCAACCTTCCACCACTACAACAACCTCAACTACGACTACAACAAGTCATACGACAACAAAATCAGGACGAAGAGTTTATTGGCCTGTTAAACTGGCAGAATACTTCACTCCGTGAAACTGGTGGGGGAATTATATGGTTACACTAACCTTTCTTATTTGAATATACTTACTTGGAATTATATCTTTACATAGGAAAGAAATTAACCTTCTAGGTAATTTGAATAAAGCTACTTGATCGTCCGAAGAACTTAACCTTTCACAACACTCATTATAATTTAAACCTATTTTGAATATACCAACTTGATCATTGGTTAAATTTATTAGCCTTTATTATTCTAATATTCACGCTCCCTAATCATAAAAGTGAATACATTCAAATATTTAAATTCCTCGTAATTATTCTGACAAGCCGTGTATATAAACCCAATATATTACTTAAAAGTATTCATTGTTTATTGTTTTCTATGGAAATAAAACAGTTGTTAGCTCTCATACAATCCTTTATTTAATAAATACTATATTTATTACTTTTGATAGGGACTGGAGCAGCAACAGAATAAAAAAATATGATTATTTATTTGTAGGTGAAGAAATACCCTTCATGTTCTATAATGGCTTCACATAATTAAATAGCTAATAGGATAATTGATAGAGATTTTATTCAACTACAAAATATAATTATAATAATGGGAGCGTTATATATAATTAAACTATCAAAGTTTTTTTTAACTTTGGAAAGTTTTTCTCGTCTTCCTTTTCTCATATTGTGACATTTTTAGCTTCTAGAAAGGTTTTCATGATATTAATGTTAAGGCTAATCCTATTATATGCTTGCAGATGTAATTATTGTGAAATGAGGGGCAACTGCATTGACCCTTTTGCCACATATGACTTTCTTCAAGGAAGGTTATGGACCAGGCGTTAAAATTTTGTTTTTTGAAATCCTCATAGGAGGCCCAGTCATCTATTCTGATGTTGTATCTTGATTGATTATTTTGGGAGGTACAACCTACACTTTTGTATTTTTATTGTTGTACATTATAGCATTTTTGTTGAGCTTTGCCCATTGATAGCTTTCTGTCCAAAGCTTTGTTGAAATTGTTGAAATAGAAGCTATTGTGATTTGTTATAGTTGGTAATATATGGACCACGCTTTGTTGAAATTGTTGGAATAGATGCTACTGTGATTTGTTGTAGTTGGCAACATGTGGACCACTTTTTAACAATACCCATCTTCAAAGAAAATGTTTAATTTTTAAAAATGCTAGGTTTTCCATTTTGAAGTGCTATATTATTGGGTTGAGGAGAAAGTTCGGTAGGGTGCCACACATGTTGCATTATTTTATCGATTTTTTGCTTCTGATGAATTATATAATATTCATTAAGTAGAACACTTTCCCCTCTAGAAAACTGTGCCAATCGTGATTTTAAGAAATTTTGTTTTTATAACTTTCGCGACGTCAAAATGGAGTATCCAAACAGTAAAAATCAACATTTTAGACACCTGCTATTCTTCGATTTTTATCGTGGTCAAAACGCTGCTGAAACAGCCCGAGACATTTGTAAAGTATACGGAGAAGGTGTCATAGTTGAGTCTACAGCACAAAAATGGTTCGCAAAGTTCAAAAATGGCGATTTTGACATCGCTGACAAGCCCCGTAGCGGAAAACCCTCGGAATTCGACGAAGAGTGTCTCAGAGCACTTTTAAAGGAGGACAGTCGCCAAAAAGTCGTGAATTGGCGGAAATAATGAAGTTCGATCAGAAAACCACCCTAAATCATCTTCATTCGATGGAATTTACCGAAAAATTAGGATTTTGGATCCCTCACGAGCTTAACGAAAGCCACAAAGAAAATCGCCTTCAAGTTGCTTCTCAACATCTCGCCCGTCATCGAGCAACCCGTGGTCATAAACAGCGCTTTTTGTACCGAATCGTCACGGGAGATGAGAAATGGTGTTTGTACGTAAATTTGAAGCAAAGAAAGGAGTGGGTGGCTCCTGGAGTGACTTCAAAGCCGAGGGTCTAGCCTGACCTCCATCCAAAAAAAGACCATGATCTGCGCTTGGTGGGACTGGGAGGGCATTCTGCATTGGGAAATTCTGGAAAGGAATGCCACGGTCAACAAGGAGCTCTATATATCCAAGCTACACCTGAATGAGGCTATTCGACTCAAAATCCCCCATCGACAAGGCCAGACCATACTCCTTCACGGCAACGCAAGGCCCCATGTTGCTTAAGTCGTAAAAGCCGCACTCCAAGAGCTCGAATGGGAGGTCCTTCAGCATCCACCATATTCTCCGGACCTTGCACCGACGGATTACCATCTTTTCCGTTCTCTCTCGAACCATATGAGGGGCGTTACCTTGGACAATGTAGAGGGCCTTAAAAACTGGCTCAACAACTTCTTCGATACCAGACCTGTCGATTTCTGGCGTAATGGCATCGAAAAATTGATCAAAAGGTGGGAGGAGGTCGTAAACAGCATCGGCGAATATATTATTGAGTAAGTTATTGTTATAACAATAAATAATCGTTAAATAAAAGACTTTGATAAAAACTCTACGAACTTTTTCCTCAACCTAATACTTTAAAATACTAATTGGTGTGTGATCTTGGCGCCAAAGAACGCCAATTATTGTCCGTTTACAATGTCATATTAAATGTTTGATAAAAAAGACAGCTTAATTTGTTTTAAAATTTATAAAATCTTTTGAATATTTACCATAATTTATTTATAAACCTAGCATATAATTTAAATACTTAGCTTTATTTAAATACTTAGCAAATAATTTAAATACTTGGCACAATTTAATTAAATACTTAGCAATAATTTAAATACCTAACATAATAATAATTAGCACATAATTTAAATACTTAGCAAAACATTAAGATACTTAGCAAATATATAAAATATTTGGCAAATAAATAAAATACTTAGCAAAACAATAAAATACTTAGCAAAATTTATTTAAATACTTAGCAAATGAACAAAATACTTAGCATTTGAATTTAAAACTTATAATTAATTTTAAAACTTAGCAAACGAATTAAATACGTAGCAATGACGCTTAAAATACTTAGCAAATAATCTGGTGTGCTTTTAAGATAGAAGTTTCCATTTTAAAATATTTGTACAAATTACCCCAATGCTCGTCAAGAACGCACCTATTTAAAAGTTTGGCACAATTACGCGTGACTTTTTAAATATTAATTGCTATGCAATTTATGGGCTCGTTTTTGGTTGTCCGTTGTCCGTTGTCCGTTGTCCTCCCTATCTATTTGCATTGGGTATATTAGGTTATCGCTTTTTTAAATTTCTATTAATTGCTATGCAATTTATGGGCTCTCCGTTGTCCGTCCGTTGTCCGTTGTCCTCCCTATCTATTTGCATTGGGTATATTAGGTTATCGCTTTTTTTTAAATTTCTATTAATTGCTATGCAATTTATGGGCTCGTGTTTGGTTGTCTGTTGTCCGTTGTCCGTTGTCCGTTGTCCGTTGTCCTCCCTATCTATTTGCATTGGGTATATTAGGTTATCGCTTTTTTAAATTTCTATTAATTGCTATGCATTTTATGGGCTCTCCGTTGTCCGTCCGTTGTCCGTTGTCCGTTCGTTGTCCTCCCTATCTATTTGCATTGGGTAGTCCGTTGTCCGTCCGTTGTCCTCCATATCTATTTGCATTGGGTATATTAGGTTATCGCTTTTTTAAATTTCTATTAATTGCTATGCAATTTATGGGCTCGTTATTGGTTGTCCGTTGTTCGTCCGTTGTCCGTTGTCCGTTGTCCTCCCTATCTATTTGCATTGGGTATATTAGGTTATCGCTTTTTTAAATTTCTATTAATTGCTATGCAATTTATGGGCTCGTTTTTGGTTGTCCGTTGTCCGTCCGTGTCCGTTGTCCGTTGTCCTCCCTATCTATTTGCATTGGGTTTTTTTTCGTTTTTTTTTGACTATTATGATTGTTCCTGTTACTACCATTGCTATTATGACTTTTTGGCCGTCCGCTGGCTCCTGACCGATGAAAAAATGACCATTGGCCAAAATGTGAATCAAAATTATTTTTTTCGTTTTTTTTTACTATTATGATTGTTCCTGTTACTACCATTGCTATTATGACTTTTTGGCCGTCCGCTGGCTGCTGACCAATGAAAAAAATGACCATTGGCCAAAATGTGAATCGAAATTGTTTTGTTCGTTTTTTTTTGACTATTATGATTGTTCTGTTACTACCATTGCTATTATGACTTTTTGGCCGTCCGCTGGCTCCTGACCGATGGAAAAAATGACCATTGGCCAAAATGTGAATCAAAATTATTTTTTTCGTTTTTTTTTGACTATTATGATTGTTCCTGTTACTACCATTGCTATCATGACTTTTTGGCCGTCCGCTGGCTGCTGACCAATGGAATAAAATGACCATTGGCCAAAATGTGATTCGAAAACTTTTTTTTCGTTTTTTTTTGACTATTATGAATTTATATCCACTTTTACCGTGTCCTGGCTGCTGACCAATGGAAAAAAATGATCATTGGCCAAAATGTGATTCGAAAATTTTTTTTTCGTTTTTTTTACTCTTATGAATTTATATCCACTTTTACCGTGTGCTGGCTGCCGACCAATGGAAAAAAATGACCATTGGCCAAAGTGAACATCAAAATTTTTTTTCCGTTTTTTTTAGCTATCATTGACTTATAGAGTATCTGTTGGTACTGACCAATAGAGAAAAAGTGACCATTGGCCAAATTTTTGATTTTTTTAATTAAAAATTGTTCAAATTTAACAAAAAATTTCTCCCAACAATTCTGCAAATTCTTAACATTGTGTTGTTTTATAATATAATGTTTGTTAGACCCATAATCACGGAAGGGGGGACGACTCATCTGTACTTCGTATAAATGTATCATATTTGCTATGCAATTTATGGGCGAGAAAGGTGGGAAGGGGCGAGAATGCCTATAGGGGGGTATTAAATGCCTAATGATTGATTAATTATTTATACAAATTTTCCATTATAGGCAAAATGTAATATAGGCAAAATGTAATATAGGCAAGGGTTAGGGTTAGATTTAGTGTTTGCTTCTAGTTGCGTATTACATTAGTTTTTATGGCCTTTAGTGATTATGGGTCTAACAAACTTTATATTATAAAACAACACAATGTTAAGAATTTGCAGAATTGTTGGGAGAAATTTTTTGTTGAATTTGAACAATTTTTAATTAAAAAAATCAAAAATTTGGCCAATGGTCACTTTTTCTCTATTGGTCAGTACCAACAGATACTCTATAAGTCAATGATAGCCAAAAAAAACGGAAAAAAAAAATTTTGATGCTCACTTTGGCCAATGGTCATTTTTTTCCATTGGTCAGCAGCCAGCACACGGTTTAAGTGGATATAAATTCATAAGAGTACAAAAAACGAAAAAAAAATTTTCGAATCACATTTTGGCCAATGGTCATTTTTTTCCATTGGTCAGCAGCCAGGACACGGTAAAAGTGGATATAAATTCATAATAGTCAAAAAAAAACGAAAAGAAAGTTTTCGAATCACATTTTGGCCAATGGTCATTTTATTCCATTGGTCAGCAGCCAGCGGACGGCCAAAAAGTCATAATAGCAATGGTAGTAACAGGAACAATCATAATAGTCAAAAAAAAAACGAAAAAAATAATTTCGATTCACATTTTGGCCAATGGTCATTTTTTCCATCGGTCAGGAGCCAGCGGACGGCCAAAAAGTCATAATAGCAATGGTAGTAACAGGAACAATCATAATAGTCAAAAAAAACGAAAAAAATAATTTCGATTCACATTTTGGCCAATGGTCATTTTTTTCATTGGTCAGCAGCCAACGGACGGCCAAAAAGTCTTATTATCAATGATAGTAACAAGAACAATCAGAAGAGTCAAAAAAAACTCAGGGATTCTAACCCAAAAACTAGTTAAATTGCATAGCAATTAGAAGTAAACAACTTTTATTTATGTTTATTATATAACATTGGTCAGCAGCCAGCGGACGGCCAAAAAGTCATAATAGCAATGGTAGAAACAGGAACAATCATAATAATCAAAAAAACCGAAAAAAATAATTTCGATTCACATTTTGGCCAATGGTCATTTTTTTCATTGGTCAGCAGCCAGCGGACGGCCAAAAATTCTTATTATCAATGATAGTAACAAGAACAATCATAAGAGTCAAAAAAACTCCGGGATTCTAACCCCAAAACTAGTTAAATTGCATAGCAATTAAAAGTAAACAACTTTTATTTATGTTTATTATATAACTAGTTAAATTGCATAGCATTAAAAGTAAACAACTTTTATCTATGTTTATTATATAACAAAAACTAGTTAAATTGCATAGCAATTAAAAGTAAACAACTTTTATTTATGTTTATTATATAACTAGTTAAATTGCATAGCAATTAAAAAACTTTTATTTATGTTTATTATATAATAGATAATTTAACAAATCTTATATATAACACACCGAGGGAGAGAGAGATGAGGGGTGGGGCACCTCTTTCTCATGCATAGCAATTAAAAAGCGATAACCTAATATACCCAATGCAAATAGATGGGGAGGACAACGGACAACGGACGGACAACGGACGGACAACGGACAACCAAAAACGAGCCCATAAATTGCATAGCAATTAATATTAAAAATTTTTCTACATCTCCTTACGGCCACTTGTATTTTATTTATCAGGTTAAAAGATGAAAATTTGAATTTTTAAGCGGCTACTTGGGTGTGTATATTACGCAATATCAAAACTTACTTATATTAATAAACATTTAACATGCCAAATGTGAATCACAAAAAAATACACAATTAAATTTGATATATTATGTTGGTTGATTAAGATATTTTTAAGCCGAGATCTCGCTGGTATAGCCTCGTTTCTTCTTGAGATGAAATACTAGTCTCGATCTCATCTCCGAGACAAGATCGAGATTTTTATCGGATTTTCCGCATAACTATATAAGAAAGACTCTCACAAATTATATTAATTGCTATGCAATTTATGGGATCACTTTCCATTTTGTTTGTCCCCCTATTCGGTGTCTTGCATTCGGTGTCTTGTCTTGTTTATTCGGTTTGCATTCGGTATCTTGTTTTGTTTACTTTTAATTTTTGTTAATTTAACCAGTTTTTGCGTTCGAATCCCGGGTTTTTTTTGACTATTATGATTGTTCCTGTTACTACCAATGTTATTATGACTTTTTGGCCGTCCGTTGAGTGCTGACCGATGGAAAAAAATGACCATTGGCCAAAATGTGAATCTAAGTTTATTTTTTTGTTTTTTTTCGACTATTATGATTGTTCCTGTTACTACCATTGCTATTATGACTTTTTGGCCGTCCGTTGGGTGCTGACCAATGAAAAAAAAGGCCATTGGCCTAAATGTGAATCCAAGTTTATTTTTTCGTTTTTTTTCGACTATTATGATTGTTCCTGTTACTACCATTGCTATTATGACTTTTTGGCCGTCCGTTGGGTGCTGACCAATGGAAAAAAATGACCATTGGCCAAAATGTGAATCCAAGTTTATTTTTTCGTTTTTTTTCGACTATTATGATTGTTCCTGTTACTACCATTGCTATTATGACTTTTTGGCCGTCCGTTGGGTGCTGTCCGATGGAAAAACATGACCATTGGCCAAAATGTGAAACGAAATTATTTTTTTCGTTTTTTTTGACTCTTATGATTGTTCCTGTTACTACCGATGCTATTATGACTTTTTGGCCGTCCGTTGGCTACTGACCACTGTAAAAAAATGACCATTGGCCAAAATGTGATTCGAACATTTTTTTTTCTCCTTTTTTTCGCTAACATTGATTTATAGACCATCTGTTGGTACTGACCAATCAAAAAAAATGCCCATTGGCCAAAATGTGATTCGAAATTTTTTTTTCATTATTGTTTTGACTATTATAAATTTATATCCACTTTTAACGTGTACTGGCTGCTGACCAATGAAAAAAATGACCATTGGCCAAAATGTGAATCCAAGTTTATTTTTTCGTTTTTTTGACTATTATGATTGTTCCTGTTACTACCATTGCTATTATGACTTTTTGGCCGTCCGTTGGGTGCTGACCAATGGAAAAAAATGACCTTAGGTAACTTTTTATGTTTGTTATTAAGTTTTATTAATTATATTGTCTGGGTTTCTAAATTTTTAATTGATTTTATTACGTTTTTCGTTGCTTTTTCTATTTTTATATGTTCAAAATTTATAAATTTTACTCGAAATTTAAATTTTAGATAAATAGCTCTAATCCCATTTCCGAAATTTTAATATGAAATTCCAACAATATTCTTCCATTTATAACTACTTCCCTAAAAAAATAACTTTTCAATGGAGAAAAGTAGTAGAAAAGTAGTAGCCAGGGTAATTTACAAATTATTATAAATCACTCGAGATTAACATAGAGATCAGGCAGGATCAGGGTTATAATATAAGCTAAATATAAATAGATTCTAGAATCTATTTCCATATAAAAAGAAAGATTAAGTATTTGTTATATCTTTCTTAGTTAATCGTTCATCTATTTCAGCTAAACCTAATTTAAAAAGGCATTATACAACAACGAGATGTTGTAATAGGCTTCGGGGCTCAAAAAAAAGCTAATAGATCATTTTTGAATATACCATTTTTGAATATCTATACTATTTTATTTTTAAATATCTTATTAATTAATCTAATTATTATTACATCTTATATTTAAAAGTCATATTTTTGAATATCTAACCCATTTTCATATATTTAAATTTTATTTTCAAATTTGCTATGCGGCATACACCTCATAAGACATCAAGTACATTAGGGTCTAAATTTTTTATTAGCTTTTTTCTGATCATATTTCCTAGATACGCCTATGACAGTAAACAAAAGTATGTTTTTAAATTCACTTGACGGCGTCGCGCATCTGTGCATCACATCACATCACATTATCGATTAATTTATTATAAAGGGGAGAGAGGGGAGGGGAAAGGGGAGAAACAGTAGAGCCCCTTATAATTCTAATCCTGCTTACGTCATGCAAATAAAATTGTTATTTAGCACAACGCTCTCTCCTAAAAATTTTAGCCAAAGTTTTAATAAATTTCAAATTAATTATGGATTTAAAGGGGGCAACTGCCCCTCTTTGCCACCCACTGGCTACGCCGATGTTTATTTGTACCTTCAAGGTCGATAGATATTAGGCTTATTATCTCTATACATGGGTGAAGCCAGGTTTTGGATTGGGGGGGGGGCAAAACATTTAAAAGTAAAAATAATATTTAAACTCATTTATTTATAATTATTTATTATTTATACATTAAGGTATATATTTTTTCTTTTTAACTTTCTTTTTAGGGTTTCTATGAAATCACAATCTAATTAAATGAAATATATTAACCCAGTAAAAAAATATATATACTTTTATAAGGTTAAAAATATATAACATAGTTGGCTGTCTTAGCCAAGGGGGAAACCCTAGTAATTATCCTACCCCCTATAGGGATTCTAGCCCCTTCTCACCTTTCTCGCCCATAAATTGCATAGCAAATAAGCTACATTTATACGTAGAATAGATCAGTCGTCCCCTCTTCCCTTCTCCCCCTTCTCCGGGGGTCTGGGGGCGGAGCCCCCAGGAGATGGGGGTTTGGGGGCGTAGCCCCCAACGGGGGTTTGGGGGCAGAGCCCCCAACGGGGGACTGGGGGCGGAGCCCCCAGCAGGGGGTTTGGGGGCGAAGCCCCCAAGGGGGCCTGGGGGCGAAGCCCCCAGTTACGCCCGAAGGGCGTATATTATTTTAAACACTTGTTATCACACTTTCCGTTATTAACAAGTCTATTACTAGTGCAATTATATGTATTTTTTATGAATTTAATCATAAACATATTAATATATTTATTGCACAATGATGTATTCATCGGTTTCTTTTATTCATTACCCTTTCATGTGCTAATTAATTATTAAAGATATTTCCTGTAATAAATCTCACATTAATGAATTTACATTTCATCTAAATTAAAGGCCAATGCTAACGAAGTGATATGTTTGCTCAACTAGAACCTGGTTTATATTTTAATTCAAATATATGCTAAGTAAGAACTTAACATGGGCGAAGCCAGCATTGGAATTAGAGGGGGGGGGGACAATAAGTAGAGGCAAAATGATTATTTTTCAAATTTCAGCCATAATTTTAATAAATTTCAACAAATTTTTGAATTTAGAGGGGGGCGGCCGCTCCTCCCTGCCCCCCCCCCTGGCTAAGCCCATCGAAGGTTTAAACCCTTCATCTCCTTTTTTGCGATAAATCTCTTTTATCAGAAGTATTAACCATTATGAATTAAAACTGCAAGATGCCGAAATAATAATGGCAAAAAATTATGTAATATATTTAATGAGTCCGCAAAAAGGCTACCAATATTAAATCCACACTCCTTTATTTTAGTAATATAAATGACTATGTACAATTGGCCGGGGTAAATAAATAAATATAATATCGGTCGGATGCTCTTCTGAAGAATATTAAAGGTCGAAGCTGAACGATGGCCGGAGGACAAAATACGTGCAACCTAAGCTCGAACAAACGGGTAAAATGAAAGGTCTTGGATTAGGGCCGTTAAGTTTTCCGTCGATACTGCCACTGGACCCACGCAGATGCAAAATAAACATATCCTCCCGCAGGACTAACGTGTCCTGAACGAAAAATAACTATCTCCTCCAGCAGGACTAAATCACAAATTAAATAACTTGATTAGAAAGTTAAATAACTGATCTTCTCATGGTCAAATTCTCTTTATTTAAACCTTGTCGATGCCCTCCTCAATTTGCATGAGGGATGCCGGCCGTTCGACGTCTGCTTCTAATTAGTGCACATCCATTTACATAACAAAATACATTACATTTTATTCTCGACGCTATCTCATTAGCATAGGCGCGTAAAAGTTAAGTGAGCTAACAACCTCACCACGGCTACCCCAATAACTAAATCTTTTACTCACGCTAAACTCATTTGAACAGGCGTCAAAATTAACCAACTATAACAATATTATAATTCGTTACTTCGAAGAATAAAACGCAATGATATTTTTTCACTTATTAAAATCTTGCCCTCAATAGTGTTTTTAAATTTTATTATTTTGATTAAAATAATTTTAACTATCCCAATAACTTCATATTCATGCAAAAGATTGTTCCTATTGCTAAAATGAATTAAAACTATCTTCGTTCCACAAATGAACAGATAGGTTATCTTCCTTAGCTTTATTGAGCTTAGAACAAGACTTTATAAATGTTATTCGTTTGCAACATCGAGTAAGGCGTAATGAACTACTATTAAAAAACTAATTTTTATATTTAATGAAAAATTTTCTGGGCTTTTAAACTTGTTTTAACCTTTTTAACACTTTCAGGCATTTAAATATACGAAAATTCTATCCTGGATTCAATTTAATTGTCCATCTCACGTGCTTATTGTTTAACATATCTTGCAAATATTTATGTACCACATGCACATATAAAGCCAATGATTTTCCAAAATATAGTTTGAACACCATTTTCCCCCCTTTATTAGTGATATCCCATCAAAAGTTTGATAAATTATTATCAATAACAAATTGCTGAATTTTAGACAATTGTTAGCGCATCAAAACTTTCAAGGGATAAAAATCCCCAAAAAATTCCTTATGGTGTGCCATTGGAATCAACAAGATGTACACAAACGCTAAGTTGTTCTGTGCATCTCACCTCTCAAATTTCATCTAAAATTATTAAGTAAAAATCTGATTCATTCAATTTTGACAAAATTTTATTAAAGGTCATTTAGCCGTTTAATTTATTAGTTCATTTTAATTTTTAGGTGGTGTAAAGGGGGGGGGGGCAAATATATCTATAATATCACCAGGGGCAATAACTTCTAAATACTCATTCGAACGAATTTAAATTTCACAATTAATTTTTTTTTTATTTTATGTTATAATTACGCCTTTTGAGGATCTAGCCTTAAAAAAAGCTTTTAAATGTTCTCATTGTTTTCCTGATATATATGCTGCCTGAAAATTCAATTTTGCATATGTAAAATAAAATTTGTTATATATATGGCAAAGATTATTTGGGGTTGTGGCAATAAAATATTTTTGTAAAACCTTTGTTGTATAGTTTTTTTACTTTTGTATTATTTTTTAAAATGTCAGCGATTTCTTGTCAATATTCCCGTTCACTTTGTGCCCTTACAATACATTTAAGGGAAATTTTCTATATTGTTTCAACTACATTAATTTGTTTTATTTATGAATAAATATTATTTATTTAATGTCTTAGAAACATACGGGTCAGATAAGTAAATGCATAGTGTGCTAAATATGATAAATTTTAATTAAGCTTGTAAACCATGGTTGAATTATAATCAACTAGCTGACCCGGCAAACCTTGTTTTGCAATATACATTATTGCTAAAAAATATCGTCTGTTAAAATATAAGAAATGGGCTTAGGAAAGTTAGAATATAAGTAGAAATATGTATTATTAATTTATAGGATTAATTTAATATGAGTATAAATAAATAATAGACTTATACATTTTATATATTGAAATGGGGCACGAATTTTATCACGTCATGGATTTTATGAACCCACTATTTTAGTATATATATAATAAGACAAACCAAATGCAAATTCTGTTTTAGTCATCAAATCCGACTAAAATTAAATGTTTTTGAAAAAATTTCTGATTAATGCTGTAACTTATTATACAATAATACCATTATTTTATTTTTTTAGTTAGCTGATTTATTTGAAATACAATTTTCTTTAAAATAATATAAATTAATTAAAGGATGGATAATTATTAAAATGCTTCTATGATCGACCACGTGATATTAATGTCAAAAATTGCATAATTTAAATTTTTTTTATTTAATTTAAATAGTTTGTTAAACCCCAATAATTTTGACCGTATACTGTAACATTTTTATTACACTTTTAATTATCTAATTCGAGAAAACTTCAGCCTTGTATGTATGACGTCATTATTGTATATGATGCTATTAATGAAACTGGCCGGGAAATGTCCGATATTTTTAAAACGACAAGGTATTAAATCTGCAAAAGCTATTTTACCCCTGGCCGCCCTGGGAACCTACGGGCGCGCGATTCGGGCCGGTAGTTTCAGAATTTAGCCCTTACATGCATACATACACACATACATACATACACTTTACTTCATATATATAGATAACATTTGTGAATATTATAGATTATTAACTGTTGATTGACGTTTGTGTTAGCCTATAGAATAATTACAAATTTTTAGAAAAGTTTTTGATTGCCATGTCGATTTTTTTGAGCGTCGTGGAAATGGATATTACACCAGCACATGAAGTTTTTTATATTTTGCCCCAATAAATAACGTGCATCTTTTTTGAAAAGGCTTTAGCAGTTTAATGGCGCTTTTCCTCGAATTAATCTAAATCAACCAAAAGCATATCACAATGTTATTAGTCTATCGCTGTCACATAAATGACATTTTGAGCTTCGCATAGGCGTTTACTGCCTTTTGTTTAAATTGCGCTGTCAAAGGCAATAGCGGAGCTATTGCATGTCGCTGCTCGTTTCGTCGCAAGCCTATCATTAAATGAGCACCTCTATTTTATTAACCTAACGTTTATTGTTTTTGTTAATATCATTGATAATATTAATTTTTTGGCCGTCTGCTGGCTGCATGGAAAAACTGACCATTGGCCAAAGTGTTAATCAAAAATTATTTTTCGTTTTTTTTGAGTCTTACGTATTTATATCCTCTTTTACCGTGTCATGGCTGCTGACCAATAGAAACTAATGACCATTGGCTAAAGTGTGAATCGCAATTTTTTTTTGTTTTATTTATGACTCTTATGTATTTATATCCTTATTGACCGTGTCCTGGTTGCTGACCAATGGAAATAATGACCATTGGCCAAAGTGTGAATCGAAATTTTTTTTTCGTTTTTTTGACTCTTATGTATTTAAAGACCGTCTCTTGGTACTGACCAATGGAAAAGAATGACTATTGGCCAAAGTGTGGTTTTAAAAGTTTCAAATTAGCACCTGCAAAATTTTTGAGATATACTGAAGCTACCTGTGACATTTTGAGATGCGCGGTCGCAACAGGCAATAGCAGAGCTATTGCATATCGCTGCTCATTTTGTCGTAAGCCTATTATTTATAAGCACCTGTAACCCTGTTCCCCTTTACAAAGGCCTATGCCTCTACTGATGAGGGTGCGAATCTCGGCGAGGGCAAATTTTTTTGCTTTTTTTTAATTAAATTAAATTGATAATATATATTGGTATTGTTAATAACATTGATAATATAGGCTTTTTTGGCCGTCCGCTGGCTACTGACCAAAGGAAAAAAATGACCATTCCTCTTTTTGCGAAAGGTAATGGTAATTTATTGCTAAGCTCTAGGTTACACAAATGGTTATTGTTTTTCAGGCAATTTTGACGTAACATTGGAGTATAAAAAGGGCGCAACGAATTATTTACCAGCCACATTATCGCGCTTAGGTGAGAGCGATGAAGCGGTACCTATGGAAAAACTGGAGGGTGAAAATTATTTGATTAATGTCGTAACTTAAGCCTTTCCGTCCGTCAACCTAAAGGAGGAGATTGACAAAGACGACGAGTTGCATGGAGTTGTGGAATACTTGAACGGTCAGGCGGCACTTGAGGAGGTTGCTAAGTGTTATCGTGGCGTAGTAATAAGGGAGTTGTACTGCGATGCGAGTGCATCGTGTTCGACGGGCGTTGCAACCGCAGGTGTTAGAATTATTGCATGCTGGACATAGCGGCGCGGCTAAAATAAAAGCACTGGCGTATAACTATGTTTGGTGGCTTAAAATGGGCAACGATATTTGCATGTATTGGCGTAAATGCGTTGCCTGTTGTAAACAGCCCAAGCATAGTAACAAGAGGTGGCCACGGGCTCGAAACGTTTGGGACCGGGTACATCTCGACTTTTTTGATTTCGAATCGAAACAATACCTTTTATTGGTGGACGCGACTTCGAGTTAGGTTGAATTTCAACGCGTAACGAAGCTGTCCACCGGGATCGTTATCAATTTTCTTAAGAATTTAATAGGCGCTTACGGTATCCCAAGGTGTATAGTGTCCGATAACGGTACCGCCTTTACCAGCCCAGGTTTATGGCGTTTTGCAGTAAATGGGCTTTGCGGTAAATGGGGCATACTGCATGTATTAACACGTCCATATCACGCCAGTTCTAACGGGTTGGCGGAGCGATATGTTGCGATCGTTAAAAATTGGTTGAAAAATGAGAAGGTAGGGAAGGACTACATTTGGATGTACAGGTTATTACATAATGCGTCCGCTCGCTTGTGTCGCGCTCCCGTTGGCAAAGTGTTTTTAAATAGGGTATCTCGTGGACCATTGATGTGTGGATGGACGCCGGGTTAACAACTGGCGAGTCCACTACCAGTCGGTATGAGGTTGGTAACTCAGTTTTGGCTCGTGTTTACGGTGGGACCGAGAGGTGGTTGGAAGCTGTGGTAAAGTCCAACGTGAGCTCAAAAGCCTACGAGGTTGAGTTTACTGACTCCAATAATCGCACGGTTAGGCACGAGGAGCAGTTACGGTTACGATGTTAATAAGATGTCTTTATGTATATAATAATATATCTATATATTATTTTGCATTAGATGGATATTATGGCATCATGGTGCCGGTTTAGGGTGGTTCTGGAGGTCATTGATCCTCTGTACGCCCCGACAAATTTTAATGTATCGTTCGTGGTGGGCCAAGACGGTATCCCGCATGTCGTCAGCTTCCGCGAGCAGAGTTATTCCCTGGGCAGAGCCACGTAGCCCGGGAAGAATGCAAGGAAGTAGGGTGAGCCGAGAAGGGTACGCTGGGGGAAGCGGCTCCTCGGCGGCAGGGATTCGGAGGAATTCCAGAGAAGTCTTTCCGGCGGTTCGCCCGGTTCGAAGGGGCACGGAGATTGCCCTGACGGCGGCGCGCGGAGGGCGACACAGGGTTAGCCGAAGGTGGTGTCGTGGGAGTACGCCTGCGACACCGCTGGAGGTACCCAGTGTCACAGTGGTCGAAGCTGTGAACGCCGGCTTGAATGAGGTTGCAGTCGATGTAGCGATGCACTTCAATCAAGCCAAGGTTGTAGACACAGACGCGGTGCTGGCGCCGTTGGCGTCAGTCAAGTTGCGGGCGTACGACCAGGCGGCCTGGGAGGAGGCACGGGAGAGTCAGCGAGACGAAAATAATGGGAAGCAATTAAGGACCCAACGACGTCTATCAGGGAAATAGACTGCGCGTTACATTAATTTGACTCCCCGCTCTCGTCCTCTTGGGGTCTTACTTAAATGGGATGGTGTGGCATCTCGCCTCCGCACCCTCCTACGCACCAGGTGGCATGTTTTATTGCCTAACTTTTATCCTATATTCTCCTTCTTAAATGTCTATTTTACTCGCTACCATCTCCTCCTTTATATTTAATTACCGACGGCGATTGCTTTGTTCTGACGCATCATGGAATAGACGATAGTGGGTGTTGATCTTGACGGCTACTAAGGAACATCTGCGCAATCCCGTTATACACAACTATTATCATTGTTCTCCTGCCTCAACCCGATTATACTCACCCATTAGGATTATTGTACTAACATTATATCATAACTTTTTCCTCCCAACTGTACCTAAAAATATTATTCTCACGGTTGTCTTTCAAGTTATAGTAAGTATTTGTACAGATTTAATACGTTTAATAAAATAGTGGCATTTACCTTGAATTGTCTTTTTAATCAATAATAACTTCATTGTTACAGTAACAATATTTAAACTTGTGTGGTGTTGCAAGTGCCTGTCTCGGCGCCGATGGCTGGTATAGCAATATTACTTAACGGATATATCTGTACCAGTGTGGTCGATGGGCCAAAAGCTCTCTTTGGGGAGCGGCCTGCACAATTGGCCCCACGAAGATGTTTCTATCTAATCCTAGCTGAGAGATTACTCTCTTGGTTGAAACAAGGAAGAAACTGTGGAATTGCATGAGACAAAAATTTTAATTGGGATATTCTGAACCCAACGACGCTCAGATGTAGGTGGTCAATTGTTAACTATCGATGTCACATTACATTTGAATAACCCCCCTCCCCCCCCCCCCCCCCCCCGTAGCAAGCTGCAAGGTGAAAGCTGACAATTGCAAGATAATTACGGTAAATGACGAAATCAAATCGAAAGGATCGATTGGAAAATTGAGGCAGAATCGATCGTGGATGACTCGTTGAACATAAATATGTGCAAATCCAATTACAGAAACGTTGAATTTCATTTGATAGGTATGCCCGAACAGGCTACTGGAAAAAACGTTGTCTATCAAAAACTCAGGTTCGAAGACCGTGTGAGAGAATTCAAACTCGGGTAGGAGGGAATTATATTGAAGAGGATGGTGTTGTGTTTGGGTTTATTTTCACTCGCCCCCCCCCCATTCTTCTTTATTTCTCGCTTAATATAATCGTTGCGCTTGTGCTATGGTGCTAGCAAGCGCGGATTATTATTTTTCTCGCTCGCGCAAAGGGCATACGAACTTTTTATCCCCCTGTATTTTCGAAAAATAATTTTGTTGAAGTATTTTCTTATTTTTGCTTCAGTAATTTTTTCCCCCCATTCATAGGATATTCAGTTCAGACGCGGTTCAAAATTGGATATGAGATAGTTATTTTAGGGATTGAATATTGATATTCCTATTAATTATAAAAGCATAAGTTAAATAAATAACATAATTTGTCAATAAAATGGTAAAATTTTGGTAATAACACATTTAAAAATCTTCTTCTGTCATTGCGTTAGTTTCATCGTTTGTTTCGAGGGTAGTGAAATTTGAGTAACCTTGTGTGCAGGCGCTAGCCAGGATTCTCTTCTAGGGTAAGAAAAATTTCCAAAAATTATTTATAACATATTTATTTCAACATAAAAAATAAAATCTGGTATAAAACATAAAAAAAGTCATTATAAAATAATTTTTTATTTTTTATTTCCCAGCGTCATCTGGAGTAGGAGCTAATTCCCCATGGATCGCTAATAAAGTGTCAATTTATTTCAAACGTCATGAAGTTTTAATTGAAATGTTGTCAGAAATGGAAGAGAAACCAAATAAGGAGAAATCGAAGCAAGCTGGTATGATCACGATGTTGCAACAGAAGCTGCAACTTTGCTCACTTTTCTACGACAATCTATATATATTATGCAAGCAATTGCAAAAAAAGGACCTAGATCTTCAGCAAGTCAGACAGTTAGCAGAAACTTGTGTAATAGTAGTCGAACCTAAGGCTAAGTTGTATGATTTTGAACTTAAGAAACCACGATATGCGAAGAAAATTACGGTTTTTGGACAAGAAACAAGTTTTGGCAAATTACCAAATAATATTTCCTCCGAATTCTTTGATTGTTTTGCCAGAAACGCGAATGAAAATAAATTATAGAAGGAGTTCGCCCAAAAAATCCCTTGGACGCCTTGTCAGAATAAAAATATTGTAATCTTTGCCCAACATCACAACTCTTCACCCTATTAGCTTTTATATAAGAAATACTATGTCAAAAAATAGATTAAATGGATTGGGCCTTTTTTATAGCATTTATATTTTAACATTAAAATTAAAAAAAGAAAGTCATTATAAAATAGTCTTATATTTTCTTTTTCCCAGCGATAATATCTCGAGAACTTCAACTGGAGTGGGAGCTAACTCCAATAAATTGCATAGCAATTAATAAGTGTCTTACTTGGTCAGTTACTGCACAACTAGAAAATATAAACTTTAGATCTAAAATTATTTGTTTTCATGAAAAATCATTATGCCACTGCTTGTGTGTTTGCATACGAAATCACTCGTAAGAATAGCCATGATGAATCTTAATTAGGCACACCGATTGGACAAGCAAGAGAGAGGCAAAATAAAGCTGTTAAAAGGACGCAATTTCCTCAACACAAAAGATTTTTTCATATTAATTGCTATGCAATTTATGGGATCACTTTCCATTTTGTTTGTCCGCCTATTCGGCGTCCGCTATTCGGCGTGCGCACCGAATGTCACGCACCGAATGTCTTGTTTTGTTTACTTTTAATTTTTGTTAATTAACCAGTTTTTGGGTTCGAATCCCGGTTTTTTTTTGACTATTATGATTGTTCCTGTTACTACCAATGTTATTATGACTTTTTGGCCGTCCGTTGGGTGCTGACCGATGGAAAAAAATGACCATTGGCCAAAATGTGAATCCAAGTTTATTTTTTCGTTTTTTTTTCGACTATTATGATTGTTCCTGTTACTACCAATGCTATTATGACTTTTTGGCCGTCCGTTGATTGCTGACCGATGGAAAAAAATGACCATTGGCCAAAATGTGAATCGGAATTATTTTTTTCGTTTTTTTTTAACTATTATGATTGTTCCTGTTACTCCAATGTTATTATGACTTTTTGGCCGTCCGTTGGGTGCTGACCGATGGAAAAAAATGACCATTGGCCAAAATGTGAATCAAAATTATTTTTTTCCTTTTTTTTCGACTATTATGATTGTTCCTGTTACTACCAATGCTATTATGACTTTTTGGCCGTCTGTTGGGTGCTGACGGATGGAAAAAAATGACCATTAGCCAAAATGTGAATCGGAATTATTTTTTTCGTTTTTTTTTGATTATCATGATTGTTCCTGTTACTACCAATGCTATTATGACTTTTTGGCCGTCCGTTGATTGCTGACTGATGGAAAAAATGACCATTGGCCAAAATGTGAATCAAAATTATTTTTTTCCTTTTTTTCGCTAACACTGATTTATAGACCATCTGTTGGTACTGACCAATTAAAAAAAATGACCATTGGCCAAAATGTGATTCAAAAAATTTTTTTTTGTATTTTGTTTTGACTCTTATAAATTTATATCCACTTTTACCGTGTCCTGGCTGCTGACCAATGAAAAAAATGACCATTGGCCAAAATGTGATTCTAAAATTATTTTTTCGTTTTTTTGACTATTATGAATTTATAACCACCTCTACCCTGTCCTGGCTGCTGACCAATGAAAAAAATGCCTTATACCATTTTGAATATCTATACTATTTTATTTTTAGATATCTTATTAATAAATCTAATTATTATTACATCTTATTTTTAAAAGTCATATTTTTTAATATCTAACGCATTTTTATATATTTAAATTTTATTTTCAAAAATTTTATTATAAGCCACAATAGGAATTATCCCAATTTAATAACATTTTACATTAACCAAAAGTAAGTTATTAAATTTTATCATTTTTAGATGTGCGGTCGTAACAGGCAATCCAATTCTCTATTATTATTAAAAAGTTGATTAATTAATTTTATAATTTCTAATTTCCGCCTGTTGTTATTTTAATTGAAACTATTTTCTAACACTTAAAATTAACCTAATATTTAGGTTTGAAATTGCAGTTGTCATAATTGAAAATTACAACTAGATAATCAATATATTAGAATTATTATTATATAGCAATTAAAAGGGGAAAGGGGGAAATTATTCCTTCGTCATTTTATATTGATTTTTTTTTCAATGGCGCTATGCCAAGGTTAAACCCCTACCCCTATCTTCCTCTCTTATCCGCCCACCGCTAGGGGGCGGGAGTGGAGGAGATGAAGATTATTTCACAATATTAGGTTAATTTTAAGTGTTAGAAAATAGTTTCAATTAAAGTAATAACATTAAAAATGCATAATACGTCATCATATTTACATGGATATTGAAAAGATTTATATATGGAAGAGAATACCAATAGTTTTATATTAATAGTAGTAGCCAGAATTTAATTTAAGGTTCATCAATTGGCCTGGTTATTTTTATAACCCCCTCCTTGCCTTTTATATTTTAGCAAATAAATTAATATAAAATTAGTAATACACTAAAGAAAGCCTAACCTAGACGGTAACAAACATTATATTATAAAACATCACAATGTTAAGATTTTGCAGAATTGTTGGGAGAAATTTTTTGTTGAATTTGAACAATTTTTAATTAAAAAAATCAGAACAAAATTTTAACAGCAATAGAAGATTTTAATATACATGCTATTATTAATATAAGTATATAAAAGTGAGATAATCGTTAAATATCATTGACTAGCTGTGCCCGGCCAAGCGTTGCTTTGGCTCAGTCCTTAAGTGGTTAATTAAGTATAAGCTATTAATAAGACTTATCTAAGATGGGGTCATATATGAAATAATTTATAATGTGAAAGGTCCGAATGATTTTATGAACCCACTATTTTTAGTATATATTTATATAATAAGACAAACCAAATGCAAATTCTGTTTTAGTCATCAAATCCGACTAAAATTAAATGTTTTTGAAAAAATTGCTTATTAATGCTGTTACTTATTATACAATAATACCATTATTTTATTTTTCTAGTTAGCTGATTTATTTGAAATACAATTTTCTTTAATATAATAAAATAATTAATTGAAGGATGGATAATTATTAAAAATATGCTTCTATGATCGACCACGTGATAATAATGACAAAACTGCATAATTTAAATTTTATTTATTTAATTTAAATAGTCTGTTAAACCCCAATAATTTTAACCGTATACTGTAACATTTTTATTATACTTTTAAATATCTAATTCGAGAAAACTTCAGCTTTGTATGTATGACGTCATTATTGTATATGCTGCTATAAATGAAGGACGGGAAATGTCAGATATTTTTAAAACAAAAAGGTATTTTAGGAATCTAAAAAAGCTATTTTACCCTTGGCCTATCTGGGCATCTACGGCTAAATTTTCGCTCGAATCGGATCTGAAGTTTCAGAATTTAGCCCTTTTTTAAAACCAAAAGGCCGAGAAATGTCCGATATTTTTAAAACTAAAAAGAATTTTAGCAATCTGAAAAAGCTATTTTAAACCTGGCCGCCCTGAGAACTACGGGTAAAGTTTCGCGCAAATCGGGCCGGTAGTTTCAGAATTTATTCTCATTTAAATATCTCATTTAATAAAAATTAATGATCGATAAATAATGACATTTATATATAAATAGCATTTACTCAGAATAATCAACGTTGGACTATTTTATATTACATTTAAATTATATATACTTTCATCTTTCTCATTTAAAATATCTCATTTAATGATTATGAGAAAAATTCATCTTCTTCACCTATATATTTTCTCAAATAATCTATAATTTTATTTATTTCAGGTTAATTCATAAATTTTATGTTGTCACCGTTAAGAAAATATGACGTTTAAGAAATTTAATTTATAAATTTTATGTTGTCTTGTCACCGTTAAGAAAAGATGACGTTTAAGAAATTTAATTCATAAATTTTATATTGGCACCGTTAAGAAAAGATGACGTTTAAGAAATTTAATTCATAAATTTTATATTGTCACCGTTAAGAAAAGATTACGTTTTACTACAAACTACTATAAGTGATACACTTTTACTACAGAACTGTCTGTATATTCAAATTTTCGACGAACGCGAGGAGGTGCGTTTGATTGACATTTTATTGAACGTCAAAACGTATAAAACCCAATATCTCGAAAATTAAAAGGAATTTTAGAAATCTGAAAAAGCTATTTTACCCCTGGCCGCCCTGGGAACCTAGGGGTAAATTTTCGCGCGAATCGGGCCGGTAGTTTCAGAGATTAGCCCTTACATACATATATACACTTTACTTTATATATATAGATTAAGCCATTAATAAGTGTAGGGACACAGGGGCTGGCATTAAATAGTACCAGGAAAAATAAAATTTTCGAAATTACGATTTTAAATTATTCTTTAAGGAAATTCATAAATGCAATTAATTTGATTATTAAAATATATAATGAGAGGTATATATATGGACTTAAATTATGTTGCTTAACCCGTTTATACCATTAATGTAGCATTTCTTCATAGTTCATGCTCCTTGGCATTAATAAATGCGTTGAAAATTTTGAATAAATTAAAATTAATCGATAAAAATAATGTAAAAACAAATTGAGGAATCAAAATTCTCACTATTTAAGTTTCCACATCGTTATCTATCAAATATTATTGAATTACCATTTATATGCTAAAATCCATGTCTATTTGTTTGAAAAAATGAATTTTATAATGTCGTCCTACATAAATAAATATCGATAAACTATCATATTCTTTTTCTAAAAGTTCATTTAAGATATTAATGTTATAATCTGGGGTTTTGCCAATTATTTATAGTACCTTTATTGTGTAGTAATTTACTATATATTAACGTGCAAGACTTAATAGTAATTGAGGTTTTATAAATCCATGACCTAATTAAGTTCAAAATTGAAATTAACCCAGGTTTTTTAACTCGAGGTTACCTTTCTGGTTATTTATTCAAGTGGATTTTTTTTTCTAGCTTCATGTATACTATTTTATTCATTTTGAATATCAATCCTATAAATTATTTAGCGTTCTAGATAAAACCAAAATGTGACTTGGAAAGCTACCTTATTCATTCACGTGGCTTTTATTTTAACGTCAGCTCCTTGTACACTATATTGGTTATTTTAAATTACCTATAAAAAACGAGGTCACTCATTATTTGCAACTTTACTATACTGCTATATAAGGAGTTCAGTATAGCCTATCTATTAATTTTAATTTGCCCTCCTTATTATGCAAACTATACTTATTACTATTGTGACTTTGGGAATGATTGTCAGAGGGGATTTGGCTATTACTATTCAAACTTCGAACGGTAATTTTTATATCTAATTTGTTCTGTGAAGTGCTAACTTATTGCTAAAGGGCCTGTCGACATATGTTCGGATTTTGAGGATATGAAAGTTAATGTTGGCAGCATATATGCCGACGTGGAAGAAAAGCTGAAAGACAAGGAGTAAGGGTGTTATCATTAATTTTAATGCTTTTTAAAATAAAATAATACTTTTTTGTATAAAACTCAGGGTAATTCTGGGGAGGCGAAAAGGAAAAACGTTTATATATATTAATGCGTCTGAAGTTTTGGAGGAGCCACACAATGTAGATGCGTCTACAGTTAGCCTAATGTTTTGGGCAGGTAAACATAACATTACTACAACCGAAAAGTATGAGGTATGACTTTTTAAAATCCTCTTGGTAATAAATATTTCTTGCATTACAGCTCCTTGTTAAATCCATACCAAACGCAAAACACAGGATTTGTATCTTTCAAGTCAAATTTAGATACTGTGCGGGATTAAGGCCGGTACGACAAACTTACATTTACTAAAGGACTAAATCTAGAGAACTGCACGGGTGACATGAGTCGGAAATTTTAAAATGTTTTCGGGTCGGGTCGGGCTCGGGTTGAAAATTAGAAAAAATCTTTCGGGTCGGGTTCGGGTTGAAAAAAGTGAATTTGCAGTTCTCTAACCTAATTGCTTTACTTTTATGTATTGCATTTATCTAAGTACATTGTAATTTTATTTGTTTAGGGTGATTACACTTTTTGGCAAATCAACCACCAGGTTTATGAACACGTAACTTTCAGAGACCAGAGCATCGATACGAGATTATTAAATAATACTTCTCTTGTGTCTTTCAATGGGTTTAATGTGGTGAAAGGAAATAAATACGCCTTCATCATTAATTACGATTGTGAATAATTTTCATTTTCATTTATCAAAATTCTTCCAAGGACATTATAATATTAATAATACCAATAATGTAAATCATATTTTACTATTTTTTGCTTGTATAAAAACTGTTTTAAAGCTATTACACTATTAATTTGTATCTAAATTTCTCTTTTTTAAATTTGATATTTATTAAAAATGGGAAAAAGTTATTAATGCTATCGATTTTATTTGACCGATTCTTTAATTTATACAACACTTATTATTCAAAAGTTTGTAATGTCAATTGATTTAAATTTTGTTTTTATGTTATGTTTAAAATAAATTTGAATAAAATTTATAATTTATTTTTTGTTATTGAATCTTATATTTACTAACTCGGATCATTCATTTGCGAATTCGCGCCTTCTATACGAATATTGGCCGTATATAATTTCATTCGGGCCTTCGGCCCTCGTGGGAAGGGGGAGAAGGGAAGGGAAGAGGGGAAGGGAAGGGGGGACGACTCATCTGTACTTCGTATAAATGTATCATATTTGCTATGCAATTTATGGGTGAGAATGGTGGGAAGGGGCGAGAATGCCTATAGGGGGGTATTAAATGCCTAATGATTAATTAATTATTTATACAAATTTTCCATTATAGGCAAAATGTAATAAAGGCAAAATGTAATATAGGCAAGGGTTAGGGTTGGATTTAGTGTTTGCATCTAGTTGCGTATTACATTAGTTTTTATGGCCTTTAGTGATTATGGGTCTAACAAACATTATATTATAAAACAACAGAATGTTAAGAATTTGCAGAATTGGGAGAAATTTTTTGTTGAATTTGAACAATTTTTAATTAAAAAAATCAAAAATTTGGCCAATGGTCACTTTTTCTCTATTGGTCAGTACCAACAGATACTCTATAAGTCAATGGTAGCCAAAAAAACGGAAAAAAATATTTTGATGCTCACTTTTGCCAATGGTCATTTTTTTCCATTGGTCAGCAGCTAGCACACGGTAGAAGTGGATATAAATTCACAAGAGTAAAAAAAACGAAAAAACAATTTTCGAATCACATTTTGGCTAATATTCATTTTTTTCCATTGGTCAGCAGCCAGGACACAATAAAAGTGGATATAAATTCATAATAGTCAAAAAAAAACGAAAAAAAAGTTTTCGAATCACATTTTGGCCAATGGTCATTTTATTCCATTGGTCAGCAGCCAGCGGACGGCCAAAAAGTCATAATAGCAATGGTAGGAACAGGAACAATCATAATAGTCAAAAAAAACGAAAAAAATATTTTCGATTCACATTTTGGCCAATAATCATTTTTTCCATCGGTCAGGAGCCAGCGGACGGCCAAAAAGTCATAATAGCAATGGTAGTAACAGGAACAATCATAATAGTCAAAAAAAACGAAAAAATAAACTCGGATTCACATTTTGGCCAATGGTCATTTTTTTCATTGGTCAGCAGCCAACGAACGGCCAAAAAGTCTTATTATCAATGATAGTAACAAGAACAATCATAAGAGTCAAAAAAAACTCCGGAATTCCAACCCCAAAACTAGTTAAATTGCATAGCAATTAAAAGTAAACAACTTTTATTTATGTTTATTATATAACATTGGTCAGCAGCCAGCGGACGGCCAAAAAGTCATAATAGCAATGGTAGGAACAGGAACAATCATAATAGTAAAAAAAAACGAAAAAAATAATTTCGATTCACATTTTGGCCAATGGTCATTTTTTCCATCGGTCAGGAGCCAGCGGACGGCCAAAAAGTCATAATAGCAATGGTAGTAATAGGAATAATCATAATAGTCAAAAAAAACGAAAAAATAAACTCGGATTCGCATTTTGGCCAATGGTCATTTTTTTCATTGGTCAGCAGCCAGCGGACGGCCAAAAAGTCTTATTATCAATGATAGTAACAAGAACAATCATAAGAGTCAAAAAAAACTCCGGAATAATCCCAAAACTAGTTAAATTGCATAGCAATTAAAAAGTAAACAACTTTTATTTATGTTTATTATATAACTAGTTAAATTGCATAGCATTAAAAGTAAACAACTTTTATCTATGTTTATTATATAACAAAAACTAGTTAAATTGCATAGCAATTAAAAGTAAACAACTTTTATTTATGTTTATTATATAACTAGTTAAATTGCATAGCATTAAAAGTAAACAACTTTTATCTATGTTTATTATATAATAGATAATTTAACAAATCTTATATATAACACACCGAGGGAGATAGAGATGAGGGGTGGGGCACCTCTTTCTCATGCATTAATTTAAAAAAGCGATAACCTAATATACCCAATGCAAATAGATAGGGAGGACAACGGACGGACAACGGACAACAAAAACGAGCCCATAAATTGCATAGCAATTAATAAAATCTAGGTATACTGATTTGAATATTTAACCATGTTAAACGAGGGTCATGATAGTATAACACTTGTATTATATTCATGGGCGTAGCCAGGGGGGGGGCACGAAAAAAAAATTTTTAATGCAAAAACTTTGAAAAATTAAAAAATTTATGTTTTTCCCCCCTCTAATTGAACTTTTAAAAGTTTTGCCCCCCCCCAATCCAAAACTTGGCTACGCCCATGATTATATTAACATATACTTTAAAAAGGCTGCATCTATTGATTTTTGTCTTCTATCGCAAATATAATTGTTTGGAGTTTCCACGTCTCAGACTTAGATAAAGTATATTAAATAAAGCTTCTAAATATAATGTAAGGAATAAGCTTTAGTCTGTTAACATTTTAGTTATAAAATTAGCCTGTAAGAAAAGCCGCCCAAACTTAAAATTTTAAGATGATCAAAATAATCATTTTTTAAATTACAAATTTTGGTATATTTATCATAATATTATTTCTTTTATTCCTCAATTTTAAATAAATTTAAAATAATTATACTAATACTTTGTTAAAATTAAACGTTAAAAATTTTAGGATTAGCTAGATCAATTATTAAAGTAAAACTCGGGCCTTTGGCCCTCGTGGGAAGGGGGAGAAGGGAAGGGAAGAGGGGAAGGAAAGGGGGGACGACTCATCTGTACTTCGTATAAATGTATCATATTTGCTATGCAATTTATGGGCGAGAAAGGTGGAAAGGGGCGAGAAAGCCTATAGGGGGGTATTAAATGCCTAATGATTAATTAATTATTTATACAAAATTTCCATTTATAGGCAAAATGTAATATAGGCAAAATGTAATAAAGGCAAGGGTTAGGGTTAGATTCAGTGTTTGCATCTAGTTGCCTATTACATTAGTTTTAATGGCCTTTAGTGATTATGGGTCTAGCAAACATTATATTATAGAACATCACAATGTTAAGAATTTGCAGAATTGTTGGGAGAAATTTTTTGTTGAATTTGAACAATTTTTAATTAAAAAAATCAAAAATTTGGCCAATGGTCATTTTTTCTCTATTGGTCAGTACCAACAGATACTCTATAAGTCAATGATAGCCAAAAAAATTGAAAAAAAAATTTTGATGCTCACTTTGGCCAATGGTCATTTTATTCCATTGGTCAGCAGCCAGCACACGGTAAAAGTGGATATAAATTCATAAGAGTAAAAAAAACGAAAAAAAAATTTCGAATCACATTTTGGCCAATGGTCATTTTTTCCATTGGTCAGCAGCACGAACACGGTAAAAGTGGATATAAATTCATAATAGTCAAAAAAAAAACGAAAAAAAAGTTTTCGAATCACATTTTGGCCAATGGTCATTTTATTCCATTGGTCAGCAACCAGCGGACGGCCAAAAAGTCATAATAGCAATACAAGGAACAGGAACAATCATAATAGTCAAAAGAAACGAAAAAAATAATTTCGATTCACATTTTGGCCAATGGTCCTTTTTTCCATCGGTCAGGAGCCAGCGGACGGCCATAAAGTCATAATAGCAATGTTAGTAACAGGAACAATCATAATAGTCAAAAAAAAACGAAAAAATAAACTCGGATTCACATTTTGGCCAATGGTCATTTTTTTCATTGGTCAGCAGCCAGCGGACGGCCAAAAAGTCTTATTATCAATGATAGTAACAAGAACAATCATAAGAGTCAAAAAAACTCCGGGATTCTAACCCAAAAACTAGTTAAATTGCATAGCAATTAAAAGTAAACAACTTTTATTTATGTTTATTATATAATAAAATGAAACAATAATAGAACAAGCGGACGGCCAAAAAGTCATATTATCAATGTTAGTAACAGGAAAAATATATTAATTTAATTAAAAACTCGGGCCTTCGGCCCTCGTGGGAAGGGGGAGGGGAGAAGGGAAGCGGGAAGGTAAGGGGGGAAGGGAAGGGGGGAAGGGAAGGGGGGACGACTCATCTATACTTCGTATAAATGTATCATATTTGCTATGCAATTTATGGGCGAGAAAGGTGGGAAGGGGCGAGAATGCCTATAGGGGGGTATTAAATGCCTAATGATTAATTAATTATTTATACAAATTTTCCATTTATAGGCAAAATGTAATATAGGTAAAATGTAATATAGGCAAGGGTTAGGGTTAGATTTAGTGTTTGCATCTAGTTGCGTATTACATTAGTTTTTACGGCCTTTAGTGATTATGGGTCTAACAAACATTATATTATAAAACATCACAATGTTAAGAATTTGCAGAATTGTTGGGAGAAATTTTTTGTTGAATTTGAACAATTTTTAATTAAAAAATCAAAAATTTGGCCAATGGTCATTTTTTCTCCATTGGTCAGTACCAACAGATACTCTATAAGTCAATAATAGCCAAAAAAAACGGAAAGAAAAAATTTGATGCTCACTTTGGCCAATGGTCATTTTTTCCCATTGGTCAGCAGCCAGCACACGGTAAAAGTGGATATAAATTTATAAGAGTAAAAAAAACGAAAAAAAAATTTTCGAATCACATTTTGGCCAATGGTCATTTTTTTCCATTGGTCAGCAGCCAGGACACGGTAAAAGTGGATATAAATTCATAATAGTCTAAAAAAAACGAAAAAAAAATTTTCGAATCACATTTTGGCCAATGGTTATTTTATTCCATTGGTCAGCAGCCAGCGGACGGCCAAAAAGTCATAATAGCAATGGTATGAACAGGAAAAATCATAATAGTCAAAAAAAACGAAAAAAATAGTTTCGATTCACATTTTGGCCAATGGTCATTTTTTCCATCGGTCAGGAGCCAGCGAACGGCCAAAAAGTCATAATAGCAATGGTAGTAACAGGAACAATCATAATAGTCAAAAAAAAACGAAAAAATAAACTCGGATTCACATTTTGGCCAATGGTCATTTTTTTCATCGGTCAGCAGCCAGCGGACTGCCAAAAAGTCTTATTATCAATGATAGTAACAAGAACAATCATAAGAGTCAAAAAAACTCCGGGATTCTAACCCAAAAACTAGTTAAATTGCATAGCATTAAAAGTAAACAACTTTTATTTATGTTTATTATATAATAAAGTGAAACAATAATAGAACAAGCGAACGGCCAAAAAGTCATATTATCAATGGTAGTAACAGGAAAAAGATATTAATTTAATTTAAAAAATAAAAAAAAATTTTGCCCTCTCCGAGAATCGAACCAGCAATTCAGAACGTTCGCCGGGGTTCGAACCCACATTAATAGAGGCATAGGCTTTTGTAGGGGCACAGGGACCCATATCAGTAGAGGCATAGGCCCTTGTAGTGGAGGGCATAGGGTAATTATAGCAATTAATATCAATGTTACCCAATTCAAAAACGAATAGATATACTTATGCATTAATTTAACATAGCAATTAAAACCCGACCCCGCCCGGGGGCACCTCTTATGCATTAATTTAAAAAATAACACAGCAAGGGAGATAGAGATGAGGGGTGGGGCACCTCTTTCTCATGCATTAATTTAAAAATTCGATAACCTAATATACCCAATGCAAATAGATAGGGAGGGTAACGGACGGACAACGGACAGACAACGGACAACGGACAACCAAAAACGAGCCCATAAATTGCATAGCAATTAAAAAAAAAAATTAGCCCTCTCCGGGAATCGAACCAGCAATATAGAACGTCCGCCGGGGTTCGAACCCACATTAATAGAGGCATAGACTTTTGTAGGGGCACAGGGACCCATATCAGTAGCATAGGCCCTTGTAGTGGAGGGCATAGGGTAATTATAGCAATTAATATCAATGTTACCCAATTCAAAAACGAATAGATATACTTATGCATTAATTTAGCGTAGCAATTAAAACCCGACCCCGCCCGAAAGCGAGGGAGATAGAGATGACGGGTGGGGCACCTCTTGTGCATTAATTTAAAAAATAACACAGCGAGGGAGATAGAGATGAGGGGTGGGGCACCTCTTTCTCATGCATTAATTTAAAAAATCGATAACCTAATATACCCAATGCAAATAGATAGGAGGGTAACGGACGGACGGACAACCAAAAACCAGCCCATAAATTGCTTAGCAATTAAAATACGAATTAGGTGCAAATTTATTCAAAATCATAAAAAAATATAAGTAATATGCCTCATTATGATTTTGCGAGAGCCCGTATTTTTATTTATCATTATCTGTGTGGACTTAGGTTGATAGATTGTTAACGTTTTTATAGTGCGTGAATAACATAAAGATATGTGAAATGCTTGTCCAACAAATTTTGTTAAACACTTTTTGACTTATTAATTGCTATGCAATTTATGGGCTCGTTTTTTGGTGTCCGTCCGTCCGTCCGTCGTCCGTTACCCTGCCTATCTATTTGCATTGTGTATATTAGGTTATCGCTTTTTTCAATTAATGCATGAGAAAGAGGTGCCCCACCCCTCATCTCTATCTCCCTCGCTGTGTTATTTTTTAAATTAATGCATAAGATGTGCCCCACCCCTCATCTCTATCTCCCTCGGTGTGTTATATATAAGATTTGTTAAATTATCTATTATATAATAAACATAGATAAAAGTTGTTTACTTTTAATGCTATGCAATTTAACTAGTTATATAATAAACATAAATAAAAGTTTTTAATGGATAAATTTTCGGGAATTGTCGAGGGTGTTAAAAAGAAATTATAATTATTATAATAATATTTCGTCCTATTTAAGGACATCTTCGGATTAAAATAAAATAGAATTACAAAATAAAATAAAATAATACAATAAACAGTGTGGAAAAATTATTACAAACAATAAAACAAACACAACCGGATAATAACAAGATTTTTGAAGACCTAAACACACACATAGGACATAGGTTGAATAAAATTAGAACTCAAAAACAAAGTGCTAAAGAAAATATATATCCAAATATCTTTAAGAATATCAAAATGAACAAAGATTTAAAAATCACTAGAGCTGATAAAGGTGGAAAAATTGTTTTAATGAATTCGGAAGAGTACATGACAAAAATGTTAGCAATCTTAAATGACGAAACACATTTTATTAAATTAAATAAGGACCCCACACAAACACGGGAAAAAGCATTGAATAAAGTTTTAATTAGTTTATTCCATAAAAATCTTTTAACCAAGGAAGAATATAATTACGTAAGAGCCTCATGTTCTCGAACCCCACAATTATACGGATTACCTAAAATCCACAAACCCAATATACCTCTAAGACCTATCATGTCAACTTATAACGCATACAATTACAATCTCTCAAAGTACTTAATAAAATTCTTATCACCTCTCTCTAAAAACAAATACTCAATCAAAAATTCACTTGATTTTAAATCACGTATCAGATCAATCAAACCTCCAACCAATGCATACATGATTAGTTTTGATGTTAAAAACTTATTTACACAAATACCTATATCCGAAACAATCAATATTTGCATATCAAAGTTACAAGAAAACGGGACATTACCATTCTCTTCGGAAGTTTTTAAAGATCTATTATTGTTTTGTACAAAGAAAAATAATTTTCAATTCAATTTGGAAGATTATGATCAAATCGATGGCTGTGCCATGGGCATGCCTATTGCTCCCGTTTTGGCAAACATTTATTTATGCCACTTAGAAAACGAATTATCAAAATCTCCACTTTTCCCATCTTTTTGGAGCAGGTATGTTGACGACATATTTGCAATTTGGAATTTAGATATAGACAATGATTTAAATCAATTTTTAAATTTATTGAATTCGTTTCATCCCAATATTCAGTTCACATACGAACTAGAAAATCATCACTGTCTACCTTTTTTAGACATTTTAATTACTAAAAACCAGGACTCTTTTCATACCGAAGTTTATCATAAACCTACCGAATCACGATACAATTATATTCCTTTTAATAGTTATACACCTTTTAATTTAAAAGTTAATACTTTACGTTGGCTTTTAAATAGGGCAATCAATCTACCTCACCCGAGGCATTAAATAAGGAAATCATTTATTTATTTGAAACATTTAGCTTATTAAAATATCCCTTTCACTTATTTTATGATCTTTTATATCAATATTTCAATCCAAAAATAAGGCAAACTATTCGTGATAAAGTTTTTATAACATTTCCACACCATCAATATATACCTTATAGTTTCATAAGAAACATAAGACACATTTTAAGGAACAACAATATGAACAACATTATAATAAGTCAGAAACCCAACAGATCTTTACTAAATATTATACAAAATAATTACCAATCATCTCCTACTACAAACAACTTAATATATAAGATAACTTGTAATGATTGCAATAATTTCTATATTGGTGAAACAAAAAGAGATTTTAGAACACGATTCAAGGAACATCTAGCGGCATTATATCGCTCAAACGCAAATTTAACCGCCGTTTCAAATCATTTATTACAACTAAATCACGGAAACAATTTAAAAACAACCATTTTAGTTAACACCGAGACCTATTTTGAAAGAAAAACCCTAGAGTCCTTTTTCATTCGAAGATTACACCCAACACTCAATGAAGATATGGGTAAAGAGAACCTGTATCCTTTCTTACATTATAATATTAACCTCCCTTTAGAACGTTCGATTTAATTGTATTATTTTATTTTATTTTGTAATTCTATTTTATTTTAATCCGAAGATGTCCTTAAATAGGACGAAATATTATTATAATAATTATAATTTCTTTTTAACACCCTCGACAATTCCCGAAAATTTATCCATTAAAAACATCGAATATGAGGGTAAAAATCTTCTAAAATAAATAAAGTTGTTTACTTTTTAATTGCTATGCAATTTAACTAGTTTTGGGGTTAGAATCCCGGAGTTTTTTTGACTCTTATGATTGTTCTTGTTACTATCATTGATAATAAGAATTTTTGGCCGTCCGCTGGCTGCTGACCAATGAAAAAAATGACCATTGGCCAAAATGTGAATCGAAATTATTTTTTTCGTTTTTTTTTGACTATTATGATTGTTCCTGTTTCTACCATTGCTATTATGACTTTTTGGCCGTCCGCTGGCTGCTGACCAATGTTATATAATAAACATAAATAAAAGTTGTTTAGTTTTTGGGTTAGAATCCCGGAGTTTTTTTGACTCTTATGATTGTTCTTGTTACTATCATTGATAATAAGACTTTTTGGCCGTCCGTTGGCTGCTGACCAATGAAAAAAATGACCATTGGCCAAAATGTGAATCCGAGTTTTTTTTTTCGTTTTTTTTTGACTATTATGATTGTTCCTGTTACTACCATTGCTATTATGACTTTTTGGCCGTCCGCTGGCTCCTGACCGATGGAAAAAATGACCATTGGCCAAAATGTGAATCGAAATTATTTTTTTCATTTTTTTTGACTATTATGATTGTTCCTGTTCCTACCATTGCTATTATGACTTTTTGGCCGTCCGCTGGCTGCTGACCAATGGAATAAAATGACCATTGGCCAAAATGTGATTCGAAAACTTTTTTTTTTTTTTGACTATTATGAATTTATATCCACTTTTACCGTGCCCTGGCTGCTGAACAATGGAAAAAATGACCATTGGCCAAAATGTGATTCGAAAATTTTTTTTTCGTTTTTTTTACTCTTATGAATTTATATCCACTTGTACCGTGTGCTGGCTGCTGACCAATGGAAAAAAATGACCATTGGCCAAAGTGAGCATCAAAATTTTTATTTCCGTTTTTTTGGCTATCATTGACTTATAGAGTATCTGTTGGTACTGACCAATAGAGAAATAGTGACCATTGGCCAAATTTTTGATTTTTTTAATTAAAAATTTTTCAAATTCAACAAAAAATTTCTCCCAACAATTCTGCAAATTCTTAACATTGTGTTGTTTTATAATATAATGTTTGTTAGACCCATAATCACTAAAGGCCATAAAAACTAATGTAATACGCAACTAGATGCAAACACTAAATCTAACCCTAACCCTTGCCTATATTACATTTTGCCTATATTACATTTTGCCTATAATGGAAAATTTGTATAAATAATTAATTAATCATTAGGCATTTAATACCCCCCTATAGGCATTCTCTCCCCTTCCCACCTTTCTCGCCCATAAATTGCATAGCAAATATGATACATTTATACGAAGTACAGATGAGTCGTCCCCCCTTCCCTTCCCCTCTTCCCTTCCCTTCTCCCCCTTCCCACGAGGGCCGAAGTCCCGAGTTTTTATGTTATGTGACATAAACACCATTGGGTAGTCACATATGCAATGAATATGTGTCAGCCTGATAAACGCAAATTAATACTTTGAAAAAGAATTCACTTCATTTTTTCATTATTTAAAATGTTAACAAAACAAACATTTGTCCATAAAATTTTGTAGTTATAATCATAATAAATAATTTCTTTCTAAAATTGCTAAGGCATAGCTGTTCTTACAAAATCAGGTAGCCTACAAATATATTGAATCATTGCCATTCGGCACTAGAAGATTCTATAGTTTGTAAAATTGCTTAATAAACTGGTAGAAAGTTTACATATGTGAGAAAGCCGTATGTTAGGCCAGGCTGATTTATAATTATCTCAACGAAACGAAATCTTGCGGTTTAAAATTTGTGCACTAGCGTACCAATTAAACCTAATATGCCCGTGCATATATTTAGTTAACCGATGGCCCTGGTTAGCATTTATAGAAAGGAACTCATTGCGAATTGAGTCCTCGAAAGAACATCAAACGAAATTTCATAAATTTAAAAAATTAAGCTGTTAATTCTTTTTCCAAGTACAAACATAATGCTGATGATACGATTAAGCCTATTTATCAAAAATTCGTAGATTGTATATAATTTTTGTTAATTTTGTTTAGACGAAATTTTTTAACACAAACTCCTTTGAAGCAATTCCGCCTGCGCTACTCTTCTTTTTCTTTATCAGTTATTTGGTCCCACAGTTGTGGGGTTTGTTTTGATTAGTATCTTCCAATCTCTTCTGTTTACTTTATTGACTTGCCATTTCGACGTGACACGGGGTCGTCCTCTTCCTCTCTTCCCCGGTACCTCCATGTCCAGTACTTTTCAATTTAGGTCATTCGTGTCCCTTCAGTATATGATCATACCACCTTAACCGATTTTCGTTAATCATGTCCGCCATAGGTTGAATACCCATTTTTGTCATGAGATGTCATTCGTCATATGGTCGAGCTTATTTTACCCCAAGCTCCACCGTTCTTTTCTCATCTCTGTGGCTTGACTTCGTAAAAATACGAGAAAAAGAAACGAAACGTGAGGAAGTTTGAAAAAGCGCGCGTTATTTTTACTTAAAAAAATGATGATGTGTAAGGGTATCGAGAATATTTACTTGTCACTTATATATTGTAAAAAAACGGGCGTAGTTGAGTAAAAAATTGAGACACAAACGACAAAGCAATCGTGGAAAAGCTTTTTAAGCCAATAAGTAAAACCATAACGTTAAATAAGTATAAAAACGTTGTATCTCTCATCCGCTAGATGGCCGTAAGCACTACTAAAAAACAGAGTTACAGCTGTCGCAGGTTGATAAAAAGTATATATAAACCATCTAGGATGCTAAGGCAATGATTTGGCCAAATTTGGTGGCAATCGGTCGATAAGAGTTATTAAAGAACAAAGAAAACGGAGTTGCGCTTATATATATATATATATATATTTGGCCGTCTGCTCGCTGCTGATTAATGGAAAAAATGACTATTGGCCTGTATTGAGCACCTGTGAAATTTGTGAGATGATAGGTCGGTACAAGCAATGGTAGAGCTATTGCATGTTTAAAATGTCATGCTCTTATATAATTCTTCCCTAGGTCTCACCGCACCCCCCTCGGGCCTTTGCTTCCACTAGAGCCCTGTTTCTTCTCGAACCCGGCCCGACTTCTCAATTTTTATTTTGCCCTAGCCCGAAAGTTTTTTTTTATTTTTGGTCCGACTTGAGCCCGAGCCTAACCCGATCTTCTAAATAAAATTTTAAAAAATATTTTTTTAAAAATTATTTATCATTCAAATATTAAGTGCATTAGATTGTTATTACTCGTATTTACAACTAGGATAAGTTTGAAATTAAAGATTACTCGTTACAATTTATTCGGTTAATCATTTAAAGCTAAAAATTTAACTTTATAAAATATATTTTGAACAGTTCAATCAAAATAAAAAAACCTTTTAAAAGATTTACTTATCTTAATTTTAAAGTTGTAACGGAATAAATCTATTTAAATACTAGAATAAGATATGCAATTTAGGTCAGTTATATTATAATAGACAAGGGGGAAAAGCAGGTTTGGAAGCTATATAATGTACGCTGTCTTCTTTATCAGTTATTTGGTCCCACATTCGTGGGGTTTGTTTTGATAAGTTTCTTCCATCTTGTCCGAGTGAATGCCATGTCTTGATTAATCTCTTTAGTTTTCATAACTCTATCGACTTACCCTTTCCACATGACAGGGGTCGTCCTCTTTCTCTCTTCCTCGGTACCTCCATGTCCAGTACTTTTCGATTTAAGTCTCCGTGTCCCTTCTTAGTATATGCCCATACCACCTTAGCCGATTTTTTTTAATCATGTCCTTCATAGGTTGAATACCCATTTTTGTCATGAGAACGTCATTCGTCATATGGTCGAGCTTAGTATACCCCAAGCTCCACCGTATCATTCTCATCTCTGTGGCATGTAATAGCTTTCCTTCCGTGGTGTTTAATGCCCATGTTTCACTTTCATAGAGCAACACCGGTCTTACGATGGATTTGTAAGCTTTGCTCTTAAACCATATTGGCATTTTCTTGTCGCACATTACACCGGATATACTTCGCCATTTAAGCCATCCTTTTTGGATCCGATTGACTTTCGTTGCGCAACCTCCCTCTTGATGTAGCATCGAGCCGAGGTATGTAAACCTGTCTTCTTTAAGGTACTTTAGATGGTCATCCAGCGATGGGGTGCTTGTACCGTTCATTTCCATGTATACCGTTTTTCCATCGTTGACCTTTAAACCATATCCAGCTAAGCGCTTTGACCACTTTTCGGCTTCTTCGAATACATTCTCCCTTGTTTCCTCCCATAGTACTATATCATCGACATATAGCCTACACCGTGCCGATGGCTTTGGAATGGCTCTCGTTATCGTATCTAGAATCTATTAACTAAAAAGGGACGATTCCCCATCTCTCCCTCTTAACGGAAGTAGCATATACGGACCTCTTCCCCTCACGCTTCTATACACAGAAGTTGTAATATAGGGTATCTCATATATAATTGTTCGATCCCCCCCCCCTTCCTTTATACATTAATTGTAATATCGCGTAGCGTTTATTGTTTTATTACCCAGGCACTAGCGGCCAATGTACCACATACCTCTTTTAATCTTACACGCGATAATTAATTAAACTCTCCTTCCCCTAATCTTTTATAACTTAGACTAAAAACATCTGCACTTTAAACAATCTAACATTAAATTTGAATTACCATACATATATTTTGTGCACAATAAAACCTAGAGTATAAATATTTGATATATAACTCAAAATCACCTTTCCGTCACTTCCTTCGGCTTAAATAAGATTTGTCCCCTCTCATTTTACTATTTTAAGAACTCCGACATTGCGACTTTTCTTCTTACTTATCTTGGCCAAGGGGTACATAAGCCTATCACCCCCTATATGGTCCAATTTGTTTGCCATCTCTGTGTACGCGACATTCTTTGAAATTGCAACGGCCTTTTTTGCGGCTCTGTATGCCTCCTTATACTCTTGATAATCCTTCGACTTTTTTGTTTATGCCACCGTCTATTTTGATATTTCTTTCTTTCGATTAAAATCTCTAACCGATTAATCCCACCACCATAGAATTATATAAACAGCTTTGATTCCTTTCGTCTGTCTTAGAACACGAATCGCTGTCTCTTTTATGTCCTGAGTTAGCGTCTACCAATCGTCTTCTACGTCCTTCGCAACTTCTTTTCCAGGAGGCTTTTTGATGGTATTCGACGTATCCTTTAGCCTTTCGTATCGAATTCGAGGTGCATAGACCTTTCTTCTTTCGGGAACTATTTTTGTGTCAAGATCCATGCAAGAGGACGATGTTGCCTGGCGATCTCTTCTCCCGGTATAACTTTGCAATTCTTGATAGTCCAGAAGTCCTTTCTCCGTATGAGCAGATAGTCATTGTGACAAAAATGTTTCCCGCTTCTATAGAGAACAATATGATCTTCGCGGTTTTGAAAATAGGTGTTAATGATCGCCATATCGTATGCTTGAGATACTTGGAGAAGTTTTACCCCTTCTTTGTTCTTCAGACCATGCCCATAGCCTCCATGATTGCGTTCATACCAGAGGCGATCTTTTCCTACGTTAGCGTTTAAATCCGTCACATTAATTAGCCTACTTCCTGTCCTATTCCTTATATTTCCTTTTCCATGAATCGAAAAAATGTGTCTTTCTCTGATTCTATACACCTAATTTGGAAAGCATATGGGCAAATAACGGTTAGAAGGCCCCCTTAATCTGCAAACTTTACCCAAATTAGCTGTCTGAACAACGGTTGACTTCCGCCACCTCGTCCTTGAACGATTTGCTTAAAACTATACTAACCCCGCTTCTACGATTTGGTGACCCACTGTAGAATAGTTTGTATCCTTCTCCTAACTCCCGAGCTATGGTTCATTCCACCTGGTCTCTTGGAGGCAGACAATGTGTACTTTGCGACCTCGATGCTCTTTTCCGTCAACGTTCCCACATTCCAGCACGTTATTCGCATTCTTTCCAACGAACTTAGCCGCCTTCGTTGTTAGTTGGGCAGAGTATCCCTAGTGTATCTTTTACATTGCACGGGTATACAAAGCGCGCTGTTTGTGAATGACGCCCTAGCTTTCTGTTGTAAAATTTGTTTACAACTCTCATGATTTTGAAGTTGGTTTTTATAGCCGGTTTCCGACCTGGCGCCAACCCTCCACATTTTGTATACGGACTTGAGACCGTCCTAGATAGTGTTTAGATGTCTCTAAACTACATAATCTATTTGAAAAATTTAAAGAGGAAGGTTTGTAATAGTTATTTTGAGCAAATAATTTTTTCCATTGAAATTTCAACACCTAAAATTTGTCTCTGACATAAAATCTGTCCTATTAAAATTCTAAATTCCAAAACTTCTAATTTATTGGTCAACGTCTTTGACCACCAATAAGAGTATTTATTTATAATACATTTTAATCCAATTATCTTTTTTTAGCATGATAACAAATTTTAAGCTAATGCTACCAGTTAATTTTAAAACAAAAATCATAAGCTCATAGATAACATAAAAAAGCCTATACCCACTCTGAAGAAAAATTTAATCATCATACTTATTCCCAATTTCAAAAATGATTTTAATAATTAAAGCAGTCGCCCCCTGCTCATTTTTCTCCATATTGTCAATTTTGGATTTTATAAGAAAGGTTATTTTTGTTTAATAAAGGTAAAGATTAACAAATGAGTTACACATTTATATTAGGAAAAAATTCCATAAAATGTGTCAAGTAATTCGCAAATAAAATAATTTTATTATTAATCAATAGTTTGCCGAATGTTTATTAATTTATACGTAATGAGATGTAGTCTTCCCTTTCTTTAATTATGGGGAGAGAAAATCTATCTTTAGGGATCGCCCAATGACGGTGAAACTTGTAAAATTTCTTCCCAAAATCTTTTTTTTCATAATTTAATCATTTCATCTGCATTTTCGCATCTATATACTTTATTAAATAATATTTTTAATTTAAAATTTAATTCTCATCAGGAGGTTAGAAATTCATCCATTTAATCCACGTTCAAATCTGTCGAAGGTTTGAATTTTATTTATAACACAAAATTTTGACACCCTGCTAACTCTTGTAGCTTTGGAATCTGAATGTCACATTCGAGACCATTTAACCTCAAAGTTCAGGACAAAAGGATTGGGATTCTGGTATAATAGCGCGCTCCGTTGATTACCTCTTATCGGGCAGAGATGTTAGGCAGCTTTAAAAACTAAGGTCCCACGCTTTTGATATTAGGGTCATGCTCATGACTGGCTTGAAGCCTATATGCTGTTCGACGACTTTTAGCTTTCATATTCAAAACTTTAATGTTAAGACTTGACTTAGTTATACTAAGGACTTTCCTCGTAGGAATTGTCCTACCTTAGCAGACGAATATTCCAAGCTCCCTCTACATCTTGCAAATTAAGTTAAATCTGTGAGGCACAATAAAGCCAACCTATTAATCGAAGCTGCCCTTTAAAAGGCAAAACCTTAATCCTGGAGCCTTCGGATTCTTCATTGGAAGGATATTTATTGGCAAAATTGTTTTTTTCTCCACTGGGATTTTACTATATTGATCTTTTAACCCCATTTTAGCCGCGCTTTATCGCCATCGCAGTGAAGTGTAAAACAACTAAGTAATTCTCCCTTTTGGCATCAAATATTTTCATCCCTGTTGTTGCTTTATGCCCTGATACCTTCGGTAGGCAGATCATGGACTTTTTTAAAGAAATCGGAAAAAGTTCCTTAACATCGATATACCTTATTTGTAGTCATACAACATCTCTTTAAAGCATTTGCCGACTCTTGGCCCGTTTTAGATGATATGTATTTAGATCTTAGTATTTACCAATATGTCTTTTTTGTTTAAGTTCTTATATGGGACTTCGTCTTCGTAAAACAAACTTTTTAATTTAAAATACGAATAATTTGGGAATTTATACTCATTGGATCTTTTTCAGTTTTATATTGTCGTTCAGCCTTGAATGTTAATGAAATTGTTATTATAAAACCCTTTTGATGTAATTTAAATTAGGAAACTATAGAGATTAACTTATATTAAACTCATATATAGTGTTGGTGTAAAGTTATAAAACACTTTGAACAAAAAATGCCGCTTTTTCATATATTTTACGTATGGAATCATAATCTTACACGTTGTTCAAAAGGCGGTATATAAACCTTGAATATAATTTATTGGTAAATTTAATGGTCTAGAACACTTCCTACATTGATTATATAAATTTTAATTACAATTTACGTCATGTGTTAAAGAACGGATTCAGAAAACACAAAAAAATCTTCTGGAAATTAGATGTCGCACATATGTTATTTCCACTTTTTTGAATAATTAATCACACAAATTGTAATTTTATAGTATGCGACCTCCGCTATTGCAATGCTAATTAACTTTAAAAAGATAGTATAAAAACACGAGTTGAGTTGATTAAATATTATAGAGACATGAGCTCAAAATGGTTTTTATTTCAAGTTTGCGTCTTAAAATTCACGTTAACTTATCAATTTGCTCGCTATGATGAGTAATTTAGCTTTTTGATATAAATATTTTCAAGTTTTAACGTTCTGAGAATTGATAATATAAATTTTGAACAATACATCGAAATCAAAGAAAAACTGGACAATTTGAATATTTCGGTAGGTGAAAGCAAAAAATAAATTTATATTCTTCAAAGATTGAACAAATAGATATTGGACATCCAAATTCGATAGATATACTGTATGAAAAGAAGGATAATAATATCCTTCAAGGAACTCTACAACCCATGGGAATCTATGGTCGTGTGATGGTCAACAATATACAGCGGTATTGTGTGCTAAATTTTTAACGTGTTTCTAGATATTTATTCATTTGGTTGGGATATAAATCTTAACCTTTTTTGTTACATGGTGGGGCATTATATATCTATGTGATAATATTTAAAAATAATACATTTAAGAAAAGCAATATCGACTCACAGCTTGTATTAGTCAAGTATAGCTTATTTTCTCGATAAAATAGATTAAATCATATTTGTATAACTAGTCACTCTAGTCACTCTCTATTAGAAAAATTGGAATTAGAACCTAGAATCGAAAATATCACAAAACTTTAAAGTAACTATTTAACATTTTTTACACATATCGTTGATTAGGCTAATAGACCAAGAAAAATTTGATAATGATAAACGAGCCCGTATCAATAAGCTGAAAAAAAGAAGTCAACCAGGAACATCATCCAATTTTGACTTGTCCTCTTATCACACATTGTCGGAAGTTTAAACATTTAAAAAATTTTGATCAGTAATTTTATATATTAAGATATACCAATGGCTGGATAATTTGGAGCAAGAGTTTCCGACGATCGTTAAAATCCATGACATAGGCGATTCCTATGAGAAAAGACCGCTAAAAGTTGTACAAGTAAAGGGCTTTTAGAAAATTTATGGTCTTTCATTTAAAAATTGCCACAAAGTTGTATTCTATAGTTGATTGGGGTTCAGAGCCCGACCCAACCCTCCGTTTAATATTTTATAATGAATTTATGGTTTGGACTTAGCTTTAAGTTAAAATTTATATTAACATCTTAAACTTATAAGCATAAAACTGCTTGGACTGTGTTTAAATGAACAGTTCTTATTTATTATTAGAGTCGACTGTTTGATTTATAATTTTGCTATTTCAAATTTATTTGTACGTCAAATTCAATTAAAAATTTGAATTTATCCCTGGATCGGAATCGGATCAAATTTTTGAATTTCTCATTGGGCTGGGTTTGGCTCACAAGTATTTAACTTTGCACAACAAACTAAGTTATTTAATATATTCATATTAACTATAAGAACCATTTCCAAATGGTTTAAAGAGTTTGCTTATATTCATGGGCTTAGCCAAGGGGAGGCAGGGAAAGTCTCCCTCTCTAAATCCATAAATTCTTTAAAATTTGATGTACATTATGGCTAAAATTTCAAAGAATTATATCAATTTGCTCCTCCTTAAATAATTGCCCCCCCCCCCTCAACTTCAAGTCCGGTTACGCCCATGCTTATATTTCACCACTAAATCAAAAGCTTTAATACAATTAATATTAATTTCTTTTAAGTTATCAAAATTGGTATTTTCATATTTTAAGATAAGCACCGAGTTAAATCAAACTCTTGAATTATATGTTTACAAACCCGCAATTTGGATCGATGCGGGGATTCATGCAAGAGAATGGATTACTGTTTCAACCGCTTTATATGTTATTACACAAGTATGTTTAGCCCATCTCATTTACAAAACTTTTTCCTGCAGCTCATTTCTGTCTTCAAACCCCCACAAAATTCGACATCAAATGCAGCTATAAGTTTAAAAGCGAATACATGGTATATAATGCCGGTCATTAATCCTGATGGCTACGAGTTTACACATACAAAGGTATCTTATTTACGCTTTTATTAGGCGAAAATTGATTTAAAAAATAATTATTTAAAAAGAAAACAGCAGAACATGAAGTTTAGAAAACTGTGTGATACCTAAAATAATAAAAATTTTAAAATATGCATAAAAAATGGAATCCTCATACCATTGATTTGTGAATGGAGATTGCTTTAATCATTTGCCGATTCAAATTTATTTTGAATTCGGTTTTTTTCAAAAATTATAAAATAGTAAAACTCAACTCAATTGTTAGCTTTATGGTTAAATTTTAAAACAAATCGAATCATAATTAAATAACTAAAACTTTCACAGGATAGATTGTGGCGCAGATCGAGATCAAGGATTGGTTTATATACCAAATGTAAAGGAGTCGACCTAAACAGAAATTTTGGGTACCAATGGCGGCCTTCGAGTAAAAAAATGCACGTGCAACTATTTTTTAAGCCCTTCTTTATAGATCAGACCAAAGATGGGGAGTGCGATTTACAATACGGTGGTCCGAGCCAATTTAGCGAACCCGAAAACAGGGCTATTGCCTCGTTTTTAATTGGCATCAGTACTTCCCTGAAGGCCTATGTCAATATGCATAATTACATGCAAATCTGGGTATCGCCTTGGAGTTGGATCAATCAGTTCCCCGACGATATAGACGATATGCGACAATTAGGTATAAAATTACATAAGGGTTTTTAAATTAAGCGTAAAATACCCAGACCCGGGTTTTTAAAAATTCCATTTCTCCCTCATTGAGAATGTTTTTGTTAGGGTTAATTTTATAAAATTAATAAACTCTTTATTTTTTATCGTGCACTTAACTCTTAAATTTGAGGAAAAACACTATATTGTTTGACGTGTGCCGGCTTATTAATTGCTATGCAATTTATGGACTCGTTTTTGGTTGTCCGTCGGTCCTGTCCTGTTTAACTTGTAATAATACATTTATATTACCCACAGGTTGCTACATAACCCCACCAAATTTTTCGAAAGAATCACGTTTATCAGTATTTCTTTAGGGGGGGGGGGGGTTAATTTTTGGTATTAATTTTTTAAAATCGTTTAATATTTGAGCTTACACGAAATGTTTTTTGGTAGGCGAATTGAATAATTTTTATGCTATAGTTATAATGATAAAATACCTACACTTTATAATTTAAATATAAAAACAATGTAGTACCGGCAAAATAGTTTTGTCTTGGATTATGCCAGAAATGTAGTTAATTTCGTCTGACCATGTCAACACGGTAGTTAAGTTTCCAACTTTTTATCATAAATATCCCATAAAACTATAACGCAGATCCTCATTATGGCATTACCTTTTGTTCGATCAAAAATCATTTTATTTAAAAAAAATTTCCGATAACATCTTCCCCAGTAAATTTTAAAAAATTTAATTATTTATATTTTTAACCAAGGGCATAAATTAGCCAAATCTAGCAGCAACCGTCACAACCTCGATTACACTTACGGAACCGCTGGTATAGATATCTACCGTGCCTATGGGTCGGTAATCGATTGGGTTTATGGACATCTTGGAATTGTATACACCTACGCCGTAGAGTTGAGAGACAAGGGCTACTATAAATTTTTAATAAGACCTGATCAAATCATTCCAACCGGTGAAGAGATTTGGGATAGTTTCAAAGTTCTCGCAGATCATGTCTCAATGAATTGTAAAGAATTTAGGTCGTGTCTTAAAGAAAGCCGATTATCGAAATTTCATTAGCGACAAACTATTAATTATGTACTTGGCGGGAGTTTGTTAGCACCCTTCTATTTTAAAAATTGATTTTAATATCTAAAAAAATGATCTAAAAGTGATTTATGATTTCGACGTTTTTTGAAATATTGATTAGCTCACATGGTTTATACCATCAACTTGCATTTGGCATTATTTATAAACCCTTTATAAAGGACTGAATGTCTAAACATGACCTAACCATAATGTAAGTAAATTATTTAAACGGTCGTCAGCCAGATTTTAAATTAAAGGAGGGAGGGGGGAAGAAATAATTGAGGAACAGGTAACTTGATAATTAAAATTTTAGCCCTGATTTAATTAAATTTCCTTCCTCTGGCTGCCCCCATGGTCTTATATTAATTATAAGCCTGTTATTTTACAGATAAGGTCATAGGGGGTTCAATTGCCAGAGGGCATAATTTGTGCTGCCTAATTTGAATTTTATTGTTATGCCAGAATGACCTAGCGTAGTATTTAGAAATTGCAGTTTTAGTATATTTGGGCAACTTTTTTTAAACGAGCAAAATCCCCCGCATTTTATTTAGAAATTAACACAAATTACGAAGCTTGTTTATATTATTTACCGCTTAGCATTTGAATTCGATAACTTTTATTTTTTTCGCACGTGTATTAATAGGGGACATTCTCATTAACGGAAAGTCTATATATTGTCATGTTACATACAACAATGACTATGTGTGACCTTGTTTAAAAAGGGATTAAACTTTTCAAGTTTTACTCGTGATGAGCAGATTATAATTAAGATTTCCGGCCGGAATTCTAGAAGGATGATCATTACCTCTGTGTGGAGGATAGGACATTAAGATAAAGAGTTATCCTTTTATTACACAAAAAACTTTTCATTCAACGAACGCAGCACGCTTATTAATAATACCACTGAAGGTAATGAAAGCACGTTGTGTCACGATTTAATTAATTGATTGACTGTGTTGCTTTAAAATATTATGCAAGAATTGTTAAAAATGTAAATTTAACAGGATTATGATAATTACAATGACAACCATTTAGAACAATTGATCTAATTGCATAACTCTTATTACTTGTTCATTATAACTGATAAAACTTAAAAATCAATCTGAGCCAAAAATTGTGACAGATATTTTATAAGATAGACATCCCCTTCCTTTATTTATTAAAAATCTTTATCTGTTTTGTTGTTAAATCATATTAATCTGAAATGTCCTAGCTTCTAATGTTTGCGATTATGACCCTTTGGTATGCTAAATATAAACCCAAAAATATCAATAATTTAATTAATATTAAATATACGCATCAAGTACATCCAATGTTAATTAATTTTATAAGCACGCGGACTCATATTCTTTCTTTTTGTTTTTTTAAGAATGTTTTAATGTGTCAATAAGGTGTAACCTGAAACTGACTCTTGAACGTAATCTAACTATGAACGTAAATAAAAGGTGAATCTTTTTTGAAAATGCTTTTAATTTTTATTATCTTTAATTAATAAGGATCTAATGTGATAGTAATGAGAAAGAAAGTTTGTTGCCCTTCCTACTAACTATTGTTTTGCTCGGGTCTTCTCGCGCGAGATTTTGTGAAAGATAATACAGGTATAAAACGGAAAGCATTCTAATGGAACCCTAAAAACGATAGATTGGTTTTTAATGGATTCTCTATGTGTGAGGTTCAATGGCCCATTCTAATCATTTCCAATTTTATTTGAAAATTGTTAAATATTTTTTTTTACTACAAATGATTAATATCAAAAAATCTAACATTTAATGATTAAAAGTTTATATTTAATTTTTATTCACAATATTGTAGCATTGTGCTGGACAGTAAAATATGCCAAAGGTTTGATTTGCGTATTGAATCTATCTTGATTAAAACCGTATTTTTCTATTTACACCTTATATTAAAACTCAACAATCTATTATTGTTAAAACAATTGAAGGGTGAGTTGCGTGAAGATTCACACTTTAACCTTTAGAAATGTTATCACTCTAGAGATAAATATCTTGTTTTCTAGTGATAAGAGAAAATACAATTTACAATGAGCAGGTCCTCTTGAATGAAATACATGTTTTGATACCTTCGTCTTTTACATTTTAATTAACTAGACCCTCTCCAAGGATATAAGGCTGATATAAAAAATTCAAGTTTTTTAATTAAAAATATTTGTGATTCCTGAAAAGTCTTTTGAAGCATAAATGATGCTTTATATAAGTGGTAAATAGTGTTTTAATTAGGAACTAGTAAACAAGTTGCATAAAATTTATTGAGAATGATAAATTATATGCAAAAATAAATATACATAATATAAAACGTAACAAATGAGATCTGTAATGCATGGCTTAGAATTAGATAGGAGTGATAGTGCATATTAAGCGAACAGATCAGTAAAAAATATAAATAATGTTGTAATAGATATTCTTCCCAGGACTCTGATTATACAGTATATTTCGTACTTATTATAATGTCCAGATAAGGTATATAATAGAGCCAACATAATTTACATAATAATTGTGCAACGCGAATAACGGCTTTGAGGTGTCCATTACAAAATGGCGCAAAAAGTGGACACATTAATTCCATTACTCAATGTCGATGAGAAAGGTTTTGTATAAGTTTATATGTGCTGCATCCATTTTTGGTGTTGATGCATTAATGAGTGTACTTATACTTAGTACCTTTGAGCATACTTAGTTGCAGTAAATAGGAGAGACTGGATGGCGACTCAGTCATCATAAGTGCCAAGTTTAAATCTATTATAAAAATAATAAATTGACTTTAATTATAAAAAATTTATGGTAACCTAAATTAAATACATTTGGTTTACTTTAGAATTTTAATTCAGATTAATATGATGTTTAATTTAGTTAATATAGATTTTTAAAAAGTTTACTCTAAATTAGATGTCGAACTTTTGATATTGACGGATTTAGGATGAATATCTGGAAAATGATTGCTTGTTATATAATAGAGTATTAATCCTTGGCGTATCATCCTGTTCACAGGTGTTATTAAAGGTTCTTGGCCAATCGTCATAGTATTCATTCGACATTTTTAGAGGTTGATTTTGTTTGTGGTCGCAGTTGTAAAATAATGCATTTTCCGAAGTGTCAGTTTCTCCTAGGTCATCCGCACCCAACATTTGCCTCAGAGCCAAGATGTATTCAGTGGCTTGCTTAAGAGTTTCGACTTTGGAAACTTTTTTGCGATCTTCACGGCTCTCTGCTTCTGCAGGCGGGGCGTTTAGTAGCAGAGGGGGAACCTTGAGCTTGAGCCGACCGAAAGCGTCATTTATTTGTCGAACTCTGTTGCGTTCGCGTTCATTCCTCTTATCGATAGGATTATAATTTTCGCGGCCCGATTGATTTAATAACTTTGACCTCCTGCGTCTTTGTTTAGGCTTAGCACCATTTTCATAGAGTACTTCCATCTTACCCACGCTCCCTTTTTTGGGAACATGCGGTTTTCTGAGACCGAGTTCGATTTCTCTCAAAATTTCCACCTTCTTCCTTCGCTTCCTTTTGGGTTTGCAATTTAAGCCTTCCATCTTTCCATAATTATATTTCAGTGGAGTCGTTTCGTTGGTGTTTCTCGATGTGTCTTTTGGAAGGAATTGTGTCTCGGAGTTATTAATGGTGCTACAATTTAGATTTGGCTGAGGCAAATTTTCCCTTGATTTTGACTCCGTGTATTCTATCGAGTTTTGAGACAAATTATTTAAAGTGCCGTGATTCCAAGGGATTCTAAAGTAATTTTGTTGCTCGTATGTGGGAAAATTGAAATTTGGTTGTCCGCAGCTATTTTGTCCGTTCGTCCCGATGTTTTGATCATAATTTTGGCCGGGTGGCAAGGATAAAATGTGAGCGGGGTGCGAATAATTATGGAAAAGATTATGTATAAGAGATCCCATATTATATTTGGTTTGGTCTGGAGAAAATATTTAACTATTGTTTTTATCTTTTTATGAAAACGAAATTAAAAACTTTCAGATTGTGAATAAACGTGAGTGACGTCCTCTATGGCGTGTCAGGATATTCAGGACAATAATAATGACCTTTGTCGTGACTGCGACCGCAAATCTTAAGGGGGTTATAACAGTGAAAAGGGTGACTATTGTACTTCAATGTTGACCCATCCAATCCACCAGTAGTTTTCTCCTCTTACTTAAATTTCTCGCGCGCACAATGAGTAGGTATAATTCTACAAAATATAAGACTTGGTAAATAGAGAAACTAAATGAAATAAATAAATTTTGTTGCAAAAGTTTTAAGTATTTGCATCAAAGCTAACGAAAAACAATGTTGAGTATGCTATATTTGGTTCCAATAAATATTATTAGAATACAACTATGACGACATAATTAAAATAATTCCTTAGTATATAAGATTCATAAAAGATATATCCATAATTAATTCAGTTATGGGCGTGGCCAGGGGGGAGCAGGGGGGAGGCCGCTTCCCCCCTGAATGACGGAAAAATTGTTTTGCCCCTCCCTAATTGAACTTTTAAACGTTTTGCCCCCCCCCCCGCCTAATCCAAAACCTGGCTACGCTCATGAATTCAATATCAGGTTTGTAGGTTATCAAAATTTTGAGTCAGGCTGTTGGGTAAAATTTAAAAAACATCTACAACAAAGATCTATTATTAGATGAAATATGAGGTTTTATATTACTTTTTATTTACCCTAAAAAAGCTTACCAACTTCGCAAAAAGCTATAACCCGTTCCTAACTTTAGCAAGTCAAAATGTTTGTTAATAATGTTCGTTATTTTTGAAATTATCATATTATGAAAGCCTTTGTGTATTATTAAGAAATAAAACAAAACGATTTTTACTAATTCATAGATTAGAAGTTCTACAGGTGCACTAGATTCTTAAGTCTTAAAATTTGATTTCATAGAATTGAAAAATGTATATATCTCATCTGGGAATACTTTTAAGATAGTTCAATGGACATCAAACAAGTTAACACTTTTTTACTGAGAATATTATTGTTCATTTAATTCCACAGATGATAACCCTTTAAAAGGGTATAGCTATTGGTGCCCACGTGGGAAATTGACTAAGAACATAGAAAATAAAAGTTTTGTTAGGGAACGATTCCAGTTTTCCGTATATGCTCCGACAAATCCTGGCTGTCTACGAAGTTGTCAAACTTCTTTTTATGAAAGTAATTAATTAAAATCTATTGTTTCGTACTCTCGTCTTTTTGTAACTCACATAACTGGTCACAATATTGTGGACACTTAATGACAAGTGACCAACTTTACTAATTAATAGATAATAACACTAATATTTTAATAAAAGAAGTGTGTGGTGGTGGGCAAGTAATATAACTTAAAATTAATTATCATGTCTCGCGTTAATTGATTTAGTTTTATGATATAAAGAGATAAACTCTCAACTTTATAATGCTTTGACCTAATTACATCATCACGTTTGTCAAAATTAGCACGCCTTAAGGTAATTGTTTGAAAGAGTTACTAAATGGAATTTAGTAGACTCAAAGTCTCTCTACACTCGCACCTTCGCTTAAAGACTTATCGTTGAATGGCCATCACACTTACTACTGTTTAACTATTATATATTCAAAGAGCCCTTAAATTCTCAAGTCTAAGTGGCTAATTAATTGGTTTCTACCATAAATTTTATATTTTTGTATGATGAAAGGTAAATCTTTATATTAAAACTTTGCTTTAAATCCACAAAACAAATTATGACACTTTTTATGGGTTAAGGCGCATCTCTGGGGAAAATTTACGGAGTTTATTATAACTCAAAGATTAAATTTGCAATAAATGTTAGAACATGGTTTCCAAATAAGTCAACAAATGAATTATAAAAAAATATGTAAACTTTGAATTTTTAGCACCCAAAAAATAGATTCAACCCCTAAGCGTGCTTATATGTAGGAAAATCTTTTTTCCCATGTATGATGTTGTTCAATATAAAACAATGATTTTTTTTCGTTCTGGCTTAAAAAAGTTCTAACAAAACCTTATAAAAATTATTAAATCCCCCCTCTTGAATTTTTCTTTATTTGATGGGATTATTAATTAGTTAAAAGCGGTCGCCTCTTTATAAATTGTACACTTAGATCTTCTCGGCACCGAAAATTGCGTTAAAGGAGGTACAATAAAGTACTTAATCCAAGCACAGTGTGAAAAGGTGAGATGAGTTTACTTGCCCTTTTTACCGTGGTAAATAGACATATTGCATACTATTTTAATTAAAATGTTGGCATCAAAGAAGCGTCCAATTGGTAATCAACCTCTCGACACTCTTATTTATGGTAAACGGAAAGGTTTGACAAATTGATATCTAAGGTCGTTTAGAAGGAGGTGTCATGCTGTTTTAAGGTTGAGTAGTACAAAGAATAAGACACAAATAAAAATTGCGAATGTACTTTCGATTTTAAAGTGTCCTTAATTTTAAGGGCAAATCTTTGAAATGAGGTCAGTGCTTTAATATAAGTTGTAAAATATGGTGTCACGACTTAATTGTGGATTTACCAATTTACATAAAGTTAAGGTGTCTTGCCTATTAAAATATTGAAAAAAAAAATTAAATATAATTATCCTTAACAATAAATGACAAAACAAAAGAATTTATTAAAAGGCATTAAGTCAAAATAATATTTATAATTATAACTTAAATGTGGTAAGTAGATTATCCCTAAAATCAATATATACCGATTGATTATGACCATTGACAATATAGGTTAGTTTACGAGGGAGATTAAATTTCTAAGTTCAGGACATTATGTCTGCAAATATTTGCACTTGACAACTCTAATATAATATGTCTAATAAAATGTTCAAATAACTTAATTTAAACTCAGACACAACTCTCAACCTTATGTGGTATTTATATAACATTACAACTAAAGAAATATCATGTTTCCACATAATTTAAAAAATAATTTTATTTTCGAAATAATTAAAGTTCAAATAGGCTGAATAGAGGGGGGTGTAGTGGTCCCTTCCCAAGTATTTTTTATTACCTACTATTAAAATAATAAAAAACCTTAAAATAATATTGAAAGTGTTGCTAACCTAAAATTAGAAAGTATTATCTATCTATAACACCAATTTTAAATTGATTTTAATGGGTAAAATTGTAATACCTGACCAGGCATTTTTCTAGACTATTTTTATAGTTACATTCTTTTCTTTATTAAACTATGAAATAAAATAACATTTTATATTTGCAGTACAAAAACTCGCGATTTTATTAATTTTCTTTTCACTATTCATCACAAAGGTTCCAGTAAGTCTAGTCAGTAACAAGTTTTTTTCTGTGTGACGAATCCTACAGTGACCACCAAGAGTGTTCATGCCCCAGTAAACTTCTAAGTGCGGGTAGTCAAGGTCACCTAATTGGTCAACTTGTTTTTGATAAATTTATGATATTTTATAAATTTATGCTACTTATGTAAAGGTTTATAAAACTATAATTTATATCTTTAATATTATTTAAATAAAACGCAAAGTATATGTTACACATTAAGCACCACAATAATATATTTCCTAAAGTAAATAGAGCTAGAAGTATGAATCTTACTAACTTAATGAGTTAAACGTTCCAGTACAAAATACTTTTATGATTAAATTATTTTAGTATATAACCAATTTAAAGTGGATTAAGAGTTAGTTTAACATGATTTTACAAATACAACTTAGTATATGGGGGTCCCAGGGGGAAGGGGTGCAGCTGCCCTCACCCTTTTAATCTAAAAAACCTTACATATTTAACGAAATAATGGTTAACATTTTTACAAATCATTTTGCCTCTTTATAAATTTACAAAAACTACTTACCCCATCCATAAAAATGCTGGCTTCGCCCATGAATTTGAGTCATTTTTAGCGTAAGGGGTCGTACCGCTAAACTTTTAGAAGTTTCTGTCCGTTCGTTATAATGTGATTATAAACCCAAAAAAATCAGAAAACAAGGTTGAATAATTTTTTAAAATGTTATTATTTCCCTCGAAGAGTTATTTTTGCCGTTTTATTAAGGAGTTTAAGTTATATTCACTTTAACGCAAAATTGTACCTATGATTGCAAATGAATAATTAACCAAAGGTAATTGATTAATTTTATTTAATATTATAAATTTGTAACATTAGCTGAGTAGACATTTAATTGTTAATGGACTATCAATTCTAAAGACTATCATTTTGCTTATAACGGTACCGATCAAAACGTTCTAAAATAAAAATTAATTACGAAACACCACAAGGGCTACTGGTCGCCCAAAATAAATAGTTTAACAAATTCAATTGTATGATGGTACATTAAAAGATGAAAAATCATATGAAATTTCTAGATTTTTATGCAGGGATCATTTCTTAGGGTTAATTTTAGAGTTACTAATCTACAAGTTTTTTTTTACTAATAATATACTTTATTTTTGAATAATCTTAAATAAAATTAAATTTGATTATACATTATTATAAATATCAGGAAAACATTCATATATTAACGATATCAAACTTTCTTATAAATGTTGATGGGCAGCTTTTGTTACTCTTGACAATGCGTTAATATAATCATAACCCCAAATTTAAATAGCTATAATTAGTTTTTTAAAAGATTAACTTTTGAAACTTAAGCATTGTATTTATCTTTATTATGTTATTTGCTGCAGATCTAGCGGATTATTTTAAGACCTATGTCCCCTAATTTTTTCCTTTATTAGGTAATTTGCTGCAGTTTTGGTGAATATTATTTTAAGACCCATCTTCCCTAATTTTAAACGTTTGGGGTCTAACGAACGGACTGATAAATCAGAGGACTAAATTATAACCTTCTGTTTTTTTAATCAAGAAAAAATCGTTATAAAAGGTTTGTTGGCCAGGGTTTAGTTCAAACAAGCCTGGTTAAGGGCAGATTTATTCATTCATTTTTTAATACTCGGTCCCGAGGAGTGTGTCACCTAATATCGATGATCAAGGTTGAAACAAATATATACTGAAGTTTATAAATTGCTATTTTGCTATACAAAATAAAAACTTTAAATAGGAAAATTTAATTACGCTTATCATAATATCTTTTACGGATTTTGGGATTAGATAAATCAGTTGCAAATGTTAATTTTACGTAAATGATAGCTGCAACGGTTTAACATTAAACAATATATAATTGTTATCTAGGAGATATTGCGTTTTAAAATTAAAATAAAATATAGATGGCAGTATAAACGTTTATGACGTACAATGGGCAGTAAGCATCATGAGTTTAAAGACCTCATCAAATATATACTGAACAAATATCGTACAATATTTTCTACTATTATGTTAAGATTATTTAATCAAATATTAATTTTGATATTCTTAAAACTGTTACAAAATTTATATAAGATATTAAAATTTTAAAGATTTTAAGCATTATATATAGCGATCATGCACATTGTAGGAATGTACTACTTCGGTGGTGCATATAATAAAATTGGAACGATACAGAGAAGATTAGCATGGCCCCTGCGCAAGGATGACACGCAAAATCGTGAAGCGTTCCCACTTTTTTTGCAACAAATTTTACGATTGAAATTTTAATTTTAGATATAAAAAACTTTATGAAGATCTGAAACAATTAAAAAAGTTAAATATTTTGATAACACTCAAATATTATCTTTATGTACGTTTTATTCAAATTAATTAATAAAAGTATCATATATATTTACAAATTCTAATGCCGATTTTCTAAAATCGTGATGCAAAAAATTCGTATAAAAATCTCGGTCTCGTCTCGTCACGGTGATTTAAAAAGCTTTAAATTTGTTTTAACCATTATCATAATATATTAAATTTAGAGTATACTTATCGTTTATCATTTTTAAAAGTACATATTTTGTGAAAATGATAAAAACAAATAGTTGTGTATTTTTAATTTGTGTGATTCACATTTAGGATGCTAAATCTAAATATTATTATAATTGGAGATATTGGATAATTTACATACCCAAACGTAAATTTGAATTCTAAATCCGCCTAAAATTGAAATTTTAATCATTTGAGCTTGTTCCATAAAATATATAAATGCATAAGAGCCAAATATAGCAATTAATAAAACGGGAAAAAATTTCGATTTGCACATTGGTTAATGGTGATTTTTTCCTTTGCTCACTGAACAATATATTATCAATGTTAGATTTATAAAAAAAAATTTGCCCTCGCCGAGATTCGAATATGTTAGTAGAGGCATAGGCCCTTGTAAGGGGGGCACGGGGTATCGTACTCAGAATGGCTTAATCGAATTCCAAGCGGTCGCAGTGGTAAACACGAAGGAAAAAACGACACAACGAAAAAAACGAAAAGCGTTACGTCGTGACGTGACAGTAAACAATAGCAATTAATAAATTGCCCTTATGACATGTAAATTTTTAAATATACTTATTACTACGCCTGTGGGAAATATTCAATCGAATTCGATTCTTATGTGTAAATTTCGAATCGAATATCTAGTTGCTGAGATTCGAAAATTCGAATCGAATCTTTAAAAAAAAGATTCGAAAATTCATTTAACTTTCAATTTATTTTAAATAGACTAGTCGCATATAATACAGCTATCGCAATTTAGTTATATTTCCAGCTATCATGTTTTTTAAACTTTTTAATTACAAACACGCTTAATTAAATTTCATTTTGACACATCATAATAAATAATAATGTCCATGTCCAATGCTATTGGTAAGTGGTAACATACTTCATTCTATTTTTCTATATATATATAATATCTATTTAAATTTTATCTTACATTCTTATATGCACAACAAAATTTTTTATTAATTAATAAACAATCCTTTAAGGAAGAAAATAGAAAAGTAATTTGCCTCAAAAATTGGCTGAAAACTGCTTAATTAATTTACAAATATGTTTCTGTTCGCCTATTATAGTTCCATATTCAATTTATTTGTGTTTAATTTTATAGAAAACTTAAAACATGTTCGAATCGAATTCGAATCTTTAAATTTCTTTCGAATCGAATCCGAATCTTCAGTTTAGTATTCGACGAATATTGACGATTCGAAATCCACAGGCGTACTTATTACATATTAATATCCTTATAATATTTAATAAAAACCTAAAGTAGTAAATAGTACTAAAGTATTTTTAAATGTAATATTGATAGTGCTGTGAATGAACGCGTTCAAATTTTTTGAAAAATTGATGAACGGCATTCCTTTTTTTTTGGTGAACTTTGAACGTGCACGCGTTCCTTTTTTGATGAACGCGTTCAAATTTAACGTTCGTTCAATTTCAAACCCTTTTTTATTTTTATTTATTTGAAAAATACTGTTAATCCAAATTTTGTAACACAAAAGTCTTATATTTTTAAAATCAGCTGTTTTTCCTTCTTCCTATTACCTATTTTGAAATACTTTTAGCATACCATAACGTGCAAAAGAAGATAAGATTAAAGTTTATTAATTTGATATTATTAATTATAATTTAATTTATAGGGGGCGTGGTGGTGTAGTGAGTATAAGTTTAGACTTTGAAGCGCGAGGTTGTCGGTTCGATTCCACCTCCGGCTTTTATTTCAAAGTCTAAAAATATCTCACATCGTCAACACGGCTGTCAGGCCTGGATAGCCGAGCGTCACCCCTAATCCAAGTGCTATGAAAGTTCGTAATAATGAAAGTATTGAAAGCGCTAGGGCGTCCTCCTTAAACAACGCGCATGGTAGGCGCCCGTATCATGTGAAAAGTCAACGAGGGTCACTACATCTTCCGCAAACGGATGTAGTTAAAGAAACTAGTTAGCTAAGGACTAGATTGAGAGTGGGCTCGCTAAATGTTGGAACGATGACTACAAAATAAACCTTACTTCAATTAGAGGTCTGCATGGGCCGGGCCAGTCCGCGGCAGGCCCTAGCCCGGCCCGCGGGACGGGCCGGGCCTAAAATAGAGGAATAAAAAAAGCGCGGGCCAGGCTTGGGCTTTAAAAAGTAAAAAATTTGAATTTATTCAGCTTTATATTCTAATTATAATATAGAAAAAAATGCACTTAATGATAAAAAAATGTATTTTTCCAAACACAATCTGGTGGAAGGAACTCAAAAATCATTATGTTAAAAAGTTTGCATGAAATGTATGATGAAATAGTCATTTTTTTAACTGGTAAAGATTTAAAGGAAAAACTTAGAGGCATTTCCATAGAATATATCATGTTATTAATTAACATGCTTTCACCCTATGAAAAGGCAAGCATCGAGTTAGAAGCGGGTAAGACAGCAACGCTCTATAAAAAATTACCCTTTTATACATCATTATAAAGCATTTCAAATTTGTTTTCAGATCCTACGTGTAATGATGATCCTGTCCTGTGGACAAATTGAAGTCAAGAGCCCAAACTATGCTAATTTCAAATTTTAATATCAATATTTATCCATACTTTATTGTTTCTTAGTTTCGCACGTTAAAAATGCTACCCGAATATGAAAGAAGCTTTGTAAAAACTACGGTAACAGAATTTTTAAAGAAATTTATGCAAGAAGATCCTGGCTCTTCTTTCATAGATCTTCTAGCAAAAGTCGTCCAACTATGAATAATCCAGCTCAGGTGTGCAACACTAAGCAATTATCTATTTTCTATTTAAGACGATGATGAAACGGAAAAGATTGATATATCTTAAATTAAATCTAAACCTGAAGATGCTCAGCTAGATGTTATTTTATGATGGAAAGAACACCAACTTATGCTACCAAACTTAACAAAGTTAGCTAGTCAGTTTTTGTCAATTCCAGCCAACAGTCCTACGAGTGAAAGCACATTCAGTAAGGCAAGTCGCCTTATAGAACAGAGTAGAACGAAATTATTGCCTGATAGAATAAATAGTCATTTATTTTTAATTAAAACCGATTTTATATGCTATGGCAAAATATTTCGTGAACACTACAAAATATTTTTATACAAATAAATAATGCTGGAAAAACTTAGACTTGTTTTTACTTGTGCGGGCCTGATGCGGCGCAATTTTTGGAATTTTTTTGCGGGCCAAAAAAATAATATTTGTGCGGGTATGGACCGGGCCTGAACCTAAAATTTCGGCCCATGCAGACCTCTAACTTCAATGGCCTTGAAACAAATAAAAATGGCGTGGCAATCATACTAGCCTCACATCTGCAAGATAAAGTCATTGAGGTACAAAGAAAAAGTGGACGACTTATGATGTTGAAACTATGCGTAGAAGGTCGAATGAATAATGTAGTTTCCGAATATGCTCCCCAAACAGGATGCACAGATGAAGAAAAGGAGGAATTCGGGAAGAATTAGACGAAACGCTCCGCATGATACCCAGAACCGAGGTAGTTATAATTGGAGCGGATATGAATGGTCACGTAGGCAGAACAAGAGAAGGATTTGAAAGGTACCATGGTGGAAATGGATACTGAGCGAGAAACAATGAAGGCGACGAAATATTGAAAATAGCCGTAGCATTTGATTTGGCCATCACAACTACCTTCTTCATAAAGAATGTAAATCACCTAATAACGTACAAAAGTAAATCGATCTTCGCAGATTGACTTCCTACTAATATCAAGAAAGGAATTAAAGAATATACGAGATTGTAAGGTGATACCAGGTGAGGCTATTGCAGCCCAGCATAGACTTGTTGTGATGGACTATACCATCTCCAAGACGAAAACACAAAAGCCGAAGAGATTAAATGGGAAAATCAAATGGTTCCGGCTACCAAAATTGAAAGATATTTACAATGATCAAATAGTGACTGCAAATAGATGATCAGCAGAATGCTAACGATATGTGGAATAACATAGCTTACACGGTACGATAAGTAGCGAGGTGTGTTCTAGGAGAAGGTAAACTAGGTAAACAAAAAGATAAGGAGACATGGTGGTGGAACGAAGACGTGCAACGCCTGGTCAAGTTGAAAAGAAAGCTTTACAAATTATGGTCAGGCAACAGAATGAGGAAACACGATTGGCATATGTGAAAGCTAAAAATTAGGCAAAACGTTGTGTAGCTAAGGCTAAAACAGAGGTCTACGAGAATTTGAATGCCAAGTTAACCAGTAAAGAAGGGGAAGGAATGATCTACAAAATCGCAAAGACCAGGGCAAGGAATTCAAAGGATGTGGTAAACGTAAAAACCTTAAAGAGCAAAGATGGCATCACTCTAATTCTGGACCATCAAATCATAGATCGTTGGGAAGAATACTATAAAGAATTATTAAACAGTGAAAATAAGTTTTCGGACTACTGTGATAGCAAGAACTATGAATATGACCCAGATTTAGAAGTGACAGAAGAAGAGGTTGACCAGGTGCTTAAAAAGATGACCATGGGTAGAGCGGTGGGACCTGATTATATACCTATAGAAGTTTTAAAAATGCTAGGACCCTTAGGTGTACATCTACTTGCAAAGCTGTTTAACAAAATACTTGCAAGTTGTATGATGCCTGATGAGTGGAGGGAAAGCTATGTTATACCTATCTATAAATTGAAGGAGATGTACAAGAATGCAACAAATATCGAGGGATAAAGTTAACGAGTCACGGAATGAAGGTGTGGGAAAAGATTACACAAGCTAGACTCCGAAAAATAATATCAATAGATGAACGACAATTTGGTTCATGCCTGGAAAGTCGACTTCAGATGCAATACATGGTCTTAGGAGACTTATGGAAGTATATAAGGAAAAACAAAAGGCTCTTCATATGTGTTTCATCGATCTTGAGAAAGCTTTCGATAAAGTGCCAAGGCAGTTAATATGCGATAGCCTGAGTTCCAATGGTATACCCGAGGCTTATATAATGTTAATAAATGATATGTATAGAAACGCAAAAACCAAAGTACGGACCTCCAGTGGTACATCCAAGGGATTTATTATAAATGTCGATGTGCATCAAGGATCGGCCCTAAGTCCATTGCTCTTCATAACAATAATGGATTCGATAACGAAGAATCTGAAACGCAAATCACCTTGGGCAATGCTCTTTGCGGATGATATCGTCCTGTGCGCAGAACATGGAATTAGCAGAGCAGGTAAATGTGTGGATGGAACGAATTGAAAGCAAAGGCCTTAGGGTCAGCCGAGATAAAACGGAATATGTATGCTTGGAGTCGGGGAATGAATACAAAGAAGCACACCTGCATATCGATGACTGGTATTTAAGCAGCAGGAAAGAATTCAAATATCTTGGTTCTAGGGTACAATGTGATGGAGGTGTGGAAAACGAAATTAAGGCAAGAATAAACGCAGGCTGGCTAAAATTCAGGGAGTTAAGTGGTGTCATATGTGACAAGCACATACAACTCAAATTAAAAGGACGGTTATATAACACCGTTATCGTACCCACGGTATTGTATGGAGCGGAAACCTGGGCAATTAAGGCAAAAGAGGAGCAAAGCATGGCTACAATGAAGATGCGAATATTGAGATGGATCTTGGGAATAAGCAAAAAGGACCATATAGGAATCAAGACATAAGGGACAAACTAAATGTAGTTCCGATTCAGAGAAATTTGGTGGAAAGAAGATTGAGATGGTATGGCCATTTAGAGAGACGGGAGGAAAGTCACTTAGCAAATCGTTTCAAGAAAGTGCAGTCGAAGGTAAGCGAAAGAGAGGGAGGCCTAAACTGACGTGGAAGCATAAAATTGATATGGTCTTGAGAAGGTACGAGCTAAAGCGAAGCTGGTGTAAGTGCAGGAATACATGGAGAACCTACTTGAAGAAGCTAACCACTAAATGTGACAAACAGCTATAAGAAAAAAATTATATTTTAATTTATAGGTTAATATGGACAATCATATTATTATATCGTCGTCATGTTCAGATTTTGAATATTTAAAATCAGAAGATGAATTGACATTGCCATGGCAAAAATATGATAATCACTCATTACATGTAAAAGACCGAATTCAATAATTAATAAATCTAAAAAAGAATGAACTTTTAGTTTTATTAAAAAAAGGGTTTGAAACCCCTAGAATTGATAATGAAAGAACTGTCGATTCTGAAATATTATTTTTTGACGAAAGAGTAGGGGGCGGATTGGAGGATTATATCTTATCGCAATTTTTTGAAGCGAAGGACAAAACAATAAATGTTTTTAATAAATTTCCTGCTTCAAAAGAAATGTTTAAGTATAATACTCCAATCCCCTCATCTGCCCCTGTGGTGGGGGTTTTTAGTATAGCTAATGCTATATTAACTGCCAAGCGTTCCTGCTTATTCGACGAAAATTTTGAAAAACAATATTATTAAAAATTGATAAGAAAATTCTTTTATAAATAAAAATCTTTATATTTTTTTTTTTTTTTTTTTAATTTTTTAAAGTTTATTTGTTAAAAATCCGGTGACAGTCTATTATATTATATTTATAATTATATTTTCGAAACAAACCTATTATTTTTTATCATGGCTTATATATTGTGTTAAAAAATATAGGCAGTGGCGTAGGGAAGGGGGGAAATAAATTTCTTTTCAAATTGTACGGAGAAAATATTAATAGGAGTCTTGTGTGTGTTGCGCATATAGAAATAATATATGATCTTAATTAATTTGATATTTAATTTTAAATGAAATTTACTAATTAGAACATTATTTATACAAAAATTTATGTATCGAGTGCGTGTTTTTTAATAAGAAGAAAATTAACTCTTAATTATTTTATAAAAACTATCTCAACCTCTAAATTAAACGAGGAAGATGTTGATACAAGCCAAATTTTAGCATCGAGGCGAACTTGGGCTTATAATTTCATTTAAACGGTACCGGGCGGGACAATTATTGGTTCTGGTGGGAAATTTAAGCCTAAAAGGCCAATGCAAGTGTTTAGTTTAAACAATGGCCCTAATTAGCGCAAACAGAAAAATTGGAAAGAGCTCTTTGTAATTTGCGTCCCAAGATATTATTAATGCATTTTTGACCAAAAACCCATCATGATATTGAATTTATATATTTTATTAAGTTGTTGTTTAATCGAAATTCTTTGACACAAAATTTACCCCCCCCCCCCAATTAGATAGTCCTACCTCCGTCACCACTATATATCTGGAAAACCTCCCTTATGAGGCAATCCTGGCTACGCCTATGAATATAAGACATTTTTTTATCAAAAAATTTTGAACGAACGTGAACGCGTTCCTTTTTTGAAAACGAACGTGAACGTGAACGCGTTCGATTTTTGTCAATGAACGTATTATTTTTTTTGCGGTTACCACCCGTCGCAATCGAGTCCTATTGTCACAGTATTAAAGCACGTTTAAATTATAGCCGTTACAATGTTACTTTTTAGATGTTTTTATAACGTTTTAATGTGTGCAACGGGGGGTGGCTAAATTTTGTCTGAAAATTTTCGATTATAAAAAAATTAACATTATATAAATTTAATATCTACCTGGGTTTTTGGTGAAAAATGCATTAATAATATCCTCAGGGGCGCAAATTCCCTTTCCAATTGTTATGTTTGTGCTAATTAGGGCCATTGTTTTAACTAAACACATGCACGTGCCTTTTAGACTTAATTTGACCACCAGTATTAAAAAAAACTCTCCCGTCCCGGAGCCGTTTAAATTAAATTGTAGGCCCGAGCCTATTTTGCAAAGCACGGTCTTAGCCTACACCCTTCCCGAAAAAATTCTTATATATTTTGAGGCTTTAACATTTTTTGCTAATACTAAAACGATCATTTAATTGTATGTTGAAATATACAATATTAATCATGTTAAAAAAATCAGCCTTAAACAGGCTTTAGTTTCTTCCAAAGCAACGCACCGTTGACATTTATTAAAAGCATTTTATTATATTTATATTATGAATTAAATAAATTAGGCAACAAATTTATATATTGAGGGAAATATGAAATCGCGATATGTCGAGACGAGACCGAGATTGTTCTAGGTCAAGACCAAACCGAGATTCTCCTAATCGTAACCGAAACGAAACAAGATTTTGGTTTCGAGACCGAGACGAGATTGAAACACTAGTCTATAAAGATTCTCGTGTCTTCGACATACCGCGGTTAACAAAATCATACATAACTATTTCACAAAAGCGGGGTCCCCTCTATTCTCGAACCCACAGGTATCTGTGAAGTTAACAAACGACCCGATGGCCAAACTCTAGGCGCTTGGGAAAAGTAGCATGGGACTATTCATGTGCTGACGTATTTGCCCCATCTAATCACAACAAAGATCCATTGTCTTCAGCCGTAGCTCGGAAATTTTCAAATACTTTAAAATTAACAATACTACTGTAATTTTTTGTCCCATGCGACAACCACCCTAACAACCTTTGGCCCCCAAGCCTTACAAATTATTAAAATGTAGGGAAACAAATCTCATTACTATCCCATGATAATCGCGAATCGTTTTTTATACGACAGAAAATCGGGCATAATATTTGTAAATATAATTCATTAGCCATAACGGAATGTTTTCCGAATATTTACAATTCTTAACTTCCTAATTTATTTATCTTACCTCACAAAATATGTAATTTTTTTTATAAAAAATAATAAAATATTAGCTAAGAAATTTACATTTCATATTTGACTAAAGAGAGAAAGCATTTAAACCAATTATGGGATAAAAGAAGGTTGCACTATTTTTTATTTACTTATAATTTCAATTTTGGCAATATCTCATTTTGACTGCGGCGGGAATCGCAATAATGAGGAAAGTAAAAGTTATCATGAAAATGACTTATAAAATTATCATCAAATAATAATGTACGCTTGCTAGCATGGTAAAGTGTTTTTTACACAACAACAACCTTTATTCCATTAACACAAGTGTTGATCTTTCTCAGCACGGTCTTCGAGCCTGAATTTTTGGCAGACTGCAAAAGTTTTTCTTCGGGTAGCTTGTTCGACATATGTAGGGTACGAACGTTTCCCCGGAATTTAATGCGCTCACACTTAAGAAATGTCTTCCACGATCATTTCCTCTGTATTTGTGCTCTACTCGATGAGATTTGATTTGTCATTCACGATTGTCGGCTTTCCCTTTCAAGCTTAGTACGGGGGGGGGGGAGGTTGTTGTAACGAAGCTTAAAATTGACGGATAACACTTGACCACGTACATCTGGGGTCGTTGGGGACAGGATACTCCACTCATTTTCCTGTGTCAGACACCCCGCTGTACCTCCCTTGCTTTCCTCGAGCGATATCTGAGCTAGGTGTACAGTAACATCTTCGCCGAGGTCGCACAGGCCGCTTCTTAATGAGAGCTGCTAGCACCTTGACCATATGGGTACAGATATTTCAATCAATGTCGTGGCTATACCATACATCAGCGATAGGCGCCAAATTGGACACCCTCGACATCACTTATGTTAAAAAAATTTCCGCCTACCATAATAACTTAAAACTATTATAAAACTCCACAACCCTTGGACCTGACTACGATGGTATTACCTCTCATTAAATCACAAGCGATGTTTCGGTAACCGATCAGACATTTAAAATATATGGACCATCAAAAATATTTGACTACCTAGGGACTCCTACCTCATCCAATTTACTTAGAGGTGATACGGCTTATAGCCAGAAGCTAGGTACGGACATTAAGTCATCTAATATAAATTGGCAAATGGGTTCAACGTATGCGGATGCAATACTTAACTTTATATTTGAATCATCGTCGTACAGGCACTGCTATATACAAGTAGAATTTTTTCGGGCTTGACCCTACCGTCATTATGCACCGGCATTATCCTTCAGCGCACAAGCAACTTTCATGCTTAATGTCACGTACCACCATGTCGTCCTCCTTCAGCCCCTATCGATCGTCACGCCAAGTACCGACAGAATTTTCTCGGAACCGCTATAGCGTCCCTCAACACCATACCTTCGGCGTCCCATTATCGCACTTCCCTATACCGATCAATCAAGGACAATGACGGAGGATGATTGACGGTCACATGCCCTTTAATCATATTAATAACATATCACGAAAAATTTATGCGGAAATAGCGACGAAATAATATGCATTATACAAAAAATATATTCGATTAAATTTGCGCGATAATTTTTTAGGGAACTAACTAAAAAAAATATATTTTAAAAAATTGCCTTGCCATACACCAACTTTGCCTACCTTTTTTTAGTGTAAAAAAAATAACATACACCACTCTAGGATTTTTAAACCGCCATAAAATATCATTATTGATTTCTTTTATACAATAGATATTATTAAATTTAAGTAAGAAATATCATTATTGCAGATTTAAAAAGCTGAATTTTCCGAAAATAATTGTAACGAATATTTTTATTTAACCATCGACAAAAAAGGCTAAAAAGAGGAAATCTATAGAAACTATTAGCATTACCAAATTTTAGAGCTGTTAAAAGTTCCTTTTAAAGAGGAACTTGTCAAGTTGCAGTTTCTTTGCCTAAAATGGAACTAGTTCCAGTTCCTAATTCCTCATCTTAAAAAGGAACTAGTTCCAGTTCCCTTTGAAGTCCTTTTTTAATTTTTTTTTACTCCAACGACGGTCCCAAGTCCGTGTGAAAAAAGTGGAGGGTTGGCGTCAGGTCGGAAGCCGGCTGTAAAAAAGCAACTCCAAACAACATGCATTTCAAATACGAACATATACCAGAATGCTAGGGCGTCCTCCCCAAACGACGCGCATTGCATCATCCGCCCGTGCAATGTGAAAAGTATACAAGGGTTACCGCTTCACTCACAACGAAGGCGGTTAAGGAATCTAGTTGTCGAACGGACAAGAGTGGCCAGCTGGAATGTGGACACGCTGCCGGGGAAGAGCATCGAGGTTGCGCAGCTGCTAAAAAGGCGAAGGATACACATAGCGTGTCTACAAGAAACGCGGTGGCATGGAACAAAAGCCAGGGAGCTAGGAGATGGTTACAAGCTATACTACTCGGGTTCCCCATCACGGAAGAACGGGGTCGGTATAGTGCTTAGCGATTCCTTTAAGCACAAGGTAGTCGAAGTCAAACGATGCTCGGATAGATTCAGAGCTGTTAATCGCACCTAAAAAACCGGTGGGGCACTCGCACCCGCACTTTGAGAAAATTCGGTGCGCGCACTCGCACCCGCACCAATTTTAACAAAGGTGCGCGCACTCGCACCGCAAACCCGGTGCGCGCACCGCACCCATAATTTTTTACACTCTATCTAAATTCTAAATATATTACAATGTTCAATTAAAAACTTTTATTATGCCGATTTATTATAATTATAAAAATAATAAAGATACAAAAAAAACAATTAAAATAGCATTTTATTGACATTCATGATTAAAAGCATTTCGAGGTGACTATCTGTCAGGCTACCCCTTCTGTTGCTTTCCAAAAAACACTGAATAGAAATATTACAATATTGTTAATTATTTATCCTAATTACCTGTCTGTTTTTGTTTCTCTAATTATACTTCAACTTCTATTGCAATATTATTTATGATACACCAAAACGTTTTAAGCAATAATTGATAAAGTAAATAGGCGAATAATATAAAATATGGCGGATATATTAATTATTATATTGTCTATCGATGTTAATTAAATTTCCCGCCTTGTTATCTCCTCCACCAGGAACATAAATGTATCTTTGATGTTGTTTCACTTCAATGTTAATTTGCGAGATATGCTATGCGATATATAAATTCTTAATGTGCGCAAAAGGAGCGCAATTTCGCACGCGCACCGAGTGAATAAGGTGCGCGCACCCGCACTCGCTCTTGGTTTTAAAAAAGTGCGCGCACCAGCACGTCGCACCGCAAAACCGGTGCGCGCACCTGGTGCGCGCACCTTAACAGCTCTGGATAGATTGATGTGCATAAAGCTGGCGTATCAAGGCGGCCTTGTCAATGTTATTTGTGCGTATTCGCCCCAGGTTGGATGTTCCGAAAATGAGAAGGACCAATTCTATGAGAAGCTCGAAAAAGAAATACGCTACGTGAAGCCTGACGAGAATGTCATCATCGGAGCAGACTTTAATAGGCACGTTGGGGAAGAAAGGGGCGTGTACGAACGAAATCACGGCGGGCATGGCTATGGGGTTAAGAATAAAGAGGGAGAGAAGTTACTACAGATGGCGCAAGCTTACGATATGGCCATAGTGAATACCTTCTTTCAGAAGCGTACCGATCATTTAGCGACGTACAGCAGTGGGGATCACCTTACACAGGTCGACTACATCCTATTGAAGCGCAAAAATTTGTGGCAAGTTAAAGATTGCAAGGTTATACCCGGGGAAGAAATCGCCAAACAACATCGGCCAGTTGTCCTCGATATAGCAAGGAAGATTTTTCCCGAAAGGAGAAAAGTCTACACACCAAGGACAAAGTACGAAAAGCTTAAGGATGATCGTGCAAATGAAATGTTTCACGCTCGAACAACTCCGCTCTTGAAGGTTGCAGGCTTGGGGGGCGACATTAACAAAAGGTGGGACACCGTTGCAAATGTTCTAAAGGAAACGGCCTTTCAAATCTTGGGACGAACTAAGGCGGCAGAGCTCACAAGCGTGAACTATGGTGGTGGAATGACTCGGTCAAAGAGGCTATAGAAGAAAAGAAGGCGTTGTAGCTACGATGGTACAAAACGAAGAGAAGAGAAGACTACGTGGCATATCGTGAAGCGAAACGCAAAGCTAAGATAGCGGTTGCTAGCGAAGAACGAGGCTTACACCGAGATGGCAAACAAACTCGATACCAAGGGCGGCGACATAGTCATGTATAAACTCGCAAAGATTAGGGAGAAAAAAAGTCGAGATGTCGGGACACTGAAAGTCATTAAAAGTGAAGAGGGACGAACGTTGTGCAAACAGAAGGAAGTCATCAAAAGATGGAAAGGTTATTTCCAAAATATGATGAACAAAACGAATGATAGAAGACCGCTAGAGAGGGTGGAACCGAACTCGAACTTGGTTTTACCATTGCAGGCTTATGAAGTAGGAGCGCAACTAACGAAGACGCGGAAAGGGAAAGCGCTAGGTCCCGATGATCTACCGATCGAAGCTTGGCTTGGGTGCAAAGGAGAAGGAATCGACATAATGACAGGCCTATTTAACGCTATGCTGTATGAGAGTCGTATCCCTGACCAATGGAGGGAAAGTAAGATCATACCCATATACAAAGGCAAAGGAGACGCGCAGGAATGTGGCAACTTTAGAGGTATCAAGTTGACCTGCCACTCACTAAAACTACTAGAAAGGGTGCGAGTGAAAAGGCACAATGACGAAGTATGTCTCTCGCCTTATCAGTTTGGATTCGTGGCCGGTAAATCAACGATGGATCCAATCTTTGCGTTGAAGCAGACGATGGAAAAATATGGCGACATAAGAAAGAACTTGCACATGGTCTTCATCGATTTAGAAAAGGCCTACGATACGGTTCCGAGAGACTTAATATGGTGGTCCCTTAGAGCCAGAAATATACCCGAAGGATATGTTCGACTTAGCAAGGAAATGTATAATGGCGCGGTTGCATCTGTTAGGACTACCGTAGGAGAAACGAAACCCTTCCGAATAATGACTGGAATCAAGAGTCAGCGTTAAGCCCATTCTTGTTTAATCTAATTATGGGTACAATAACAAAGGACTTGCACAAGTCAGCCCCTTGGACTATGCTATATGCCGATGATATTGTCCTATGCGATGAAACAAGAGAAGGGGTTTTTTATCAGGCGAAAATATGGTCGAACGTTTTTCGGAATTCGGGTTGAAGGTCAGCGAGAAAAAAACGGTTTACATGCAAACGATGGGCGGTAGTCCGCAAATGCACAAAAATGACGGTCCAATGTACACGGAGGTTGATAAGTTCACATATCTTGGCTCGCTATTACATCAAGAGGGAGGATGTACCGCCGAAGTCCATTCTCGGATCAAGAAAGCATGGCTCAAGTGGCGCAGCATCTCCAGTGTCATGTGTGACAAAAAGCTACCAATTTGGTTGAAAAGCAAGGCGTACAAAACCATCGTGCGACCGGTCTTACTTTACGGGAGCGAAACATGGGCTGTAACCACCGCGGAGGAGAAACTCTTGCAAGTCACGCAAATGAGAATGGTGCCATGGAGCTTAAGCTACACCAAGCTGGATCGCAGGACGAACGAATCCTTGATGACAAAGATGGGTATACAAGCGACGAAGGACTTCTTAAGAGAAAATCGACTTCGGTGGTACGGCCATGTATTACGAAGAGACGAGGACGATGTCACACGGCGAACGCTGGAGACGGACGTGCCTGGAAGAAGAGAAAGGGGCAGACCACGTGCCACCTGGAAACGACTGGTCGAAAGGATATGGACGTCAAACAGATGGAAATTGGCATGGCATTTACGCGACTCAGATGGAAGAGGCTGCTGAAAACTTACCCCACGTCTGTGGGATTTTCAAACGATAAAGAAGAAGAAGAAGAAGAATTTATAAAAACAATATATTATATATTACAATTTATAATCATCAGGTAATAAATGTTTATTTGATTTTAACAAAATATTATTTTCAAAGTTGTCGTAGACATGTTCGCTTGTCTCCAAATGAAATTTTGCCCAAGCTAAATAATCTTTCCACAGGGGCACTTGATGGTAATGGCGTATTATATTTATAAATAGTTTTTTTAAATGGGGAAAACTGTCTAAAAGACTTAAATTTCGGTTATTAGAAAGCAAAAAACGTTCAATTTATTCATTCTTTTCATCATATAAATGATCAAAAGATTATATATTTAATATTTATAAACTTACTATTACTAGGAATATGATAAAAATTAAAAACAAATGAACTTTATATAAATTACCCTAAGTCGAAAAATTTATTTAACAAACACTACCGTGAATAAAATACTAAGTAAAATAATATTTAAATTATAAATTAATTTAAAAAATTTTAATGCAAATTGAAATTGGCAAAAGGAACTTAAAAGGAACTTGTAAGCAGTTCCAGTTCCTGATTTTAAAAAGGAACTTATTAGTTCCTTTTTTTAGTTCCTTTAACAGCTTTACCAAATTTACAGTGAATTATTAAAATTATATATTATAATTTTTTATACTTACTCGCTTATTCCCGATAAATAAAAATATAGGCTATATTTCATTATACATAAATTTAACTGCTACTGGATCAATATAGCACGAATGTATAAAAAGTTGCGAAAAAAGAATAAACGCTCTAATTCAAAAGAGATTTTCAGAAAGACGATTCTTCCTTAATTATAAAATTCTAGTGTGATATACAATAGCACTACCTACGGCGGTCCCAAGTCCGTGTGCAAAAAGTAGAGGGTGAGTATCAGGTCGGAAGCTGGCTATAAAAACTAACTCCAAAATCATGATAGTTTCAAACAAAATTTTACAAAAGAAAGCTAGGGCGTCCTCCACAAACGACGCCCACTGCACACCCCGCCCGTGCATACACTAGGGTTACTGCCTAACTCACAATGAAGGCGGTTAGGGTAACGTTGTGGAACGAATGCGAATAACGTGCTGGAATGTGGGAACGTTGACGGGGAAGAGCATCGAGGTCGGAAAAATGCAAAAAAGAATAAAGATACACATCGCCTGCTTACAAAAGACGAGGTGAAACGGAGCCACGGGAGTTAGGAGAGGGATACAAGCTATTCTATAGTGGGTCACCAAATAGTATAAACGGGATCAGTATCGTTCTAAGCGAATCGTTAAAAAACAAGGTGATAAAACCGTTATTCAGACAGGCTAATGTGGGTGAAGATTGCAGATCAAGGGGGCCTACCAACTGTTAGGTGCGCGTATGCCCCCAAAATTAGGGGTATGAAATCAGAGAAAGACATATTCTTCGGTTATTGATAAGGAAAATACTAGGAATCGGAGAGGAAGAAAGGTTAATTAATGGGGCGGATTTCAACGCTCACCTAGGGAAAGATGGCCTCGGGTATGAATGTAATCATGGAGGCTATGGTCATGGTTTGAAGAACAAAGAAGGGGAAAAACTTCTTCAAAGTATTTTAAATACGACATGGCGATCGTTAACACCTATTTTTAAAAACGACCGATAGAAGTGGGGAGCATTTTAGCCAAATTGACTATCCGCTCACACGGCGAAAGGACTTATAAAGTATCAACGATTGCAAAGTAATACCGGCAGAAAAAATCGCCCACATCGTCCCCTTGTCATGAATTTTGACAGAAGAGTATTTTCCAAAAGAAGAAAGGATGAACCTCGAACTCATTACGAAAGGCTATAGGATATGTCGACGAACGAAGAATGCCACTAAAAAGCCTCCTCACTCTTGGGATTAAGGCAGTTAGGGACGTAGACCAGAGATCAGATTGCCCGGCCCGGCCCGCTGCCCGAACAGGCCCGACCCGGCCCGTGGGCCGGGTCGGGCCGGGCAACTGTCCTAAATTTTTATTTTCGGGCGGGCTCGGGCGGGCACGAAGAAGATAGGATTCGGGCAATTCGGGCTTAATGAGATTTTTTAGATAGTGTATTTTTTTGTTACTTTTAATTAAATTGCATAAGAAAATGCTAAAAAATCGCCATCCGTCCCCAAGTTATTTTTAAATTTTTGCCAGAACCCCTTTATTTCCATCAAGTCCCTAGCTAGGTTATGGAAAGGATTAAAATATTTATATTTATGCAGCCCTTTCATTGTTCGTAATTCGCATGTGCCGTCTATACATAGTACAAAATCGTCACGCCCAAATTGATACAACGCCGAAAGTGTTAAATTTCATTCTAATATCATTTAATTTTTTAACAAATGATTTAACAAGGCTTCTCCAATTCGCCTTTATTATTCCCTTATCACTCATCGCTATCGCTAAAAATATTTTAGAAAGACCAAATACTACGTTTTTTGACCAATTAGGATTAAAATTAAAGTACAAAAGTTTCATTTGAAAAAATCATTCGACTTTTAAATATTGAAAGAATTTTAGGTCGCAAAATTTCGGGCCTAACAGGCAAATTTAATATTTGGGGCCGGGCATTTCGGGCAGCATTAATGTTTCGGGCGGGCTCGAGCGGACACCAGAAGGGTTCGGGCGGGCTCGGGCGGGCAATGAGGTTAGAGAATTGAACCGGGCCGGGTTCGGGCAGAAAATTCCTAACAAATCTGACCTCTGACGTAGACGACCATCAAGAAATGCTATCTAAGGCATAAAGGAACCAGTGATCGTGTTCTAGGACATACCAAAGGAGGCAAAGCTATGAATAGTAACTATGGTGGTGGGATCAATCGGTTAAAGATTTTATCGAAAAAAATAAAAATCTATATAAACAGTGGTATAAATCAAAAAAGTCGGAGGATTATCAAGAGTACAGGGATGCAAAGAGAGCCATGAAAAGGGCCGTTGCAATAGCGAAGAATGCCGCGTACACCGAGATGGCAAACATACCGGATTTTAAAGGGGGCGATAGGCTTATGTACAAATTGGCCAAGATAAGGGAGAAGAAAAGTCGCAATGTCGGAGTTCTTAAAATAGTCAAAAACGAAAAGGGTCGAGCTTTATTCAAGCCGAAGGAAGCGATGGAAAGGAAATTTTAAGAAACTTATGAATATTGCAAATGGCAAAGATTCCCTTCCTGATATTGAGTAACCATTTTGACGAACCTCCTTAACAAGATATTGGTAGAAGGTGAATTCCTAATCAATAGAGAGCATTCACGATTATACCCTTATTTAAAGGCAAAAGGATATTCAGGACTGTGGCAATACCAATGGGCAATACAGAGGTATCAAACTAACTTGCCACTCCTTGAAGCATATGGAAAGGATCTTAGTAACAAGGCTGAAAAATGAGGTGGATATATCGGCTAACCAATTAGGATTTATGGCCGGTAAATCCTCAATCGATACAATCTTTGCACTAAGGCAATGATGGATAAATATGGTGAAAAGAGAAGAGACTTATATATGATCTTTATCGACTTGGAGAAAGCTTTTGACACGATCCCTCGCGATTTAATATGGTGGTGCCTGAGAAAACAAAATTCAGACGCATATATAGGGCCTTTGAAAAATATTTATGAGGCATCAAACCCTTGCGAGGACGACAGTTGGAGACTCTAAACCTTTTCGGGTTAAAATTAAATTACATCAAGGATCTGCTTTAAGCCGATCTGCTTTAAGCCCCTTTTAATTATATAATTATAGACACGATAACGAGAGACATTCAAAAGTCGTCGCCATGGTGTGTGTTATATGCCGATGATGCGAGGAAACAATGGAGAAAGTATTCGAAAGCCGGAAAGTGGTCAAAGCGCTTAGCAGGATATATATTAAAGGTCAACGATCGAAAAACGGTATACGTGGAAATGACGTTACAGGCAGCCCATCGCTAGAAGACCATCTAAAGTGCCCAAAAGAAGACAGGCTTACATACCTCGGCTCGATGCTACATCGAAAGGGAGGTTGCGCAACAGAAGGCAATGCTCGGATCCAAGAATGGCTTTAATGGCGAAGTATATCCAGTGTAATGTGCGGCAAGAAAATACCAATATGGTTGCAGAGCAAATCTTACAAATCCATCGTAAGACCGGTGTTACTCTATGGAAATGAAACATGGGCATTAAGCACCACGGAAGGAAAGCTATTACAAGTCACAGAGATGAGAAAGATACGGTGGAGCTTAGGGTATACTAAGCTCGACCATATGATGAATAACTTTCTCATGACAAAGATGGTTATTTACCCTATGGCAGACATGATTAACGAAAGTCGGCTGAGGTCGTATGGGCATATACTAAGAAGGGACACAAATGACGTAAATCGAACTCGACATGGAGGTACCAGGGAAGAGAGGAAAAGTACGACCCCATGCCACGTAAAAAGGGCAAGTCGATAAAGTTATGAAAACTAAAAAGATTAGTCAAGACATGGCACTCACCCGGTCAAGATGGAAGAAACTTATAAAAATAAACCCCACGACTATGGGATCAAATAACTGATGAAGAAGAGGAAGAAGTGTGATATACAAGATAAAATGATAACTGCGCTTGCTAACACCATCTGCGCTAGCAAGCGGCATTTCGTAAGCGCATCAAATATATTAAGAGAGAGGAAGATAAAGAACGGGGGGGGGCAGTGTAATTGTGGTGCAGTGGCTTTCGCAACACTAATTTTTATAATTTTTTAAGGCTTGGGGGCCAAGCAATGGGACAAAAAATTATATAGTTGTGGAGTTTTATGTATTTTTAGTGCCTCAGATATAAAGGAGTGATCCTTGTTATGGTTAGATGTTGCCAAATATCGGTGCAGGTATTTTCCCAAGCCATCAAACTTTTTCCCAATCAGCTAGAGTTTAGCCATCAGGTCTTTTGCTATCTTGACAATTGAAAAGAAACCAGCTTTGTTTAAGTAATAAAGGAGAAGTTTATTGAAGGCACCATGGCAAAGGTACCTGGCTTTGTTGCGTGCAATGGACGTTAGGTTCGACAGGGGGGAATGTGTTTTAAGAGACTTTTCATGTCAGATTTACCACAGTATCTTCTAACAAGTCTAATATGGGTTTAGTGTCACCGACTGGGGATTAGTAGTAGAGTTAATGAGGAAGGTGGAATTTTTTTGAAGATAAAAGATCTTGGTTAGTGTGTTATGGTTAGAGCAAATTTAAGTTTTGCAAGCTGGTTTTTATTGTTTCTTGTTCAAGATATGAACGGAAAAAACGTCTTTCCGAAGCCTAGGATAGTGCCGTCGTCAAGGTACCATACCTTCATGAATTCCTAGTTGCTCTGAATAAGAGTTTTTATACCTAGAGAAAACAGGTGCAGTTTTGGTGAGTTGCCTTGTTGAATATTGTCCTTAGATTTGGTAATTGACGGGTGATAGCATGCATTAAAGAATGCGGAGTATTCGGGGAATTGAGACAATAGGAGTAAAAGATTGAGTTAAGGGCATTCTTATAACTAATTTTTGCAAGTATTAAGGGGTTATGGTAAGAAAAATTTGTACTGCGTATGAACGATTTTACACCCTTCTTTTACTTCAAATCAGAGTTGTGTTTGAAACTAGGATTTACACAGCTTAACTTTGATATATCATATTTTAAGTCCAGAATAGAGTCTACATAGAACGTACCCCATAGCTAAAGGTCGAATTCCCCCGTCTGTTGTGGAGAATGATACAAGATGTCCCCCGAAGAAATGCGGGTTTATTATTTGGGGGATTAGTTCATTATGATGTTTATAAGGTTGGTAAGAGTACTTAGGAATATTCCGGAATGGTCTATAAAACTGATAGTTCAATAAAGTGGGCTGGCGGCAGTCGAAGAGCGCTTGTTTTGCATTTAAAAGTACTTCTGAAGCCGAGAGATTTGATGAGCTTGATAAATTGAATCAGCGAAAAGGGTTGGCCTTAGGGGATTTAGTGATCCACATGTTAAAAAAGATAGGGATATATATAGTCAAATTAGTATAATTAAAATTGCCTATAGATGGTGCTAATTAGAGTATACTTTTAGGTTAATTTCGGCATTCTTAATTGGGGTATTTTGTTTTTTTTCAAAATATTACCAAAACCATTAGATGCTACATGAATTTCAAATATAATTTAGATAGTATTTATCAATTTTTAAATTTAAATTTATGACATAGGCATAGTAAAATTAAGATGAAGGGCAATGTATATTATCAAGCCTCCAATCTTTTCAATTCTATTCATAGACTAAATAGACTGCTCATCCCCTTTGTAAAAGTGTTGCCTCGTTTACCGCCATTTTAAAAGGTGAAATGATGAGACTGTTATACTGCTAGAGAATGGTAATCACATATACCCTCTATTAACATATGAAATTTTTTATATATTTTTATGAATCTACGACTGAAATTTTTAAATATAATTTTAAAAAACTATTATTTACTAATAATATATCGTTAGTCGTGATTTAAGAATAAAAAGACTAAAAAATTGTCAATAAAAAACACTAATTTAATGAAATTAAGTAACTTTAGTTTTAGCGCCACCTATACTTCGTTGAATATTATAATAGACATTCATATATTTTTTTATTTTTAAAATATAACCTAATTAATAGAAGATTGTAAATAATCACAGAATAAAATATATTATTGCCCTAAAAATAAAATATTTTTATTAAGTTTGTTACGAATATTTAATTTTAAAGTTTGATTTAAAATACGCAAATTGTTATGAAATAAAATTTTAAGGTATTTACGTATAATAAGTTTAATTAATATATAAAAATGGGATGACAAATTATCTTGCTCCAATATATGTTGAGACAAATCATCAAAAAGAGAGGTGCCAATTATTTTAGAAAATTTTTTATTTTTAATAATTACATATACAGGTGATTTGGATTTCAAAATAAGATCTTTGATTTTTTCAATGGAACATTTTAAGAACCCTAAAAAATATTATCAACTCATTATAGAATTTACCAGGATTAACATCAAGACAAATGCTCCACCTTCTTAATGATGATTCTGAAGGGAGGCAAATAATATTCCTAAGGTGCCTATATGCACTTGCTGAATAATAGTGCAATGTGAGGGCTAATTGTTTGAATGGTTGGCTAAAGAATTGTTAGTGCTCCTTGTCGGTGCAGGTTTCTAAAATTTTATAATTACAATAATTAATTTAATAATACTTTTTGAAGATGCTCTGGTAAATTAAAAATTGTATGTATTGCACCTTCTCTAAGTTGCTTATATTTATTGGGGGTGGGATAAAATAAATCAGGAGTAAAATGGGCACTGCACATTAGGGATTCTTTGGTTGGAATAAAATCTCTTTTGGCATTATGAAGCCAATTCTTAAGAATTGGTTTGTTTTTTAGGGGAAACCTAATTAGTTAGTTGATGAGCAAATAATATATATAAAAAATAACATAAGAATAAATGTTAATCATATATTAAAGTGTATGATGGATTAATATATTTTTAAATTTACTTGTGGAAGGAAAGATCCTTATTTTTAGGTCTAGAATTGTTTCATCCATAACAGCACAATATGCCATTATGTTATTTTAGTTATTCCTATCAAACTTAAAATCATTTAACACCTCACATCATGATGTCACAATACGACTTGATAGTAATCGTAATTACTTAATTAATTAACAAGCAAGGATTCATATAATCAAATATATACACAAAACATATAAAATAAATATGTTTTAATAGATGTATTATTAAAATATAGTTTAAACATAGCAAATAACAATTAACTTACTTATGACTGTTCACCTTTTAAAATGGCGGAATGTTGGGTACACATTTTTCAAATGAATGCCACTTCGATGAGCAGTCTATTAGTCTATGATTCTATTGAACTACTAAGCTACGATTGTGGGCATAATCGGCATTTCCGTTTCGATTTTGTAGGGGTCAAAAATTTCCCTGCCAATTTTTCTAGATTATCGTCATAGTTATTTTTCGGAATTGGCGTAGAGCAATTAGAGGTTGATAACTAATTTTACTATGAAACAATTTTTAATTATAGGGTAAAAAGCGATTTGAAAGAGCAGGCAATTAAATTGATTTCTTATAAACGTTTAGGATAAACATGATAAATTTTGCAAAGCTATCCTAGGATCACAAATTAAATAAGTTTAAATGTTATCCACGATTGAATAAAGAAATTAATAAAACTTAAATTTAGTTTATATATCATATGCCAACCCTTGCTAAGTAATTTTAAATCATTATTATATTTAAAACCACTTGTAAAAAATCCTATCGAATAAAATAATTATTTTGATTACAGCTATTGAATCGTCCAATTCAGAAACAGAATCCATGGAATATTTTTTTAATGAAAAAAATAGAATTCCTAAAAATGATTCATTGTTTTTTTAACTGGCTTTCTAACGTGTAGCCAGACAGCAACACACACACTCACTCCCTCCCTGGCCGTACCATATCATATTTTATAAGTTATTTTCATTGTTTCGCAAAGGCACACGCACAGTACATACAATCGCATTTTTTCCCCCATTTTAAATAGCTAATACCCACCCATATTTATGGATCTGGCAAGTAGCCAAGATAGACATATTTATAATTATAAGATTATAAAAATCTCACTGACTCAACCATTTTGAAACACTTAAATTCACGGGCCTAGTAGCTAAATAAACTTATTTATTCCTCTCATAAAGGAAGATAGACTTTAAATAGGGGGGGGGGGGGGGGGGAGGGGGGGGGTAAAAAATTAAAAGATTTAATTTGCTAAAAATTAAATCAAACGCTTTTTTGGTAAAATTATTTATTAAAAAATAAAACGCACATAATAAAATTATTAATTGATAATATCACTATATTGATGTAAAAAAATACAAGCATCAAAAATCTCCGAGTTTAAATTTTATTTGAAAAAATATTCGATTTGAGAGTCGGCGAATATTAAAATAATGATTCGATTCGAACATTCGATTATTTTTCAAGTTTTTTAATTATGAATATATTCATAAAAATGCAAAGATTGAATATAAAAATATAAAATGTTAGCAAACATTCTGAAATTTTATTTAAGTTGAACCCCATATAGTATGTAAAGTGATATTTTTATATTTTGTGTATGCTTATAAAATTTAAATGTAGTGAGCGGAGAAAATAACTAATTTGGGGAAATATAAAAACAGCTTAATTATTTTTGTCTTATATATTTAAATAACTATCAACCAAGTATAAATAATTTTTCGAATCTATTTTTAAAGATTCAATTCGGATTTTCGAATCTCGCCAGGTAAATACTAGTCGAAATTCAGTCATAAGGATTCGAATTCGATCCGAATCTAATCTCGATCGAATATTTTCCAGAGGTGTTCCACCATCTATTTTTTCTCGTTGATCTTTAACTTTATGTAGGTGTCAACTTCTTTACTTTATGAATTTCTTCTGAATATTTTCAGCTGTTAGGAGTAGATTTTTTTGTTCCATACTCAATTGTTTGTTTTTGTATATTAAAATGGCGCTAAATGAATGACAATGAATCAATAACTTTTAATTAATAAATCGTTAATTCCAACAAGATTTCCATACACATCAATGCCATCCGTTTAGTTATAGCGCGTTTTTATATTTTTTTAGTCGTGTATGTAATTTTTTGTATACCCTTAATAAAAATATTGTTTTAAACAGAACAAAGAACTACTTAGGCTACTACTTCTAAATTATTCCGTGCCGGGCCTATATTTTATGAATTAGGCCCGGCCCGGCCCGGAATTCCAAAGCTTCAAAATTTAGGACCCGAGCCCGGCCCGGGCCTCGGGCTGCCCGTGCAGGTCTCTAGTTATGACACAGTAATTTTCAACAAAATTGTTTCCAAGCAATTTATTATATAAAAATTGACACTCTATCATAAAACTTGTTGGGGTTCTAAAAAACTGATAGAAAAAAAGTTATTAACGAGAAAGATATTAAATTAAAAGGTTAGCTTCTATTTCTTATCTTTTTTTCTCTAGTCTCTTATAAATTTGACAAAGCAATATAATCCCCTATAACTGATAAATGTTAATGTTACTGGTTGAAACCCATATATCAATTTAGAATCGTTTAAACTAAGTTAGTAATATAAATAACGAAGATAAAAAATATGAATTAAACTTAACAAGTATTATGGTACAATTATTCGATTTTACCAACGTCACTATAATAAATTGACAACTAATTTTTAAAAATACATTGTTGGAACATTTTTATGACACCCTAACCGACCAATTTTCGTTAAAAGTATTTATCTAGCTTTTAAAATGACAATTATGACAATTGTCACCAAGCTAAGGTGACAAACTTAAATTTTAAGTTTGCAACATTTTTATGACACCCTAACCGACCAATTTTCGTTAAAAGTATTTATCTAGCTTTTAAAATGACAATTATGATTGTCACCAAGCTAAGGTGACAAACTTAAATTTTAAGTTTGCAACATTTTTATGACACCCTAACCGACCAATTTTAGTTAAAAGTATTTATCTTACTTTTAAAATGACAATTATGACAATTGTCACCAAGCTAAGGTGACAAACTTAAATTTTAAGTTTGCAACATTTATGACACCCTAACGGACCAATTATCGTTAAAAGTATTTATCTATCTTTTAAAATGACAATTATGATTGTCACCAAGCTAAGGTGACAAACTTAAATTTTAAGTTTGCAACATTTTTATGACACCCTAACCGACCAATTTTCGTTAAAAGTATTTATATAGCTTTTAAAATGACAATTATGACAATTGTCACCAAGCTAAGGTGACAAACTTAAATTTTAAGTTTGCAACATTTTTATGACACCCTAACCGACCAATTATCGTTAAAAGTATTTATCTAGTTTTTAAAATGACAATTCTGATTGTCACCAAGCTAAGGTGACAAACTTAAATTTTAAGTTTGCAACATTTTTATGACACCCTAACCGACCAATTTTCGTTAAAAGTATTTATCTAGCTTTTAAAATGACAATTATGATTGTCACCAAGCTAAGGTGACAAACTTAAATTTTAAGTTTGCAACATTTTTATGACACCCTAACCGACCAATTTTCGTTAAAAGTATTTATCTAGCTTTTAAAATTACAATTATGACAATTGTCACCAAGCTAAGGTGACAAACTTAAATTTTAAGTTTGCAACATTTTCATGACACCCTAACCGACCAATTATCGTTAAAAGTATTTATCTAGCTTTTAAAATGACAATTATGACAATTGTCACCAAGCTAAGGTGACAAACTTAAATTTTAAGTTTGCAACATTTTCATGACACCCTAACCGACCAATTTTTGTTAAAAGTATTTATCTAGCTTTTAAAATGACAATTATGACAATTGTCACCAAGCTAAGGTGACAAACTTAAATTTTAAGTTTGCAACATTTTCATGACACCCTAACCGACCAATTTTCGTTAAAAGTATTTATCTAGCTTTTAAAATGACAATTATGACAATTGTCACCAAGCTAAGGTGACAAACTTAAATATTAAGTTTGCAACATTTTCATGACACCCTAACCGACCAATTTTCGTTAAAAGTATTTATCTAGCTTTTAAAATGACAATTATGACAAATTGTCACCAAGCTAAGGTGACAAACTTAAATATTAAGTTTGCAACATTTTTATGACACCCTAACCGACCAATTTTTGTTAAAAGTATTTATCTAGCTTTTAAAATGACAATTATGACAATTGTCACCAAGCTAAGGTGACAAACTTAAATTTTAAGTTTGCAACATTTTCATGACACCCTAACCGACCAATTTTCGTTAAAAGTATTTATCTAGCTTTTAAAATGACAATTATGACAATTGTCACCAAGCTAAGGTGACAAACTTAAATTTTAAGTTTGCAACATTTTCATGACACCCTAACCGACCAATTTTCGTTAATGACAATTGTCACCAAGCTAAGGTGACAAACTTAAATTTTAAGTTTGCAACATTTTTATGACACCCTAACCGACCAATTTTCGTTAAAAGTATTTATCTAGCTTTTAAAATGACAGTTATGACAATTGTCACCAAGCTATGGTGACAAACTTAAATTTTATGGTTGCAACATTTTTATGACACCCTAACAGACCAATTTTCGTTAAAAGTATTTATCTAGCTTTTAAAATGACAATTATGACTATTGTCACCAAGCTAAGGTGACAAACTTAAATTTTAAGTTTGCAACATTTTTATGACACCATACGCCACCAATTTCCGTCAAAACAATTTATTTTGCTTCATAAACGACCATTATGACAATTGTCACCAAATTAGCTTGACAAATGATTGATTCTTAAAATTATATTTTACAACTCGGTATCAATATCAAAAATCACCCTCAACCATTATTCAATCATATCAGTACAATTAAATATGTACCCGTAACTATATATAGCTTAATTTTAAATTCACTCATTAAATTATATATTATTTTCCTACCACTCCGCCAGACCTAAGCCAAGCCAAAGGTGGACTAATAATAACAAGTAAAAACCTTTGGGGTATTAACAAAATTTTGACTAAACCTAAAGGTTGGCTAAATAAAATAGCCTAACCCTAACCTTTAAGGTCTTTTCTCCAAGTATTAGCTCAACCAAAGGTCGACTAAGAAAACAGACCAAAAGACCTCGACGTCTTTTTGGTTTAGTCGACTAAGAAAACCCTGGTCTTTTTACAACACTCGTAAGCTGTGCTATAATTACTGAGCAATTTTTTTAAATTAATTATCAATTCGAAATATAGAGAAAATTTTTTAATTACTGAAGTACTAAGCAATGTTGGTAATTACTAGGGACCGGCAAAATCGATTTTTTAAGGCGCAACCCGAGCCCGGAATTTAAAATGGAAAAAAATCAGGCCCAACCCGTGCCCGAATTTAAGCATCCTTAAAAACAAGGCCGGTTCCAGAATTTTAATAACGAAATTTAATGAACTCAAATTTTATTAAATAATACACACAATAAATATATATATCGATAATGGAACTATTTTGATGCAATTTAAAATTACTTATCAATTCGAAATATTAAGAAAAATTTTTAAATTACTGAGGTACTAAGCAATGTTAGTAATTACTAGAGACCAAAATCGATTTTTTAAGGCGCAACCCGAGCCCGGAATTTAAAATGGAAAAAAATCAGGCCCAGCCAGTGCCCGAATTTTAGCATCTTTAAAAACAAGGCCGGTTTAGGAATTTTAATAATTGCAGAAATTTAATGAACTCAATTTTGGTAAAAAAATTTTACTAAATAAAAAATCGCTCACAATAAAATTATATATCGATAATGGAACTATTTTGCTGCAAAAAAACACAAGCATCAAAAATTTCCCCGTTTAAATTTGTTCTCCGCTCTTCATAAATGCGGCTCGTTGATGACTCGAGGCAGATGAAGCAGGTGTAGAAAAATTTAACAAACAAGGAAGCTAAGTGCTGGAAATTGACCACTGTGTTCTTTCAACCATAATTCCATTTTTTTTCTAGTTGATCTTTAATTTTATGTAGGTGTCAACTTCATTTTCCTCTACATCTTCCTCCATAGAAGATGCTTCATGCCATGAACTAGAATCTTGAAACGATATAGGAATTAAAACCATACTTCACTCTTTCCTCTAAGATTTTTTTTTATTTTATAAAATTACCTAACTCTACTCTTTCCTCTAAGATTTTTTTTATTTTATAAAATTCTTTCTGAATATATTCAGCTATTAACAGTAGAATTTTTTTGTTCCAGACTCAATAGTTTGTAAATTAATGAAATGGGGAAATGAATAAATGAATGTTTAAAGATTCAATAACTTGAAATTGATTAATTTTTTGAAATTTTATAGATATAAAATTTTAGCATATTTAATTTTATATTTGCAATAGAGGTTTATTTTCAAATAATTGTGTATGATACATGTTAAAAAATGTTAAATTAATGAGCTGGCATCGAGCCATGGATTGAGATTGTTTTTACAATTTCCATGGTGATTTCTTCTTGATGTAAAAGATTTCTTTGGGATCGTAATGGTAGTAATATATTTTGATGTTTGTTTGAGGAATTGGCTGCCCTCGGGACCTAAATTACTGAAGGTCGCGGCCACTACTGGGAAAAATGATATTATTGCTGAGTATTTGTATTTTTTCACTTTGTATTTGTATTTTTTCACTTTTTTCCTCTCAGGAGATGAGGTTGTTTTCAACAAGATTACTTAGGCCACTAATTTTAAATTATTCCCGGCCGGGCGTATAATTTTTTAATTAGGCCCGGTCCGGCCCGGAATTTTTAAACCTCAAAATTTAGACCCCGAGCCCGGCCCTGGACCGGGCTTTTTCGGGCTGGGCCGGGCCTCGGGTCGCCCGTTCAGGTCTCTAATAATTACTGAACAATGCTAATCGTTATAAAATTACTGAAAAATGTTATAAAAACACTAAGCAATGCTATTTAATTATACTATTTTTGAGCAATTTATTGTTAATTTACTGTGTATTTTTAAATAATTTACTGCGCACTTAAATAAATTACTGAGCACATTTTACTGTGCATTTTTGAATTTACTGTGCACTTAAATTACATCCATTTCTAAATATGTTCCTTTAATAACCTATGTTAATAACATCTTTCTGCGTTAAGATTTTTTGGCCATTAAAATTGTCAAAAACATATATATTAAACATAAATTGCATGGCAATTATTAATAGCATTATGCTAAAAAAATTTTATTATTTTTTTTAATTATTGGTCTAAGTCCTAGCTGTCTAAATAGATATCATTAATCGTTTTAAAGACAAAACTTTCTTAAAGATTCTTATCATAATATTATACCACAATTTCTACTTAAATATTAACATTGTTTTATACCTGTAATGAATTTCTTTTACACTTTAACTTAAACGTGTTAGTAGCAATCGATAATAAGAAACTTTGAACACATTTCTAAAAAATAAATTTACTCATCTAGTGTATGTGTCTATAATAATAGCATTTCAACGTTTTAAATCGTATTCCTTTTATATATTTTTACACTTTTATAGATAGTACGTTATAATTTAAATTACTTTTATCTTTTGACTATTCGTTCTTTAATTTGTTGATTCCCTACCCACCATTTATATATAGTAATTGTTTACTTTTTCCAAGGAATACAAAATCTGCTTTAGCCACATGTTTCAGTATATTTTGGTCGTATATCCATCATTTATATTTTTATATATCAATTTATAAACTAGGCGAATTAATAAATAAATTATTCAAGACAACAATGTAATAAGTAGGAAAAGTTATATTGATACCCATTTTGAGGAAAAGTACTATCATATATGCAATCATAAAGCGCTTAATTATTATTAAATTAGTTATAGATGGCATTTAATCATTAGTATAATAATGTTATTTTGAATATTTTTAACCGTTTAATTTTTTTATTACTTAATAAATAATTTACAAAAATATTTAGGAAACTTTTCTAATTGTGCATTTCAATATGGCGAAAAAATGACTTATTATGCGTTGTTAAGCAGGCTAAGCCTCTATCAGAAATCATCATCATCTTTTTTCCTGGCATGCTGCCACACCTGTTTCGTCCAGCCTTATATTCTTTATTGTTACCAAAATCTATTCTTTAAATATTATTAAATCAAAAATAAGAATATGATAAAAATAGAAAAAAATGCTTAAATTATAAATCGTATTGCGTCAATCACAAATAAAGATCTCCTAATCTATAATCATTAAAACTCTCCCCAAAATGGCGTCTCAGCAAATGCGTCGTAATTAAAGTTTAAAAATGCCAATATTTGTTTAATTGATAGAGAAACCTTAATTAAATATATATTTCTGAAAGCTTAATAATATCCGAGGCAGTATCCCGTTTCAGTGATTGGCCAGGTAAAGAATTATGATATTGAGACGATAGGTAGAAAAATTAGTTGCCATGGTATGCAACATATTATTCAACTATTTTGTTCAAAATTGCAAAGATCATATGCTAATTTATAATAATTAATTGATAAGAATTGAAAAAATAGCGGATAACTTTATTTATTGTTAATTACATAAAAAATATTTAAATCAAAATCAGTTTTATTATTTATCTTGTTAATTAGTTATCGTTCCATCATTTTTCGAAATTGTGTTAGTAATTTTAAAATCGTGTTATATAAAAGATTAGGGTAACTTAAAGAGTAAGACTTTTAAAATTATAAAATTTAATAAGAGGACAATTAGTGTTCTTACCGAATAGAATTAGCCATTGAAAAAACATATTTTTTTTAAAAATGTATCCTTTAATAATCAGCTCTGATTTATTACTAATAGAACGGGAATTGTTCATTTCTTTGATTTGATTAATGACCCTGAAGATATTTGTTAGCACACTAATATTTATTGCATTTCATTTCGTTTAAAAATTATCAAATGTATAAAAATCAAGATATTCAAACATTAAAAGGAACCATCAAGTTGAGAGATATAAATGCGGATTATGTTACAGGGTCTCGTAATTTAGATAAAAAATATTCAATAAATCTATTTATGACAGTTATTTTGTTAATAAATAACTAAAATCCCCTGAAAAATTATTCATTAAAAAAGAAAAATAAATCAGAATATAGATGGCGGTATAAACGTTTGTGATGTGAAAGGGGCATAGGGCATTATATACTTAAAGATTTGCTCAAATTTGTACTAAATATATATTGTGCAATATAATCTGGAAATTTATGATGATTAATAAATCAAATATTAATTTTAATCTTCTTTAAACTGTTACTAATTTCATATAGATGAATAAAATTTTAACGTTTTAAGCATTATATATAGCGATCGTATACGTTGTATAAATGTACTACTTCGGTGGTGCATATAATAAAATTGGAACGATACAGAGAAGATTAGCATGGCCCCTGCGCAAGGATGACACGCAAAATCGTGAAGCGTTCCCACTTTTTTTGCCATTTTTTTGTGCTATTTAGAAATCCTTTATTATATTATTCCAAATTAATCGCAGAGCTCTAAAGTAGCGTCATTTTATGAGATTTATTATTTTAGCGTAGTGGGAACCTAGACTTTTCACGCGCTCTCCGACGTCCGGTTTGAAATGCTCCAATAATAATATTGGAAATTAAAAAAGTTTACAGATTCAGAATTTACATTTATTACCAAATAGTTGTCCTAAAATAGTTCTTTTTCGAAACAAAATTTCTCGTTCTTTATATTTTTTCAATGGTTATTATCTTTTTCCGCATTTTTTTAAGCAACATCAACTGAGATAGATACTTTAAAATATTTATGAAATGAGTTAGTTCTTAAATGGTCTGGCGAGATAATTATATGTGATTAAGTAACATTTGCTTCGCTATATGGGCATAGAAAGGGAATCAATTCTCGTATTAAATGAATGTATAATCTAATTTGCAGAGAAATTTTTTTTCTCCCTCAATCTTATCCAAATCCTACCTAGCCATGTTAAAGTCGATAATGCATATGCTTAACAGATCTGATTAATAAATTATAATTTATTAGGTTTTGCTCAATACCTTTTTTTACCATAATTCTACTATACCATTACGACAAAGCTTTTTAGCCATTTATCTTAAAAATTTAATCTCGCTTAATATATCATCAGGGGAAAACTTGCGGGCATTAATTCATGAAACCGATTTATTGCTCAATTACTATTGCTTTATTGATTTGACATTTTTTACCGCAAGCCATTGTGTACTTTTACCCGTAAATTAGATGTTTACACACTGTACAACATCTTCTAAAATTGGCTAGATATCTTAACAGTAATAGAGGGTACTTAAGAGTTATTTTGCCCTCAGCAGGTATGACTATTTTTATATTCAATGTTAGAGTACAACACTCCAAAAAATAAAAGGTATAACATATAAAAAGTAATTCATAATATTATAAGATATTTGATAGGCAAAATTATGAAGGACTGCTGGCATTAGGGAACAATGGAATCGTTCAGGTGAAAAATTGCTTTAAATATAATATGAATTAAGTAACAAAAATTTATCCCGTTCTATGAGGACAGTTCGTACGAAGTATCATAAAAAATGCCACGACTTTTGTATTTGGCTGGAAAATAAATTTATTAATATGAATAATTGCTGCTTATTCAAGTAATTTATGACGGACCCTTTTTAAAATAGATTATTAACAAAAGAAGTCAAATTGTAATTATTATAATTGAGAGTCAACATTTTTATTTAATGGAGGAGACTACCTAAATTACTATAATAATTGCTTACAAAAATGCCTTAATGAACTAGATTATTTTATAAAAAGTCGTTTTCGCGTTATTTCTAATGTGGCTAATACGAAGCCTATTAATTTATAGGTTTTCACACTTAATTTATAATATAGTCTAAATGGGTCGTTCGCCATTTTAAATAGATTAGATTTTAAAAGTGCTATTAAATTAGTTTATTTATTAAATCAGATTTAATAAGGCATGGTTGAACCTTAAAATTGATTAATATTTTCTAAAATTTTTGATTTGCTATATTTTATGTCAAGCTCTTATAGATTTATTAAAATTAATTATCCAAAATTAAGTTTGATATGACAAATCAATAAATATTAAAAATTAATTAAAATTCAATACGTTTTCGAAAAATATTTATATTTTATTTAGTTAATAAATTTCTGAGGAAAACAGTCTGTTATTATATTATTCAATTATATTGCGCTAGTGTATGCTGCTTAAAAACATTAGTTATTAAAAAAAATTGTTAAATAAAATATTAAATATATAACGTTATTAGAAGATTCGATTGAAATTCGTAAGCCAGATAATAATCTCACATAATAGCTCGTTTTTAAAATGTATTGAATAAAATTTTTAAAGTTAGTGACTTTAAACTTTTAATCTATATAATTCTAATCAATTAGCAATTAATTATTTGAATAGTTAATTAATACCACAGACTAGGATGTATTTCTAAGACACTGTTTGAATAATTTATAGCTGCACCTGCACTCTTCTACTCGCCTATACATAGACTAGATGCCTGTCCATTTGCTGAATGAAATGTCTTCTGGAAAGGGCTATGTAAAACTTTTCAGACTTGTAAGTTAAATCTACTCAATTTAACTGGTACAACACCCTCACACAATCTCTAATAAAATATACAAAAATCATTGTAGTATACCCAGGGCAGAGGAGTACGTAAGGGGAGTGTAACCCCCCCCCCCCCGCGGACAAAAATTTATAAAAATTTTGTAATGCAATACAAAATTTAATAAGTACGATAGCGGCATAATAATCAATTTCTTTTATAAATAAATGAATTTCTTATAACAAAATTATTTGTGTTGAAAAGTAACAGAAGATTCAATTCCTATATCATTTTATTATTGGGAATAATGTTGTGAATAAAAAAATTTTACATAATGTGACAGAACGTCAGAAATAAGAAATAACGATATTAATAAATCAACTCGGGCCTTCGGCCCTCGTGGGAAGGGGAAGAGGGGAATGGGAGTAGGGGAAGGGAAGGGGGAACTCTTCTATACTCCGTATAAACGTAGCATATTTGCTATGCAATTTATGGGCGAGAAAGGTGGGAAGGGGCGAGAATGCCTATAGGGGGGTATAAAATGCAAAATAATTAGTTAATTAGTTATAGGCCCTTGTAGGGGAGGGCATAGAGTAATTATCAATGTTAACCAATTTAAAAACGAAAAAAAAATTTCGATTTATTTGGCCAATGGTAATTTTTCCATTGGTCAGTAGCCTGCGGACGATCAAAAAGTCATATTATCAATAATATTAACAAGAACAAAATATTAATTTAATTTAAAAAAAAAATAAAAATTTTGCCCTCTCCGGGATTCGAACCCACATCAGTAAAAGCATCTGTTTACAAGCCGGCGCTATAACCCGTCACACCATGCTGGCTTTAAAATAGTAGAATTTTTTATGTTACTTATATAGATAATGAAATCGGTCAGTAGCCAGCGGACGGTCAAAATATCATATTATCAATGGTATTAATAAGAACAAAATATTAATTTAATTTAAAAAATTAAAAAAAAATTCGTCCCCTCCCTGGCTTGAACCCGACACCTCCAGGTCACAAAGCTGGCGCCAATAACTTGAAGGGTAACGGACAACGGACAATCAAAAACGAGCCCAATTGCATAGCAATTAATAATAGTATCAATTAAGTAAGAACAAAATTAATTTTGGCTCTATTTTAAGCCCCAACTACTAAAATGATCTAGCTTCTCGAGTTATATTTTTAATAATTTTGTTTAAACTGCAAAGCAAAGAATTAAAATATTGAATTAAAAAATATGATGATTTTATCGTTGCAAAATAATTTAATTTTCAGCAAATCATTTATCGAAATTTTTATGGTTTTTCTCACTTATTAACAGCAATTAAAGTTATTGTATGCTACGTTGTAAATTCATCTTTTTTTTCGGATTAAATAAATTTTTTTTAAATGAAAACATAGAAAACTATAAAAATTATATGCGAGATAAACATTCGAAAATTGCGATAGCATTGAAATGACAAATAATGATTCCGATTTTCTGTTTAATGAAAAAAGTTTCCCTATTGTCAAGGGTATTGGCAGCTATACGGCGTCCCAATTCTTTCAGAAGGGCTTGGGTTTTAGGACCTATTGTTGTAAGAGTGGTGGTCACTATGGGGGAGAAAAGTAGTGAGGAATTAAGTTCTGCGTATTTAGCCGACTTTAATCTTTCAGAATCAACGAGGGGGTCTTTGTTATGGTTTGAGGGAGCAAAGGCATCCGGACAGGTGTAGTCCCAAGCTAGGCATAGCCCTTTTGCCCATGGGATGAGGGTCTGTCCATCAGGTCTCTTCTTGTCGCTAAGGCAAAGACCATTTGGCTCCAATTTAATCTTTCAGAATCAACGAGGGGGTCTTTGTTATGGTTTGAGGGAGCAAAGGCATCCGGACAGGTGTAGTCCCAAGCTAGGCATAGCCCTTTTGCCCATGGGATGAGGGTCTGTCCATCAGGTCTCTTCTTGTCGCTAAGGCAAAGACCATTTGGCTCCAATTGGGAGGGAAAGCCCGCCTTTTTGAATGTCTTCTGTAGAAGAGCATTAACAGATGTGTGCCGTAGAAATCTGGCTTTGTTAAATTTGCAATGCAGGCCGTGGTGGCCTTTTGTACCAACAGATGAGCCACATAAGTTGCATTGATGAGAGGCAACTATATCACATCCTAGGCGGAGCCCTGCTGCAATCCAGAACTCGTTGTTGGAGAGTTGAAGGTGATGAGTCCGACTTGGGATGGCCTCCAACCACCCGTGGCCGGACCTTGATGCAAAACTTCTTAAAGCTGGTAACTCCTCAAACGATTAGCCCGAAATAAGAGTTTTAAGGGCATGGTCGTAGAGAGGAGTGTTCCAACTTTTTTGAGAGTTTATATTAGTCTTAAAAATGGGTATTTATTATTGAGATAATTTGGCTTTTTATATTATTAGAAAATGTAGGACAATTACAAAGTGAGACTTTACGTCAACATAATAATGTGTTGTGTTACAATTTTTTAATATAAATTAGCTTTCTATATTCTCATCTTCTTTACACCAGCCTCAATCAATAGAATGTAAAATCTAAATTTGATTGGACAAACTGACATGGATGTTCCATTATGTATATAAATCTGTAGTCAATTTGCTAATATATTTATTTGATATTTTCAGAAAAAATTTAAGACCCCCACCCAAAAAATAAAATCCGCGTACGCTCCTGACCTAGGAGCATATGCAGGATTACCCTAAGGGGGGGGGTTAATTTTTTCATATAGTTTTTAGTAATACGGATCGGCACTTTAAACTTGAACAAAAAAATAGCTAGAGTTGGGTGAGTTCTAACTTCGATACTCCATGCAATTGATCGGGCCGGGCTTTTTTAGTTTCTGGCACTAAAAGCGTAATTAGTGCACATCCCTTCCCACCAAATTAAAGGCATTGTGTAATCATAATTAGCCCATAAAAAACTTTCAGAATTTTGTAAATTTGGAACATTGAATCAATCAACTTATATTGGACATGATAATATAATTAATTGATGAGAGCTTATTTATATCAAATAGGAACCAGATGTTTTAAGCGCCTATAGAAATTAAATAACTTTGCGATATAGTAAAATACCATTTAAAAAACAAATTTATAATATATCATATATCACATACAATAAATGGAACCTATAAGATTGTCGTCAGAAATTTCCTACCAGTGACAACTCTACTCCGATTGATGCTCTGGCCTAAAACAAATAAAAGCTCAACTTCAATTAAAATAGACAAATCGGACACAATATTCATTCCCGTAGTGGCAACCACAATTGGAAATTTAGGCGTTGAAGCTCTCGCTCTCCTGAAACAAATTGGAAAAGCGATCTCCAGCGTCTCTTTAGATTTGAAAGAGTACTTTTTTATCAGGCAAAAGATCACAATGGAAATCGTTAAATCCAAAACGATTTTTATACACGGATCAATGTCATCCGTTTAGTTATAGCGCGTTTTTATATTTTTTTAGTCGTTAATTTTTTGTATACCATTTAATAAAGTTATATCAAATATAAAATTTAGACGTTTTATTATTTTTATAATATAAAAAAGAAATTAAAGGCTATATCATTATAAAGCTATCTTCGCTTTTCGGGCAAACTGTTCAATTACTTCAAAATATAGTCCATTTTTTCCTTCACTAACTTTTTGTAGTGAACACTCATTAAACACACTACACTTAACCGATTTTCTGTCGTCATCACACTACTCCTAAAATTTAACTTTTAAATTAAACACATTTGTTAACAAACATAAATTATATAATCTGCAAAAAAAATTCTAATACCCTTCTAAATTAATTCAAATATTGTGGTAGTACTAGAATAGGTGATTATACAAACGCAACTAGTAATCTCATATTGAAATTCAGTGAAATAGAATTTGAATTACCCGTTAAATTAATGAGTATCTATATTAATTAATGTTCTCCTCTGAGCTAACTCACGATCTCATAAATGTTTAAATGTATGGGGTGCGATGAGTTGTTAAATTTTGAATGTATGAATGAGAAAAAAATATCAAGAGACAATTTTGATATTTTTGTATTCTTTATTCCTTGCGACCTGTTTTGCGTCAGTTCTAAGGAAGTTGTAATTAATCCTACCTTTTTCCATTAGTAACTTCTGACGCCTATTCGTCATAAAAGCAAACTATTTTCACATAAATCTACAAGGCTTTGAACATTTTTATAATAATCCTCTTATTTAAGTATAATTTTATGAAATTGTTATCTTTAAAATATTTCAACGTAATCCTTTTTAAATTTTTTGATTGATCACAACTCTTCATCACTTACTCAAATTACCTGGACTTCTTAGGTAATGAATCAGATATCAAAGAGCGTAATTAACGTTAAATTGTAGCCCGTTGATATAATATTATGACATTAAGTTGAATACGGTCATCATAATAAAATACGACAAGACAACCTTATCTCATATATTTAAGTAATTCATCATTCTTGCTTATCTACCTTCATTTGATATTTTCTACATGTATTCTTAATTTATAAATTATTATAAAATATTCAACAGATTTCCAACACTTTATATATTAAAATAAATGAACTGAAAAACATTGGTTCGTTAATATTATTTTTTCTATAAAAAATTTAACTGTCGACAAATTATACATTTTATTTTATAATTTCTGTAATTTCTATTGACCTGATTGACTTCACAAAAGTTGTAATATAATATACTAGATGAACCCGGCAAACGCTGTTTTGCCATTTACCCGGATGTATTAAATTAGGTTGGAATTTTATGGCATACATGATGATAAAGCGGTTATTGAAGTAAAAATAATTTGATGTCTAAATGTTCTACTTCTATTGTTCTATTTTTCCGTATACAGTGCAACGCGTACGAATACTCAAAAACCACTGGACCGATTTGGCTCGAACAAATCTTAAAACATGTTCCGGAGTGTCAGGAATAAACTGTAAAATTTTGAGCCAAAACGGTCAGGTAGTTTTCCAAAATTGGTGGCGGCATATATATACACACACACACATAGTTTCATTTTTATATAAAAGATGAAGCCATGGGCGTAGCTAGGTTTGGAATCAGAGATAATAATTTAGGGAGGGGCAAAATGTTAATTTTCTAAATTTAGCCATAATTATATAAAACTAAAGGATTTCATTAACACTTATAATTCGCGTTGATGTATTTATGAATAAGAATGAATGGATTTAGAAGGAAATTAAACTTAATTTTCCATGTTAATGTAATAAAAACAAAAAATTATAAATTACTAAAACATTAAAGACACACCTTTGTTTATACTTTTAAAACACAAATAAAAACATAATTTATTTGTGACGGGCATTTAGCAGGCCTTAAGTGTATATAGGCCCGCCCCGAGCCCGTTAGGTCATATTACGGCCCGTCCAGGCCCGGTGTTTTATTTTGAAGAGCCCGTCGCGGTTAACCACTTAGCTACACGGTAATTTTGTTCACCATAGCAATATTAAAATTTGGAAACTTGCTAGTGACTTTATATTTTATCAAAACCTTTAACAACTCGCCATGCGCCAGTAACGGCTGCCATAACATTCAAAATTTTTCGAATTATTCTTTTCAAAGGTAATTAAAGTAAACGATCCCATAAATAACGTTGATAGCGTATTAGCATTAAACGGCCTCTAATCCGTGCCACGCAAAGAGGGAAATAAATATCTGTATTTACATACTAGCAAGTGATATAAATTATGATAATTATACTGTAACCTGCTCGCTCTTTAATGTCGTAGCATAGTCGTTAAGAGCGACATAACACGCCGGCTAAATTATGACAGATCACATTGAATCGCACTTCTCACCCCTACGGACTAGGACAATTTCAGGTTAAAATCGTGTTTCTCCTTTTAACTCAAAGCCAACCCATCCTCAATACCCCCTCCTCTCCTCGTTTTGGTCGCGTGTTGTTTTATTGCACAGAGACTACACCACGGCCCTCGCTTTACATAAAAACGAAAGGAAAAAATTTGTCGATGCTATGGTGTTACAAATGATACGACAGGCCCGGGGGCTTGTTTGGTACAAAATTATGTATGCAAATAAAAAAGGAGGTGTTGCTGATAATGTTCGGACACTTTGGGGACAAAGGCGGGGGCAAGTAGTCAACCTGGACGACGACCACCCGTCAAAACGGTTTATAAAAAAAATTCGGCAAAAAACAACAGCCTGCACCGCCGTTTAAGGTGCGTGACGATTTAGTAGCTAGAGAAGGCATATTAAAATTCCTCATGCGAGCCTCCTCTTAATATTTACAATCGTTGTTCTAAAGGTTCGCATATTCACCTCCACTAGAACATTTTTACAAACTTGTAACACTGTTATTTTAATAAATTTCCCTAAAAAGCCCATCGCTTTAATATTAATTGCTATGCAAGGTAGTTCTAAGACAACTTATAAAAAACTTCTTGAAGCTTCTTATAATTACTATTATTGAATTTTTATTAAGTCGTTTTAATTTTTGTGCTCACAAAAAAGTACTTAGTAGATTTTACAATGAAACAATTATGGTGCGCAGTTAAAATAACAAATTAACCTTTTTCTCTGAGCCTAGCAACTGTTTTTTGAAATCAAATCATTAACTATCCTCTAGCTCTACATCAGTTATAATGTAATTGCTAATTCATAACGTTTGACTTCACAAGTGTATATACCTGCAAAACATTGAAGCCTTGTTATATTAAAGGGTCATTAATGAATTTACGTAACATGCTGATTATCATCATGCAGCCTTTAATGTTTAAGTGGATGATGTTAATAAGATTAAAAACTTGTAATCTTTATTGTAAAAGCACTATCGTTAAAATCATGGTGATTTTCAAGGTGCGTCGTTTATGATAAGCATTATGATGATCTCTTTACATTGTATGACCAGCATTTGATAACAGCGTGAGAAATTAGACAACTTTTATCATATTAATAATAATTAACAACACCTTACTCTTTTCAATTTAAATCAATTGACACTCCCCTTCTAATTAACTTGATTTCATGGTATTTATCAACGGGTTAATTTTATTTTGAGATAAACTATTATTTAAAAGCCAAAAATAAGCATTAAATTTTTAATTTAGGTCATAAATTATAGATTCATTTTATATACTTACGTCCAAAATATAACGAACAAAATCAATTTAAGTTATTTAGGGGTAAAAATAATCAAAATATAATTATTGGGATAACTTACTCATACTTAAAAGTTTAATAAAGTTTTAAATTTTTATATTTGCAACAGTTATATTTAAAATGTATTTATTATCAAAATTTCACCGATAAAATAATTCATTCCATTATTTTAAGCATTACATAATTGCATGTATTCATCATTTACAAGGTTGAGCAATAATAACAAAATATCACTTTTTTGAGCAATTGACGCTGAGTTCAAAAATTTAATTATTTTAATAAAAACCAAGGTTTTAAATCTGTACTGTGAAGTATGTTTCCGTTTGTGCTATCGCGTGCAATGTTTGTCGTTGTAACGTGGTTGAAGTTAATAAAGGGACTCGATGTCTCGTGTGGTTTAAATAAATCCAAATTTTGGTCAAAATTTTGGTCATACGCTGATTCGTATTCCCGCATATTGCTGAAGTTGGGTGTCATATGCATATTTGAGCCATCATTTATACTTTGCTGCTGTGCGTTAGCATGCCCTTTTGTCATCATAGAGTAATCACAATTTTCATTTCTATAAGACTCCTCCATGCCTCCTTCGAAGAATGAATCTTGACCAGACGTTTCTTCACAGTCCGTCTCAGACATTAAAGTTGTGTTTAAAATGTCCGCCAAATTCGTATTTTCGTAGCTATTAGATGTACTATCGCCTCCACCGAGTAAAGAATTGAGCTGGCTAATATATTGGACCGCAGCCCTGAGAGTATCGACTTTAGAACTTTTTTTGTGTCTATGACAGGTAGGAACATGTTGACGGAGGGCCGAGAATCCTTGGTTTATCAGCCTAACCCTGTTGCGTTCGCGTTCATTTCGCCTCGAAGTTGGAGACACCTTTTTAAACTTTTGGTGGTGTACCATGCTCCTCGTCTGACTTGAGCTTCCTTTACCCCGCATCGTATTTGTGGTGGGTTTAAAAACGAAGCAATTGTTAGACTTGGTTTTGGGTTCATTTTTAGGGTCCAATATTGCCGACACTGGAACGATGTGGGATGGGCCGGGATTTTGCTGAGATTTAACATTTAATTGGTCGAGCCTGTTTTGATGGGTGGTGTGGACGTCGAGCTGACAATTTTGGGGTAAATTTGTTATCTGAGTAAAAGGAATTCTATGCAATAACCTTTGATTCTCTGATGTTGCCGGGAATAGGTGATTATTAAAATAGGTAGTGGTATAATTGAACCCGCTCTGATCCAATTTTTCTACGTTGGAATCAATTAATCTGCACGTGGAGTTTTGTAATGCGTTCATAATGTTTTAATCGATGCTTAAAGCGGGCCAGGTGAATAAATTTTATTTTTGTTATGCCAAAAGTGAAAGTGCACAAATATAATTTATAAATTATTTCTTCGTTGCACACATTGATGGACAAAGGTACTGTGGGGTTAGAGAAGGTCCCCTCACGCCTTAAGAAGAGTAGACGTATAAAGTATTATAATGAATGACTTATAGCCCCCTAATAATGAGGAGATACTATTATAAATGGTTGGCATAACACTTATACTATTCTTTCCCCTTTGTTGTCGGGTTACCTTTTGTGAAGCTAGCCATCTTCTTTTTAGGGGTCGGGTGTGTAGACATTTGTTAACATTTTTAACGTTATTTACAAAAAACTTAATGCTTGATATTAAAAATATCAATTTTTTTCAAATATTATTACAAGAATATGTGTTTTATTGGTCTATCGGGAGGAACAAAAAGTAAATACTAGACTTTAGACTTTTTCTGCAGGAAGAAAACTTCATCATTGAATCTTGCCCTCATAACTTATTGGGTAAACTTTAATATATGATTAAAATCAATTTTTCAGGATTTAATAAGTTCTTTCAATTTGACGGCTTTTTCATGGTGAATGTATTCAAATAAATAAATAAATAACGCCTCCTATCAAAGTTATTTCCAAAAAATCTTTAATATATAACCAATGTTTCTAAATATTTATATACATGGTTCTCAGCCTTACAAATATATGATCTCCCAGAGTATATATAATTTTAAACACTTTGTTTTTGTCAGAACCGAAATAACTTTTGAGATTTAGGTCGCTTTCAGCACTTAGAAATTATTAATAATGTGAAAATCTTTATAAAGCAAGCCAAAATATAAGTTAATTGAATTTTTTATTAAAAATGCCAAAGAGAATTTTAAGCATTTCATGCTAAAAAAATCGCTAAATTGAGCTTTCTTTACAACATTTTTGAGACTTGTTCAGAGATAATGAGCCCTTAAAAAATGGTTTTTAATATAATCACAATATTAAAAGTAATATTATTTCACATTAAAAACCTAAAAAATGAGTTAGCTCCCGAAATATTTATTGAAGTAGCCGTATGTTTCTATGTAAGCCGATTATGAGATTAAAAATGAATGCTATATCAGATTAAAGCAATAATTAACTTTTGTTATGAGGGATTAAGTTAATTATAGGTAATGAATGAGTATTGTCCGACAACGATAATCGTCATACAAAGGAAAAAACCCTTGAAACTCATATTTATAAATATTTAATATACTCCATGCTAATTTCTAAAGTCTCAATGATCGGCGTAGAATCATGTAGTTAAAAAGTTTACTTACTTTTCATAAAAATCGGCACAATCCTAAATTATGGATGCCACTCTTACAGCTTATTTATAATAAATTAATTCACTTTAATTTTTATGCTATTCAAAGCAATAAAGTTTATTAAAAGATATTTTGGCCAAATTAACTTGGTTTATTAATTATTATAGGTAAAATACTACAATTCTGTATTGTAATATAATTTCATGTTGTGAGTAAAGATATGTTTTACAATGTAGATAACTCGTTAATGTAAGGCCTAATTAATAAAAAGAAGGGCAAAACAAATACCATATAAAGGTATAATTCTACATCATAGGTTGATAGAAATTATTTTAAAACTCTTAAAAAAGACCAGGGCCAGTGGAAACATTAATAAATGATATTGCATCGCGATTTATTAATGAGTATTTGAGAATAGGATGTTTTATGAAAAATATGGCGTATGTTCGTAAATTTTATGAAAACTCATTAAATTCAATAGAGAGCATTTATAAAAGCTTTAATTATAAATGACTAAATATTATTGTAAAATATAAATGCAGTTGCATATTATTACAATTTATATAGGTAAGCGTTAAAATTCTTTTAAAAATAGTTTTCATTATTGGCACTACAAAATATACTGAATTTATAAGGTCTTTTTAAAAAAAATTTAAAATATTTATTCATGCTTAATCTTTGATTTTTGTCGGGAAGGACTTCACGATTTGAACTAGAGGTAGAGATCTGCTACGAGTCTTTTACGGTCAATCGGCACGTCGGTTACAAAGATTTCGAAACCTGGGCTCGGTTCTGATCCGTATACATTTAAGGAATCTGTATGTGTTACAAATGTTATTAATAATCACGTAAAATAAATCGACGGTCTCAAACGAGTTCTTCTTGTAAATGACAATATGCAGTCAAAAATTTCTTTCACTAGTGGCACTTGTAGTCGGGATACATAAAATCACATATGCCAAATGAAATCATTTTGAAAACCTTCCTTAAAGTTAAAACAATAAATTGGCTTCTTTGTATTTCAACATTATTGAAATTTAAGTTTATTTTTATGGAATTAAGATCTTAATAAAAAATTTTAAAGAAAACTTGATAAAAAATAGATTTCAAATTTTATTTTTTTATTACATAAAATTTTACGGAGTTGTGGTATAAGCTTATCTGAAATTACCTCTTTCTAATGTTAGGTGGTATATGTCCATAGACAGTCTCTAATAAATACCTTTCATTTGAAATGCGCGTTAGGATATTGAAGAGTGACGAGAAAATTTATATTATATTTTAATTGTTAATAATATATATATTAAATAATAATATATTAATAAACATTATGAAAACACACCTTTTTGTACTTTATAATATACATCTAAAATTTTAGTGGGGCCTACTTTTATCTAAGTCGGCCCTAGCCCGCTAGCTTATATTATGACCCGTCGACGCCCGGCCCATTATGGACGGACTGCTTGCCGGTGTAATGTTCAATTCGCGTATCGTTTGATATCGCGTAAATCAATCAAACACGTCAATCATGTATTTCTGCACTATAATTGCAAAAAAGATTATTATAGGCTGGTATAAATGTCAATCAAAAATTGTGGTTTGGTATACAATAATTTTGTTAAGATTTTTCAATAAAGGTTTAACATAATATAAATTAAGCTTCATTTAATTTTAACTATTATAAACAAATTCAATTAATTTATATGTATTAAGTTTTTTAAACTATTATAAAAAGTGGGGAACTTAAATAATATTTAATTTTAACTAATATAAACAAATTCAAAAAATTTTTACATATTAAGTTTTTTAAACTATTATAGAAACTGGGGAACTTAAATAATTATTTTATATAAAGGATCTTATAATCCCTGATTAGGTGTCATATATTTGGTTTTAATTCTTTTATAAGTGATCCAATCTATATAAATTTAGTTTAAATTTATTTTGCATCTGATAAAGCTGTTATAATATAAAATAACTATATTGATATTATTATTTTATATATTTTTAGCCATTACATATCATCATCTTTATTGGAAAAAGGCATATTAAAACCATGTTTTGTCAAATATCATTAGACATTGAAATAAGAATAATGTATTTTATTTATTTTATTTAAAGTAAATATAAAGTAAAAACAGTATAGTATCAATTAAAAAATTTTCATAAGCAACTATCAAATATATAGGAATAGTCCCATTTTTCATATAATCCATAATCTCAGCAAAACCATATTCTTCCATTTTATTAAATAAATGCTAAATTAATCAAAGTATAAATTAAGTAGTTTAATATTTATAATATTAGAGACTTATAAGGCATACAGCTAAAAGGTAAATAACAAACTTTTGCATTAGCTTAGATTTATAATCTTAGGAACTTACTTACTACAAAATACTACAATTTCAACAATTATAAAGGCATACATCTAAAAAGGTAAATAACAAACTTTTGCATTAGCTTATATTTATAATCTTAGGAACTTACTTATTACAAAATACTACAATTTCAACAATTATAAAGGCATACATCTAAAAGGGTAAATAACAAACTTTTGCATTAGCTTATATTTATATTAGGAACTTACTTATTACAAAATACAAAGTTTACTCCCATGGGCGTACGCAGGTTTTGAATTAGGGGGGGGGCAAAACGTTCAAAAGTTCATTTAGAGGGGGGCAAAACATAATTTTTTTTAATTTTTCAATGTTTTTGCATTGAAAAATTTTTTTTTTCATAAATTAGGGGGGGGCAGCCGCCCCCCCCCCCTGCCCCCCCCTGCGTACGCCCATGTTTACTCCAATTTTCAATTATAGAAGCATACATCTAAAAAGGTAAATAACAAATTTTTGCATTAGCTTATATTTATAATCTTAGGAACTTACTTATTACAAAATACAAAGTTTACTACAAATTCAACAATTATAGAAGCATACATCTAAAAAGGTACATTACAAACTTTTGCATTAGCTTATATTTATAATCTTAGGAACTTACTTATTACAAAATACAAAGTTTACTACAATTTCAACAATTATAGAAGCATACATCTAAAAAGGTAAATAACAAACATTTGCATTAGCTTATATTTATAATCTTAGGAACTTACTTATTACAAAATACAAAGTTTACTACAATTTCAACAATTATAGAAGCATACATCTAAAAAGGTAAATAACAAACTTTTGCATTACCTTATATTTATAATCTTAGGTTAGGAACTTACTTATTACAAAATACAAAGTTTACTACAATTTCAACAATTATAGAAGCATACATCTAAAAAGGTAAATAACAAACTTTTGCATTAGTTTATATTTATAATCTTAGGAACTTACTTATTACAAAATACAAGATTATATTGATTGGTGAAAAAGTTTGCAAAATACGTGATCTTAAATGCATGTCATTACGTGAAATAAAATGTATGTTTTTCCGAAATTTGCACCAATCATGTTACTCAAAAAAATCACGTGATTGACAAAACAAGTACTTTTTTCGTGTTTTCAACGAATGTGGAGGCGTGATTGAAGATTACGCGATCTTAAACGCTACGTCGTCTCATACGCTACATGTAATGTTCAATTCGCGTATCGTTAGATATAGCGTAAGTCAATTAAACACGTCAATCATGTATTTTTGCACTATAATTGCAACAAAGATTATTATAGGCTGGTATAAATGTCAATCAAACTGGTAAAAGATTATTATAGGCTGGTATAAATGTCAATCAAAAATAGATTTTTTAATAAAGGTTTAACAAAAATAGATTTTTTAATAAAGGTTTAACATAATATAAATTAAGCTCATTAAATATTTAATTTTAATATTTTTTGTTTTAATATTTTTTAAATATATTTTTTATATATATAAAATATATCAACTTTTAAATTATAATTTAAGTTATTATCATATACTAATAAAAAAATTTGCTACTATATTTGTAATATATAAAAACTTTATTGTAGAACGTATAACAATAATTATAAACAAAATCGTATAGATAATAAAACGCGTAATATAACAAGAAAACATTATAAACAACAAATAAAGTTGAAATGATTAATGTTATGTTGTAAATAAATTGCGTAATTATCTGGAGAAAAACAATGAGGGTAAGAAAACCATACCCATTTGTTTAATTGCCTCTGCCAAGTATATACATGAATTGAAATATAAAATGCATGAGAAAATAATAAAATATCGATATGTGTAGACCAAGTTTTTAAAATATTTAATTTATGAGAAATAATATATTCTGCTATAGTCTCTGGTGCGACCATAGCCTTCACCTCTGGAGGTGGAGGAGCTGAAGAATAATAATTACAAATATAATTGCGGATTAATGAATGATGATTTGGATCATCATAGATTGCTTTGCTTATGCAACGGTAAAAACAATTACCGTCGCCTTCGACTTCAAAAACCCCAAAATTTGGTTCTAATTTCTTCAGAGGTTGGGTTTGATGGCCAATTGGGCATGTATAACCCAATCTAAAAAATAATTATTAATAATTTAATCGCCGTTATACATTAAATTACCTAGCCATAGACCTTTCTTTCCAGGAAACGTCTGGCAAAATAAACGATAGCTTAAATTCCACTATCGACGACTTGTAAATTACGTCTATAAAATATTTAATTTTATAATAATATAATAAGCAATATAATATCCTATATTTTAGATATTTTTTTACCATCATCATGCGTCAACTTATCGATTTCCCCTATATTTCTATCATTTTCGGCTCCTATAGAATTTATAAAAAGATGTAATATAAAAATCCAACATAAAATTCACATCTTAGATGGCTTTTTTTGGCTACAATAAAATGGGTTACAAGTTTTATAAATATTAAACATAATCTATTGAACGTTATAAAGGTTCATTTAGCTACCTGTTCCTTTTATCAAAGAATCAGATTTGGTCCAAAGGTCACTAGGCATAGGCAAATCTTTTAATTGCTATGCAATTTATGGGCTCGTTTTTGTTATATTTTATTAATTTATATATAATATTAAATACCCCCATCCAAATTTTGTCTAAATTTCTTGAGAGAACTCCCGTGATTTTTTTTTTTAAGCTTTGCCCTGACATGTTTTCAAGTGAATATGTACCTTAATAATAATAAATAATATAACTTATCTCATACCTTTGAAATTATCGACTATTTTATAGGGCCCCAACCAAGAAGGCGCCGTTTTATCTCCCTTCCTATCGGCCCTTCTAAGGTTGTAACCGAGTACAACATCCCCTTTTTTAAAGGCATATGACGTTTTATACCTTTTTTCGTATGATTTTTTTTGCACTTGTTGTGCCTTTAGGATATTCATACTGGCAAATTTGTATGCTTGACGAGCCATTGAGGCTACCGCGTCAGCATTAATACCCGATTCAGAGGGGACCTCTACCGCAACCTCTTTAGGCTCGGCAGCTATTTCCATGTCGCTCTTTAAAACTCGCCTGGCGTATCTAATAGATATAAAAAAGAAAATTGGTGTTATGACATGATTTGTTAATACCTATTAAACATCAAGAAAAAAGGTGCCATCTTCGTTGATCCCTGAACCGCGGTGTTCAGGGAATAGATCAAGCCAGGCAACGCTCTCTCCCAACGCTCACAGTTACCGTCCAGGACTTTAATGAGACTCGTCAATATAGTCCTGTTCATCCGCTCGACCAAACCATTGGCCTGGGGATGATAAGCTGTGGTTATCCTCTGATGTACACCTGCCATAGTGTACATCTCCTGGGTAAAAGAATTCACAAATTCCCTACCCTGGTCATTGATTACAGCCTATTAAAAATGGTTTATTATTACATCATATTTGCTTTATAATATACCTCGGGAAACCCATATTCAAAAAAATTTGTATAAGGTGATCCCCCACCTCTTGCATTGTATGGCTTTTCAATGCTCTAGCTACTACATGCTTTGTAAAGTAGTCAATGACTACTAGAAAGCAGCAATAACCTTCCGAACTGGGTCGCATGTTGTATAAATCCATCCCAACAAGTCGCCATGGTGATAAAGGGATGGATACAGGATGCAAGAGAGGGGTAGCCTTATCAATTTTTCCAGAGTGCTTTTGGCACATACTGCAACCATTGATATAGGCTGTCACATCCTCAGATAAATGTGGCCACCAATAGCTATTTATAATAAAATATTTAATTTGCTAACAATTAAACTAATACTTTTCAGTGATCTTGGTCCTTGTGCGATTGATGCCAAGATGTGACCCTAGGCTTTGTCCTACGATGGTTCCCTCAGTACCATTGTGATACAAACTAAGTAATTGTTTCTTTTCTTCGGGTTCTGTAACAACCCTAAACCACTTATCTAACAAAATAAAATATGCTTCATATTTAATACCTCTTTTTTGGCCACAAAATGTAGCTGCCCTCCTAACATACAACAAATTTTCTTCTAATTTGTATTTTTTTGTCTTTTCAAGGAAATAGAATTTTTGTCTATAGGTAAGGTTTGCTGAAATAGTCCCATTTTTCATATAATTTATAATCTCAATAAAACTATATTCCTCCATTCTATTAAATAAATGCTAAATTAATCAAAGTATAAATTAAGTAGTTTAATATTTATAATATTCATGGGCGTACGCAGGGGGGGGGGGGCAGGGGGGGGGGGCGGCTGCCCCCCCCCCCCCCTAATTTTAAAAATAAGATTTTTTCAATACAAAAACCCTCAAGAATAAAAAAAAATTTGTTTTGCCCCCCCCCCTAATTTTGCTCTGCCCCACCCTCACTAGGCTCTGCCCCACCCTAATGTGGCTCCCCCCCTCCAAATAGTCAAGACCTTTTTTTTTTTTTTTTTTTTGCTCTCAGTAAAATTTTTGGTAAGGAAAAATTTTGGATTTGGATAGTCGAGACCTTTTTTTTTTTTTTTTGCTCTCAGGAAAATTTTAGAAAAATTTTTTTTTTTAATCTGCCCCCCTCTAATTCAAAACCTGCGTACGCCCATGATAATATTAGGGACTTATAAGGCATACATCTAAAAAGATAAATAACAAACTTTTGCATTAGCTTTTATTTATAATCTTAGTAACTTACTTATAACAAAATACAAAAATTTCAACAATTATAAAGGCATACATCTAAAAAGATAAATAACAAACTTTTGCATTAGCTTATATTTATAATCTTAGGAACTTACTTATTACAAAATACAAAGTTTAATACAATTTCAACAATTATAGAAGCATACATCTAAAAAGGTAAATAACAAATTTTTGCATTAGCTTATATTTATAATCTTAGGAACTTACTTATTACAAAATACAAAGTTTAATACAATTTCAACAATTATAGAATCATACATCTAAAAAGGTAAATAACAAATTTTTGCATTAGCTTATATTTATAATCTTAGGAACTTACTTATTACAAAATACAAAGTTTACTACAATTTCAACAACTATAAAAGCATACATCTAAAAAGGTAAATAACAAACTTTTGCATTAGTTTATATTTATAATCTTAGGAACTTACTTATTATAGAATACAAAATTATATTGGTAAAAAAGTTTGCAAATTACGTGATCTCAAATGAATGTCATTACGTAAAATAAAATGTATGTTTTTCCGAAATTTGAACCAATCATGTTACTCAAAAAAATCACGTGATTGACAAAACAAGTACTTTTTTCGTGTTTTCAACGAATGTGGAGGCGTGATTGACGATTACGCGATCTTAAACGCTACGTCGTCTCATACGCTACACCGGTCTTTAATAAATTACGATGCATTTTCAAAGATTTTTTTACCAAATTCATTACCAAAGCCTGTTATTTTGATGCTATCAGTATCACTTGAAAATATTCATTACATAGTTTATCCAAAACAAGCATACCATACTAATATTTGAATTTTTTTATATTCTGTTATTGGCTTAAAAGTCCTAGCTCCAGCCTATATAAAATGATTAACAATTCTGCTATTGAATTTGATATTCGCCACTTAGAGATTGTCTCATGCGTGAAAAAATGGCAAAAGATCGTAAAACACTCAACGAGCCATCGCTCATTCTAAAATTTTTATCTATAGTAGCTTCCTGTTCGGCTACTTTTGGCAAAAAAGCATTAGCATTTTTTAAATCGATAGGAAACAGATCCCCCAAAGCTAAATACTCACCCAGCTTTACTTTACGCCAAAAAATCGGCATTTTGATAAACTTTTCACTAATTGCATTGGAAACTTTTAAATTACACTCGATTTCACTTATCGCGATAGGTTATTGGTGAAGTCTGTGGTGGGCCTGCTTTTCCATTTTGTGATGAGGGATTGATCTGTGAACAACCCCCTGATGCTGAATTAACGCAACGAAAAGGAATTTGTAAAGCCGGACGACCTAAGGTTTGTTATTAAGCTTTAAAAAATATTCAATTTTATTCTAAACTATAAATAAAACTAAAATTTTAAATTAATTTATACAATTTTAGAAAAGGGGTGAGACTTGTGGTCCTAGGCAGCAAGGCACTTAGAGTGGTCTCTATTGTGATCAAATGAGCCCTGGCAATGTAGGAGTTTGTAAAGCGAAGCAATCATGAACAGGCACGTCCTGGATTTAAAATTTATTTATTTTTATAAAGAAATATTAAAAAATATACGAAAATTTACACATAAATATTTTATGTCATCACCATTCTAATTGACCTCAATTTTACAATAAGTTTGTTGCTATTTAATGTAAAAAAATCAAGTTTATATAAATTTTAATTTAAAACGTGCGGCAAATTGCAAATAAATTACGTTGAATAAACAATCAAGATAATTGAGTATGCAACAAACGATTTCAGGATGTCACATAATATAAATTTCCTAAAGCTTATTTTGTTGATAATAATTTATTAGAATTAAAAAATTATAAAATGAAAAATTCACTTGTCTTACGGGTTTTGGGATTAATCCTTATTATTCGCATAATTGAGGAAGACTATAATAAGATTTATTCGCAAAATTAATCTTTAAAATTTTAGTATACGTTTCAATATGTCACAACCAAAGGGAGGGTCCTTAAAATTTATAGTAAATATGATATTTTAACCTATCACAAAATTTTTGTTATACAGTATATAATTACAAAAAAAACTAAATAAAACTATTGCATGCAATTGGTATTATACTGTTTGAGAATGATTTTATTCTAAATTCTGTAACAATCCATTTGTGGTTTGCTTGCCAGACGTTATTCAAACTGCTGCCAAAGTTTTTGATACACCAATATTGATGTTATTGAGTGTTTTATCTATTGGCTTAGCCAGCATAGGAATTAGAGGGGGGGGCAATAATGATTCAGGAAGGGGCAAAATGATAATTTTTCGGAAAGTTTAGTCACAATTTAAATAAATTAGAAAAAAAATTGGATTTGGAAGGGAGCAGCCACCCCTCCCTGCCTCCCTCTGGCTAAGCCCATGGTATTAACTTTAAGAAAATTTGATTTTTTAGTTACTTATGATACAAATTAAGCAGATCTGATTAATTTTTCCATATAAAAAATATTCGCATCTTAAAAACTGTAGCGTCCTCTCGTCTCCTGTCAAAAAATTGCATAAATTTAAATACTATAGAAAAAATAAGGTGGTTGCTTAGCACAAAAACAGCCAGGCCTCAAGGGCGGAGCCTCTTGCCGTGTTTTAAAGGACCAAATTTTATCATTATATATAAGTAGAGGTCAAGTTAATTTCTTCAAAGGGAAATACCTTGTAATAATCCTAGTTTATTAAGGCTAAGTTTAACAAATAAAATTAGAAAAAGATATTTTAAATACACAGCTAAAATAATTTTCCATTAAATCTTATGAAGTCACTAAATTTTAAAACCAAAGATTGAAATATAAATGTTTAGTGTTTTAATGAATTATCTCAGGCGATTAAATATTACGGAAAATGCTGTTCCTAAAACAAAAATTTTTTACCATTGATAACATTCCTGATAAATTGTTAAGGAGTAAAACAATAATAATATTTTACAATTTGTTTTCATCATATGCACTCCAGTGTTGTAAAAACGGCTGGGTTTTGTTTGGTCGACCTTTGGCTCTAGTCGATTAACATAAACACACCAAAGGATCGACCAAAAAATCTTTCGTATGTTTATGCGCTGTGGTCTATGTCGACCATGCAAAACACAGCCGTTTGTACAACGCTATGCAATACTAACATAGATTCACATCTAATAATATATTGTTTTTTAAAGTATTGTAAGTTATATTGGTAATAAAGATTCAATAAATTAATAATTTTCTTTATTACAGAGTGTCTTCATTATCGTGCCCTTGCCTAAGGCAAAATCCAAAATGTAAGACCGCCCGGCCCGAAGATTGCAAAGGAGGCCTAGTGCTGGATGGTTGTGGGTGTTGTGAAGTTTGTGGAAGGGTATCAAAATAAAATATAGCATTTATCCTTTATCTCTCTCACTCCTTTGTGATTTCCAACAAAAAAGCACTCATTACTATAAATAAAACTTGATTTTAAAATTAAATTAAATTTTGATTATAATAGATTTTGGGTGAAGATTGTGAACCTGGCAATATAAAATGTGAAGCAGATCTGCTTTGTAACTTGATTAGGAATGGTACTTATATATGCATGGACACAAGGTTTAATATTAAAATTAAAAGTTATACCAATTTACTTTAATTTTATAAATATAATTATTTTTTGCAATTTAGAATTAGGGAGAAATTTATGGTTTAAAATCTGGGCAATGCCATAGCGGATTCCAGTGTGCTTTGGAATTTTGTAAAAGCCCAAAATTACCTATTATATAAAAACAATCTAGATTAAATTATAATCACGAAAGTGATTTAAATGTTTTATCTTTTACCAAATATTTTTGTTATATTTATTTAGTGTTGTCTTAGTATTAATAAAATCATACGGTAATTTCTCATCGGGACCAGACAAGACAGAGATTTTTCGAGGAGTCGAGGCGAGATCGACCGACACCTATTCGTTAATTGTATGTATGAACCCATTTATAAGCATCAATGGGCGATTATATAGACATTTTTCGAATAAACAATGGTAGTTTAATTAAAAAAAGGCCGCCTAGACGCAGGTCTAGCCAAAAATAATAAAAGAATTTCTGAAAGGGGTTGGGCACGGGTGAATAAATTTTTTTAGCCAATAACACATTTTCATAGTTGTATTAAGAGAAGCCCTATTAATGTAAGCTTTTGTAAAGAGAGAAATAATCAGTTGATATAAACAGACAAATGGACGCCCTAGCCTCAAACAAAATTTCAGTTAGAATACAAAATTAAAAAAAACTTTATAATTTTAGTTTGTATTTTTCGACACCAAATATTATGCACTATCTAGGCCCATAGACTAAATAGACTGCTCACCAACGCACAAATTGTGTATCCTTTTTCCCACCATTTTGATGTGAACATGGTAAAGTGATGATCATATAGAAATTAGTAACTTAAAAAGTTAAATAAAAAAATGACTAGCCTATAATTATAATCAAGAAAAAAAATCGATTTTAATCTCACTTTGGCCAATGGTCATTTTTTCATTGGTCAGTAGCCAGCATACGTCCAAAAAGTCATATTATCAATGGTATTAACAAGAACAATATATTAATTAAATAATAAAAAATAAAAAAAGTTGGCCCTCACCGGGATTCGAACCCACATCAGTAGAGGCATAAGCCTTTGTAGAGGCACAGGGACCCATATCAGTAGAGGCATAGGCCCTTCTACGGGAGGGCATAGGGTAATTATCAATGTTAACCTAAATACCAATTCAAAAACGAAAAAAAAAATCGAATCACAATTTGGCCAATGGTAATTTTTTTCCATTGGTCAGCAGCCAGCGGACGGCCAAAAAGCCATATTATCAATGGTATTAACAAGAACAATATATTAATTTAATTTAAAAAAATTTTTTTGGCCCTCTCCGGGTAACGAACCAGCAATTCAGAACGTTGGATGGACGGACAACGGACGGACAACAAAAAGCGAGCCCATAAATTGCATAGCATAGTTTTAATTGCTGAACTCAATATATAAATGTTTAAAATATAAATATTAGAAAAGATTATAAAATAATTTTGTTTCCAAACTTATGAATATAGGGTGACTGATGGGGGGGGGGGTGTGTGGATCCATAGAGAAAATAAAATTTTGACTTAGATTTCATTCATTAATATTTTATTATTATAAGAAGGTATTAGCAGATAAAAATTTGCTAAATACGTTTAATTTAAAATTATTACATAGCGGGGGTAAATATGAGTCTCCCAGCGTAGATACGACGCTTTAAAAACTATAGTTAGAATTGTTTTTTTGAAAAAAAAATTTGCAGATGTTATTTTGGTATAAAATTAATAAAAAATCTTGAATATCAAGTTTTTTCATATAGGGGTTTTATGTTCAGGGTTTACTGGGTTAAATAAAAAAAATGATTAACAATTCTGCTATTGAATTTGATATTCGCCACTTATAGATTGTCTCATGCATAAAAAATGGCAAAAAAGTGGGAACGCTTCACGATTTTGCGTGTCATCCTTGCGCAGGGGCCATGCTAATCTTCTCTGTATCGTTCCAATTTTATTATATGCACCACCGAAGTAGTACATTTATACATTGTATACGATCTCTATATATAATGCTTAAAATTTTAAAATTTTTATTCTTCTCCATGAAAATAGTAATAGTTTAAAGAAGATTAAAATTAATATCTCACATAAGAGTTTTAATTATATCGCAGATAATATTCCACGATATTTGTTTGGTTTAAATTTGATTAAGTAATAAAGCCTATAACGCATACCACCCAATACATTTGACAAACGTTTATAGCGCCATCTATAATTTGTTTTCTTTTTAAATAAATCCTCTTTTGTTTAATAACGCTGCTGGACTCCCAATTGTCTAAGCAGTAGCGTGGCTAGGAACTCCGAGAGGGAAAAGTCCCACCCTAACCCCGCCCCCCCCCCCCCAAAAAAAAAAATCTAGGCTTCTTTGGTCCCCTCAAGCATTATTTCAATTTTTAAATTTAACAAGTACACTTTTTTTAAATTAAATTTTTTACTTTTCAGTTTCATTTGTCATAAACGCAGTAGGATAAAAGATTACAGGCAATTTAAAGCTTAACCTGAACCCGTTACCTTTAAAATAACTTTAATCAAATAGGTATGGTAGATGTTTTTATATTAATTAACTAATTTATTCTATTTAATAAAGTGGGGAAAAGAGTAGTTCCAAAATGCTGAAGGTGTCTATTGCTTTAATTCATTTGTTTTAAATTATGAGTAGAAAACGAAGAGATTTGGTGCCTTCGTATAACTTTTATTAATGAATGTTTAATTTCGCAAGTGTTACTTAATAAATTGAATTCCAACTTTTCAGTGTTTTTTTCGAAAATTGAACATTACCAATTAAATTTTTTTGGATAGTTATGCTTAGTGTATAGGGCGAATAATTTATTTTTTTAAATATATAAGGCACATCAAAATCAATTCACTGATTAAGTCTGTCCTTAAAAAGGCCAATCTTTCATCGCTCTTAGAGCCTTCTGACCCTTTGTTGAAAGGAAGAATGCGGCCTGATGGCGCAACATGGTCTTCACATGTATAGACATTTTAGACCCCTTCAAGCAATATTATAATGCTCTAACTTACATTTACACTCCCATTGTCGCCTCCTGCTCAAAGACTTTCGGATCAAACGCGATTAACTTTTTTCAAAAAATCGGCAGACGTTGTCCAATTTTCATACACTCCTAACTTTTTCCTTAAACAAATTAACATCCTAATTGCCAAATACAATTTTAAATCCTGGCCGATAGCTGGCCGCTTCTCAAAGATGATCCCTGCCCTCGAGCTTCAATTTATATATATATATTATTCGTTTTTATATATTGTGCCTATTTTTATAATGCATATAACTTCTAATAAATAAATAGTATTAAAAGCAAATTATTTTTTATATCTTAGCTGATCACTATGTAGGATTAATCCTCATAATGAAAGTTATAAAATAGTTGAACCGCTGCTCAGTGAAATGGACGCAACTAAATTCAATGACTTAACTTCAGCACAATATTTTGTTGCAGATATTGCCCTAGATGACATTGTAGATTTCTTTTCAAAATCGGATAAAGACGCAACGAGTTGCTAGTTTAGAGGGACGAATTTAGATTACAAATAATTCAAAGGACCAATTTTAAATAATAAATTGATCCATACTTGCCTTAAATCACATTATAGTTAGTTTTATTACATTTATTATATATAATAAATTGTATTAATTAAACCCCGTTTTAAGTTGTCGAGAGATTTCTGATAAAATTCCAGCTAATTTAAGATTACAATTTTGAGAGCTTAGGTTTGTTTTGGTCTTGGCTAGATGTTTTTGAGGATTGTGGCAGCATCAAATAGTTACACCGTTTAAATTTTATAATTTTACCAGTTGTAAAATGCAACACAAACCTAAAAATTTTCAAAATAAAATTATGACTCTTGTATTATGACAGCCATTTAAAACTTCGGTTTTTTTAAGAATATAATATTTTGGTTCGACTTAATCCATTATGCCATTTTTTAAAAGTGTGGACACCCCTAGCCCTCTTAAAAACATTCGGGCACCAGCAAATGTTATTTTTCATGCGAGAACAATTAATTTATAATCTTCCAAATTTTAAAAACCTAAATAGCTAACCCCTATCGCAAAAAAGTTAACAACATTTTAGATCATATCAAAAATTTATTGTAAAACAATTTGAGCGGCAACAAGCTTTTTTCGGCTCGATCCCATTTACCCGGGGGTTGGAGGAGTAAGTGTCGAAAATTGAAATTACAATTTTGCGCTTTAGTTAAAAAATTATCGACGATATACAGAGATATAAATAGGGATGAAATAGTATGTGGAACATTGGTTTTTTGCAGATCTCGCGCTTTTATGTAATGTCCATTGGCTTGTCCACACAAATCGTATAATATCGCGTCGGTAGCTTCGGAAGTTTTTGTTGGTGATTCGTTAAATTTCGTAGATTTTGATATCCAATCCATTAGTTCTTGGTGTGACACCTTGTGCTAGATACGACGATTATATTTTAGAAATTATATAAGGGTATAAATTTATACGTTAGAAAAATTCAAAAAATCGCAAAATAATTCCAGATTAACTACTTAATATAGTCAACAATAATCGGCTCCTGTAAGGTCGATATTGCAAAAAATATTTTTGTATAGTTTGAACATCTAAATTTAAACACATCCTAAAATTGGGTGCGCTATTTGGAAATGTTCAAACATAATATAAATAAGCAGATCTCTTTGCACACACTCAAAAGATTTAAGCTCTCTAAATAAAAAAGGGACCTAGTAGAGTCAAACAGAATTCGAGAAGTGTATCTGATTTAAAGATATTAAAGGTTTTGTTTGGTTTACATGAACGTAGCCAGGGGGAGGCAGTGAGGAGCGGCTGCCCCCCTCTAAGTCCAAATATTCTCTGAAATCTAATATAATTATGGCAAAAATTCAGGAAAATTATCACTTCCCCCCTCCCCCATCTAATTCCGGTCGATTACTTTAATCATGATATCATTGGGTACGTAAATCCTCCGTTTTTGGGCGTGGAAAGGAATGGCTCTAATGAAATTGACTAGTCCCATCGCCTTACCCGCGTGACTCGCCACGTGATCTAGCTTGCTATCTTTCATACCTGCAAACATAAATGATGCCCCATGAGCTTTAATTTATATATTATCGAGTAGCCTAGTAGTAAAATAAATGTATTTTACATAATCAAAGTGCTTCCGCTAATAACCTTAGCTGTAGATAGAGCCCTGCAAAATAAATATTTCCGAGCCCAACGTTTCATTTTTTAACTTGCATATAAATGTAAAATGAAGAGTAAAGAATCAAATTTTACTGAATACAATTATAATTATTTTAACGTAAAATTTAAATAATAATGGCTGTAAAATAAATAAACTTTTTGAGGTATTTTATTTTTAAAGTTCTAATAGCTAACAAGAATATATATATCGTAAGAAAAAAATTTGCAATTTAGATCAAAAAATTATTATGGACAAATGGGAGGGACTGGAGTTCATAAACCAAATTATGTAAGCTGTACAAAGATATTTATTATTGAGTTAAAAATATTAAATCATTTTATATATATTAAGTTGGCTTCAGTTAAGGCAAAGGTATGCAGAGATGAATACTAGCTCATTTAAGTATAAAGAAGTTATACATTTTAGACAATCCAGATTAAAAATAATAATAATTTTTGTGAATTGAGTGCAAAATTTGGCATTAGGTTTTATAAACAAGATCCCATTTTAACTGAACTTTTTAGTTAGCTCAGAATGACCTATAAAACTAAAAAATGAAAGTGGTATATCCTTGAAGAGCATAAAAGATAATCACATCAATAATAAAACCCATAATATCAAGAGCTGCATAAAGGACTGTCGAATTTGTATCATCCAGGTAGTTTTCCAAAGCTGCTATTGTCGAAAATGGTACGTGATTTACTGTTTCTTTGCGAGCATCAATCATTTTTTTAAACCACAACTTGTTAATTTTGTGTTCCTGAACAACCTATGTACAATGCACATGTTCTTAAATACCCATAATTTTGTGATTAGTTACTAAAAGTCAATATTACCTCTAGTAAACACATTTTATAGGAAAACAAAAAATATTCATTCACTATTCGTTAGAATTAATAGCAAATTAAAAAAACTGTTATATTCTCAATCCTTAAAATATTTTGTGTCTCTCTAATTCATATCATGTCGCTTCCCACTTTAACAAACAATAAATAAATTCAAAATTGTAATTAAAATAAACAAAAGTAAATTACAATTTTACATGAGATAGACATTGAGCAATTGGATTGTTAGAAATAGATTTAAAAGTGTAAATATCATCCAGAATATTGTTCCAGTATAAAAATCTCATCATTGCTGTTTCTTTTATTGTAGCTTGTTCAAGTACCTTGAAATATTATTTAATTTAAAAGATAAATCATATAAATATAAGAATAATGGAAAAAAGCTAGTTTGGGTTCTAAAACAAAAGTTTATATCTATGAAAGGAAAAGACAATAAGACAAAAATTAAGAGATCAGCCTCTTAGTGTCAACCAAAGAGGGTAAATCAGGTAATTAACTTCAATGCCATTTGTTTAAAAATGAGTCATTTATCAAAAAAAAATATACATTTAATGCCTAAAATTTATTTATGCCAAATTTTATATTATGCCAATAAACAATTACCTGACTTAATTCAACATTAAATGCTTTGATAACAAATAAAGACGTTTTAATTGATTTAGGGGCCAATAATGTGCAAATGTAGTTTTCATAATCTGATTGTCTAATTGTTCTTATATAATTAAATGCATATGTGACTTACTTCACAATATTTACACAAACATTTAGAGTGTCTCTCAATGTTCTCATTAAAGTTAAAGCCAGCTGATTATTGCGGCCTTTCGAATCCCATTCATAATGCCAATCATCCACAATGCCAATGACTGTATTATTTTTAAGTAATAGCTCATTATACAGTTAATTCTATTATAATGATTATATTATATCCATGTGTCATTATTGTACTTATAATATTCCCTAACCCTAGCCCTAACACTATCCCCTAACCCTAACCCTAACCCTACCCCTTAATTTTGATTGGTTAAGCCATTGGCGGTCTAAAGCATTGGCATTATGGACGATTGGCATTGTGAACAGAAGCGGGCCTTTCAACTCAACGCAAATTTCGTTGAATTATATAATCGTTGGTGATTATGATGCTACATGCAAAGAATTTTAGCTTTTACTCTTATCTCAATTTATAGGCCCAGTAAATGGACAGAACGATATGGCTGTATGGTGACTTTTGCATAGCATTCTGGCTGATTCAAAAAAATCATAAAGGCTTACAAACTTTAATTAGATGCTATTCCAAGACCAAAATATGTCAAAAATTGTAATTTTACCGGAGGCCATTTCTAGCATTACCCGGATATTTCTTGCCAATTCTTTTATTTTATTATTAAGTTAATAAAAATGACCATATCTAAAAAGGGGCAAAGAAATGGCTTTACACTTGGCACCTTTCGTTTAATGTATACCCTTTCCCTCTTGATCAGTATTGTTATTATTATAGCTATTCATCATTAAATATAATTCTATGCTATCGTTTTTTATCCATATAAATGGAAACTCAATAACTCAATTATGCTAACTCTTTTTTTAATATAACACATACTTTTCTAAAATTATTTTAATTGGACAAAAAAGAAAAACCAAAATTATTATTGTACAATCACCCCAAATTGGTATGGTTAATATATGTTGTATGTGTTTCCCCTCTCTCCCCCTCTCTCTGTAAGATGCCGCATGCTAACGCCAGCTGCGCTAGCAAGGCAAGCCAGCATTAATGGGATCGTTGTACTGTAACCCCACAATATATATTGATCTTCCCAAATCGCGTATCGAAAAACGCTTTTGCATTATATATATTTATTCTGTTTTATTCTGATGTTAGCATTTGCGCGGTTCTAAAATTCGTTTATATTAAAAGTTGTAAGTAAAGTTGTATATGCCTTTTAATCAGTTTGGTTTAATAATAATAATTGACATTAAAATATTTTATCAATTGTCAATAATGGTGTCAGCATAAATGATACTAATTTTGATTTTAAAAGAATATTATATGAATTAAGGGTGTAAAATAATAATGCTAATGTATAAATTTAATTTTATATTTTTGGATTACACAAATTAATATATTTTAAAATTTAAATATAGTAAAAGAATCTATTTTAATATTTGTGATAACTTAAATTAGGGGTACCAAGCGTATAGCAATATTTTTAAATCCGATTAATTAGTTCATAGGTCTCATTAGAATCGCGCGAAGGTAAACATTTTTTATTATTCATGTTTTATTCCTTCATTCTTTTCGCCTTTTTTTTGTTGCATGGAATCGCTGTTATATATTTATGAATATGATTGACGCGCATGTGAACGTCAATCGTCGTCGTCATTGTTCTTGATTGATCAGCTGGTACCGGACAGTGTGATATTGGAGCGCCAAAGGTATGTAATTCCGGTGCGGGGGACGTTATTGCGATTTTGAAAATTCTGTCGGTACCTTCTTGATGATCGGAATATGGCGGGTGGACAAAATGACGCGATGGTACGTAACGTTATGCATGAAAGTTGCCTTCCAAGGCAGTGTGGTCAATATGTGCTGAAGGGTAATGCCGGTGCATAGCCCGAAGGAATTCTGTCGGTACAGAGCAGAGCGTGTACGACGATGATCCCGGTATGAAGTTTAGTATTATTGCATGCGCGCACGTTTAACCCAGATGCGAATTTATTTTCGGAGGCTTTATGCCTATAATGACCTGTTTTTGGCTATATGCCGTATCACCTTTAAGTAGTTTTGATGAGGTCAGATTTCCTGAATAGGCAAATATTTTTGCTCGTTGCGCATGGTGTGATTCATACATTTGGTTGGTTACCGGAACGTCGCACGTTGTTTTATGAGAGGTTATACCACCGTAGTCAGGTCCAAGGTTACCGTTATGGAGTTCATAGCTCCCAGGTGATTATGGTAGGCGGAGTTGCATTTTATGCAAGATACGCCTGAGTACAAGTTTTTTACGCTTAGTGATGTCGCTGGTGCCCGTGTCGACGCTAATAGCTGATGTGTGGTATAGCGACATCACCAATAATTTAATATTCGTACTCTTATGGTCGAGAGGCTAGCAGCTCTCATTGGGGAGCGACCTAAACGACTTAGGGTGGCGAAGTTGTTTCTGTATCGCTCTCTTGGGGGAAAGCAACAAAATTACTTTAAGTTGCGTGAAACAAAACATTGGGTAGAGTATCCTGAACCCAACGACGCCTAGATATATGTGGTCAATCGTTAGCCATCGATGTGACGTTACCTTACAACAACCCCCCCCTAGCAAGCTCGATGGGGAAGTACAATTTATGGCGAAACAAAATCGGAAAGACCGAGCCAGATATCGTTCAAACGTTCCTTACAGTTCGATACGTACGCCCGAACAAGGCACAAAACAAAAACGTATGCGGTCAGAAATTCAGGTCCAACGACCGTGCTGAGAGAGGTCAACACTTTGGTCGGAGGAGGGTATCTTGAAGGGTATGGTGTTGTGGATGCTTCCCCCTGTCCCCTCTCTCCTTCTCTCTCTGTAAGATGCCACGTGCTAACGCCAGCTCCGCTAGCAAGGCAAACGAGCATTAATGGGATCGTTGTACCGTAAATTTAAATTCTTTCATAATACAATCCATTTTAAACAAATTATTACTTTCAGACACCCTTCTTTAGCCAATTTTTAATTACATTATGTACTTTATCTTTTATAAATAAAGGTAAGCGTCTAGCAGTATGGCGTTTAAGTTGACTCTAAATAAGATAACTTTTATTTACGCAGCCTAAATTATTCTCAAAATTTAGCCACTAACAATTTATGCAATTGCTCTCTGGTCGACTGATTCATCATCTGAGTATTTAATCGAAAAAATCCTGCACTGCAAATTAGCGATATAAAGGGGTATTTCATGGCTTGTGGACGTTTTGTCCCAGCCTTGTGAATTATCGAGGAATTCTGATGCCACGATGGAACAAGCTTTTAAGTTACAAATTTTTTCTGCGTTATTGGGGTTATAAGTTTTTTCAAATTTGATTAAGCAATTAATTATATCAAGGGTCAATAATTATTAGCGGGTGATGTATTCGATGCATTAAAAGATATTCTGTTCTCGCGGCTCCCCTTAACTTTACGTTGTGCTTTTGATGGTATTAGTTATCATGCTTAGACTGCCTATCAGCAGCAGCTGCGTTCACATGATAAATGCGGTATCAAGTCAAGCGCAAGAGGCCAAATGACAAAATATCTATGAGAACTCCTATTCTCTGATCTTTTTTTCAATCAATCGGAAGGCGGCTTCACTTTAGCGTTTATTCTAAATTTTCAAATGAGACATGTAGATCTACTATGGATCAATCTTAAGCGTAATTATGCTAACATTCCACATAAAAGTAACATTTTTATTTTTTATATTTACAAACATATTTAGTGCCTATTTAAAAAATGAATGGATCAAGTACAATATATTACCTAACTGCATTACGATGGAAAATCAATGAACTGGAATTTAAAAATCTTCAGGATGAATTTTTAAAACAGTACCTACGATTTAAATAAAGATGGAAAAATGGAGATAGGAGAGGTGATTAATAATCTACTTATTAACAAGTAAAATTTTAGGTAGCCAAATTATTATTACCCGAAGAAATTTTTTTACCCATTATAAGATACGAAGAACCAATGGTGGATGGTTACGATTTTATTAAAGTATAATTAAAAGCCAAATTACCTAAATCGGTGAATAAATTAAATAGGCGTGGATTAAACATGCTGGGAATAAAAATGTTTTACCTTTCGATGAAGTTATGGTAAGAATAAAGCATAATCATAGTGTTTTTTAAAAACTCTATGTTTTAGAATAATGAATCGCGCTATTACAAAAGAAAAGTTGGAGGAGTATACCGCTTCGTTGGTATAAAATTGCTAACTGTGTTTATAACAAAATTAAAATCATTAATTTAGATATCTTTATATAATAGAAATCAAGATGGTATTCTGAGTTTTAAAGAAATGTCGAGGTTGACTTATAGAAATTCTATTGATAATAAACTCTATTTTTAGAATTATCTCCCCGGAAGATATTTATTTGCTAAAGTTTAAAGTATCCAAATATTATATGTTCCTAAAATATGTTTTCAAGGATGAATACGTGCTGAGCTACAAAACTTTTAACACTATATTTGATCATTATGTATGACAAAGTAAATATATAATGAAAATTTTAATACTGAAATTGCAGGATAAAAATGAGATCATATCTGGGAGCGAATAATAGCATTCAATAGGGGCATACTATTCACTGTAAATGTATATTTTAATTTGACCCAGATCATTGCTTTATAACATGATTGTTATAGATTGATGCAACAGAAAGTGCCATAGAAATAGAGAAATTCCGAAAATTGATGCTAAAATTATGTGATAAAAACAAAGATGGTATGTTTCAAAGGGAAGAAATGGCATTGTGGCTTGGAGTACGCTTGCCAGAAAATTAGTTATAACTATAACATATTAAATTCAAATCTTTCCTGTTATTTTTTGATGCCAAATTGGATAAATTGTTATTAACATTTTTGAGATACAGAATTATTTCAAAATATGTAAATCTATATAAAGTTTAGTGCCTCTTAGTTTGATCAATAATGCTGTATTGTATGGAAAGAACACAAAAAATCTTCATAAATTTAACTTTGATATGACGTTTTCAATAATTTGGGCCATCTTAATTGCTCCTGCAATTCCAATTTCAACCACATCGTTATGAGTAATATTCTGCTGACTAAACTTTACAGCGCCATTTTCTCCAAAAGAATCATTTTGATTATAATCCGCATCATGGTGAATATTTTGGTAATAATTCATGCGGGACGCAATCAGGCTCAAGGCGCAAACTTTGATTCCACAATGATTAGCAACTACAACTTCTGGGGCCGTGCTCATACCTTCATAATTATAATTAAATCTAGAGTCCCTATATAAGCGCATACGATTTTTACAAACGCTTAATTAATACCAAATTTGCATGTTTCCTATTTAAGATTTTATAAGTTGCATAAAAAACTAGAGAAAAATTTAAATTACTATTATTGTGATAGCGTGATAATGATAATTTGTTAATATACCAACTTGAAAATTCTTTTATTATAAAATTAAAACATTACCCACTAAATCTCCTCCATTTAAGTGAACCATTTTGCCTTCGGCTCTAGTTTGATAACTGGGCCCACAAAACATGCAAAATACTCCTTCGTAACACGGCAGCCCCAAATCTTTTATAGCGCGGGCGCATAATTTCCTCAGTTCCATATTGTACCCATCGAATAAGTGGGGAAATCGTGGACCCCATCTATATATAAAATTGTTTATTGTTGTATCATTACGATCAAACTCTTACATAGTAACATAAAGGTTGGGTTGAAAATTGTAAAGTAAACTATATAATGTGGTGTTTAAAGTTTTCGTATATTAATTGCTATGCAATTTATGGGCTCGTTTTTTGTTGTCCGTCCGTCCGTCGTCCACCAAGTTATTGGCGCCAGCTTTATGACCTTGAGGTCTTGAGTTCAATCCCGGGAGAGGTCGATTTTTTTAATTTTTTTTAAAATTAAATTAATATTTTGTTCTTGTTAATACCATTGATAATATGAATTTTTGACCGTCCGCTGGCTACTGACCAATAAAATATATTGATTTTCTTCATTTTCTTTATAAATAACATAAAAACTTCTACAATTTTAATACCAGCAGGGTGTGAGTGGTTATAGCGCACCGCTTGTGACCTGGAGGCTCGTGTTCAATCCCAGGAGAGGACGAATTTATTTTTTATTTTTTTTTCAATTAAATTAATATTTTGTTCTTGTTAATACCCTTGATAATATGAATTTTTGACCGTCCGCTTGCTACTGACCAATGAAAAGATGACCATTGGCCAAATAAATCGAAATTTTATTTTTTTCGTTTTTGAATTGGGTATATTAGGTTAACATTGATAATTACCCTATGCCCTTTCCTACAAGGGCTTACGCCTCTACTGATATGGGTCCCTGTGCCCCTACAAAAGCCTATGCCTCTACTGATGTGGATTCAAATCCCGGCGAGGGCAAATTTTTTTATTTTTTAAATTAATATATTGTTCTTGTTAATACCATTTAACTTTTTAAATATTTGTATAAATTAATAATTAACTAAAATTTTGCATTTAATACCCCCCTATGGGCATTCTCGCCCCTTCCCACCCCTCTCGCCCATAAATTGCATAGCAAATATGCTACGTTTATACGGAGTATAGATGAGTCGTCCCCCCTTCCCTTCCCCTCCTCCCCTTCCCCTTCCCTTCTCCCCCTTCCCACGAGGGCCGAAGGCCCGAGTTTTATAATTTAATAAGGATCAAAAATTGCGTGTCTAAAACTATGCAAAATTGCTAAAAGCTACTTGAGATGCTAATTCTGCGTTCTAATCTATATTACAAATTATGTAAATTACCTTTCGTCGTTTTCCCCTACTAGTGGATTAAATCCTGCAACTCCCGGCATACTAATGTGATCTTTGATTATGACAATATCACCGAGGCCATAATCTGGATTGACTGCACCACAGCAATTTGTTATAAACAATGTTTTAACTCCTAAAATTTTCATAACGCGCACTGATAGAGTTACCTAATAATTCAGACAATATTTTTCAAAAAAGAAATTTACAATACTTTCCACATAGGGTAACCTTCGTAAAAATGACATCTTCCCTCAAAGCATATTATATGTTGATTTGATTTTTGGCCGATAATAATAGAATTAAAGTGACCTTCAACTGTTTAACAAAAATTTTAGTGTATAGCTTTAATATTAGATAGTCACTAGTAATGATATAATTAAAAATACCTAATTATTAATAATTTATTTCCCAAAAACGTTTGTAATAATTTAGTGAAAATTTAAATTTTAATATTATTCATTAAAATATCGATATGGTTTTAATATACAATCATTAAAGGTATAATTGTTAAAAGAATTTTTTGCCTAAATAGGATTCTGAATTAAAAATGACAATATAGCAACCTTTGCTTTTAGGGAGGTCGGGAATTTCATCATAAGGTATGACTATTTTGCCATTTTTCTCGACAATTCCCGATAAGGGATATAATCCGGATCCACATATTATTCCTATAGATGGATTAAAATTAGAATTGCTTTTTTGCTTTATAATATTTGCAATCCTTTCTGCATGTTGATAGACTACGTTATAATCGGCCGCTCGATCAAAGCTATATATTTAAAACATTTTAGTAACCAATTTGAATATTGATACTCATTTAAAAGAGCTTGGGTCATTTCAAGTGATTTAAATAATAAACAACAAATTTAGTAGCCTGTGTTGAGATGGCCACAAATAAATTAAAAAAAAATAAAACAACCAGTAACGATTTGAAAACTCACACTAGTGTAAAAATTTTCTCATCAATTATGAGAAAAGTTAGATCTGTCAAAGTTTAAAACATAAGAAAACACTAACGTGATATATAAACAAATGTGCTGTGGGAGTGTTGCAAAAAAACAAAATCCCTAAGATTTAGGTTAAGATAACATGAGCCTGTAATGTATCTCATTATGATAATTAATCTTTCCGGATTTTACCTGACACCATTGATAGTCTGTTGGCGCAAATCCGCTACATATTTATGAGGCTATTTACTCAAAGAAATTAATTTATTACATAGGTTTACCCTGAAATGCATTTTCCCATAAACAACGGTGCACGGTTAGTAATTTATTAAGGGATTTTATTTTAAGTTAAAATATAGCAATAAAGTGATTTTGATCTTCTTCTAAAAATTAAGGCTTTACATTTACACAATCCAATTTTTCTACAGGCGTATACTAAAATTTAAAGGGAAACAAATATCGTAAATAAATGGAATACACCATTACCAAGATCTTTGTTTAGGGAGGGGTTAAAAGATATCATGCTCTTAAACATTGTTTTTTATCATGAAAAAGGATCCAGGGGAACAGAAGATTTTATCAAATATGATGGAATATTGCTATAACCATGGGGCAGTTCTCCGCACATTTTTGCTACGTTTAGAGACCCATTTAATAAATAGACACAAAGTGCTTAAATCAAAATATATAGAGAGTTTTGATTTTTTCATATTTATTTAAACCCAAAACTACATTTTTTGCAACGATTCATATTGTGTTAAATATATTTTATACATAATATTAAAAATAATACAAAGAACAAGTCAATTTCAATTTAGTTGCAAGCCATTCAAGTCCAGGAAGTATCTACTAATTAAGCCTTAACAACCTGCTTCATTTGCGCAGGGAGGGGGTGGTTTTCGGGTTAAAACCCCTCCCATGATTTTCAATTTATTAATTGCTATGCAATTTATGGGCTCGTTTTTTGTTGTCCGTCCGTTGTCCGTCCGTCTGTCTGTCCGTCCGTTACCCTCCTATCTATTTGCATTGGGTATATTAGGTTATCGATTTTTTAAATTAATGCATGAGAAAGAGGTGCCCCACCCCTCATCTCTATCTCCCTCGCTGTGTTATTTTTTAAATTAATGCATAAGAGGTACCCCACCCCTCATCTCTATCTCCCTCGGTGTTTTATATATAAGATTTGTTAAATTATCTATTATATAATAAACATAAATAAAAGTTGTTTACTTTTAATGCTATGCAATTTAACTAGTTATATAATAAACATGAATAAAAGTTGTTTACTTTTTAATTGCTATGCAATTTAACTAGTTTTGGGGTTAGAATCCCGGAGTTTTTTTGACTCTTATGATTGTTCTTGTTACTATCATTGATAATAAGAATTTTTGGCCGTCCGCTGGCTGCTGACCAATGAAAAAAATGACCATTGGCCAAAATGTGAATCGAAATTATTTTTTTCGTTTTTTTTGACTATTATGATTGTTCCTGTTTCTACCATTGCTATTATGACTTTTTGGCCGACCGCTGGCTGCTGCCAATGTTATATAATAAACATAAATAAAAGTTGTTTACTTTTAATTGCTATGCAATTTAACTAGTTTTTGGGTTAGAATCCCGGAGTTTTTTTGACTCTTATGATTGTTCTTGTTACTATCATTGATAATAAGACTTTTTGGCCGTCCGTTGGCTGCTGACCAATGAAAAAAATGACCATTGGCCAAAATGTGAATCTGAGTTTATTTTTTCGTTTTTTTTTTGACTATTATGATTGTTCCTGTTACTACCATTGCTATTATGACTTTTTGGCCGTCCGCTGGCTCCTGACCGATGGAAAAAATGACCATTGGCCAAAATGTGAATCGAAATTATTTTTTTCGTTTTTTTTGACTATTATGATTGTTCCTGTTCCTACCATTGCTATTATGACTTTTTGGCCGTCCGCTGGCTGCTGTCCAATGGAATAAAATGACCATTGGCCAAAATGTGATTCAAAAACTTTTTTTTCGTTTTTTTTGACTATTATGAATTTATATCCACTTTTACCGTGTCCTGGCTGCTGACCAATGGAAAAAAATGACCATTGGCCAAAATGTGATTCAAAATTTTTTGTTTTTGTTTTTTTTACTCTTATGAATTTATATCCACTTTTACCGTGTGCTGGCTGCTGACCAATGGAAAAAAATGACCATTGGCCAAAGTGAGCATCAAAAATTTTTTTTCCGTTTTTTTGGCTATCATTGACTTATAGAGTATCTGTTGGTACTGACCAATAGAGAAAAAGTGACCATTGGCCAAATTTTTGATTTTTTTAATTAAAAATTGTTCAAATTCAACAAAAAATATCTCCCAACAATTCTGCAAATTCTTAACATTGTGTTGTTTTATAATATAATGTTTGTTAGACCCATAATCACTAAAGGCCATAAAAACTAATGTAATACGCAACTAGATGCAAACACTAAATCTAACCCTAACCCTTGCCTATATTACATTTTGCCTATATTACATTTTGCCTATAATGGAAAATTTGTATAAATAATTAATTAATCATTAGGCATTTAATACCCCCCTATAGGCATTCTCGCCCCTTCCCACCTTTCTCGCCCATAAATTGCATAGCAAATATGATACATTTATACGAAGTACAGATGAGTCGTCCCCCTTTCCCTTCCCCTCTTCCCTTCCCTTCTCCCCCTTCCCACGAGGGCCGAAGGCCCGAGTTTCTATATATTTATATTGTATATTTAATAAAAATAAATATTTGTTGAAATTTTACTTTTAGTATTATATTATTTTTCTTCTAATGTCACTTTAAACTTTTAGGAAAAATACCTTTTTATCCAAAAAAATAGTTACAACAAAATTTCACCTTGAAAATTTTATAACCAACCCCCCCCCCCCCTTGAGGAAATCCTAGTTACGCCTATGACCTGCTGTCATCTATAAATAAAATACGCCCTTCGGGCCAGACCCCTTTGGGGGCTCCGCCCCAAACATCCGAATTATATTTTCACAGCAAAAGTTGTTAAATAATATAGAAATAAAAGAAAGGGTGGTGGCGCACAATGTATTTTAATATCTAATAAACAAATAAAAAGATTATTATCAATGTTAGCGCCGTGCTATAGCTCTAGCGCATTTAAGTGATATCGGCTAAAGCTTTAGCGCCTCAAACCTCCCATCTCCCATAGCTCTAGCGCCTCAAACTTCCCATCTCCTATAGCTTATAGCACTTAAAGTGACTAGTGGCGTGCTATGTGCTATAGCTTTGGCTCCTTAAAAACGCTATTTCTCCATCACTATGAAATCTATTAAAAGTATGGCTAAAATTTCAAAAAATGATCATTTTGCCCCTCCCTAAATCATTATTGCCCCCCTCTAATCCCAATGCTGGCAACGTCCATGAATATGTGTGAAACTGTTCCATACTAACCACAAAGGCCTTCGCTTCTTAATCAGTAGGCAATAGGCAAATAAAATTTCTATCACTTAATCGGCGTTCTTGATCCATATGAATGTAAAATTCTCAACCAGAAATTTTTGTCAACGTATGGGATAGAAACACAAAGTCAATATTTTTAGACCTGTGTTATCATTTGTAGGTTAGTCTATCGTATTATTTAATATCGAATAGTTTTTCCAATATTCGATATAAATCAAGTCTAACGGCGTATAGAAATTGGATATATAAAATAAACACCGCCCCTTAACTCTCTAAGCTCTTATATTTGGCAAACAATATTTAATAAACAAAAAAATTTTAGTTAACAGAGACGAGAAAAGCCCGGCCCGCTGTCCGACCTTGCCCTTTCGGCCAACGGGCCTGGTCGGGCAGCTGTCTTAAATTTAAATTTTTGGGGCACTTTAACAACATTCGAGTGAATCGGACTTAATGAGATTTTTATATAGTGTATTGGTTTGTTTTCGTGTATTTTTTACATTTTAATTTAATTGTATAGTATTTATTAATAGTAGTAGCTAATTCCTATAAAAAAACAATTAAATTAAACATTTTTGGAAATATTATATATATTACTTAAATTTTCAAAAATCATCAACGGCGGACACCTCTTATCAATCGAGCATGGCTGGGCGGACTTATAAGGGTTCGAACTAGCATTAGTAATTTATGCAACCGCGACAGCGGGGTACAAAAATTTTTTCTAACGTTTGATAAAATTAATCATAAGAATAAAACAACATAATGTTATTTATTAAATGGTGAAGAAAAATTATATTCACGAGTCACGACTAAAAAACTATAAAAAGTTGATCCGTGTATGGAAATTAAATCGTGTTGGATCCAAGGATTTTGTGTATAAATAAATTTTTTTATAGGGTGTCGATAGCCCTGCATGACCCTTGTCATGTAGTAGTGAATGCGAATAGACCCCTTCTATAAGGCTGATTGCTTGCAATCAACCCTGCATTCAAGCGTATCGCCAACCCCTATTATAAGTCGAAAATTGAATAAAAAAATATGCACTAGATTTTATTTATTAGTATAAATTTACAAGATAATGTAGTGGATTCAGTTATTTTTAAAAAGGATCTCTTTAATAATAATCGAATAAAAATAAATTTATTACTAGAGATCACAATAATTCATGATAAATAATAACAATTATGACATTTAACTCAGCTATGAAGGTTAATATAGGACAATTCTAAGATAATGCAATAATACGCTAGATGGCAGTACTATCAAACTTGCGAGTTTCTTTACTACTAATGAGAACTATAGATATGGTTAAAAACATCATATGAAATATGCTGATCCAACGATGAGAACAAATTATTAGGCTCAGTATTTAATTCAATTTTTGCTCAGTAGAATAATCAATTGCTCAGTAGAATAATTAAATGCTCAGTAAAATATTCAAATGCTCAGTAAATAATTTAATGTTCATAAATTTATTTATTTGCTCAGTAATTAATTCATTTTTGCAGTTACTATTTCTATGTTGCTCAGTAATTTTTTTGCTCAGTAACTGAAATTTAATTTTAAAATAAAATTAATATTTAAGCGAGTTGAAGCAGCAATGTCAATTCATAGATGTCCTATGTGTTATCTATGTGGTAAAAAGACATGGGTTTTGTTTAGTCGACCTTAAAAGTTCGACTAAGAAAAAGGACTATATTCATTTTTGTCTGCTGTTGTCAAAATTATAGTTTGTAAAGCTAAATAAATTCTTTAAATGAAAATTGGTGAGCTAGATATATCATAAATAAATTAAGAACTTTGCCCCCCTCCCTTTTTTTGTCCCGTTGGTTTCCACCCCCCCCCCTTATTTTTTACCCTCTTTCTCACCAGGAGGGGGGAGGGAGTGATTTGCTTCCCCCCCCCCCTATTTTTTTACCCTCTTTCTCACCCGGGGAGGGGAATGATTTACCCCCCCCCCCCCCCCCCCACCCCTTTTTACCCCCCCCCCCCCCCTTTCACTACCCCCCTCTTATTATTCGCCCTCATTCTTACGCGGAGGGCCCCCCCCTCCGAGTGAAAGGGGGGGGCTAAATCACCCTTCCACCCGGGTGAGAAAGAAGGTAACAAAGTGAGGAGGGGGGGGGGGGACAAATCACCTCCCCCCCCCCCCCTGGTGAGAAAGAGGGTAAAAAAAGAAGGGGGGTCAAATCACCCCCATCCTCTGGTGAGAAAGAGGGTAAAAAACAAAGGGGGAAGCAAATCACCACCACTCCCCCGGGTGAAAAAGAGGGTTAAAAAACAGGAAGGGGGGGGGTTCAAATTACCCCCCTCCCCCCAGGTGAGAAAGAGGGTAAAAAAGAAGGGGGGGGGGGGACCAACGGGACAAAAAAAGGAAAGGGGGCAAATTTCTTAATTTATTTTATAAAAATGTATACCAAATATTTATAAAATACTAGCTGTGCCCGGCCAAGCGTTGCTTTGGCTCAGTCCTTAAATGGTTAAATAAGTATAACCTATTAATAAGACTTATCTAAAATGGGTCATATATGAAATAAAATATAAAAAGTTTATAATAATGTATGGGTAATAAAGAGCTGGATGAAGATTTTGGCTGAAAGTATAATGTAAAAAATGATGTAAATAGTAAAATAAAACCTGCAAGGGAAAGTTGATGGATAAAGGGTAAATCAAAGATAGGTCTTATGAAGTTTAAGGTAATACACGTACATCAGTATTATAGCTTCTTGTAAATGTCGTCAAATTTGGTTATAATACTCTGGCATAGAAAAAAGGGGAGAAATGCTAAAAGAAATATAAAATTATAGAATTTCAAAGGTGATTATACGCGATTAAAATTAATTTGCTTTAATGGTAATTGCTAAAAGTTATTCGGGTAAGAGATGCTTTGCAGCTTAATTTCTGCCTTAGAAAGGAACATGCTATAATGCTTGAGGATAGACAATATTTTTGGTCATGTTATTTTCTGTGTAGATATAGAGATTTAGTGGATTGCCGACGCGCGAACATGCAACATATAATTGTCCATGTGAGAAACAATCTGTTTCTAAATCGATCCACAAATTGCAAGGGACTGGCCTTGAGCTTTGTTAATGGTTATAGCAAATGCGAGTTTGAAAGGAAATTGCAATCTTTTAAATACATAGGGCATATCGGTTGGAATTAAAGGGATCCGTGGTATGAAGACATCTTCTCCCGTGAAAGGTCCAGTCAAGTATAAATACTCCGCTAGATGGCGGTAGAGACGACCATAAAACAGAGTTTAGGCTGTCGCAGGTCGATAAAAAGTATATATAAACCATCTAGGATGCTAGGGCAATAATCTGACCAAATTTGGTGGCAATCGGTCGAGAACTTTATGAGTTAGGCCGAAGAAAACGGTGTTACATTTTTATATATATAGATATTTGAATTTTTGGTAGTTATAAATAATTACCGAACTTCATAAAAATAGCAAAAAAGCACGAAATGTGGGAATGTTTCTAAAAGCGCGCGTTATATTTATTTAGGAAATGGTTATGTTTTACGGTATCGAGAATATTTATTTGTTACAGCTTTATATATTGTGGAAAAAACGGGCGTAGTTGAGTAAAAAATTGAGACAAAAAGGATAAAGCTATCATGGAAAAGAGTTTAAGACAATAAGTAGCACCATAACGATAAATAAGTACAAAAAACGTAGTAAATATTCCGCTAGATGGCAGTATAGACTACCTAAAAACAGGGTTGACGTTGTCGCAGGTTGATAAAAAGTATCTATAAACCATCTACAATGCTAAGGCAATAATCTGGCCAAATTTGGTGGCAATCGATTAAGAACTCTTAAAGTTATTAGCGTTCAAAAAAAGGGACTTAGATTTTTATATATATAGATAAGCGAAAAATAAATTAATATCACAAATTATGAATTTATATTACTAAGCATTATAGCAAAAATACTGAGCATTATTAATTTAAAGCTGAGCATTTTAATGTTAATTTACTGAGCAATTTTAAATTTTAAACTGGGCACTTTAATGAAATACTGAGCACATTTTGCTGAGCATTTTTTAATTTATTGCTTTGCATTTAAATAACATCTTTAAACAATTATAATGATTGGTACAAATGGGTTACTACTTTAATTATGCTTTAAATAAAGTGTTTTTCCTTTATTTTTTGTTATTTTAAATTAAGTTTACACGCCTTAATGTGAAGATATAGGCGTAGCTAAAGCGGAGAGCTGCCCCTCTTTAAATCCAAAAATTTGTTAAAATTTAAAATTTATGGCTTGAAGAAATGATCCTTTTGCTCCTCCCTAAATCATAATTGCCCCCATCTAATTCCAATGATGATAGCTACGCCCATGTGTGAAGGTGTATAATTGCTGCATAATTTATTTACCCAATTCTCTTATAATTTCTCACGATCGATTATAATATAACGGGATAGTGAGATATATAGCAACGTAAACGACATTTGCTTTACCCTACCTCTAACTTACCCTCTTGTCAGCCCACCTCTGACTTGCATTATTGATATTCCCCCCACTACTATTAATAGTAGTAGTAGTGTATGTGCCTTTGTCAACTAAATCAATTTCGCGACATTAATCCACATGAAATATCGGTTTTAGGCTACTTTTGGTTGTGATACTATAATCTTTCATTGAATCCTAATATCTATTCATAAGTCAAATTGCGATTTGGGTTTTAAATTTATCGATGAATCTATTTTATACACCACCATATGACCGGCAACAATTGAATCTATCATTCTGCCGACCTTGCCTTTAGGGTCGTTCATATATAATGACTGTCACTTATAATAGCTAGAGCCCTGCACGGGCCGCCCGATGTCCGACCCGGCCCGAGCCCGTCCGACCCTATTGGGCTTCGGATTGTGCTCGGGTAAAATTTAATAAAACAATCGGGCTGGGGTCGGGCCTAATGAGGCAGCCCGATCCGAGGCCCGAGCCCCTACAGGTAAGGGTTTAGAAGTCAACGAGGTAAAAATGCGCTTAGACATGTCAATTACGATCAACTGAGAGATAAAGTGTGCTATCTTGACACACGTCAATTACGTTTATATGAGAAATATAATACTAAATTAAAATAAATAAATGTATTATGAGATATATAATACTAAATTGTAAATAAATATATAATTAATTGTAAAAGAATATATTTTTTACATAATAAATAAATGTGTTTTATTAAATTTAGAATCGTGTTAATATTAAGATAATAATAAATTAGAATTAGGCTCTCGTTGGCAAAACTGAATATATTTTTCGGGTTGATAAATAACACAAGGATAAAGTAATAAGTACTTTATTAAATATCCAATTAAAGTAAATTGTATGCGAGAACAAAGTGCGTTACTGGTCTTTATATACACATATATTAATTGTATTCAATTAAGTTTAGTGTTGCCTCCGCGAGGTATACAAATCAATTATATATAGTGGTGATACCTCGAGGTATGCTTGGTGGTCAATTAAATCAATTAAGGCAACGCTACATATTTATATCATAATAAACTTCATGTAGCTATACTATTAAATATTCATATCATAATAAACTTTATGTAGCTATAAAATATAAGTTCTACTAAATAACTTATTAAATTTAGAATTGTGTTGTGCTAATAACTTATTAAATTTAGAATTGTGTTTATTTATGATTTAAACAAACTCAACTCGATATTCATTAATTATCTTCGTACACCATACATAACCCGACAGGTACCAGACTTAGTTCGGCCGAAATTTTTTTTATGTCTTTCTAAGCTTTCTTACATGCTAAATAAAGCTAAACAATTGAAAAATTTTGAAAAATTATTTACTCTGAGAAAAAAGGGGTGTCACCTGCAGGTTAAACTGGGCAGCACAAATATACTCACGTATAAACATAATTTATTAAATTTTACAATTATGTATACAATAATGATGATTTTTTTATAAAATACATAAAAATGTATTAACTAACATCAATGCGTATAAAATATGTTAATTATTATGAAATATTGACCAACAATGTATGAGAAGGCCTACTTTATAATGCACCAAAAATTCTACTAGCTTTATGACGGATGACATAACGCCTCTGAGTACACGATACCTTTTGTTGTATGTTATACTATTTTTAAAATGAGTTAATTTAGGGTTTAAAGTCCGTTTACGCGGTTGTCCGTATTTTTTAAAATAATTTTGCACTATCTCTCTTTTGAAATTACATAATGTAATTTTCACCTATTGAAGCAATATAGATGCCATGCATTTTGGCATGCAGCATCCAGCCCAAATGCAAAAAAAATACCACTTTTCTGTCGCGAAATGATAATCTAGTTGTATCCATATTTTTCAAAGCAATCGACACCGCACATAAAACAATTAGACATTTGATCATATGAGGAGAATTATAATTTTTTTATATTTTTTCGCTTTAATAATTTTTCCAATAGAGGTGATAGGCTTGACCCTATGAAAATTTGACAACATTGTGATAATATTATTATCATTCCATCGAACAGCCATCAAATAAGTGTTTTTTGATAGAAACCCTCGTTCTTTTACATCGATGATCAGGCATTTTAAACAATCGACCCGCACCGTTCCTGTGCCCCCAATGTTCATCTTTGAAAGACATATCATTAAATAGTGGCTCGTAAAAAAATTATCGAAATAAATATTGTATAGACCAAATTCTGGTGCTAGTTGATTTACTAAGTCAAATATGACCGCTCCTCCTAAACATATTTTGTTTTGTCAATTTAAGGAAAATTTAGCCACCTGGTAAGGTTGAAATATGACAATAGCCACTTTTTGTTGCAGCACACCACATATTATCAATAATTTTCAATCCGTTTATATAAATTTCATTGTATAAATACGGTGGATTTGGATTGATAGCGTAGGTAGAGGGAAATGGAACGCAATATTCGATCGCCTCAAGCCGAAAATCAACGACCAACCCGGCCAATTTCGAAGCTACAAGCACACCCATCCTCACCTACCTTTATAATATCATAACAGATAATACTCTAATTTTAATTAATATATTCTCCTGTGTCGATTACCATCAATTTTTAGACTTGGAGAGACAACAACAACAAAAAAAAAAAGAACACCGACACAAAGCTCCAAGAATGCGCGACCTACTCCGCCTTACCCTAAGCCTAACTATCGTTAAAGATTCAACATGGCAGATTGGATAACTCGACTGCCATTCACATAGCGTGATACAACAAAGGAATTTCGTAGAAAGCGTTTTAATCGACCGCGTCAAGCCCAAAAAACAAACAAACAAAATCAACGACCATCCAATTTCATTACCACAAGCCCATACATCCACACATATTTTTATATTATTCACTATGTCTACCTACCCGTTCAATACTCAAAACTATAATTTGTTAAGCACAGTTATTATATTTATATATTAAATAACTCTGTTCCCCCCTTTTCTCTTATTATTTAGCTATATACTTTTTTCGCACCTTTTTCCTATCTCCATATGTATCTACTCTATTCTTATAAAAAACATCCATCCCTACAATCGCTATTGTTAATTTCTCGCTATAACCAGTTTTTGTAATTTTTTTTTTTTTTGTATCTATATCATCGTTGTTATAATCACTTTACTTCATTTTTATTTTTTGAGACTTCATCTTCTCCTTTTTTTTCCCCCCTGAAGATGGACTATAAGTTTCCGAAATATTGCGTTCCATTTCCCTCTACCTACGCTATCAATCCAAATCCACCGTATTTATACAATGAAATTTACACCACATATTATAGCCGAAACGAAAAGGCTTGCCTTTTATTAATTGTTTTGCATTGTGGTCCCAAAATAAGGAATCATACACTCATCCATGGATATGTGAGAATAAGAAGAGCTACGATGTTTAAAGTTGCTTTTGAACTTTTCATTTAAAAGATCCATATAATCTCAAACTTTGAAAAAAGTGTCAACCCTTACCAATTCGCTGTTGTCGGCCAAATGTATATATTTAGTTATTTCTTCGAGCCGATTCTTTGCATTCCACTAGATACCATTATGTTAAAACAGTCAGTTCAGAGCTCCCAAAACATTTTAATATACTTAGGAAACCAGTAGCCCTATTAAAAAAAGAATTGAGATTTAGATTTTAAATTCATTAACAGTTGAATTTACTCATATTCACCACATACGAAATAACATTATTTGAAAGAAATTGTTTCAAGTAATCTTTCCAAGTGGATGGGGTAAAAGGTTAAATTAATCATATAATTTTTACCTCATAGCAATATTAACTTTGTAATAAGAATATTTTTTAACGAAATTACTTATAAAAAATCAAATTAAAGCAAGTAAAAAAGTAGCATTACTCATTTAAATAAGCTTATACGTATGGACCTCTGCCCAGTGTAACCTACGATTACACCAAACTTTGGACCAACATTATTCCCATTTTAATTAACCAAAAACAATTAAATTTTATATCAAGATAATTGTGAAAGTGTCAAGATTTTAATGATATAAATTAAAATAAGATTACATATGGTTGTGTCTCCATTTTTTGTGACTATATGAGAAGCAGTCGAAATTTCAAAATTAGCAATATTTGAGACCTCATTATTAATGAAAGAAGGAAGAGTAATAGAATCAGCTGATTTGCCTAAGTGTGATCTTTCATATTCAATTTAAAAATTAATGTTTCATCTAATAGTTTAAAATTTATAAGCGTTTAAAGTGGTGTCACCTACACGTTACACTAATACCTCTCGCTCTCGGGATTATATAGCTTTCAAGCTTCAGCATTTCCCCCTGTCTATTATAATAATTTGACCTAAATTGCAAATCTTATTCTAATATTTAAATATATTCATAGTAGCAGTTACTTGCAAAATTACTGTATTTTTAAATGCATGATGATGCAATCTTTATATTTTGTTCATTCCAATTCTTAATTTCCAATTCTAAAACAAGATGATGAACTCTTTGTACTTGTTCAGGATGGGATTTAAGCGAGTGGGGGTCAAAGGAGCTCATCAGGAAAAAAAGGAGCACACTTTGTTTATTGAAAATAAATCAAGGCAAAACTATCAAACTTATTTCTAAGAAGAATTTGCACAAAGAAGGGTGTATTAATTTTAAAATAACCCTAACCCAAATCAAGAAATCAGTCCCTCATTTTTTTTAAAAAACATATCATCTCATAAAATGTCAATATACATCATGCAATTATATCACATGTATATAAACAAAATGATACAATAAAATATTTTCATACATGATTGACTTTTATTATAAGTTTGAAAAAACATCAGGATAAATAAAATATGTAATTTTATAAATATCCATAGTTGGTATTTAAAAAATATAAGTGCTAAATTATACAATAAAATCTTTCCATACATAAATGACTTTTTTATAAGTATAACATCAGGATAAGGTATTTGCTAAAACAATATGTTAAATTCTGATATACATGATGAGAAATGTTCCAATACAATCTTTATATATTCATATATTTACTTGTTATGATTTCACTAGGACATGTTAATATAAAATATTTTGTGCTAAGACAATATGTTAAATTCTGATGAATAATATGAGATAAGTTCCAATAAATTCTCTAAAAATTTATGTATATATTACTTGTTACAAATTCAAATTCACCATATCAAAAAAACCCTGAGCAAATCTGAGCAATCATGACGAGTTTCGCTCCTATTTCTGTGCTCCTTTGACCGGTTTCCGATTTAAGCTATGAGGAATAGGAATAAGGGGAGATATTGAACGAGCTGCATAATAAAGGGACACCCTCTTCCCATTTAGGAAGAGGGGTAAAATTATTAAACTCCTTTTTACTACATAGAATTTTACCTAATTAATTTTATATCCGAGAATTAAATAATAATTAATCGAAATCACACAAGAGTTATAATTATTAATCGAAACGCTTATATCAAAATCACTGATGCGTGTTCATGTTGATTAACAATCATGGGGAGAAATAAATAAATAAGTATAAGCGCGTCGGGAAGAGGGGGGTAAAGTCACACACGTACTGAAATTAAATAGAAAGTAAAAGTATCACTATGTACTTAAAGTTACAGGAAAAGGGGTTACTCAGTGAGTATGCCTCTGATAGTCAGATGTACTTCTCGTATAAGATATAAGATCAATCCGACAATGTTAAGAAATCTAACAATAAATGTTGTAATTAATCGAATGAGATACACTGTTTACGACGGGTTGGGGGAAATGGGGAATCCACGTATCGGGATACGATAAAAATAAAATAAGGAAATATTTTTAAAGTTTTTTACTTGGAACTGTTAGATAAAAAGTATGTTAACAAAATGTTAACATGAAAAGAGCATATAACAAGAAGCACCAAGGACATTTCATTCATTCGCACGCCATTTGTATTCATATATCAGCAATCCCTAAACTTCACACATTCAACAATTGCATCATCACCACACATTTTATAATCAATCACATTCATTCGCATTCCATAACAATACATATTAAGCAAGTGTTCACATTCGCAATCTCACATGTTACGTTTAATTCATTCACATAAATTCAATCTAAAACATTTAAATAAACAAAATCTTCAACATTTTGGTCCTGCAGAGCCGGATCCAGCACTTGGATTATTAAATATGAAACCTAAGGTAGATTCCAAAAGAACAGATATTCTGCACACCATAACTCGTCTTCTCCAGTTTTGCTCAGAAACAATGATTCAAATTTAATCTGCAGACTGGATGATTTAGAATTATCTTACAACAAATTTGTGAATTTAAGTGAAAAGGAAGAAGGTGATTGTCAACAGATTTTGGAACTCGAGGATAGGTACTATGAGGCTGTAGCTAAAGTACAAGCAAAAATCAATAATCTTAACCAGAGTAATTCAGCTGCTTTGTCTAAACCTAAACTTCCATCTATAGATTTGCCACAGTTTGGTGGCAAATATGAGGACTGGATCAATTTTTCTGGTCTATTTAAGACTTTGATCCATGAAAACAACAATGTCAGTAATATTGAAAAATTAAACTATTTAAGATTATCAATTAAGGGCCCTGCAGCAAATATCATTAAATTATTAGAAATTACATCCCAAAATTATGAAGTGGCCTGGGATTTACTTCAGAAAAGATATAACAATAAATGTCTTATCATTAATCAACGCATCAAGGCCTTATTTCAGTTGGGTACTATTAAAGAATCAGGCCAAGAGCTTCGCCATCTACTTGACAACATTTTAAAACATACCGGTGCCCTGAAATCACTAAATTGCCCAGTTGACCATTGGGACGACCTGCTTATATTTCTTTTAACCAACAAGTTAGACTCAATCACTGTTAAGGTTTGGGAAAACTCAATAAAAATAGATGAAACTCCAACCTTTACAACCTTTACAGAATTTTTATCACAAAGGTGCCTTGTTCTAGAAATTACTAATAAAATGGACCAAGTCGAACCTGTCACCAAATTCCCTGCTTACAGATCCTCAATCAACCTTGCTACTTCTAATCCTTCATGTGTAATATGCAATCAGTCACATTTTGTATACCAGTGTGAAATATTTTTAAATAGTTCAATTAATGAAAAATATGAATGGGTCAAGAAAAGAGTTTTGTGCCTGAAATGTCTTAGGCAAAACCATAATGCCTACCAATGCAGGGCCGGAACTTGTAAGATTTGCCAGAAAAGGCATAATACCTTACTGCATAGGTCAGACTTGACTTATGGCAATTTGCATGAGTCGGCAAACAATACATGCTATGGTCAAAATTCGCAAATTCTTCTGCCAACCGCCATTGTGGAAATACAAGATTTAAAAGGTGTATTTCATTCGTGCCGGGCATTGTTAGACTCAGGCTCACAATCAAACTCTATCACCACGAACTTGGCCAATACATTACAAAACAAGCAACATCCCACAACAGAATCTATAGGTGGCATCAATCAAATTCACGCCCCAATCAACTCATACATTTTTACTTGCCTAAAATCTAAATCTAGCCATTTCAACGAATCAACAAAAATTTTGGTAATCGACAAGATAACATCAAACTTGCCTTTACTCTCTTTTCCTAAATCAAATGTATCCATCCCCGATAACATCACTCTTGCATATCCAAGTTTTAATAAATCAAGTACATTGGACATTCTTATTGGTGCCGAGTTATTTTGGGACTTATTAAGGGCAGAGCAATTACAATTTGGTAAAGGCCGGTTGGTACTACAAAACACAAAACTTGGTTGGGTAGTTTCGGGCCCCTGCCCTCCTTACAATATAAGTGTCCCAATCGAAACGAAGCTATGTAACATATCCACGCACTCATTGCAAAATCAATTAACTAAATTTTGGGACATAGAAGAAATTAATCAAAAATTACCGATAAGTGAGGAGGAGGCTGAATGTGAAAAAATATTTGAAACGACTTATGTACGTGACACAAATGGAAGATTTATTGTGCACCTTACACTTAGGGCTAATGTCAATCAAATTGGAAGTACCTACCAATTAGCCCTACACAGATTTCTTTCCCTTGAAAGAAAATTAACAAAAAACAAACTGTTTTATGAAGAATACACCAAATTTATTCATGAATACAAAAACCTAGGCCATCTCATTCCCACAAATTAACACTCTGAACTCCCTGTGTTTTATTTACCCCATCATGCAGTTTTCAAACTAGATAGCCTCACCACTAAATTGAGAGTAGTCTTTGATGGCTCGGCTAAATCTTCTTCGGGAGTTTCTTTGAATGAAACTCTTATGGTTGGTCCTAAGGTTCAACAAGACCTTATAACTATTCTCTTGAGATTTCGCAAACACAACATTGCAATTACTGCGGATATAGAAAAGATGTACCGTCAGATTCTGATAACCCCAAAACATACCCAATTACAAAGAATATTATGGCGAGATGACAAGTCACATCCAATTAAATCATACGATCTCTTGACTGTCACCTATGGAACCTCGGCGGCTCCCTATTTAGCAACCAAGACTCTTCAACAATTGGCAGAAGATGAATCCATAAGGTTTACCATTGGATCTTTCAAGGCTAAGGAGGATTTCTATGTGGATGATTTACTAACCGGAGCTTCTAAGATTCCTGAGGCCAAGGAAATTATCCTTCAAATTCAAACACTGTTAATTAAGGGCGGTTTTAAGTTAAGGAAGTGGGCCACAAACTCAACTTCCTTATTCGATCATTTGTCGACAATATCCAGTGAAGATATTATACCATTAGACAAACACAACAACACCAAAACTTTAGGATTATTTTGGAATCCGCTCACTGACAATATCAAATTCAACCTAACGTCGGAAGTCAAGGACAAGGGAATGTCAAAACGAAGCATTTTATCAAAAATAGCGCAAATCTTTGATCCGCTTGGATTAATAGGTCCAGTTCTAACAAGAGCAAAGTTATTCATGCAACAACTTTATAAGCTTGAAATGTCATGGGACGAAACATTGCCGGAACAGTTTGTAAAAAAATGGGATTCTTTTGAAAATCAATTCACATCACTTAGCGCACTCGACATTCCTCGTCGTGTTATCACACATTGTAACCCAGCAACTATTGAAATTCATGGCTTTTGTGATGCTAGTGAAATTGCTTATGGGGCATGCATCTACATTCGATCGGGTGAGGATGGAAAATGGGCAAGCAGATTGTTATGTTCCAAGTTTCGAGTAGCGCCAATAAGAAGCATTTCAATTCCAAAACTCGAACTATGTGGTGCTTTGTTATTAACAAAATTACTAAATAGAGTGCTCTTATCTCTACAGCTATCGGTGTCTGCGACAATATGTTGGACTGATTCTACAATAGTTCTAGCATGGTTGAAAGGCTCTCCATGTAATTGGAACACGTTCGTGGGTAACAGAGTGTCAAAAATACAGGAAATTAAAAATTACCAATGGAGTCACATCAGAAACTGCGAGAATCCAGCTGATGTATTATCAAGAGGTTGCTCACCAGCTGAACTAATTAATAATAATAGATGGTGGGTAGGACCTGCATGGTTTTCTACCAATTATACATTTAAACCAAATCCCCTAAGTGAAACATCGAACATTCCCGAGCGCAAAATTGTCAGCTTAACAACTACAGTAGAGCTCGACTCAATTTTCAATCAATATTCAAGCTTTCGCAAACTCACACGGATTGTTTCATATTGTTTAATATTTTACACTAATACAAAACATAAGGCCCGCAACAGCGGCCAATCGTACATCAAATCATTGTCTACCAACGAGCTTGATAATGCAAGGCTAACAATATTAAAAATTGTGCAAGAGAATGAATTTCCATCAGATATAATTTCATTACGCAAATCAAATAAGGTTGTTGATAATAGCAAATTATTGTGTTTAAACCCCTTCTACCACAAAGGGTTAATTAGAGTAGGCGGTAGACTTGAAAATGCAAACATCCCCTTTTCGCAAAAACACCCAATTATTCTTCCTAGAAACCACCATGTCACCTATCTAATAATCAAAATGTATCATGAAGATTTTTTTCATACTGGGATACAAAACACTTTAGCTAATATACGTACTGTGTACTGGCCTGTCAATGCTCGATCGATTGTTAAGAACGTAATACGAAAATGTGTTACATGTTTTAAAACCAATCCAAGAGGTGAAAGGGTAATTATCAATGTTAACATAATATACCAATTCAAAAACGAAAAAAAAATTCGAATCACAATTTGGCCATTGGTCATTTTTTTCATTGATCAGTAACCAGCGGACGGCCAAAAGTCATATTATAAATGGTATTAACAAGAACAATATATTAATTTAAATAAAAAACCTCTCCGGGTATCGAACCAGCCAGTCAGAACGTTGGAGGACGGACGGACGGACAACGGACAACAAAAAGCGAGCCCATAAATTGCATAGCAATTAATTTGAACAAACGGCAATAAATAAAATTAAACAAAATAGAGATGGCGCTAAATTATAAACAAACTTTCATCATTGTTTGTACATTTTAAATTTTTATGTATTGTGTAAATTATATTTATTTTAGAATGCTGCTCTTGATATCTACCCAATTTACTATTTTTTATTTACCTTTAATATTGTACCAAAACTAAATAATTATAAATAAAGATTCATGGTGTTATAAAATCGTTGATTTAAAAAGAATAATAACCTTAGAAAGGTGCATAACCACGACTCCGATACTTTGCTATTATTAGAGTCCTGCAAAATGAAATTTTTTTGCCCTAACCCGGCCAGAGCCCGACGTCTCAGTTTTTAGTTTGCGCGAACCCACCCCAAGCCCGACCCGATTTTTCAAATAAAAATTAAAAAATTTATTTTAAAATTTTTGAAAATTATTTTACCATATAAATACTTAAAGCATTAAATTGTTACTACTCGTTATTTACAACTAGGATAAGTTTGATATAAAATTTTCATTTTCACTCGCTACAATTTCTTCAGCAAATAATTTAAAACTGTAAATCTAAATTTATAAAATACTTAGTTGAAGATTTTGTTTATTTAAATGTTTTAGATTGAATTTATGTGAATGAATTAAACGTATAACATGTGAGATTGCGAATGTGAACACTTGCTTAATATGTATTGTTATGGAATGCGAATGAATGTGATTGATTATAAAATGTGTGTTGATGATGATTGTTGAATGTGTGAAGTTTAGGGATTGCTGATATATGAATACAAATGGCGTGCGAATGAATGAAATGTCCTTGGTGCTTCTTGTCATATGCTCTTTTCATGTTAACATTTTGTTAACATTCGTTGTGGAGTCCTTTAAATCGGGCAAGTCATTAATGTTGTCATCAATTGGTAAGACGTGAAGTCTGGCAACTGGTCTTTTGATAAGACCTCCAATAGTTTTGATAGTAGCTACCCTTACAATTCCATCTGCACCAGGGTGAATAATTTAGATACGTCCTAGAGGCCACTTTACCGGAGGCATATTATCATCTTTGATTATGACAAGTTGGCCGACCCTAACTCCAACCGATGACTTATTCCATTTTCTGCGCATTTTTAGCTGGTTTAAGTATTCTCTTGACCATCGGCGCCAAAATTGTTGCCTAAGCAACTCAATGTGTTGCCATCTTGATAACGTATTAACCTTTGCATTGGTCCAATCCCCTTCAGGAATTGAAGCAAATGATGTTCCGATTAAAAAATGGGCGGGAGTGAGACATGCTAAGTCATTTGGGTCGTCAGACAATGGGGTAAGAGATGAGATATATTGGCTATTTATATAAACTTTAAAAGGATCTGATGGGAATTTTTTGATGGAAAATTTGTGCGGCATAGCCTCAATTTGGATCAATAGGGTTGTAGCTTCTTCGTATGTTAAATGTGCGGTCCCAATAATTCTTCTTAAATCGTGTTTTGTTGATTTAACTGCTGCCTCCCACAACCCGCCAAAATTGCTCCTACAAAAGCCTATGCCTCTACTGATGTGGGTTCGAATCCCGGAGAGGGCAAAATTTTTATTTTTTTTTAATTAAATCATGTATAGTTCTTGTTAAAACCCTTGATAATACGACTTTTTAACCGTGTCCTGGCTACTGACCAATGAGAAAAATCACCATTGGCCAAATTGTGATTCGAAATTTTTTTTCGTTTTTTTTTTAAATTAATATATTGTTTTTGTTAATACCATTGAAAATATGGCTTTTTGGCCGTCCGCTGGCTTGACCAATGGAATAAAATGACCATTGGCCAAAGTTGGAATCGAAATTTTTTTTTATCGTTTTTCTTTGACTCGTATGTATTTATACACCGTCAATGGAAAAAAATGACCATTGGCCAAATTGTGATTTGAAATTTTTTCCCCGTTTTTTTTCGTCTCTTATGTATTTAAATCCTTTTTGACCTTGTCCTGGCTACTGACCAATGAAAAAATGACCATTGGCCAATGTGTATTTATTTTGTTGATTAAGGCGGCATTTAATGAATCATAAAAGAAATTTATGAGCAGGAAACTTAGTTACAAATGGTAAACATTTTTTCATTTCCTTGTCATATGTCTAAGAAATCAATTTAAATTCCATAAAAATATATTTTGTAATTTATCAACTTATAAAAATACAAATTTATTAAGATTATGGCTAAAATTTTAAAAAATAACTTTGCCCCTCACTAAATTATTATTGCCCCCCTCTAATTCCAATGCTGGCTAGGCCCATAAATATACCTATACGTTTAAATGTGTTAATGAATGAAAAATTTGGTATTTGAATTGAAATATATTATAATGAATTCTTTTTTCCTTACTACTATATGTTTGTAAATGTGTACTTATTAAACACTTAAATTATATCGTAACCATAATTAAAGTTTTGCAATTTTGTATTTTTAATGAAGAAAAAATAATAAGCTCCATCTCCCTTTCTAGTAAACGAAAAATATTAAAAAAGAAAATTATCGATTGAATATTCAGCTGTTAACTCCTTTCAATTGATATTAAGTGATAACTTACGATAAATATTGAAAAGGCAACTGTCGAACTCTTAGCCAAATCATTTTTACAATTAAGAAAACTAAGTTGTGATATAAAATGGCGAAAGTAAAATTGCATATTGAATTAAAGTTAATTGTAGGATAAACCATAATATTAGAGATGCACCGATACCACTATTTTGTGCCGATACCGATACCAGCCGATACTTAAGATTTTTTTGCCGATACCGATACCATGCCGATACTTATAATAAAAAAAATTTTATACTAAATGTCTAGTTTTTAAATGTTTCCTTAAATTTGAAGTGTTAAAGGAATGTTTGTCTTTGCCCCCACGACTTATTTTAGCTTTGCATAATTCACAGATTACAATTTTTTCATCTGCTGACACAACAAAATAACTCCATAGTGTATCTAAAGAATCCATCTAAGGCTTAATATATAATAATTTTTAAAATAAAATAATATTTACTTAAAAGCGCAGTCGGAACAGATGGTCAATGAGTTTATTATACTCCACATAAAAATATTTATAGCCAATCAAATGAAACAATTTTCAAAAAATTTGAAAAGTCCTCTATTTTTTAATCGTAGGAGATACTATAAGTATATTTTTTGAGTTTCATATTAAAAAAGGTATCGGCTTGGTAATTGCCGATACTAGCAAAGTATCGGGCCGATACTTTTGGCAAGGTATCGGCGCCGATACCATGCCGATACTTGGTATCGGTGCATCTCTACATAATATACGTATTTTTTTTTTAATTAAATTAATATTTTGTTCTTGTTAATACCATTGATAATATGACTTTTTGACCGTCCGCAGGCGACCAATGAAAAAAATGACCATTGGCCAAAGTATAGGGTTCCATATCAGTAGAGGCATAGGCCCTTCTAGGGGAGGGCACAGGGTAATTATCAATGTTAACCTAATATAACTATTCAAAAACGAAAAAAATAAATTTCGATTTACTTTAGCCAATAGTCATTTTTTTCATTGGTCAGTAGCTAGCGGAAGGTCAAAAAGTATATTATCAATGGTATTAACAAGAACAATATATTAATTTAATTTAAAAAACCTCTCCGGGATTCGAACCAGCAATTAAGAATTTGCCCTCGCCGGGATTCGAACCCACATCAGTAGAGGCATAGGCTTTTGTAGGGGCACAGGGACCCATATCAGTAGAGGCATAGGCCCTTGTAGAGGAGAGAAACGCACTTAAGCGTTTTGTTGCCAGAAGAGGCAAACCAGCCTACTTATATTCGGATAATGCGACTACATTTATAGGGGCCAACAAGGAATTGTTTCATCTACAAACTTTGCTTACAGGCAAAAACCAAGAAATAATAGAATCTAAATGCGCTGAAGAAGGTATAACCTGGACCTAATCGAAATTTTTTTTTTCGTTCTTGAATTGGTTAACATTGATAATTACCCTATGCCCTCCACTACCAGGGCCTATGCCTCTACTGATATGGGTCCCTGTGCCCCTACAAAAGCCTATGCCTTTACTAATGTGGGTTTGAATCCCGGCGAGGGTAAATTTTTTTTATTTTTTTTAAATTAATATATTCTTCTTGTTAATACCAATGATAATATGACTTTTTGACCGTGTCCTGGCTACTGACCATTGAAAAAATGACCATTGGCCAAAGTGAGATTAAAATCGATTTTTTTTCTTGATTATAATTATAGACTAGTTATTTGGCTGTCTGCTAACCATTAGAAAAGATCACCACTGGCCAAAGTGATGGTTTGTATAAATAATTAAAATCATTTTGCATTTAATATCCCCCTAGCGGCATTCTTGCCCCTTCATAAATTGCTTAGCAAATATGCTAATTTTATACGGAGTATAGATGAGTTTCCTTCCCCCTTCCCATCCCCCCTTCCCTTCTCCTCCTCCACTTCCCTCCTCCCCCTTCCCACGAGGGCCGAAGGCCCGAGTTTAATTAATATCAATATGTATAATTGAAGAATATTCATTCAGTTAATTAAATTCCTTTTATTTTTTTAAATCTGATTGTTTTAATTTAGACGAAAATTTAAATTTGACTCGTGAAAGGTAAAATATATTAACAAACTTACATTTTAGAATTGTATTTAAATATTGTAAAGTGGTAGCTTATTATTAATTTAAACTGCATAAATATGTATTCATAAAACTCGGGCCTTCGGCCCTCGTGGGAAGGGGGAGAAGGGAAGGGAAGAGGGGAAGGGAAGGGGGGACGACTCATCTGTACTTCGTATAAATGTATCATATTTGCTATGCAATTTATGGGCGAGAAAGGTGGGAAGGGGCGAGAATGCCTATAGGGGGGTATTAAATGCCTAATGATTAATTAATTATTTATACAAATTTTCCATTATAGGCAAAATGTAATATAGGCAAAATGTAATATAGGCAAGGGTTAGGGTTAGATTTAGTGTTTGCATCTAGTTGCGTATTACATTAGTTTTTATGGCCTTTAGTGATTATGGGTCTAACAAACATTATATTATAAAAAAACACAATGTTAAGAATTTGCAGAATTGTTGGGAGAAATTTTTTGTTGAATTTGAACAATTTTTAATTAAAAAAATCAAAAATTTGGCCAATGGTCACTTTTTCTCTATTGGTCAGTACCAACAAATACTCTATAAGTCAATGATAGCCAAAAAAACGGAAAAAAAAATTTTGATGCTCACTTTGGCCAATGGTCATTTTTTTCCATTGGTCAGCAGCCAGCACACGGTAAAAGTGGATATAAATTCATAAGAGTAAAAAAAACAAAAACAAAAAATTTCGAATCACATTTTGGCCAATGGTCATTTTTTTCCATTGGTCAGCAGCCAGGACACGGTAAAAGTGGATATAAATTCATAATAGTCAAAAAAAACGAAAAAAAAGTTTTCGAATCACATTTTGGCCAATGGTCATTTTATTTTATTGGTCAGCAGCCAGCGGACGGCCAAAAAGTCATTATAGCAATGGTAGGAACAGAAACAATCATAATAGTCAAAAAAAACGAAAAAAATAATTTCGATTCACATTTTGGCCAATGGTCATTTTTTCCATCGGTCAGGAGCCAGCGGACGGCCAAAAAGTCATAATAGCAATGGTAGTAACAGGAACAATCATAATAGTCAAAAAAAACGAAAAAATAAACTCAGATTCACATTTTGGCCAATGGTCATTTTTTTCATTGGTCAGCAGTCAACGGACGGCCAAAAAGTCTTATTATCAATGATAGTAACAAGAACAATCATAAGAGTCAAAAAAACTCCGGGATTCTAACCCAAAAACTAGTAAATTGCATAGCAATTAAAAGTAAACAACTTTTATTTATGTTTATTATATAACATTGGTCAGCAGCCAGCGGTCGGCCAAAAAGTCATAATAGCAATGGTAGAAACAGGAACAATCATAATAGTCAAAAAAAACGAAAAAAATAATTTCGATTCACATTTTGGCTAATGGTCATTTTTTTCATTGGTCAGCAGCCAGCGGACGGCCAAAAATTCTTATTATCAATGATAGTAACAAGAACAATCATAAGAGTCAAAAAAACTTCGGGATTCTAACCCCAAAACTAGTTAAATTGCATAGCAATTAAAAAGTAAACAACTTTTATTTATGTTTATTATACAACTAGTTAAATTGCATAGCATTAAATGTAAACAACTTTTATCTATGTTTATTATATAATAGATAATTTAACAAATCTTATATATAACACACCGAGGGAGATAGAGATGAGGGGTGGGGCACCTCTTATGCATTAATTTAAAAAATAACACAGCGAGGGAGATAGAGATGAGGGGTGGGGCACCTCTTTCTCATGCATTAATTTAAAAAATCGATAACCTAATATACCCAATGCAAATAGATATGAGGGTAACGGACGGACGGACGGACGGACGGACAACAAAAAACGAGCCCATAAATTGCATAGCAATTAAAACAAATAAAAGTATGTAAATTTATTAAATGGTTCATTTTCAAAAGTATATATTTCAAATTAAATGTGACCCGATATTGCAGATGCTATCCTATTTATACATGTCTATAATAAATCATTCAAATAAATTTAGTAATTAAAATTTGTGGTATCAATAAGTTTCGTAAATCGCACTTGTATTTGTCGATTAAATTTTACACACCGCCATGGGGAGGGGGGCAATAATGATTAAGGGAAGGATTAAATAACCATTTTTTTAAAATTTAGCCATAATTTGATCTAATATTTTTTGGAGTTAGAGGGGGGTAGCTGCCCGTCCCTGCCACCCACTAGCTAGGCTCATCATGCACACAGCAATTTTCCTTACACTCGCGTTGGATGCTAAAATTTGAAATGCGTTCGCGAGAGATTTGGGAAAAAAATTTAGAGGCTTTCGGGTCGGGTCGGGGTTTGAAAATTTTAAAATGATTTCGGGTCAGGTCGGGTTCGGGCTGAAAAATTTTAAAATGCTTTCGGGTCGAGTCGGGTTTGGATTGAAAAATTTAAAATGCTTTCGGGTCGGGCTCGAGTTAAAAATTTTAAACAAAAATTGGGTCGGGTCGGGTTCGGGTTGGAAAAAAACGACTTTGTAGTTCTCAAAAATTTAAATAAGGCAACAAATTCTGCATAGTTTTGAATTCAAAATGCAGAGTTTTTTTGCAATTTTAGTTTTTTTATTCAATTTGCCAAGTTCTTCTTATTAAATACTAAGTTTCAAATTAAATGTTTAGATTTATAATTGCTTAGAGATTGCGAATCACACAGTCAAACCACTGAATTACTAAACCTCAAAATAGATTTTAATACATAATGCTTATATACAGTTACACACCAACTATCTATGATTTTACAGTTTCCGCTAAAAATTTATTTTTTGAAAATAATTGAAATCTTTTTCCAGGAAATACCAGCTTAAGCATCAGACGATGAAGAAGAAAAATTGGAATTACAAAGTAAACCTAAAAAAGTTCGTTCTTACAAGGGAACACTGAAAAAATTAATTAGATATAAAAAAAAATTTGAAGCAAGAAAATACATAAATTAAATGTACTTTTTAAAACAAAGAAATTATTTTAAAAAAATTGAGCATATTTTAAAAAACTGAACAATTTATATTAAAACAGAGCACTTTTTTACTATAATCTGAGCTTAAAAAACGGAATATTTTTAATTAAATATCTGAACAAATTGAATTCAAAACTGAGCACAAATTACTGAGCACAATGAAAATTCACTGTGCATTTAAATAACACCCTATAAATAATTGGGAGGGGGGTTTATGAAACTCCTTTTTACCCCCAAATTTTAATATTAGCATACACCTAATTAAGATCTTGTATAAGATAGCAGACACATCTTTTTTATAGAAATTAACCATATGAAAATATTAATTTTAATAAACTAAAAAAAGTTCTATTCCTAACCTCATTATCAATCGTCGGTTTTCTTGCTTAGATACATTTAGTACAACTTTACAAGACAAGAACCGATAGAGTCAGAGACTAGATAGACTGCTCATGCCATATGTTGCATATGGTTAATTGAAGTGCTGTAAACATTCTAAAAAAAATCGAACGCGTTCGCGTTCAACGTTCATTAACAAAAATCGAACGCGTTCACGTTCGTTAAAAAAAAGGAACGCGTTCACGTTCATGAACGCGTTCACGTTCGTTCAAAATTTTATGATAATTTTTTTAAAATTTAATTTAATATAAATAAATGTCTTATATTTTTTAATACAATAAATAGCCATGATAAAAAATAATATTTCGACAATATAATTATAAATCAATATAACCTAAAACAGCGAATATAAAGATTATTTATTTATAAAAAAAATATCTTATTAATAATAGTTGTCTTTCCATCTGAGCAGGAACGCTTGGCAGTTAATACAGCATTAGCTATACTAAAAACCCGCTCCACAGGGGCAGATGAGGGGATTGTATTATACGTAATCAACAAATTTGTAGGAGAAAATTTAATTATCATGATGGTTCTATAAAAATAAAATACTTTTTAATAAATTATGCTATAGATGATATTATTTTATTAAACTGATAATAGCAAAGAAATGACCTATAAAATAATATATCTAAAATCAGTGTTTGGCTGTACCACAAAAACTGTATCTAATACAATAATCTTTTGTATCTTGTAATAAGTATTTTTTGACATTTTTATTAAGAGTCTAGTATAGATTTTTTAATATTTATATTTAAAGTTTTACAAATCCCAGATACCTTATTTTTTGCAAGAATCATATACTATTCCCTTTTAAATATATGGACAAACAAAATTAGCTCCAATAAAATTACTAGTCTCCCTTCCATATTTATGCTAAGAATGGACTAATATTAATATTAAAGTGTCTTAAAGGTATTAAAATTTGTATCTAAGATAAATATTTATATATATTATAATATTACCATAAGGTGTCTTTTTAGATTTGAGCTCGAGCCTCTTGATACAGATATCATACTTTTTGGATAATTATTGAATTTGATCCTTTATATGAAACGAGTGAAAAACATTTTTCATATTTTGACCGTAGCAATTTCAATTCATCTTCTGATTTTGATTCAGAATCTGAAGATGACGGCGATATAATATTATGATTGTCCATATTAACCTATAAATTAAATTATAATTAATAATATCAAATATTAACTTTAATCTTATCTTCTTTTGCACGTTATAGTGTGTTAAAAGTATTTCGGAATCGGTAATAGGAAACAGGAAAAAGAGCTGATAAAAAATATAAGACTTTTTTGTTAAAAAATACAAACTAACATTATTTTTCAAATAAATAAAAATAAGGATTTTTAAAATTGAACGAACGTTAAATTTGAACGCGTTCATCAATAAAAGGAACGCGTTCACGTTCAAAGTTTACAAAATAAAGAACGCCGTTCATGAACGCCTTCAAAAAATATCAAATTTTTTGAACGCGTTCATTTACAGCACTAGTTAATTGTGTGTCAAATTTTCCTCCATTTTAAAGAGGGCAACTGGTGTATTTTGACCATGTAATTTTGCCCTATAACAATCAATTTACCTTCCTCCCTAATTTATAAATTAAAACGAACGTCAATAAATTAATATTATAAAAATAGCAATTAATATTGATGGCGCTCTATTATTAAACAATTAATCGCATTTTTTACATTTTTTAATTTTTATGTATTTTTTGAATGGTATTTATTTTAAAATGTTGTTTTTGATATCTACCCAATTCAATATTTTTTTATTTACCTTTTTAAGATTATTTAATTTGCGAAAATTACGAATTTCTATATGATCACCACTTTACAATTGCCTTTCAAAATGCTGGAAAAAAGGGTACACATTTTGTGCGTTGATGAGCAGTCTATCTAGTCCAGTAATTCTTAACCGGGGGCCGTGAAAAGTTTGCCGGGGGCCGCCAAATTATGCAAAAAATTTTAGAATATAATAAAAATATTCAAAAAAGCTTTAGAAAAAATACTCACCAGGGGGGATTCGAACTCGTTGCCTTCTGTTTACAAGGCGTTCGCTAACCACTCACACCCTGCTGGTAATAAAAAAACCAGATTCCTGCATGAGGATAGCATTAAAATCAATTGAACCAAGTATTAACAAATTGGTTGATAATGTTCAGCAGCAGAAATCTCATTAAATATATTTCCGAATGCATATATTTTTTATTATAAATGAATGCTTTTTATAAGTAGTCAAGAATTTTCAATCCGTTTATATAAATGTCATTGTTTAAAGTCTGTGTATTTGGATTGATAGCGTAGGTAGAGGGAAATGGAACGCGATATTTCTGGCTGTAAAAGCCCATCGTCAGGGGAAAAAATAATAAAAACAAAAAAGGAGAGATGAAGGCTCAAAAAATAAAAAAATGCAGTAAAGTGAGTAAATACGGAGATATAGATACAAAAAAAAATAGAAATTACAAAACTGGTTATAGCAAGAAATTAACAATAGCGATTGAAAGGATAAACTTGGAATAGTTTAAATCGCTATGCAATTTATGGGCTCGTTTTTTGTTGTCCGTCCGTTGTCCGTACGTCAACCAAGTTATTTGCCCCAGCTTTTAACTTTCTGACCTGGAGGTTCGAGTTCAAGCCCAGGAGTGGACAAATTTTTTTTTTAAATTAAATTAATATTTTGTTCTTGTTAATACCATTGATAATATGACTTTTTGGCCGTCCGCTGGTTCCTGACCAATAAAAAAATGACCATTGGCCAAATAAATCGAATTTTTTTCCCGTTTTTGAATTGGTATGTTTGGTTAACATTGATAATTACCCTATGCCCTCCCCTACAAGGGCCTATGTCTCTACTGATATGGGTCCCTGTGCCCCTACAAAAGCCTATGCCTCTACTGATGTGGGTTCGAATCCTGGTGAGGGCAACCTCTTAATTGCTGTTTCGAATCCGGAGAGGGCAAAATTTTTATTTCTTTTAAATTAAATTAATATTTTGTTCTTTATCATTGATATTATGACTTTTTGACCTTCCGCTGGCTCCTGACCAATAAAAAAGACCATTGGCCTAATAAATCGAATTTTTTTTTCGCTTTGAAGTGGGTATATTAGGTTAACATTGATAATTACCCTATACCCTTTCCTACAAGGGCCTATGCCTCTACTGATATGGGATCATAAGGTAAATGGCCAGTAATTCTCGGCTGAAGGTGCTGTAGCGTGTTTGAGTTTGTGAAAGTATTTAAGCTGAGGGCTTAATTGTTCGAGCGAAGAATTTGAATTTTATTCACAAGATCGAAAATACAAAAAAACAGATGATTATACAACATAAAATATATATATCGTCAATACGTTACAATGTCGATAATTCATTTTTTATATAATACAAGTTATGTACAAATCGCTGCAGGGAAAGGTTACAAATCCTTATTGAAAGTTTCTTTGAATAGAAGGCAAGTGGTAGAATATCACCGTTTAATGTTTGTTGTTGTAGAACTCCTCCTACTGCTAAATTGGAAGCATCAGTAGTGAGTGACAGGTTGCTCTTTTCGTCTAAATGAAATAGATTAGTTATTTGTTAAGGGCTTGTTTTGCCTGAATAAATGCGTCTTTAGCTTCCTGTGCTAACTCAATTGGTCTTTTGGTATTGTCGAGGTAATCGGTTAATAGTTTGAGAAAATCTGCACATTTAGGGATAAACCTTCGCTAAAAATTTATCATGCCGATAAATCTTCACAATTGTGTCTTGAAGTTGGGGTTGGAGATTTGTCAATGGTGTCTATTTTATCGGGCAGGTTTAACCCTTTAGACGTCACGATGTGTCCTAAGAACTCAGTTTCCTTTACGCCCCATTTACATTTTTGCATATTGACATTAATCCCGTTATCGAAAAGTCGTTGTATTTATTACTTGTTCAACGTGTACTTTGTGTTCTGCAAGTGAAGAACTGACGATTAATATGTCACCCAAATAGGTAAATGTATGGTCCAATCCCCTGATAGTATGGTCAACGAATCTTTGAAACGTTTGTGCTGCATTTTTTAGACCGAAAGGCATGCGTAAGAATTCGAATAAACCGAATTGGGTTGTGATGGCGGTTTTTTGGGTACCTTCTGGTGCCATTGGGATTTGGTGATAAGCACGAATTAAATCCAGTTTAGTGAACATATTTTTACCAGCCAAAAAATCATGTATATGCGGTAGAGGGTAATGATCAGGAATTGTTTTTATATTGAGAGCCCGATAATCTCCGCATGTCTCCACTCTTTATTGTTCTTTTTGGGTGCCATGTGTAGTGGTGAAGCCCAGCTGCTATTTGAAGTTCTGATGATGCCTAAATCCATCATGTGCATGAATTCATCTTTGGCTATCTTCAGGTTTTCAGCATTCAAACACTGGGTTTGGAAAATACTGGCGGCCCTTTTGTTTCTATATGGTGTTGGGTATTATGTTTTGCTGTTGGCGTATATTCTGTAGCTTTAAACACGGCGGGGAATTTTTTTAGTAACCAAGTAAATTCCGGAGGATTTACTACCGCTAATTGGGAGTCTACTGCGATCTGTTTGACCGGTTTAATTTGTGTTTCGATCAGTTGTTTTTTTAAATATTAATTATAAAGTTAAAATTACTTAAAAAGTCAGCTCCTTTTTATTGGGAATTTTACGTTAGCTATTGTAAAGATCAATCCCTGGCCGACAGCTGGCCACCTTTAATAGATGACACATGCGACGCTTTTAAGTTACAATTAATAATTTTGATATTTTGTTTTATAGCCGCTCTTAGATTTTTCCAATTTTAACTCTTCGTTTTCTTAATGTTTTTATGTCAAAAATAAACAAACTAATCGAAATTTGTTTTTGAATATACCTACCTTTATCACGTTCGTTCAGCATTTTGACTATAGCGCCATCTCTAATAACTCCGCAGCGGGCCCATAATTTAAACGCGACCTCAACTTTATCGACGCAATTTGGAGTTCCGCAAGGGGTTGCCAGGCTGGTGGAAATATCGTGGGCAATTTGGCCTATATCGATATCGACTAGGCAAGACGTAAGTGCGAACGTTAAGAAAGGGATCGGTTCTTGAACAACTGATGCTTTTAGATGAAACAAGTTATCATAAGTTGGATGATCTATGGTAGAGATGGGAGTTTCTAAAAGATCTAAGCCCATCTAGACTTGTCCATTTTCGGGTTTGGTCTCTTCGCTTTTCGATGAGGTTTGCGAGAATAATTTCGGGGTTTTCGTCAAATTATCATTGATTTCACCCTTTTTAATCCCCAATACGTCATCCGGCCTGTGAAGGGGTGTGTGGGGCGATAGAAAGGAGAAAATAAGCTCACTTCGGGCGTTAACGCTACTCGTTCTAGCACGAATTTCCACTAAGCTACTAGCGACTGCAACGTGTAAACGTAAAATGAGCTTATTAGTTTCGTATAAAAAATTATTAAAAATCAAAGTTCTTTAACGTTTGAATAGTGCAGAGCCATAGGCGTAGTCCGTGTGGGAGGGGCGGCTGCACCCCTCTAAATGCAAAAATCAGTTAAAATTTAATATTAATAAGTCTAAAATTTCAAAAATTATCATTTTGCCCCTCCCTAAATCATTATTGCCCCCTTCCAATCCTGGCGACGCCCATGAAGCTTGTTTATTATAGTTTTGGATCTCGCGAATTATTGCTATTAAACCGATACAAGGTCGAGGGCTACAACCTTACTTACTAATCCATAATTTATAAAAATTCGATAGGAGTTAAATAAATTCATTATAAATGCCGCTGGCATGCTAAAAAGGCTGTTTAAAAGCAATGGAAAGGCTAAAACTTTATTTTAAACATAAAAACTCCAGGATAAATTCCAAAGTACTTGTATCGCCAACAAAAGATTTCCTAGGTTCGACATAGGGCAGACCCCTACTTTGGGGTCTCATAGACCCCAGAGATGATAGTGAAATCCTATCGGGAGTCAGGGGTCTAGTTGAGGTTGATTTTAAGGAAAAAGCCTTCATCTTAGAATCAATTAATAGCATTTCATCTATCATATAATCGCTAATGTCACTAATAACGTCGCTGGGTTTATCCGAATCCAAAGAGCTGCTTTCACCTAGGCTCATAGACTGACCCAACTGGTCATTATTACCTATGAATGAATGAATAATTTGGTTTATTAATAAGTTTTTTCAATAGGTTGTTTCATAAGTAACAAAAAATGAAATTAAGCTTTATCCATGTATTGTTTTAGAATATTTTATCAAAAATCTCATACAAGAGTACGCCACTGAATGGCTGTTTGCTTTTTTTCCTCTCAGTAGTCTCAGGGAGCGAGAATATTGCATTGCATGGCGGCCTCCTAGGCTGAGCTTTTTTTTTACAAAACGTTAGTTATTTACTTAAAAATGGCGCGTGTTTCCTAAAATTAGCGATTATATCGTGGAAATTTTGATGAAATTCATGTCATAAAGTTTTTTTGATTGATTTCAAGTAGTGGTATACCGCATTCTCCAGAAAAACCAACTTTCAAATAGCGATTGAGTGGTGAAAACAGTTTTATGCTCTAAACTAGAAACCTGCACAGGTGACCCGAACCCCGACCTCGGGTTGAAATTTTTTAAAGTGCTTTCGGGCCGGGTTCGGGTTGAAAAAAGTGACTTGCAGGTCTCTACCCTAAACTACGTTTAAGTGAGTGGAGTGAGACGCCTTGTGCAGGTATGTGGTCATTTCTTGGGATACTTTCTTTAATTTCTGGGAGAAATAAAACTAATTAAATTGTTTTTTAAGGCAAATTAAACTGCGAAAACTGTGCTGAAATACAAAAGCATATTTTTTGTTTTGTTGGTAACTAGAGTTTATATTTGTAATTTGGTATAGTCTTGGCAGAAATGAAAAAGCTTATTATGTAATTGCTATGCAATTTACGGGCTCGCTTTAGGTTGTCCGTCCTGCCCGTCTTGTACTATCCTGTCCAACTTGTAATTTTTCAATAATTGCCGAGGATACTTATTCCGATTTTTAATGGCTGTGGACTTAAGTTGCGGATTGGCTTTAATTTTTTCGACCCCCGCGACTGACCTTTATGTATTAATGATAAGGATACTTTTCCATGGGATTCTAGTCAAAAACATTTCAATATATTATTGCATTTTTAAAGGTAAATTTCATTAGTTTTCCTAAAAAGCCCAGCCAAATCGATGTCTATTTTAACGATTCACTTGTCAAAGACCCTGTTGACTAACCTTGGATGACCCATTAAAGAGCACTGTAGAGGGTAGACAAAGAGAAAATCTTTTACGCTTTTCACACTTGTCCCCTCACCTCACCTTGTTGTCATGTCTAACCCTACTTATATAAATTGTCTATAAATAAACTCGGGCCTTCGGCTCTTGTGGGAAGGGGAAGAGGGGAAGGGAAGGGGTGAAGGGAAGGGGGGAAGGGAAGGGCGAACTCTTCTGTACTCTGTATAAAAGTAGCATATTTGCTATGCAATTTATGGGCGAGAAAGGTGGGAAGAGGCGAGAATGCCTATAGGGGGGTATTAAATGCAAAATGATTAGTTAATTATTTATACAAAAAGAGTCAAAAAAAACGAAAAAAAAACTTCGTTTCACAGTTTGGCCAATGGTCATTTTTTCATTGGTCAGTAGCCAGGATCCGGTAAATTTGGATATAAATTCATAAGAGTCAAAAAAACGAAAAAAAAATTTCGATTCACATTTTGGCCAATGGTCATTTTTTTCCATTGGTCAGCAGCCAGGACACGGTATAAGTAGATATAAATTCATAAGAGTCAAAAAAAAACGAAAAAAAATTTTCGATTCACATTTTGGCTAATGGTCATTTTTTTCCATTGGTCAGCAGCCAACGGACGGCTAAAAAGCCATATTATCAATGGTAACAAGAACAATCATAATAGTCAAAAAAAAACGAAATAAAAATTTTCGATTCACATTTTGGCCAATGGTCATTTCATTCCATTGGTCAGCAGCCAACGGACGGCCAAAAAGTCTTATTATCAATGGTATTAACAAGAACAATATATTAATTTAAACAAAAAAAATAAAAATAAAATTGGCCTCTCCGGGATTCGAACCCACAGCAGGAGAGGCATAGGCTTTTGTAAGGGGGGGGGGGGGGGTCACAGGGACCCATATCAGTAGAGGCATAGGCTCTGCTAGGGGAGGGCATAGTGTAATTATCAATGTTAGCCAAAAAACGGAAAAAAAATTTCGATTCACATTTTGGCCAATGGTCATTTTTTCCATCGGTCAGGCGCCAGCGGACGGCCAGAATGTCATAAATAGATAGATAGATATTAACAAGAACAAAATATTAATTTAATTTTAAAAAATTAAAAAAAAATTCGTCCCTTCCCTGGCTTGAACCCGACACCTCCAGGTCACAAAGCTGGCGCCACTAACTTGGTGGAGGGACGACGGACGACGCACCAAAAACGAGCCCATAAATTGCATAGCAATTAATAATAGCTTTTTAATGCCATCTTTGGAATCGATTCTAATTGCAAAGGGGAATTTAGGGTGGAGTTTGAAAGTTTAACATGTAAAAATCATGAAACTAAAAGTCGATCAAACAAAACCCCCCAACCGTTTTTACAACATGTAGCACTAAAGTAATTTAGATAATTCGCTGAATGTATCGGGTTGTGGTAAAATCTAGAAGAAACGATTTTTGAAAATTTAGTGTTAAATTTTATATGAAATGTTAAATGGAATGGACATATTAAGAAAAAATTTTAATTAAATTTAGGTTAGCAGGCTTACATAACTAGGCTTGGAACACATGTTTTTTTAGTTGTTAAGTGCTCTTGTAAGGTGAAATTGGCTTATTATTAATTTTTAAAATATATATTAAAAATCGGCAAATTCACTTTTTAATTGTTATGCAATTTATGGCCTCGTTTTTTGTTGTCCGTCCGTTGTCCGTCCGTTGTCCACCAAGTTATGGCGCCAGATTTAGGACCTGGAGGTCTTGAGTTCAAGCCAGGGAGAGACGAATTTATTTTTATTTTTGTTTTAAATTAAATTAATATTTTGTTCTTGTTAATAACATTAATAATATGACTTTTTGACCGTCCGCTGGCTACTGACCAATGAAAAAATGACCATTGGCCAAATAAATCGAAATTTTTAATTGCTATATGCAATTTATGGTATTTTTTCGTCTTGGAATAGGTTAACATTGATAATTACCCTATGCCCTTTCCTACAAGGGCCTACGCCTCTACTGATATGGGCCCTGTGCCCCTTACCAAAGCCTATGCCTCTACTGATACGGGTCCCTGTGCCCCTACCAAACCCTATGCCTTTACTAATGTGGGTTCGAATCCCGGAGAGGGCAAATTTTTATTTATTTTTTAAATTAAATTAATATATTGTTCTTGTTAATACCATTAATAATATGGCTTTTTGGTCGTCCACTGGCTACTGACCAATGGAAAAAAATGACCATTGACCAAAATGTGAAAATTTTTTTCTCGTTTTTTTGACTCGTATGTATTTATAGACCGTATCTTGGTGCTGACCGATAACAAAAATGACCATTGGCCAAATTGTTTTATACAAGGGCCTATGCCTATAATGATACGGGTCCCTGTGCCCCTACCAAACCCTATGCCTTTACTAAGGTTGGTTCGAAATCCGGAGAGGGCAAAATTTTTATTTATTTTTTAAATTAAATTAATATATTGTTCTTGTTAATACCCTTGATAATATAACTTTTTAACCGTGCCCTAACTACTGACCAATGGAAAAAAATGACCATTGGCCAAATTGTGAATCGAAATTTTTTTTCCGTTTTTTTTGAGTCTTATGTCTGTTCCTGCTAATACCATTGATAATATGACTTTTTGGCCGTCCGCTGGCTGCTGACCAATGGAAAAAAAAGACCATTGGCCAAAGTAAGCATCAAAAATGTTTTTCGTTTTTTTTGGCTATCATTGACTTATAGAGTATCTGTTGGTACAGACCAATGAAAAAAATGACCATTGGCCAAATTGTGAATCGAAATTTTTTTTCCGTTTTTTTTTTGACTCTTATGACTGTTCCTGTTAATACCATTGATAATATGACTTTTTGGCCGTCCGCTGGCTGCTGACCAATGGAGAAAAATGACCATTGGCCAAAGTGAGCATCAAAAGTTTTTTCCCCGTTTTTTTGGCTATCATTCACTTATACAGTTTCTGTTGGTACTAACCAATGGAAAAAAATGACCATTGGCCAATTTTATAAATAACCTAAAAATTTACTATAGATGGTCTAACAGACAGCCAACTATGTAATATATTTTTAACCTTATAAATGCATATATATTTTTTTATTGGGTTAATATATTTCATTTAATTAGATTGTGATTTCATCGAAAACCTAAAAAGTAATAGTTAAATAAATATAGGTATTAGATTCTAATTTACGTTACAATATATTGATAGAAACTAAAACAAAATTTGAAACCTCCTTCAAAGGTATAATCATAGCCCGTTCTTTCTAATTAAATTCAATCTTCTATTAAACTATTAAAACACGAATTGTACTTTATTAGATGGCGCGCGTAAGTTTATATAATTAGTAAAATTTTCCTACGTGTCATAGATATTACACCGCACGTGAATAAATCAAAATGCATAATAGAATTTTTATTTTAAAATAAAAATATTATATGCTAGAGATAACCCATCTTCGAAGTCTGTCAGGTAGTTAGCTTATATTATTATTAATTTTGCCTGTGTATATACTCCTTTTTGTTTTACTTGAATATTTTAGGAAGATCGAAAGGTATACTAAAAAACTTTATCCTAAAATAAACATACAAAATTTGCATAGTGGCTACAATGAATGGATATAGTAAATAATGATTGTCACAATTTTTAAAACATAAACAAAATATTTATTTGTAGTTAGAAAATTATTGTTCATTATTTATAAATAACTATTTTAATCTAACTATTCAAAATGATTTTTATAGCAATTGTCAAGTTGCCAAATAATTACCGTAAATTGATGCATTCTTTTACTATCAATACGACTTATAAGATTTTAATATTTTTTAACTATTTCTTTTTAACTTATAAGGTGCTGTAATTATGGCTAAAAAAGGTGTAAGTAATGTAAACAAAAATTTTAAAACTAAGCATGCTGAGTTAAATTCTTTAAATTTTTAATCCTTGAAAAATATTATAATTGATTAAAATGGTACACTAATAAATTAATGTTTACAATATAATTTTTTGCACTTTAGTAACACCTGCCGAAGGTAGTGCTAACAATTTTAATGGGAATTAAAATTTTCATTATAAATCTATTTTATATAGGGGATAAATTAATAGATCAACTCGGACGTAACGATATGTTTTGATTTATACACCTAAGGCACTTTAAAATATTTAAAATTTGCGTATATTTATTACATATACATATAAAATTATAGTTGATTTCATGAAAGAAGATAAAAAAATTATTAATTTATTACAACATTGCTATACTAATCCCACGAACCAAGAAGCAAAAATTTCGGAATTTAGTTATATAAGTATTTTGTAACATTTTCTTAATTATTCTGAATAAAATATAAGTGACTGGTGAACAACCTGTCAACTTAACTTTAAATTCTAATGATTTTAATAACTTTAATTAATTTATAGATCTTAATGCTACCCAATCAATAAGCAATTTACAAAGTAAGAATTATTTAACTTAAATTCTATTCACAATTTTATGAATTTGAAATTAAATGTCATAAGTGTTTTTCATTGCTATTGATTATTAATTGGTTATCGATTATTGATCAAAAAACCATAACATACCTCCTTCTACTCACCCCCTCCCCCCGCCCTTCTCAATCAAACGTTATAGGCGATAGTAGCGCTTAGCTAGCTAGTATTCCTCAATTTGACCTTGGACGCGTGAGTGGCAAACATACACCACTACCCTGCCGCGATAAGTCAACCTTAGTATTAATTGCTGTCATTTTAACACATATATTCTCAAAGATTTCTTCTTTTAATTATAATTACTATTTTAATTATTTAACTAGTTTTTGGTATTTTTATTCATTCAAAGGGTTGTGAAGTTTTTAGGAACAAAATGCACCAAATTTGAGTGAATAACGCATTTATTGTTGAAAAAATGTTAATTTTATCCCTCCTTAAATCATTATTGCCCCCCCCCTTTAATTGCAATGGTGGCTACGCCTATGACTTATTATAATTAATATTGCAAAATTTTTGGTTAGTTATTTAATAACAATTTAAGATATTTGCAATATTTGACTGCACCGTTTATGCTGTAATTAATTAAAAATTAACAAAAAGTTCGGCTTTGTCCGTATATCTATTTATTTATTTATTAATATTGAATATTGTTTATTCACGAGGGGGGTGGGGTAAATGGAATTGGAAATTAATTATAGGTTAAATTGATTTTGGTAAATTTTTTAATCCTAGGTTAGGTTAAATCGAATTTGCAAATGATAGAGGTCTCTAATCTTTATATTTTATCAATCTTTAAAACATACTTAAGGGTTTGGTTTTAATCTAAATTTATAATTAGTGTAGGGCAGGTAAATCTTTAGCCGTAAAAAATGACCAACAAGGCCTTTTGGGTGAATAATAATGATTTCAAAATTTTGTCAAATCCCCCTGACAACTCTTTTTTTCCTTTTTATTATTCTGATGGCTTACTAAGATATTGACATATTTATTTTATATATGCATGAGCATAGGCCAAATATAATGATTTTTACGAAAGTAATGTATATTCTTTACTAATTTTGGGAGTTTATATACCACATATATATGAGAGGCCTACTATATTTAAAGGGAAAAAGATTAAATTAATAATTACCTCTTCCTACGTGTTCCTAAAAGCTTTATCCCTGGCCACCCTGGGCACCTACGGGTAAAGTTTCGACATCGGGCGGGTAGTTTCAGAATTTAGCCCTTTTTTAAAACTAAAAGGAATCTTAATTGCTATGCAATTTATGGGCTCGTTTTTGGTTGTCCGTCGTCCGTTGTCCGTTTTTTTTTAATTTTTTTTTAATTAAATTAATATTTTGTTCTTGTTAATACCATTTGACTGTCTGCTAACCATTAGAAAATATCACCACTGGCCAAAGTGATGGAAAATTTGTATAAATAATTAATTAATCATTAGGCATTTAATACCCCCTATAGGCATTCTCGCCCCTTCCCACCTTTCTCGCCCATGAATTGCATAGCAAATATGATACATTTATACGGAGTATAGATGAGTCGTCCCCTCTTTCCTTCCCCTCCTCCCCTTCCCCTCCTCCTCTTCCCCTCCTCCCCTTCCCTTCTCCCCCTTCCCACGAGGGCCGAAGGCCCCAGTTTATATGTTTAAATTGACATTGTATTAATCAAAATTTAATTTTCCTAAATATAGCCCTACAAAACAAACTAATGACCAGACGTCCAGTGGCCATATTAGTTGGACAAGGAATCATTCCGCGTAAGTCCACATATTTTTATTCCTCTTTTTGTGGCTTTATATCAATTTTAGTTTAGTGCTCTAAGTAAAATATTGCTAAGTAAAATTTGAGCTAAGTTTCAATTTTAAACATGTGGCCTTAGCCTGCCCATTTCCCAAATTCAATTATTCAATTTTGCTAAAAAAATATTTATGTAAAACCAAGCCTTTTTTTGCCCCTTCTATCCGCCGGAGTACCTCCATCCATAGTAAACTAGTTGAAAAGTTAAATGATTTTTTGCCGGCATCACTTTCATCTAGTTTAGTTTCCTAAAAGCCGCTGAGTCTTGTTTGGTCGATCTTGGGGTTTATTGGACTAAACATATGCAAACCAACGGGTTTTTGGTCTGTTTACATTAGTCGGCCTCTAGGCTTAGTCGAAATTTGAAAACCAGACCAGAGTCGACAGTTTGTCTTAGTTAAACCAAAAGTTGACCAAACAAAACCCAGCCCTTTTTTCAACACTAAGACAAACGCTCCCACTGCCAGCTTAAGTATATGAGGCTGTAGCATGGGCTTTGTCAGAGGGAGGCAGAGAGGGCAGTTGCCCCCCCCCCCTAATTGAACCTCCCTGAAGCATTATTGCTCCCCCCCCCTCTAGTTCCAATCCTGGCTACGCCCATAATATTTTAGGTGGGATCACATTGTACAGGGGTATGGTCAATTTTAGGATATACTTATTAAACAAAGGTCTGGTCAATGGGCTTTTATGAGATTTTTTGAAACTTTTAATTTTAGGTTCTTAATTAGTTTGAAGCATTGTTATAATACTAACTTAGCGCATCGAAATGACCTTTCTGTTAGACCAGCTCAAGCAAGGCTAATAGAGCAAACCTATTCATATCGCTTTATTCTAATGTTTTCATTTGCTATGCAATTTATGAAGTCGTTTTTGGTTGTCCGTCCGTCTTGTCCAACTCGTAATTTTTCAATAATTGCCTGGAAACTTACACCGGTTTTTAATGGCCGTGGACTTATGCTTATGTAAAAGAGTTATTTTTTTTTGTGCTTTCGCAAATACACTAGCTAATGACCGCTGATTGGCTTTACTTTTGTCGACCTCGCCCGACTAATTATTACCTTTATTAATGAATTTTATTTGGGCAACTTGTTATTTTTCTGTGTGATAAATATTGATTTAGATCCATTCAGAAACGTGACGGTGGGTAAAGATTTACCAGGATCGGCTGCACTCGGGTCATCCATAAATGAATCGGCTCGATTTTTTCATTCCCTCAGCGCGTCTATCAAGGATCCCCACATCTTGAAAGCTTTGGAGGGTTTTCAGGTATCTGATTAGTACTAAACGCGCTAAAACCCATTTTTACAACATTTTTAGTCCAAAATCTTAATGTCTTGACCTTCCACTATAACGTGTTTTTTACTAAATAAAATTGGAAATTTTTGCAATGAATTGGTCATTTCGTAGGAAAGATGCATCTTTTAGCAATGTAAATGATAAGCGATATTCATTGTAGCTCATAAAAATGTCGTAAAATTTTTAGGATTGCATAAGCTAACGGAACTTGAAATCCTGATTTCAAAAATTCATATAATATAAAACGCACAAGAAGAGTTCTATGTTAAAAAAATTAAATTTATATTCAAGGGCATAGCCTGCATTGGGTTTAGAGGGTATTTTTACAAATTTTAGCCATAATTTTAATAAATTTTAGCAATTTTTTGGATTTAAAGGAGGGCAGCCGCCCCTCTCTGCCCCCCTGGCTACGCCCATGGCCAAAATTTATTTGTTTGACCTTTAATAATTTTCATGTATTCCTATGTTCCATGGCCCCGTGACTAATTTTTTGGACGGTCTGGCTAATATGAAAAAAGCAGGATTAAAAGGGTCGGGCCAACAAGTTTTTGGGCCCACTTGCAGGCTGTGGGCCGACGACGACTCCGTGTGTAAAAATGCTAGCGCAAATTGCTGTGATGCGGAAAATTGCTACTTTGAAACGTTTGATTTACGCGATGTGGGAATGAGGGATGATAATAAAGATTTCATAAGAAATCCACGAAGACCATTGTCTTACGTGAGTTTTTATTAGTTTTTGCGAATAGTGCGAACTCTTTAGCTTTGATTTGCTTAACAGTGTTAGAATTGAGAATCCCATACATTGTGTTTGAATCAAAATTTTGGTTTTATTTGACTTTTAAGAGTTCTTTCGAAGCTAACGTGATATAACCATAGGCAAATAGACTGCTCATCAACTTTAAATAAATTTACCGTTTTTTCGCCATTTTACACAAATATGGGAAGGACATATAGTTTATGGTAATTTTGGTTAATATAAGTGTTTTTAGGAATTTAAGAAAAAATTGAACTAGTCAAACATTAAAAACAGCATTTTAAAATATGTATCATTCACAAAATTCATAAAATAAAAATACGGTGATGATGTGATGTTTAAGCAATTTAGTGCCATCTGCATTTAATTAAATAATCATTTATTAAGATCCCTTTTATTTTTATTAACTATTCACCTTTTCTTTTTTAACAATGGGGTACACTGCACAAAGACATGGGATATAGTTAAATTCAAAATGGTGCATTTAGTGGTACACATTTTAATATATGAAGAACCATATTAAATTAGCAGTCTATGTAGTGTAGTCTATAAAAATAACTAAACCTAGCGTGTTACGTGATATAACTCTATAAACTATCTACTACTGACTTGTAATAAAGAACAATTTGATTGAATAAATCAGTTAATTACTCTAAAATCCTGTAACTTTTTACGTAAATTGTTGTCATTGATTACAAATTTTATTGCTTGAAATCGGTTTATTTTCGAAATTATATATTATAATTTTTCCTAATATTTAGGCATGAAAAACTAGGAATCAATCAGTATCTGGCTTCTGAAGTGGCTAACATAGAAGATGCAGGAGATTACAGGATTAAAATTGACACTGACCCTGCTTGCTTGGACTACTCACCCTCATACATAACGCTATCACGTTTCTTAAGTATTTTAAACCTTTCTGAAATTTTTTTGTTTATTAAACTAATCATTTATTATTTAAAAAAAAACATATATTCTGAAGATGAAGAAATAATTATGAAAAAAAGTTGAGAATTATAAATATTGGAAAACATTCCGATATTGCTATCGACATTATATTTACAGATGGTAATGCCGATTTTTAGTCCGATAAAAAAAGATTCGCGATTATCATGGGATAGTAGAAAAGAAATTTGTTTCCTTATCTTTTTTAAAATTGTTTTTAAGGCTTGGGGGCCAAAGGCAAAATTTTAGGAGTGAAATGGGGTTTATTTATCTTTTATCATTGCAATCACAATGAAAAATCATAACGTGATTAAAACTGCAAAATGCCTAAATCTAACCCCATACGATATTGATTATGTTTTTATTTTGATTGAAATTTTTAAAAAGACACCGTGAAGATATTTATATTTGAGAATATATTTGACTAAGTAAATATAAACCTTAAATGGAATTTTAGAATTTCTTATAGATAAACGATGAGCTTTTATATAATATTGGGCCATTGTGGGCATATAGTGTTGTACTTTTTACAATACTAGTGAAAAAACATATTCACCATTAATTATATAAAATAAAAGTTAAAAAATCAGAAAGAATTGTTGTTATTCTTATATCAATTTTAGGCTTGAAAACAAACCCCGCTTTGCCCCCTCTTATCCGTTCCCGAGAACTATCCCCTCGCTGAAATTCAAATTTTACCCAAAGTCTCAGGTTAAATTGTCAAATTTAGAATCTTTTATATAATATTTGATATTTTTAAGGGAAATACGTAATTTGCCATACTTTTGGTGATTTTCAATTTAAACTTTTTATTGTTAATAATAAAAAAATGATAAAAAGGGGAGCAATCATTGAAGCTAACCTATTGCTAAATAATATATTAGTTTAAAATCAAATTGGTAAATTGTTTATATATTTTGTTTTGTTTGTAGAATGGCATTTTTTAATTTATAATTAATATATAATCACTTATAGACTATCCACCCTGTTATCAGACATTGTTTTAATCCTTCAAGTATAGATCGGGCTCTATACACCCTTACAAAACCCTGGAAGCCATCCTTAAATTACGGGTTTGAATCATTTGTTTACATTTAATTTTTAATGATAGTTACTTTTGCAAATTTGTATTATATATTAATTTCTGAAATTCAAACTTTTTTATGCTTATTTTTTACTGTTTGAAAATAAAAATTGTTGGGAAAAGACTTTTATAACAGCTATTTAATATTGACTTTTAATGTATTTATAGATGAGCTGCGTACAAGAAGTCTTCAATCATTGACCTGAAGATATGTATTGTTTAATTTAGTCCCCGACCTGTACAAAATTATGTTTATTGAATTTTGTGAAAAATTGATCATGAAAATTTCGTATTTTGTTTGTCAATTTATTATATATTTTATATAATCATACAAATTAAGAACGTTCCTTTATTATATCCAATTAATTAGTACCGAATTTTTTTGTAAATTTCATTATTGACATAATCAAAATATTTATATTTTCTCAGAATCACTTCGACATTTTGTATATACGATTATCATGTTGGAATCATATGTAAATATAAATTATTTTGTTAAAGTTTGTTGTCTCAGGATTATGATATTATATGATTTATTGCGTTATACTAACGTTATAAATGTATTTATTAAATTGTATAATATAGCTTTAAACATTTCCCATATTCAAAAATATTGGATAAATTAAAATATAGTGAATAAGTATAATAATTATTAATATTTTAAAAAACCTAAATATAATATACATTTATTGAATCTAAATCGCCATGTTCAGTCTATGGCTAATAATCTAAAATGTCCATTTTTTGAAAATAAATCAATAAATCTAGAAAATTCGTTAAATTTAAATAATAATTATAAGGGATTATGGCGAGATTAATGATGCATTTTTAAATCAAGAATTGATAGAAGTGTGAAAATTAATATATGTCGCTAAAATTAGTGCGGCTTTTAAAAAATGGGCACTTAACACACCTTGCATCAAAATGTGGTTAGTTTTTAGATACAATTAACATGGGAGAGGGGGCATAAATCGAAGCCTCCTCAAACCATATATTTCTCTTGATTTAAATTTTTTATTATTTAAATGATAAAAATTTGTTTTTGCTTTTATATTGATACATATTTAGTGAAAATGTATGAAAACGTGAAAATATTAAGTGTTGGAATTATTTGGAAAACATTCAGATATAGCTAGTAGAGGTGTGCACTGATCAATCCGATCCGCGTCCGAACTCGGATTCGGACGGATCGGATCGGATCGTATTTAGATTTTAAAAAACTCGGATCGGATCGGATTTAGATTTTTAAAAACTCGGATCGGATCGGATGGATATAAAATTATTCAAAAACCCTTCGGATCGGATCGGATCAAAAAAATTTGATCCGTGCACACCTCTAATAGCTAGTGAATCATATTTATAAATTGTCATAATATTTAAATAACATGCAAAAGTTGCAATCAATGAATTGTTGATATTTTAATGGGCAAAACTCATTCCTAACGGGTTTGGACCTTGCCTTAAACAAACCTAGACGGGCTCGGGCGGGCTTAAAACGGGTAGGGGTTTTAATGATTTGTTAATTTATATGATGATTATTCTATTAAGACCAGAGTGGGCATTTTAGGAGAATAATATATTTACCTATGGAATAAAGATATATTTGCCTAGAATTTTTTAGATTATTTGTTTACAAGTCAAATTTTGATTTTTATAAAAGTGTTTAAAATTGGGATATAATATTTTACAAATGAGGTTAACTAAAATTTTGTCCATAATATTTCTTGTCTTGACTACGATATTTTTTGGGATTTTACGGTTTAAACCACTTTAACAAATATTTGCATATTTTGACTTCAAAAAACTAAGTCTATAGGGTAAGTAGCTGAGGAATTGGACTAAAATTACTTTAGTTCCTTTTAATTTCAAATCTAGTTTCTCTAATTTTAAATCTATCAAAATGAAAACAATTCTTTTTACCTTATATAAATTTTAATATATTTTTTAAAGCATTTTAATAAACTATTTACGATAAAATATGTTTAATTATGTTTAAATAACAACATCTCTCTTTAAATATTTCTAGAATATCTTTTAAATAAAAGTGATGACATATATTAATTAAGAATGCCTTTTGTCTTAACCAATGACGTATAAGTATAGAACAATCGTATAAACGTAATTGGTTTTTTTACAAAAGCATCATTCTAATTTTCTCTGCCATTTTGAATAGAAACTATTTACTTACAAAAGAAATAATTGTTTCAACTTCACTTCTGAAATAATATCCAAATTCTGCATGAATAAAGGTAAGAATTTTTTATTTTATTTCCTTAATAACTATATATTTTAAGTTTGTTAAAATTTTTGGAATTTCGTAATTTTTCGACTAATTCTATATTGTTTTAAACTTTATTAATAAACTCAATGTTTTTAAAGATTAAAATTTTAAATTCTTTAATATAATTAACAAAATACGTGTTTGTAACGAGATCGAAATTAAAAACCTATATCTTAAGATACTATACACAGATTGTAAGCTTTTTAATTCCATTATCAAAATTATTCTGAGTAACAAAAAAAGTACTTTTTTAATTTTATATAAATTAAATATTTTCAATTATAATAAATTTAAATCGCTATTAACACATCTAATTTTTTATTTTATAATATTAATTCAATTAAATAATTTACTTTAAAAATCAACATAAACTTTGATACTAAAAATAAATGTTTTTTTAGACTTGTTATATCAAAACAATATATTTTTCTTAGATTTTCAATTGTTTTTCTAAACTAAATTTTAAACTTTTAATCACTTGCCATAGCCACGTTTAATAAATTCGATGTATCGGCCAGCTTAAATCATGCGTTAATTCTCCTTAGGCATGCTTGCGAAACAATCCTTACTTTTAAACTTGGAATAGTTTTAATTGCTATGCAATTTATGGGCTCGTTTTTTGTTGTCCGTCGTCCGTCCACCAAGTTATTGGCGCCAGCTTTGTGACCTGGATCTCCCGGGTTCAAGCTCGGGAGAGGACGAATTTTTTTATTTTTTTTTTAAATAAATTAATATTTTGTCCTTGTTAATATCATTGATAATATGACTTTTTGACCTTCAGCTGGCTCCTGACCAATAAAAATATGACCATTGGCCTAATAAATTGAATTTTTTTTTCGTTTTGAATAGGGTATATTAGGTTAACATTGATAATTACCCTATACCCTTTCCTACAAGGGCCTATGCCTCTACTGATATGGGATCATAAGGTAAATGGCCAGTAATTCTCGGCTGAAGGTGCTGTAGCGTGTTTGAGTTTGTGAAAGTTTCTTTGAATAGCAGGCAAGTGGTAGAATATCACCGTTTAATGTTTGTTGTTGTAGAACTCCTCCTACTGCTAAATTGGAAGCATCAGGAGTGAGTGACAGTTTGCCTTTTCGTTTAAATGAAATAGACTAGTTATTTGTTTAAGGGCTTGTTTTGCCTGAATAAATGCGTCTTTAGCTTCCTGTGTTAACTCAATTGGTCTTTTGGTATTGTCGAGGTGATCGGTTAATAGTTTGAGGAGATCTGCACATTTAGGGATAAACCTCCGGTAAAAATTTATCATGCCGATAAATCTTCACAATTGTGTCATTGAAGTTGGGGTTGGAGATTTGTCAATGGTGTTTATTTTATCGGGCAGGTTTTAACCCTTAAGACGTCACGATGTGTCCTAAGAACTCAATTTCCTTTACGCCCCATTTACATTTTTGCATATTGACATTAATCCCGTTATCGAAAAGTCGTTGTATTACTTGTTCAACGTGTACTTTGTGTTCTGCTAGTGAAGAACTGACGATTAATATGTCATCCAAATAGGTAAATGTATGGTCCAATCCCCTGATAGCATGGTCAACGAATCTTTGAAACGTTTGTGCTGCATTTCTTAGACCGAAAGGCATGCGTAAGAAATCGAATAAACCGAATTGGGTTGTGATGGCGGTTTTTTGGGTATCTTCTGGTGCCATTGGGATTTGGTGATAAGCACGAACTAAATCCAGTAGTGAACATATTTTTACCAGCCACAAAATCATGTATATGCGGTAGAGGGTAATGATCAGGAATTGTTTTGATATTGAGAGCCCGATAATCTCCGCATGGTCTCCACTCTTTATTGTTCTATTTGAGTGCCATGTGTAGTGGTGAAGCCCAGCTGCTATTTGAAGGAAGTTCTGATGATGCCTAAATCCATCATGTGCATGAATTCATCTTTGGCTATCTTCAGTTTTTCAGCATTCAAACGTCTGGGTTTGGAAAATACTGGCGGCCCTTTTGTTTCTATATGGTGTTGGGTATTATGTTTTGCTGTTGGCGTATATTCTGTAGCTTTAAACACGGCGGGGAATTTTTTTAGTAACCAAGTAAATTCCGGAGGATTTACTACCGCCAATTGTGAGTTTACTGCGATCTGGATGACCGGTGTAATTTGTGTTTCGATCAATTGTTTTTTTTAAATATTAATTAAAAAGTTAAAATTACTTAAAAAGTCAGCTCCTAATACTGGGAATTTTAAGTTAGAAATTGTAAAGATCAATCCCTGGCCGACAGCTGGCCACCTTTAATAGATGACACATGCGACGCTTTTAAATTACAATTAATAATTTTGATATTTTGTTTTATACCCGCTCTTAGATTTTTCCAATTTTAACTCTTCGTTTTCCTAATGTTTTTATGTCAAAAATGAACAAACAGATCGAAATTTGTTTTGGAAAATACCTACCTTTATCACGTTCGTTCAACATTTTGACTATAGCGCCATCTCTAATAACTCCGCGGCGGGCCCATAATTTAAACGCGACCTCAACTTTATCGACGCAATTTGGAGTTCCGCAAGGGGTTGCCAGGCTGGTGCAAATATCGTGGGCAATTTGGCCTATATCGATATCGACTAGGCAAGACGTGAGTGTGAACGTTAAGAAAGGGATCGGTTCTTGAACAACTGATGCTTTTAGATGAGACAAGTTATCATAGGTTGGATGATCTATGGTAGAGATGGAAGTTTCTAAAAGATCTAAGCCCATCTCGACTTGCCCAATTTCGGGTTTGGGCTCTTCGCTTTTCGATGCGAGAATAATTTCGGGGTTTTCGTCAAATTATCATTGATTTCACCCTTTTTAATCCCCAATACGTCATCCGGCCTGTGAAGGGGTGTGTGGGGCGATAGAAAGGGGAAAATAAGCGCACTTCGGGCGTTAACGCTCCTCGTTCTAGCACAAATTTCCACTAAGCTACTAGCGACTGCAGCGTGTAAACGTAAAATGAGCTTATTAGTTTCGAATAAAAAATTATTAAAAATCAAAGTTCTTTAAACGTTTGAATAGTTCAAAGCCACAGGCGTAGTCCTTGTGAGAGGGGCGTCTGCACCCCTCTAAATGCAAAAATCAGTTAAAATTTAATATTAAAAAGGCTAAAATTTCAAAAATTATCATTTTGCCTCTCCCTAAATCATTGTTGCCCCCCCCCTCTAATTCCAATCCTGGCAACTCCCATGAAGCTTGTTTATTATAGTTTTGGATCTCGCGTATTATTGCTATTAAACCGATACAAGGTCGAGGGCTACAGCCTTACCTACAAATCCATAATTTATAAAAATACGATAAGAGTTAAATAAATTCATTATAATTGCCGCTGGCATGCTAAAAAGGCTGTTTAAAGCAATGGAAAGGCTAAAACTTTATTTTAAACATAAAAACTCCAGGATAAATTCCAAAGTACTTGTATCGCCAACAAAAGATTTCCTAGGTTCGACATAGGACAGACCCCTACTTTGGGGTCTCATAGACCCCAGAGATGATAGTGGAATCCTATCGGGAATCAGGGGTCTAGTTGAGGTTGATTTCAAGGAAAAAGCCTTCATCTTAAAATCAATTAATAGCATTTCATCTATCATATAATCGCTAGTGTCACTAATAACGTCGCTGGGTTTATCCGAACCCAAAGAGCTGCTTCCACCTAGGCTCATAGACTGACCCAACTGGTCATTATTGCCTATGAAGGAATCAATAATAAGATTTATTAAAAAGTTTTTTCAATAGGTTGTGACGACTCATCTGTACTTCGTATAAATGTATCATATTTGCTATGCAATTTATGGGCGAGAAAGGTGGGAAGGGGCAATAATGCTTATAGGGGGGTATTAAATGCCTAATAATTAATTAATTATTTATACAAATTTTCCATTTATAGGCAAAATGTAATATAGGCAAGGGTTAGGGTTAGTTTATTGTTTGCATCTAGTTGCGTATTACATTAGTTTTTATGGCCTTTAGTGATTATGGGTCTAACAAACATTATATTATAAAACAACACAATGTTAAGAATTTGCAGAATTGTTGGGAGAAATTTTATGTTGAATTTGAACAATTTATAATTAAAAAAATCAAAAATTTGGCCAATGGTCATTTTTTCTCCATTGGTCAGTACCAACAGATACTCTATAAGTCAATGATAGACAAAAAAACGGAAAAAAAAATTTTGATGCTCACTTTAGCAAATGGTCATTTTTTTCCATTGGTCAGCAGCCAGCACACGGTAAAAGTGGATATAAATTCATAAGAGTAAAAAAAAACGAAAAAAAAATTTTCGAATCACATTTTGGCCAATGGTCATTTTTTTCCATTGGTCAGCAGCCAGGACACGGTAAAAGTGGATATAAATTTATAATAGTCAAAAAAAACGACAAAAAAGTTTTTGAATCACATTTTGGCCAATGGTCATTTTATTCCATTGGTCAGCAGCCAGCGGACGGCTAAAAAGTCATAATAGCAATGGTAGGAACAGGAACAATCATAAAAGTCAAAAAAAACGAAAAAAATAATTTTGATTGACATTTTGGCCAATGGTCATTTTTTCCATCGGTCAGGAGCCAGCGGACGGCCAAAAAGTCATAATAGCAATGGTAGTAACAGGAACAATCATAATAGTCAAAAAAAAAAATAAAAAATAAACTCGGATTCACATTTTGGCCAATGGTCATTTTTTTCATTGGTCAGCAGCCAGCGGACGGCCAAAAATTCTTATTATCAATGATAGTAACAAGAACAATCATAAGAGTCAAAAAAACTCCGGGATTCTAACCCCAAAACTAGTTAAATTGCATAGCAATTAAAAAGTAAACAACTTTTATTTATGTTTATTATATAACTAGTTAAATTGCATAGCATTAAAAGTAAACAACTTTTATCTATGTTTATTATATAATAGATAATTTAACAAATCTTATATATAACACACCGAGGGAGGAGATGAGGGGTGGGGCACCTCTTTCTCATGCATTAATTTAAAAAATAACACAGCGAGGGAGATAGAGATGAGGGGTGGGGCACCTCTTTCTCATGCATTAATTTAAAAAATCGATAACCTAATATACTCAATGCAAATAGATAGGGAGGGTAACGGACAACGGACGGACAACGGACAACGGACGGACAACCAAAAAACGAGCCCATAAATTGCATAGCAATTAATAAAAGTTAAACTATTCAGGACTCCATCTGATTTTGTAATAGTATAATTTTATGTGGTTTATCAACCATGTGTATTCTCCAATTATTATTGCAATTGTTAATCCCAAATTTGTTTATGTAATCATAGGTGAGAAGCTTGTTGGGCTAGCTGTACAGGCGAGGTGGGGTGGAAAATTTCAGTTTGGAAGATATGGAAGGTTTTGGGAGTAAGGGTGTATCAAAGTGGGTTTCGTGGAAGCTAGTTCTAAGGATTAAATTAATCTGTGGTTTATATGAAGAGATAAAGCGTTTTTGTCAGCTAGGGTTTCTTGATGCGAGCCAACTTCAAAAACAATTGGGGGGGGGGGGGGAGGGGGGGGGGTTTATTGATATTATCTTTTCATATGTTCGGAGGTGAAGAGCCAAGATATTGTCATTGTTTCATTTTCATCGCCAAAATTCATCTTTCGTTGTCATAATGTGAGGTGTTGGACGATCTGAATTACAATTTAGTAATGGCTTGGCAATCTTGGTTGATGAGCGCACTCGCAATCGTCACGTGATTTGAATTTTATCCAGTTTTCGAAAAGGTATGAATTTCGATGTACCAAATACAAAGTTAAAATAATAATTAAAATAGTACTCACACAATCTCAATTGTTCGTGTGCCTTTAACATACAAACGTATTAGGGCTCACACAATTTTAATTGCTCCGTGTGTCTTATTTCATTCTCCCAAATCAGTGTGACTAGATCCCACCGAAATAACCCCCTTTCCACTCCGGCATCTCCGCCGATGATTCCTTCCACGGATCCGCCAGAGGAAAGTTCGGAAAGTTCTAGAGACGGGTCTCCAACACCGTCTGGAAGGACCGAAGGCGACTTAGCAGGAGTTCTGAGAGTAATATCGGAGCAAAATCGCCGGGCTCAAGCTCAGTTCAACGAATCTCAAAGTACCATTGCACAGCTAATCCAACAACTAAACGTCCAAAGAGCCGCTCCGCCCCCAGCTATTAACATTGTACAGCCAGAACCACCGGCCAAAACGGGAGCGGAGAGAATAGCCGAGGTGACAGAAAAGATTGCAAAGCTAAAGGAACTTATGGCAATCTTTCCGGCTAAAGTGTCCCAAAGGGACCGAAAAGAAGCCCAATATATGTTTCTAGTGTCTGAAACCCTTTCGGAGGAATCCCCCGAAATGCTTCTTAAGGAAACAGCTGCAAGGCTTACCACCCTCACCACAGCAATTAACTTTAATTGGGCCACAGCTGTTCGAAACGACAAGTCCTTTGCGGAGGACTGGAACATTCCGAACTTAGAAGTTGTTCAACCCCGTAAACAGTTATTTCAAGGCGCTGGCAGAGGCAGAGGCCTCACAAAGGGCCGCCACATCAAAAAGGCGCCGGCCTCTGCCAGGGGTAAGGCGCAGACTTAAAGCCTTGGTAGGATCGTGGGAAGTCGGGCCAAACGGCGTACCGCTTCCCGAAGGAGGGAATACATCCAAGTCTCCTCGCTGGCTCGCTCAATTAATATTCTAAATCAGGGAGAGCGCCGTTGGATTTTCTCTCCTTCCGAACTCCCGTCGGTAGCGACGGGAGCGATCCATTTACCTAATAATGAATATTCCGACATATTTGTCCCTGCCCCCAACTTCGAGCATCGTATCCAGCAGGTGGAGGCCGCCTTCGGGGGATCTGGGATCGGAAACGCTCCCAGTTTTTGGCTCCACCCTTCTATCTTCCATTGGAATAAAGAACCGTCTAACACCCCCCCCCCCCAACAGGACCCCTTGACATAGCAACCTCCAAGTTACGCCCACATCCCTTGCAATCCCCGTTCACCAGAAGGATCGCCAGGAAGGGCTTCATGCCGAGGCTCGACATGGAGAAAATTCGTAATCATAATGGAATCTTCTTTACGTCCCGACGGAAAGCCATTTCTAGAGGGAAACCAGAATATTTCCAAGCCATGATCGATGCGGATGTGGTAGAGAAAACGGAGCGAAGCATCATCAAATCCGCCACCTTCTTTATTCCAAAGTCGAATGGCGATGCGAGAGTCATAACTGACTTATCACAAGTGTCCAAAAACTTTGTCCACTACCCCGTGAAACTAGCATCGATACCACTAACCTCACGACAGCTGAGCAAGTCCACATACGCAGCCAAAATAGATCTCAAGGCGGCTTTCTTTAGCATCCCCCTAAATGTCTCAGCCAGAAAATACGCCGCCTATACTCACCGTACTCACAAATACAGATACAAAGTCCTCCCCATGGGGGCATCCTTCTCCCCGTATGTCCTCCAAACGATAGTCTCTGACCTAGCTGCCAAATCCATAACCAGCTGCAAATATAACGTGTACCTAGATGACATTCTCATTTATGGAAGTTCATACACGGAAGTACAAAAGGATCTCGAGTCAATGTTTTCGCTCGCAGCAGAATGGGGACTCACAGTCAACGCCCGTAAATCGTCGATACGACCTGAGCAGGACATCGAATATCTGGGCCTCAATATATCATTTCTGGACCACTCGATCCGCTGCTCGGACAAAATCATCACACGGCTCGAGTATGCATCCGATATATTGTTTTACGCATTTGTTTCCCAAACTCCACCCCCTGAATTAATCTTATTAGAAGCGCTTGGAGTTTTAAATTACTTTTTGTATAACCTTACGGGAATGTCAAAATTACTGGCCCCTTTTTATGCATATCTGTCAGACAGGTCTAGATTTTTTAATATCAACTATGCATGTTTCAAACTTTTCGCAATTATTAACTCTTTAATACATCGAATACCGTTATATGTCCCCCCCGACCTAACCATTTACACCGATGCCTCGAGTGATCATATCGGGATCAATTGGGACGATAATAACCTCTCAATATCTTTTGAAAACGCCGCGGCAGCGTTTAACTTCACCCTACCAGAAGACCCACACATAACTCTTCTCGAAACGCTGGGAGCGTTGTACGGCTACGCCGTAGCGAAATATAGCGGTCGCCTCTTCCCCCGAATACGTACGGACTCGACAACCGCCTACTATACGTACTCATGAAAGGAGGATCGAATTCTCCCATTATCGAGGAGTTGATCTCCAGGTTCGTGAAAGAATACGGGCTTAACGCGCTGCTGGCCATACGTTACAACATCCAGTGGATCCCCACTGACGAGAACCCAGCTGATTACCCATCAAGAACATGGCTACCACCAGAAAGATATACAGTCCCGTCTATCTTATCAGGCGACCCACCTGAGGCGGAAACGATGACAGAAATCTTCGACGAGGAAGACCTATTCGACTGGGAAACCTGGGCAGGTGGCGAAATTCATGTGAACGAACCATCAGAACGAAGCTAACCCATGCGCGATCTCCAATACACGCGTATATAAACGAAAACCTATACTTAGCCACCGCTCTTTGGCATTTCGCGTTGTCGTACATTTATATATACCTGATTCGTTCAATACCTTATCCACCTTACATTAAAATTTCGCCACCATATTTACCTTTTTACGCGTTGCTTATACTTGTGTTTATTTACTTACATATTTGTAGTTTATTTTTGAAAAATCAATAAACGCTGTGGGGATTGGACCTGTGGGTTCCGGCAGGGCAAATCCCTACTATCCCCCACAGCGTTTATTGATTTTTCAAAAATAAACTACAAATATGTAAGTAAATAAACACAAGTATAAGCAACGCGTAAAAAGGTAAAAATGGTGGCGAAATTTTAATGTAAGGTGGATAAGGTATTGAACGAATCAGGTATATATAAATGTACGACAACGCGAAATGCCAAAGAGCGGTGGCTAAGTATAGGTTTTCGTTTATATACGCGTGTAATGGAGATCGCGCATGGGTTAGCTTCGTTCTGATGGTTCGTTCACATGAATTTCGCCACCTGCCCAGGTTTCCCAGTCGAATAGGTCTTCCTCGTCGAAGATTTCTGTCATCGTTTCCGCCTCAGGTGGGTCGCCTGATAAGATAGACGGGACTGTATATCTTTCTGGTGGTAGCCATGTTCTTGATGGGTAATCAGCTGGGTTCTCGTCAGTGGGGATCCACTGGATGTTGTAACGTATGGCCAGCAGCGCGTTAAGCCCGTATTCTTTCACGAACCTGGAGATCAACTCCTCGATAATGGGAGAATTCGATCCTCAATTTATGAGCACGTAGTAGGCGGTTGTCGAGTCCGTACGTATTCGGGGGAAGAGGCGACCGCTATATTTCGCTACGGCGTAGCCGTACAACGCTCCCAGCGTTTCGAGAAGAGTTATGTGTGGGTCTTCTGGTAGGGTGAAGTTAAACGCTGCCGCGGCGTTTTCAAAAGATATTGAGAGGTTATTATCGTCCCAATTGATCCCGATATGATCACTCGAGGCATCGGTGTAAATGGTTAGGTCGGGGGGACATATAACGGTATTCGATGTTTTAAAGAGTTAATAATTGCGAAAAGTTTGAAACATGCATAGTTCATATTAAATAATCTAGACCTGTCTGACAGATATGCATAAAAAGGGGCCAGTAATTTTGACATTCCCGTAAGGTTATACAAAAAGTAATTTAAAACTCCAAGCGCTTCTAATAAGATTAATTCAGGGGGTGGAGTTTGGGAAACAAATGCGTAAAACAATATATCGGATGCATACTCGAGCCGTGTGATGATTTTGTCCGAGCAGCGGATCGAGTGGTCCAGAAATGATATATTGAGGCCCAGATATTCGATGTCCTGCTCAGGTAGTATCGACGATTTACGGGCGTTGACTGTGAGTCCCCATTCTGCTGCGAGCGAAAACATTGACTCGAGATCCTCTTGTACTTCCGTGTATGAACTTTCATAAATGAGAATGTCAACTAGGTACACGTTATATTTGCAGCTGGTTATGGATTTGGCAGCTAGGTCAGAGACTATCGTTTGGAGGACATAGGGGGAGAAAGATGCCCCCATGGGGAGGACTTTGTATCTGTATTTGTGAGTACGGTGAGTATAGGCGGCGTATTTTCTGGCTGAGACATTTAGGGGGATGCTAAAGAAAGCCGCCTTGAGATCTATTTTGGCTGCGTATGTGGACTTGCTCAGCTGTCGTGAGGTTACTGGTATCGATGCTAGTTTCACGGGGTAGTGGACAAAGTTTTTGGACATTTGTGATAAGTCAGTTATGACTCTCGCATCGCCATTCGACTTTGGAATAAAGAAGGTGGCGGATTTGATGATGCTTCGCTCCGTTTTCTCTACCCCATCCGCATCGATCATGGCTTGGAAATATTCTGGTTTCCCTCTAGAAATGGCTTTCCGCCGGGACGTAAGGAAGATTCCATTATGATTACGAATTTTCTCCATGTCGAGCCTCGGCATGAAGCCCTTCCTGGCGATCCTTCTGGTGAACGGGGATTGCAAGGGATGTGGGCGTAACTTGGAGGTTGCTATGTCAAGGGGTCCTGTTGGGGGGGGGGGGTGTTAGCCGGTTCTTTATTCCAATGGAAGATAGAACGGTGGAGGCCAAAAACTGGGAGCGTTTCCGATCCCAGATCCCGGCCGAAGGCGGCCTCCACCTGCTGGATACAATGCTCGAAGTTGGGGGCAGGGACAAATATGTCGGAATATTCATTATTAGGTAAATGGATCGCTCCCGTCGCCCCCGACGGGAGTTCGGAAGGAGAGAAAATCCAACGGCGCGTCTCCCTGATTTGGAATATTAATTGAGCGAGCCAGCGAGGAGACTTGGATGTATTCCCTCCTTCGGGAAGCGGTACGCCGTTTGGCCCGACTTCCCACGATCCTACCAAGGCTTTAAGTCTGCGCCTTACCCCTGGAGGCCGGCGCCTTTTTGATGTGGCGGCCCTTTGTGAGGCCTCTGCCTCTGCCAGCGCCTTGAAATAACTGTTTACGGGGTTGAACAACTTCTAAGTTCGGAATGTTCCAGTCCTCCGCAAAGGACTTGTCGTTTCGAACAGCTGTGGCCCAATTAAAGTTAATTGCTGTGGCGAGGGTGGTAAGCCTAGCAGCTGTTTCCTTAAGAAGCATTTCGGGGGATTCCTCCGAAAGGGTTTCAGACACTAGAAACATATATTGGGCTTCTTTTCGGTCCCTTTGGGACACTTTAGCCGGGAAGATTGCCATAAGTTCCTTTAGCTTTGCAATCTTTTCTGTCACCTCGGCTATTCTCTTCGCTCCCGTTTTGGCCGGTGGTTCTGGCTGTACAATGTTAATAGCTAGGGGCGGAGCGGCTCTTTGGACGTTTAGTTGTTGGATTAGCTGTGCAATGGTACTTTGAGATTCGTTGAACTGAGCTTGAGCCCGGCGATTTTGCTCCGATATTACTCTCAGAACTCCTGCTAAGTCGCCTTCGGTCCTTCCAGACGGTGTTGGAGACCCGTCTCTAGAACTTTCCTCTGGCGGATCCGTGGAAGGAATCATCGGCGGAGCTGCCGGAGTGGAAAGGGGGTTATTTCGGTGGGATTTAGTCATACTGATTTGGGAATAACCTAAAAATTTTAATGTAAGGTGGATAAGGTATTGAACGAATCAGGTATATATAAATGTACGACAACGCGAAATGCCTGTATATTTTGTAAATAGTGTATTTTGTAAATATTTATATTATAGATCTATTAGCAACATGTCTGAAATATAACCATGAGAAGGAGCAATGCAGATACTATGATGTGGTAAATGTACAGGGAACTGTGTGTTATTTATGTAACGTGCGGGGAGCACATAATTGGAAAACGTGTCCGTGGAGGACACTGGGAAAAAAAATCTCGCGACAGGGGATAAAAAGAAGATGGAGGAGGGACATGGTGGCAGAAGAAAGAAAGAGGAGGAAGTTTAAAGAAGTATCTACGCAAACTGATGTCTCACCTGAAGAAGTGGAAGAAGTGGTAGAAAAATTAAGAAAATGGGGGCTCATAGCAACGACAGACAGGAAAGTGGAAAACTTAATGCAACAACTAAGAACATGGACGTTAGACACTCACCTGCAGGAATAGAAAAGGTGGCGGCAAAATTAGGCGACGGGAAGCCGCTGATAAATGTATACATGGTGTGGTTGTTGTTAATTATATAATATGCCCCATAGTATTCTACAATATATAATATGGTATTAATAAAGAAGTGTATAATAAAGGGGGATGGTACATATTAGTTTAAAGGTTGATATAATATGGCTCTCGATCTTGAGTAAGGGATCGAGTAGCATTAACACATTTCTTAGATGCAAAGACTAATGGGCCTGCAACCGAAGTCACCCCGTGCTCAATAAACACCTGCAGTCAGTCAATAACCACCCACAACCAATAAACAACAACCTAATATGAATCAACAACAACCGGCCATCAATGGGCAACCACCTGTAACTACCTGACAACCATCTAATCCGCCCACCTGTTCAAAAAAAAAGAAAAAAAGGAAGGTGTCGTATTGGATACAATCCAATGACTGAAAGTTATTATCCGACGGTTGAAAGTTAGTACTATTGGATACAATCCAAAGACTGAAATTTTATTACCTCCTAAACCTCCCAAAACTATTAGAAGAAAACGCTAAAAGTATGAGGGCACGGGACGTATAGGGAATTGGGTTTTGGAATTATTTATTGGAACAGAGAGAGGCTCTTCTTATAAGGAATTAGTCCTTGGGAATATTGAAGAAACTTGGGGCCATAAATTAGAATTCCGGAGGGTTTGGAACGAAAAGGGGTCATAGAAGCCAGAAAACCTTGAAGATGACAGATCTAGAACGATAAGTGAGGCCAAGCCAGGTTAACGGGGCCAAGAAATGAAAGGTATAAAAGGCCAAGGGGAAGAATGTAAAAACACGCACACTTATTTACTCACTTTTTCCCAAAGGATGGTTACGCAATAAAGACATTATAAAATCCCCAAACCCCCATTTTTCCCTGTTTCCTACATTTCGCCATAGTTCATATTTATATCCGTGGTGTTTGAATTAATAAAGGAATATATAAATTCGATTAAAAGTCTAAATTCTATATTCAACTCCAATACAAAACGGAAAAAGGTATATAATTCATTTTATAGTAACAATCACATGTAAGTATTTTTTAATCAAGAAATGAAAGGTATAAAAGGCCAAGGGGAAGAATGTAAAAACACTCTCACTCTCGCACACTTATTTACTCTTTTTCCCAAAGGTTGGTTACTCAATAAAGACATTATAAAATCCCCCAAACCCCCATTTTTCCCTGTTTCCTACATTTCGCCATATTTCATATTTATATCCGGGGTGTTTGAATTAATAAAGGAATATATAAATTCGATTACAAGTCTAAATTCTTTATTCAACCTTAATATAAAACGGAAAAGTGGTGCCCCGTAAACGATCGTACTCACGACCTTAAGATTATTGCTACCCTTCTCGACGAAAGTGGGAAAATTTTCTACAAATTGTAAACAATTAAATTTGAATATAAAAAAGAGGAAATTCAATCTCCGCAGGCATTTCAATTAGCACCCCGAAGTGAAAGAACCCCCGCAAATCTATATCCCAAAGTTAACAAAAGTGGTATCTAGAGCAAACAACCGTTCTATCGTAGCAGCAAAAACAACAAATTTTCCGGACTTCCAAACCCTTTGGAATTCTAATTTATGGCCCCAAGTTTCTTCGATATTCCCAAGGACTAATTCCTTATAAGAAGAGCCTCTTTCTGTTTCAATAAATACTTCCAAGGCCCAATTCCCTATACGTCCCGTGCCCTCATACTTTTAGCGTTTTCTTCTAATAGTTCTGGGAGGTTTAGGAGGTAATAAAATTTTTGTCTTTGGATTGTATCCAATAGTACTAACTTTCAACCGTCATATAATAATTTCAGTCATTGGATTGTATCCAATACGACAAAATGTACCGTTTTTTCGCCATTTTTAAATGTGCACAAATATGGGAAGGACATATAGTTTATGGTAATTTTGGTTAATATAAGTGTTTTTAGGAATTTAAGAAAAAATTGAACTAGTCAAACATTAAAAACAGCATATTTAAATATGTATCATTCACAAAATTCATAAAATAAAAATACGGTGATGATGTGATGTTTAAGCAATTTAGTGCGATCTGCATTTAATTAAATACTCATTAATTAAGATCCCTTTTATTTTTATTAACTTATGACGAAGGTAAATTCACCTTTTCTGTTTTAACAATGGGGTACACTGCACAAAGACATGGGATATAGTTAAATTCAAAATGGTGCATTTAGTGGTACACATTTTAATATATGAAGAACCATATTACATTAGCAGTCTATGTAGTGTAGTCTATAAAAATAACTTAACCTAGCGTGTTACGTGATATAACTATATAAACTATCTACTATTGACTTCTAATAAAGAACAATTTGATTGAATAAATCAGTTAATTACTCTAAAATCCTGTAACTTTTTACGTAAATTGTTGTCATTGATTACAAATTTTATTGCTTGAAATCGGTTTATTTTCGAAATTATATATGATAATTTTTCCTAATATTTAGGCATGAAAAACTAGGAATTTATCAGTATCTGGCTTCTGAAGTGGCTAACATAGAAGATGCAGGAGATTACAGGATTAAAATTGACACTGACCCTGCTTGCTTGGACTACTCACCCTCATACATAACGCTATAATGTTTCTTAAGTATTTTAAATCTTTCTGAAATTTTTTTGTTTATTAGACTAATCATTTATTATTTTTAAAAAAACACATATATTCTGAAAATGAAGAAATAATTATGAAAAAAAAGTTGAGAATTATAAATATTTGGAAAACATTCCGATATTGCCATCGACATTATATTTACAGATGGTAATGCCGATTTTCAGTCTGATAAAAAAAGATTCGCGATTATCATGGTATAGTAGTAAAGAAATTTGTTTCCTTATCTTTTTTAATTATCTTTTATCATTCGAATCACAATGAAAAATCATAACGTGGTTAAAACTGCAAAATGCCTAAATCTCACCCCATACGATATTGATTATGTTTTTATTTTGATTGAAATTTTTAAAAAGGCACCGTGAAGATATTTATATTTGAGAATATATTTGACTAAATAAATATAAACCTTAAATGAAATTTTAGAATTTCTTATAGATAAACGATGAGCTTTTATATAATATTGGGCCATTGTGGGCATATAGTGTTGTACTTTTTACAATACTAGTGAAAAAACATATTCACCATTAATTATATAAATAAAAGTTAAAAAATCAGAAAGAATTGTTGTTATTCTTATATCAATTTTAGGCTTGAAAACAAACCCCGCTTTGCCCCCTCTAAAACTATCCGTTCCCGAGAACTATCCCCTCGCTGAAATTCAAATTTTACCCACAGTCTCAGGGTAAATTGTCAAATTTAGACTTTTATATAATACTGGCTGTGCCCGGCCAAGCGTTGCTTTGGCTTAGTTAGTATGAATTAGAAAAACATTTATAAAAAATTTTGGGCCAATCGTTTATAAGGTAAAAAAATATAAGAAAAGGCATACTTATTCATAGTTAAGTGGATTTTTAATAGTTTAAAATACAATTTTATATGTTGAAAAGTGCGATGTTAACGATTATATGCATAGTTGGGTAACAAATATTTATAAAGCACTGCATTGGTGTATAAAAGTTAGTTATAATAATGTTAGACAATGTATAGAAAATATTTTAGTACAGCGTTTATAGTAGTGTAATGTCATAGCCTAAAATCTATAGTATCAAAGTGAAGAGATGTTAAAAGATCTCCTTCAAATTTATTTAAATGAAGGCTCTTATAATATTTGGTTGAACTGAGAAATGATTGAAAAAATTTTCGCGAGTATAATGGAAGCGAAATTTTTATGTATGCCAAAAAAAGTTAGAAATATAGTTATATCGTTATACCTAGTAAAACATTCATCAGGTGAAAGTGTTATAGGTTAGGTATGATTATAATAAAAACCAGTATAAAGATAATGACTTAAAAAGTATAAAATTGATATAATAAGTTTAGACTTGCAAGTGTAGTTAAAGTTTAAAAAGGGACTTATGGTATATTTATAATGGTAGCCAGCATTGGAATTAGAAAGGGTGGGGGAATAATGATTTAGGCAGAAGTAAAATTATAATTTTTTGAAATGTTAACCATAATTTTAATAAATTAAAAAAAAATTGATTTGGATGGGGGGCAGTCACCCCTCCGTGCCTACCTCTGGCTACGCTCATGGGTATATTAATATTTTGGTATTCTTTCTCTTATCACCTTCTGCGTTTTACAATCAAATCACTTTCAAGGTAAATGAATTTGTTTCCCTACATACATATACGGTTTTAACTTTACCTGAGAGATGTTAAGATATGCCCGACCCGTCGGGCCAGGTTTATGCCTGGCCTTGGACGGCCGAAGAAAAACTATGCTTAAATTTACCTAAAAACAAATTTGAATAAGACTGGGAGATTGATATGGTTGGTGGTGAACAAAAATATTGGTATTAGTAGATAGGCTTAAATGAAGATATATACAGCTATACCTGTTATGGAGTTATAAAATTTAAAAATGCACATGTCCTGTCAAAATCGTGGCTTCTTCAACGTTGCACATCAAGCGTTTAACATCGAGACGCAAACCTTTGCAAAGTTTTGGCTGACTAAAATTGCACATCGCAATACTTGGTACGCCAATTTTCAAATGCAAAATGTGAGGTGGCATCCCTGCCAGAATTGAAAGATCCGATTGTATAATTTGCGTCACCAAAAACAAAAGCAGTGTGAACTGATTTGTAAGTAATTGGATTGCCTTGAATGTTAGGATTAGAATAGCCCGTTGGCGGAGCCAAAGTCGATCATGATAATGGTCGTTAATTTTTGGAAACACTTTATCAACCAAGCAGTTTAGATGGAACAAAATTGCAAATATTCGTAGGAAAAGAAATCCGTCCTTAGCATATATCAACGTGCACGGTTCTCTTCCCAATTTCTAGCAATTAATGGGAGAATATCTCACACGCAGGATGATTTTGAAATACTATGCGCATTTAGTAGTTAGATTTAATATTTTGACATAAGGCAACAAAATAGTTAGGCAGGCATTAACTTCGTCCGCAGGGGTGGATCGTAAGGGAACCGGTAAAGTTTGCCTGAAATCTCGTGCAAGCAATAACCTTGCGTTACCAACAGGTTTAAGGGTGCTTTGTAAATCTTGCGATTACCGATTAGAGCGATTTTTCATAATCCATTGTGCATTCATCCCAAACGATAAGTTTGCACTTCCGTAATACTACCCATTCCATATGTTCTTGAAATGTTGCACATTAGAGTTTCACAGTAATAAGCGTTTAAAGGCATTTTTTGTCATTTAAGGGGGGGGGGCATAAACCCAATGGTTATCTACCTAGACTATTGCGTTCCGCAGTCGAATGATTGCCACGCTACCATCATCCTCTGTAGATCTTCTTTTTTATAAAGGATACCCATCACTGCCCGTAATTTAACTAATGTAGAGCAGATGTTCCGATTCAATTTTGGCTAACATACTTAATTATTTGAAAAAAAACTTCTATTTTTGTATAAAAAAACATATTACATTGATGGAATAATTGGCGGCATTTTTAATATGATTTTCTTCGTGCTCCCGAAGCATTATTCTGTATGAATAAACTCATATAGCTGCATTTCAAGTTTGTCAGTTAACCATTGTCTGCATTTATCAACTTACCTTTAAAGTAATCTTTTTGTACTTTTAATATTAATAACCGAACATCATAAAAATAGCAAAAAAGCACGAAACGTGGGAATCTTTTTAAAAGCGCGCGTTATATTTATTTAAGTAAATGGTGATGTTTTACGGTATCGAGAAAATTTATTTGTTACTGCTTTATATAATGTAAATACGGGCGTAGTTGAGTAAAAAATTGAGATACAAATGACAAAGCAATCGTGGAAAAAAGTTTAAAGTAATTAGTAGCACCATAACGATAAATAAGTATAAAAAACGTAGTATAAATAATCCGCTAGATGGCGGTATAGACTACCAAAAAACATGGTTCCCGCTGTCGCAGGTTAATTAAAAGCATCTATAAACCATCTACAATGCTAAGGCAATAATCTGGCCAAATTTGGGGGCAATCCGTTGAGAACTTCAAAAGTTATTAGCGCACAAAAAAACGGGACTTATATTTTTATATATATAGATTTGATATTTTTAAGGGAAATACGTAATTTGCCATACTTTTGGTGATTTTCAATTTAAACTTTTTATTGTTAATAATAAAAAAATGATAAAAAGGGGAGCAATCATCGAAGCTAACCTATTGCTAAATATTATATTAGTTTAAAATCAAATTGGTAAATTTGTTGATATATTTCGTTTTGTTTGTAGAATGGCATTTTTTAATTTATATTTAATATATAATCACTTGTAGACTATCCACCCTGTTATCAGACATTGTTTTCCTCCTTCAATTATAGATCGGGCTCTATACATACACCCTTACAAAACCCTGGAAGCCATTCTTAAATTATGGGTTTGAATCATTTATTTACATTCAATTTTTAATGATAGTTACTTTTGCAAATTTGTATTATATATTAATTTCTGAAATTCAAACTTTTTTATGCTTATTTTTAACTGTTTGAAAATATAATTGTTGGGAAAAGTAACAGCTATTCAATATTGACTTTTAATGCTATATTTATAGATGAGCTGCGTACAAGAAGTCATCAATCATCGACCTGAAGATATGTATTTGTATAATCTTATTTAAATGTATAATCTTTATTAAATGTATACTCTTTATTCGTATAATGAAGTTACTTACGTATAAATATAATTCCGGAATATTAAAAAAAAGGTACAAAGATAAGTTAAAATATAAGTGTATGAATGTGAGAGAGTGTAAGCGGATACGTGTGTGGGAACAATAATAATAATAAACAACGAGAGAGAAAGAGAGCGAGAGAGAGACAACGACCGCGTAAGATACAAAAGGGGTGGGGAGAAAGGAGGTACAGGACACCATCCTTTTTAAAATAACTCCCTCCGGGGGGACAGACCGATGAGATAACGCAACCGGGCAGCACGACCTCTTGATTGAATAGAATTTGAAAGCTCCTCGGACGACGTAGTTGGGCTCGATGTCTTTCCCCCATTCTCCCGTCTTGCCTACAGTTCCCCCCGCTGGTCCCGATTCACGGACCGGCGTAGTACGTTCGACTCGACTGTCGAATCCAGTGGAGCCCTCGTTACAGGAGAACGCAATAAAGTTTCTTCTTCCTGTAACGACAAGTTTCCACCTGACCGACAATCGTTGCCTCACCTGGCGTTACCAAACTCTGTTGTGAGGTTACCACGAACGACCGTACCAAGGTACTGTCATCATGTAGCGCCACCGTCTCAACAACGTTCGTGTCCGCCACTATTTCCGCCGCGTCCATCGCCTCAATGACACGCTCTACCACTGTTGTGCCTACGGCATTACCACTTTCCGGCGGTACCTGTGGGTTACATCTCAGCCCACGATGCCGACGATGACACCCATGGCACCACCTCCGGGTAACCCGACGTCGCCTACTGCCACTCGCCGCCGGTGGGGCAGCTTCCGCGCCCCTCCGTACCTGGTGCGCAATAGCTACGCTGCGTTGCGGATTCTCTTGAATCCTCGCAATCGGGATCCTTGCTATGGGGATCCCCCCTATCGGGGCGACTTTACGAACCGCTCCGTCCCGTCGACCCATATTCACAAATCTTTCACCCCCGGGCCGGATCTCTCTCCTCGCCTGAGGGTAGACTTGTTCTTGTAAATTGACCATGTGGGGCACACCGTCTGCACCCACCACAAACGACACGTGTAAATTGCTTGGTGCGTACAGTGGATCGATCGCCTGAACCACCACTCGCACTCGGCACCATGAAGCAATTATATCCATCTAATATTTATATAAAAAAAACGTTAGACATTAACACATATCATTAATATTTTATTCAAAACGCGGCCGCAATTGCTCTTCATGCCTCATAGCATGGTTATTTGCAGCCGTAAACTCCACGTCATAAGCTTTAGAGCCCACGCGGGATTTAACTACCGCTTCAAGCCATTTTACCGACCCCCCATAACCCCGGGCCCACACTGCATCGTTAACCCGAAACCGGCTAATGTCAGATACCCGAGACGACAACTCGCTATCTACGAACACATCCATCGGTATGCGCGGTATCCTATTTAAAAAAACCTTACTAACCGGCGCGCGACATGGGAAACGAGGGGAAGCATTGTGCAACAACCTGTACATCCAAATGCCTTCCTTCTCAACCTTCTCGTTTTTTAACCATCGTTTCACGATCGCCACATTACTCTCAGCCAGCCCGTTGGAACTAGGATGATAGGGAGGCGTTAATACATGACGTATGCCCCATCTATCGCAAAACGCTTTAAACTCGGCACTAGTAAACGCGGTACCGTTATCTGACACTACGCACTTCGGTATGCCAAAAGCGCCCATTAATTTTTCCAAAAAAACAATTACGCTCTTGGTAGATAGTTTCGACACCCGCTCGAATTCAACCCAACTCGATGTCGCATCCACCAACAAAAGGTATTGCTTAGAATCAAAATCAAAAAAATCAAGGTGCACTCTATCAAACACATTATGTGCCTGAGGCCACCTCGCCTTTCTATCATGTTTGGGCATACTCGCATTCCTGTTACATGCAACGCACTTACGCCCATACATGCTTATATCTTTTCCCATTTTAGGCCACCAAACATATCTACGCGCCAAAACCTTCATTGTAGCCGTCCCAATATGTCCAGCATGCAATAACTTTAGAACCTGATGACGTAACACTCGTGGAATCACTATGCGTTCACCCCGTAGAATGATACCGTTCTCAATACAGAGTTCGTTTCTCACCCCGCGGTAACCTACAGGAATCTCCTCGAGCGTCTCGCCGTCAATCAGGCATCTTGTAACTCGACTCAACTCCTCATCTTTACTAACCTCCTCTTTAAGGTTAACCGATGGGAAAGTCTCCGTTACAATATTGACCAAAAAATTATCACCCTCTAATTCCTCCTCAGGTGAGGTACCATTATCCTCACCTAAGCGCGACAACGTATCAGGTCGATAATCCTATTATTAAAATTCTGCCTAATTCTGCCTTTGAACAACCCTGCCGCCTTCCTATTACAATACCTAACCATATGTGGTCCTCCACAGTGAAAACATCTTACTGCTTGGTGTACCACATTCACCCTAAAGCTTAAACACCATAACTTCCACAAAGCAGCTAGTTAAACAATTAATAAACCAGCACTAACCAGTTCGTTCTAATAATATCCACATATACGTCCACCTTCTGTGTGGTTTTAAAAGGCGATAACATATCTTAATACAATACAAGCAATTAAACCTTGAGTAAAATAAAATTAAAAACTATGGCAAATATAAAATAATTTAATTAAACGCGTCTTACTTAAATGCTCCTATTCCACAAGATTCCCCAAAACAAAAATAAAAGAACCTTGATCTATTCAAAATATTACTCTGGAAATTAATTAATGCACGTGCAATATTTAAAACAATGTAACATATACGATAACTTTATTAGAATTTGGTTAACTATTCAAAACTTATACTGTTACGTTACAAATATCAAATTACCACAAAATTAATATACAACCAGAAAAAAACGTATAAACTAATTTGAGACCAAAAATATTGCACAAGTTAATCAAATAGCAAAATCGTATGTAACACTAAAATTAAATTGCAGCTCAAAAAATTGCCAAGTTAAATCGCATAATAAAATTGCAAATGGTAATTAAATTAAATCTAAGCAGAAATATTAAAAAAAATTTATACTAATGGCAAAATTAATAAATGTTAATTAACTTCTCAAAGCTAAAAATATTGCAAACCTAAATATACAGCAAAGTAAACTAATTCAAAGATAAAATTATTCCAATACTAAATATGTTTTTATTTATTAATCCACTTGAAGTAAAATATATATCAGCGTGCTCTAAAATTAATTTGAATCAAGTAAATAGCATAATAAAATTCTTATAATAAACAGCCTGAAAAATTTAATTGTCACGATAAAGTAAATTATCAATAATATTAAAATCAATAGAGTACAATTACGCATATAAATATTTTCCTTTACTGAAAGAATAAAATATCCCAAGAGTATCAAAATAAACTTTTAACCCAAAAAAAGCTATCACCAATGTATAAACTTATTTAAATGTATAATCTTTATTAAATGTATATTGTTTATTCGTATAATGAAGTTACTTACGTATAAATATAATTCCGATATTAAAAAAAAGGTACAAAGATAAGTTAAAATATAAGTTAAAATATAAGTGTATGAATGTGAGAGAGTGTAAGCGGATACGTGTGTGGGAACAATAATAATAATAAACAACGAGAGAGAGAGAGAGAGAGAGAGAGAGACAACGACCGCGTAAGATACAAAAGGGGTGGGGAGAAAGGAGGTACAGGACAGTATTGTTTAATTTAGTCCCCGACCTTTACACAATTATTTTTATTGAATTTTGTGAAAAATTGATCATGAAAATTTCGTATTTTGTTTGTCAATTTATTATATATTTTATAGAATCATACAAATTAACAATGTTCCTTTATTATATTCAATTAATTAGTACCGCATTTGTTTGTAAATTTCATTATTGACATAATCAAAATATTTATATTTTCTCAGAATCACTTCGACATTTTGTATATACGATTATCATGTTGGAATCATATGTAAATATAAATTATTTTGTTAAAGTTTGTTGTCTCAGGATTATGATATTATATGATTTATTGCGTTATACTAACGTTATAAATGTATTTATTAAATTGTATAATATAGCTCTAAACATTTCCCTTATTCAAAAATATTGGATAAATTAAAATATAGTGAATAAGTATAATAATTATTAATATTTTAAAAAACCTAAATATAATATACATTTATTGAATCTAAATCGCCATGTTCAGTCTATGGCCTATAATCTAAAATGTCCATTTTTTGAAAATAAATCAATAAATCTAGAAAATTCGTTAAATTCAAATAATAATTATAAGGGATTATGGCGAGATTAATGATGCATTTTTAAATCAAGAATTGATAGAAGTGTGAAAATTAATATATGTCGCTAAAATTAGGGCGGCTTTTAAAAAATGGGCACTTAACACACCTTGCATCAAAATGTGGTTAGTTTTTAGATACAATTAACATGGGGGAGGGGGCATAAATCGAAGCCTCCTCAAACCATATATTTCTCTTGATTTAAATTTTTTATTAATTAAATGATAAGAATTTGTTTTTGCTTTTATATTGATACATATTTAGTGAAAATGTATGAAAACGTGAAAATATTAAGTGTTGGAATTATTTGGAAAACATTCAGATATAGCTAGTAGAGGTGTGCACTGATCAATCCGATCCGCGTCCGAACTCAGATTCGGACGGATCGGATCAACATTTTAATTTGAAAATTTCGGATCGGATCGGATCGTATTTAGATTTTAAAAAACTCGGATCGGATCGGATTTAGATTTTTAAAAACTCGGATCGGATCGGATGGATATAAAATTATTCAAAAACCCCTCGGATCGGATCGGATCAAATGCACACCTCTAATAGCTAGTGAATCATATTTATAAATTGTCATAATATTTAAATAACATGCAAAAGTTGCAATCAATGAATTGTTGATATTTTAATGGGCAAAACTCATTCCTAACGGGTTTGGACCTTGCCTTAAACAAACCTAGACGGGCTCGGGCGGGCTTAAAACGGGTAGGGGTTTTAATGATTTGTTAATTTATATGATGATTATTCTATTAAGACCAGAGTGGGCATTTTAGGAGAATAATATATTTACCTATGGAATAAAGATATATTTGCCTAGAATTTTTTAGATTATTTGTTTACAAGTCAAATTTTGATTTTTATAAAAGTGTTTAAAATTGGGATATAATATTTTACAAATGAGGTTAACTAAAATTTTGTCCATAATATTTCTTGTCTTGACTACGATATTTTTTGGGATTTTACGGTTTAAACCACTTTAACAAATATTTGCATATTTTGACTTCAAAAAACTAAGTCTATAGGGTAAGTAGCTGAGGAATTGGACTAAAATTACTTTAGTTCCTTTTAATTTCAAATCTAGTTTCTCTAATTTTAAATCTATCAAAATGAAAACAATTCTTTTTACCTTATATAAATTTTAATATATTTTTTAAAGCATTTTAATAAACTATTTACGATAAAATATGTTTAATTATGTTTAAATAACAACATCTCTCTTTAAATATTTCTAGAATATCTTTTAAATAAAAGTGATGACATATATTAATTAAGAATGCCTTTTGTCTTAACCAATGACGTATAAGTATAGAACAATCGTATAAACGTAATTGGTTTTTTTACAAAAGCATCATTCTAATTTTCTCTGCCATTTTGAATAGAAACTATTTACTTACAAAAGAAATAATTGTTTCAACTTCACTTCTGAAATAATATCCAAATTCTGCATGAATAAAGGTAAGAATTTTTTATTTTATTTCCTTAATAACTATATATTTTAAGTTTGTTAAAATTTTTGGAATTTCGTAATTTTTCGACTAATTCTATATTGTTTTAAACTTTATTAATAAACTCAATGTTTTTAAAGATTAAAATTTTAAATTCTTTAATATAATTAACAAAATACGTGTTTGTAACGAGATCGAAATTAAAAACCTATATATTAAGATACTATACACAGATTGTAAGCTTTTTAATTCCATTATCAAAATTATTCTGAGTAACAAAAAAAGTACTTTTTTAATTTTATATAAATTAAATATTTTCAATTATAATAAATTTAAATCGCTATTAACACATCTAATTTTTTATTTTATAATATTAATTCAATTAAATAATTTACTTTAAAAATCAACATAAATTTTGATACTAAAAATAAATGTTTTTTTAGACTTGTTATATCAAAACAATATATTTTTCTTAGATTTTCAATTGTTTTTCTAAACTAAATTTTAAACTTTTAATCACTTGCCATAGCCACGTTTAATAAATTCGATGTATCGGCCAGCTTAAATCATGCGTTAATTCTCCTTAGGCATGCTTGCGAAACAATCCTTACTTTTAAACTTGGAATAGTTTTAATTGCTATGCAATTTATGGGCTCGTTTTTTGTTGTCCGTCGTCCGTCCACCAAGTTATTGGCGCCAGCTTTTTGACCTGGATCTCCCGGGTTCAAGCTCGGGAGAGGACGAATTTTTTTATTTTTTTTTAAAATAAATTAATATTTTGTCCCTGTTAATATCATTGATAATATGACTTTTTGACCTTCAGCTGGCTCCTGACCAATAAAAAAATGACCATTGGCCTAATAAATTGAATTTTTTTTTCGTTTTGAATAGGGTATATTAGGTTAACACTGATAATTACCCTATACCAGTGGCGTAGACAGGGGGGGGGGGGGGAAAACGGGAAATTCCCCCCCCCCCCGGATTTTTTTTTGTAAAAATTGGAAAAAATTAGTGTTTCGCTCCCCCCTAATTGAAATTAAGTTTTATGTTGGTTGAAAATTTTATTTCACGACCTTTTGACGCAAATTTAAATTATATAATAATTAAATATTGAGATAAGTGGTAGCGTTTGTGTTAGTTCCTTTCCTTCATACATTCGTTTTCATTCCCACCCAATTCAAAATTCAAATTATGGATATTCGTAATTTCTTTACAAAACTCAGTAAGTAAACTTCATTTTTTAATTTTTTTTATTAATATAAAATAATATTAAAAAATTATTATTTTTCTGACCTTTTTTTCTTAACTTAATATAATATCTAAATGTCTCTCTTATTTGTGTTCAACATCATATCATATATATACCATGGATTTTTTAAGTTGAGGTTTATTTTATAATATATATTTATATTAACAATTTATTTAGCAAATGAAAGAAATAATAAAAAGATTGTTACTAATAAATCAGTGGAGGAGTATGAATTGATAGAAGTTGACAAAGTTTCAAGTTTAGGTAAAATAAATTAAATTAATGTTGAATTTATTTTTTTATATTACTTAACTTTATTTTTGTTTTTGTGGAGGGAGTGTATTAGCTCAACATGTTTTATGTTTTTATGACATTCAAGATTTATTTCATATTTATTATTAAAAATTTATTTAGCAAATGAAAGAAATAATAAAAAGATTGTTACTAATAAATCAGTGGAGGAGTTTAAATTGATAGAAGTTGACAAAGTTTCAAGTTTAGGTAAAATAAATTAAATTAATGTTGAATTTATTTTTTATATTACTTAACTTTATTTTTGTTTTTGTGGAGGGAGTGTATTAGCTCAACATGTTTTATGTTTTTATGACATTCAAGATTTATTTCATATTTATTATTAAAAATTTATTTAGCAAATGAAAGAAATAATAAAAAGATTGTTACTAATAAATCAGTGGAGGAGTTTAAATTGATAGAAGTTGACAAAGTTTCAAGTTTAGGTAAAATAAATTAAATTAATGTTGAATTTATTTTTTATATTACTTAACTTTATTTTTGTTTTTGTGGAGGGAGTGTATTAGCTCAACATGTTTTATGTTTTTATGACATTCAAGATTTATTTCATATTTATTATTAAAAATTTATTTAGCAAATGAAAGAAATAATAAAAAGATTGTTACTAATGAATCAGTGGAGGAGTTTGACTCGATAGAAGTTGACGAAATTTCAAGTTTAGGTAAAATAAATTAAATTAATGTTGAATTTATTTTTTTATATTACTTAACTTTATTTTTGTTTTTGTGGAGGGAGTGTATTAGCTCAACATGTTTTATGTTTTTATGACATTCAAGATTTATTTCATATTTATTATTAAAAATTTATTTAGCAAATGAAAGAAATAATAAAAAGATTGTTACTAATAAATCAGTGGAGGAGTTTAAATTGATAGAAGTTGACAAAGTTTCAAGTTTAGGTAAAATAAATTAAATTAATGTTGAATTTATTTTTTATATTACTTAACTTGTTTTTTGTTTTTGTGGAGGGAGTGTATTAGCTCAACATGTTTTATGTTTTTATGACATTCAAGATTTATTTCATATTTATTATTAAAAATCTATTTAGCAAATGAAAGAAATAATAAAAAGATTGTTACTAATGAAACAGTGGAGGAGTTTGAATCGATAGAAGTTGACGAAGTTTCAAGTTTAGGTAAAATAAATTAATGTTTATAATTTTAAATATAACATTTATTTCAAAGTTTTTAAATTATATTTGAATTTTTTGATTGAAGGGAATCGAAGAAAAAAAACAAGAGATTTTGAAGAAGACGATGAACCAGTTATAGGACCTTATGAAGGTGAAATTTTAAGCCTAAATAAAATATTTAAATATTGTCAATAAGTTAAACGTTTTAATACTCATTTTAAAATTTTTATTGCAGCATTTAAAAAAAAAATAGTGAAGTGGGTCGATTAGATATTGAGTCTGAAAGTGATAATTCGAGTTTAGGTAAAAAAAAATAGATTAATGTTTTTAATCTAATTTTGAATTTTAAATATAACTGTTATTTAAAATTTTGTATTGAATTAAATTTTGTTAAATTTTTAATTGCAGGAAGAAGTGTAAACAAAGATAAAGAAATTGTACCTATACCTTCATTAACCAAAGGTATAATAAGTTTTAATTATACATATTCTTTATCTTTAAATTAATGTAGAGTTGATTTTCTAATTTAATTTTTTTAAATAAAATTAATTATTTTAGATTCAAGTGACCCATTCCCCTATCCCTATGACATATGTTTATATTTAAATAATCAAAATATTGAGGATGAAGATGATAAGCTATCGTTACATGATAAGATTTACCAACCTCCTATTTCGTTCAATTTTCCTCGGGATGCTTTATCTAAAAAACTTAAATTTCAACACTCCTGGTTCCAGAGATGGAGCTGGCTCGCATATTCCCCAAAGGAAAACGGGGCATTTTGCAAAGCATGTGTACTTTTTGGTCCAAGATTTGGTGGAATAAATGGAAACCAAAAGCTAAAGGCTCTAGTTGCCAAGCCATTTCGAAGATGGAAGGATGCTAGTGAATGTTTTAATATTCACCAAAGGAATTTATATCACGTGGGTTCATTGAAAACAATTTTATCTTTAACACAAATTAGAACCGGGAAAAAACTTTGCGTCATTAATCAGTTGGATACACAAAGAAAAATTCAGGCTGAAGAAAATCGTAGAAAGTTAGCTCCAATCATTGAAGCGATTTTGGCCTTGGGAATTCAAGGATTGGCATTAAGAGGCCACAAAGACTCTGGAGCGCTTGATTTAGATGTGCATGATAATAATGATGGCAATTTTAGGGCTATTTTAAGGTACCGTGCTAATGGTGACCCACTACTTTTTGATTATTTGAAAAATCCCCCCAAAAATGCCCTTTACTTAAGTCCTCACTTTCAAAATGAGGTTATATCGATTTGTAATGACCTAATTGTTAAAAAAATAGTCAATCAAATAAACAAATCTCCCTTCTTCACAATTCTTTGTGATAAATCTACTGATATATCAGGGATTCAACAAATGTCCCTGTGTGCTCGATATATTGACTCTTCTACATTAACAATGAAAGAAGATTTTTTACAGTTTGTGCCAGTTTATGATACGACTGGAAGAGGGCTAGGCGACTTAATTATAAAGAGCATAAAAGATTTTAATATAAATATAAATTTGTTAAGAGGTCAGGGATATGATGGAGCCAGAAATATGAGTGGAAAATTCAACGGCGTCCAGGCCTATATTTTGAAAACATACCCAACGGCATTGTATGTACATTGTGCTTCACATTCATTAAATTTGGCACTTTCAGATGCCTGTACCCTTCCTACTATACGGAATTGCATGGGTATTGTTTCCAAAGTATATGATCTGTTTAAATATTCTAAACGTCATCAAGTTTTAATTGAAATGTTGTCAGAAATGGAAGATAAACCCAATATAGAGAAATTAAAGCAAGTGTGTGTCACCCGTTGGGCATCACGGCACGAAGCTGTTTCCACACACATTTTGCTTCAAGATGCCATATATCCAGCATTGGAAAAGATATCTACATGGTATGATCACGATGCTGCAACAGAAGCTGCAACTTTGCTCACTGCATTACGACAAAGTGAATTTATTATTTCCCTTCTATGCCTAAATAAACTCTTTGGCTATACGTCCTTATTATGCAAGCAATTGCAAAAAAAGGACCTAGATCTACAGCAAGTCACACAGTTAGCCGAAGCTTTAGTAAATCAAATGAAATTAATAAGAAACAACGTTGATGAAGAGTTTCGGGAAATTATTTTAGTAGCCGAAGCTAAGGCTAAGTTGTATGATTTTGACCTTAAGAAACCTCGATATGCAAAGAAGCAAACTTGTCGAAGTAATATTTTAACTGAATCCATTGAGGATTATTACAAAATAACTATTTTTATACCTTTGCTCGATATGTTCATTCTACAACTCAATGAACGGTTCGTGGACAAGAAACAAGTTTTGGGAAATTTCCAAATATTATTTCCTTCAAATTCTTTGATTGTTTCGCCAGAAACGCGGATGAAAATAAACTTTCTATGGGAGTTTTATTCCAATGATCTCCAAGGGACTAATGAAGATCTCATAGCAGAATTCAACATCTGGTATATGGCGTTGTCTCAGACGTCAGAAAAGTTTCGTCCAAAGAATTCCTTGGACGCCCTATCAGGTTATAAAATATTGGAATCTTTACCCAACATCACAACTCTTCTTTACCTGTTAGCTTGTCTTCCTATCACTACATGCACCAATGAAAGAAGTTTCTCAACATTGAGGAGGCTTAAAACGTATATAAGAAATACTATGTCGAAAAATAGATTAAATGGATTGGCCCTTTTAGCGATTCATCGGGAATTAGCTCCCACTCCAGATGAAGTTCTTGAGATATTTTCGCTGGGAAAAAGGAAATATAAAATTATTTTATAATAACTTTCTTTATTTAATTTTAATGTTGAAAGGAAAATGTTATAAAAAGGGCCAATCTATTTCATCTATTTTTTGACATAGTATTTCTTATATAAAAGCTAATAGGTAAAGAAGAGTTGGACGAAATCCTTCTATAATTTATTTTCATTCGCGTTTCTGGCAAGATTCAGAGGTAATATTATTTAAAAATTTGCCAAAACTTGTTTCTTAAGTTCAAAATCATACAACTTAGCCTTAGGTTCGACTACTAATACTAAAGTTTCTGCTAATTGTCTAACTTGCTGAAGATCTAAGTGCTTTGAAGTTGCAGCTTCTGTTGCAACATCGTGATCATACCAGCTTGCTTCAATTTCTCTTTATTTGATTTATCTTAAATTTCTGACAACATTTCAACTCATATTTCTGGCTCCATCATATCCCTGACCTCTTAACAAATTTATATTTATATTAAGATCTTTTATGCTCTTTATAATTAAGTCGCCTAGCCCTCTTCCAGTCGTATCACAAACTGTAAAAAATCTTCTTTTATTGTTAATGTAGAAGAGTCAATATATCGAGCACACATGGACATTTGTTAAATCCCAGATTCATCACAAAGAATTGTGAAGAAGGGAGATTTGTTTATTTGATTGACTATTTTTTTTTAACAATTAGGTCATTACAAATCGATATAACCTCATTTTGAAAGTGAGGACTTAAGTAGAGGGCATTTTTGGGACGGTCCGGCGATCTACACGAATCCGAAAACCTATAGAAAGATATGGAATAACTTAAGGGGTAGGAGATGTTATAAACTGCATACTGCGCGGTCGTATTCAAATTCTAATCAACATCACGCGTATCACCCCACCATCACGCGATCTTACCCTATATACACAAAATCGCTCTTAGTTATTTAGTTTAGTCTTTTCGTGTTTTTGTAATCGGAGTTTCAACAATATATATTTAAGCTTCAACACAGATGACGCTGGGAAAAAGAAAATATTAAATTATTTATCATGACTTTCTTTATGTTTTATACCAAATTTTATAATTTTAATGTTGAAATAAAAATGTTATAAAAAATTTTTGAAAATTTCCCCCCCCCCAAAAAAAAATTTTTGGAAATTTTTCCCCCCCCCCCGGAGAAAATCCTGGCTACGCGCCTGCCCTATACCCTTTCCTACAAGGGCCTATGCCTCTACTGATATGGGATCATAAGGTAAATGGCCAGTAATTCTCGGCTGAAGGTGCTGTAGCGTGTTTGAGTTTGTGAAAGTTTCTTTGAATAGAAGGCAAGTGGTAGAATATCACCCTTTAATGTTTGTTGTTGTAGAACTCCTCCTACTGCTAAATTGGAGGCATCAGGAGTGAGTGACAGTTTGCTCTTTTCGTTTAAATGAAATAGACTAGTTATTTGTTTAAGGGCTTGTTTTGCCTGAATAAATGCGTCTTTAGCTTCCTGTGTTAACTTGTTAACTCAATTGGTCTCTTGGTATTGTCGAGGTGATCAATTAATAGTTTGAGGAGATCTGCACATTTAGGGATAAACCTTCGGTAAAAATTTATCATGCCGATAAATCTTCACAATTGTGTCATTGAAGTTGGGGTTGGAGATTTGTCAATGGTGTTTATTTTATCGGGCAGGTTTTAACCCTTAAGACGTCACGATGTGTCCTAAGAACTCACGGGAGCGAAACATGGGCTGTAACAACCGCGGAGGAGAAACTCTTGCAAGCCACGGAAATGAGAATGGTGCGATGGAGCTTAGGCTACACCAAGCTGGATCGCATGACGAACGAATCCTTGATGACAAAGATGGGTATACAAGCGACGAAGGACTTCTTAAGAGAAAATCGACTGCGGTGGTACGGCCATGTATTACGAAGAGACGAGGACGATGTCACACGGCGAACGCTGGAGATGGACGTGCCTGGAAGAAGAGGAAGGGGCAGACCACGTGCCACCTGGAAACGACTGGTCGAAAAGGATATGGACGTCAAACAGATGGAAATTGGCATGGCATGTACGCGACTCAGATGAAAGAGGCTGCTGAAAACTTACCCCACGTCTGTGGGATTTTCAACACGATAAAGAAGAAGAAGATTATGATTGTTCCTGTTCCTACCATTGCTATTATGACTTTTTGGCCGTCCGCTGGCTGCTGACTAATGGAATAAGTGATTCGAAAACTTTTTTTTCGTTTTTTTTTACTATTATGAATTTATATCTACTTTTACCGTGTCCTGGCTGCTGACCAATGGAAAAAAATGACCATCGGCCAAAATGTGATTCGAAAATTTTTTTTTCGTTTTTTTTTACTCTTATGAATTTATATCCACCTTTACCGTGTGCTAGCTGCTGACCAATGGAAAAAAATGACCATTTGCCAAAGTGAGCATCAAAATTTTTTTTCCGTTTTTTTGGCTATCATTGACTTATAGAGTATCTGTTGGAATTGACCAATAGAAAAAAAATGACCATTTTTGATTTTTTTAATTAAAAATTGTTCAAATTCAACAAAAAATTTCTCCCAACAATTCTGCAAATTCTTAACATTGTGATGTTTTATAATATAATGTTTGTTAGACCCATAATCACTAAAGGCCATAAAAACTAATGTAATACGCAACTAGATGCAAACACTAAATCTAACCCTAACCCTTGCCTATATTACATTTTGCCTATAAATGGAAAATTTGTATAAATAATTAATTAATCATTAGGCATTTAATACCCCCCTATAGGCATTCTCGCCCCTTCCCATCTTTCTCGCCCATAAATTGCATAGCAAATATGATACATTTATACGAAGTACCGATGAGTCGTCCCCCCTTCCCTTCCCCTCTTCCCTTCCCTTCTCCCCCTTCCCACGAGGGCCGAAGGCCCGAGTTATATTTACTTTAAATTTATTTTAAATAGACGAGACTAATATTATTAAGAACTTTTTATACTTCCACAAATTAGTTATTTTCCCCGATCAATAATTTGTAAATTATAATCATACACAAAATATATGGAAAAATTGTTTTTTACATATAATATACTCGAAGCCGCTCTAAAATAAAGTCCGAACCTCCCGATTTTTGACCTGGGCAACTGAGTAGTTTGCTATTCGTTTTAATAATGTAAACTCAACTTTCAATAACCCAGCTTAAAAACTGATATATAATTAAACCACAGTCCTAGCCAGGGGGGGGGGGCAGAGAGCTCTTTAAATCCAAAATTTCTTCAAAATATGGCTACAATGACTAAAACTTATCATTTCTCCCCCCAAAATCATTATTGCCCCCCCCCTCTATATCCAATCCTGGCTATGCCCATCAGCATACCCGTCTGAGCTGTGAATAATTGTGGTAACTGTTAGCTCTTAGCGCAATCTACATTGCATTATTGGCTTCACGTTTCACAACTATTAATAACGAAAATGATCGGTTTTAATCTGATATCTAATTCTCTACTCCCGCTAGAGCTTAGCTTACATTCTTCGCAAATTTTAACAACTACTAACAACTACTTATGAGCAATCTAATCCTTCTGCCTGCATAATCGGAGCACACAATAAATTTGATCGCTTTCCTCCCCGAGGTCACCTAAAACCATACTTACTATTTGATTGCTTAGCTATGATGATCTATCGCGGAAAGAAATATGTTAGAGATTGAGCCACGACGGTTTTAATAGTTAGTAGAATGTGTTTTATTGAAAAACGCACACTGACTGGCTGTTTGCTTTTTTTCCTCTCAGTAGTCTCAGGGAGCGAGAATATTGCATTGCATGGCGGCCTCCTAGGCTGAGCTTTTTTTTTTACAAAACGTTAGGCTTATTTACTTAAAAATGGCGCTTGTTTCCTAAAATTAGCGATTATATCGTGGAAATTTTGATGAAATTCATGTCATAAAGTTTTTTTGATTGATTTCAAGTAGTGGTAGACCGCATTCCCCAGAATAACTAACTTTCAAATAGCGATTGAGTGGTGAAAACAGTTTTATGCTCGAAAAAGAAACCTGCACTGATGACCCGAACCCCGACCTCGGGTTGAAATTTTTTAAAGTGCTTTCGGGCCGGGTTCGGGTTGAAAAAAGTGACTTGCAGGTCTCTACCCTAAACTACGTTTAAGTGAGTGGAGTGAGACGCCTTGTGCAGGTATGTGGTCATTTCTAATGGGATACTTTGTTTAATTCTGGGAGAAATAAAACTAATTAAATTGTATAAATACGGTGGATTTGAAATGATAGCGGAAGAGGGAAATGGAACGCAATATTTCGGACACTTATAGTCCATCTTCAGGAAAAAAAAAAGGAGAAGATGAAGTCTCAAAAAATAAAAATGAAGTAAAGTGATTATAACAACGATGATATAGATACAAAAAAAAAAAAAATTACAACGGATTGAAAATTATTGATTATATAATTAAATTGTTTTTTAAGGCAAATTATACTGCCAAAACTGTGCTGAAATACAAAAGCATATTTTTTGTTTTGTTGGTAACTAGAGTTATATTTGTAATTTGGTATAGTCTTGGCAGAAATGAAAAAGCCTATTATGTAATTGCTATGCAATTTACGGGCTCGCTTTAGGTTGTCCGTCCTGCCCGTCTTGTAGTGTCCTGTCCAACTTGTAATTTTTCAATAATTGCCGTGCAAACTTATTCCGGTTTTTAATGGCTGAGGACTTAAGTTGCGGATTGGCTTTAATTTTTTCGACCTCGCCCGCGATTGATACCTTTATGTATTAATGACTCGGGCCTTCGGCCCTTGTGGGAAGGGGGAGAAGGGAAGGGAAGAGGGGAAGGGAAGGGGAGACGACTCATCTGTACTTCGTATAAATGTATCATATTTGCTATGCAATTATGGGCGAGAAAGGTGGGAAGGGGCGATAATGCCTATAGGGGGGTATTAAATGCCTAATGATTAATTAATTATTTATACAAATTTTCCATTTATAGGCAAAATGTAATATAGGCAAGGGTTAGGGTTAGTTTATTGTTTGCATCTAGTTGCGTATTACATTAGTTTTTATGGCCTTTAGTGATTATGGGTCTAACAAATTATATTATAAAACATCACAATGTTAAGAATTTGCAGAATTGTTGGGAGAAATTTTTTGTTGAATGTGAACAATTTTTAATTAAAAAAATCAAAAAATTTGGCCAATGGTCATTTTTTCTCTATTGGTCAATACCAACAGATACTCTATAAGTCAATGATAGACAAAAAAACGGAAAAAAAAATTTTGATGCTCACTTTGGCAAATGGTCATTTTTTTCGATTGGTCAGCAGCCAGCACACGGTAAAAGTGAATTCATAAGAGTAAAAAAAACGAAAAAAAAATTTTCGAATCACATTTTGGCCAATGGTCATTTTTTTCCATTGGTCAGCAGCCAGGACACGGTAAAAGTGAGAATAAATTCATAATAGTCAAAAAAAACGAAAAAAAAAGTTTTTGAATCACATTTTGGCCAATGGTCATTTTATTCCATTGGTCAGCAGCTAGCGGACGGCTAAAAAGTCATAATAGCAATGGTAGGAACAGGAACAATCATAATAGTCAAAAAAACGAAAAAACGGTGTTACAAACGCGTGTGCATAGCAGTGCGGTGGGGGGTGGGGGGATTTGTATAGGAGGACACGACAATATTAAAAATCGGCAAATTCACTTTTTATATGTTTAAATTGACATTGTTATAATCAAAATTTAATTTTCCTAAAAATAGCCCTACAAAACAAACTAATGACCAGACGTCCAGTGGCCATATTAGTTGGACAAGGAATCATTCCGCGTAAGTCCACATATCTTTATTCCTCTTTTTGTGGCTTTATATCAATTTTAGTTTAGTGCTCTAAGTAAAATATTGCTAAGTAAAATTTGAACTAAGTTTCAATTTTAAACATGTGGCCTTAGCCTGCCCATTTCAGAAATTCAATTATTCTATTTTGCTAAAAAAATATTTATGTAAAACCAAGCCTTTTTTTGCCCCTTCTATCCGCCGGAGTACCTCCATCCATAGTAAACTAGTTGAAAAGTTAAAGGGGGGGGGGGGGTATGAGATAGGCAGTTTTACAACCTTTGTGAATATAAGTACGGGGAGGAGTTTAGTCGAATAAGTACGGTGTTACAAACGCGTGTGCATAGCAGTGCGGTGGGGGGTGGGGGGATTTGTATAGGAGGACACGACAATATTAAAAATCGGCAAATTCACTTTTTATATGTTTAAATTGACATTGTTATAATCAAATTTAATTTTCCTAAAAATAGCCCTACAAAACAAACTAATGACCAGACGTCCAGTGGCCATATTAGTTGGACAAGGAATCATTCCGCGTAAGTCCACATATCTTTATTCCTCTTTTTGTGGCTTTATATCAATTTTAGTTTAGTGCTCTAAGTAAAATATTGCTAAGTAAAATTTGAACTAAGTTTCAATTTTAAACATGTGGCCTTAGCCTGCCCATTTCAGAAATTCAATTATTCTATTTTGCTAAAAAAATATTTATGTAAAACCAAGCCTTTTTTGCCCCTTCTATCCGCCGGAGTACCTCCATCCATAGTAAACTAGTTGAAAAGTTAAATGATTTTTTGCCGGCATCACTTTCATCTAGTTTAAAATATAAGTTTATTTTTTGCATTTTTGAATTAATAACTTGTGACCTACTCAAAATTACAGCTTTATTCATTTAAGTTTTCAAGAAAGTTTCTTCAAAAACGACGTCATTAGATCTCTTATCGTTCGTTATACATATGTCATTCGTTAATTTGGGGCCCTAAGTTCAGCAAGAGTTTATAATTTATTGACTCGCGATATGTACCGTTATAAATCAAGTTTTTTAATGCTGTAATGTAATGAATGTGTAGTTTTTCTCTTCTTTATATGGTTGACTCATACCACTCGATCCCCTTCCCTTCCTTTCCCCTTGTTTTTCTATCACATTTCTAAAGCAACGCGTAATCTTTTTTCACGGGTTTATAGTAACAAATTGGTTGAATAACCCCCCTTGAACCTCCCTGATGTGATGATCGAGTTAAGATGCTTTTAGGGTAGATTTTATTTAAGGATTTGTGAGGGATCGTAGAAGATTAAGGGTGTATTACTGTGGATGTGATGATATTAAGCTCGACAAATTGTATTTATGAGTGCTTCAAGTATACATAATTTGTTTTATGAAAAACTTTCTGCACATTTTCTCCTAAGATTGTCGTGAATCTTCTATCTCGCTTATTAAGTTGCTTAAAGGCAAACACTAATTTACCAATTATTATAAAATCAATTAGATTTATAGGAGATATCTAATTGAGATAGTTCAAAATTTTCATTTTGCATACTATTCGCCTCGAAGTTTTTAACGTTGTTTTTAAAATTTGCATTTACCTTAACGCTCCACTTGCCCAGTAAAATTTAAGTTTCTATAGGTGTAATAGAACGGTTTATACCGAAATAAATATATATTTATTAAATCATTATTTAAACATTGTTTCAGAATTGAATGAATAGAATATAGTATTTATTTTTCAATTTGGTCTTTGACACCTGCTTTGCCTTTTTCGCCATAATCTATTTTTCTATCTTAGCTATCACTTGAATGTTGAAGATCGAGCTTATACTCCTTTGCTTTCTACCTCTCGTACGGGATCTCTTGTTAGGATTAGCCGACCCCATTGAACTTTGAGATGACATCGAAGAGTCTGCCCCCTTCCTTCAGCGACGCCTTTTAGGTGCGGCCGCGTTGATGAAATTGTTGTTCGTACTTTTGTGTGGTTTGGAATTGTTGTAAATATAATTTCCCTTGTGGATCGTCTTGTCCGCATTTGGTACGTTGTCTGCCTTATTTTTAGCATTGGGTACGTTGTCTGCCTTATTTTCGGCAGTGGATTGGTTGTCTAACTTATTTTGTTTTTTTGCGATGTTGTCTCCATCCTTAGTAGCCGGGGAATCTAGGTCGGTTTCTTTAGATATTACCTTGCACTCGGGCTCGGCATATTTGTTGTTTATAATAATTTTAATGTATTCCATGTAAATTAAACCTTTAAGATAGAATCAATTTAAGAATATAAAATTAGATTTCTAAAAACGTAGTCTTTTCTATACGTCATAGAACGTTTAATTCCAAAATAATCATTAACAACTTAAAGTATACTGGTGATTATTTATTGCTATTCATATCATTAATTAAAATTAAGCTATTATTATATGTAGACATGTAACTGTATATAGAATTACCTATTTTGACAATGTTTTAGTGTATTTATAATCATTAGCAACTTTAAACATACTTGTAAATATTTAAATTTGCTATTAATTGCTATGCAATTGATGGGCTCGTTTTTTGGTGTCCGTCCGTCCGTTGTCCGTTGTCCGTTACCCTCCCTATCTATTTGCATTAAGTATATTAGGTTATCGATTTTTTAAATTAATGCATGAGAAAGAGGTGCCCCACCCCTCATCTCTATCTCCCTCGCTGTGTTATTTTTTAAATTAATGCATAAGAGGTGCCCCACCCCTCATCTCTATCTCCCTCGGTGTGTTATATATAAAATTTGTTAAATTATCTATTATATAATAAACATGGATAAAAGTTGTTTACTTTTAATGCTATGCAATTTAACTAGTTATATAATAAACATAGATAAAAGTTGTTTACTTTTAATTGCTATGCAATTTAACTAGTTGTGGGGTTAGAATCCCGGAGTTTTTTTTGACTCTTATGATTGTTCTTGTTACTATCATTGATAATAAGAATTTTTGGCCGTCCGCTGGCTGCTGACCAATGAAAAAAATGACCATTGGCCAAAATGTGAATCGAAATTATTTTTTTCGTTTTTTTTTGACTATTATGATTGTTCCTGTTTCTACCATTGCTATTATGACTTTTTGGCCGTCCGCTGGCTGCTGACCAATGTTATATAATAAACATAAATAAAAGTTGTTTACTTTTAATTGCTATACAATTTAACTAGTTTTTGGGTTAGAATCCCGGAGTTTTTTTGACTCTTATGATTGTTCTTGTTACTATCATTGATAATAAGACTTTTTGGCCGTCCGTTGGCTGCTGACCAATGAAAAAAATGACCATTGGCCAAAATGTGAATCGAAATTATTTTTTTCGTTTTTTTTTTGACTATTATGATTGTTCCTGTTTCTACCATTGCTATTATGACTTTTTGGCCGTCCGCTGGCTGCTGACCAATGTTATATAATAAACATAAATAAAAGTTGTTTACTTTTAATTGCTATACAATTTAACTAGTTTTTGGGTTAGAATCCCGGAGTTTTTTTGACTCTTATGATTGTTCTTGTTACTATCATTGATAATAAGACTTTTTGGCCGTCCGTTGGCTGCTGACCAATGAAAAAAATGACCATTGGCCAAAATGTGAATCGAAATTATTTTTTTCGTTTTTTTTGACTATTATGATTGTTCCTGTTCCTACCATTGCTATTATGACTTTTTGGCCGTCCGCTGGCTGCTGACCAATGGAATAAAATGACCATTGGCCAAAATGTGATTCAAAAACTTTTTTTTCGTTTTTTTTTGACTATTATGAATTTATATCCACTTTTACCGTGTCCTGGCTGCTGACCAATGGAAAAAAATGACCATTGGCCAAAATGTGATTCGAAAATTTTTTTTTCGTTTTTTTACTCTTATGAATTTATATCCACTTTTACCGTGTGCTGGCTGCTGACCAATGGAAAAAAATGACCATTGGCCAAAGTGAGCATCAAAATTTTTTTCCCGTTTTTTTGGCTATCATTGACTTATAGAGTATCTGTTGGTACTAACCAATAGATAAAAAGTGACCATTGGCCAAATTTTATATATTGTATAACCATTGAAGCTAGTCAGACGTTCAATCCACTGAGCTATTAGACCTCAAAATATTTTTGAATATTATATCACTTATAAATAGCATAACATTTTTTTGACCTTCCGCTGGCTACTGACCAATGAAAAAATGATCATTGGCCAAATAAATCGAAAATTTTTCGTTTTTGAATAGGTTACTATTGATAATTACCCTATGCCCTCCTACAAGTACCTATTAATTGTTTAAATTAAAATATTTTGTTCTTGTTGATATTTGTTAAATTATCTATAATATATTTTTGATTTTTTTAAGCCTATATTACATTTTGCTCATTTTGGGAACTATTTGAAACGGCGTATAAATACACATTAACCTGCTATATTTTTAAAGGTTCTGATTGGTTTTTGGCATAATATAACATGTATTACGCAACTAGATGCAAACACTAAATCTAACCCTAACCCTTGCCTATATTACATTTTGCCTATAATGGAAAATTTGTATAAATAATTAATTAATCATTAGGCATTTAATACCCCCCTATAGGCATTCTCGCCCCTTCCCACCTTTCTCGCCCATAAATTGCATAGCAAATATGATACATTTATACGAAGTACAGATGAGTCGTCCTCCCTTCCCTTCCCCTCTTCTCTTCCCTTCTCCCCCTTCCCACGAGGGCCGAAGGCCCGAGTTTCCATTTTATTAATTGAAATTAAGCTATTAATATATGTAGATATGAACTGTATATAGAATAACCTAATAGGCCAGATGCTTTAGTGTATTTATAAACATTAACAACTTAAAGTGGGGGATTAAATATGCTATCCATATTATTAATTACTATTAAGCTATTATTATATGGAGACATGTAACTGTATATAGAATCATCTACTTTGGCAATGTTTTAGTGTATTTATAATCGTTAGCAACTTAAAACATACCTGTAAATATTTAAATATATATTAACATTAGACGAATATCAAATGTAGACACGCTATATTATATGCAATGTGTAAATAAAATAATAGCTTATTAATTGCTATGCAATTTATGGGCTCGTTTTTTGGTTGTCCGTCCGTCCGTTGTCCGTTGTCCGTTGTCCGTTACCCTCCCTATCTATTTGCATTGGGTATATTAGGTTATCGATTTTTTAAATTAATGCATGAGAAAGAGGTGCCCCACCCCTCATCTCTATCTCCCTCGCTGTGTTATTTTTTAAATTAATGCATAAGAGGTGCCCCACCCCTCATCTCTATCTCCCTCGGTGTGTTATATATAAGATTTGTTAAATTATCTATTATATAATAAACATAGATAAAAGTTGTTTACTTTTAATGCTATGCAATTTAACTAGTTATATAATAAACATAAATAAAAGTTGTTTACTTTTTAATTGCTATGCAATTTAACTAGTTTTGGGGTTAGAATCCCGGAGTTTTTTTGACTCGTATGATTGTTCTTGTTACTATCATTGATAATAAGAATTTTTGGCCGTCCGCTGGCTGCTGACCAATGAAAAAAATGACCATTGGCCAAAATGTGAATCGAAATTATTTTTTACGTATTTTTTTGACTATTATGATTGTTCCTGTTTCTACCATTGCTATTATGACTTTTTGGCCGTCCGCTGGCTGCTGACCAATGTTATATAATAAACATAAATAAAAGTTGTTTACTTTTAATTGCTATGCAATTTAATTAGTTTTTGGGTTAGAATCCCGGGTTTTTTTGACTCTTATGATTGTTCTTGTTACTATCATGATAATAAGACTTTTTGGCCGTCCGTTGGCTACTGACCACTGAAAAAAATGACCATTGGCCAAAATGTGAATCCGAGTTTATTTTTTCGTTTTTTTTGACTATTATGATTGTTCCTGTTACTACCATTGCTATTATGACTTTTTGGCCGTCCGCTGGCTCCTGACCGATGGAAAAAATGACCATTGGCCAAAATGTGAATCGAAAATATTTTTTTCGTTTTTTTTGACTATTATGATTGTTCCTGTTCCTACCATTGCTATTATCACTTTTTGGCCGTCCGCTGGCTGCTGACCAATGGAATAAAATGACCATTGGCCAAAATGTGATTCGAAAACTTTTTTTTCGTTTTTTTTGACTATTATAAATTTATATCCACTTTTACCGTGTCCTGGCTGCTGACCAATGGAAAAAAATGACCATTGGCCAAAATGTGATTTGAAAATTTTTTTTTCGTTTTTTTTTACTCTTATGAATTTATATCCACTTTTACCGTGTCCTGGCTGCTGACCAATGGAAAAAAATGACCATTGGCCAAAGTGAGCATCAAAATTTTTTTTTCCATTTTTTTGGCTATTATTGACTTATAGAGTATCTGTTGGTACTGGCCAATAGAGAAAAAGTGACCATTGGCCAAATTTTTGATTTTTTGTAATTAAAAATTGTTCAAATTCAACAAAAAATTTCTCCCAACAATTCTGCAAATTCTTAACATTGTGTTGTTTTATAATATAATGTTTGTTAGACCCATAATCAATAAAAACTAATGTAATACGCAACTAGATGCAAACACTAAATCTAACCCTAACCCTTGCCTATATTACATTTTGCCTATATCATTTTGCCTATAATGGAAAATTTGTATAAATGATTAATTAATAATTAGGCATTTAATACCCCCCTATAGGCATTCTCGCCCCTTCCCACCTTTCTCGCCCATAAATTGCATAGCAAATATGATTTATTTATACGAAGTACAGATGAGTCGTCCCCCCTTCCCTTCCCCTCTTCCCTTCCCTTCTCCCCCTTCCCACGAGGGCCGAAGGCCCGAGTTTTTCATTTTATGCGTTTAATTATTTATATTTTTATACTAGCTTTTTGTATTAATTAAATATTTAAAATTTGAATTAGTTTTATTGTCTAGTCTGGAAACTGGATTTTTTTTTGAATAACTAATTTTTTAATAAGAATTAAATCATCTATTAATATTGTCGTAACTATATTAAATACTATGGTACATGAGATCCCTACCAAAAAAACTAAAATTTATATAATGACTTTGAACTATTAATTAATCTTAGTTTAACAATTTATTATCTATTAAAATATTTTTTATAATAACTTTGATTATTATATTAAGAGTCTTGCCCCCTTTTATAAGAAAATGCGGGGAAGATTGTTTAATTTTATATTATACTAGCTGACCCGGCAAACGTTGTTTTGCTAAAAATACAATTTTCTTTAATATAATAAAATTTGAGAAAACTTCAGCCTTGTAAGTAGTCAAAATCGCTTATGTGAGAATCGATGGGCCTTGAATTTTGAAAAAATTCTCACTTAAGCGATTTTTAGCACTTATACGATTAATTTAATTATTCATTTAATTTTTAAAATCTTTTCAACTCATAATATTTTTATCAAAATAGAGGTTCCAAAAATTACTTTTTTTAATATATAATACATATATATAAGTTAATAGAAGAAATTTAAAATTTTGAGCAAACTTAATTTCATGCACTTTATGGTGTTAAACAGAATCAGCTAACACTTGCTACATACATTAAAAATATAAATAAACAATATATAAGTAATATATATAAACCAGATATCATTTAATTGTCTCTTATATCTTTCAATTCATGTTTACAAGTTGAATATTTAAAACGTTAATTTATATAGTTAGAGATTATTATCTAAGCTGGCAATCATATAATGGTTTTAAATAATTAGAGCTTTGTATTATCAAATGTTTAATTATCTGAGTGCCCTCTTATAACTCTAAATTCGTGCTTAGAAGTTGTTAAATTGAATATTTAGAATAAATTGATATAGTTAGAGTATTATCTAAGCAGGTGAACTTATAATTAATTAAAACTTAACATTAACAAATGAATAGATATAATCCTAGTGCCATCTTATACCTCTGAATGCCTAAAGTTGTTAATTCAATATTTTGAATAAATTAATGTAGTTAGAAAGTATTTTCTAAGCAGGTGAACGTATTAAATTATTATATAAAGGTTAACATTAACAAAGGAATAGATATAATCATTTTATACCACTAGATGATATAATCATTTTATACCACTAGATTCATGTTTAAAAAGTTACATTGAATATTTAAAACAAATTAATATAGTTATAGAGTATGATCTAAGCAGGTGAACATATAATATATTAAATTTATATAAAGATTAACATTAATAAATGAATAGATCTCATTCTAGTGCCATCTTGTTTGAAAATTCTGACAATTTGTTTATCAAATTATCCCTCATCTGGCTTGTCATATATAGGTATGAGGAGAAACACAGGATTCTCTTTCTTTCTGGGACCTGGGATGCTACTAGATAAATAAATATAAGTTTACTATTAGTTAAAAAATACAAATTTTATGAAGATGAATGAAATAAATAAAAAAAGTTAAGTAGTATAGATATCAAAAAATACCTCTATGCCTTGTGTCCATTTAAACAGTAACATTTAGTGGTTTTTAGGCATCCGTCCGACACTTTCTAAGATAACCCAATCAAAATGAGAGGTAAAATAACTCTGCGCAAAATGTAATATATGTAAAATGCAATATATAGGCCAGGGTTAGGGTTATATTTAGTTATTTATTTGATAATTGTATTTAATTATAAAATAGATATTATATATTTTGATATAACTTATTTTGTTTTAATTGTACATAATACATGCGTATGAATATGCGTGAAAATCGGTCTCAAAAGTGTCGGACGCTTATACCCGAACCACATTTAGTATTTGTGGAGTTTTAGTAGGGACACGTATTTAAGGATGTCTATAATTGTATTATTAGTTGTCGTCATTTCGAACTGGATTCTTTTTTCATTTATCCACCTATATTTTATAATTTAAAAATTTTATAATCTTACCACTTATCCGATTTTAAGCATTTAACCAATTCTCACTTATAAGTAGATTTAGCGTAAATTTTAGGCAGTGTGTTCAAAAAATCGCGGTTATTTATCATTTATAAATATTACCAATTATCCGATTCTCACTTATACAATTTCGACTGTATGACGTCATTATTGTATATGATGCTATAAATGAAACTGGCCGGGAAATGTCCGATATTTTTAAAACGAAAAGGTATTTTAGGAATCTGAAAAAGCTATTTTACCCCTGGCCGCCCTGGGCACCTACGGGTAAAGTTTCGAGCGAATCGGGCAGGTTGTTTCAGAATTTAGCCCTTTTTTAAACTAAAAGGAATTTTAGGATCCTGCAAGAGCTATTACTTTAAATTTTATTTATTTAATTTAAATAGTTTGTTAAACCCCAATAATTTTGACCGTATATTGTAACATTGATAATATGACTTTTTGGCCGTCCGCTGGCTACTGACCAATGAAAAAAAATCACCATTGACCAAAGTGTGAATCGAATTTTTTTTCCGTTTTTTTCGACTCGTATGTATTTATAAATCGTCTCTTGGTACTGACCAATAAAAAAATCACCATTGGCCAAATTGTGATTTGAAATTTTTTTTTCGTTTTTTTTGACTCCTGTGTATTTATATACCGTCTCCTTAAAATCCCGAACACAAGAGTATTCGTGGGGTACAACTCTACCCCACTTCTTAACTTCTTATAACTTTTAAAGTATTCCTTTAAAACCTTTAAAATTTTAAACATATGTTCATAAAGGTGTAAATTTTGATACAAATCTAATCAACATTACAAAACTTATTAACAATTTTCTGGACCCCCATTTTTATTTTGGTTATTTTAGAGCTTCCCCTTATTTTACCTCTTGACATCATATACCTTAAAATAAATCAAAATAAACGTGATTTTTTATTAAAATAATGTTCAAAATGTATTAAAAACACAAATTGTAAAAGATCTTCATACAAAAAAAATACATACATTTTTTCATATAGAAAAAAACTTACGTGAGAGTATTCGTGGGGTATAACCATAGACTAAATAGACTGCTCATCTCTTATATATTAACGCATCAAAAGTGTTGCAAAAACTACCGCCATTTTGAAAAGTGACGTAAAATTTGTATAGCGATGGATAGTTTTGGTAAATAATCATTGATCTTATAATATAAAACAACCCATTTTAATCATTATAGCGATTTTAAAAATTCATCAAACCATATAAATTGGCCAAAATTCATGTTAGAAAATAAGTTTAAGTGTAGATGGCGCTATAAAAGTTAATATATAATAAATATAATATTAATTTTTATCCCAATATTTTAATTTTCAAAAACTCATGTTGATAAAACTTAAAATGATTTACATTTTTATATCAAAAAAAATATATAAGGCATAACCGAAACCATTATAAACATAAACCCAACCATTCAATTCACTTTTCAAAATGGATGCCAAAATTTGGAACACTTTTTAAAAGTGGATGACCAGTCTATTAGTCTAAGGGTATAACAGAACCCCACGAGCCAAAAAAGCTCTATATTTTAAAAAGTATTAAGCAAAAACCTATGAAATTTTCACCTAACCTAGTTCTTGATAAAATATTAAGCTACTTAAAATGCCAGATTCATTAGATTTAAAATGCGTTTTATATTTAAATTTATAATTTGCGTGGGGTACCAAAATACCCCACGAATACTCTCGAGGGTTAAAACAAAAAACCTAACCTAAACACACCTCAGTTTGACCTGATCTAAGGTTTTCCCCACCACTAGGCACGACAATCGTGCTGTGGTGACCTTATTGAGCACTTTTGTAGGTGCACATCTCTTATCGATTGCAAAAGATATGATAGAAAAAAAGGATAAAATAATGATAAAAATGTCCAAACATTGTTAAAGGTTTTAATAAATCAATGGGAGGTGTAGATCTTATGGATTCTTTACTTTCATTATATAGAATTCATACCAAATCAAGAAAATGGTACGATCGAATTTTAATTCATGAATTCGACATGTTACTTAAATATTCTTGGTTGCTATACAAACGGGATATAGTATGTCAATAGCAGGCAAGGATCGATTATGTTTGCACAATTTCAAAATTTCGTTGGCGGAAGTCCTTTGCAAATATGGCAAATGCACTTTAAACAATATTCCAAAACGAAAATCACTTCAAACTGGTATCGGGAAAAATATAAAAAAGGACCAGCCTAATCTTTACCAAATGAAGAGGTTAGGAAAGACCTCACAGCTCACTGGCCTAAATATAATGATAAAAAGGGTAGATGTAAAATGCCAGGATGCATATTTATTACAAAAGTATCTAGCAAAAAATGTGGTGTATATTTATGTTTTACGCCCACCAATAATTGTTTTATAAATTTTCATGAAAATTAAAATGTTCAAACATTTGATATTTGTTGTATTTATATAAAATTATATATATTTATAGTTTAGAGTATAATAAAAATTATTGTGGAAAAAAAGAATTTGTATTCTTAATTGCATAATGTGTATTTTAATCCACATACCGTTCATCTTCTAAGAAATTAGATTTTTTTTAAAAAAAGTTAGCCATAAGATTATCAATAGTATCGAGAGAAATAAAAAATTTAGTTTGCCAAAAAAAATTATTCTAACATAGTACATGCAATAGAGGGTTTAAATATGAAATATGCGTGATAATAATTAACTTACTTTTCAATTTTACAAATGCAGCACAATCTATTTGTCCTTCCATTGCAATAATTAGCGCAAAAATTTTTCAATGCTATTTTTTACACATAATGATATAATACATATTGTTCAGAATCAAGCTTAAATAAGGAAGATTTTAATTACTTATAATATTTTTTTATATAAACGGCTTGCCTCCTCCCTCAGGATCAGGTACTTCTGGAAGATCTAAATTGGGATATGAAATAAATATATAAAAAATAAAAATAAAAATCAGTCTACATCGAAATCATCAGCTAAAAGAGGCCACGAGTCGGCCAGCGATTTAAAGTTGTATCTCGCTATAAGGATACCGAGTCTTTGTTTAAGGAAAAAGGGTATAGAATGTTTGGAGGGAGGTGAACGTCTTCCTAGCTCCTTAAAAAACCTAAAGCTTGTTTACCAAAGGTGCCCGAACATGAGGCAACCAAAGGGATAAAAATGTTAGATCCAAAAGGGCTTTGTATTTATTAAATTTTTGCCCCTCAGCGGCCAAAAGAATCAATGGTAAGGTTTGAGGGGGCGAAGAGGTCTACGCAGGTAAAATCCCACTTAATTGGCAGGCCATTGCTCCAGGGAACCAAAGAGGATTCGTCTGGTCGCATGCGACCCTCCAAAGAGGGGTCTGATGGTTCTAAAATAGACGGGATGTTGGTTTTTTTAGGGTAGTTTGAATTATATTGGCTTTTTGATGTCTAAGTTTTTTATATCTATTGGCTAGGCAATGTAGGGGATGCCTGGCTTGTTCATCCACCCCTACATTACAGTTACGACACGTAAAAGGTTTTGAAAATTTTATTCCAAGCCGTAGAGCTATGGAATAGGAAATTTCTTGATCTTCTAGCATCGTCCTTGAGAATATGGTGGGATAGGCCTCTAGCCATTCGTGGCCAGAGCCATCTAGCAGGAATGACCTTAGATTGGAACACTGGGCGGCATCGCAGCTCGAAATTTGGTAATCGACGGAGCGCGACACCAGCCCAGCATCCCAATCCTTTTGTCGTGAGGTGATTGGTTGGGGTGAATCAGGGTTGACGTTAAGTTTCCACATAGTTAAAGCTATGGGTAAAAGGGGTTCTTCCCTTATTGGGATTAATTTAAAAACAATATCCTCTACAGATTTGAACGAGGATATGTAGGAGACTAGGGAGATGGCGGCAGGGGAACGAATTCCTAGGCCGCCAGCTTTAGTGGGAAGCGATGATTGCAGCCAGCTGTGAGTATCAAATTTTATATTTAAATGGATTCTAAAATGATTTTTATATTTTTTTCGTAGAGATTTAAAATATCAGTGTGTAAAAAAGCACCTGAGGATCGAAAACAGTGCTGGATTTTAGATATGTTGAAATAATTTTTCATCATATAAAACGCGTGATGTGCTGGTATCATCTTTAAAAGGTCTACTTTAGAAAATTAAAATGTCTAGGTTTTTCACCAAATAATTAGCTAATCCTAATTTTCCACCTATAAGAGAACCGAGGTGGCACATAGCTTCTTTTTGAGTGGGTAAATTGGGAATAAATGGGGGTATTCCGAGCAGTCAGGGGGCTGGAAAATTTCGAATTTGATTTCATTTAGCTTTAGGTTTAAAATTGGTTCGTAGAGTTTTATAATATTTATAGCTTTGTGACGTCGTCTGGGTGACCACAAAAGGTGGCGTCGTCCAGGTACCAAGTGTTTAGCGTTAAATTACAGTCGTTGGATATTTTTTCCACTAATTTGTGAATTCCTATGCAAAATAAGGGTGGACCGAGGGGATCCCCTTGCTGAATGCCTTCGGAAGAGTTTATTTTAAAATTACCAAATTTTAAAAATGAAGTTGATCCGTAGCTCATTAGGATGTAGTTTTGAAACTCTGGAAAATACTCGATTTTTCAATGAGGGCCGCCTCGGATGCAATTAAAAGCGTTGGAAAAATCTAATTTGACCAGGCAGTGGTCGGGCGGAATAGCTTCTAAAGTAAGTCTCGTTGCATGGCTTTCGGCTTCGCAGCCACCCTTAACACCGAAGCCTAATTGGTGAGGGTTTAATTTCGTCGAAATTTTAGGCTTAATTTTCTTACAGATAATTTTGGAAATAATTCTTCGAAATGCTCCCCGTATAGGTCTAAGGGAATCGTCAGGCTTCTTAATAGCTATTAGTTTGGCGCCTAATAATATAGGTATTATGTCATGGGGGATGTTTCCATTCATAAGGATGTTAAGGAATTTAGGAGGCTTGTTGCAGATTATTAATTGTTTTGTTTAGCCATTCATAATTTAGTCGAGGCTATATCATCTCAGTGTACCCTCGATTTAAATGTTTGGTATCTCGACGACGCCACCCTATGTGGCCGCCCGGAGGAGAAAGCTATAGAAATCATCAAAAATTTTGAACCCACTCTAAATCTTGAATTAAACTCGAAAAAATGTAAAATCTTTCAGGCCCCCAACACTATTGACTTTCCAATTTTTAAAACTTTTTTAGTTTTAGAGAAAGAAAACATATCCCTTTTGACATCACCCATTGGCGGTGAAAAATCTATTTTAAATTTTCTTCATAAGAACCTCGATATTTTAAAATCTAAAACGGAACTCTTAAAATGCTTGCCAGCGCATCACTCATTTTACATAAAAAAAAACTATTTTAACATCTCAAAGATTAATCATTGTTTTCGCTCATCTGGCGTTTTTAAACCCAGACGTTTTAAAGTCGTACGAAGGCTTTTTAAAAACTTTATTAGAAAAAATTTTAAATTTAAAATTTGATACTAACAATTGGATTCAAGCATCCCTCATAACCAAATCTGGAGGATTAGGAATTCGTCCTCCCGGCAGCATATCGCTAGCTTTTATTTCCTCTTTTAAGTCGGTCCAAAACTTAGTTTTTAATCTCACAAAACATGATTCCGACCCTCTGCTAACTCAAGCCTTGGAGCTTTGGAATTTGAATGTCACACCCGAGACCATTCAACCTCAAAATACGAGACAAAAGGATTGGGATTCGGGACTAGTATCGCGCTCCGTTGATTACCTTTTATCGAGCAGCGATGATAGCCAGATTACAACCTTAGGTCCCTCGCTTTTGATGGTTTCGGTCACGAGTGGCTTGAAGCCTATCCCAGCAAACTTTTGGGAATGCTGCTTGAAGACTTTGAGCTATCATATTCCATAGATTAGGTTGGGGATTAGTTACAGCAGAGAATTCAATTCAAAATTGTCTTACCGTTGTAGACGAATATGCTAGGCACCCTCTACACTGCCCAGCAAACAAATATAAATATGTTAGGCACATCAAAGCTAATTTATTAATTCAAGCTGCCCTTAAAAAGGTAAAAATTCCCTCAATCCTTGAGCCGTTAGATCCCTCTCTTGAAGGTAGGATGCGCCCTGACGGCTCTTCTCTAGTCCCCCCCTAGCAAAATGGCCTATCCCTCAAATGGGATTTTACTTGTATTGATTTATTTGCCCCTTCCCATTTTAATCACGACCCTATCGCTACAGCAGAAGGGCGTAAAACTACAGAGTATTCTGCCCTTTTAGCATCCAATATTTTTATCCTGTCGTTGCCTCGTGTTCCGGTTCCTTTGGCAAACAGGCAATGGGGTTTTTTAAAGAAATCGGAAAACGCTCCCCAAAATCTAAAATTTCTGCGTCCTTTTTACTTAGGCAACAACTAGGGATTCTTGTTGTACGATACAACTTTAAATTCTTTGCCGACTCATGGCCCATTTTAGAAGATAATGATATAGATCTTTGTATTTAACCAATCTGTCTTTATTTTTGTATTACGCTTATTTATGTAACTTTGTTTCGTGAAAATCAACTTTTTAACCATTAGAAAAAAAAATGGCGGTGCAATCAAAGGATTAATGATGAAAGTATAAAAAATCAACCTTTTAAGAAGGACTCGAGATTTTCGCATGCATTAAATATTCCATGCGTATTTAGAGGCAAAGATGATATCAATCAACATCACTATACTTGCCGAAAACAGCTGACATGGGGTGAGATGTGTCATTTACCTATTAACAGTGCCAGAAAGTTTAATATATGTTGTCATTTGCTAAGATCGTGCGTCACACAATAATGTTTGTAGGCCTAGTGTATTAAAAATAAAAACCCTAAATATGGCGAACTTTAATAATGTAAACCACATTAGGCACTTCTTTTAGCTTATTGATTTATGTAAGATAGAAATTCTCCTTTATAAAATTTGTTTCCAATAATGGTCATTTTGGATTGATAAAATGAGAGGGTGGAAATGGGATTAGATAATTCGATCGTCCAGGAATCATTGTCGATAATTAAAAAAAAATTACAAGTGAGGTGAATTACAAATAAGGAGGTAAATTATAAATGAACGAATGACGAGGTTAAATTAAAAAGAGGAGGTAAATTACAAATATAGGTGTATATAAGGTGTCAACAAGATTTAATTTATAAACAAAAGGTGATAAAAACCAGTTGAAACAGGAAGGTGAATATTAGCGAGCACTTGGAACAAGAGAGTTAACACTTATTGAAATAGTGGGGTAAACAACTTTAAGATAAAGGATAAGGTAAAATACAAAAGGGGATTATAAAAAATGAGTCAATCCAGAATTACCATTATTGGAAACAAATCCTATAAATTTCAAAGGAATGGTATTACATAATTATAATAAATTATCCTGATTGCCATTTAAATGTTCTTTGAATTTAAAATATACATGATATAAAAAATAATTCTAATACAACTATAAAACTTCTTAACATATTTATTTTAGCTGTGGCATAGGTAAAAGTTTAAATAAGTAAACTCGGGCCTTCGGCCCTCGTGGCGAGGGGGAGAAGGGAATGGAAAGGGGAAAAGGGGAAGGAAAGGGGGGTGGGACGACTCATCTATACTCCGTGTCCGTATAAACGTAGCATATTTGCTATGCAATTTATGGGAGAGAAAGGTGGAAAGGGGCGAGAATGCCTATAGGGGGGTATTAAATGCAAAATGATTAGTTAATTATTTATACAAATTTTCCATTTAATGACAAAACAAAATTTGCCTCTCCGGGATTCGGACCCACATCAATAGAGGCATAAGCCTTTGTAGGGGCACAGGGACCCATATCAGTAGAGGCATACGCCCTGGGGAGGGCTTAGGGTAATTAACAATGTTAACCTATTCAAAAACGAGAAAAAAAACTTTCGATTCATAATTTGGCTAATGGTCATTTTTTTCATTGGTCAGTAGCCAGCGGACGGCCAAGTCCTATTATCAATGTTATTTATAAGAACAAAATATTAATTTAATTTAGAAAAAATAAAATATGCGTCCTCTCCCGGGATTGAACACAAACCTCCACCTCAGGAAGCTGGTTAAAATAACTTGCTAGACATTAGACATCATCGGACGGACAACAAAAAACGAGCCCATAAATTGCATAGTAATTAATAACCTCAAACAGTAGTGGTATGAATGGGAATAAGATTGTGGATTTTAAATATATACTACAACCGCAAGCAACTTCTATCAGGCCCCACATGAGCTGTTAGGTAGGTATAGATTTTCTATTTTATTTTTACTCGCTCAAATAACTAACGCCTTTGTACAATGTTAAATTGTGCTCAAGAGTTACGATTTCGCTCGCTCCTCAACTTATAAAGAAAGTTAAATGAATTCTAATGGTAGTATTTTAATACCACTATTTGGTTAGGTGAGATGGAAAACACCCTCTTCTAACTTAAAACTAAAATTTAAGCGGGTTAAACTATATGTTATTATCGTTAACCTAACGCGCAGTAATGTTACAAGGGCTTTTTTTAATCTGGTGTTGTGCCCGACAAAAAAATTAATAATACTTTATTTGAAAGATATAAAAATTAACTAAAAATTTACAAGGTCATCTCATTTGCTATATTTTTTACGTTTCTTTAAAAACCTATTATTAATTTTCAAGGTTCAGTAATTAAATATAATAACGAACGCGGGGTAACACAGCGAGGGAGATAGAGATGAGGGGTGGGGCACCTCTTATGCATTAATTTAAAAAATCGATAAAACCTCAATAGGGTTCGGGTGTGTTATAAAATGATGTCAATTTTTTTTTGGAAGCTATGCATGATATTGCATAAGTTGACTCCACTGTTGACTTTTAAAGTATATTTATATTACAAAATTACCTGCATGATATCTTAAATTATTTAAAAATTCTGTCAAAATCCAAAATCAGCTGTATGGTAACTCGGTAAAAAAGGATAAAATTTATTTTAGCGTAAGTTTTTATAAGGACTATAATGCCCGAGTGGGACCCCCAGCTTAGCCGACGGCTTGTTAATATATGGTCAGGCGGGCACCTCAAGAGTATTCGGACTTAATAGACTTTTCTTTAATTTATTTATTTTGTTTTGGCTTAATATTTTTTTTGGCTTTCATATTTAATAATGATAATTATTTTTCTATCGGGGGAAAAAATATAGAGAATTGATTTAGTCGCTAAATTGGTACCGTTTAATTAAGAGTAAAATTATAGACTTTTTCCTAGATGGAAGAATTTATGTTATTTTTTTAAACTCCAAAAATCTCTAACAATTTTGGAGCTCCGTCCGTCCCCTCGACATTTATTAAATAGGAGTGTTTGTTTCTTAATTTTGTTTACAATAATATCCTCAATATTTTTTTTAATTTTGACAATTTCAAAATTATTTCCAAAGGAGGGATAATATAATGCAAGATATAAAAACGAGGTTGTTAAAAAAATTTTATTTGACTTTTTAAAATATTTTAATATATTATATAATATAATGAAACAATAATAGAAAATCAATATTTTTTAGATGATTTAACAAATATTTGTTTAATGTATATAACATTAGTTAATTATACAATGGGCAAATCGTCATTTAAAACAGTGATTCTTAACAGGGGGCAGCGAGAAGTTTACCGGGGGGCCAAATTATGCAAAAATCTTTAGAATAGAATATTTATATTGTGAAATTATATGTGATAATTTAAAGGGCAAGAATTTAAGAAATTATGTTGTGCTGTTACTTAGGTAAGCATCCAAATTATACCTAGGTTCCCAGGGCGGCCAGGGGTAAAATTTACCCCCTTGCCTGGGAAGGAGAGGTAGGGGGCAGTTGCTTACTAATTTTAAAAAATCAGTATTTTATAATGATTTTGACAGGAGCATTTTAAAGTTTTAGCCTTTACTTAAAAACAGTTTGGTCAATGGTCACTTTTTTCCATTGATTAGAACCAAGAGACGGTCTATAAATACACACGAGTCAAAAAAACGAAAAAAAAATTTCGATTTACATTTTGGCCAATGGTCATTTTTTTCCATTGGTCAGTAGCCAGCGGACAGCCAAAAAGGCATATTATCAATGATATTAACAAGAACAATATATTAATTTTATTTAAAAAAATACCCTCTCCGGGATTCGAATCCACATTAGTAGAGGCATAAGCTTTTAGGAGCAGCAGCCAGCGGACGACCAAAAGTCATATTATCAATGGTATTAACATAAACAATATATTAATTGTGAAAAAAAACGAAAAAAAAATTTCGATTCACACTTTGGCCAATAGTCATTTTTTTTATTGGTTAGTACCAAGAGACAGTCTATTAATATACAAGAGCCAAAAATAACGAAAAAAAATTTTCGATTAACATTTTGGCCAATGGTCATTTTTTTCCATTGGTCAGCAGCCAGGACACGTTAAAAGTCGATATAAATACATAAGAGTCAAAAAATAATGAAAAAAAAATTTTCGATTCACACTTTGGCCAGTGGTCATTTTTTTCATTGGTCAGTACCAAGAGACAGTCTATTAATATATAAGAGCCAAAAATAACGAAAAAAAAATTGTTGATTAACATTTTGGCCAATGGTCATTTTCTTCCATTGGTCAGCAGCCAGTGGACGGCCAAAAAGCCATATTATCAATGGTAGTAACAAGAACAATATATTAATTTAAAAAAAAAAATAACAAAAAATTTGGCCCTCTTTGAGTATCGAACCAGCAATTAAGAATTTGCCCTCGATGGGATTCGAACCCACATCAGTAGAGGCATAGGCTTTTGTAGAGGGGGGGGCACAGGGACCCATATCAGTAGAGGCATAGGCTCTGTCGGGGGAGGCCATAGGGTAATTGTCAATTTTAGCCAAAAAAAACGAAAAATAATTTCGATTCACATTTTGGCCAATGGTCATTTTTTCCATTGGTCAGCAGCCAGCGGACGGCCAAAAAGTCTTATTATCAATGGTAGTAACAGGAACAATCATAATAGTCAAAAAAAAACGAAAAAAAACTTGGATTCACATTTTGGCCAATCAAAAAAACTCCGTTCGAACCCAAAAACTAGTTAAATTAACAAAAATTAAAATAAACAACGTGACAAGACATTCGGTGCAAGACAACGCAAGGCACCGAAGAGCGTTACAAACAAAATGGAAAGCGAGCCCATAAATTGCATAGCAATTAATAGTTGTTATGAGATGTAAGTTATAATAAATAGAAAAGATGCAATAACTAGTAAATTAATCTACTGGTATCATCAGAATGAGTGTTTATTATATTATTCAAATTAGTTAGAATCACATATGTATATATAATATATTATAACTCCACGGGATATATATAACATTAATAATAATAAATTGTTAATCACTACATCTTTCCCTCCGTCAATATTTGAATTCGTCATGGAAACGCTGAGGTGGTCTTGTAATTCGTAGAGGTCTCCCAAATCGTTCTTAACGCTTAGATCTATGCTTTCTCTCCCACCGTTGACCTTTGGTAGTTGAACTCTACGATCCGTGGAAACTCTTTCCCTTAGTTGGTCGCTATGTTTTCGTTTTATCACATCGCCAACTAGAACATTATAAGAATACCGTCCTTGTCGTGCTTTTACTACACCTTCATGCAAACCGGACGAATCTCATTTTTAACTCAAACTGAATCATTCTCCTCGAATTCCCTTTCTTTACTATTTCGATCATGATGTAGTTTCTGTTTCCATACTACATCCTCCATTTTGTCTCTAGGATCCGGTCTTAATAGATCAAACATTGTTTTAAGTCTCCTTCCAAACATTATTTCTGCTGGAGACTTACCCGTTGTCGAATGTGAGACGTTTCGGTATGTCATTAAAACTTGTAGTAAACACAATTCTTTATTATTTTCCGTCTTTCTTCCTGAATAATATCTACTCTTTAGAGTACGAATCACTCTCTCCACCATTCCATTCGATTTTGGGTGATACGGTGACGTTTTAACGTGAATAACCGCATTTGCTTTACAAAAGCGTTCAAATTCGTCTGAGACAAATTGTCTTCCATTATCCGTTATTAGCTTTTTCGGTAGTCCAAATCTGGCAAACCAACATCTTAATTGACGTATAATCGTGAATGAATTGATTGAATCAATGACTGTAACTTCGACCCATTTTGAAAGAGCGTCAATTGCGACCAACCACCATTTTCCTTCAACCGGTCCTGCAATGTCAACATGAATTCTTTCCCACACGTAATTTGGAATGTTCCATGGATATAAAGGAACTTTTTGTACATTCGGTCTCTGTTCTTGACAGCCATCACATTTGTTTACCCATAATTCCGCATCAATATCAACCGACGGCCACCAGGCATAATATCTTAATAGTGTTTTCATACCCGAGATGCCTGGAAGTCCCCTATGAATCACATTTAGGACAATTTTGCGTAAGTTTTCCGGTATTATTAATCAATCACCATATAATAGAATACCATCTTCATAAGAAATGGCATTTCTTCTTATCCAAAATGGTTTGAAATCTCTTTTAATTTTATCGGGATCAACCCTCCAATCTTTTTTTATACAAGTTATCAACTCTTTCATCGTTGAGTCTGATGCTACTTCTGATTTTAGCATTTCGGCGGATAACAACAATTCATTTATGATAGATATTCGAATTAAATTTATTTTATCAATTTCTCCGGTCTCTTTTGATTCTGTCGGTAACCTTGATAAGGCATCGGCCATGTTATCTTTACCCCTACGGTATTGTATATTATATTGATAACCGTTTAGATATAATGCCCACCGGATCAATCGATTATTGGTCATTTTATTTAGGTCTCTTCGATTTCCAAAAATCCGTTTGGCTTGTGGTCCGTTATTAGTGTAAAAGACCTTCCATATATGTATTGATGGAATCTTTTTACTCCATACACTATGGCTAACGCTTCACGATCGATTGATGAGTACTGTTTTTCTGTTTTATTTAATTTCCTCGAAGCGTATGCCAAGGGTATTTCTTTTCCATCAAGTAAATGACACAAGGCAGCTCCAACGCCATTTTGCGAGGCATCGACTGTCATAATTAATGGTAGTTTATCATCATAAGGAATAAGTGTGTCATCTGTCGATAGTAAAATTTCAAGTTCCTCAAAAATTGTATTTTCTTTTTCGGTCCACCTCCAAGTATTTTTCAAACTAGTCTGATAGTGGAGCGCATTTATCATGTAAGTTCCGTAGAATTTACTATGATAATTTATAAATCCTAAGAAGGATCTTAATTCAGATTTATTTGTAGGTGTTTTAAATTTCCGGATTGCTTCTATTTTTCCTCCGTTGGATGGATACCACAATTATCGATTTTATGTCCAAGATACGTTACCGCCGTTTGAAATATTTTCATCTTTTCTAACTTCGCCTTTACGCCATTTTCTTCCAACCTATGTAAAACTTCATTAAGCGTCTTTAAATGTTCCTCATCATTCTTTCCCGTTATTATTACATCGTCCAAAAATACACCAGTTAAATTTAAACTTTTTAATATCCCATCCATAAATCTTTGAAAAATTGTAGGTGCATTTAAAATTCCGAATGGCATCCTTTTTTATCAAAAATATCCTTTGTGTGTAGAAATATTAAGGTATTGTCTGGAACCTTCTTCAATTTCCATCTGTAAATACGCGTCTTTTAAATCAATGATAGTGAACTTTTCTCCACCCGCTACCTTCGAAACTAATTCATCAAATGTGGGTGTAATTATCTTGCATCAGCCACGGATTAATTGTTAATCTAAAATCTCCACAAATCCTAACTTTACCATTACTTTTCTTAACATTGACTGTCGGGGTTGCCCACTCAATTTTAGAGGTTGATGGATTTATAGGTTCAATTATTTCCTCCTTTACAAGTCTTTCCAATTCATCTTCCACAGCCTTTCTCATAGGAAAAGGAACCCTTCTAAAAGGTAATGATATGGGAATACAGTCATCTTTTAAATGCAATTTAACTTTCTGACTATTAATTTTACCAGTACCCTCTTGAAAAACTTTTGGGTATTTGTTAATTAATGAATTCAAAATATTAGCATGTGGTTCAAATGTTGAATTAATTAAATTTATACCCTCAGGTATAGGTAATTTTAAATTGAAAGATGATATCCAATCCATGCCAAAAATTCCCATACTTTGATTTTTTGTGATTATTAAAGGTAGTTTTAAAATTTATCCTCTAATTTAACATTTACAAAGGTCTTGCCTAATATTTTAATTGGGTGGTTCCCGATGGATATAATGCCTGTGTAGGTAATAATGATGGTCTCCCTATCTTATTATAGAAGTCATATCCAGCTAAAGATGCTGAAGCACCTGAATCAAATATCATAAGCATGTCAAAATTTTCAATTTGTACTTTAATTTTAGGTTGTTTGTTATTCAGATTTGATAAAGAGTTTATAAATTTATTTAAGCCGCATTGTTGAAAATGATTCTTTTTATTACATTTATAACATGTTTTACCAAATGCTGGGCAATTTCCACTTGAATGTCTATGACCACATCTTTTGCATAAAAATGTTTTTGGTTCAAATTTATTCTTATACTTCTTTAGTTTCAATTGGTTGATATCTGAAGATGTATTCATTTCTCTATTTGCAAGCCCAATGGATTCAGCTAATTTAAAAATTTCATCAAATGATATTTGTCTATTCTTTTCATCTATGGCATCAGGCCATCGGGTACGTATTTCTTTTTCCAGTGACAAATTATGCAGTCCGCAGATTAATTGATCCCGTAAATTTTCATCAAGGTGATCTTGAAAATTACAAAATTTTGAGATTTGTTTTAATCTCGTAACAAATTCTTTAATTGATTACCCCTGTTTCTTTAGGGCTTTACGGAAATCAATTCTTGCTTGGAATAAGGTTGTTTTTGGTTTGAATAATTTTCTAGCCATTTCCGTGAGTTCTTGAAAGGTAAATTCCTTGGGGTCTTTGGGGTATAAAAAATTTCTTATTTTTTCTATATTTGTTTGTCCAAAGTATGCTATAAACAGTTTCTTCTTAAACTCCATGTTTTTCATGATCCAATATTTCTGGCACCAAATATAGCATTTAATGTATATAAATATGCATCTATATCATCTTCTTCTTTATAAGAAGGTACCTGTAGGTTCGTTAATTCATTCATCCGCGCCAGATAAATTAATCTACTGGTATCAATCCTATCGACCGCGCCATGTAAATTAATCTACTGGTATCATCAGAATCAGTGTTTATTATATTATTCAAATTAGTTAGAATCACATATGTATATTGTTATAACTTCAAATCGAAAAAAGAAATGGATTAAAACTACTATTGAAAGGTTAATCTATTATTTATTAACGTTTATTCCATCATAATTGGTTTTTACTTACGGATGTAATATCGAATGATATAATAAATTACAAATAAGTTAAAAGGGATATAATTTACAAACGTGGACAAAATGAGTGAGGCGAATGAGTAAAATAGATGAGTGGGAGAAAGTTACACTAAAACTGGGGAAACAGATAAGTGATGTGGGGAAAAAATGGAAGAGTGTGTGTATGCTTGTTGTCTTCTATCTTTTATATCGCGATGGCGTCAACAACACAACAACATCAACATCAATACCAATCATCCAGCATCATAATAATAATAGCTTCGGTTCCCCCATAATAACAACCAGGAAAATAAAATCAGTGTAAGTAATAGCAAATACCACATATATACAATATATTATAACACCACGGGATATATATAACATTAATAATAATAAATTGTTAATCACTACAACCAGTTAGTGTTAATTTGATTTTATCCGCAAATCACTTAATATGTATTTTATAATTAGCATCCTTTCAATCGTTTTTTGTGAGATGTTATGCCATTATGACATAGTTCGTACAAAAACCTTTTATAATTATTTAGATCATTTTGCTAATTTTACATAGGATTCTATTTACAAATGACTTTTATCTGCAATGCTCTTATTGTCTATGACTATATTATAAAAAACACTCGACATGTGATTAAAATTTGCTTAGTAAATTTATTTTTTAATCACATTTAAATTATGAACATTGCAGGATTTTATCAATGAGATATTAAGTAGGTACTCTGTAACACACACATGTATTTAGGTCATTGAAGATTTTTCCTCTAGGCTTGTCTAAAAATATTAAATAATACTTTATAAAACACGAAAGGTTTCAAACCCTCTATTGCATACTGTGTACCTCAATCTACATACCACAAATTATGTAATAAATATTTTATAAATAAATTTTAAATCAATTGCAAGGTCTGTAGTTGAAGCCACTATCCATATCTTCGATTCGAATGTTAATAGGGCCCACGTGATCTATTATATATTTATAATTTTGCATTTTATTAAATCATATTTATAAAAATGGCTATTTTTTATAAAATTTCTTCTCAATTTTCTACACATTGTTAAAGGATAAATATATTTGACAAATTTCAAAACATTAAAATTAGATAAATAAAAGGTAAAAATTAATGTTTATGAAATTATTTTATATATATTTATTATTTTTGATAATTATATTTTGTAATATTCATAAGTTGCTAGACACATTATGCAAATAAGGTATTTTATTTGAGTTTTAAATTTTCAGAATTAAGCATTGTGGTACCATACCTAATGATAGTGAAGATTCAAATTTAAGTAAATCGTATGATGATTCCGTCAACCCAAAATAATGATTTAGGGATAATCGCTGGGAACAAATCAAATCATATGAATGATAGCAATTAATAATAACAAATTTATTCCACTTGGAAGTGAGGGCCATGACCCACTTCATAAAATTAGACCCTTGATAAATATAACCAATAATATCCTAAAATTTTTATCGATAGGGGAAAATATTTGCGTAGATGAGCAAATAATTCTATACAAAGGGATGTAGCAATATAACCCCTAGAAGTTCACAAAATGGGGCTATAAAGTATTTCTACTATGCGGAGATGATGGCCTTTTCCATAATTTCGAAGTATACTCTGGGAAAATACTACCAGCGGAAGGATTGCCTGATGTTGGAGCAAGTGGCAATGCTGTGCTACGTTTAATTTCTTATATACCGCAGCAAATTAACTATAAATTATTTTTTGATAACTGGTTTTGTTCACCAAATCTGCAAGTCGTACTCGCTCAAAGAGATTTTGCGCGGCCACGGTAAGAGGTAATCGACTACCCAATATCAACTTCCTAACAAGGAGTTGAAAAAAAGGGCGAGGATTTTTTGTTTCAAAAAAAAATCAATAATAAATGGAGTTGAGTTACATTCAGTGAAGTGGCACGAGTGAACCTGAAGTTTTATTAACCTTCAAACAACCTAACCCTAACCTTGAGGTGAGGTTTGAGGTTTATAACGACCTCAAGGTTTTTTAAATAAAAAACCTTAAAACCTCAGGTCCGAGGTTAGGTCACCTCGAGGTTTCAACTCGTATGCTTCATTTTTTATATCTTAATTTTACGAATAGTCTCTAATAAAAAAAATTTATTATTTATATATATATATATTAAAAAAAAACTCAAGACCTCCAGGTCATAAAGCTGGCGCCAATAACTTGGTGGACGACGGACCGACGACGGACGACCGACGGACGACGGACGACGGACGGACGACGGACGGACCTCAAAAAACGAGCCCATAAATTGCATAGCAATTAATAGTTCAAACAAATCTATGCGTATATAATCTATAAATTTTAGTCTCTAATAAATTATCATTTTATTTGATAGAAGTAATGCATGTGTATTTAAAAATATGCTGCCATCTAATACATTGTGCTATATTTTTATAACACATTTTTCAAATTCCCTACGTATCTAAATCTATGGTATTCGGTGATATACACACCTTGTATTTTTTTTAAAAAAACAAATTATTGTGCCCAGTATTTAGTTTAATTTTTGCTCAGTATTTAATTGCTCAGTAGAATAATAAAATGCTTAGTAAAATTTAAATGCTCACTAAATAATTTAATGTGCAGTAATATTTGCTCAGTAATTAATTCATTTATTCAGTTATTATTTCAATTTTGCTCAGTAAATTTTTGTTCAGTAACTAAAATTTAATTTTAAGATAAAATTAAAATTTAGGCTAGATTTAAACCAGCAATATCAATTCATAGAAGTCAAAAATGTTACATATGTGGTAATAAGACAAGTTGTATAGTCTTAAGTGCTCGACTAAGAAAAAGGACAGAATTTATTTTTGTCTGTTTTGGTGACAGTTGTCATAATTGTCGTTTTAGCGTAAAATAAACTCTTTAAGCGAAAATTGGTGGGCTAGGGTATCACAAAGTTGTTACAAGTTGAAAATTCAAATTCAACAACATAACTTGGTGACCATTGTCATAATTGTCGTTTATAGAGTTAAATAAATTCTTTAAACGAAAATTCGTGGGTTAAGGTGTTACAAAGTTGTTACGAGAGGAAATTTAAATTTGTCAACTTAACTTGATGACAATTGTCATAATTTGTTATAGAGCCAAATAAGTTATTTCAACAAAATTCGCTGGTTAAGGATGTCGTAAAGTTGTTAAATATATTAAAGATAAACTAGTCAACCTATCTTGACAATTGTCATAACTCTCACTTATAGAGCCAAATATATATATTTAAACCCACCTCAAAACACCTAAACCAAACCAAAGGTCGATAATAAATCAGAATAAGCTTTGGTCTATTATAATAAATGTGACAGCCTTAAAGGTTGACTTTACATGAAACCTACCTATGGGATGTTTTTCAAATCGACTATAAAAAATATTCGCTTTCTTTAAAACACCAGTAACCATACACTCATAGTAATGTTTAGAATAAACTTTTTTTGTTAATATATAAAAAAATAAAATACTGTATTCCAAGCGCAAAATAAATAAATATTGAAAATTATAAATGTTTATTACTGAGCATTTCAGAAACTGAATAAATATAAAGCTGAGCATTTTAAAGTTAATATAATGAGCAATTTTGAATTTTTAACTGGGCACTTTAATAAATTACTGAGCAACTGAGCATTTCTTAGTTTTTTACTGAACATTTAAATAACATCCTTTTTAAAGAATTTTTTTATGCGCACAATATTGCAATATATGAATAAAATCGAATTAAAAATATTCAAATTTATTTAAAATAAATACATAAGATACGCGGGAAAGTAAAGAAAGTGTTATAAAAATATAACACAATGTAGATGGCAGCATATTTTGAAATACATATGCATTAATTCTATGAAATAAAATGATAACTTATTTGAGACTAAAAATTTATAGCTTATATACTTAATTTGATATTAAATTGCTATGCAATTTATGGGCTCGTTTTTTGTTGTCCGTCCGTTGTCCGTTATCGATTTATTTGGCCAATGGTCATTTTTTTCATTGGTCAGTAGCCAGCGGACGGTCAAAAAGTCATATTATCAATGTTATTAACAAGAACAAAATATTAATTTTATTTAAAAAAAATAAAAAAAAATTCGTCCTCTCCCTGGCTTGAACTCAAGACCTCCGGTCATAAAGCTGGCGCCATAACTTTATTTTTTTGTCTTTGAATTGGGTATATTAGGTTAACATTGATAAATACCCTATGCCCTTTCCTACAAGAACCTACGCCTCTACTAAAAGCCTATGCCTTTAATATGTGGGTCCCTGTGCCCCTACAAAAGCCTATGCCTTTACTAATGTGGGTTCGAATCCCTGAGAGGGCAAAATTTCTATTTTTAATTGCTATGCAATTTATGGGCTCGCTTTCCATTTTCCGAAGTAACGTAACGCACCGAAACGTAACGCTTATTATAATTAATTCCTATGCAATTTATGGTTTAACTAGTTTTTGGGTTCGAATCCCGGGTTTTTTTGACTCTTATGATTGTTCTTGTTACCACCACTGATAATAAGACTTTTTGGCAGTCCGTTGGATGCTGACCGATGAAAAAAATGACCATTGGCCATAATGTGAATCCAAGTTTTTTTTTCGCTTTTTTTGACTATTATGATTGTTCCTGTTACTACCATTGCTATTATGACTTTTTGGCCGTCCGCTGGCTGCTGACAGATGAAAAAAATGACCATTGGCCAAATTGTGAATCGAAATTATTTTTTGTTTTGTTTTTTTTAACATTGACATTACCCTATGCCCTCCCCTAGCAGAGCCTATGCCTCTACTGATATGGGTCCCTGTGCCCCCCCCCCTACAAAAGCCTATGCCTCTCCTGATGTGGGTTCGAATCCCGGAGAGGCCAAATTTTTTTATTTTTTTTTGTTAAATTAATATATTGTTCTTGTTAATACCATCGATAATAAGACTTTTTGGCCGTCCGTTTGCTGCTGACCAATGGAATGAAATGACCATTGGCCAAAATGTGAATCGAAAATTTTTTTTTTCGTTTTTTTTGACTTTTATGAATTTATATCCACTTTTACCGTGTCCTGGCTGCTGACTAATGGAAAAAAACGACCATTGGCCAAAATGTGACGCGAAATTTTTTTTCGCTTTTTTTTGACTCGTATGTATTTATAGACCGTCTCTGGGTACTGACCAATGAAAAAAATGACCATTGGCCAAATTGTGAAACGAAATTTTTTTTTCGTTTTTTTTTGACTCGTGTGTATTTATAGACCGTCTCTTGGTGCTGATCAATGGAAAAAATGACCATTGGCCAAACTGTTTTTAAGTAAAGGCTAAAACTTTAAAATGCTCCTGTCAAAATCATTATAAAATATTGTTTTTTTTAATTAGTAAGCAACTGCCCCCCCCCCCTACCTCTCCTTCCCATGCAAGGGGGTACATTTTACCCCTGGCCGCCCTGGGAACCTAGGTAAAATTTGGATGCTTACTTAAGTAACAGCACAACATAATTTCTTAAATTCTTGCCCTTTAAACTATCACATAAAATATATTCTAAAAAATTTTGCATAATTTGGCGGCCCCCCGGTAAACTTCTCGCTGCCCCCTGTTTTAATGAAATTATTTCTTTTTACAAACCTATAAGAGGCTTTAATAAACTTATATTTAAAATTTGAGAATTGTTAGTCTATTGGTTAAGAATTGCCTATGGTTGTTAAAATAAATATATATTGCAGCCATTACATGCTTGAAAGCATGATTAGGGCTTAATAAATAGCGCCAAACCAAGCCTATTTGATGGGTGCGAGCGATATATACATTTAAACGTTACATTTGATTTGGAACTTCTCCATCGAGTAAATCGAAATGACGCAATTCGATTTTTTAAATTAATGCATAAGCGTTGCCCCACCCCTCATCTCTATCTCCCTCGCTGTGTTAGAAAAGTAATACATACGCGTGTCTCCTCCCCACATCATCTCTCTCACGTTATCGATTTTTCGGGCGGGGTCGGGTTTATTATTTCATTATCTATATAATTACATAAAAACTTCTACGATTTTAATACCAGCAGGGTGTGAGTGACGGCTTGTAGACAGGAGGTAACCAGTTCGAATCACGGAAATTAAATTAATATTTTGTTCTTGTTAATAACATTGATAATATGACTTTTTGACCGTCCGCTGGCTACTGACCAATGAAAAAAATGACCATTGGCCAAATAAATCGAAATTTTTTTTTTCGTTTTTGAATTGGGTATATTAGGTTAACATTGACAATTACCCTATGACCTCCCCTACAAGGACCTATGCCTCTAGTGATATGGGTCTCTGTGCCCCTACAAAACCCTATGCCTCTATTGATGTGGGTTCGAATCCCGGAGAGGGCAAAATTTTTATTTTTTTTAAATAAAATTAATATATTGTTTTTGTTAATACCCTTGATAATATGACTTTTTAACCGTGCCCTGGCTACTGACCAATTTTTAATCTTTTTTTCGCTTTGGAATTAGTTAACATTGATATTTACCCTATGCTCGTCAGTCCAATTATTTTGAATTAATCCCCCCTATAGTCATTCTCCCCCTTCCCACCTTTCTCGCCCATAAATTGCATAGCAAATAGGCTACGTTTATACGGAGTATAGATGAGTCGTCCCCCCTTCCCTTCTCCTCCTCCCCCTCCCCCTTCCCAAGAGGGCCAAAGGCCCTCGTTATATATAATTAATAAAAAAAATTATTAGAGACTTTAATTTAGTCGTAAAATTTAGATATAAAAAATGAAGCGTACGAGTTGAAACCTCGAGGTGACCTAACCTCGGACCTAAGGTTTTAAGGTTTTTTATTTAAAAGTATGGCAGGTCTAAAATTTCTACAACATTAATGAGCTCTGTGCCACCCTTCACTGTTTTTTTATCGATTTTTTAAATTAATGCATAATAGGTGCCCCACCCCTCATCTCTATCTCCCTCTTTTCCCCTGATAGTAAAATTAGTATTATTTTTAATTTATTAATATAGGAGTGGGGGGGGGGGGGGGGTAGATGTATTGAACAGAAGTTATTAATTGAGGGAGGAGGGTTGGAATTTGATTTAAAAGGAATAATAAAATAAAATGGGCGAACTAACCAAAAATGTTAAGTTTAATAGTAATTAACAAAGCATTCTTAAAATTAATTTAAAACACTTAAATCTCAAGTTTGCCTCTAATTTAATAAGCTCGTTATAGTTATAAATTAAAAAAATAACGCACCTCGAAAATTAAACGTAGAAAAATGGATGTGTTATGTTTATTTAAGACTCTGTCCAAATTTGTGGTTCTAAATAGGTGTTCTTTTTCAGCAATGCTTAAAATTAATAGCTTTTGCTCACTTTCACTTATCAAGAATATCGTTTTATATTTAATTTTCTTATAATTTCCTCTTCTTTAGGGTATTTTCGCTTTTCTCATATTAACAACCTTTGACACCCATTAGTTAAAAAAACCAAAGTATGACCTTTTCCCTTAAAAAAGAATTAGTAATGAATAATTCAATTGGTTAACAACGATAATTACTCTATGCCCTCCCCTACAAAGGCCTATACCTCTACTTATATGGTTCCCTGTGCCCCTACAAAGGTTGCCTCTACTGATGTGGGTTCAAATCCCGGAGAGGGACAATTTTTCTAATTAAATGGAAAATTTGTATAAATAATTAATTAATCATTAGGCATTTAATACCCCCTATAGGCATTCTCGCCCCTTCCCACCTTTCTCGCCCATAAATTGCATAGCAAATATGGCAAATTTATACGGAGTATAGATGAGTCGTCCCCCCTTCCCTTCCCCTCCTCCTCTTCCCCTTCCCTTCTCCCCCTTCCCACGAGGGCCGAAGGCCCGAGATATAAATAATATTGTATATAGCAAAACAACGTTTGCCGGGTCAGCTACAGCTAGTCTATATATATAAAGTAAAGTGTATGTTTGTGTGTATATGTGTATATATGTATATATGTACGTATGTAAGGGCTAAATTCTGAAACTACCGTTCCGATTCGCGCGAAACTTTACCCGTAGGTTTCCAGGGCGGCCAGGGGTAAAATAGCTTTTGTAGAATCCTAAAATTCCTTTTAGTTTTCGAGATGTTGGGTTTTATACGTTTTGACGTTCAATAAAATGTCAATTAATTTGACGTTCTATAAAATGTCAATCAAACGCACCTCATCGTGTTATTAAAAAATTTGAATACCTTTTCGTTTTAAAAATCTCAGCCATTGCTGTATCTTCATTTTACCCTTTATCCATCAACTTTCTCTTGCAGGTTTTATTTTACTATTTACATCATTTTTTAAATTTTAAATTTTTTTATATTATTTATATTTTTAGAGACATTCAAAAGAATCTATAAATACTGCTGTATCTTCATTTTACCCTTTATCCATAAACTTTCCCTTGCAGGTTTTGTTTTACTATTTACATCATTTTTTAAATTTTAAATTTTTTTATATTATTTATTTATATTTTTAGAAACATTCACAAGAAGCTATAAATAATGCTGTATCTTCATTTTACCCTTTTTCCATCAACTTTCCCTTGCAGGTTTTATTTTACTATTTACATCATTTTTTAAATTTTAAATTTTTTTATATTATCTATATGTATAAAGTAAAGCGTATGTATGTATGTGTGTATGTATGTATGTAAGGGCTAAATTCTGAAACTACCGGCCTGATTTGCGCGAAAATATAGCCATAGATGCCCAGGGCGGCCAGGAGTAAAATAGCTTTTTCAGAATCCTATAATTCTTTTTAGTTTTAAGAATATCGGACATTTCGTTTTAAAAAAGGGCTAAACTCTGAAACTACCGGCCCGATTCGCGCGAAAATTTAGTCGTAGATGCCCAGGGTGGCCAGGGGTAAGCTTTTACAGAATCCTAAAATTTCTTTTAGTTTTAAAAATATCGGACATTTCCCGGCCAGTTTCATTTATAGCATCATATACAATAATGACGTCATACATACAAGGTTGAAGTTTTCTCGAATTAAATATTTAAAAGTATAATAAAAATGTTACAATATACGGTCAAAATTATTTTAAATTAAATAAATAAAATTTACATTATGCAATTTTTGCCATTATTATCACGTGGTCGATCTTTCAGATTCCTAAAATACCTTTTCGTTTTAAAAATATCGGTCATTTCGTTTTTAAAAAGGACTAAACTCTGAAACTACCGGCCTGATTTGCGCGAAAATTTAGCCGTAGATGCCCAGAGCGCCCAGGGGTAAAATAGCTTTTTCAGATTCCTAAATACCTTTTCGTTTTAAAAATAGCATTGGGTACGTTGTCTGCCTTATTTTCGGCAGTGGATTGGTTGTCTGGCTTATTTTGTTCTTTTGTGATGGCGTCTCCATCCTTAGTAGCCGGGGAATCTAGGTCGGTTTCTTTAGATATTTCCCTGCACTCGGGCTCGGCATATTTGTTGTTTATAATAATTTTGATGTTTTCCATGTAAATTAAACCTTTAAGATAGAATCAATTTAAGAATATAAAACTAGAATTCTAAAAACGTAGTCTTTTCTATACGTCATAGAACGTTTAATTGCAAAATAATCATTAACAACTTAAAGTATACTGGTAATTATTTATTGCTGTTCATATCATTAATTAAAATTAAGTGCGGACAACACGATCCACAAGGGAAATTATATTGACAACAATTCCAAACCAGACAAAAGTACGAACTACAATTTCATCAACGCGGCCGCACCTAAAAGGCGTCGCCGAAGGAAGGGGGCAGACTCTTCGATGTCATCTCAAAGTTCAATAGGGTCGACTAATCCTAACAAGAGGTCGCGTACGAGAGGTAGAAAGCAAAGGAGTATAAGCTCGATCTTAAACATTCAAGTGATAGCTAAGATAGAAAATATAGATTATGGCGAAAAAGACAAAGCAGGGGTCAAAGACCAAATTGAAAAATAAATACTCCATTCTATTCATTATTCTCAATTCTATAACAATGTTTAAATAATGATTTAATAAATATATATTTATTACGGTATCAAACCGTTCTATTACACCTATAGAAACTTAAATTTTACTGGGCAAGTGGAGCGTTAAGGTAAATGCAAATTTTAAAAACAACGTTAAAAACTTCGAGGCGAATAGTATGCAAAATGAAAATTTTGAATTATCTCAATTAGATATCTCCTATAAATCTAATTGATTTTATAATAATTGGTAAATTAGTGTTTGCCTTTAAGCAACTTAATAAGCGAGATAGGAGATTCACGACAATCTTAGGAGAAAATGTGCAGACATTTTCATAAAACAAATTATGTATACTTGAAGCACTCATAAATACAATTTGTCGAGCTTAATATCATCACATCCACAGTAATTCACCCTTAAGCTCCTACGATCCCTCACAAATCCTTAAATAAAATCTACCCTAAAAACATCTTAACTCGATCATCACATCAGGGAGGTTCAAGGGGGGTTGTTCAACCAATTTGTTACTATAAACCCGTGAAAAAGGATTACGCGTTGCTTTAGAAATATGATAGAAAAACAAGGGGAAAGGAAGGGAAGGGGATCGAGTGGTATGAGTCAATCATATAAAGAAGAGAAAAACTATACATTCATTACACTACAGCATTAAAAAACTTGATTTATAACGGTACATATCGCGTGTCAATAAATTATTAACTCTTGCTGAACTTAGGGCCCCAAATTAACGAATGACAAATGTATAACGAACGATAAGAGATCTAATGACGTCGTTTTTGAAGAAACTTTCTTGAAAACTTAAATGAATAAAGCTGTAATTTTGAGTAGGTCACAAGTTATTAATTCAAAAAATGCAAAAAATAAACTTATATTTTAAACTAGATGAAAGTGATGCTGTCAAAAAATCATTTAACTTTTCAACTAGTTTACTATGGAGGTACTCCGGCGGATAGAAGGGGCAAAAAAAGGCTTGGTTTTACATAAATATTTTTTTAGCAAAATAGAGCAATTGAATTTGGGAAATGGGCAGGCTAAGGCCACATGTTTAAAATTGAAACTTAGTTCAAATTTTACTTAGCAATATTTTACTTAGAGCACTAAACTAAAATTGATATAAAGCCACAAAAGAGGAATAAAAATATGTGGACTTACGCGGAATGATCCTTGTCCAACTAATATGGCCACTGGACGTCTGGTCATTAGTTTGTTTTGTAGGGCTATTTTTAGGAAAATTAAATTTTGATTAATACAATGTCAATTTAAACATATAAAAAGTGAATTTTCCGATTTTTAATATATATTTTAAAAATTAATAATAAGCCAATTTCACCTTACAAAAGCACTTAACTAAAAAAAACATGTGTTCCAAGCCTAGCTATGTAAGCCTGCTAACCTAAATTTAATTAAAAAATTTTCTTAATATGTCCATTCCACTTAACATTTCATATAAAATTTAACACTAAATTCTCAAAAATCGTTTCTTCTAGATTTTACCACAACCCGATATATTCAGCGAATTATCTAAATTACTTTAATGCTACATGTTGTAAAAACGGTTGAAGGGTTTTGTTTGATCGACTTTTAGTTTCATGATTTTTACATGTTAAACTTTCAAACTCCACCCTAAATTCCCCTTTGCAATTAGAATCGGTTCCAAAGATGGCATTAAAAGGCTATTATATTTATAGGCAATTTATATAATTAGGGTTAGACATGACAACAAGGTGAGGTGAGGGGACAAGTGTGAAAAGCGTAAAAGATTTTCTCTTTGTCTACCCTCTACAGTGCTCTTTAATGGGTCATCCAAGGTTAGTCAACAGGGTCTTTGACAAGTGAATCGTTAAAATAGACATCGATTTGGCTGGGCTTTTTAGGAAAACTAATGAAATTTATCTTTAAAAATGCAATAATATATTGAAATGTTTTTGACTAGAATCCCATGGAAAAGTATCCTTTTCATTAATACATAAAGGGATCAGTCGCGGGCGAGGTCGAAAAAATTAAAGCCAATCCGCAACTTAAGTCCACAGCCATTAAAAACCGGAATAAGTTTCCACGGCAATTATTGAAAAATTACAAGTTGGACAGGACAGTACAAGACGGGCAGGACGGACAACCTAAAGCGAGCCCGTAAATTGCATAGCAATTACATAATAAGCTTTTTCATTTCTGCCAAGACTATACCAAATTACAAATATAAACTCTAGTTACCAACAAAACAAAAAATATGCTTTTGTATTTCAGCACAGTTTTCGCACTATAATTTGCCTTAAAAACAATTTAATTAGTTTTATTTCTCCCAGAAATTAAAGAAAGTATCCCAAGAAATGACCACATACCTGCACAAGGCGTCTCACTCCACTCACTTAAACTTAGTTTAGGGTAGAGACCTGCAAGTCATATTTTTCAACCCGAACCCGGCCCGAAAGCACTTTAAAAAATTTCAACCCGAGGTCGGGGTTCGGGTCACCCGTGCAGGTTTCTAGTTTAGAGCACAAAACTGTTTTCACCACTCAATCGCTAATTGAAAGTTAGTTTTTCTGGAGAATGCGGTCTACCACTACTTGAAATCAATCAAAAAACATTATGACATGAGTTTCATCAAAATTTCCACGATATAATCGCTAATTTTAGGAAACAAGCGCCATTTTTAAGTAAATAAGCCTAACGTTTTGTAAAAAAAAGCTCAGCCTAGGAGGCCGCCATGCAATGCAATATTCTCGCTCCCTGAGACTACTGAGAGGAAAAAAAGCAAACAGCCAGTCAGTGTGCGTTTTTCAATAAAACACTTTCTACTAACTATTAAAACCGTCGTGGCACAATCAATCTCTAAAATATTTCTTCCGCGATAGATCATCATAGCTAAGCAAAGCAATCAAATAGTAAGTATGGTTTTAGGTGACCTCGGGGAGGAAAGCGATCAAATTTTTTGTGTGCTCCGATTATGCAGGTAGAAGGAATAGATTGCTCATAAGTAGTTGTTAGTAGTTGTTAAAATTTGCGAAGAATGTGAGCTAAGCTCTAGCGGGAGTAGAGAATTAGATATCAAATTAAAACCGATCATTTTCGTTAATCCATAAGAGGTGCCCCATCCCTCATCTCTATCTCCCTCGCTTTACCCTTCATTGTTTTTTATCGATTTTTTAAATTAATGCATGAGAGGTGCCCCACCCCTCATCGCTATTTCTTTCGCTGTGTTACCCCGCGTTCGTTATTATATTTAATTACTGAACCTTGAAAATTAATAATAGGTTTTTAAAGAAACGTAAAAAATATAGCAAATGAGATGGCCTTGTAAATTTTTAGTTAATTTTTATATCTTTTAAATAAAGTATTACTAATTTTTTGTCGGGCACAACACCAGATTAAAAAAAGCCCTTGTAACATTACTGCGCGTTAGGTTAACGATAATAATATATAGTTTAACCCGCTTAAATTTTAGTTTTAAGTTGGAAGAGGGTGTTTTCCATCTCACCTAGCCAAAGAGTGGTATTAAAATACTACCATTAGAATTCATTTAACTTTCTCTATTAGTTGAGGAGCGAGCGAATTCGTAACTCTTGAGCACAATTCAACATTGTACAGAGGCGTTAGTTATTTGAGCGAGTAAAAATAATAGAAAATCTATACCTACCTAACAGCTCATGTGGGGCCTGCTAGAAGTTGCTTGCGGTTGTAGTATATCTTTAAAATCCACGATCTTATTCCCATTCATACCACTACTGTTTGAGGTTATTAATTACTATGCAATTTATGGGCTTGTTTTTTGTTGTCCGTCCGATGATGTCTAATCTCTAGCAAAATATTTTAACCAGCTTCCTGACGTGGAGGTTCGTGTTCATTCCCGGGAGAGGACGAATATTTTATTTTTTCTAAATTAAATTAATATTTTGTTCTTATAAATAACATTGATAGTAGGACTTGGCCGTCCGCTGGCTACTGACCAATGAAAAAAATGACCATTAGCCAAATTATGAATAGAAAGTTTTTTTTGTTTTTGAATAGGTTAACATTGTTAATTACCCTAAGCCCTCTCCTAGGCGTATGCCTCCACTGATATGGGTCCCTGTGCCTTTACAAAGGCTTATGCCTCTACTGATGTGGGTCAGAATCCCGGAGGGGCAAATTTTTTTATAATTAAATGGAAAATCTGTATAAATAATTAACTAATCATTTTGCATTTAATACCCCCCTATAGGCATTCTCGCCCCTTTCCACCTTTCTCTCCCATAAATTGCATAGCAAATATGCTACGTTTATACGGAGTATAGATGAGTCGTCGCCTCCTTCCCTTCCCCTCCTCCCCTTCCCCCTTCCCCTTTCCTTCTCTCCCTTCTCACGAGGGCCGAAGGCCCGAGTTTTTATATCATATTTTGAATAAATTTTGGTTTTATGAGCTCTCTGCCCCCCCCCCGGCTAGGACTGTGGTTTAATTATATAGTTCAGTTTTTAAGCTGGGTTATTGAAAGTTGAGTTTACATTATAAAACGAATAGCAAACTACTCAGTTGCCCAGGTCAAAAATCGGAAGGTTCGGACTTTATTTTAGAGCGGCTTCGAGTATATTATATGTAAAAAACAATTTTTCCATATATTTTGTGTATGCTTATAATTTACAAATTATTGATCGGGAAAAATAACTAATTTGTGGAAGTATAAAAAGATCTTAATTATATTAGTCTCGCCTATTTAAAATAAATTTAAAGTAAATATACGATCCGAAATTTACACATAAGGATTCGAATATTTCCCAGAGGCGTACTCTTGTATGAGATTTTGATAAAATATTTTTAAAACAATACATGGATAAAGCTTAATTTCATTTTTTGTTACTTATGAAACAACCTTTTGAAAAAACTATTTAATAAATCTTATTATTGATTCCTTCATAGATAATAATGACCAGTTGGGTCAGTCTATAAGCCTAGGTGGAAGCAGCTCTTTGGGTTCAGATAAACCCAGCGACGTTATTAGTGACACTAGCGATTATATGATAGATGAAATGCTATTAATTGATTCTAAGATGAAGGAAAAGGCTTTTTCCTTGAAATCAACCTCAACTAGACCACTGACTCCCGATAGGATTTCACTATCATATCTGGGGTCTATGAGACCCCAAAGTAGGGGTCTGCTCTATGTCGAACCTAGGAAATCTTTTGTGCGATACAAGTACTTTGGAATTTATCCTGGAGTTTTTATGTTTAAAATAAAGTTTTTGCCTTTCCTTTGCTTTTAAACAGCCTTTTTAGCATGCCAGCGGCAATTGTAATAAATTTATTTAACTCCTATCGAATTTTTATAAATTATGGATTAGTAAGTAAGGTTATAGCCCTCGACCTTGTATCGGTTTAATAGCAATAATACGCGAGATCAAAAACTATAATAAACAAGCTTCATGGGCGTTGCCAGGGTTGGAATTAGAGGGGGGGGCAATAATGATTTAGGGAGGGGCAAAATGATAATATTTGAAATTTTAGCCTTATTAATATTAAATTTTAACTGATTTTTGCATTTAGAGGGGTGCAGCCGCCCCTCCCACACGGATTACGCCTGTGGCTCTGCACTATTCAAACGTTTAAAGAACTTTGATTTTTAATTATTTTTTATACGAAACTAATAAGCTCATTTTACGTTTACACGCTGCAGTCGCTAGTAGCTTAGTGGAAATTCGTGCTAGAACGAGGAGCGTTAACGCCCGAAGTGCGCTTATTTTCCCCTTTCTATCGCCCCACACACCCCTTCACAGGCCGGATGACGTATTGGGGATTAAAAAGGGTGAAATCAATGATAATTTGACGAAAACCCCGAAATTATTCTCGCAAACCTCATCGAAAAGCGAAGAGCCCAAACCCGAAATTGGGCAAGTCGAGATGGGCTTAGATCTTTTAGAAACTCCCATCTCTACCATAGATCATCCAACCTATGATAACTTGTCTCATCTAAAAGCATCAGTTGTTCAAGAACCGATCCCTTTCTTAACGTCTCACGTCTTGCCTAGTCGATATCGATATAGGCCAAATTGCCCACGATATTTGCACCAGCCTGGCAACCCCTTGCGGAACTCCAAATTGCGTCGATAAAGTTGAGGTCGCCTTTAAATTATGGGCCCGCCGCGGAGTTATTAGAGATGGCGCTATAGTCAGAATGCTGAACGAACGTGATAAAGGTAGGTATATTCCAAAACAAATTTCGATTTGTTTGTTCATTTTGACATAAAAACATTAGGAAAACGAAGAGTTAAAATTGGAAAAATCTAAGAGCGGGTATAAAACAAAATATCAAAATTATTAATTGTAATTTAAAAGCGTCGCATGTGTCATCTATTAAAGGTGGCCAGCTGTCGGCCAGGGATTGATCTTTACAATAGCTAACGTAAAATTCCCAGTATTAGGAGCTGACTTTTTAAGTAATTTTAACTTTATAAATAATATTTTAAAAAAACAACTGATCGAAACACAAATTACACCGGTCAAACAGATCGCAGTAAACTCCCAATTGACGGTAGTAAATCCTCCGGAATTTACTTGGTTACTAAAAATATTCCCTGCCGTTTAAAGCTACAGAATATACGCCAACAGCAAAACATAATACCCAACACCATATAGAAACAAAAGGGCCGCTAGTATTTTCCAAACCCAGACGTTTGAATGCTGAAAAACTGAAGATAGCCAAAGATGAATTCTTGCACATGATGAATTTAGGCATCATCAGAACTTCAAATAGCAGCTGGGCTTCACCACTACACATGTCACCCAAAAAGAACAATAAAAAGTGGAGACCATGCGGAGATTATCGGGCTCACAATATCAAAACAATTCCTGATCATTACCCTCTACCGCATATACATGATTTTTTGGCTGGTAAATATATGTTCACTAAACTGGATTTAGTTCGTCCTTATCACCAAATCCCAATGGCACCAGAAGATACCCAAAAAACCGCCATCACAACCCAATTCGGTTTATTCGAATTCTTACGCATGCCTTTCGGTCTAAGAAATGCACAAACGTTTCAAAGATTCGTTGACCATGCTATCAGGGGATTGGACCATACATTTACCTATTTGGATGACATATTAATCGCCAGTTCTTCACTTGCAGAACACAAAGTACACGTTCAGCAAGTAATACAACGACTTTTCGATAACTGGATTAATGTCAATATGCAAAAATGTAAATGGGGCGTAAAGGAAATTGAGTTTTTAGGACACATCGTGACGTCTAAAGGGTTAAAACCTGCCCGATAAAATAGACACCATTGACAAATCTCCAACCCCAACTTCAATGACACAATTGTGAAGATTTATCGGCATGATAAATTTTTAGCGAAGGTTTATCCCTAAATGTGCAGATCTCCTCAAACTATTAACCGATCACCTCGACAATACCAAAAGACACATTGAGTTAACACAGGAAGATAAAGACGCATTTATTCAGGCAAAACAAGCCCTTTTAAACAAATAACTAGTCTATTTCATTTAGACGAAAAGAGCAAACTGTCACTCACTACTGATGCTTCCAATTTAGCAGTAGGAGGAGTTCTACAACAACAAACATTAAACGGTGATATTCTACCATTTGCCTTCTATTCAAAGAAACTTTCACAAACTCAAACACGCTACAGCACCTTCAGTCGAGAATTACTGGCCATTTACCTTATGATCCCATATCAGTAGAGGCATAGGCCCTTGTAGGAAAGGGTATAGGGTAATTATCAATGTTAACCTAATATACCCAATTTAAAACGAAAAAAAATTCGATTTTTTAGGCCAATGGTCATTTTTTTATTGGTCAGGAGCCAGCGGAAGGTCAAAAAGTCATATTATCAATGGTATTAACAAAAACAAAATATTAATTTAATTTAAAAAAAAAATTTGTCCTCTCCTCTGCTTGAACTCGAACCTCCAGGTCAGAAAGCTTTGGCAAATAACTTGGAGGGTAACGGACAACGGACGGATGGACAACAAAAAACGAGCCCATAAATTGCATAGCAATATACCTCAGCCGAAACCGTGGCTAGTACCTTTTTAACACAATGGATAGCAAACTTCGGCGTCCCAAGCACTATAACAACTGACAGAGGAGCAGTTTTTTTCAACGCTATTCCGGCAATTTTCCTAGCTTCTCGGTTATCATCATATAACCACAACCGCCTATCACCCACAAGTCAATGGGCTGGTTGCACGTTTCCACCGTCAGCTAAAGAGTTCGATAATGTCAAAAGACAACGCTAACAAATGGTCTTTGATACTACTAGGCATTAGAACAACGATCAAAGAGGACCTAGCCTGTTCTAGTTCGGAACTAGTATATGGGACTACCTTACGTACGTCTCCCAGGCGGAGGCGATTTCATACAACATTCGTCACTCGACACCAATGCTACCGAGTTTGTACAACGCCTTCGACACCAGTTTGACAACGTACGTTTCTCACCACCACGTCCGTCAAACACCAAACAACAAATCCCTATCGATTTGATTTCTACACCTTACATTTTTATCAGTACTGATAAAGTTCGAAAAAGCTTATCCCCACCATACGAAAGCCCCTTCAAAGTTATTGACATACAAACTAAATACTTTGTGGTAGACAGAAAGAGAAACGGTAAAAAAGATAACATTTCTATCGATCGGTTAAAACCAGCATATACCGAATCAGTCAACCCTACAGAACCACTCATAAAAGGTCCGACCATTCAAACCCAACCTTCCACCTCTACATCCACAACAACCTCAACTAACACTACAACAAACCATACAACAGCAAAATCAGGCGAAAAGTTCATTGGCCAGTTAAATTAGCCGAATACTTATATTTTTAGCACTCCTTGCAAACGGGAGGGGGAATTATATGGTTACCTATTCATATATCTTAACTTTATTATTTGAATATATCAACTCGATCATTGGTTACCTATTCAAAAACTTAACCTTTATTATTCAAGTATACAGGCACCCTATTCATAAAAGTGAATTCATTCAAGTATTTGAATGTCTCGCAATTCACCGTTATTATTCACACAAATAACCTCGCTAGATGTGTATATAAACACGTTTTAACTAAATATATTCATTCATTCAATTCTTCTATTATTTGGAAATAAAAATGTTGTTTGCTCTCATTCGATCCCTTGTCTAAAAAAATACTATTTTTTATTAATATTTATAGGGACGACGGCTGCAAAATGCTATAGCTTTAGCGCCTATCAAACGCTATTTCACCCTTACTATAACTAGCCCTATTTCTCGTCTGGGTAAATAACTAGCTAAGCACTAAACATTAAGTTATGAATTCACCAGCAATATATATTTTTGCAATATACTAGCAATCATTTATTTGAGGCAATGTATACATACGCCTCATTATTGTTTGCCTACGTTTGTTTACGACCAGATTAAAGTCTAGATTAAGAGTGAGTTTCAGGATTAAAATTCCGATTCAGCAAAGGTTAGATCTACTTTAGACAAATATCATCATAAAACGCAGCCAGTTTCCTCGCAGGATTTGAAAAGCTTCCAAGAAGCACCTTTTCCAAATTCAACTACAGGTACCGATTCGATGGCTTTCTAAACACATATGTTTTAAAATGTCCAAAATTGAGTATGTGTTAGTTTACAATATACCTCGCAATGTTAAAACGTCAAAATTGCGTGTTTTATTTAGTCCACTTATAGAGAAAAATAAATTTATTTGTTTTCATTTTAAGCATCGAAAAGATGTTTTAGCTGCTCAGGTAGATCAAAAACTCTGTTGCTCCTTTATTAAATTAACTACTGATTCCTATGAAATGCTAAAGTGTTTATACAAAGATCAAATGTGGCAAGACGATAATAATCAAAGATTGAGTCAAATATGCAAAATCATGCTTGTTAATGATAAAAGTATATTAATTTTATCTTGAATTTTAATTTTATTAAAGTCTTAAAGAAACAAAAATATTATCTATCAACTCTATTTCTGATATTGATAATCTTCCTGAAATGAATCCACCACTAATCCACCACTTCTTATGCATGCCACATGGCAATGTTGGAACATCAACTAACCATTTTATATCATTAATCAGTCAGTGTAAAATGCCATCAAAATTAATATCTTCTTTGGGATTAACATTTATTACTCCAAAAGCAAAATTTGGAACTGTCAATCTTACTTACAGTAATTAAATATCAATAATTTACCTCAATTATTATACAAAGCATTTTATTGTTTTTTAAAATATTTATTTGTATTAATTCCAGATAATCCTAATGTACTGGGGGAAAGAATGGGCAGCCCTTTAATGGAAGATGTATATAATATAATATTTATGTAATCTATTTATTATTATCATTACTTAAAGTTTAATATAAAATTGCTATATGATGTTATTAGGATGAAAATAATATGAATAGTGATCAAAGTGAACCTGACGAAGAGTGGGATAGGCATTGTAGACTACATCATGATGTTGATAAGCAAGGAAGAACGAAAGAAAGGTTATTCGAAGATGAAAAGGAAATCATTTGGGAAAAGGGGGGCTCTGGTCTCGTGTGGTACACTGATGCAGCTTATTGGGATAAATTTGAAGGAGCTGGCAATAGTAAAACATTTAAAATTAATAAAAAAAATTTAAATTCTTAAACTATCATTAATTACTTAAATTTATTTAATACTTTTAGTTTTTGAAAAAAGATGTCCAGATGACTGGGATTTGGATATGTCCATATATGATGATCTAAGTACATTTTTAGCTAAAACAAAAGAATATTTGAAAAAATATACTAATCAATTATTATTTTTAAAAATAAATATTTTTTGAAGATGAAAGAAGACATATGGCATTTTTTTTCTTCATATAGCTAGTGGTGATAAAGATGCCCGAGATTTGTATAGCATTCAAATGAAAGATGCTGATAAATTTGATGGTTGGCAAAAAGGAATGAAGCCATTTGTAGCAGAACCAAAGAAAATTAAAAATAAATTAAGGAAGGGTAAAAATTTTATCCAAGAACCTCAATATATTTACCAAGAAAACTATGATGATAAAGTAATTTTTACGTTGACTATAAAGCCCTACACAAGTCGTTTGAAGCCCGACCCGATTGGGCTTTGGGCCGGGCTCAAGCAGAATTTAATAAAACAATTGGGCCTAGGGCTTGGGTTGGGCCTGATGAGGCGGCCCGACCTGAGGCTCTAGCCCAGCAAGAATTGACTAAAACAATCTAATCTTTTATAAAATATGATTTAAATAAAGACAACTCGATATTAAATAATTATCTTCGTACACCATACATAATTTTGCTTCCAGAATTCAGCTTTTTCCCCCTGTCTATTATAATATTTTGACCTAAATTGCATATCTTATTCTAGTATTTAAACAAATTCATGGTAGCTGTTACTTTAGAAATAAAATATTTTTTATAAAGTTAGATATCTAGTTTTAAATTATTAGCTGAATAAACTGAAGCGAGTGAAAATGGAAATTTTATTTTAAACTTATCCTAGTTGTAATTACGTAATAACAATTTATAAAATAATTTTCAAAAATTATAAAATAAATTTGCTGAAAATTTTCTATTTAAAAAATAGAATCGGATTCGGATTAGGCCAAAAATAAAAAAGTTGTTTGGGCTTGGGCAAAATAAAAACTGAGGCGTCGGGCCGTGCTCGGGCCAAAGAAATTTCATCTTGCAGGGCTCTAGTTGAATATGAGTGTGAATATTCATACTATATATTGAAAGGTTACTAACATAAAACTTAAGATCAAATTTATTTGATTATTAAACTAGCTCTTCTTCCTAAAACCTTACCGTTCCTTTTTTGTTTAATTTTGGGAAGAATTATTTTTAAGGATTCTTTTAAAACAATTTTTAGTATATATTTTTCGCTGAGAGTCTTGTTCTATTTGTGATTTAACTTATTTAAGGAGATTTTCTTTATATCTTCATAAGACACATGATAAAATAACACAAATTTTTTCTTCCTAACTTAATAATTTTGAATCCTTATACCATCTAGCTATTGCATTGTTGTTATTAGAACTAGAAGTCATAATTTTGCAATATGTGCAGTTTGCACAGCTCTTTACTAAACCTTTAATTTTTGTACACTGCAATAGACTACATAGACTGCTTATGTCATATGTTGCAAATTATAACAAATTGTGTACCATTAAATCCACCATTATGAATTTAACTATCTCCCATGCCTTTCTTTCTGCAGTGTACCCCATTGTTCCAACAGAAAAAGTGAATTTGCCTTCCTCATAAGTTATAAATAAAAACGAATGTTAATAATGATGATTTAATGAAATGCAGATGGCATTAAATTGCTTTAACATCACATCAACTAAGTAGTTTTATTTTTATGAATTTTGTAAATGATTTATATTTTAAAATTTTGTTATTAATGTTTAACTACTTCAATATTTTTTTTTACTAAGTTTTAAAAAACTTTTATTAACCAAAGGTACTGCAATCTGTATGTCCTTCCCTTATTTGTGCACATTTCAAAATGGCAGAAAAACGGTACACTTATTTAAAGTTGATGAGCAGTCTACCTACTCTATGTATACTGGAATCATGTTTAAAATAGCGACAGTTCAAAATATCGACAACCATAAAAAATTAGTTTTTAATATATTAAGTATGTATAAATTGCTTTTATATTATTACATATAGTTTATTATAAACACTTAATTATATAACACCCTTTACCAGACTTACTTGTATTTATATATAATTTAGTATTGAATATATTAAGTATGTATAAATTGCTTTTATACACTTAAAATTATATACCACCCTATACCAAATAACTTTTATTAATTAATTATATAATTTAGTGTTTAATATATTATAATAAATATGTAGAAATTGCTTATATATGATTCTATATATTTTATTATGTACATATATTGATTGTCGATATTTTGAACAGAAGCGGTATACTGCCTTGATTTTTTAATCCGAACATTAAATTTGATATATTATGGCTTCCATTGAATGTTAGATACGTCGTAAAACTAAATACTCTACTATGGAATTATACATAATTATAAAATTTCTGAACTTTAAACATCTGTTGAGCCATATAAAACGATTCTAATATTGTTTATTTTTTAATTGCTATGCAGTTTAATATAAAGGATATATGATGCTAATTAAGCGGTTAATTTTACATTTATATAGTATTGTTTAAGTTTTTATTTGAACAGATATGATTTTGCCAAATTTGTAAATTAAAATTTGATTTACTTTTTTAGGAAGTTGAAGGTATCGGAAAGGACATAATAGAGAAACGTGGTTGGAAAAGGGGTCAGGGTTTGGGTAAGTGGAATGTCGGAATACAGCAACCCCTTCCCGTAACTGGTCAGCACCCAAAACTCAAGAGTGGTCTAGGGTAAAATAAATTTTCCTATTAAAAGTCTTATAACTTTTCTACGAATGATTCTTAGTTTGTTAAAACGTATTTTATAATATTTTTACCCAATGTGTACCATTTTTGCACTAGGTATCCAGATGCAATTGACTCCAAAATTGATTGGAGTGATAGCGACGAAGAAGGAGAATCGAATAATACTTTGATAGTCAGGAAGCAGGCCAGGAAATTGAATAAAGACGTCATTATAGCCACGGTTTATGACCGAGAAGATCATAAAAATTTTGAGGTGCCAGCTAATTGTTCCATAGGTCCTCACCACGTTAAATATAGATGATGATTACTATTCGCCAGTTTTAGTTTGAAGATGAAGATATATGGCTCTTTAGTTTGCCGTAGTTTGAATTGACCTCAAAAGAATTTGGAACAAAATTTGTAGCCTTGAGTTTACGATGTTATATAAATTTATGTTATGCCATTATTTTAAACGAAAATGTATTTCTACAATCGCTATTGTTAATTTCTCGCTATAACCAGTTTTGTAATTTCTATTGTTTTTTTTGTATCTATATCTCGGTATTTACTCACTTTACTTCATTTTTTTATTTTTTGAGCCTTCGTCTCCTTTTTATTATTATTTTTTCCCCTGACGATGGGCTTTTACAGCCAGAAATATCGCGTTCCATTTTCCTCTACCTACGCTATCAATCCAAATACACCGACTTTAAACAATGACATTTAATGCTTTTTACGTTTAATTATAAAGTTTTTATGTTATTTAAATAATGAAATAATAAAGTTGTGTGTTATGTTTATTATACAAGAAAATGAAACAATAATAGAAAAATATATTATAGATAATTTAACAAATATAAATTATTATGAAAAAAGGGGGGCCGCAAAAAAATTATAAAATATTTGGTAGGCCGCGTGTATAAACCACTGATCTAGTCTATGGATAGGAGTAGAGCTTTTAACCAACCAAAAGCAAAAATAATTTACCTTCTCATATTGGCATTACTCAAGAAATAACTTTTGGTGTTATTTTCTTCGTTTGTAGAACATTTACTCAAAAATTTAGGTGCGGTATATACATAGACTAAATAGACTGCTCGTCAACGCACAAAATGTGTAGTGGTGGGAAATACCTCAGGTGGTGCGGACCCGTGGTTCAAGGTCAGGTTTTAGGTTAGGTTGTTTTAAAACCTCAAGGTTTTACCTAACCTAAAACCTTTTAGGCTTAGCATGGGTTTTACATCCACCTAAGGGTTCCCCAACGTCCCAAACTAAAATTTTGGGGCAAGATTCAAACTCTAGCCCAAAACATTAGGTCGGAACGAAATGCAAAACCCCGAGGTCACCTTGGGGTTTCCATTCATAAGGTATGGTTTTTATATCCTAATATTTCAGCTGAATGACGGTCACTAAGCAATTTTATAAAATAAATTCTTAATTATCATTTGTTTTGATTTAAAAAATAAATTAAAATAATATTGTATCCTAATATTAATATATAAAATAATAATATCCAATAAATACTCTACTATAATGTAATAATAAATGTAAATGTATTATTTCGGTTTTGGCCATCTGTAAACGATTTTAATTTAGATTAAAACATTATATCCTTTTACCACGCATGTAGTACACTAGCACAGCACCATATAACCCCCCCCCCCCCCCTTCTCTTTCCCTTCTCACACACCCCAGCTTATAATGCGAGCATGGGGATCAGAGATCAGATTGCCCGGCCCGGCCCGCTGCCCGAACAGGCCCGGCCCGGCCCGTGGGCCGGGTCGGGCCGGGCAACTGTCCTAAATTTTTATTTTCGGGCGGGCTCGGGCGGGCACGAAGAAGATAGGATTCGGGCAATTCGGGCTTAATGTAGATAGTGTATTTTTGTGTTACTTTTCATTAAATTGCATATGAAAATGCTAAAAAATCGCCATCCGTCCCCAAGTTATTTTTACAATTTTTCCAGAACCCCTTTATTTCCATCAAGTCCCTAGCTAGGTTATGGAAAGGATTAAAATATTTATATTTATGCAGCCCTTTCATTGTTCGTAATTCGCATGTGCCGTCTATACCAGAGGTCAGATTTGTTAGAATTTTTCAGCCCGAACCCGGCCCGGCCCGATTTTATAATTAATCTGCCCGCCCGAGCCCGCCCGAACCCATCTAAGTGTCCGCCCGGGCCCGCCCGAATCGTTAAAGCTGCCCGAATTGCCCGGCCCGAAATATTAAATTTGCCCGTTAGTCCCGAATTTGTGAGGTCGCAAACAGAGGTCGGATTTGTTAAAATTTTTCTGCCCAAACCCGGCCAGGTCTAAATTTTTAACTAAATTCCCCGCCTGAACCCTTCTAAGTGTCCGCTCAGCCATGCCCAAACCATTAGAGCTGCCCGGCCTTATTAATAAAATTTGCCCGTTAGACTAGAAACTATCCAATCCCAAAATCTTTTAACCACTATTACAAAATAAGCATTAAATAATGGCATATTGTTCAGAACAAAGATGACAATATTTTATTATTCATAATTATTATGTAAAAATAACAAATCGTCGACAATTTCCGGGGATAATCTTGTGCGTCTTTCCTCTATTAATCTTCCTGCGATAGAGAAACTTCTTTCACTTGTAGCACTCGTCGCCGGGATGGCAAAGAGTATTTTTGTTAATCTTGCTAATTTAGGATACCTAAAATAGTTATAATTTTAGATAACTTTAATGTGACTTGTTTTCTTTATTTTTCCACCATATTAAAAGGGAAAATTTTTCATCCACGTCCTTGTCTAAAACATCATTCAAGTATGAATTGATCTCATCTAATGCTGTATCATCTTCATCATCAGCCCATAGCGAATTTTTCTTTTTTCGAGGAAAATCAATTTGATAAAATTTTTGGCATGCCCGAATTGCCCGAATCTTATCAGCGTGCCCGCCCGGGCCCGTCCGAAAAGTAAAACTTAAGACAGTTGCCCGGCCCGGCCCGTGGGCCGGGCCGGGCGGGCCGGGCAGCGGGCCGGGCCGGGCGGGCCGGGCAGCGGGCCGGGCCGGGCATTTCTGACCTCTGGTCTATACTAGTGCAAAATCGTCACGCCCAAATTGATACAACGCCTGAAAGTGTTAAATTTCATTCTAATATCATTTAATTTTTTAACAAATGATTTAACAAGGCTTCTCCAAATTCGCCTTTATTATTCCCTTATCACTCATCGCTATCGCTAAGCTCAAATATTTTAGAAAGACCAAATATTACGTTTTTTTGACCAATTAGGATTAAAATTAAAGTACAAAAGTTTCATTTGAAAAAATCATTCGACTTTTAAATATTAAAAGAATTTTAGGTCGCAAAATTTCGGGCCTAACAGGCAAATTTAATATTTCGGGCCGGGCATTTCGGGCAGCATTAATGTTTCGGGCGGGCTTGGGCGGACACCAGAAGGGTTCGGGCGGGCAATGAGGTTAGAGAATTGAACCGGGCCGGGTTCGGACAGAAAATTCCTAACAAATCTGACCTCTGGGGGATACCCTTGCTTCAAAATATTTACACCCAAATCGCCTTGCTCCAACCCTACTCTACTTCGGGCCATCCCTGTTCCCAACCCCGTTCCACCCCGCTCCAACCCCACATACCCCAAATATTATTTTGTATGGGAGGCAATGCGCTACTATGCTATGACGCATATGCATAAGTTTAGAGAGGGAGGGAGGGGTAGAAGATAGTTATTGTTAATAAATATGGTGCGTGCTGTGCAGGCAGTGTGCACCGATTTTAATTACACATCTATATAAGTAAAAATGGACGCGTAAATGTAAAAGTTGTGTTAAAAATAATTGTTTTAACACTTCGTAGGGGTAAAAAATGCTGACACGGATGGTATTTGGGGTTATAATTACCCCAAACTTTAAATAGCTATAACTTCCATATTTTATAATATAAACTTGTCAAAATTTGCAAGAATAAAATGTATAACTGTTATGTTAATATACCATCTTCAGACGAAGAACTATAAAAAACTGCACTTTTTAATATTAGACTTATTAAAAAATTAAAAAATGCAATAAAAATCACACAAATAAGCACTTTGAATTACCACGAGGAAAAATTAACATGTGAAAATTAGAGTTTAAAATTTGAATATTTCCAATAAAAAGAAATGTATACAAAAAATTTTTTCACAAATGGGTTTACGATAATGAGTTTTAATAGTATATTTCAAAAAAAATGTTTAAAATTTTTTTTGTTTATATTATGGAAGGTGGGGTCGTGGAAGACCCCGGGCATCTAAAACACGCTGTATCTTAAAAACTATTGGATAAAAACAAGCCAAATTTTGCAGAGATATTCTAGGCTAAATTTTGTTAAGCTACTGAAAAAATGAAATTGTAATACTCACTAATTTTTTTGTGTACCCTTTTTTCCACCATTTTGAAACGAGGATTGTAACGTTGTGAGCATATAGAAATTAGTAATTTTCGCAAATTAAATAATTTTAAAAAGGTAAATAAAAATATATTAAAGTGGGTAGATATCAAAAACAGCATTTTAAAATAAATATCATTTAAAAAATACATAAAGATTAAAAATGTAAAAACTGCGATTAAAGTTTGTTTAATAATATGGTGCCATCAATATTTTGTATAATATAAATTTATTAACGTTTTTTTATTTATAAACTAGTGAGGAAGGTAAATTGACTGTTATAGGGCAAAATTACATGGTTACAATACACCAAATACACTCTTCAAAATGGAGGAAAATTGGACACACAATTACCCATATGCAACATATGCCATGAGCAGTCTATTCTATATAGTCTAAGGGTATATATAATCATCTATAGTGGTTAAATAAGGCATTATTGCTATGTCTTAAGATTTAATCATTTTTAGCTTTGGTATTTGTAATATCGAAATGTGAATCATCTTGATCATCCTATATTGCCAATGGATTAATAAATTCTCGCATTATTCCTCGATGGCAATACTATTATTTTGCCGTTTGCACTTAAAAGGTCGATAGAGTATTTATTTCTTGAAAATAATTTGGCAAGGACCTAGTAATTTAAGGTAATAGTATTTTCTAACTTTTAAATGAAGATAGCATAAGCTTTACCCTCTCCCCCCCCCCCATGCACAAAATATTTTCCATATACCAAGAGTTGAATTAGACTCGAGTCTAGAATTATATCAAAACTATAGAATTCTCACATTTCGGATAAATACTTTCACCAAATGATACCTTTAGAGTCGACACCTTGAAAGTTCGCATATGCTTTTGCTATTAAAAGATACGATATAATGCATAAATGTTGACGAAGCGACAGATAAACTTGGGCGTTAAATTGCCAACCTAAGTGTTAGAAAGCTCAACACAAAACCTTCAAGTCCTCAATTCGTTCACCAAGCTCCTTATCCTTGGCCTCATTTATATCCCACTTATCCTCAAAATCCATCGTCGCCAAACTAATCTCATACCCCCTTGATGAAACATTTATACAGGCCCTATCCCTTTGGAATTTAAATGTTCTACCAGAAAGCTCACCACCACAAACACCAAATCAAAAGGATTGGGATGCATGTTTGGTTTCGCGCTCCGTCGCTTATCTCCTTTCGAGCTGCGATACCAAATAACATTACAACCTTAGATCTTTAGTGTTTGATAAATCTGGACATGAATGGCTAGAGGCTTTTCCTAGCAGGTTTTCCAATATGATGTTAGAGGATTGCGAGCTATCCTACAATGTAGCACTACGCCTTGGAATAAAATACACAAAGGCATATGCCTGTAAAAATTGCAACCTGCCTGTGGATGAAGAAGCACGCCATCCGTTACACTGCCGACTTAATAAATTTAGACACTTGCGACACTCTAAAATTAATTCTATTATCCAGTCAGCCCTTAGAAAGGCCCAAATCCCATCCATACTTGAACCTTCAGATCCTGCCCTTGAAGGTCGAATGCGTCCTGACGGTTCATCGCTAGTCCCATGGGAAAATGGTCTCCTTTTAAAGTGGGATTTTACATGCATAGACCTATTTGCCCCCTCTAATCTTAATTATGACCCCATGGCCCTCGCCGAAGAACGCAAGCTCCAAAAATACAAGGCCCTTTTGGACTCTAGTATTTTTATCCCAATAGTTTCCTCCTGTTCAGGATCCTATGGAAAAATGGCGTTGGCTTTATTCAAAGAAATAGGCAGGCGATCCCCTCCCTCCAAATATTCCCCCGCATTTTTATTAAAACAATCAATAGCCATCTTAATTGCAAAATTTAATTTCAAATCTTTTTTGGATTCCTGGCCTCTTCTAAAAGAGGAAGATGAAAACATATTACTCATATAATGCTTTTTTTTAATATCATTATTAGATATTTGTACCATTTAATATTATGTTTAAATATATATCAATAAACAAATTTTATCTTTAAAAAAAAAAAAATTATAGCAAACGATTTAAAACTAATCAAAACACAATGCCCCAATTGGTAAAGGTGTTAAATTGCTAACTTTCTTCAAACTCAAGACGCGAGCACGCACACTGAGTTGCTTAATATGCGCGTTAGCTCAATATGTGCTCGCTGTTCGGTGCACTAGGCAGAACAGTAGCATATAAAAATGCTGGAAGGCCGAGCATAAACCCGAGCAGATGGTAGCTGGAGATGAGGCAAGTTAGCCATTTAACAACTCTACCAATTGGTCAACAACTGGCTATCAATTATGACGAATCCATGGTATATTTCCCATTTCTTGTCCGGGTTACTCACTTGGCCCTTGGCTTATTTCTAGTCGCAGAATTTTTTTTTTAATAAATTGTTATATATAAATTAATCTCTTGCGTTAAAACAGGTTTACTGTAAGCTCGCTCGAGAGTTTCGCTTTTTGGCGGAAATTTTCACCTATTTTTCTGTCACCCACCCTGCGCAGACTCGTTGGGGACAACTACAAAGAACGGTTTCTATATATCAAGGACCTTATGGCAACTTTCAAAGCTGATCAAATGATATGCAGACGCCAAAAAGGTTATCACATTAGATCCTATCTCCAACTAAATTCTTATTCAAACCCAACTAAGAAACAATTCAAAAAAAAGTCACTGCAACAAACATAGGAAATCTTCGCTGACAGGTATGTAAAACAAAAGCAAAGGAGTTTTAAAGTTTATTTCTAAATACTGACGCGACAACAAAGTAATGCTTTTTAAATGGTTATAAATGACGTAATAAATTGGGTATAAAAATGAAATAGCTATTTAGGCTAGATGGTAGTATATGATATAATGATGGGTGGTATACATTAAAAAGTATGTATTCTAGTGTATAAGAAAAATAAGTTGGAAATGATGAAATGTATTTAAAGCTAATGAACTCAAGGCAATGGACTCGATGGGCTATAAACGCTATCGTCGCCATTATCATCAGCCGGGCTCGATGGGGTAGCTGGGTTGTAAGCTGGTGAAGAAGGACTATAAGCATCAGCAGGGGGTGAAGTTATGATAGAGGGTGTATATCCACTGACCCCTCCAGCCAAAAGTGGGCTCGGGGTTGTGGGTGAGTAAGCCGGACTGGATGGGCTATAACCGGTCGCCGACCCGGCTACGGTGGGACTGCTAGGAGAATATCGCGGACTACTAGGGCTATAGTTGGGGCTAGAGGGCGAGTAGCTGGGAGAGGTGGGGCTATACTTGGGGCTGGCGGGAGAGTAACTGGGTGACGAGGGCGAATAACTCATAGGACCACCCCCGGCTGATGGCGAGGCCGGACTGTAAGAGGGTGACATGGGGGAATATCGCGGGCTCGATGGACTGTACCCCGGGCTACTGGGAGAATAACTGGGCGACGCGGGGCTGTAGGATGGGCTAGAAGGGCTGTAACTGAGAGATGTGTCGCCCGGTTTCTTTTTAGTTCGCGCGGATCCCCCACTCAAACTACTGGGATAGGATAGGGCCGGACTGCTGGGACTATAGCCCGGACTGGAGGGACTATAACTTGGGCTGGCGGGACTATAGCCCGGGCTAGTTGGACTATACCCTGGGCTTGTAGGACTATACTTGGGCGAAGTTGGGGAGAAGGATGGGCTGGTAGGGCTATAATAAGGACTGGAGGGACTGTAGTTGGGAGAGGTTGGTGAGTACTTAGGGGAGGTTGGTTGATAAGATGGACTCGTAGGGCTGTAGCCCGGACTGGTAGGACTATAAGCGGGGGATGTGGGGCTATAACTAGGACTCGTAGGACTGTAACTCGGGCTCGTAGGGTTGTAGGTGGGACTGGTAGGGCTGTAAGAAGGACTTTCCGGGCTGTAAAATGAGGAGGGGCTCTTGAGTCCGTAGCCGGGGGAAGAGGGGGAGTACTTGGGGGACGTGGGACTATAGCCAGGACTGGAGGGGCTATATCCGGGACTGGCTGGGCTGTAACCCGGGCTAGTTGGACTGTAATTCGGGGACGAAGGGGAGTATCCGAGCTTGGCCAAATCGTCGGGACTACGCAAAGCCGGCGATGAGGGAGAGTAAAATCCTGCGGCGGGCGATGAGGGGGAAGCAGCTCCCAAGTAAGGGCTTCCCATGCCACCCGGGGACATTCCACCGGGGGATTGGGGTTGAGGCGACCATCCCGGACTAAAACTAAATAAACCCAAGAGAACGACGTATTATACGCCGCTAATTTTACGACATTTAAATGCGCATAATATAAAATGAACTCCTTTCCATATAAAGTTGAAGACGCGAAAATTTGTTACTCCATAAAACTACGTCTAATTATATTTCCACAAAACCCTCTAACTTGCAACAATATAACATATAATTTAGGGAAATAGAAAATACAAGATAGTGGGATCACCACCATACCCAGTAAAATTTGTATTCCCCAAAAGCACCTAATAACATTTCCACAAAATCGCATATAGAAAATACGATAGTGGGATCAACACCATACCCAGTAAATTTTGTTATTCCCCAAAACTGCTACCTAATTACATTTCCACAAAACCCTCTGACTTGCAACAATATAACATATAGTTATGGAAGTAAAAAATAAAAGATATCGGGATCGACAGCATACCCAGGACTGAAACCGCTAGCCTCGCTGCCCGTAGAGGGAGAAAACCCGGCGGCACCAGGGGTCATACCGCTGACTTGAGCGGGAGACCAAGTGTCCAAGTAAGAGGGGGTACTCCCTTCCTTGTTCCAAGGCGTCATGCCCGGTGTCATACCCCCGCCAGGGCTTAAAGCACCCATGAAAAATCCGTTCATACCGGGAGCGAGCAAGCCTTCTCCCAAGTTTGTGGGAAGTTCCATGCCAAATTTACAGCGTTCCGTATCGAGCAGCAAATCGAAGGAACCCGTTCCGATCGGGGCTAACTGACCGAACATTATGTTTTCCGACACGCCGAGCATGGGATCATTTTCGGCGTGAGCTGCCGCGTCCATCAATATATCAACCTAGGATGAACGATAGTTGTTGCTATATCAAGGTTTAAAACCAATTACACACAGGTCTACTAATATTAACCTTGTGATTCCATCCTGCATTCGGATCTATAATTTTGATAGATTATTTTGCGCTGAAAAATAATCTGTTGTTTTTAGAGTATTTTTCCAAAACTTCCCTTTTAAAATAAACGAGGGTTGTAGGCGCAGAAAATGCCCATTTTAACCTTTTTTGCGGCTATGTTGCCAAGGCATTTTTAATTCTTACTATTAATTTATTCCTGTAGATTAAAGTGTCATCTATACATTAATAAATTTTAATGTAGAGGCGAAACAAAAAAAAACTGAATAGTGGAGGTGATAACACCTAATTTACAATAATAAATGAATATTTTCACTATATAAATTAAATATGTCGTGGCAATATAGCCTCAAAAAAGGTTAAAATGAGCATTTTTGAACCTTCACGTTTATCTTTGGAAGTTTTGAAGCGCAAAATTCTCCAACAGAATCATAGGTCCGATTTCAGGATGGTTTTTTTGTAGACACGTGGTATTAATGTTTTTTTGAAAGTTTCAACGTTTCTTCCATCGGATGTATTTGAAACAATAATCTAAATCTGGACAAACACGAAGCTCAAAAGTGTCCTTAATAACCTTAGGACACCTAACATTAGGGTTGTAAGAGCCCTTGGCAGGAGCTAACAAGTATAAACAATAATTTTAATAAATGTAAACAAACAAGTATGTTTATTACCGTTTCTTCAAAGCTGCACCTCATGAGTGCACCCGTATCTTGCCGGTTTATGCCGTGTCGGGTGATGGCCATGAGATGACCCTTGGAAGTCATCACGTCGCACAACAGGGCCAAGTGGCGATAGTTGACGTAAGAACCGTCGAAGGAGATTACGGTATTTATTTCCTTTTCCAACGACTTCCTAACCGCCTCGATGCCCAGCACCTAACGAGTGGTAATGAGTTTAGGGATATACATTTAAGTTATGTAATAACCCAGTCAGACCTATATTACACTTTCAACGTTATTAAAAAAACTTAGCAAGTAGTTATGGGGTTGGTTTAGGTGCGAGTACATGATTTCAAAGAAGGCTGATATGTAGATTACAAATAAATTGGCTCGTTTTCAATAATCAAACTAAAGTTTTTTGGCATTTATTCCAACAAATTTCGGAAAATTGATAAATCAAAAAGAGCATAATTTAAAGAAATGCATTACTAAAAAAGAGCTCTGTAAATTTGCATATTTTATTTCTTCGCATTATCACACAAAATGCAAGTGAATCGTAAAGAAGCGAGGGGCAGAACTTACGGAAAATATTTCGCAAATGTCGTTGGATGTGGTTCTAACAGGGTCGACATCTTTTTCGCTCAAAACTTTCAACAGGCTGGTCCCGTCGGTTTCTAGTATCCACTCCGACAACGCCTTGTACTCGCCTTCACTAGTGAGTATTATCCGCTTCTTGTGGTCTTCTTGCGGTAGATGCATGTAAACCTATCGGAGCAAAACACAAACAAATCAATGGAGCTATTGACTTACTGCTCGTAAAAACCAAAAATCCACGAAAAACAATCAATTAATTCTTTAGATCAAACGGACGATGATGATAGGGGGAGGGAGGCCTCATCTCGTAAATGATTAATTTTTTCTCGCTTTATTATAGCATTAACAATATAGCTATGCCTACAATTTTGTGCAACCTCTGCTAATACCCCCAACTAAACAATTACCAACCAAAGTTATAAGTTTTGTAGCGATCTTAATAAACAATAAAATTTAAAGGCTGATGAACCGTAATTAGTAAGTTTCTTTTTACAAGGACTCACATTGATTTGTATGACATTTATAGTATCAAAGTGCTTTTTTAATAGAGGTGTACACCCAATTTTGGGCATTAGCTAAGGTTTTCAAAATCGACTTATTGATTAAAGGAGCTTTGTTTTAGTAGACAAAGTGTTATATAAACTGTGAAGGTTAAAAAAAACCTTTTAAAAAATCGCAATTCCAAATAACTAGACTTCAAGGGCAATATAACCAATGAAAATAGCAAATAAATATAAAAACCCGTCATCACTAACTTTGGATATCTGCTCGATGCCTTGCAACGTCATGTCGCTCAGCATGTTCGCTTCGATGCAACGCAGGAAGACGTCGTCGTCCATACGGTCCACGGCGGCGGCCGATCCTCGGGCGTCTCCCATAGACCCAGACCCCGCGCCGGGATTCGGCTCGTCATCCTCGACCTCGCCGAATTTGCCGGCCGCCCCGGCGGAATCGGCCGAAGCGCAATTGGCGATGCGTATGCGCAAGACGAGGGTTTGGGCGTTGTCGTCGTTGAAGATGCAATTAAGATCGTCCCCGAAACCGGCGTTAATCTTTTCCGAGATCGCTTCCATCGTTAGCTTTCGGTCCGTCATCCGTTTTCGGTCCAGCTCGACCCGGAGGAGCCAAGGCGACATGCGGGAAGGGTCGAAGTCGGGCATCTCGTAGTAGACGGCCACGAAGTCGCGATCCTCTTCGATTACCGTATTGACCGGGTCGGGGTCGTAGTAGATTGCCGTGTTGGCCGTCACCTAGATTGAGGGAACAATTTTTGGAGTAACAACTCTTTTGGCAAACTATGTATTAAGTATTAGTGATGTCAAAACGGCCGGCTGGGTTTTGTTTAGTCGACCTTTAGTTTTAGTCAATTAAACGTACAGACCAAAAGTTTGACCGTGGCCTGCTTATGCGACTAATAAAAATAGACCAAAAAGATTAAATCTGTTTATGTTTAGTCGACTAAAAGCAAAGGTCGATTAAACAAAACCCAGCCTATTTCACAGCACTACTATGTATATAGAGGATAATGGCTATGGTGGGGAACGGTTTTGTTGCCAGTTTAGAGCTTTGAAATAACACTCAGAAATGTTCATTCCTTTTAATAAGAAAGTTGGCTTAATTGTCTCGTCGGATGGATAAAGTGGGTGGAAAGGGGTTTTAATATTTCGGGCCACATGAACCCATTCTCGAGGAACACAGGCGGTTAAAAATTATAGCACAATGAGGGAAAATAGGTAAATACAATAGTTGATATGATTATGGAAATAAACTAGTGTACATATAAATGTCTATGTACAGCACAAGGAGAAGCTAACCAAAGAAATAGACGTTTAATATTCATTAAAAGATTAACGAGATACGAAACTATATATAAAATTCTTGAGAGCTAAACAATACAAATCTCGACCAAATTTTAACAAAACACTAAGGCAACTATCTCCACATAGGCGCTCACCTCTTATTGATCGAACAATCACTTCGAAATGAGATTAAATCAATCAAATTCCACTAAGTTCATCGCAGAGGTGTTTTAATCAAATCGCGCATCTATAAGTTCACAAAAGGTAAGTTGTGATAGGTAATAACCTTTCTCAGGGTGGTATGTTCGAGTCGACACAGGACGTCCTTCGCTTTTTCCGCATCGCGGGCTGCCTGCCCTTTGAGAAAAACGGTGAGCGAGGGTGTGCGAGGCTTTTTGGAAACGTTGATGATTTCCTTGAGCCGAGGCACACCCAGGGTAACGTTTTTGGCCGAAACCCCGGCGTAATGAAAAGTGTTTAGGGTCATTTGAGTGGCCGGCTCGCCGAGGGATTGGGCGGCCAAAGGGCCCACCATTTCGCCCGGATGAACTACGGCTTGGAGAAAACGGGTCTCGACCTCGCCCAGGAGCCAGTCGAAGGATTCGGCCGTCAAGTGAAACTCTTCCATCACCCGACGCGTGCACAGGGTGGAGCGGACGAGACTGTTCATCAAGAAGGTGGCGTTGTGTTGGGCCTGACGACTAAGTTTGTCATCCCCTTTCACGATCAATAATTTTTTGCCCAGTTCCCGCACGCCTTCGATAACCTGAAACGGTTCGGGGTTTAACAATACAACAAGTCTTTTTTTAAGTTTAAAATTTATAGATATTGGATAATAAAAGGTATTTAGGGCCCTGGGGTAGTACATTCCGATCAAAAATTGCGGCACCATTAAAATTATTTTTTTGTTTTGAGTTTCTTTAGCTACGATGCAACTTTAAAGCATTTGCTGACTCTGGGCGCGTCTTAAATGATAAGATTTAGATCTTTGTAATTAATCGATTGTCTTTTTGTTTAAGGATTATTATTTATGTGACTTCGTCTTCGCACAGATAAACTTTATCATAATTAGATACAAAATAGGAAAAATTGTACGAAAACACTTTTGCTAATACTCAGACCTAGAAGTTATCTCAAAAACATGCAAGTTTCAAATCAAAATCAATTAGAGGCAGGGGAATAGGGTTAAGAGTTGCAGTCAAAATGAAATCTAAAACCCATAGCAAGACAAATTTCGCGCTAACATGTCGTGCTAAAACCTCACCTCCAAGACTAATAGTAGTGGTATGTTTAAAGAGCATTTAAAGGTTACGAGAAGGTCACAAATGTCAACGCATAAGGGGGAACTAACCCTGAGAGGATGGAGATCGGAGGGCAAGCGGGGGTTGATGCGAAATATTTTTTGGGCATTCCATATGATGCGTTGGAGGTTGCAGGGCAAAACGACTTTGCTATCGCCCGTGGGAAATATTTGACGGAGCAGGGTTTGATCTTCTTTCAGCTGTTCCCACTCCTTCTCCAATTCCGTCATGCAATTCGCGCTACCCAGCAGATCCTTCACGATATCTTCGTTCAGGTATTTTTTCAAAATTCTGCACAGACGCAAAAAAATGATTTTGTTATATCTCGCCCTTATCCTCTCTCCGTTAAGTTATTTCATTTAAACGTTTATGCACGGGTGATAAAATGATCGAGCATGTACGGCGGCTAATTGTGACTTGTCGTGCGTGATAATATCTGCATTTTTGTTAGCAAAACTAGCGGGTTTAAAAGATTTGAAACTAATTTTACTTAACTGTTAAAAATTAAGCTAGAAATATTGTCTAAGGTACGCTCCATATTCTTTAAAACTCGTAGTACATTTAATCTTAAACATTATATTTGAAATGAAAAGTCAATTTAGAGACCGTGGGCTAGCGAGAATTGTCCAAAATCAATGCAGCAACGTAGTAAAGTTGTTAAAGTTCTAACTTGCTTCGACACCAGACGCGAGCACGCCCCCTGAGTCGCGTTAGCACAATTCGGTGCATTAGGCAGAACAGTAGCACATAAAAATGCTAAAGAGGCGAGCCGAAGCAGTAAAATCTGTTCAAGCATTTAGCAGATTGCCCGAGCAGATAGCGGATTAATTGGAAGCAATTGCTACGAGTTAGTAACTTTAAAAATTTGCTCCTATTATAATCGTAAATCTCGAACAAAGCGCATAATGAGCATTGCTCACGCGAGCAATTTAATAACTCTACAACGTAGAATGCTTGTTAAAACAAAATCGTAAAACAATCGCGCTTGACCATAATCATCTCTGCGATCACGGAAAAACTAACCTTTCGTTGAGGGAGAGGTCGAACTTGAAGCGACGTTCGAGCGCTTTGTCCGATGGCTTGAGCGTGGGCAAGTGCTGAAATTCCAAGTGCGTAGCGTCCAGCCCGTCCTCCCCGTACACGAGTTGAACCATTTGGTCCAAGCTGTTCCGCACGGTCCCGTCGTAGCGGGCCATAACAGACTCCATAGCTTTGATGAGACGTCTTTGGATGTAACCGGTCTCAGCCGTTTTAACGGCAGTGTCAATGATGCCCTCTCTGCCTCCCATGGCGTGAAAGAAGAATTCCGAGGGAGTTAGTCCGGCTAGGTAGGAATTCTCGACGAACCCACGGCTCTCGGGCCCGTAGTCGTCCTTTATGAAGTGGGGCAGGGTGCGATGCCTGAAACCGAAGGGGATCCTCTTTCCCTCCACGTTTTGTTGTCCGACACAGGCGATGACCTGGGAAATGTTGATTTTGCTACCCTTGCTCCCGGACACCACCATGGCTTTAAAGTTGTTGAATTCCGAGAGGGATTTTTGGGCGCTACTACCCGTTTTGTCACGAGCGTCGTTGAGGAGACGATTTACCTATACAGGGGGAGAGGATGAAATCACGATTACAAACAAGACGAGCAACCACATTTGTTACATCGAGTTTTAAAGAGACGTGATATAACTTTTCTCAGCGAACAATAGAGTAGGCTAAGAGGTTTAAAACGCCCAAAAAATCGCTTATAAATAGCGCCAACATTATAGACCACCAAATAACTTTTCTATACCTTTAATCTGACGTTGCATAATTGACTTTTCAAGAAAAGTTTGTATTTAAAACTCAAATATCCATCATTACAGTGGCGACATTTACCAATAATGAAATATTTTAGCTCAACGACAGCCTTGCATTTATAAATTAATTTAAAACACATCAAATAAAAATAGAGAAGCGAAGATTAATTGAAAGCGGTATAGGGTCTAAACCTGATTCTCGAAAGTTTGCCGCAAAGTATTGCCAGGGGTGGGCTCAAGTTCGTCGTTATGCGCTTTTTCAATGACTTCGATAACGTCTTGTTTCGCCTTCTTAATGGTGTTTTGTATCTCGATGTAAGTTTGGGGGTCAGCGATGGAATCCCCGATCCCTATGCTATGCCCCTCGATCATGAGCCAATTGTTGACGACCGTTTGAATGTGGCTGTAAAAATCGCCCGCGATTTTATGGCCCAACTCCAGGGCCGCTATGTGAACGAGGGAGCCGCTAGACGTGCCCAGCGTCTTTTTGCACAATATTCCCGCGATCAGCTCCCCGTTTTCTATCAGGACCTGAAGGTATGCGAGAGAAATGCTTTTTTATACTAAATTTATTAAGTTTTAAAGTGTTTTTGAAACAAATGAGTAACCAACCATGTATGTTATAAGCTATAAATGTGAAAGCAAAACAGTTGTTTTAGAGAGCCAAAATGGAATGTGCGCCATAGTTAATGTAACATTTGTTTTAAAGACTGAAAAGACTTCGTCGGTTAGGAAATAATTAGTTAATGTTTTGAATCTTACGAGGTAAAATATGTAAAACGACGTAATTTGCAAAAATATGTCATTTTCCTCAAAGATAGACGACCACAGTGTCAATATAATCGTAAATTTTAATTATATATAAACTGAAAAAATGGATAACTTTTAATTAACTTTGCCTGTGCAAAAAATAACAAGAATATGTTTTGCTAAAGGGTGCAAATCAGTGGAACAAAATCCTTCAATATCTCAAATTTCAATACCAAGTTGATGATCTCAAACGCGCCCAAGGTGCAATAACGAAGTCTTATGTTTACATAAAACCAAAGCTTTGTACACTCAAAATTTAAAGTTAACTTTACCAAAAATATCAAATTGTCATTTAACTTTGTTTTATTATTTATTTTAGTGGTAATGATTCTAACCTTGGTGTCGCCGGGAGATATCCACTTGTAGGGGCCGGTATCTTCCTCGTCGGGATGGGTGCTGTGCGACCTCACGCAATTTATGTTGCCGGGTATGACGAGCGAAAACAATTGCTTGCCAGTCCACAACGGCTTCGGTTTCACGATGGCCGGTTGCGGCATTTTACCGTTCCAACTTGGTAGCCACATGAGCAGGTTCATCATTTGCTCCTACGTCGAGATAATTTATAAAAATTAAGGAGAACTTAAAAGCGTTGAAAAACTTAACGAGACGCAAAGGTTCTTCGTTAGTTAAATACATTTCTTTTATTAAAATATAATAAGTGTAATAATATCAATAATTTCTACATTTTCACCAAATTTTATAAAAATCTGAGGGGTTCGGCCGATGACGTGGCGATTTGGCGTGGAATGTCACCGCCCCAAAAGTGAATAGGCATTTATAATAACGAGAGATAATCAAGAACCTTCCCTTTCCAGACTAAACTATGATAATTATTAAGGTCTATTTTTTAAACAAATTTTTCAACGAACATTTAACAAATATGCTCGTTAACCCAAAACCGATATTACCAACAACTCGAATTCGCCAAAAACGTCAGTCGAATATATCTCTCAATAAAAAAACATAAATATATCGATTCAAAATCAAAAAGTTTTAAGTTTACTTTGTCGATAAAGACGTCTCGCTTAGTCATTTTTCGGACGGCGGTCAGGGTGTCCTGCACTATACCCATGACGGGTCGATTGGCTTGAGGCGTGATTAATTGCCGGGGCACCATCATGAGTTCCGATATTTCGGCCCGCGTCTCTAGCGATTGGGGCACGTGTAAATTCATTTCGTCCCCGTCGAAATCGGCGTTGTAAGGTGTAGTAACACTGCGTCATACACAAATTACATATATATGACTATATATGTAATTATCAATAACATTTATGTGTATTAAGAAAGCTATCCGGAGCATATCCCGAGATTTTATCAAATTGATATTCTTTCGATATGGGAAGCACTAAAAGTCATTATATCCTGAGAGTTTTTATTTGCTATATCTAATAAATTGATTATATAAAATCAATATACAGATATACATTAATTGCACAGCAATTAATTGGCAAAATTATTGGGTAACGTCCACAATTAACGTCGAAACTATAATAGTCATCAGTGGGAAAAGGTTGGAAAAAATGTTATATGGAAGAATAAGAGATATTAATTTTGGCTTTACCATTTGTGTATATAGTGTAAGTAAAGGTTTGTGGTGAAATACTGCATAAGAAAGGCGAGGTGGTAAATAAAAAGATATAAGTTTCATAACTAAAGGGGTTAATTTAATTTAAAAAACTAAACAATAAGACAAGTGGAGGAAGAGTGTTTACCTGAGATTGAGGCGAAATGTTGACCAAGGTAATATTTTGATCCTATGTCCCATCATAGACATTTTGTGGAGCGTGGGTTGCCGATTGAACACGATGACATCGTCGTCTCTGATATGCCTTTCAACCTAGCGAATATTATACTAGAATTCAAACCTACACGAGCATAAGGCTAGCTGAAAAATTCTTAAATTCCAAGCAAATAAAATAGATCATGGCCATAAAGAAATATAATGGCCTTTACATTTGCAGAATAAAGAGATGAAATTACATTTAAAATAAAAATAAGATAGGCTAGCGAAGTATATATTAGGGGACTCATTCAAAATTAGTGTAAAATGGCCTTAATTTTAGGGAAATTAAAAGACGCCTACCTTGTAGCCTATTTGCAGGTGGAGGTCGCTGGGTTTGGGGTGATATTTGAGATCGATTCGATCACCGTTATCCCTTATAATGTACTTGGCTCCTGGGTATTGATTGTTACCGCGCCTCACAAGTTCGTGCATCCTTATAAAATTATGACAGAGGAAATAATATACGTCCAAAAATGTGAAACAATTCTGTATAGTCTTGAAAATTTAATGCCGTTTTATAGGAAAAAGCGTGTCCAAAACTTATGTGTTAACGTCACTAATATTTTGATTTAATCTTTTATTCGATCATATTTTCAATAAAATAATATGTTTTTTACATTTTATACCTACTAAGCATGTTAACAGACTTATGAGGAAGCAAGCTTATAATATTTAATTTCCTCCTAACAGGCACAATATATTAGAATAGTATAATGGGATTTACTTGTCGATGTTAAAGGGCGTAACAATTTCGGGGAATGTGAGATTTTGTGCAATCATCCGAGGCACGCCCACTTGATCTATGCTTAAATTTGGGTCGGGCGTTATAACGGTTCGGGCAGAAAAATCGACACGTTTACCCATGAGATTGCCCCGTATGCGACCTTCTTTACTCTTCAAACGCGCTTTCAAAGATTTCAACGGGCGACCCGATTTTTGAACCGCCTAAATCCGTTTTAAAAATTTGCTTCAATTAATATTTCAAAACATAATTTATAAATTTGTTTTATTTTATTTTATCCACTTCTGATGTTCGACATTAACTGAAAAATTTTAAGGATATTAATAATTCTCTTTGAAACTGACTTTACTTAAAAAAATATAAGTATCCATTTTGTAATAAAATTTAATATGATTTTAATGAGCTTTAAATTTGGATGGTTTGTATGCAAAAATGAACCTTTGGCAGGTTAGGTATATCGTTGTCAACAAATGTGGCCACGTGGTATTGCAACATTTTCACATCTTCTGCGATAATGTGGGCTGCAGCCCCATTTTGCTCGTTGCGTTTCAGTTGGTTATTTGCCTTTATAATGTCTGCCAATTTGTGAGTCAAATCATCCTATTGTACAAAATTTAGAAATCAGTAAAAATGTAAACTTATTAGCATCTAAAAAATCAAAGGCATAAAAAGTTTATACATTTTTTAGGCATTACTATATTAACATATGTATATTAAGATTGGATAAAAAGTTTGTTAGGAATAGACAGAAAAAAATGTTAACAAATAAAGATAAACAGATAATAACTTAACAAACTCTTTAAGTGATCCAATTAATCATATTGTGGCACAGTAGTTATTGTTAATATAATGTACATTACTTGAATCAAAAATCAATATTGTAACATAACTAATGATAAATCCATATGCAAAGCAAAACAATAATTAAAATATATATCAAAACTAGATAGAGGGATATGATGTTTTAATCATATAAAATGATGCAAAGTAAATATAAAAATTGAGGAATTTAAGTAGTAGAATATCCACTAACTTGATTTCTGGTTGTTCCAAACATGGTCACTGCTGGTCTGACTTGAAGGGGTGGTACTGGCATTACAGTAATAATCATCCAATCTGGTCTAGCATACTTTGGATCCATGCCCAATATAGTACTTTCTTCATCTGAAATGCGTTTAAAAATTTCAAGAACCCTTTCAGCTGATAGTTGTATCTTTTTTTCGTGGGCTGCATCTTCATTCACATTTTTCCATTCTGCTGTGAGGTCAAGGCCTGATCTCCTTACAGTTGGTTGATTGCTACCACAACCAATATGTGTCTATTAGAAATGATATCAGCATAAAATTATTTTAAAAAAAAATCTAAAAATAAGTAACTACGTATATTATATTTTTAAGTTGAAGCAATCTAATCACTTTTTCTTTAATGCCATCTGAAGTTTCCATATCTCCCATTTCTTCTCCACCTTCACATACGTGTTTCCCTTTGCACAAATCATATATGTAAGTTAACCTTTTTCTGGGAAGATTTTTTGTTTTGTGTATAATCTCTTTGATTTTTGGATGATCCTTAAAAAATATTTAATTGTTTTAGTGATTAAAATTAGGTTACTGGAGACATTTTCAATTTTGAACAATAGAAGCAAACACATCTCAAAATTCTTATGACATTTGATAGAAAACCAATGTGAAAAACAGGTTTAGCTAATTCTATATGAGCAAAGTGACCAGGGCATTCAGACATGTTTCCAGCACAAGTTTGACATCGAGATGCTCTATCAATAACACCTTGTCTAGGATCCATAAGACCTCCCAATTTCGGCCGTCCACCCTCTCTTGTTTCGGGATATTGAATCCCGCCTTCCACAACTGACATACGTCTCTGAATAATAAGATATTTATTAATAAATTTATAATTTTACAATTTCATCCGGACTTATTATGCCAAATTGAACATTTTTTATAATTTTAAGAGGTATTGTTGAATCTGGTTGAAAAGACATATTCTCAAATGCGCGTGCGCGACTTTTAGCTCCACGAACAATTTAGAAATAGTGTCTGCTTAAATAGAGTGTATTTGCTCAACTGGTCTATCGCTCACGGAATCTACCAATCAAAATGTAGTTCAAATTTGCAAAGCATGCTTATAACTAATTAATTTTTATTTAATCATGTTATAAACGCTTTAAAAGTTTGCAAAAACATATATTAAGCATATAATATATGAAGATTAACTTTTTTATTGCTGCATATTTTCTTTCATCTTAAGCATATAATATATGAAGTTCAAATTTTTTATTGCTGCCTATATATTTTCTTTCATGGGTTAGATTAAATGCTTTAAATTGTTATATGTATTAGATATACTTATATAATAATGTTTAAATTATAATTTTTGTGCAGTAGATGAATTGTGCAGTAGACGAGTTGAGTATAAATTTAAATGAGTGCATCCATGCAATGTAATGTCAATCCGCTTCTGTAAAACTGATGAAAAATACAAATGATCAAAACCAATAAGGTCATTTGGCACTTTCGCAATTATGTGTCGTATAATCGAAAATTTTTAACCAATCATATATGCCCCAAATTTATTTTGATGTTAATTTTTTTTCTCAATTCTGTTGTGTCACGACTCCTTGTTTTTACTGGCCTCCTACCCTTTCTCACTCGTACTGCTTATGCCGGTTTTGGTTAATTGCAGTTTTAATAATTTAATTGCTTTCTCTTAGAAAGAGTTAAAATTAGATTTAATAAATGGTCGTAAAATTTAACCATCCAAGGTCACGGTGATCTTGTGTTAGTATGATTGTTCTAAATCCCCTCCCCCATTGTATTACTTACATCTTCAATTCCCCCCGATTATGATTATTAATTACTTCATGATTATCAACGCGCGGTACACGATTATTGTTTACTTGCTTACATCTTCAATTCCCCCCCCCCGATCATTATTGTATTATTTTTGTTTATATCTCCCCGCTATTTAAAGAGGGATTATGTGTAAAAAAACAGTTATCGAAATTTGTTTCGGGAATTATAATTGGAGAAAACCATTAATAGATAATTGTGGATATTATATTGTGAATTATTATCAGTGGAAAATAAAATTAGTATTTGTGTGAAGTGGACTATAGTATAAAGTTATTTAAGGAAGCCCTTCGTTATCTAACATTTGATGTCAGATCTTCATTAAATAAGGTAAGCGAATTGATATTAATTAACTATATTAGCTTTTGATTAATTTAAATAACGGTGGTGATTTTAAACATTATTAATATATTAAATATCTACATTTAATTTTATTGTGGTAGTTTTAAATATTGTTAGAATATCATATAGCAACATTTAATTTTATTGTAGTGGTAATTAAACATTATTAATATTTATTTAAATATGGATAAGGCATTACTAATTTTATTAATAATAATTTTAATTTCGATTTTGTGTATGTTTAATAAATGTGTACGTGTTATTTTAATTAAATTCCTAATCTTCACGTTGTAAAATTTGAAATTTTTAATATACTTAGTAAATTTATCGTAGAAATTAAATATGTTTAGTAGACAACCATCAGTGTTAATAAATTTTTACAATTATTTGGTAACGGAGAGGTTATTAATAATAATTTTGATCTTAGCTATGATTTTAATATTTGTATTGATTAAAATAACAAGGGTAGAAAATATATTTGTGTTAAAAAATAATGAGAGACGACGTTGTTATCATTGTGGCAAGGTGGGTCATGACAGAAAGAATTGTTTTATGAGACGTGGGGAATTTAACCGTCAGATCAAATTTAGCGATGATAATTTTAATAAATATTCACCTATGGATAATCAGTGTTGTAAAAGCCAAAGGCGTTAATTATAACCAACGTTCGGGCCAGGATAGAGCAGGGCCGTCAAACAATTTCAATTGACTATTATCGGCGCGTAATCAATGTTCTCCGCCGCGTTTTACTTTTATTAACATTTTTAATTCATCACAGACCCCGTATGTTAAAGTTAATATCGAAGGTGTCACGTTAAAATTGTTGCTCGACACCGGTTCTTCTATTACGGTACTTTCGCGTAAATGTTTTTTTAAGTATTGGCCAGAAAAACATATTTTAAAAAGTAATATTGTAGCCAGGCAATTAAATGGCGCGAATATTGACATCTTGGGCAGCACTAGAGTTAGAGTATGCGTAGCAGAGGTAATACTAAATTTAGAGTTGCATATAATCAACGAGGATATTGAAAACATAATTGGTTGGAATTGGATCCAACGGTTAGGACCTTTAACCAATTGGTGGAATTTATTTGAGGTTGAAACATGTAATAAAGGTTATATTAATATTTTGCAAGGTATGCCAAAGGTTAGTTTAGAACGTAACGCTACTGATAAGGAACCTAAATCCTTGAATTTTAAGGCTCTGAACTCTTTGAGTCATCCTTGTGTCAATGAGGTGGATAAAAAATTCGAAACCTCAATTTCTAGTAGTGTTAGTGATAAATTTAGATTGTGGCATGAGAAAATTGAAAGGATCAGAGAGAAATATGTTGAAGTTTTTCGAGATGAATTAGGTTGTTTAAGTGATATTTTGTTTTCGGTTAAGGTTAATTCTAATGCAACACCTCGTTTTTGTCCTGCTAGACGCATTCCATTGATGTGGAAAGATGAAGTGCACCAAGTTTTAGATAATTGGCTGAAAAATGACGTAATAGAACCAATTGAATTTTCGGAGTGGGCTACTCCTCTCGTACCCGTAAAAAAGAGTAATGGTACTATTAGGGTCTGTGCGGACTATCGCGTAACAATTAATAAATGGGTAATTGATGTTAAATATCCTCTGCCTAGATTAGAAATGGTTTTAGCTAACTTGAGAGGTAGTAAGTATTTTTCAAAACTAGATTTAGCAAATGCCTACCTTCAACTTCGCGTAGATGATAAATCAGCTAAGTTGTTAACTATTAATACAGATAGAGGTCTTTATTCTTTTAAGAGATTGCCTTTTGGTTTAAGCGTATCCGCTCCTATTTTTCAGAGAGCTATGGCATCTATATTTAATAATATAGATGGTGTATTTTTTTATTTGGACGATATATTAGTTACTGGTTCAACTCAGGACGAACATGATTTACGTCTAGAGAAAGTGTTAAATTTAATTAAAATTAAAGAAAAAGTAATCACCTAGCCGATGTGTTATCGAGGCTGAGTGCAGATACTGTAACTGATAGTTGTGCGGTTATAGATAAGGTTCCTGTTAATGTATTAAAAACTATCGATCTTAAGGATATTATGAAAGGTACAGATGATAGTGTTGAATTGACAGTTGTTAAACAGGTTATTGTAGGAGTTAAAAACATTCTCGATGTTCCTTTTGAATTTAAACATGTAATAAAGGAGTTATACATTGAAGATAATTTGGTTAAACGCAATAGTAAGTTGGTGATTCCATCCGAGTTGCGTAGCAATGTTTTAGAAATTTTGCATGAGGGTCATGCTGGTATGGTTAAGATGAAGGAGCTCGCTAGACAGTATGTCTGGTGGCCCAAGATCACTAGGGACATTGATAATTATGTTAGGCAGTGTGCTTTGTGTAAATTAAATGCGGCCATGCCCCGTAGGGATAAAAGGGCGCGTTGGCCTCGTCCGAATACTCCCTGGTTTAGAATTCATATTGATTTTTTTGAATTTAACAAGAAAAGGTACATTTTGGTGGTAGATGCATATTCAGGTTGGACTGAATTTAAAATAGTACATAAGGTCTCTACAGATGTTACCATATTATTTTTAAAAGACTTAATAGGCATGTATGGTTTCCCTAAGTTTATTGTTACTGATAATGGGAAGGCCTTTACGAGTTCAGAATTTAAAAATTTTTGTAATGAGTGGAAGATTACTCACTTATTTACTCCACCATATCACCCTAGCTCTAATGGGCAGGTGGAGAGGTATGTAGCCATTGTTAAGAAATGGTTAGAGCTTGCTCAAGCTAATAAAGAAGGTGCGTGGCTATATCGTTTATATCATAATATGACACCTCGATATAGACGTTTAGCGGTAGGCGTAGAGTTTTTGGGTCATAAGCTACGTTTTCCGCCTGATTTTTTGCTTGATAACGAATTTGAAAATAATTTAAATGCTAAGACCAAGTATAATGTTAATGATCTTGTGTGGTCTAGGAATTACTTAAAACAGGCTAGGTGGGAATTAGCTAGAGTAACCGCTCACCTAGGTAATAAAATTTATCAGGTTCGGTCATTAGAGACTGATAAGATAGAGGTTAGACATGTGGAACAATTATTGTGTTACGCCGCATGAGACCTAAATTTTTTATTTAATATTAGATGGAGCTTATCACCTCGTGGTGTAGAGTGCGGATAGTGGTAGAAAGAACCAACCCAGTACACGTGCCCGTTCCGTTACATTTCACGATGGTTATCGGAAGGGATGGAATACCGCGTATTGTACATTTTATAGAAGCACCGAGGGGTCCCCAAATGTTTCATGGCACGAACAATCGTGGGCGCACAAGAAACTCACGGAGGGGTCGTTGTGAACGGTGCCAGAGATGGCACAGATTACCTATGTGTGCTCGGGACGATACTGTTTTGGCGGAACCCGGAAATGTACCTATTACCAGCGGGGCGTTAATTTCGCCGTTGGAAAACTTAACATTGAGGAGTGATCCGCAGGGGTAGACCGGCGTTCGGTAAAAGGGGTAGGTGTTGTGTCACGACTCCTTGTTTTTACTGGCCTCCTATCCTTTCTCACTCGTACTGCTTTATGCCGGTTTTGGTTAATTGCAGTTTTAATAATTTAATTGCTTTCTCTTAGAAAGAGTTAAAATTAGATTTAATAAATGGTCGTAAAATTTACCCATCCAAGGTCACGGTGATCTTGTGTTAGTATGATTGTTCTAAATCCCCTCCCCCATTGTATTACTTACATCTTCAATTCCCCCCGATTATGATTATTAATTACCACCTTTATGATTATCAACGCGCGGTACACGATTATTGTTTACTTGCTTACATCTTCAATTCCCCCCCCCCCGATCATTATTGTATTATTTTTGTTTATGTCTCCCCGCTATTTAAAGAGGGATTATGTGTAAAAAAAACAGTTATCGAAATTTGTTTCGGGAATTATAATTGGAGAAAACCATTAATAGATAATTGTGGATATTATATTGTGAATTATTATCAGTGGAAAATAAAATTAGTATTTGTGTGAAGTGGACTATAATATAAAGTTATTTAAGGAAGCCCTTCGTTATCTAACAAATTCAACAAACTAATCAAGATTAACCTATTCTTATAAGTTTAATCATTTTTTTAGATTAAAATTGTTTATTTATAAATATTTTATAAACATAAATAAATATTTGTTTTGGAATTTTTTATTTTGGAATTCTCATAATTAACAATAAAAGGCCATATTTGAAAATGCTTTGAATTTGGATGGCAATATGCTCAAACTACAAAATTTTATGCAAGGGTATCTTTATAATCATTATGTTCACCAAGGTGGTAAAGCACGGCATGGAAAAAAACCATTAGCTTGAATTCTAATTGCTCAATCACAAAAGAAAGTTTGAAGCAAAAGCCTATGAATTTCAAATAAATCAGAAGTTTGGGAGAAAACCTTGCAACATGACTGTAAATATCAATGATAGAAATTTTTGTACGTTGGACGATCATCATTTGTCATTGATTGATCTTGTGTGTAAACAAAGCTTGCCAGAATGGGTAACTACTATGTCCCAATTTAAAGGTAATGACTAAACATATAATAAATTCTCCACTCCGGATAATAATAATAATAGAATTTATTGATTTTATTTATTTATTTATATGTCTGCGACAAAATGTATTCGCGATAAAATGGATCCGCGAAATTTCTTGGTTTTATAATACGTTACATTTTCTGTTTCTCTTTTATTTTCTACTATTCCAAAGTAAAATAATTAATGATCAACGAGTGATAGCGAGGTAATATAATAATCGATAAAGATAAATGGTAATAATAATGATAATATCATTTTATATAAATCCCATAATCATTGTGACAGTTAAATTATTAAGTCGTGGTCATTTTGAAAGGGGAGGTGTGGCATATTATGCTAAATTATCATCCCTGTTATAATTAATATTTAAATTTTGTTTTTGTATTTATTCCTGAATCTACTACATCGAGAACACAGACATAACATTAATCAAAAAGATATATTGCGTCTTCCATCAAGATATTTAAAGAAAACTTGCTTATGTAAAAAACATATATATCATCTGATAACTGTCACAATGATTATGGGATTTATATAAAATGATATGATCATTATTATTACCATTTATCTTTATCGATTATTATATTACCTCGCTATCACTCGTTGATCATTAATTATTTAACTTTGGAATAGTAGAAAATAAAAGAGAAACAGAAAATGTAACGTATTATAAAACCAAGAAATTTCGCGGATCGATTTTATCGCGAATACATTTTGTCGCGGACATATTAATAAATAAATAAATTCTATTATTATTATCCGGAGTGGAGAATTTATTTACATATAAACCTGCAACTTTATAAGCATTCTTAAGTCTACCACTGAAACAAAAGAACAAGGTCTTAATGTGTGAAATATAGACTTAACATCAAGTAATTAATAATTTTCATTTTTACTTCTGTTTTAAGATAAAACCCATGTTTCAAAAAGCAAATATACAGGTTTATTTGTCTTTTATGACTCAATAGTAAGATATGTCAGAATATCATTTATGTGTTTTAGATAAAGAAAACATACCAGCAACTGTCAATATGTAATCAACAATGTTTTCTAATTTATTGTTATAGTTTGTGATATATATCTGTCGTGTACCCATACACGAAGAATGAAATTAGCGTATCCAGAGATACGATGATGAAGATGTCTTCCCACACACCCCCCCCCCCCCCTCATCTCATCTTATTCAAAAATTAAAGTTAAGAGTTCAACACGCGGTACAATCTTTTGATCTTACACGTTGTACACTCATAGCGTAGACCATTATTCTTTTACATTTAATTTCTAGTACGCATATACCCCCTCCCCCCTTCTATCTAGATACTTTAATTGCAAGTTCGTATCTTATTTAGGTCGGATACCCCTTTTGATCCCGCATTAACATCTGTGTACTAATTTCGATATAGATTTCAGTAGTCCCCATTGCCTTTACGCGATATATTAGAATCATCATTATTTTTCACTTGTAATATACAAAAGTTTTCACTTGTAATATACAAAAGTGACGATATTTGGTGTCAGATATTCTACTCACGCCCGATGGAGGAAACCAGGAATTATTCTACAAAACGAAAAAGGAAATAATTTATACAGAAAAATTAATTTGGAATTCAAATTGCCGCCCCCCCCCTTCTTCTGAATGGAATGGATAAAATTATTCGGATAAAATTATTCCAGGAACATCCCGTTTGCCATGAAAAATCGTCACAGTGCAGGGATATTGAATAAAATTATTCCAATCCCGTTTGCCATGAACAACCGTCACAGCGCAGGGATATCGGATAAGATTATTCTACTAAAACAATCGAACCAATCCATGATTCGGAAATATTGGGAGACGGAGGAAGAAAACAATTCCGTCGAACAATTGGCTACCAAATTTAAACCGCAAACATAATTCAGTGGAAATTCCAATATGTCTGAGAACATATGGCGGAATTCTTCGAACGAATGAAGATCCCGAAACTGATTTTATTCAAAATATCAATTATGCAGAATCATCCCTAACTAATTCTCAAGGCCTAAATTCTTAATCCGCTAAAATATTATTGTAAGACAGAATTATACACTTGATTTATTTACATATATTTATTATATGAAAATTATATTGTTAACCAATATTAAAATTCCCCCCCCCCGCAGTTTCTTTGACTAGTATTTGACAGTCTGCTCGTGGGCAAGAAAGGATAATTTTCAAGATAGCAGTTTACAATCTATATTAATTATAAGTTTTGTCAAGGCTGTTGCTAGGTGAGTCACAGAGCTGGAAGAAAAATCCGTTAGTCATGACGTTGCCTTTTTATCTCTGATTTTTACATATATCAGTCGTCGTGTGAGCAAAGGCCAGAGTTGGTATTCGATGCCAGATGTTTGAAATTTATAATGTTAATAACGCCGCCTTGATAGTTGCACTGAGCTCTTAGAACTCTATCGAAAATACATTAAGTCTTCGACTTTTAAAAGGAAAAGATGTCGTGTACCCATACACGAAGAATGAAATTAGCGTATCCAGAGATACGATGATGAAGATGTCTTCCCACACACCCCCCCCCCCCCCCCTCATCTCATCTTATTCAAAAATTAAAGTTAAGAGTTCAACACGCGGTACAATCTTTTGATCTTACACGTTGTACACTCATAGCGTAGACCATTATTCTTTTACATTTAATTTCTAGTACGCGTATACCCCCCCCCCCCCGACGCGCTGATACGTATTTGTTATTTTTCTTACGCGTGAGTGATTTTCGATATACGCATCTTATCGTATGCGATTTTGACATTGCGATCTTTTAATTATTATATATTTTCTTGGTTGTGATTATATTAATGCCATGTAATAAAGACAGTTGAGGAATATTTCTGCGTACGCGCGTGAGCCTGTTCGCGGCCCGGCCATCCCCCAATAATTTATCGTTTTACGGCCCAATTTTCCTTTAAGTTCCCCCAATTAATTCCTAATAACTCTTCCCTTCTGGACCTTCTTATTTAAATCGTATGTCGTGTACCCATACACGAAGAATGAAATTAGCGTATCCAGAGATACGATGATGAAGATGTCTTCCCACACACCCCCCCCCCCCCCCTCATCTCATCTTATTCAAAAATTAAAGTTAAGAGTTCAACACGCGGTACAATCTTTTGATCTTACACGTTGTACACTCATAGCGTAGACCATTATTCTTTTACATTTAATTTCTAGTACGCATATACCCCCTCCCCCCTTCTATCTAGATACTTTAATTGCAAGTTCGTATCTTATTTAGGTCGGATACCCCTTTTGATCCCGCATTAACATCTGTGTACTAATTTCGATATAGATTTCAGTAGTCCCCATTGCCTTTACGCGATATATTAGAATCATCATTATTTTTCACTTGTAATATACAAAAGTTTTCACTTGTAATATACAAAAATATCAATATTTCAATAAAAATTATATCAACATTTAGTTTATGTAACTCTTTAAGTTCAAATTTTCAAGCTTTAGTGCTTATGTTTTATAATAAATATGTAATAGAAATAGGTTTTCCTTAATTATTTTAAATGTGTTATAACTTGATATTAATTAAAATTTGAGATTATGTAAATTTAAATTATTTTCTTCTTTGCTTCATTTTTAACAAGCTATATTGTAAACTAGAAATATAATATAGTTCAATTATATAGATAACATGTATTTTGTAAACAAAATACAATAACTTATAAATAAGACTTTAAAGGTATTTTGCTATTAATATCTGCTCTGCTTAATCATCAAAAACTTCAAAGATAAAATTAATTAGTTTAATAATAACCTTTATAATACAAAATTTTATTCAATTTTAATAACATGTAATATCAACATTTCATGTAACTCTTAAGTTAAGATTTTTAAAGCTTTATTGCTTATGTTTAATGTTAAATGTAATAGACAAAGTTATACATCAATCAATTTCAATTATTTCATATGTCATAATCATAGCAAATAATTTCCTTTGATTCATTTTTATGCAGTGGCCTAATGATACACTTAAACTGACTAACAGTTTTTCTCATATTTTTTTAATATCTGTTTTTACTAACTTGTTTACTTTTTATGGAGTAACCATTAAGATTTTAAATCTCACAGCCAAAAGGCAACGGGAGGATTAAGGTGTAAGAAGATTTATTGTTCACCAAAATTTTATAGGAATGTTTTTTATTTACCATATGGAATTAAATATATCACAAAATAATTTATTATTATTAAAAATATTAATTAATAAAGATAAGTAGAACTGCTGATAAATGAGCAAAGTACAATACAAAAGAATTTTCAGATTGGTAGAAAAATAGAATATCCAAATATAATGTGTTATAGCGAAATGAGTTGTAAATGCGAATGTAGTGGATAAGTGGATTCTACGGAGGAGCGTAGCGAAGTTGAGGTGAGTGTTGTTGAGTAGAGTGGTGTGTTAATAGACTGACTGATCTTATTTAAATTGGGTTGGGCTTATATTTAGTTAGAGAAATTTCTAGAATGCAAGTTGGTATATTCCAAATTTTCTATGTTTTTCAGCATTTGATACATTAAAGTCGCTGGTTTATTACAAAGGTAACGGAGTTTGGTGTTTATGAAAATAAGTTTGCAATTCCAAAATCTGTCGCACCTACTGTTACTATCTGTTTTCGGGACATCCCGGATGATCTTTCCGTATTCAGAGACAGTACGCATCTTATAATTAACAGTGCATCCTATTAGGTTCGGTTACCATATGATCGCGAACAAATTGTCGCATGAGCAAAACAGGAAAAGAAAATGAGAAAGAGGTGGAAGTTTGCAACAATATAGAGAGTTTTATAGATGTAACTATAGAACATTTGGATGGACTTCGCAAGTTACCTATGCGATCTAATTCTTTAATTCAATATGAAATTAAATCCTTAGAAGTTACATTATGTTTATATATTGTAAAATAATTGTAGGAAAAATTGATTAAATTATTTATAAAGCAATACATGACTAAGAAAGCCCAATCACTAAAGCAATATAATTGTATATCTTCCATTAATTATCCCAACACTATGAAATACCTAAAGATTGCTGAGATTAATGAGCAAGATACTCACGTATTAATTACCATTTTTAATTTTGTACTTTATTAATAACAGGCTTCTAAACTAAAGGACATTAATATATTAGAATTTTTACTAGCTCATAGAGAAAAAGAACTTGAAACTATTCTTTTTCAAAATATATCCAGTCTTTCTGATAAAGATGTCTATAGAAGGCTTACTAAGTTATTAAAGATCACTAAAGTTTATTTGGAGCGTAAAAGAAAATCCTCGAATAATAATTCCTTCGATTCTCCCAAAAATAATGAGTGCACCAACAATAATAAATCATTGAGCTATAGTATTAGTACCTGCACAAAAGAGAATATCACCAAGTATCATAATTTCGAAATTTTTAATCAATTTTTTAAATTAGTGAGTCTCCTTATGTAACTGACAACCAAAATGCTGATGTCAACATCAATTTGACACCTTCACAAAAGTTTTGTACATCCACAGTTAGTTTTAAAAATACAATAAATTTAAAAATTATTATTACATTTATGTTTTAACATCTATTTGATGATTACTTCTTTTCTAAACACTGTTACTTTATTTGTCAATACTAATTTATTGTAATTTTCATATAAAATTTATGCCATGGCAACAATATAATACAATAAGAGATATAATTTAATTTGAAAACAATTTGTGGATTAAAGTTATATATTTTGTACATTATAATTTTTACAAATTAGCCTATTAATTGAATCAGACAGTCTAATTTTTTGCTTCGATTTAAAAAATAGGAATTATAATATAATCTCTTGATGCATATGAAAATTTGTATTATCATAATAATCACATAATCAAAATTCAATAAAATATTGACTCGTGTTTTTGAAATCAACTAGGATTGTTCTTACAAAGATTCAACCAACAATAATGCTTGGAGTAACAATAAATATAGCCGACTAAATCTTTTGGACCAATATATTCGTGATAAATTTTCCTCCCTCCGACAAGCCCCGCCCCTTTACCCCGTGGGGTCGACGGCGTTAACACCCTCGGAAACGCCCACCGTTCGCAGGGTGAGGCGACTTAAAAAATTCCTTACCCCTCGGGTACCCTCACCCCTCGGACATCTCTTTGAGGGTCCGCCCACCACTGATAGGGTCAAGGCTAATAGGCATTGGTGGTGGAAACATGGCCGCCCTCAACCAAATGTCCCACCAGATGTTGATGAGTGAACAATTATTATTAAATTTATCATAAAATTTGACTTTAATTTTAGCGAAAGTTTTATAAATAAAGTTATAATTATTTAACGAAAACAACCTAGTCAGTTATATCAAGTGGCGAAAATTTAAGAATACTTGCGCTTTTTATGCAATTTATAAGTAGACCTTTGCAAACCAATACAATTGTTTGGCAAGCCAGAAACTAAATTATGCGACATCGACGCAATTGCGGGCATTATTTTATCAGGAAAAGGGTTTTGGGCTAGCAATTCTATACATTGGCAAATTGGTAAATAAAAAAAAATATATAAAATTTATTTTTTTTACTTTGATGACTGACAATCCTTATAATCGTCAATTTTAGTCCTATACTAATAACACTATAGACTGGCGAACAGCTGTTTTTTGCATCGAAATTTATTGAGCAACAAGGCCGCTCTACGTGTCAGACAAATGTCCCGGCAGATGTCAATGAGTGAATAATTATTATTAAAGTTATCGTAAAATTTGACTTTAATTTTAGCGAAAGGAATGATTTGTAATTAAAATTATTATTATTATGAAATGAAACGAAAACGACCGACTCAAATTTATAATGATGGCAAGTGTAATATTGAAAGTGGCTAAAATTCAAGAGAGAGAATGCGCTTTTTTTAGAATTTAGGATTCAACTTTTGCAAACGAATACAAGGTTTAGTAATTTATAGTTGAAAGAAATATTTCTTTTCTTATGGCAAGCAAGGAGCAAAATTATGCGAAAAAAGGGTAACGAGTATTTATGGCATATAAGAGGTATCAAGGAAAAAATTTGGGCAAGCGATTTTTTTAGATTTGGGAGTGTTTTTTCTTCTTTCTAACCCACTAGATGAATGGGCTTAGGGGCAACTGCCCCCCTTTAAATTCAAATATTTGCTGAAATTTATGAAAATTATGGCTAAAATTTCAAAAAATGATGATTTTGTCCCTCTCTAAATCATTTCCCCCCCCCCTCTAATTCCAATCCTGGCTACGCCCATACCTAGATGTAATCCCAATTATATTTATTAACAAATTTACCAACATTAATTCTTGTAGAAATCTAAAATTTATATCTGCTTAAGGACAGATTGCTAAATGTTAAATGTGCCAAACTCTAACTCGCACCCGAGTTTATAAGGCACGTACCTGGCTAATTTTGCGAAAGGGTTACTGCCTGTGCCAACTATTTATTCTTATAATGAGAAAATTAATGGAACTTTAACTTAACCTTTTTAGCCGGACCTCGTGCCGGGCCCACTTCGAAAATACAACAAACTCACTGCCAAACACCGAAGTTGAGAGACTTATGTCAAAATCAACCGACCTTAATTTTGCCGAATCAAAACTCGACTCTTCCAATAGTTTCAAGATGTCCAACAGCTTCGCTCTTGGGCAACATTCGAAAATGCCTTCAATCGACGAAGGAAATGCTACACTAGCTGACCCAGAGTAAACTTTTGCGTCATTAATCCATGCATTATATTAATTAATTGCTTAATTTTGAAGTTAATTACCTTGAAGTGTTATTTTTGTTCCCTCACAATGTGTTTAAAATGTTATTGAAAGCCCCTCCCTCATGGCTCGCCTCGTAGTCGAAACGATTGTCAAGCCTCACGGTATGAGTGTTTATAAGCGTTAGCCTTTCGCAATTATTTAATTCTCCTATAACATAATTATACTATACTCCTTTATATTTTTAAAAATTTTATGGAATGTTATATTATAAAACTTACTCGCATCTATAGATGAATTCAAAACCTTCGAATTTTAACAGGAGGCAGGAATTTTGAACAAGAAATGGTAGATTAATAAATCTATGAAATTGGCGGTAAATATTAAACCTTGGATTTACATTAATTCATACTAGACCTGCACCTCAACCTAAAATGGATCATTGCAAAAGTCCTACCATAGGGCCCTACGCGCACCCGATTCTAAAGATTCAAGCCTCAAATTCACCAGTCCAAAAGGCGGGAAGTGCGTCTGGCAAAGAAATGTCACGTTCGAACTTAGAAGCCGAACTCTCGCTCCCTCCAGCGAGCCCTTGCAAAGCCCTAACCCTACCTCGTTCAGAGGGTGAATACTCTGGGCACAGTAACGAAGATCCTAAACGGGACGTTCTAACCGTGGCTGCGGTTTGTAAAGCGCTAGAAACTACCCCAACACTTTATAGCACCTATTCCGGAGGTAAATTCAAAAATGTTGTGCACTTTTGGTTATGCTATTAAAAAAATTTTAATGTGATATATGGATATATAGGGAACATAAATGGGCATATAACCTAGAGTTGTGAAAACAGCTGAGTTTTGTTTGGTCAACCTTTGGTTTTAGACAACTAGGCCAAAAAATCAGTTGATGTTTACTTTATAAACGTATAATCAGTATGATATCATTTGAAGTTTAGACACTTTTTTGTATATTGTGCGTTAATTAATTTTAATTTTCTGATATCAGATTGATGTCCACTTTTTTGTGACATAAGCCATGTAAAATTATAGAAAAACAGTATTTTAAAAACACTGTGAATATTGTTGTATAAAAGCGGTGGGTTTGGATTGATAACCTGAGTAGGGGGAAATGGAACGCGATATTACGGACACTACTATTTGATAAATGAAATTAAAGCAAAAATTTAAAAAAAAATAGCAAAATTAAACCTTTGCATTATTGCAAATCATAAATTGTGTTACGTATTAACTAGAACCGGGCTTCAACATTAATCTTTTACCGAACTTTCCATCTTATCAATCCTTTTCCCAGCTCAAATCCTTAGCACCACCACGACACAGGTATCTTGTTTTGGGGATGACATTAAAATTTATATATACATATATATATAGCCATTTTTAGTTAAAGTAAATTTCAAATCTTTTTCGGGTTTCTGAGAGAAAGATGGAAACGTATAACTCTTATAACGCTTATTATATATTATTATAGTATAATTGTAGTATTTTGAACTAATAGTATTATGATCAGATATAAATCATAAAACTAACTTTTATCTTAAAAGTAGAGAAAACAATTTTTAGTTGTTTTCAAATGTCACTTTCAGCAATTTGATATTTTTACTTTTTTACAAAAATATAGCATTTTAGGTTTTTCGAGTTTTTGACATCAAATTTATTACATGATTATTTCAATCCTTCGCAGGTACGTTCCGACCGTACGGGTCAATAACGCATGCGCTTATTGTCAGAGACCCATGTGGATCGGACTGAAGTGCAAAATTTGCAAGTGAAACGAAATCATTAATTATATTTTTTTATGTATAAACATTTAATTTTTAGTGATGAAACAATGTTCGTTTTGTTTTCTCTTTGTATTTAAACCCTTTTAAACTCTTGTAGCCCTTTTCCCCCATTGGAGCAATGATTTTATTCATTCTTCATTAATTAAACTTCGGAACTAATTGTTTGGGCTTTGTGAATTTGGGTAGAGAATATTAGGTTATCACATAAGCCACGTCTAACGGAGCATTCGTGAAGAGGCTAAGCGATGCCAAAATTTCGAGCATCAATTACAAATGTTTTGAGTTGATAATAGGGAAATATATATATAATTTTGACCTTGTTCGATTAAGTCTATTATAAACAAAGCCAAATATATACGGACTATATATTGTAGACTTTATAAATTAGGGTACTAAATTTTCGCATCGCTTCGCGCACATTATGAACGCCACGTCAAAGTTTTGTATAATTAATTTAAACTCTTTTAGCCGTCGCATATAAATCCTGAAACATACAATTTTTTTATCAGGCAAAAGATCACAATGGTAATCGTTAAATCCAACACGATTTTCATCAATGCCATCCGTGTAGTTTTAGCGTGTTTTTCTAGTTTTTTAGTCGCGAACGTAGTTTTTTTTATATCAACCAATAAGTATAATTTAAACAAAAAAAATTACAACTTTTTACCTTGTCGTTATTAGGATTAGAAGCCACGCTAAATGTGCCGAACGATTGACTAAGTTTTGTTCGCTCGAAAGAATCCTGCGTAATTCCTTGTTACCCACCATGTACGCCACTCATTTGCACGAACAATCGCAAAGAGAGGAGCCACGAGCACCTCACTCCGCTGCTAGGTATAGTAAAAAGGGTTGGTAATGTATTTTATTATATCGAACGTAACAGTAGTAAGGAATATCTAAATCGCGAATTTATATATCTGTAAGTGTTATAAGTAAGGATAAACATTCAAATTCAAGTTAATTCTCCTCACGTATTCTTTCTCTTTTGACCCTGTGCCTATCCCTACCAAATCTCTCGAGGAAAATGAACTCAACATTTAATAGTTTCGCCACATAGGTATTGGGATGACGAATGTCATAACTTTTATGACTTGGGTTTATCGATATGGGGGAAGGGGGGAGGTGTTATCTGGTTTAGTGATTTAATTAAATGCAGGTATATAGCTGGGGGGGGGGGGGGGGGGGGGGTACAGGGTGCCCCGAAATTAAGAAACTTGGTGATACATTCGCTCAATCACAATTTTTTATAAATCAAGACTATAGATGTGTAACGCTCAGTACAGGTTTCCAATGAGGGCTCGGAACTATAGTTTTTAAGAAGGGTTGTAATGGATATTGCTATGAGATTTCGCTCTAGGTTTAATTTGGGGTAGCGATATATTGATAAACTTAGCCAGGATGGATGGGGCATCTGGTTACCCTTCTCAAATCCAAAAACTATTTTACATTCAGAGAATTAATGTTTATAATTTTTGTGTGCCTTGAATTCCTAAGGCTACGGTATCTCGCAACTAATCGTTTGAAAAGTGAAAATTATCCAGATAGACCATTTAAACCAATAGATATTTTTAAAGAGCTTACATGTGCGATGTTTGAATAATTTTGAGTGCGATAAATTAAAAAAGTATATGGAATGATTGAAAAATTACCAAAAGTCGAATAAGAATAGCATGGGAAATCGTTGTAGCAGAATGCATTGCTCGGTAATTTACAATAATTAAGGCATTAGTTTTACTGTGGATCGACGTGAGTCTAAATTGAAAACTCTTTGACGCGCTTTTAAGATAGTGATAAATACAATCAAAAATTTAAAACCAGGAGCGGGGAAATGCCCACCAAGTGGATATTTACAATGACATGTTATCTATATATATAAAGTAAAGTGTATATATGTATGTATATATGTATATATGTATGTAAGGGCTAATCTCTGAAACTACCGGCCCGATTCGCGCGAAAATTTACCCCTAGGTTTCCAGGGCGGCCAGGGGTAAAATAGTTTTTTCAGAATCCTAAAATTTCTTTTAATTTTCGAGATATTGGGTTTTATGCGTTTTGACGTTCAATAAAATGTCAATCAAACGCACCTCCTCGCGTTCGTCGAAAATTTGAATGTACAGACAGTTCTGTAGTAGAAGTGTATCACTTATAGTAGTTTGTAAAAGGTAATCTTTTCTTAACGGTGACAACATAAAATTTATGAATTAAATTTCTTAAACGTCATCTTTTCTTAACGGTGACAATATAAAATTTATGAATTAAATTTCTTAAACGTCATCTTTTCTTAACGGTGACAAGACAACATAAAAGTTATGAATTAAATTTCTTAAACGTCATCTTTTCTTAACGGTGACAATATAAAATTTATAAATTAAATTTCTTAAACGTCATCTTTTCTTAACGGTGACAAGACAACATAAAATTTATGAATTAAATTTCTTAAACGTCATCTTTTCTTAACGGTGACAAGACAACATAAAATTTATGAATTAAATTTCTTAAACGTCATCTTTTCTTAACGGTGACAACATAAAATTTATGAATTAACCTAAAATAAATAAAATTATAGATTATTTGAGAACATATATAGGTGAAGAAGATGAATTTTTCTCATTATCATTAAATGAGATATTTTAAATGAGAAAGATGAAAGGATATATAATTTAAATGTAATATAAAATAGTCCAACGTTGATTATTCTGAGTAAATGCTATTTATATATAAATGTCATTATCTATCATTAATTTTTATTAAATGAGATATTTAAATGAGAATAAATTCTGAAACTACCGGCCCGATTCGCGCGAAACTTTACCCTTAGGTTCTCAGGGCGGCCAGGTGTAAAATAGCTTTTTCAGATTGCTAAAATTCTTTTAGTTTTAAGAATATCGGACATTTCTCGGCCTTTTGGTTTTAAAAAAGGGCTAAATTCTGAAACTTCAGATCCGATTCGAGCGAAAATTTAGCCGTAGATGCCCAGATAGGCCAGGGGTAAAATAGCTTTTTCAGATTCCTAAAATACCTTTTTGTTTTAAAAATATCTGACATTTCCCGTCCAGTTTCATTTATAGCAGCATATACAATAATGACGTCATACATACAAAGCTGAAGTTTTCTCGAATTAGATATTTAAAAGTATAATAAAAATGTTACAGTATACGGTTAAAATTATTGGGGTTTAACAGACTATTTAAATTAAATAAATAAAATTTAAATTATGCAGTTTTTGTCATTATTATCACGTGGTCGATCATAGAAGCATATTTTTAATAATTATCCATCCTTCAATAATTATTTTATTATATTAAAGAAAATTGTATTTCAAATAAATCAGCTAACTAGAAAAATAAAATAATGGTATTATTGTATAATAAGTAACAGCATTAATAAGCAATTTTTTCAAAAACATTTAATTTTAGTCGGATTTGATGACTAAAACAGAATTTGCATTTGGTTTGTCTTATTATATAAATATATACTAAAAATAGTGGGTTCATAAAATCATTCGGACCTTTCACATTATAAATTATTTCATATATGACCCCATTTTAGATAAGTCTTATTAATAGCTTATACTTAATTAACCACTTAAGGACTGAGCCAAAGCAACGCTTGGCCGGACACAGCTAGTTAAGTATAAAATAAATTAGTTACAAATATTAACATTGAATTCTTTTGATGTTCATCAAAGTATAGAAAGTGCACTTGAAAGAGTTCGCTTTTAGTGTTCACAACAAAAGGTTATTGATGTGAATATATTATTGTTTTTAACATTTATATCTATCATGTTCCGCGCGTTATAAAATAAAGGAAAGAGGCCGCGGGAACACGATGTTAAAATGATTGAAGGAGAATCAGGAATATATTGGGAGAATTGTGGAGTAGGGGGATATATTGGAATATATTAGGCCAGTCAGGGGAAGAAACTGAATTTATTAACTCTTTTCTCTTTACCTTTAAAAAATTGAATTCTAACGAACAAAAGAGTGTTTGTTCAGTACTACGCTACGATTGTATATATTAAATCAGTACAGGAAATGCAGCAGATGTTTTAACGAATACAGCAGATGTTTTAACGCATGTAAGATCATAAAAATCTCACAATCAACGAACTTGCAATTAATGTATAAAGAAAGGAGGGGGGTTGGGGGAAAATCCAACTATCCGTATATACGATATGTACGACAATATCTTTCAATGTTAATAAACAAACCCGATGCACAAGTGTCGCAAACTAAATAATATGTATAATTACTGCCATCTAGGGGCAATTTGAATTTATTTAGAGTCTTTATACTCATTTTTATTTTTGGCCTGCGTACATCGTGTTTATTCATCATTAAATATCTTATACTTTTGAATGAAGTAAAATTAATGTAATACACATTTTGTTGCTTTTAATATACCATTTCAATTTAGAATTAATACCATCATTAAGACTATCATTTTATTAACATATGATTAAAAATTAGACCTAATTTTTTCAAATATAATATAGAAATTGCATCCATGATTAACACATCCCCTTATATAGGATTCACTTTCATGACCCTTAAATAAAAAGTAAACTTATAAATTTGAACGTCAATTTAGTATGATAAAATGTCATTCGATATAACGAACGTGTATCGGCTGCCTACTTCGATGAAATTGATCTTTTATTTTATTGTTTACTAATAGCCTTTTTTTGCACCAATGACTGCTTTGCGTCCTTTCCCCTTATTGATTGAGCTATTAAGATTAGAATTAATTTGATTTTATTGAACGCGAAAATAGTTTTCATAAATTGCCCACCGTGGCCTTACACGTCGTTCAAAATATAAATTATGTGTTAACAACATTTATCTTCAATTGGCACTTTACTCATTTTTTAGGTTAAGGAAAAGCCTGTCTAGCGCCTCCTTCTCAGCTGCTCTCATTCATAAATCGCGCTTGCTAAAGCCCGACCCTACCCAAGCCGGAGTGGGCAAACCCAAGTGGAGCAAAAATTTATTATTGGCCCGCCTGAAACTTAGACCCGCAACCTACCTTTCATCCCTCAGACACTTTGGCGCCCGACCACCAAATAACAATGGGACGAGTCGCTTGAAGAGGAGGTCCAAAGATGACATAGAAATTAGGTAATTCGAGCTCTGTTCTTTTTTTTGAAAGTGTATATTGTGAAATTTTTATAATTAATCAGTGATGAGTTGTAATTTTTTGCTTTAAGTAAAAGGGTAATTTTGTGTTTGTTTTTAGCCATTTTTAATTTTGTCCAGATTAAACATTATTAAGGGTAGTGTGCTTATAAAGGATGACTTTTATCTTGTAAATGTAAAGAGAAATCGAAGTAGAATATGCTTTAAAAATGCCCTGGAGACTTCCGATTTTAGTCGGTGATTTACGCAAATAAAAAAAAATTTAAACGATTATATAAAATGTAAAAAAGGCTCACATTTCTATAGGAAACACTCGACTTAAATCCAGGGGTTTGAACCCGCCCAAAATAAAATCTGGTTCGTGTTCGGGTTTAAGGATTGGGTTCGGGTTCCAGAAATTATATTATACCAATATTACATTTTTACCTTCAAAAAATTATTGAATAGTTATTTTAAATAGCACCTAATTCAATTCACATGCCAATTATTTCATCTCATTGTGCATATGTATTTATTGAATTTTTAATGTTCTAATTTATTTTTGGATTTAAAAGCAAAAAGCCATACCATATTATAAATTACACAAAAATATTTTTATTCAACGTATACTTTACATCATGAAATATAAATAGTTATTATTAACTTTTTAAAAACTGTTATTATAATTAAAAACCATACCATTATTAATATATATCAACTATATATATAATACTTAGTATCGATTAATGAATGAAAAATGCCGGAAACATTAAAACATTGAAATTACATTCGTATGGTTTTCGTTACATTGTCATGATAGAGAAAACTGAGATATTGAATTCACAATATATTTTTGAATTAAAAACCCGAACCCGAATTCTTTTTTGTATTCATCGGGTTCGGGTTTTAAGGGTATTTTTAAAAATGGGTTCTGATTCGGGTTCTGTAAAACATCGGGTTTTACCGGGTTCGGGTTCGGGACAAACCCCTGCTTAAATCAACACTCTACAATTAATTAATCGCTGTAGTCATTTTTACGACTACGCTAAACCTTAAATAAAGTTTCCAAACACTACTAGGCTCGGCGAAAACAAATGCTAACAGTGAAATAGTATTTTATATCTCCTCTAAATAATATATAGGAACGTCCGCAAAATTTCGATAAATTTAGATTGCTTGAAATAAATTTGATATTTGCTTACAAATAGATCTTAAATGTCTGGTGCTCATCCCTGTCGTGTAGTTAATTAATTTCATGATGGAGCCGCCAATGTTATCGCCTAACAATGCCATTATAGCGGATCTCAGTTTGACTATAAAATCAAAATTAATCGAAGCTCTACTTCGTGGCTTATTTTTGTAAAATTTTTATTTGACCTTTTAATAGTTGTGCTAAACTGTTTTGGTTTAAACGTTTTGTCATTCACAATTAAATGGTAACGATCGAAAGGCGCTTAGCTTCCCCGTGCGCACTAACTGCTATTTGAAAAATTTCAAAAATCCTGTCAAAAACGTGGCTATTTTATCTTAAATTATTTAAACAAGCCATACTTTTTTTGAAATATGTTATATATTTTCTTACACCTTTTTGATTACGCTTTAGGTACGAGGCGGATACGCTGACGGATCCTTCCTTGTATGGCGGTACCCTGCCTCGATTGGGACCTAGCCAAGGCCCCATCATCAAATCGTCTCGGTCATCTGGTGGAGGACACAATTTGAAAAATCTTTTTTGTAAGAGCGGTTATAAAGATGAATATAAACTATAAACTTTAACATTTCTAACATGAGAATTTTCACAGTGGAGACATTTTGCCAACCTAACACGGACCCGTTCTCATGGGGGCAGGGATGGGCGGCTGCCCCCCTCTAAATCCAAAAAATTATTAAAATAATGGTGGAAATTTGAAAGAAAATGTTCATTTTGCTCCTCCTTAAATCATTATTGCCCCCCCCCTCTAATTCCAAAGTTACCAACGCCCATGCCAGTCCTATAAAATATATATTAAATTGAAGCCCGACTTTATGCTAAAAATTTTTATTTTGAGATTGGCACGACCTGAAAATGAGGAATGTTAACATTTATCACCACATAAAAATATTTGTTAAAGATTTAGTTTTGCCCATTATATTACATGCTATGTTCAATCTATTATTAATTTGTGTTGGGTTACTCCTGCGAAAACCTAATAAAAAAGCATAGGCCCTCTCCCTGTTAATTTAGATCTTTTCATTGCCTCCACGCTTATTTAAAGCCTAGATCCATTATAGAATCAACACTTTAGTATGTAACTTGGTTGTATTCATTTGACGTTGAAAATAAATATTGTTAACTATATCGACACCCCTTCAAATATTATTTCGTAGTTATTATTAATACGTAAGCTGGTGATTAATTAGAAAAATTACCTAACCCGGGAAAAACATAAATATTAGGGGAGACCGGGGCTTGTCGTAGCCCGGGGTTACTATTATCTTTCTAATTATTTTTTAAAATAATAATGATATTAAATCAAAATTTAAATAATATGTGTATTTTTCCATAAGGCATCAGTAAAAAAAATTTTGTTTAGAAAAAATAATATTTAAAATTTTTATTACGAAAAAACGATTTTTCGGGGCTATTAGTAGCCTTTACAAAAAATTTTATTTTGCACATAAAATTTTTTTGGCTGAATATTTTGGATTGATTTAACTTTTATCTTATATTGGGAAATTTTTTATATGAAAACCGTCTAATGATTAAATTTTTATATGCTATATAACATCTTAAATTATTGATTGTTAAAATAGGGGTCGGGGCTAGTCGGAGAGGGGCTATTGCTAGCCATTTTTCATAAAAAATTTTGTTTAATAATCTAACTTAGTGTTATTTGGAATAGAAATAGACTATGATTTTACATTATAAAACGACTAAAAGTTATTTTCCATTGCTAATTCCGTCTTTTAAGTGTTCCTAAGTCAGATTGTCATCTTGACCGTTTTTTATTTGTTTTATAAAAAAAATTATATTACATTTGCATTTTCTACATTTTTTATAATGGAACAATATTTTTATGAGTTAGCATACACTAATAAGAAGTGAAAACGTCAGAGTTAATCTAACGGCTATGACTAGCCCCGGGCATTTTCAAAAAATTTTGCATTTTTGTTTTTTTTTAAACTTATTTTGTGAGAAAACTATTACTTATTTCCTTCCAAATTTTTTCCCTATAGTAAAAATAGACCTTAAAAATATATTCCAATAAAAAAACTGGAAAAATTGTTTTTAGTTTTCTGAAAACGCGATTTAATTTTTTATGGCTAAAGTAGCCCCGGTCTCCTTTACTTTACATGGGCGTAGCCAGGGGGTGGCAGGGAGAGGCGGCTGCCCCCCTCTTAATCCAAAAAATCTTAGAAATTTCATCAAATTATTGCTCAAATTTAAAAAAATTGTTATTTTACCCCTCCTTAAATCATTTGTCCCCTCTATTTCCAATCCTGGCAACGCCCATTGTATTTTATCCTTTCTTGTGGCCACTTATTCCTACCCAACGGGTTATCAAAGGTCTATGTGAACCAAAGTATATTTATGAAGATGTTGAAAAGATGAACCAAATATTTCTTTTTGTACGTACTGTGCGGAAATACTTTTTACATCACATTTAAATATAGTGCCGTTATCAAAGTATCATAACCATTTATTGCTATACAGATTTAGCGCAAATTTTACATTGTTATAACTCATTTTGCTAAAATTTATTATCGCAGCAGGCATTCACTCCAAGCAAAATGCCAAGGGCGACCTTGGAGTTCTGAAAGATGGGCATCATTTAACTCCCCCCTCATCCGCTCATTATTCATCCCTCAGCGTCTCATCTACGTCTGGGGGTGCTGGTTCACAACCCTCATCGCCCGCCTACAATAATAAAGCGCCCACTGCATCTACGCTCTCTATAACTACTACGTCTCCCTCATATCGGAGTAAGGAGAGGAATCAAGCTTGTTCATCTAACGAACCTAGCAGTACTGGTTAGTCCCTAATTTTTATGAATTTTTTTTAACACTAGTAGAGGTTTATTTTCAAATAATTGTATATGATACATGCTAAATCATATTTTAGATTAATGAGCTGGGGCATAGAGCCGTGGATTGAAATTGTATTGTATTTACAATTTCCATGGTAATTTTTTGCTCGATGTAAAGAAATTTTTGTGTGTAATGGAGGTGATATATTTTGATATTTGTTTGAGGAATTGGCTGCCCTCGGGACCTAATTTACCAAAGGGTCGAGCTAGCTATGGGGTAGCTAATTTTTTTTTTACCGGTGGAAGGGGCTGACATCTTTTTACTTGGATAAAAATAAATATTTTGACTTTTGCTGATTCTTCTTGGCCCTTTGTAGAATGATTTCTCCCTCTTTAACCTATGTATATTTTTTTGGATTTACTCTTTGTCTATATATTATCATCCTAACTGTAATTAAAATTAGTTTGGTGTCGAGTATCTAGTTCTTTAAGTTTGGCGGGAGGGATAAATATAGTTTTACCAATTCATACATGCATACTGGTATACGCTTAATATTGTTAGATTACGACAAAAATAACTATAATATGATAGGTTATATGGTTATAAAAAATTATTTAGTGTATAACTAAGCTTTACCCCTGGTTCGTGATGACGCGCGAAGCGAAAAAAAGCGAAGTGAATTTTTGTGCTAATTTATCAAACTTTTCATTATTTTTCTTAATATCTTATTTTCATCGTGAATTTTATCATATATCACGAAAATATCAATTGTAAATATGAGGTGCTCATAGTGAAACCGCAGACGATTATTTTCGCCTGCGGCAAAAAGCGAACGAAAAAAATTATTTAACCATTGTGCGAAAATTACAAAATGATTTGTATCTTAATTTTCGTTCGCTTTTTGCCGCAGGCGAAAATAATCGTCTGCGGTTTCACTATGAGCACCTCTTATTTACAATTGTTATTTTATGATAAAATTCACGATGAATATAAAATGTTAAGAAAAATAATGAAAAGTCTGATAAATTAGCACACAAATTCACTTCGCTTTTTTTCGCTTCGCGCGTCATCACGAACGCGGGGTTAGGCTTGCTCTCGTGCCACTATCATCATGTCTTATATGTTTCGCACACATTATTTATTAGGTCCCATCCGCAATAGAATGGCATCCATATTTACATACGACATCAACGGTCATTCTTCGCCCAACATGCAACGTTTAGCTATAGATAATGCAGAAAGGTTAACACCGCTTTGATTCATTTTAAATGCAAGCACAACATAATCAAATTGCGATTTAAATGCTTGGTGGTTATAATGTAAAAGTTTAAATCACAAATTTTAAACAAAGAGAAAGTTAAGAAGATCTCTTAAGAGCCCGTTTATTAAAATACAATTTGAATACTTAGTTAGCTGGATTTAAAATAATTTGGGAAATTATCATGTTATTAAACATCATTTTTTGTGAAAAAGATACCCTGTTTCGCTAATGGTTTCCATTAGTTGCAAATTTATATCCCCTTTTCTCCATTTTCTTTTAGTACATTTTCCAGAACAAGAAATAATTTTCAATTGTTATCCTATTTATATTTTTCCATATCGTTATTCGCGTGTTACCTATATTAAATGCGTTTTTTACATGCAGCAAGAGCTCATTGAACACCGATCAAGGTCCCGACCGTTTGCACGTAATTTCATTTTCTGCATTTTTTTAAAATTTTATATTTTTTGGGGATTTTTTAACTCATAGTTCGACGTTCTCAATTCTAGCGTTGTGACTACGGAATCTTACGAAGATAGTAAAGCAACAGAAACGGATAGTCCCAAAGAGTATTATCAATGGACCAGAACGGTAGGGTCTTTAAAGGACATATTTTACTTTTTTGAGTTAACTGTTTAAAACTTTTTCATTTAAATTTATGTAGGATCTGAAGATATAAAGTATTTTAAAAAATAAGTAAAAAAAATAAAAAAATTTTATTTATATTAATAAAATAAACTGTCCATTTAAAAAAAGTTCATATAAGTTATTGCCGTTTTGAGTAATTAAAAATGGCTGGATCGCTTCACGTACAAGCTTGCCTATAATTTTCTTCTATATTTGCGGTAAAGATCGATATTTAGTTTTAGAGGGTCTCAGGCAATTGTTTTTATTTTCTGAAAAGTTAATACTATTGGGTTTTTCCCTGAAATATTTGCAAATTGCATTTTATTTTTTATGATCTCATTAGTTTCCCTACTCCCTCAAGGAGTGGAATATTCCTTATGACCAAATTGAGATAGGAGAACCAATCGGTGTCGGATGGTTTGCCAAGGTATTCAGGTATTTAAAAATTTTATATTTGTGATTGGTTTTCAAAGTATTAATAATCTTAATTTTTTTTTTTTTAAAATTTCAAAATATTGATTGAGTCTGGCTGTTTATTTGAGGATAATTTTGCATGTTTTAATAAATATGCTTTTGATTCAACGTATATTGTTATCGAACTGCAACATGTTTTATTTATTGCATTATTGCATCGGGTAGGAAGAAGGACGCTTTATCAACCTTTTATAAATTAAAGGGCAAACATGGGCGTAGCCAGCGTTGGAATTAGAGGGGGGCAATAATGATTTAAGGGGCAAAATGATCATTTTTTTGAAATTTTAGCCATGATTTAATAAATTTTTACAAATTTTTGGATAGAGGGGGGCAGCCGCCCCTCCCTGCCCCCTCCCTTGGTTACGCCCATGTGGGCATATGTATTTGTAAAATAATAGCCATTTTACCAAAATGTATCTTACATTGTGGAAAATTCTGTACAAATTTTATTCCATGACTTCCCACAGAGGTAGCTGGCACGGTAAAGTTGCCGTTAAAATTTTGAATATGGAGGAATATCTCAACGACATCCGTTTGTACAACAAATATTTGGAATCGTTCAAGCAAGAAATTAGTATACTGCGCAAAACCCGACACCACAACCTCGTCTTATTCATGGGTGCTTCTATGAAGCCTCCCAACTTCGCCATAGTTACTAGGCAAGGAAAGCACTTTTTATAGCCTTTTTATTTTAGTGTTTTTGTTTTTGAAATGCCGATTTCAATTGTAGGTTCGAGTTTATATACAATATTTAAAATAATTTTGGTTTGGGGTTAAATTTACTATCTATTTCAAGCTAAGATCCTTTAAATAGTCGCATTAACTCCGTTGTTTGGAGATTTTTTAATTATTATTCATTATTAATATGTTACGAGGCGGATGATTATTTTTAGTTTTTGGGTTGCAAAGTCGTCTCCCTTATGTAACCCCATTAAAAACATATACTAATAAATATTTATATAACCCTGTTGACTATAACTTTTTCTTACACTTGCGTGTAATTTCACTCCTTGTTACAGACATGCCTTCCTTTAAAATAAATCATCATTTTATATCATTTTAAAACAATATTCAAATAAGTATAGTTAGTTTTTCTGTTTCTGACATTATATTTCAAAAAATTTCCCTTAAAGATGATTAATTAGCCTGTTTTAATGTTTTTATATAATTAAGTGAACTATTTACTCATTAAAAAGTAGTCTCAATATAATCATAGCAAAAATGGACCTATGCATTAGAGGTGGGCGCGGGCCTAATTTTTTATTCACGGCCCGCCCACTCACGGTGGTATTAAAAAAAATTCACGCCCACTCACGCTTACCACTAAAATTTTTTTGACCCGACCCGCCCGCTCACGAAAGGCAATATTTTGATTCACGCACGTCACGCCCGAAAATTCACGGTGTTTTTAATTTTTTCAAAATTGGTAACCTATAATTATACACTTTTTTGAATTTATTCTATTTATTTCTATAATTCCATAACAAAAAATAAATAGAATTTATAAATCGAAATTTTTATTTAAAGAAAGAATAATTTCCATGTTTTTTGATTTTAATTGAGTACACCTTTCCTCCAACAAGCGATTAGCTTCAGAAAACAATCTTTCACTAGATGCCGAACTTGCAGGGGCGGATAAAATTTTACTCGCTAATTTTTTCAAAGAAGGAAACGAATTTTCATGCTTCCAAAACTTCAAAATACTATCATTATTATTTGTCTTTTGAGCGATGAATCTTTTAAGTTTATCCTCGCAGCTTTCTTCAATAGATGGTGAGGGTTCATTAGTATCATCTAGAAATTCTCTAAATGTTTCATTTAGAATATTAGGTTTCTTGTGAGTGTAGGACGAATTATGACAGCTAATAGTTGGTTTTGGCATTGACTTATTCATATCATATTTGAATTTGAACATATAAATTTTAAAAGAAAAAGCTAGCAAAAATAAAAATAGGTTCACTTGGATGTTGTTTATAAAATGCGAAAGATTTTTTGTTTTCAAAAACTCTTTTTAAAAAACTAAATTAAATAATAAATAATATATATATTTTTGAAATTATAAACCTGCAAATTTATATTAATAAAAAACAATTTTAAAAATTAAAATTTCCGTGATTTATGGAAATTTGTGTTCACGCCCACTCACGCACGGGGAAAATTTTAGAAAAGCCCGTCACGCCCAATAATTTAAAATTTCTTCACAATCACGCCGTGACACGGTGGGTCACGCGTAATTTCACGGCCCGCGCCCACCTCTACTATGCATTATTAGTAATGTCTTTTATGCCATAGCATAGCATACTAGTGCAGAATTGTACTGCTTATGTCGTTCGAAACTCTATAATTTTGTCAAATAAAAGTTTTTTATCAAAGAAACTTCATTTTTTTAAAGATTGAAATATGAAACTAAAAATTATTTGGCCGATTGATTGTTATATTTCGCTATTTATTTATAGCCTGTGTAAAGGAATGAGCCTCTTCAAGCATATCCACGTGTTCGGAAACAAATTTACCCTCAACAAAGTCATTTACATCTCTACCCAAATCTCACAGGTTGCGATGTTATAATTGTTAAACCCTTGTAAAAATTGAAAATATTCATTATTAACGAAACCCGAATTTTATAATTTCTTTATTTTTTCCCCATTACAGGGTATGGGATATTTACACGCCAAGGGAATCGTTCACAAGGATCTTCGATCTAAAAACGTTTTTTTGGAAAATGGCAAAGTTGTCATATCCGACTTCGGGATTTTTAGCGTGGCCAAGCTGTGCAAAACTAACATGAGGTTCTAAAGTGGAAACGCTCGTTTTTTCTAATATTATTGTGTATTATATATATTCTTATTTTTCGCGTTCGCAATGTTTTTATCTCCAATTAGACGGGACAATTACATAGCTATTCCCCCTGGGTGGTTATATTACCTAGCTCCCGAAATCATTCAAAGCCTGACGGTCAATTCTTCTTCTATCACAGCTTTATCCGAGATTAAAACTTTACCCTTCACCTTCGCCTCCGATGTATTTTCGTTCGGGTAATTAGTGTGATTATTTTAAATCTTTTTGCGGTTATTTCTAAAGGATAAATAAATAAGTTTATAAAGTCACTAAACAATTACCAATCATTTGAAGTGAACACAAATGACAATATTTTAGGTTTAAATACATTAAATCTTGTTAGATTTACATAGTAAGAATATCGATAAATTGCAGGAATAGGCATTTCTTGTGTTATTATTACTATGTTAATTTTAAAAGTTGTAAGGCTTATAATCCCATTTATTTCCACAATTTGCTTTTATTTTATCGTCTTTGCCAATTTAAATGCCCTTTATCTATTTTCCTCAAATTTTCTAACTTTAGTTATATTAGCTTCGAAACGTGCATTGCATATGAAATAATAATTGTTTTTCCTCCTAGCACGATCATGTACGAGCTAATGGTGGGTGATTGGCCATTCGTAGATCAACCACCGGAAACCTTGATATGGCAAATCGGTTCTGGGCAATTGCCGGCATTCCCCACTTCTCTCCACCCTTACCCCCGTGAGCTCAAGTGTATCATGCTTAACGCCTTCACGTACGACCCCAAAGAAAGACCCCTGTTCGGTGATATTTTAAGACTTTTAGAGCGAATCCCGAAAAAAAGGCTTGAAAGGAGCCCCTCTCATCCCGTTCGCATGATATCCAAGTCGATGGAATCTATATTTTAAAGCTTCTTGCTCAAAGTCTGTTTTAACTCCATCAAAGTGATGTACAATTATCACTCGGCAATTCTTCGAACAACCCCGTTGTAGTCTCTACGAGGCGGTTGTGGTTTAGTTTTGATAAATCGGATCGGAAATTACTCTTGTCATATGAAGGGGTCCAAGCCTCTTTTTACTTATTAAAACTGTCGCAACAAGATTTCCATTCCACGCCTGGCTATTTAATGAATCTTAAACCTTCACCATCCAGTAAAAAGTTCGTTTTTCCTTCTATCCTAAATTTTTCCGTCCCCATGCAGATCGTTATTTTGTCTGGAAAGCTATATCGTGCTACAAAGCCTGCCAACCCAAATTATTATCTCAACGTCTCGAACATCAAGCTGTTTTTGACAAAACTTCAATTTTATGTTGTACATAGAATATTTCTATACATTAAATATGCAGTATTTTGTATCGCGCGCACCGTTTTCTCTAGTATATCGCGGGCTTATAATTTACAATAGAATAAAGCCTAATGCAATCAACTGTTTCGCATTGTTCGTATAACGTTTTAAAACACCAAAGATTTTATAGGATTACCCAATCGCTACTTATCGACGACTCCATGCGCCAATATAACTAGATACTAAACGTTAAATTGGTGTATAGATTGAAAGTGTTGTAAAAACGGCTGGGTTTTGTTTAATCGACATTGCGTTTTAGTCGACTAAACATAAAATTACCAAAGGTTTTTTGGTCAATTTTTCTTAGTCGACTTCTAGGCTTAGTCTAAATTTTAAAACCAGGCCAGAGTCGACCGGGTCTTGGTCGAATCGAAGGTCGACCAAACAAAACACAGTTTTTACAACACTAGTGTTAGGAAGTAGCGCTGACTTGAACTCTTAATATTGAGTCAGATATGGTCCATTTAAAACTTGAAATTGGGGGTGGAGAAGCGTGCCGTCTAGAAGTAGATGCTGACGAACATTACATTAATCATATTGTTTTAACAAAAAGTTTAACCGAAACAGGGGTAGCTCATTTGACAAAAATCGCTTAAACATAAAAAAAATAGTCATATCGAAATATTACCCATCCTAAAAAGTTAATTTTAGTACCCTCGTTACTGATCGTAGGGTTATAAGTAATGTTTCATTTTCCGCAAATGTTAATTGTATCATTCAAAATCTTCCTTTAATCAACTGGCCGTAAATTTTTTATAATAAAACATTACGTTTCTCGCATTAGCTAGTAATCATTTCAATTATTAACTTGCGATAGAGTATATATTAATTGTCTAATGAATAAAATCACAATATTTCAACCATAATTCATAACAAAAAAAGGAAAAACAAACACACAAATTAATCTTGTTTCTTGACAATCCTAGGCTCTATGAATGGGGTCAAAACATCGACAAATTGCTTATTAAACATTTCAGTTGAAAATTTGGAAGAGACCGCTTCTCTGGCATTAGTCCGCAAGTCTTCCCTTTGATTAGGACTCATTTGGATAATTTGCAAAATTTTGTCACAATAATCCGCATCTGAATCGGCCAAAAAGCCCACAGGTTTTCCTAACATAAAGTAATATCATATAATAAATTAAAAATGGAAAAAATCATATAAATTCCCAGTGAGTTTTTATCCTCAAGTACTTGAGTTGTAGGATTACTTTTTCTTTTGTATTATAAACCCACAAATGTATACAGCCTACTAAACCTACAACGGTCTTAAAATAATCAATTAAATTAGATCCCAACATAATTGTAGTTATCTTTTAAAAAAACTTTATATTGGAACAAACTGACTTACCTTTATAGGGTTGCATAATGTCAAGCTTAGGGCCACCCGAATTGTTAGCTATCATAACAACCCCAGCTGCCATGCATTCAACAATACCTATAGTATAGTGAATATAATAATAGCAATTCTTCTCACCAACAACATAATATGTAAGATAAAAATGATAATTATTTAAAAGGCAGGAGAGGTATCAATTTATCGAAAAGCTAAACAATATTCTTATAATTTCAAGCATAATTTTGTTAATCTATGAGATTTTAAAATATAATGGGAGGAGGTAAGTTGGTTTTCTATGACACTATCCATGATGGTTGCATAATCATACTTTAGATGTTTATAAAGTTGATCATTTGATAAAAAATAATTTTAATTGACTGAATAAGTTAACTATTATTTCCTAATGGTTTACCATTTATAAAAAAAATAATTAATTATGGGTCAGGAGAATGAAGTGGCAAAAACAAAGGGTGAAGATGATCAAGTATTGTATTGTATGATAATACTTAAAAATATATATTAAAATACATACTGACAAATATGTTATATTATTTCTTACAATTAGAGAACTGCACGGGCGGCCCGAGGCCCGTTAAATTTTTAGGCTTTGAAATTCCGGGCCGGGCCTAATCTATAAATTATAGGCCCGGCCCGGAATAATTTAGAAGAGTCTACGTAGTCTTTTATTCTGTTTAAAACAATCAATAATATTTCCAAAAAATTAATTACAAGTTATTGATTCTTTTAAACACTCATTTATTCATTTCGCGCTTATTCTAATATACAAACAATTAAGTATGGAACGAAAAAAATCTACTGCTAATAGCTGAAAATATTCAGAAAGAATTTTATAAAGTAAAAGAAAATTTTAGAGAAAAGAGTGAAGCATGGAAAAGATTATAAGAAAATAAATTTTGTTTTTTGTAAGATTTGCAGGAATGTGTTATGCTATAATTCCTGCTCATCAGGCAATATTTATGTTAGTTTTGATAATGCTTAATATGGAACACCCATCTCCAAAAACATAAAAGCTGTGAAGAAGTCCAAGAAAATAAAAATTGGACAATTACCTATGCAAGCCACTTTTAACAAAACTTACAAATCCTGCAAAAATCAAAAAAGATCTCATATCCTCAATAACCCAATTTTGTTGAATGGATATGGCATGAAACATCTTCTATGAAGAAAGAGGTAGAGGAAAATGAAGTTGACACCAACACAAGTTAAAGATCAATGAGAAAAAAAATAAAATTATCGGATTGGTCGAAAGACCACAGTGGTCATTTTTAGCGCTTAGCCCTCTTGTTTGTAAGATTTTTTTGACACCTGATTTGGCCTCGAGCGAGAGGTGTTTTTCGTCAGCTGGCCGCATTTATGAAGAGCGGAGAACAAATCTAAAACACGGAAATTTTTGATGCCTGTGCTTTTTGCATCAAAATAGTTTTTTATCCATTTATAATTTTTTTATGTGCTTTTTATTATTTTGTAAAAAATTTTACCAAAATTTAGTTTGATTAAGTTTCTGCAATTACCAAAATTCCGGGCCCGGGCTGGGCTCGGGCCTTGTTTTTGAAGATGCTAAAATACGGGCCCGGGCCGGGCCTATTTTCCCATTTTAATTACGGGCCCGGGCCGGGCCTTAAAAAAATCGATTTTGCAGGTCTCTACTTACAATACGTCTTTATAAAAAACATTAACACTTCAACCATAGTCATACACATAATTTAATATAATGAACCTATTCCAAAATGTTCATCCTTCATAGTATGGAGACCAATCATGGAAGTTGCCATGAGCTCTTTGATCTCATTGAATGATATATTTAATTTAAATTCAACATGATTGCTAATCTTTAAATCTTCACATAATTTTCTTAATATAGTGATCCTTCCTTCATCCTCATAATTTCTGCAACTACCTACCAGGATTAGTTTTGGATGATATTGTTTCAAATTCAAATTATTAGCTAATTTTTCTAAGAGCATCTAATGATACGAAAATATACATGAATAATATGTGTATATAAATCAAGAATACCTTGAATAATAATATTTGTTTAGAATGATTTTTTTCTGGCCTAAATTGACCAATCGATACTAAAGCAAAAACTTCAGTCTTTAAAATGTCTTCTGACTTATTTAAAATTTGACCAAATATTTTGGTATCACATGGTGGATATAATACATAAGTAATTTTAGTTATTTCCCACAGTTTGATTATATGATTCTTAGTCCAGGTTGAATTAACAAAAACAAAATCAGATGCCTTTCCCACCATTTTATAAAGTTTGGCAAACAAATTATAATAATAAAGTTTGCATTGACTTAGACATTTATATTGTGCAAGATATTCTAAAAAATATATCAAAAATAAATTAAAAAACCTTTGTTATTAAATTTTGCTTCTCTTCTTTTAACTAAGTCTATCATATCTGTACTTATTGTGGGATAATGCACATAGCAGCCTACATATTTTGAGCCAAAATATTTGAAAAATGGCAATACAAAGGCATAACCAGCTGTGTCTATGAATATATCAGGGGCAAACTTATATAATGCTTCTAATCCTAAAAACATGGACCCAATACTTTGTCCAAGAAGAGTAAATATTGGATAATACTTTGCCTGGATAAATGCTCTATATTTTAATATAACAAATCTTATGTGTTTGGAATTCAAATCTATTCCAAAATTTTTATTCACATTTTTTATATAATTCTCAGGTGAAACTTTATCCCCTGTATAGACAATATATTCATGATCAGGGAATCTAAGCTTTTTATAGTCATTTCTTATATTAAATACTTGATTTGCAATGCCTTTAGAGCACACCATAAAACGCGTTCACCCCCACCACCATCATTTGCATATGGATGAAAAAATCCAATAGTTTTCACTTTTTTGTTTCGCACCTTATCATAGTGTCTGAATAAAACTATGACTAGAAATGTTAATGTTATAACGACGGCATAAAGTATGAAAGAAAAATATTTTAACAGATGAAGCATCGTTGCAAGTAAGGACAATTGGTCTAAAAGAAATAAAATGTCATTTTGTGAGTTGTATCTAACTTGTGTTCCCCCCTTGTGCAATTTTTATTTAATTATTAATTAATTTAAAGCAGATACATCAAGGATCCAACGCATTAGGAAAGCTTGAGGCGTATTATCTGCGTGTGCACCTAAAATAATCTCCTTTAACACATTTTTTGTTTCATATAACAATATATAAAAGCTTGCCCTTATTTCAAAAAACAGAAAAAAATATTATATACTTTAATTTACAATTCCTAGTACTTTATTAGAGTAAACCCCATTTTCCGTCATAAATATTCTTGCCATTTACTAAAGATTCTGTAAAACAGGAAATCCTCAACATAAACCTATTAAAGGTATTAGATGTTATATATTGTAAAATCCAGGAATTAAGTTATTAAAACCCGCTCGCCACAACTTTTTTCGGTCTATCACAAATATATATTATCTAGTTATATCGATTATTGAGAGCACTAATTTAGAAGGCCGCGATTTTCGAAAAGGAATGATAGACGAAGTCATTCTGGAATTAAGCGAAGGCTTAAAGAGGTGGCATGTTAAAATACATGTTGGCTTACTTTATAAGTGTCGTATTCGAGGGACGAAATCATGCCCTCATTAACCCGTCCCGCCCCTGAATGACCCCGCCCCATCTTTCTAGTTTGTGTTCTATTTATTTCTAAGATTCAAGTTTTGTTCTGTTTTAGTCTGATGTCTGACATTTGGAATGAGTAAGGATAATTACTTTCAACAGTTCTCAATGAGCTAGAAACTAGCTTTGGATAAGTTTGAAATATTATCATTAAATGAGAGCTCGGAAGGAGATAAATGAGGCGGAGGCAAAGATTTAATGGCTAATTTAAAGATAGTTAAGGGAGAAGAAGGATAACAGATAAAGGGGAGTATCGGCAATTGTTCTCAGATATCTTGGAGGGCTGGGCTGTGATGAGATATAAGGATTTTTGAGACCATGCCTTTTTAGGATAGGTACGATTGTAGATGCAGGGGAAAAGGGTAATAAAAAGGGAAAATATAGGCTAAGAAAGAATAAGAAAACACAACAACGAAACCTTTAATGGGTTACCAGGCCTAAAATTCGGCGCGGGATGGGTTAGTGAGGGCCTGGTTTTGTCCAGTAGATTCGACACCTTCGCCTTATTTGGCCCGGGGTTACAACGTCAAGTCGCGAATAAATTGCATCACATGAATTGGGTTCTTAAAATGCGTAAGAATGGTGCTATAATATAATGCGTATCGTCCGCTTCTGTCCAGTCTTTTCGTCTTCTTTTTAAGATCCCCGTCGAATCTTCAAGGTTGAACGGATAGAGTAAAATGCACGTTGTGATCCAGCTATCAACCCAATGAACGGCTTCTTTCCCGTGTAACTTGTTTCCTGCAAAAAATAATGAAAATTTGTCCCACATGTCCTCAACCCTCTTATGAAAAATTTTCTTTACCGTAATCAAATTATTGAATTCGCCCGGGTATCTTTAATTACCTTAGAGCTCTGCAAAGTCACTTATTTTCACCGAACCGACACAAAAGCGTTTAAATCCTTTCAACCCGAACCCGACCCGACGCGAAAGCGTTTTAAATTTTTCAACTCGAATCCGACCCGACCTGAAGGTAAAAAAAGTTATTGGTGCAGATGGTTTTAAATTGCAACTTATTGTTACCTCAAAAAAACAAGTTTCATAACAATTTAAAACATGTTTGCCAGAAGTGAAAGCATTAGAAAAAATGCAGATACTAATTTAGAAAAGTTTTAGAATATTTCACCCAAATCAAAGTATTTCTCTTTAGGCCATTTATCGTCAGTAGGCATCATAAAAAATGCAGACATAAACTTTTGCTAAATTAAATGCCTTATCAACTCACCGAAAACCCTCGCCGAATTCACCCTGGGACATTAGCGAACATCCCTCCATTATCATAAAGAAGGCCTTAAATTGAGTACCTTTTATAATAATTATCAATTTTATTATGAAAGATACCTAAATATTAACTTTAATCCTAAATTGAATGATTAATATGCTTATTTGTTGGGGGACATTTTTTAACATTGGAACATTCAATTCGGCGAGATGGTTTTCGGCAAGTTGACTGGCCACCAAAATGAGTCTATCTGTATTATCAAGCAATTTTTTAAGGCTATTATAGGTTGATGCAATATGGTGCGGAATGAAAGGAGAAAATTGATCATTTTCTTCAAAACAATAATTTTCTAAATCATTTGTGTAAAATAATGTTTTTTTTACATTTTAATCATTCGTATAATAAATAATTATGATAATTTATTTTATTCTAGTGTATATGTTAGGCGGTAAAACAAGTTGAGACTAATATTTAAAAAAGAAAAATAGTAGTTCAGAAAATCGTTAATAAGCTTTGTGATATCATTTATATGTTTAACATAATTTATATTTATAGCATATACTTTAACTTTCTGAATTCAAAATTGCGCAAATCCAAAAATCAGATGAAAATTAAAAGGAAATAATATAAATGAATAAATGAGATAAGTTAATCAAACGGCATTCATTTAAAATATGTGTCTGTTATGCAATGTATGATTAACATTCAACTCGACCTGAACCCGGCCCAAAAGTGTTTAAAAAATTTTAAATCCGAACCCGAAAGCATTTTAAAATCTTCAACCCGAACCCGACCCGAAGGCATTTTACGGGTTTCGGGTCATCCGTGCAGGGCTTTAAATTACCTTAGACATCTTGAACTTTTTTTACACCCTAAAATATAACTAATTCCCGTCTTTATATTTTTCTGATATGGTCAGTGGGCGTTCGTAGGATTTTTTTTGGGGGGAGGGGAAAGGGGGGGGGGAGGGGGATCTTCAAATATTAAATAAATTTTATAAAAAAAAAATGCATTACATAGAGATAATTTAGTCAAATTAGTCTCTATTTTAAATTGTGCCCTAGATGGCATGTTAATTAGAGTTATTCTTATTTGATTCACGGTTACCACCCGTCGTAAATCGGTCCCTCTTTACAAAACCCGAACCGGAATCGTATTTAAAATCTTTTCGTTGGAGGAGTTACCAGCTTTAAGAAGTTTTGCATCAAGGTCCGGCCACGAGTGGTTGGAGGCCATCCCAAGTCGGACCCATGACCTTCAACTCTCCAACAACGAGTTCAGGATCGCAACAGGGCTCCGCCTAGGTTGTGATATAGTTGCCCCCCATCAATGCAACTTATGTGGCTCATCTGTAGGTACAAAAGGTTATCACGGCCTACATTGCAAATTTAATAAGGCCAGATTTTTACGTCACACATCTGTTAATGCTCTTCTACAGAAGACATTCAATAAGGCTGGCTTTCCCTCCCAATTGGAGCCTAATGGTCTTTGCCTTAGCGACAAGAAAAGACCCGATGGACAGACTCTCATCCCATGGGCAAAAGGGCTATGCCTAGCATGGGACTACACTTGTCCGGATGCCTTTGCACCCTCAAACCATAACAAAGACCCCCTTGTCGATTCTGAAAGAATAAAGTCAGCTAAATACGCAGAACTTAATTCCTCACTCCTTTTCTGCCCTATAGTGACCACTACCCTTACAACAATAGGGCCTAAAACCCAAGCCCTCCTGAAAGAATTGGGGCGCCGTTTAGCTGCCAATACCCTTGACAAAAGGGAAACTTTTTTTTTAAAACAGAAAATCGGAATTATAATTTGTCATTTCAACGCGATCGCAATTTTTGAATGTTTACCTCGCATATAATTTTTATAGTATATATAGTTTCATTTAATAAAAGATATCAATTTAAAAAAAAAAAAAAAAAAAAAAAATATATCAAAACGATTAAAAATTTATATACATAATGGAGCATCCATGCGAGTTTGTCCAGCCAAATATAGATTTTACATTCAGGTTGGAGTAAAGATGATGAGAATATAAAAAGCTAATTTAGTATTAAAATTTTTAACACAACACATTATTATTATGTTGACGTAAAGTCTTACTTAATTAAAAAACGAAATTATCTCGATAATAAATACCCACTTTTAAAACTAAAATGAATTTCCTCTATTCTATTTCAGTTGTTTCCCCTTTTCAACTTGACAGCAATTAATGCCTGTGATAGGTGTAGATTAACATTGGTTCTAAATTTATTATTAATAACACCTGTTTAGGCGAATTTAGTCCTGCAAATTGTTTTCATTGGGCTGAGCTTAATACAAGTTTGGTGTTTTTGTAATGCCCGTCCAAAAAAATAAAGTATTTAAGCCCTTATAAATTTTAAACAAATATTCAGAATATGAATTTTTCTCGTAAAACACAATAAATTTAATTGCTAGTAATAAGTGAGAGAAACCATAAAAATTTCGATAAATGATTTTTTGAAAATTAAATTATTTTGAAACGATTGAATCCTAATTTTTTCAGTTGCTTTGCAGTTTAAAAAATTATTTAAAATATAATTTAAGAGGCCCGATCAATTTGGTAGAATCCAAGATGCAGGAATCTTCTCGAGCCCAATTTGGGCTAAAAATAGATCCAAAGTGGATTTTTTTATAATTCCTACTTAGATGATACAATAATATTGTTTTTTTGACGTTCTGTCACCTTATGTTATTCGCAACATTATTCCCAATAATAACAAGATATAAGCACAAATAATTTTTTTAAGAAATTCATTTATTTAGTAAAGTAAAATTGAGTATTACGACGCTATCGTACTTATTAATTTTGTATTACATACATATTTGTCCGCGAGGAAGGGACCCCCCCCCCCAAGCACGCTATTAAATCTTCTAATTTATAAGTTAGATACCGTATATAATTAATGTATACTACTCTCAAAAAAATCGTTTTTGCTAATGATGACCGTTATGAAAGTTTCTGTATCAAATATCAAGGGTAAAGGGCCATTTAATTGTATTTTAATTGTAGGGATTTTACTTAAAATTACATTTAGGACGTTTAAGTTGGATTCGCTACTGGGGTCGTTTTCTACAATACACTTTTTATTATTAATTGGCAATTTTTCTTTCCATTAATTTTTACCCGTCCTTTCAAAGTCGCGACATTTTTTTATTACTCATTTTTCTTAATTCAACATTAACCACGTTAGCATGATCATTATTTGGTATAATAAGTCGTCCATATTCTCCCCATACAACCATACTTGCGCTTAATAATCCTTTTTGGCGTAGGCGTTTTCATCGTCACTCGATGAGCTAGTTTTAAGGTGTTTAAGATTACTTCACCTTTTAGCCCTCTAATTATTATTAACTTTTTAAACCTTTCCGTTTTAAATATGCCTTTTTATAATTACCAGATTCCGCAAACACTAAAATTGGTAATATTATACCAATATTGATTTGTAAACGCCCCAACAAAAGTGGGATCAATTTTATATTCTACAATGATGGACCGGTACATGTACAATAGTTACCTAGAGCCTAACACCGTTTACTCTAGTCGCACGCTCACTATCCTTATTTCCGCGTGTTATTATCTTTCGATAATATCTCATATGGTACTTGTCCTCACTCACTATATATGACTACCCCATTTTTAGAGCATTTTTGCTACTTATGCCATTATTTAGCATGACTAATGTGGTTTCAGGGTTATTATATAATTTGTATTTAAATTCCTCACGTAATAAATTTACTTTAATAGTAATAAACCGTATCACTTTGGTTTTATTTTAATAATTCCATCCAAAATATTTTTTATATTTTACTGATATTTTATTTTCACAAGACGTTATCCTCCCTTAAATGTTAAAATGGAATTAATTCTTAATAATTTTATTTTAATATCTTTATTATTACATTTTTTAGCCAATGATTATTGACCAAACGCCGTCTCTTGCTATCGGATTATTAAATATAGGTATTTATGTATGCGGATATATATAATAGATTTATAATTTAATTTGTGGGGGTTTGGAATTATTATTTTATATTTTATTAAGTTGATGTATTTTTTAAGAGTGTATAATTTAATTTATATGTTTCATACAATAAATTATGGCATTTTATTAATTAATTAAATTGGCGCTTATTGTTTATGGTATTTGGGAAATTCAAAATTATTTTTACAAAATTCAGCTCTATGCCCTATTACTCCACATTTAATGCACCTGGGACCTTTATAAATGTTTAAACTATTTTTGTGAGGTGGGGAATTGTATTAATAGATTATATACAGTTTTTCCTATCATTATTGCTTTGAAGGAGATAATAATTATCCCATTTAGGAGTGCCGCAATTGACATAAAAAGTAAAATCTAATTAGCGCCATCTCTAGGCAATTTCAATTAGAGATTAATTTGACTATATTATATATCCCTCCCTACCTTTTATATCATGGAGCTCGAAAATGATATTGCCTATAGATGGAGCTAATTAAAGTATACTTTTAAGTTAATTGCGGCACTCTCAAATGGGGTTATTATTATCTTCTTCAAAATAATAACAAACACGCAATTTATTAATTAATTTCTTGAATAATATAACAAAAAATTATTTTATTCCTTAACCACCATAAAAATGGATTGAATCTAATCTCTGGCGTAGCCAGACGGGGGGGGGGGAAACGGGAAATCCCCCCCCCCGAAAAAAAAATATCAAATGTTTATTTTGTTTTTTTAAATAATGTTACAAAAAAATTTTATAATTTTTCCCCCCCCCAGAGAAAATCCTGGCTACGCGCCTGAATCTAATTAAACCTCTACATATCTATCTCGCTAGATTGTGACTAGAAAATTAAATATGGCATACTGATGAGCTCTAATAAAACTTAAAACGTTATATGTCTGTTATCACTTTCGAAGTGAATGCTAAAAAAGATGGGAATATATATAGTCAAATTAGTCTCTAATTAAAATTGCCTATAGATGGCGCTAATTAAAGTGAATTTTTAAGTTAATTGCGGCACTCCTAAATGGGGTTGTTAATATCTTTTTTAAACTATTAACAAAAATTAATTTCAAATATCATTATTGTTATTGAAATAAGTCCTATTAAAATTAAATGCGGTATAATTTATCATATAAGCCTTATAAAAACACGATTATTGCATCTATATATTGGTAATTTAAAACTTTGCTAAGGCAATGGTAGATTGAAAAAGGACACTAGTAAACTATTTAAATAATACATTTGTTATTTCCGTGCGAATTAATCAATTCGCGTAAACAATTTTTTTATGTTTAATCTTTAAGCAGAAAGCAAACCTATTGAAGTGCAAAAAACTCTTCCACCTGTGTTAAAATTCCCAAATTTATTAAAATGATGTATACATTTTGATATTATAATTTATGGTTAATAAAAGATGCATTTTATACTAAATTATTTATTACAGTCTTTTATCAATTTATTATTGTATTTATTAAAGGTCAGATTTATCAATAAAGTTAAATAAGAACCTAGACATATATACAATTCTCATTTTTATATTATATAGTGCAAAAACTCTTCCATCTGTGTTAAAATTTACTAAAATGATCTATACATTTTTAATTAAGGTCAGCTTTATCAATAAAGTTAAATAAGAACCTAGACATATATACAATTCTCATTTTTATATTATATTTTTTGTAATTAAGAAACAATATCATAATTATAATATTTGTTTCTGAATAAAACTTTTAATTCTGAACTCAATAATGTCCGAAGAACTGAGATATATCAACATATATTGGCACTTTGTTAAAATTATTTTAATTTTTCTGCTTTTAACGCGTAAAAAATGACAAAATTAGATTTTTTTAATTTATTTAGCCACGCAGGAGGGGACACGACCGTCCTATAATAATAATAATTGACGTGAAAAATAATCAAAAAAATGACTTTGATACTCAATGTTTCAAATCGTAAAAACAGCACATTCCTACATTTATCACGCAACAAACGATAGATACGCAGGTTACGTTTGATTGACATTTTAACGTCAAAACGTATAAAACTTGACCCCTCAAAAACTACTGGACCGATTTGGCTCGAACAAATCTTAAAACACGCTCCGGAGTTTGGAGAATAAACTGTAAAATTTTGAGCCAAATCGGTCCGGTAGTTCTCCAAAATTGGTGGCGGCATATATAATATACACAGTTTCATTTTTATATATAAGACTAGTGAACCCGGCAAACGTTGTTTTGCCATTTACCCGGTATTAGCAGAATATATATCATCTTGTAGATAAGTTTCAATAGATTAAGTATATATCATATATAATTGGTAAGTGTTTATTATGCAAAGATTTTTAAACAAATAGTTAAAGAGGGTCTAAGGCCCAGGCCCACCCAAGAAAGAACTGGCTCCATGCCCCCCCCCAAGGGAAAAATCTTTGGCCCCCTGGCCCTTTAAGCATTTTTTTTTTAATTTTTTGTAATTAAGAAACAATATCATAATTATACTTTTAAATCTGAACTTAATAATGTCCGAAGAACAAAAGGCGGATACGGATACGCATATAGTTTATTCAACGAAAAATAACAAATAATTACTATTTTTATATTTTTAAGATAAAGTGTGGCGTTGTGCAAAATTCTGCACCTTTGTTCTGCACCTTTGCCCCATCCCCAAGGAAATTATTTTAAGTCAAATTTACCTATAATCAAAAATTAATCATTAAATTTTGGATACATTTTTAAAGCTATCGCTAGAGACCTACAAAATGGTATTTTTTGAGGTCATAGTCTGGCCCAAGGCCCCCCCCCCCAAGATAAAAATCTTTGGCCCCCTGGCCCTTCAAGCAATTTTTTTTAATTTTTTTTAATTAAGAAACAATATCATAATTATAATTATTCGTTTCTGTATAAAACTTTTAATTCTGAACTTAATAATGACCGAAGAACTGAGATATATCAATATTTATTAGCACTTTGTTAAAAGTATTTTAATTTTTCTCCTTATTTAATGCGCAAAAAATGACAAAATTAGATTTTTTAATTTATTTAGCCACGCAGGAGGGGACACGACCGTCCTATAATAATAATAAATGACGTGAAAAATAAGCAAAAAAATGACTTTGATACTCAATGTTTCAAATCTTAAAAACAGCACATGCCTACATTTATCACACTACAAACGATAGATAGGCAGTACGTGATGAGGTTGCGTTTGATTTACATTCGATTAAACGTCAAAACGTTTAAAACAAACTCGAAAACTACTGGACCGATTTGGCTGGAACAAATCTTAAAACATGCTCCGGAGTGGCAGGAATAAACTGTGAAATTTTGGGCCAAATCGGTCCAGAATTTTTCCAAAAGTGGTGGCGTCATACATACATACATACATACATACATACATACATACATACATACATACATACATACATACATACATACATACATACATACATACATACATACATACATACATACATACATACATACATACATACATACATACATACATACATACATACATACATACATACATACATACATACATACATACATACATACATACATACATACATACATACATACATACATACATACATACATACATACATACATACATACATACATACATACATACATACATACATACATACATACATACATACATACATACATACATACATACATACATACATACATACATACATACATACATACATACATACATACATACATACATACATACATACATACATACATACATACATACATACATACATACATACATACATACATACATACATACATACATACATACATACATACATACATACATACATACATACATACATACATACATACATACATACATACATACATACATACATACATACATACATACATACATACATACATACATACATACATACATACATACATACATACATACATACATACATACATACATACATACATACATACATACATACATACATACATACATACATACATACATACATACATACATACATACATACATACATACATACATACATACATACATACATACATACATACATACATACATACATACATACATACATACATACATACATACATACATACATACATACATACATACATACATACATACATACATACATACATACATACATACATACATACATACATACATACATACATACATACATACATACATACATACATACATACATACATACATACATACATACATACATACATACATACATACATACATACATACATACATACATACATACATACATACATACATACATACATACATACATACATACATACATACATACATACATACATACATACATACATACATACATACATACATACATACATACATACATACATACATACATACATACATACATACATACATACATACATACATACATACATACATACATACATACATACATACATACATACATACATACATACATACATACATACATACATACATACATACATACATACATACATACATACATACATACATACATACATACATACATACATACATACATACATACATACATACATACATACATACATACATACATACATACATACATACATACATACATACATACATACATACATACATACATACATACATACATACATACATACATACATACATACATACATACATACATACATACATACATACATACATACATACATACATACATACATACATACATACATACATACATACATACATACATACATACATACATACATACATACATACATACATACATACATACATACATACATACATACATACATACATACATACATACATACATACATACATACATACATACATACATACATACATACATACATACATACATACATACATACATACATACATACATACATACATACATACATACATACATACATACATACATACATACATACATACATACATACATACATACATACATACATACATACATACATACATACATACATACATACATACATACATACATACATACATACATACATACATACATACATACATACATACATACATACATACATACATACATACATACATACATACATACATACATACATACATACATACATACATACATACATACATACATAGTTTCATTTTTATATATAAGATAGTGCAAGACATTTAAATTTAATTGTTTTGATATTCATTTAACTTGAAACTTAAAAAAATTGCATAAATTATTTTGCAAAATTAATTACATAAAACTTTGATTTGAATTCCAATATTTAGATAATTACATTACCTAAATTTTAGATTAATTTATAAGTAATTACACACTTACTGTATGTTTTTTACATTTGTCATCCATTTTGTTTTACAAATGGCTATTCTTTACACGTAAACAAACAAATTACCGAACGTGTTCGTGATGGTAATTATAAGAAACGCATTTTTCAAAAGGTTGCGCTTACTAAAATAAATGGTAGGTGTAGCCATGGCCTATAATTTATGATTGTTAATTGCTATGCAATTTATGGGCTCGTTTTTTGTTGTCCGTCCGTTACCCTCCAAGTTATTTACACCAGCTTTATGACCTGGAGGTCTTGAGTTCAAGCCAAGGAGAGGACGAATTTTTTTTTAATTTTTTTAAATTAACCCGAGAGGTACCAGTGTAATCTGTAGGTGACACCACTTTAAACGCGTATAATTTTTAAACTATTGGATAAAATATTAATTTTTAAATTGAATATGAAAGAGCACAATTAGGCGAATCAGCTGATATGTTTTATTCCCTTTCCTCTTCCTTCTTTTATTAATTACACGCTATCAAAAATCCATAATTTCGGAATTTCGCCTGCTTCTCATATACTCACTAAAAATGGAGACTCAACCGTAAGTAATCTTATTGTAATTTATATCATTAAAATCTTGACACTTTCACAACTATTTTGATCTAGTATTTAATCGTTTTTGGTTAATTAAAATAAGAATAATGTTGGTCCAAAGTTTGGTGTAACCTGTAGGTTACACTGGGCAGAGGTCCATATACGTAAGCTTATGTAAATGAATGATGCTACTTTTTATTATTTCTTTAATTAAATTTTTTATATAAAATCTTGTATAATCAAAGCAAAATTTTATAACAAATTAGAGATAAAGTGTATTATATATAGATTTTAATAGCCATCTTTACCTTTTTTATAATTAAATGCTACATTTTAATTCTATAAACACTTTATTTATAGTTTTTTGAAAATTTGTCTATTATTTAAGAAATTAAATATATTTTCTCATCTCTTTTTTTTAATTAGATCTTTGATAGATATAATAGAGGAGTTAGACAGCCCCAATGTAGAAATTGATGAAGTTATAAGCAAAATTTTATAACAAATTAGAGATAAAGTGTATTATATATAGATTTTAAAATAGCCATCTTTACCTTTTTTATAATTAAATGCTACATTTTAATTCTATAAACACTTTATTTATAGTTTTTTGAAAATTTGTCTATTATTCTAGAAATTAAATATATTTTTTCATCTCTTTTTTTTAATTAGATCTTTGATAGATATAATAGAGGAGTTAGACAGCCCCAATGTAGATATTGATGAAGTTATAATTTTTCCCCCAGAGCAAGAAGGAGACACAGATGTGGAAAGTGGAGACGAAATGGATTTCGACCTTCAACATTTGCCCCGTTCTATGCTTAATTCTTGCATAGAGGTGGTCAGACATCATAGAGAATCAGAAAACATCCAAGATAAAAGCATGTTTAACTGGAAAGACAATGATGAAGACTTTAAGCCACATGGCTGTGGTGACGCTGAGGAAAATCTAGCTTTTGAACCCATCTACTTGGAAAATCCAGAAGATTACTTGGAACAATTTCTTTCAAATGATGTTATTTTGTATGTGGTGAATATGAGTAATTTATATGCTTCTCAGCATAATTAAAACCTCAATTTAACTGTTAATGAATTTAAAGTCTATATCTCAATTCTTTATTTAACGGGCTACCTGTCTCCTAAAAATATCAAAATGTTTTGGGAGCTCAGAACGGACTGTTTTAACCAAATGGTATCTAATAGAATGTAGAAATCGCTTCCAAGAAATAACTAAATATTTACATTTGGCCGACAACAGCAAATTGGTAGAGGGTGACACTTTTTTTAAAGTTCGAGGGTATTTGGATCTTTTAGATGAACAATTCAAAAGCAACTTTAAACATTGTAGATCATCTCACATATCCATGGATGAGTGCATGGTTCCTTATTTTGGGCACCACAATGCGAAACAATTTATAAAAGGCAAGCCTTTTCGTTTCGGGTATAAAATGTGGTGTGCGTCAACAAAAAGTGGCTACCTTGTCACATTTAAAGCTTACCAAGGAACTAAATATTCCATACATCGTCAAAACGAAATAGGCTTAGGAGGAGCTGTAATATTGGACTTAGTAAATGAACTACCTCCAGAATTCGGTCCTTACAATGTTTATTTCGATAATTTTTTTACAAGCCCTAATTTAATGAAATGTCTTTCTAAGATGAATATTGGCGGCACAGGAACGGTGCGGGTCAATCGTATAAAATCCCGATTATCGATGTAAAATCAATGAAAAAGAAAGAACGACGGTTTATATCAAAAAAAAAACACTTCAAATTTAATGGCTGTCAGATGGAATGATAATAATATTGTCACAATGTTGTCAAATTGTCATGGGGTCAAGCCTATCATCTCTATTGGAAGAATCATGAAAGCGAAAAAAATAGAAAAAAAATTGTAATTCAATATCCTCATATGTTCAAAATGTATAATTGTTTTATGGGCGGTGTCGACCGCTTTGACCAAAATATGGATGCAACTAGAGTATCATTTCGCGGCAGAAAATGGTATTTTCCTATATTTGCATTTGGGCTGGATGCTGCATGTCAAAATGCATGGCATCTATTCATCAACTTTCCCTTGCAGGTTTTGTTTTACTATTTACATCATTTTTTAAATTTTAAATTTTTTTATATTATTTATTTATATTTTTACATAACTTATGCAAGGTCGTGTCTCTTCAATCAACTAAAATATTTTTACCCAGCTTCCATTCAAACGGACCTCAGGGAAAAATTGTCCCTAGCCTAGGCCACGTTTTACCTCCTCGCCTTCCCATCCCTGATTACCCGAAATATGGATCCCACATCGTCCCCGTACGTGTGACATTTGTATCTTTTTATATAATACGTTCTTATAATGTGCATTGTTATTATACATAACATATGCAAGGTCGTGTCCCCAAATAAATTACATGCTTCTATGGCCATTTGTATCTTTTTATATACATAATACGTTCTTATAATGTGCAATGTTATTACATAACTTATGCAAGGTCGTGTCCCCAAATAAATTACATGCTTCTATGGCCATGTATTATAATGGCAGCTCATTAATTTATCCCCACACACTTATAGTAAGTTAGTTAATTTGCCAGACATAATGTATATGGCAAAACAACGTTTGCCGGGCTTAACTAGTTAAATTATAAATCAAACTATATAATGTATTAATAAGGCACAACAAATATGTGGCATGATGGTTATACAAAAAACAACTATATTACATTGACGTTACACTATGTGATTGATTATAAACTTTAGAAAATTGTATTGTTTACAATTAAGTTTGAAGAAGACAGGAAAACTGGGGAAAATATAAAGAAGGAAATACTAAACAAATTTCTTTCTTTAGGTATTATAGTATGTTTAGATTTTTATAAAATGGTTTTAGGTTACACCCATAAACAGTTCTTAGATATGATCATAGTTACTATCAAGGGAGTAACATGATCAGTGCCTTTCAATGTCAAAAAAGGCTAAATTGTTCAGCTCACATGATCAACACGATTTTACGGAACACATTTAAAAATTAGTATCTTGAGCAGAATCATCCAATTATCTCTGAGACTATGAGTCAGTGCAAGCCTTATTGTAGATATGAAACGGACAGGGTAAAAAACTTAGAATTTATATTTATTAGGTTGGTAAATAAACTGACTAAAGGCCTACATTTATGTGTGGAAACAAGATGGAATAGCCGTCTTAGAATGTTTGAATCATTTCTTAATGTCTACAGTGAATTGAAAAGTCTTCTTGAAGGCTCGACACTTCTTGTTAAATTTAATGACATAAATAAATATATTGTGGAGGAGCTTGTAACCTTTTTGAAGGTTTTCAAAATTGCGAGTGACGATCTAGAGGCAGATCTAAAACCAACTTTGCATCTAGTTGGTTTATATTATCAATAAATAATTTTACCAAAATTGCGTTTGATTAAATTTTTAGCAATTATTAAAATTCCGGGCCGGGCCTATTTCCCATTTTAAATTTCGGGCCCGGGCCGGGCCGGGCCTTAAAAAAATTGATTTTGCAGGTCTCTACTCTTGAGCTCAGTTTCCGGGGTTCGCTACTGATTTTCTTGAAGGGGAAAATCGAATCAAGTCAGGATACGGTTTAACTTTTTATTGTAATTCGTATATTTAGAAAAGCGTACAATTTCTGACGTATAAAGATGCAAATATATGTCGCTTCGTAAGGAGGAGAGTTTCTGGTTTTGTCGGGAAAGGGTAAGATTTTTGGGTTACGTTGATTGTTTCTAACGTAGGGGTTCGTAAGGCCATAAAATAGGAGTATGGAAAATTAAGCAGTATAAAAGTAAAAAAGTAGAATTGAGAATAGTAGGGACAATTTCACCACAAAACGGGGGAAGGCGAAGTAGCTTTTGGGGAGAATAAAAATGTAAAATAAATTAAAAAATAAAGTATATTTTAGGAGGCTTTATTTCTGTATTTATACCCTCTAGATTCCTTGTCCTCATTAAGGGTTTATGTTTACTTTAAATAGAACTTATTTTATTAACAATAATTATATGAAAAGAACTGTATATAATCCATTAATACCCAAAGACCTACCCTACCCCACAAAAATAATTTTAACAATTATAGAGGTCCCAAGTAAAGACCTGCAAAGTCGATTTTTTTAAGGCCCGGCCCGAGCCCTAAATTTAAAATGAAAAAAATCAGGCCCGGCCCGGGCCGAATTTTAGCATCTTTAAAAACAAGGCCCCCCGACCCGGAATTTTAGTAATTGCAGAAACTTAATCAAACTTAATTTTGGTAAAAATTTTTATTAAAAAATAAAACGCACATAATAAAATTTAAATCGATAATAAAACTATGATGCAAAAAAACACAGGTATCAAAAATTCCGTGTTTAAATTTGTTCTCAGCTTTTCATAAATGCGGCCCGCTGACGAAAAACACCTCTCACTCGAGGCAAAAGCAGGTGTCGAAAAATCTTACCAACAAGAGGGCTAAGCGCTGGAAATGACCACTGTGGTCTTTCCACCAATCCGATAATTCTATTTTTCTCGTTGATCTTTAATTTTGTGGTGGTGTCAACTTCATTTCCTCTACATCTCTCTTCATAGAAGATGTGCCATATCCATTCCACAAAAATGGGCTATTGAGGATATGAGATCTTTTTTGATATTTTCAGGGCTTGTAATTTTTGTTGAAAGTGGCTTGTATAGGTAATTGTCCAATTTTTCTTTTCCTGGACATCTTTACAGCATTTATGCCTTTGGAGATGAGTGTTCCATATTAAGCATTATCAAAACTAACATAAATAATTACCTCATGAGCAGGAATTATAGAATAACACATTCTTGCAAATCTACAAAAAACAAAATCAATTTCTTATAATCTTTTCCATACTTCACTCTTTTCTCTAAGATTTTCTTTTACTTTATAAAATTCTTTCTGAATATTTTCAGCTATTAGCAGTAGATTTTTTTTTGTACCATACTTAATTGTTTGTATATTCGAATAAGCGAGAAATGAATAAATAAATGTCTGACAGATTCAATAGCTTGTAATTAATTTTTCGAAATTTTATAGATTGTTTTAAATAGAATAAAAGACTACTTAGGCTCTTCTAAATTATTTCGGGCCGGGTTTATAATTTATAAATTAGGCTCGGCCCGGCTCGGAATTTTAAAGCCTAAAAATTTAAGGCCCGAGGGGCCTCGGGCCGCCCGTGCAGGTCTCTAGTCCCAGGTACATTAAATGCGAAGTTGACGATAAAGGGGGGGGGGGGGCAAAAAAGGGGGAAAGGGCAAATCACCCCCTCCCTCCTGGTGAGAAAGAGGGTAAAAAATAAGGGCCCCTCCCCGGGTGAGAAAGAGGCTAAAAAATAAGGGGGGGGGCAAAGTTCTCAATTTATTTGACATAAAATATGAGCAAATCTTGTAATTATAACAAATAGCAATCAAACTGCTATCTGCTCGAGTTTAGTGCCCGAGCTATCTGCTCAATGCTTAAACAGATTTTGCTGCTTCGACTAACCTCTCGAGCATTTTTACACATTACTGTTAAAACTATTGCACCGAACAGCGAGCACTCATTGTGCTAACTAGTATATTAAGCAGCTCAGTGTGCGTGCTCGCGTTTGTAGTTGAAGCTACTTAGCAATTTAATTAACTCTAGCGATTTACGTGTCGTGGAACCAACAATTTTAGTTTAGTTACCATATGAATATGCATTAATAAGCGTAATTAAAGGATAAATATTTGTTTTACGAGCAAAAACACAAAAACAATTCAAAAATGAAGTGACGCTCGTATTAAGACGCGGCTAAGTTTTAACATGCATTCGCTCTTTTTAATCTAGATTCTAAATCGCGCATTAAGACACACCCTTAAGCGTAGCAAATGGGTACAGGAGTTACAGTTGCTGCTGTGACGCCGAAGCAGCAACATTGATTCGTTCATCTTAGGTACGAACTAGTTCAAGTTCATACTTCAATTTGAAGAAAATTAGCTCAAATTCATATTTGTTCAAGTTCATGTTTGAAAAAACAAACTAGTTCTAGTTCTTAGTTTAAATTTAACTAAAATAACTAGTTCGAGTTCAGTTCATTTTTTTTAATTTTTGAAAAAGGTTTTATCTGATCCAAAATCTGTTTTTCAAATCTAAGTCCGATCCGCAATTTTAAAATTAAAATTCTATGAATCGAATTTATATTAATGATTAAGTTTAATTAATAAAAACTTATTTAAATTTTAAAATTCTATCCGACTAACATAAATAGTTGATCTAATCCAATTCGATTTTGTATGGATTTATTTGATCCGCGCACACCTCTAATATTAACGCATTTTTTAATATAAATAAAAAAAAAATTCTTATTGATAAAACTTGCAAAATTATTCTTCTTAAGCAAATAATTATTTGAAATAGTCTATTAAAAAATCTAATTTAATTAATTTCTTTCATATGCCAATAAACTTTTTCAACATAACTAAATAAGCTATATAATTTTTAAAAATAATTCCGTGTTTAAAGCTTTTACTTTTCATTTCAAACAGTTTTGATAATAGAAACCCGAAGGAAGCAAGTAGATGGGAATAGAACTTTACTAAAAAAAAATTTTTTAAATTATTATTTAATAAAGAACGTTAATCCTCAAAGATAAGTTTTCCTAAAATGAAAATGCTTTCAATATGAGCCCTAGATGGAAGGCAAACGTTATATTTAATAAAAATTTGTTTTAAATGGGGAAATTCAATATATATTAAATAAGGTATTATTCAGTTTTATCATGTGGCCTTAATTGAATTTTTATTGGACGTTACGAATTTAAAATAATCTTCCATCGAAGGCCAAGGTAAAAAGTTAGGTAGATCAGAACATGCTGCTTCAACTACATTATCCACTTCGGAGGATATATAAGATTCACTATCATTATCCATCTTTTCTAACTACAGACGCATATAAATCACATAAATTAAACTAGTGATTCTTACTGGCAATATACAGGCTCGATTGTTGTTATTTTCTATCATATCAAAAATGCGCGCGTTTAGTTCTTGTTTACAAAAACAATTTTACTTTGCTTTAGTGATGAGGAAAAACCGAGAAAAATCTCGGTCTCGTCTCGTCTCCAAAAATGAGACGAGACGAGACGAGAATTTAAAAAATGGAGTCGAGATCGAGACGAGAATCTTGATGTCGAGACTAGACGATACGAGATTTTTTCGGCGTGATCTCGACTTTTTATTGATCGTTAGATTCGTAAATTATTATGTATTTTAATTTGCATGGTTTATATTTATTTATTAAGATCAAGTGTGATTAATATGTATGGAATATATTTGTAAAATCTCTAAGTGTTTAATATCATATATCTGTATTATGACAAAATTTTAGGCTTAGAATGAGTTCTGATAGAATAGAAAATATTACTAAAGCATATTTGATTTTCGCAGTTACTATTCCTGCATGATGCGGCAATTATAAATTGGTGATCAATTAGTTTGAATAATTATACAAGTTATGCTAATGTGGCTCGAGGTTTTTGAGCACCCACCTAACGATTTCAAAACTGTATTTACTAACACCGTAAGAGATTAAATATTAAATTATGAGTTTTTTAGACGTTTTTATGCTTTATCTAATAGTATTCCTCCCAATTTTTGAACCCTTTTAAGAAGACATTATGTGAATACATAGTTTTGTCATATGCATTACTTTTCACAATATTAGTTGGATTGGCAGGTGCATATAAATTTACTATAATTTATATAATTGTGCATTATAAAATAAATACACGAACCTATACTGTATTCGATAAATAACTATTTAATGGCAAAGTTAGTAAGAGCTTGAAGGTAATTATTTGGAATATAAATTTGATTATAATGATTTTTGTGATAAGTTTAAATACGTGCCCTTTAATTTAATGTTCTTAATCCTATAATAATGCTGCTTTTAGTGTTATTTATACAACGTTTTAATATGTGCAACTAGTTATCAATTCTGTAAATAATAATATTGTCATTAAAAGGCACTTGCACTTTGTGGTTTGTAACGCTATAGTAAACATGCAATAAACACTATGAACTATAATTGATGATGGTTATCAATGGACTAAAACGTTTGCCTTAAATATGTTAAGGACGACTTTGAAGCTTTTGCCAGGGTTTTTGCTCAATTATGCAACTAAGGCAACTATAAGCGAACTTATAATTTTCTAAGCCTATTTATAGTTGACAGACACAGTGAATTTGATACAAATGTTGTAATTTAGCAATAAGATTTAATTTTCTATACTTCAAATTATAGTTTTTTTAGTCTGCACTTTACATAGAAAATGTTATTTTTATGAATTAGTTCATATCTTATTGTCAGTGAAATATCGTGTCCCGGTAAATATTTAAAAAGTTTGTGTATTAATGTTTTTCAAAAAAAAAAAGTTTGCCATTTGGATTTTTTAACACTTATTTAATATTTTTAATAAAACAGGAGAAATTTTTATTTCGTATATATTTTTTTTTAAAAGTCGAGACGAGACGAGAATTCTCGTCGAGACGAGACCGAGATTTTTCTAGACCGAGACGAGACGAGATCTTCATAATCGCTCCCGAGACGAGACGAGATTTTGTTTTTGAGACCGAGACGAGATCGAAACACTATGCTAATAAATTCATTTTAGATAATAATTTTGGTGATGAACTAGTTCATGTTGTTAAGTTTAAGTTCAGAATATTAAAAGATATCTAGTTCAAGTTCATAGTTCAATTTTTATAAATGTTGGGGACTGGGAATATTATTTAATACACGTTACGAAGGGATACACATATGGAAAGTGAGTAAAACGTGTATATCAAACGCATATATAAGTTACAACAAATTAACGGTAATTTGATTGACAACACATCGGTAAATAACGTATTCCCTGAGGCACTTCGCACTCCAATTACCTCTCTACAGTTCCCCCCTTTTCACAGTCAAAATCCTTAAGGAATGCTGGCGGTTTCCGACTACGCTGCGGGTATCTTGGTTCTCTAGGCGTTCCTGACTGGTTTTGAATCTGTTCCCTTGTAGCACTTGTTCCCCGGTTTTGTATTTGTTCCCTTGAAGCACTTGTTCCTGCTTCCCTTTCTGATAAATTTTTTGCGGCCACCCGTTCTCTTGTCCCAGTGTGGTCCAATCAAGGATTTTCCGTTTTCTTACTTGATCCACGTGTCGGTAGTGCTTTCTTCCCTGTGCCCACACATCGTAGGAACGACTACGGTGCTTGGCTTTTATCGTGCCTTCCACCCATTTGCTTGATCCCAAAAACATGCGTACCCAAACCAAGTCTCCTACGTTGAACATCAGCGGGTTCCCGGTCTCTAACCATTGTTGTGGTACGGTTTCCCTCAATAACTCCCATTCGGTTAGCATACGCCTTTTTAGCATCACCTCTGCTGGGCTTTTATTGGTTGTGGGATGCTTTGTAGATCTGCAGTTTTCCAAAAATCTACTTAGCCAATTCTGACTCGTTTCTAATAATGGCTTCTTTAATTAATCGTACTTACCTTTCTGCCAGACCGTTAGACGCAGGATGGTAAGGGGCTGTCCATCTCTGATTAATCCCTCTCATCTTGCAAAAATTCTGTAATTCCTGCCCTTTGAATTGCGGGCCGTTATCTGATATTAACCATGGTGGATTTCCAAATCTAGCAAACGTTTCGGCAAGTTTTTTTATAATGGTGGTCGCTGTGGTGTCTTCTAATTTAAACACCTCTACCTATTTCGAGCTATTGTCCACCATCACCAGGTATGACTTACCCTTGAGAGGACCCATGATATCGATATGTACTTGAACCCACGGTCTATGGCTAGGTTGACACTCTATCAACGGTGCCTTCTTCGCCGCCGCGGCAGTATAATTGCAATTCCGGCACGCTTTCGCTACGCTCAATAAGTCATCGTCGAGAGTAGGCCACCATCGCTTGATACCGACGTGGCTCCTATGTAGTCTTTGGAGTACCGCTTCTCGTAACTTAGCCGGAATTAATATTCGTCGCCCCTTGTAAAATATTATCTTTTTGGCTTCGTGCAACTTTGGCAGGTGTTTTTCGTTGGAGCATTTTAGTCCATAAGTGACCATTGTGTTTTGTTTACCTCTAATCCACTCTTTTAACTGACGTAGCTTCGGATCATCCAAGGTGTGTTGTCTTACTAGGCCCAATGATATAAATGGATTTGTCGAGTCTTCTGGCATTTCCTCGCTAACATGATACGCGTTTTCGTTCGGTTTTCTTGACAAGAAATCTGCCGCGTTTTCAGATCCCTTGTTGTACTCAAACTTGGTCGTGTAGCCTGATACCATGAGCGCCCACCTAGTTAGACTTGGTGACCATTGTTCCTTGCCCCTTTTGCTCTGATCAAATATATATACTAGGGGTCTATGGTCCGTCATAATAGTAACGCTTCGTCCTTGTATATATTCATTGAACTTTTTTAGTCCATAAACCACCGCAAGCGCCTCTCGTTCGATCGTCGAATACCGGCTTTCGCTATCGTTTAACGCTCTTGAAGCATAGGCCACTACTCTCCAATTCTCCCCTGGTGCTCGTTGCTGTAAGATGGCCCCTAACCCTGTACCAGAGGCGTCTACGACCAGGCCAGTCTCCCAATCTCCATTAAAGTATGCCAGTACGGGGCTTTCGTAAGCGCGGACTTGATGGCTTCGAATGCGCTTTGTTGTTCTCCACCCCAGTGGTACATCACTTTTTTTTCATGCGTTTCTGAATCGGGTGTACATTTTTGGAGTAGTCCTTAATGAACTTTAAAAAATATGCTGTTAACCCAAGGAAGGATTTTACTTCGTTTTTGTTTATTAAATTTTTCCACTGCTTGACTAGTTCGGCTTTATTGTCGTTGATTTGAATCCCCTTGTTACTTATTACGTATCCCAAAAATGTTACTTCCTTTGCCCACAAAATGCTCTTGGAAATGTTTGGCACGAACCCACACTTTTGCAACGTTTCTAGGACTTTGAGTAACCGCTCGTTGTGGATTTCTTCCGTTTCCCCTGCAATTGGTAGATCATCGATGTATACCGCTACCCCCTCCATGCCTCCTAATATTTGATTCATTGTTTTTTAAAAAATAGCCGCGGCACAGTTTAAGCCAAACGGCATTCGGTTAACTTTAAATAAGCCCTTGTAGTCAATCGTTGGCTCGTCTCTGGACCTAATTCAAGCTGTAGGTACGGCTTAGTTAGGTCCAGCTTCGTAAAACCACACGCGTTATCGAGTTTATTTAATAAATCGTCGATTTTGGGCAAGGGGTACAACAAACCTTGTGCGTATTTATTTATGGTAAACCGGTAATCTATACATAATCGCAGACTCCCATCGCTTATTTTACGGGTACCACTGGACTGGCCCATCTTGAGAAATCAATTGGTTTTATTACCACGTCTCTGACCCATTTATTCAGCTCTTCTTCTACTTCTTTCTTCCACGCCATCGGCACCCTTCGTGTGGGGCTAAATACGGGATCTATGGCCTCTTTTAACGGTACTTCCACCGTTATTCCCTTGACTGCTTTCGAAAATTCGTTTAGCTAACAATCTCATTGCTTCATCACGTGCTGGATCGCGGACTTGGTATCCTTCGGTCTTTCCACGTAATTGACCGCGAACCGTTCCGCCGCAGCTCTCGAGTTCCAACGTATTCGACGCCAGATTTCGGATTCGAATTCTTGGATCCAATCGATCCCGCACAACGGCGGCCCAGCTACGTCTGCTAACAATAACGACAGCTGTTTCCTCGTGTTACCCATTCGGACATCGGCTTGTACCTTGGCTACGATCTTTATTTCCTCGTGGCCGTACGCGTACACCGTCGGGACGGGCTACTTGTTGCGTGGGATCTCCTTCGCCCATCTTCGCGCCGGTATTATCGATACCCTAGTGCCCGTATCGAAGATTTCGTTATTAATATATATATATCTACTGTTAAGTGTTAACCATAGACTAAGTGTTAACACATCTAAAGCATGTTTTAACCTGGGAATCCGGACCGGCCCAGGCCACGCTCCTCGTTTCGCCACAACGCTCCACGCTTCTTCGGACCCGTCCTGCAAGGTGCTTAGCCCCCCATTTATCGTCTCGGCCGTAACGCCAGCTCTCGTAGGCGGCTCCATTTGATGTCATTTTCTGCCAACAGCCTTGCCTGAAAGTTTCTATCACGTAATCCTATAATGAATTGGTCAACAACTCTGTTCTGCAATTCTTCGTTCCCGAAGTTGCAGCTGTTTTCTCCGGCCTTGAGTCTATTTGCGTACGCGTCTATCGTCTCTCCCTGGCCTTGTCGAACCTTTGAGAATTTATATCTCTTTGCCCTCGCGCATTAATTCCTCTGGAATAATTTTCTTAGTCGATCTTTAGCATCTTCATACGTAATTTCTGTCAAATCTTGAGGTCTATAGTCCTCTAATATTAATTGGAATGCCTCTCCATCGATGCTGGTTAATAATAGAGCTGCTTTTTGCTCGTCTGTCTCAGGCTTATTGCTCCTTATAAATAGCTCAAATTGTGTTATAAAAGCGTCGATGTTCTCCGTTATTTTATACTTCTGCATCTCCGCGTAGGATCCTACTCGCGACGCCACTGTTGGGGACTGAAATATCATTTAATACACGTTACGAAGGGATACACAAATGGAAAGTGAGTAAAACGTGTATATCAAACGCATATATAAGATACAACCAATTAACGGTAATTTGATTGACAACACATCGGTAAATAAAATAACATATCCCCTAAGGCACTTCGCACTCCAATTACCTCTCTACAATAAAGGTAACAAGTTCGATTCTAAGCACAGAAAAAAGTGAACTAGCCCTTAACAGCTCTAACAATGATTGAGTGCCTAGCCAAAAACAGTTAAAACAAATATATTCAAATATTTTAGTACGTTTAATGGCAAGTTATCCGTGGTTATGATTGGCAATAATACAGTGAAAATTTTTTAACCTGACAAGTACTAAGAATTTTTGTTTGGTCCACAATTAAAAATTCTTTCGGTCGGCATCTAGAGTCTCGTAATGACTAATCAACTCAAAAATTTTGTTGAAAAACAATACACTCGAATAGATAGGGGGTGTCACCTCAACGTGACACTAGGAAGACAAAAATTCAATATTGAATTTTTTATTAACATCAATTATAATAATAAAATTATTTCTGGTAAATAGCCAAGTAATTTAAAAGCCATCCGGTTATAATAACATTTAAGGCAAGTGGCCTTAAAAGAAACTTTACAGCGCTTCTGTAAAAAGGCTTGGTTTTGTTATTTTGAGATGTTTGATTTATACTCCTAAGGTGGAATTTAGATTTTTTCAAGTTGAACACCATATTTTTGAAATCCGACGTCACTATTGTTCTCTTAAAATTGCATAATGATAGATACTCAATGCTGGAATTGTATATTTGCCACGCATTTAGACAAGCCGCATGTATGCTTAATGTTAACCAAGGAAGTTGCCTTTTATTTCCCTCTGTGAGAAATTTTTGTAGACTGAATATTATGATCAAATTGATTAACCCCATCCATATATTTGTTATACATTTGAACAATAAATGGGCAATCAACATGTATTCTTGGCTTTACCTATCGAATCGCTCCAACTTATTCTGCAAATTTTTATATAGCTGGGTCCAATGACATTACGATAACATATTGACAATAAAGTTGACTAACAAATTTGAAGTACATTTTATCGCAAAATACCCTTTTTTAAGAACTTTAGGATAATTATGGAATTTTGATTGGTTCATTTGCTCTACACATATAGGGCCACTATTTATTCTTATAAAAATATTTAACAATTTTATACAAGTGATTGTAAAAATGAATGTCACTAGAAATATATTGCTCCGATATTGGCAGCTCCCTCATCAGATGTTTTTTATGTGGTAGGATATAGGAAGCAGAGACCAGATTTGCCCGGCCCGCTGCCAGAACATGCCCGCCCGGCCAACGGGCCGGGCTGGACAACTGTCGTAAATTTTAACTTTCGGGCGGGCCCGGGTGGGCACTATAGCAAGATTCGGGCAATTCGGGCTCAATTTTGTTTTTAAAACAATGTATTATATTGTTTTTGTGTATATTTTGCCACTTTTTTAATTGATTTCATAAAGTTTGTTAATTTTAGTTCTCATTTAAAAGAAATCAAAAATTAAGTAAAATTTTTAAAAAATATAACGATATTAAAATGCTAAAAATCTTAAAACACACCATTTCGGGCCGGGCAGCTCTCATGATTCGGGCATTGCCGGGCGGACACATAGAAGGGTTCGGGCGGGCAGATTAATTATAAAATCGGGCCGGGCCGGGTTCGGGCAGAAAATTTGTAACAAATCTGACCTCTGATAGGAAGCACCTTGATAAACAACAAAAGCATTAAGGTACCCAGGCCTTGTTACTACTAACCATAATTTATACCGAAGACGCAGTGGCTTCCTTTTAATAAATCGGATAAATTATGTTACCTCGGATGGATGAATTATATCGATCTTTAGACCTAATAACTTCTAAGACTTATTCATTGACCTAGGCAAATTTTCCAAATTGACATCGATTTCATCTCTACTCATGGTCATTGTTACCTTCATCGTTTTATGGAAATATAATAACTTTTTCTAACTAAAATAAGACATTTAAGTTCTTCTAACCGGTCATTCAATCTCCCAACGGTAAATTCAGAGAAATTAAAAAAATAATAATTATGTAAAAACCCTATTATTAAAGGCCTATATCTAAAACTTTCCTTTAAGCCTTTTGGTGTCTACGCTTTAAAAGATCAAGGATGGAGGAGCAAGACTTTATATCAGAAGATATACAAAATCGGGACCGGGTCAAAATAGCAGAAAAAAAAACAGCAGAATTGGTCAGAACTGGTCAGATCAAGATTGGTCAGGAGGGTTAAGGTTTGGGTTAGTGTTTTAGGTCAGCGTTTTAGGTTAGGGTCAGGGTTAGGATTAGATGCACATCAAATTCCCTCCCCATTTGAGATTTAATTCTAATATATTGATTATCTAAAATCTTGTTCTGACCAGTTCTGACCAATTCTGCTGTTTTTTTCTGCTATTTTGACCCCGATTCTACAAAATCATATCTTAAGTATTCTAGCTTAGGTGTTAGTAAACAATGTTTACAAGGTCATTAAAATGTCACTTTTAGGTTAAAAGTAATTTAGAATAAAAATATAATTATAAAAAAAATATTAAAAGAATAGGCAAAATCATTATTTCACATAGAAATATAATTTTATAACTCAGGTTTGTTTTTCCAGAAGATTTAATAGTTTTAGAGGGTCGAAAAAATAAAATCATGAACTTTGGATTAGAATATCTTAAAAACGTTACATCCTAAAGAGATAAACGTTGGGTAAACATATTTGGCAACATCTCCTTTGCTAATATAATTTAAAAACTATTCTTTAATTAATACTTTTTGAATAAATATCATTTAAATGGAAGTAGCAGATAGAGGTTACATTATTAAGTGTCGGGTTAATTAATATATACCCTATCAGACCCAGTGCAAATAACAGAGAGCCCATTGCTTCAGACTTAGAAATACAATAAATAGCAATTAAGTACATAATAAAAACATTATTATTAGTGCATATCATTGAGTGAAACAATTAGTTGATAAATAGAAATAAATAGTAGACGACAACGATTACATTGCGCGATTATAGCTATTTGAGTTGACCGGTTCATTTAGTTTTATTCTTACGCCCCACCCCTTTTTTCGTTATTGCTGGGGCGGGAGGTGATGGTATCTCGATGTTGCCCTCCTTGATTTCGTTCGACATTTGAGAAGACTGTATGCGCTCTTGAGCATTCAAATGAAACATAATGTCGCGCATTTGTTCTTGCAATTCCTCGATTTGAGCGTCCTTCGAGGAAAGGGCCTGACTAAAGGAAGATTCCAACCGGGCCATATCTTTTTTAAGCTGATCTTGATTTTGGTTAAGGCAAGCGTTGATATTTCGCTCCTCGATTAAATCCTTCAACACCTTCTCAAATTTCGAGCTCAAATGTGCGTACCGCTTCTCTCCCCTCTCCTTTTCTCTGACACAAGCCTCGTAAAGGGCGTTGCTAGCTTTCAATTCTTTGTCGCTCCGTTCCATCTGATCCCTACATCGCGATAGCTCTACCGTAAGCTCGTGTTCCACCCTCTCCATTTCTCCCTTGAAGTATGCTCTTTGAGTTTGTAATTGCTGACTCATTAGGTAGGAGTATTCCAAGCTTATGGAATCGAATTTTTCGGCTTCGTCAGACAACGGTATCACAACCTCTCCGTCATCGAGTTCTGAATCCTCCGATTTTTCGTCTCCCCAACAATCGCAAATAACCCCGCCATGAATTTGAACGCCGTCGTCGTTGTCATTGTCGGGTAGCATATTCTTTCCACAAAAATTGCATTTGGTCCCCGTTAAGATGGAATCCTCACAATCCAGATTTCGAGTCGGGGGCCTATGTGGCTTGCGCTTACCTTCGCGCCCACCCTTCTTGGCCGGCTTTAGGGCTCCGGGAGCAACGTGGTGGTTCGTAGCTAGGATAGTTAGCGTTCCCCCCTCTCGCACGTATTCCACTATCTTACCGTCTCCCTTAGCTTGTATCAGACGATGCACGTAATTATCACCCGTGTAATCCCACACCCGACCCGTCTCCAACTCCATAGCGTAAGTGTGTTGCGTTAATTGCCAATGGCTGGAAGCGTGCCCACCCAAGTAACGACCGCAACCTACATTACCACAGACGAGACATATCCAAAGGTCGGCACGCGTCCCACAACCCACCTCTAGGCATTCGTTAGGGTTAGGATCCTCGTCCCCTCCTTCGTAAGATGAGATGAGTCCGAAGGGAGGAGCACAAAGCTCGTGAGCGGGTTGAGGTGCTCCGGTTTGAACGTAACGACAAACCGGGCAAGTGGGATCGGTCCATTGCGCGAGGCAAGCGGTGTGAAAGCTGTGATCGCAGAGCACGGTCAGGATGCCTTCCACCGATTCTTCCATCCGCTCCATGCAAACGATGCATTTTGGGAGTTCCGTGGTGCCGGGCGGTGGGAAGGGCCAAAACGAACCCGCTTTTTGGCATTCTACCGAACCGACGTACACTAGGTGACATGTGGGCGGAGAAGGAGGAATACTATCGAGATTATCATCCAACTCGGCGTGACAATTGTTAACGTGATCGTCATTGTACGGTATACCGTTGTAAGCGTCGTAAAAGCGTCGCGCCACTTCGAGGCCCCCAAACTTGAGAAGAGCCATGTAGCTATGAGGGGAAGAATCCCTTATAATTCTAACGTACGTCAGGGAGGGGAGAAATGGTTTGAGAAATTGGAGGAGTCGATGGGTGGTATAGCGGGTCGATGGTATCCCTAGAACGCAAATCATATCTGACGCTCCCCCTTCATTCAGATCCGTAAGTCGAGTGTCCTTGTAAATGTGTAGAATGCCTCGCGTTATTTGGGTGGACGGGTTGCCGTAGTAAAAATCCAAGGTGTCACTACTAGCCAGAGCTGGAGCAAGAGGAACATATTCCGTGGTAGCGGAGAGGTATTGTCGTTGTTGGACTTCTCGCGTACTTGGATCGATATTGCCACAATCGATTTTATTAGGATTGCTCGGTTTTTGACGTTTGCCCTTGACTAAACACCATTCGCCCTCTTTGTTGTTGTCAGTTGCTACTGCCGAGGAATTTTTAGACATGCCCGGTTGAAAGATAGTTTCGATGGAAATTTGCTGGAAAATTCGGCGACCCTTAACTTTGTCCTTTAGGGTTTGGGAAATAGATAAAAGCTGGGGATTTGGTTGTGATAATTTAGGTTGGGAATCGTACCTGAGAGTGATAACTAGATGCTCAAAGTAAAGTGAAGGATAACGACCGTCGTCGTCTTCTAATTCGAATCGCAAAGCTGTGAGGTGACTAAGCATAGCATAGCAAACAGTGTTGTTGTCATGAGGATGTGTTACTTATATTAAACCTGTAAAACAAACCACAAAAATAAGCTAAACATTTATAATGGGTATTGACAATTAAACAAATTACTAAACTCCTATCATTTGCATTGTAAATATGCCTATATCTAGCATTAACTCATTAAATCTCTATTAAACTATCAGACAACATGTCAATATCAATTTGGTGATACATTTACATACTAATCTCCAATATTATTTTTAAATTATAAGCATAATAATAACACAAGACTATAAAACTAATGGATGCAGATATTTATCAAAAAAAGCAATAATATTTAAGCAAAGCCTCTAAACCTACTACCAGAAGCTTAAAAATAATAATTTCAATTATATAGACTTGTAAGGATTTTGAATTTTTTAACACCCAAATAATATAAGTAGATGGAAGTTGAAAGCCCAAATTATAAATAAAGGAAAATTAAAAAGCATTATATACATAGCTTTTGATGTAAAAATATAATAAATTTTGTTATATTATTATATATAAACCGGAATTTGCAACAAGTTATATTATAACAATAAATGAAAGGTTTAAAAATACTACTCATCATTATTGTACATATTTCAAATCAAGATTAAACACAAAACAAGTTGTATAAATATATTAATGCTAATTTTTATTTTTTACATTTATAATTGGTCTTAATTATCATTTACTATTAACCTTTTCTTTTTTGGCATAAAGAAAATCTTATAAGAACGCTAGCACAAAAAAAAATAAACTTCTCTAAAATTAATAAATTGATTAAGGTTCTTGATAAAATAAAAATTCTACGTTAAATTATACAATCACAATTAATTATTTTAGTAAATTTTGCTTGATTACTAGGCAGGATTCAGGAAAAACTGGATTCAATACAGAGACGATGAAAGATAAAAATTAGCAGCTGATAGTTAGAAAGGTGTAGACAAACATTCGAAAGCACAATGATAGTAGAAAATTTAATATTAGAACAAATGGCATTAACAACAACAATATGGAGGTATAGCTGGATCAAATCTTAAATGTAGGTAATGTCAGTAGGATAAAAGAGCACCTGGCTGCTTTATATCGCCCCAACGCTGTACCAACAGCTGTATCAAACCATATTTTACAAAAAAATTAATCTTAAATCCTAAACACTCAATTTTACTTATTACAAAATCATATTTTGAAAGAAAGACGTTGAAGTTTATCGCGTTCCTGCGAAAAGGAATATGATTTGCGAATTTTGAAGGAAGAATTCTTAGGAATTAATTGGGGGAATTTAAAGGAATATTGGGCCGTATAACGATAAATTATTGGGGGATGGCCGGGCTTAAAGCCACTAAATAAAGATAACTTTACAGCTCTACATTTTGCCAATCTACTTTATTACAAGAAAAATTATATTGTGTATCAATCTCCTTATTACAAATCACTCATCCGTATTCATGTTGATAAACAATCAATATGGGAAGAAATAAATAACACAAACGTATAAGCGCGTCGGGGGGGGGGGGGGGTAACATACGCGTACTAGGAATTAAATGTAAAAGAATAATGGTCTACGCTATGAGTGTACAACGTGTAAGATCAAAAGAGTTGTACCGCGTGAACTCTTAACTTTAATTTTTGATTAAGATGAGATTGGGGGGGGGGGGGGGGGGGGGTGTGGGAAGATATCTTTATCTTCGTATCTCCGGATACGATACCTTTCCCTTTTAAAAGTCGAAGACTTAATGTATTTTCGATAGAGTTCTGTGTTGTTGAGTGCAACTATCAAGGCGGCGTTATTAACACTATAAGTCTCAAACATCTGGCATCGAATACCAACTCTGGCCTTTGCTCACACGACGACTGATATATGTAAAAATCAGTGATAAAAAGGCAACGTCATGGCTAACGGATTTTTTTCCAGCTCTGTGACTCCTCGAGCAACAGCCTCAACAAAACTTATAATTAATATAGATTGTAAACTGCCATTTCGAAAATTATCCTTTCTTGCCCACGCGCAGACTGTCAAATAATAATCAAAGAAACTGCGGGGGGGGGGGGGTTTAAATATTGGTTAACAATATAATTTTCATGTAACTAATATATGTAAATAAATCAAGTGTAAATCCCACTTCTGACACCAAATATCGCGTTCCTGCAAAAAGGAATATGATTTGCGAATTTTGAAGGAAGAATTCTTAGGAATTAATTGGGGGAATTTAAAGGAATATTGGGCCGTAAAACGATAAGTTATTGGGGGATGGCCGGGCTTAAAGCCACTAAATAAAGATAACTTTACCGCTCTACATTTCGCCAATCTACTTTATTACAAGAAAAATTATATTGTGTATCAATCTCCTTATTACAAATCACTCATCCGTATTCATGTTGATAAACAATCAATATGGGAAGAAATAAATAACACAAACGTATAAGCGCGTCGGGGGGGGGGGGGGTAACATACGCGTACTAGGAATTAAATGTAAAAGAATAATGGTCTACGCTATGAGTGTACAACGTGTAAGATCAAAAGAGTTGTACCGCGTGAACTCTTAACTTTAATTTTTGAATAAGATGAGATTGGGGGGGGGGGGGGGGGGGTGTGTGGGAAGATATTTTCATCTTCGTATCTCCGGATACGATAAAGTTCTTCTCTATTAGATGACTTAACCCTACATTAAATTGAGATATGGGAAGGGTACCCCTCTACCCTTGGCTACACACAAACTTGTCACTTCTAATAGAACATTCTTTATATTCTATTTTGTTTACATTAATTTTGATTTTATTTATCGATGTTAATATTATAATAATTATAATTTGTTTTTAACACCCTCTAACATTCTCGGATATAAATCTATGAAAAATATTTATTTCAATTTAATTATCCTCTCTTATGTTAGGCTAATAGATAAGCTATGAAATATATCTATGAGCTGGTAATTTGAATCCATATTCTAATCAATTAGTAAATGTAAATATTAAAATGTACGAGTTGTTAATGCTATTTTTTATACAAGTTTTTTGTTGGGCCTTACCCTAAAGTTTTCTACAACTTAGATAAGCCGTTTATTCGCTATGCAATTTAAGCACGGGTGAAAATATACGGAGGTTAATATTTGGGAGCTAGGGGCCTTGCTACGTCTATGCTGACACCGGTTGCTTTAAATTACTTCATAGTATATCTGCATAAGGTGGTTTTAATCGGGAAGAGGTCAGAAAAATTGATTTAAAAAGTAATCTTTCTTTGTTTTTAGACAAAAATTAGCCATAATTATATAAACCATTTGCCAAATGACACCAGGGTGCGCCCTAGTCGGGCTTAAAAATAACAAAGGATTTGACCTCATGCCGGGAACAAATTAAATTCAAACTGCGGTCATTATTTTTCATTTTGCTTAAAATATTTGCCAGATTTGTAGTTTCCTACTATAAAGCTACAAGTTGGGCTGGATTTTTTGCGACAAGCATGACAATTGATAACTTTTTTAAGGACATTCATTTAAACCAACTTTTCCCCTTTTTCACAAAAAAAACCATTACAATTCGCCTAACTCTGATCATAGATAGTGTTAATAAAATGAAGGGCAGAATATAGAATTTAAAAACAAACGAAATGCCTAATATACAAATCATAATATGATTCACAGCCATTTTGTTTATTTTGCTAAGTAATAGATTCCCACAAATAAAAGTTTCTCAACAAACCATTTGGTGGTTCAAGTCCTAATTCAGATCATAAAATAAATTTCAAAGTGGAGGAATTACCCGAAACACCCTATAATTTTTGTATAAAAGTTTGTGCAATTTGAAATAGACTTTACGACTTAAAAGGCATTTCTGGAGTGAATCAGTCGTATTTCCATTTTTTTTGTCTAAAATGTTAGAGATGCTAAATTAATATGATTTGTAAAATAAATACTGAAATTTATCAATTTCAAAATTATAAAGGTTTAAACAACAAATTTTATTAAAGCCCTTGTCATGCTTCCTACAAATATAAATGTCACACATGGCTTTATTGTATAAAGAATTCAAGATATTATTTAATATATATTTTTTTAATTTTGTTGTAGTTATATTGATTTTTGATAAAATATAAATATACAACTATTTTTTTGACTATAAGATTAAAAAATGGAAATCTATAACAATATTTTTAAAATTTTTATGATTAATTTTTCCCTTAATATATACACTTACCCTAATTTATAAATAAAAATGTAAAAATAATTGTTATGAGATTTTATCTAGGAATAGATTAAAATTTATGCTGTGAAATATTTGTTGAGACCATAAAGGTATTATAAAAGTCCAAAAAGTTTTATAAACATCAAAATGCAAGCATTTTATCTATCAAAGTTCAAGTTTTTCACCAGAATATTTATATTTATAACTGTTTAATTCTAGGATGTTTAAAAAAAATAAATCGTCAGAAATATTGATTTTTGGCGGTCTTAAATCTTTATTGCCTTCTAACTTAATGGGCGCAGCTAGGATTTGATTTAGAGGCGGTCAATAATGATTTAGGGAGGGACAAAATGATATTTTTAGTAATTTTAGTCATAACTATATTAATTTTGAAAATAAATTGGATTAAGAGGGGGGCAGCCGCCCCCCCCCCTGCCACCCTCTGGCTACGACCATGAACAGTGCCAACCTAATTTTATCAGAGATATTAGTATAAATTTTATTGTTTTTATTTTTAAGATAGATAAAAAAAAAGAATACACAAAGAGAAATAACCCACAATTTAACTGTTAACCTATAGAAAACTATAAAATGTAAGCTTATGGCCAAAATATAGACCTTCAAATCAAGCGCAAAAATTCAAATTTCTTATGATTTTGAAATTGCAGCGATATAAAGAATTTAAATCAATGAAGGGTAAAGAGAAAATTAAAGGGCTCATTAAATTTTAATTTTGTTTAGTCAAAAAAATGAATGGTGAAGTTTTTCATGCTAATTTTTGAATTTCATACGTCATGTGTTGACCAAAAGTTTGAAAAAAGGAGCAAATGCCATATTAACATCTTGTTTCTTAAGAAGATAATAATAACCCCTTTTTAGGAGTGCCGCAATTAAATTAAATATCTTCTTAAAAATATTATTAAACCCGCAATTTATTATTAAATTTCAAATCTTGATTCTTATCTAATTTTGCATAAAGAGAAAAGAGGAAACTTGTAGTTGCCCAAGATGAAAAATAGGTGTATTTAAATATCCAAAACCTTAAAACAGAAACAAATCATTGTTAATATTTTTTATCATCTGCCTAAAGATTTTTTTAAATCAAAATGGGTATTCTTATATTTATATCAGCTTAAATATTTTTTATAAAATCTAGTTTAAATGGTATCTAAAACAAAGAAAGTCTAAAATTAAATGAAACTAAAAGCCCTTTTATTTTAATTTATAATCAGTTAGGAAAGTTGTGCAATAGAAAATAAATGGCAAATGAATTAGTTATTAAACTAAGACCATGACTTACAATATGATATAGTAAATATGTTCAAAGAAATAGTCTTACAAATCACTAAATTATTCAACAAGTTGCAAATTATTTTCAAAACATTTTAAAATCGCAATTAAGACAGCTATTCTTGCACAGAATTTTACAAATCAACTAGAATAAATAGATAAAAATTTATTGAGATCTTTTTACATGTTGTTTTGTGAAAATAAATTACGATAAAGATAACATTTGACAATATATTACATGTATTAAATATTTAGGCTTAGACAAATTCATTTTATGATTGCATATTTTTGGAAAATAAATAACTTAAAAATATGTGCTCTAAATTACATTTTAATAAATAGGTGTGAGTTGAGGAAATTGATTAAAACATTAAACAAAAAGACTATGTTTTTTCATTCAGATATCAAAATCTTGATTGCTAAAAAGTTGAATGCCATTGTTTTCAGCATACATTTCTGAGGCTAATTTACTAAGAGGAAACATTAAAAAATCATAGAATTCCTTCTGAATTATATAATTATAAAAAGTTTGATTTACAATGCAATAAATATAAAATTAAATTAATATTATTTCTCATGAGAATTTATTTTTTCAATCTTACCAAACTCTATTAGAGCAAACCGCTATGTAAACATTTCCTTATTTATGTGAATGGGTTAAACTAATAAACAAGGTCCAGAAATTTTTGTCTGACCCTTCACCAAGAGCCTTGCCAATGGGGTGACCCCGCCAGTAACTAACACCCAAAAAATAAAAATGAGACAGCTTAAGAATCATTTTTATAGTACAACAAATGTTGCTGTTAGCTACCATTGGTATAGCCCCTTGGATCACGAGGGTACACAAGCTCAACCACCACTACAAGGTAATTCTGGATTGGTTGAGAAGATTATTAAAGTGTTTAAACATCCCTAGAGAGAAATTAACAAGACATTGTTTACCTCATGGCCCTGCAAGTGAAAAAGAGTATTCTTTTTAGTTTGGGATTGTGAAAGAAATAATTGAATGACCAGAGTACACCATCCTCTCCAAATGGGTCGCTTGATAAATCAGGGTTGTAACTGTAAATAATGCAATCCTTAAGGTCTATTTCATTATTAATCACATTCCAAAGGTGTGTTTTTAAAATTTCATATTTTGTTCCCATAACACTATACAAATTTGAATCAACTGCATTGGTGACCATCTGAGTCGTAATATAAAGTTTTTGTTAGAATTCAGTTTTATTTAATAAACAAGTTTTTTTATAAGGTGATTTTGACCTGTAAACTGGGTTCTCGGCTAAATTCCTCACTTCTTGCATTTCCAAAATCATAATCAGGATTAAAGGATGCATTAAGAGTGGCAATCAAGGAAAATAAAACTTTCCTGCTGATAGCTGGGCACATATCAGGCAGCATGTTTTCATCAGAATTTATATCATCTGAGTCTCCATGTAGGCTGTTACAAAATTATATATAAATATTAACAAGTTGAACATAATTGCAAATATAGAAATAAAAATTAATATATATAAAGATTATATTAATATGAGAAATATATACTTAGCATTTAGTGAATTTGGACTTAGAGAAAGTATGCTCTGAGGAGGGGCTAAAGCTTGTAATGAGTTTGGTCCTAGTCCACCTTCTTGGTTAAAATGTTTGTAAAGTCTTTTTTCTGAGCTTATCATTTTGCACGAGTAGCTCTCAATTCTGGAATAAAAACATCAATAAAAAGAAAAAATAAAACAAAAACTACCTATTCAATATCGAACAATCTCCAAACTCCCCCGAAAGGGCTGAACTAATTGCATCAAGTTTCGCGTTTTCCAAAAATTTCATATCATAGGGAGAATAATTTAACCTTTGTTAAAAAGGCACGAGGAAAAACTGTATAAATTTCTACTCGAGCTTAAAAGAAATTATCATGGGCGTAGCCAAAGGGGGGGCATAGAGGGGCAACTGCCTATAATTATGCCAAAAATTTCAAAAAATTTTCATTTTGCCCCTTCCTTTCCCCCCCCCCCCTCTAAATCCAATGCTGGCTACGCCCATAGAAATTCTTCTAAGCTCCAGTAGAAAAACACAGCTTGCTTTGACAAACATCCTGCCTATAAAAATTATACATAGTTTTATGATACTTATTAGATTTCATCACAATATGATTTAGAAGGAGACTTAATTTTAGGCTATCATTTTGAGTTTCCTATTTTTGTGTCAAATAAAAAATAAAATGGAGAATTTTATTTGATGATATTTTCTAAATATAAGGTGGTACTATTTATTAATCAATTATAAGATTGAATTATAGGATTAATAATCTGAGACTGGAAATACCATCCATCATATAAAATGTATTTATTTGCAAAATCGTCACCGATTTTTGAGCGGTTACAAATTTATGTACATCGGTGATAATTTCTACATTTTGTTATTAAACATTTGTCATTTAATTTTTAAATACTTACACAAAGACATTTTACTTTTGGGTAAAATTTCACAAGTTCAGTAATATCCTAACTTTTTGGCCGTTTTGATCTATCTTTAATTGCTAGACAAGAAAATATTGGCCTTTTATTTACTTTTTTTAATTAAATCAGAATAATTTTTGAAAGGCTGTATATGAGGGTCAAAAAATTTACAAACCTATAGTCAGCATTTATTCTCTTAAACTCTTTAGCCACTGACCTTGGGTCGGGTGGACGCATGTCAGACCCAAACCCGAGGCCCGATTAAATTTTAATATATTGCTTGAACCCGCTGCGAAATCCTGTTGACTCGTGCTCGGGCTTGAACGGGCTTCGGAAGGCCACCGCTCTACCCAAGAGCCTAGCCCCACTCGAGACGCTATCTAAACGGATTTTATCAATTAATATAACCCATACAGGGACATTCGTGAAGAGATGATATCCCTCGAAATTACAAATAGGGTTGGTTCTCAGATAATTGCCATTTACAAAACTAACTTTTAATTTAGTGCATTTTTCATATCTTTTACGCGGGAGGAGGAATAATAGGATCACGAAATAAACCAAAATATTCTAATCATTGACATAAAAGTTCCACATACATACAGTATGGTAACATGCAAATAAGTGGTGTTAAATACATGCAAAATAGTTGTGGCGCGAGTGGATGATATATCATGTAAATAAGTGGCGGCGCGAATGGATGATAAAATATGCAAATATGTGGTTTGCGGTTACAACAAGTTCTTTGAATTATTCTTTCTCCCTTTCCATCACCTCCTTCGGCTTACATAAGATTTGACCCTTCTCGTTTTTGACTTAATGGACTCCGACATTGCGACTTTTATTCTAATTAAAAGTAGCGAATTTGTACATAAGCCTGATGCCCCTCCCTTTATCATCCAGTTTATTATTCACCTCGGCGTAAGCAGCATTCTTCGCTATTGAAAGACCTTTTCCGTGATTTTCTTTGCCTCCCTATATATTTGATAATCCTTATTAGATTTATGTCACCCTTGATAGAGACTTCTAATTCTTTCGATGAAATCCCTAACAGTTTGATCCCACCACCTTTTCCAAGCTTTGTCTCCTGTGGCTGGTCCTCCTATTCAAATCTTTGCATTCTTTATCCTATCCTAGATCTTAAATCGCCGGTTCCTCCATGTCCGCTGTGGTGTTTCCCCCTCCCTGAGTTATTATTACTTATTTTTATTACTTTACGCGTAACACACGATTGTTTATTAGCTTAGTTATTTTTGTTGGTTTGTTTATTTCCCCCCCCCCCCCACACACGCATATAATTATACGCTATTGTGCCAAATCCCTCTACGATTAAAATAGATCTTATTACCCATTTTGATCGAGCGCTGTTTCGTGATCGAGCACTTTTAATGGCCTTCGCGTTCGCGTTATATTAGTATAGAATCTAAAGCGTATTTTATTAACATGAATTTGCAAGCGCTGGTTATAATTTAATTCGGTTCTTTTAAAAGAAAAGCGCATTCATGTTATTATTAATTTTTATCGTAGTGTTATTATAAAAGAAGGAAAGCACCTTTATCATTATTCATTAGTTATTATTATTCATTCATTCTTCTTTCTCATTTTTGTGTTTCGCGTAGTTAAATAAAAATTATATATTCGGAAGTCTAAATTAAAAAGGTAATAGTCCTCCCTTTTTGGGGGAGGACCTTAAAACACCGAGAAAGGAATTATAGTTGTAAATAGATTGGTGGAATTTTTGAGATTATAAAGTAGAAATTCCACGATAAATAAATTAATTGAGACATTGAAATTCCAATAGAGATGTTTAATAAATCCACGATTAATTCCATCCATAGCGGCCGTATGTAGGGATTTATTAGTGGTGTCAGAAAATGTGGATCAATTGAACCTTCGGCAACCAACCCCAAGACAAAATATTGGCAAAATTTTTCAGACGAATGAAAATCCCGAACCACTTAGCTATTCCGTTCGTTAATTCAGTGCAAGAAATATTCTCAGACACGAATACAACGAAAGGGAAAAATTCTTAAGCAAATACCCACCCAAATTGAAGCATACCTGAGTGTCAACAAATGAAAAATATATTCACACCAATTATTCGATACTTAAATATTATGTAAGATAGTATACTTGTTTTTTTTCACATATATTAATGATATGGCGATTGAATTGTTATTAACCAATATTAAACCAAACCCCCCGTTTTCTTTTATTATTATTATTATTAGCGGTTTGCGCATTTTTTTATAAAATTAGGAAGGGGTGGCGAGAGAAATGATAATGTATAAAATGACAATTGACAGTGTAAGTATAAAATAAAAGTAAAACGGTACAGCCTTTTGATGATAATTTAGTATATATTGATTAAAATTTTGATTGAAGCTGTTGCCCGGTGGTGCTTTATAGAGCTGGGACGACGTCCAGTAGCCATGAAGTACCCCAATTGATTCACAGTGCATGATTTCATTGAGTAAATCAGTTGCTATGAATCAGTTCCGAGGGCAAAAGCAGGACGATAAATTAAATGAATGGGCTAGATGTCAGCAATTGTTTAAAAATTATGTTGTTTGTTATACCTATGATTTATTTGAACTTTGATTAAGAAATAAGGTAGATCGCCGCCTCGACCCTTAGGTTAAACCGCCTCGACCTCGAACTAAAACTGTTACCCCTGTACCTTTATCGGATCGGCAGGACTTCAAGTCTTTGACTTCTCGATAAAGGGGGAGGTGTGGTGTTTCCCCCTCCCTGAATTATTATTACTTATTTTTATTACTTTACGCTTAACACACGATTGTTTATTAGCTTATTTATTTTTGTTGGTTTGTTTATTCCCCCCCCCCCACACACACGCATATAATACGCTATTGTGCCAAATCCCTCTACGATTAAAATAAATTTTATTACCCATTTTGATCGAGCGCTGTTTCGTGATCGAGCACTTTTAATGGCCTTCGCGTTCGCGTTATATTAGTATAGAATCTAAAGCGTATTTTATTAACATGAATTTGCAAGCGCTGGTTATTATTTAATTCGGTCCTTTTAAAAAGAAAAGCGCATTCATGTTATTATTAATTTTTATCGTAGTGTTATTATAAAAGAAGGAAAGCACATTCATCATTATTCATTAGTCATTATTATTCATTCATTCTTCTTTCTTATTTTTGAGTTTCGCGTAGTTGAATAAAAATTATATATTCGTAAGTCTAAATTAAAAAGGTAATAGTAGAGATGTTTAATAAATCCACGATTAATTCCATCCATTCGGCCTGTAGGGATTTATTAGTAATTAGCATCTCCCAATCGTAGTCCGTTCTAGTTTCCTGGCACGCAAAAGTGTGTAGGCTTTCTGGTATTTATCATTGGCCTACGGATCCATTATTATATCCAATTTGAGGTTTGTAAAGATCAATTCTTTTTAAAAATACTCTTCTTGTAAGATCTATGGCTATAGACAATATTGAAGTGCGAGTTCTTTCCTATAAATCGTTTCGCAGCAGATAGTCAATTTGACTGAAATGCATTCCACTTCCAAAAGTAAGAGACCGTTTTCCTTATGTTCGCATTTAGCGTCTCCCATTCCTCGTTTACGCTCTGTAACTTCATCCAATAGTATGGAGGCTTTTTAGTGATATTCATCACAAGTTTTTTACTTTACCATCCCATATATATTTCGCGGTTATAGTTTTATTCTTTCCAAATTTTCATTTTATCAAGATCTACATCAACTGGACTTATTACTTCATCCGGTATTAATTTGCAATCCATTATCCTCCTTAAATCCATTCGCCGTATAAGCAATCCATTTGACTAATATGTTTTCCACTTCTGCATAGATATGATCTCCGCGCTTTGGCAAGAAGGTCTTAAGTATTTTATTCGAAACTCGAAAATAAATTTCAGATAAATAATACCTTATCCGATCATGCCTCTAAACTTAATCTTTATCCTAATATTAAACTCTTTATCATATTCTAGCAACCTTACCTGTGACAACGTGCTCTTATGAGCGTTGTTTTACAGTGCTAAAAAGACTTAAAACATATCTTAGAAGCACAATTGGACAAGAAAGGTAAACTAAATAGTTTTATTAATTTAGGCTTATCCAGGCACGTAGCCAGGATTTCGTCCCAGGGGGGGGGGGGGGAAATTTCCAAAAATATTTTATAACATATTTATTTCAACATAAAAATTATAAAATCTGGTGTCATTATAAAATGATTTCATATTTTCTTTTCCCAGCGTCATCGGGGGTAGGAGATTCCTCATGAATCGCTAATAAAAGTGTCAATCCATTTAATCTATTCAAACGTCATGAAGTTTTAATTAAAATGTTGTCAGAAATGGAAGAGAAAGCAAATAAGGAGAAATTGAAGCAAGCTGGTATGATCACGATGTTGCAACAGAAGCTGCAACTTTGCTCACTTTTCTACGACAATCTGAATATATTATCCAAGCAATTGCAAAAAAAGGACCTAGATCTTCAGCAAGTCAGACAGTTAGCAGAAACTTTAGTAATAGTAGTCGAACCTAAGTAAGTTATATGATTTGAACTCAAGAAACTTCAAAATGCAAGGAAAATAAACGGTTTTTGGACAAGTGTGGTGTACTCCTCCCGGTCTATTCCAAAATTTATATATTCATTCACCCCCCCCCGTGTAGTGTGTTCCCCTTCAAAAATTTATATGTTCATTCACCCCCCCCCCACACATACGCGTCAATTTTACTTTACGCGTAGTTAGAATCAGGGGTTTGTCCCGAACCCCTGAACTCGAACCGTGTAAACCCCAAAGTTTTACAAACCCCGAACCCAAACCCGAACCCATTTTTAAAAATACCCTTAAAACCCGAACCCGATGAATACAAAAAATGGTTCGGGTTTTTAATGCAAAAATATATTGTGAAAATATCTCAGTTTTCTCTATCATGACAATGTAACGAAAAACATACGATTGTAATTTCAATATTTTTATGTAATTCATAATATGGTATGGCTTTTATTAATTATATTTTTATTGCTTTTACATCCAAAAATAAAAAGCACATTAAAAATTCAATAATTACATATGCACAATGAGATGAAATAATTGGCATGTGAATTTAATTAGGTGCTATTTAAAGTTAACTATTCAATAATTTTTTGAAGGTAAACATGTTTTATTAGTATAATATAATTTCTTGAACCCGAACCTGTACCCGAACCCGAACCCAATTCCTTAAACCCGAATACGAACCCGATTTCAAAATTTATGCCAAACCCAAAGACGAACCCGATTTTAGAGCTGTTAAGAACTAGTTCATTTTGAACTAGTTCATAGAACTAGTTTACTTTTTTCTGAACTTAGAACTGAACTAGTTACCTTCCCAAAAATTTGAACTGTGAACTTGAACTAGTTCATTTTTTTAAGATTGAACTTGAACTTGAACTAGTTATTTTTTTTCTAATTCTGAACTTGAACTTGAACTATACAATGTAATTGAACTAGTTCATCACAAATATATTATTTAAAATAAATTTATAAGCCGAGTGTATATGCATCAACAATTTGACGTGCATTGTCTTGTCGGTAATCATACAGACACACATTAGCCGCGAATTTTTGATTTTAAAAACACAAAAAATTTTAGAAAAGATGGATACCATTAGGGATTCGGGTATCTGAAGTAATAGGAACGAGGCAGCTCAAATCTACCTTTTTACCTTGGCCTTCAATGGAAGAATACTTCAAATATGTATCTTCAGATAAAGATTCATTCAAAGTTAAGTGCAAACTATGCACTAAAGTTGTGGCGGCTTCAAGAACCTCAACAGCCAATTTATGGAGACAGATAAAGGTAATAAGAATAACTTATTATAATTTATAATATAAAATCTAGGTGTCTCACTATCAAAAACATGATGAGATTAAGAAGGCTGTCAAGAATAAGGCTGGAAAAAGTTGTGAAGCTAACAAAAAGTTAACACAAACCTTAATTGACAGGCCTTTATATAACCAAAATTCCCCAATGGGAATTATTAAATATATAATCAATGCTAATCAACCATTTTCGCTATGTGATGATGAGCACTTCAATGAATTGTTGAGGGCTTTTAATCCAAAAGCAAAAACAATTTGTAAGCAAACACTCACAGGGAAGGTGATGAAATTTGCTGCAAAGATGAAAGATACAGTTAGAACAAAGCTAATGGCACCCAAGTATGTATGTACAACTGCAGACTGTTGGACAGCTTTTAATAAGTACTTATTAATTTCTCTAAAATTGTCAATTTATTTATTTTGATAGGTCATTTATTAGGGTAACAGCTCATTGGATAGACGATGAGAGTCTTAAAAGAGTTGATGCAGTTCTAGCCTGCAAATGTTTAGAGGGGAGGCACTCTTTTGATGTTATATGCAAATCCCTTACTCAAATTTACAAAGAGTACCATATTCAAAACAAAAATATCTGTACAATTACTGACAACCGATCTAATTTCGTTAAAGCATTCAGGTACTATTTATATAATTCTTCTTTCCTAACTTTTATATAGGATTTTTAATGAAAATGATGAGATGCAGGAGGAAGTAGTATCTCTTAAGGATATGCTTGATCGGGCTGGTTTAGTGGGACATAATCAAAATGATTATCTACCCAAACATAAGAGATGTGCTTGTCACACCCTAATCTGATTGCTACAAGTGATGTTTACAAACTTTTGAAAAACAATAATGGGTTTACTAAATTATATAATTCTTCATTCTGTAAGTGCCAGGCACTTTGGAACCTCAATAGCAGATCCACAATATCGGCACAAACCATACGTAACCGTTTTGGGTGTAAAAATACCCTCCCCTGTAGTAACTAGATGGAATTCAACATTTGATTCCATCTCTGTTATAATAAAAATGATTCAAAATAAGCCTAGTGATTTTCATACTCTCTGTGATGAATTAAGGCTTGAAAGGCTTTCTTTGGAAGAATCAAATTTTTTACAGGAATATCACTTAGTGAGTCATTATATTAAATTTTTTTAAGGTAATGGAGCCACTTGCTAAGGCCCTTGAAATTTTGCAGGGGCAAACATATATGTATATGGCTTATTATACACCTACCATAAGCCAGATTGAGTTATGTCTGCAGAATATGGTAAACTTAATGGGCTCAACCATTAAAAGATGCTCTTTTGAAAGGAATAAACATCAGGTATCAAATATAAATGGATTCTAATATATAAATCATATTTTTAAGATTTCATGATCTCTATGATGAGGAAAATATTATTGCAGCTGTCCTGCATCCAATTTTTAAGACAGACTGGATCCGGTCACCGGAAAATGTGGAGGAAAGGTCCAAAATCTTAAAAGCAATAAATTTACTAGTGCTTCAAACAACTGAAAATATGGAGGTGCATGATACACAGAATGGTTTAGATTTTTTTGATATAATACGTGAGAATTCTAATAAAGAAACAATTGAAGACTATATTAAATTAAATAATACCTCATTTGATGTATTCGATGAATTTCCCAATCTAAAGCAAATTTTTATCAAATTTAATGTTTGCCTCCCATCTAGTGCTCCAGTTGAAAGGCTTTTCAGTCTGGGAAAGCTTATATTTGGAGATAAACGTACTTGTTTATTAAACGATAATTTTGAGAACAATATTTTATTAAAGTCCAATTCACATCTACTTTCACATGATTTTTATTGTAAATTATAATTGTATATTGTTTGTAATAAAGATTTTAAACATTGTATAGTTGATGATTTTGTTATATATGAATATTTCCTTTTAAATTAGATTTTCAAATATATAATAAACTATAAAATTTATTTAAAATTTTGGATAGCTCTCAAAAAAAACAGATTTTAATTTAGGAATCATTTCCTAAATTGGATTAGATTCAAACTTTATCATATTTAAAAAAATGAACTGAACTTTGAACTGAACTTTAACTAGTTATTTTTGTAAAATTGAACTATTAACTTGAACTAGTTACATTTTTTCCTACATGAACTTGAACTATTTACTTTTGAAAAAAAAAATGAACTTGAACTTGAACTAATGATTTTTTCAAATTGAACTATGAACTTGAATTAGTTCGTATCATAGATGAACTTTAACAGCTCTGCCGATTTTATTTTGGGCGGGTTCAAACCCCTGGTTAGGATGACTGATGAGTCATGATTGTTAATATCTCTATGATATAAATAGATTGTTAATATCTCTAGGATATAAATAGATCATTTATTATTACCATTTTATCTGATCGATCATTATGACATCGCAGATAGATATTTTATTTTACCTCGCTATCACTCGTTGATAAATTAATTATTTTACTTTCGAATAGTAGAAATAGAAAATAAAAGAGAAACAGAAAATGTAACGTATTCCAAAACCAAGAAATTTTGCGCACACATCGCGAATACATTTTATCTCGAATACTTTTTATCGCGGATATATAAATAAATACAATAAATCCTTTAGTTATATCATTGGGGATTTATTAACATGAAACAACTTTTGGCAAATTTCCAAATAATATTTCCTCCAAATTCTTTGATTGTTATGCCAGAAACGCGAATGAAAATAAATTATGGAAGGATTTCGTCCAAAGAATCCCTTTGAACGCCCTATCAGATTATAAAATATTGTAATCTTTGCCCAACATCACAACTCTTCTTTACCTATTAGCTTTTATATAAGAAATACTATGTCAAAAAATAGATTAAATGGATTGGATTTTTTTATAGCATTTTTATTTCAACATTTAAAAAAGAAAGTCATTATAAAATAATTTTCTTTTTACCAGCGATAATATCTAAAAAACTTCACCTGGAGTGGGAGCTATTTCCAATAAATTTCATAACAATTAATAAGTGCCTTACTTGGTCAGTTACGTTGCACAACTAGAAAATATAAACCTTAGATCTAAAATAATTTTTTTTCATAATAAATCGGGGGGGGGGGGGGGAAGGGAGGAAGGAAATTTCCCGTCCCCCCCCCCGGCCTATACTATGTAAAAGCTTTAAAAGAAGTTCGTATAATCTTAACAAATAACAACATAAAAATAAGGACGAATTTTCTAAGGGCTTGTATTAATATCGGATTCAAATTCAAATCGCGCGAATTTATCTTTGTCTAAATATCCTATTCAATTTCATGGGTCAAACTCGGTTGTAATTATAATTATTGTTTTTGATAGTTAAAAACGTTTTATTTGTTTATCTCAACTCTCTTGAGATTAAATCTAAACTTTGCTGTTACCTAAAAATTTAAAAACATACAACATTTAAGTTTTGGAAAAAATTTGCATTTTACAAAATTGCTGTTATGTTATGCGTCTTGATCTGCTGCGAATTTGAAGTTAAGACACGGCTATGTTATAACCCGTACGACGATTTTTGCTGCGCAGCAAAATCCGATATTAAGGCAAGCCCTAAAATAAAAAATTTAAATCGCATAAAACCATATACATTTCGAAATGTATTGTATAAATAAATGTTATGTTAAAAAAATAAAGAATTGATTAGATAAAATACTTGTGAAACCAGAATATGTGGAGTTAGGTGTAACATTAAGGCGCTTAATTGTGTTTGTAACATTTTTCACCTTAAAATAGGGAAACGCGAATCTTTTTTATATGGCAGATAATTGAATTGGCATTACTATTTGTAAACTTAATTCAATAGCAATATAGCAGGAGTAGGCAACGCGGCGCCCGCGGGCGCCATGGCGCCCCCGATCGATTTTTAATGCGCCCTCGATGGACTAATGTAAATGTATGATATGAGCGTATCTAATAACACGCACGTAATTTTTGTTATTGTGTGATCGTATTTCGAATAGACCACGCGTAGACCGTGCATTTAAAACTACCAAGTAATCCGAAATAATTCTTTTTTTTCAAACCCTTCATGGATAAATGTAAAAGAAAAAGAACATATTATTTTAACGATGAATGGGAACATCTATATTGTTTCGTTGATTACAAAGGGAAGTGTATTTGTTTGTTGTGTAATAAGAGTGTTGTGATTCCCAAGAAAAGTAATATTGAACGACATTTAAGACCGTTCATACAAATTTTGATAGTGACTATCCAATGAACTCTGAAATTAGAAGAAAAAAAAATTATTTCTTTAAAATCTTTAAGAACTAACCATGAAAGCTTTTTTACTAAACCTACAACATCATAAAGCAGCAACGATCGCGTCATATAAAATATCGCATTTGCTAGCTAAGAATAAAAAACCATTTACAGATGGAGAATTAGTGAAAGAAGCCATGTTAGAAGCTGAATTATATGTATCATTATGTATGACAACAACAAAATAAAGTTAAAATCGTTTTTTAATGCCTATTTATACCTGTTGATTATCTGTAAAATATGCGCCCTCGGTGATTTTTAAATTTAGTATTGCGCCCTTAAGGACAAACAGGTTGCCGACCCCTGAGGAACGTTTTCCAAATATCTATAGTTTACTTTTTTAATTATTTCATTCTTTCAAAAAATATGTATTTTAATCATAATAAATTAAATTAAAACATTGATTGTTTTCAAAAATTTCTAAGATTTTAATCTCGTCTCGTAAATCTCGTGTCGTCTCCGTCGTCTCGCATTGGTAGCATATTTAATAATAATTATACTATTAATAAAACAGCTGTGATAACAAAATTATTTACCTCTTCATTAATATATTAATAATTAATACACACACGTTTTAAAGTTAAAATAAGAACTCATTAAAGAGCCTTAACCTATCATTTTCTAAAAAAATGAAATAGCAAAAATAAACGTTGTTAAAAGCATAAAACTTGTTATAATTATAGCGCCATCTATATTATAAATAATTATATATTGATTTTTGGGACTACGCTAAATTTTTTAACAGATTTGGCTGCTATCGACTAACCTCTCGAGCATTTTGACGTGCTACTGTTAAAACTATTGCACCGAACAGTTAGCTTAGCACTCATTGTGTTAGCATATTACCCAGCTAGTGTTTGTGCTCGAGCATAGCACATAGTTAGCATTGCTAAAGTTAGCAATTTAACAACACTATAGATTACAAAAGCAAAAATACAAAAAATAAACAAACAAAGCATGAAGCAGGTCGCACTTGACAACTTAAACCTCGCAGATTTTGCAACTTTCTGATAGAGATCCTTTTGAAATTTTAATGGATTGACATTATTATTAATTAAAAACATTTATCTCAGCCAGAAGAGGATTTTGTAAAATATAGAGCTTCAAACGCTCATACGGTAGGATAGACCCACCAGACATGTAAGTTAAGGGTCCATTACTTAACATTTTTATAAAATTAAAGCTAACCAGCGGTCATAAGCTAGTCTATTTGCAAAAGCGAAATAAAAGTCTTTTACAGAGGCATAAGTCCACAGCCATTAAAAATCTCCACGGCAATAATGCAAAAATTACAAGTTGGACAAAGGACAACGAAAAGCGAGCCCATAAATTAGCAATTAAGAAATACAAAAAATTTTCGCAATCTCAACTAGATCTTTTAGCGATCAATTTTGAAAACTTTCGCTTTTTTAAACAAACCACGAATAAATTTTATTATAAGACCTGACTTTTAGTAAACTTTTAATCTAATAAAGAGCAGATAAACATTACGACTAATAAAAACAACGTCAATTATATAATTCCAAAACACATGTATAATATAATAGTTTGCCATCATAGTGGCTGCTTCTCCCTATCAAAAAAGTTAAAATTTGTAGTAAAAATAAGCGTTCAAAACGTAATTTAATTCTTGGCGACCACCTTTAAATAAAGCTTGTCTACACAATTATAAGCAATATAAAGTTTTTTCGACATCTCTCTCTTACAAATATTTGTCTAAGACAAACCAATGAAACTATTACTAAGCCCGCGTTAATTTTAAAACTGGCATATTATGAATTTCAGACTAGTCAGCCCCTAACTTTAACGAAGTCAACAAAAATAGAGACGTGCTAAAAGGATTTGAATTTTATGTTGATCCCACGTCTTTCAAGATATTTAGAAATTTATAAACCAATAGAAACATATTTTCGATAGGCATGATATAATTATATTTCTGGTAAGTGTTCAAAATGGACAATTGCTTGAACCATACTTGATAGCCTAATATGTATTTCAAAAAATTTTATAGGCACATATTTATATGCCCCATTTATATGTTGGCAAACAATAAAAAGCTAGAGACTCAATTTGTATTATCAAAGCAAACGTTGAACATACTATCTCTTAGGGCTCGTCTTAATGTCGGATTCAGAATTAAATCGCGCAAATCTATCTTTGTATCAGATTCAATAACTCGATGGTTATTATTGAGTTCCTAAAACTTAAAAATCATACAACATTTTAGCTTACAAAAAAATTTCCATCTTACAAAATCGCTGTTATGTTATGCGTCTAAAATGTCTGCTGTGAATTCAAAGTTAAAATACGGTAATGTTTTAATCCGTTCAACAATTTTTACTGCAAAGTAAAATACGATGTTAAGAGACAAGCCCGTACATAGAATTACATATAGTAGGATCTTGAATACAAATTGAAAATAAGCCAACAATTAGTCATAATTTTATTATGCATTTAAAATAGAGTATAAGCTACGTAACTTAAAATTGACACTGTTAGTGTGGGTTAACTAAATTATAAAGACATGGGGTATATGCTATAATTAATAAAAATAGACTGATACAATACCAATAATACAACATAGTGTTTATATAAATTAAATGACTAAATGTTTTGAGGGGCTACCAAACAAACACACACTTTAGTCAAATTGCTACTAGGATAATATCATAAATTTAGATTTGGGGAGTAAGAGATATTAATTGGACTTGCCATTGGGTCTGGGCTGAGCAAGGGTGTACGCAGTGTGCTATTTAATCTGTGCAAATTATTATTTTCAGTCAATGTTGCTGCTACAATGCCTATTATAATAATTTATAGATAAGTAAGTATAGATTCAAACCTGAGAGGGATGGAGAAAACGTGTCCTGATTTAAAAATGGCAAACTATCCATCATGACATAGTCATCTTCGTAAGGATAATCATAAATATTTATGTCTTGCTTTGAAAATGAGTCTTCTTCAAGGTTTGTATTATCTGCTATATTTTGGTTTTCTTTGGATTGATCATTTGGGTGCGGGATATTGCCTGGTTAATGCAATAATGAAATGTTAAGTATTATCATATTTACTGTTTTTAGAGTTGTTTTCATTAATTCCTTCTTTATTAACTTTGTAACCTGTTATGTCTTTAGTTGATTGATTACCCAACTAAAACAAAGAAAAAAAAATTCTTTTATAAGTCATAGTTGCTAGAACTAAGTTGTAATGAAAAGCAGATTAAAATAATGGGAGAGATACATCAGCAGATCCTAAAACTTACTTCAGAGTGAGTTGGAAGAATTTCAGTATTCTCTATATTACTAAGCTAAATTATAATATATAATTTTACAATTTAATAAACAAAATCTTACAATATCCATTAAGAGACGAGTGTCAATTGAAAGATTATGGGTGCTCAAAAAATTTTGTAAGTCGTATAGGTTAAATTCATTTCTATATGTATCCCTAAACATTTTGATTGTTGCAAAAGATAAATTTAATTTACTTATTAGCTACTATTAAGGATGATGACGTTTGTTCATTATTGGATGAGGCATTGAAAGATTCAACCATAAGATCATTCAAAATTGATTCATTCATATCTAATATATTAATTTTTTAATAATTTTTCAACTGTAACAGTACCTATGTTAGAATTAGAGGATGAAGCCTTTTTAGCATGATCTATATTTAAAAAGAGATCTGCTTGATGTTTCACATTTTTATTTAACTTCCCCTTTACATCATCAGCATTGTGTTTTGAAGGAGATTCACCGCAATCAGTGGCAAAATTTATTATATGATCCAGCAAGGCTTTTGGGAGTTTTTCTTGTATACCAACAATATTATCACACTGCCTTTGTTCTTGAAATTTCAAGGTTTGCAGATTTTTATTTAGTAAATTTTTGGCAAGAGACACTTCATCCAACATATCAAAATTTGAGGATTCAATATTTGAAATGAAATTATATTTTTGAGTATTTAGATCTGAAGAATTAACTTCAACTTCCAACAATGGTGAAGGAACATTCATCAATTGGTCATCTGAATTTAATTCTGATACCACTTCCTGACCTTTATATCCATTATTTGTATCCAACAAATGATCCTGTTCCATAGTCAAATCCATATCAGTCACAATTCCTTCTAATGTATGCAAATAATATAATAAAATGATTAAAGGCAAAATAAAGAATATATAAAATTCAAAACAAACTTACCAGAAGGCAAGCCCATATTTGTTGTAATATTATTTAACTCATTTGTTTGAGGGTAAATGCTATTTGGTGAATTCATAAATTTAATCACATTGTCACTATTGAACTAGTAAACCTTTAGATAATAGGACAAATAAAATTTACATTATGAAGCTCTTGTTTTTCCTGTTGAACAGCTTTTAGTCTGTTGGTTCTATCCAAATTATAGTAAGCATTGTTAAACATATAGGGAAAGTCTTTGAGTTTAAAATTAGGTGTATTAGATATCATGGCAAGCAAAAATTGTATCAGCTATAATAAGATGTATATTACATAAATTCTTATCATACCTTCTTAACTATAAGTTGTTGTTTTGAATGTTTGTCTCTTAAATACAAAACTTCATCCCATAATGCTGTATTTTCCCTATATTATATATAATATAACTCTCTATTTTGATAAATTACAATTTAATTTGTTCCATCCTTTTTTCTAAATTTATTTGTCGACTTTTAATTAAGTTAACATCAGATAAGACTTGGCATATAGCAGTATTTTTTGGTTCATCTGATTTAAATGTTGGCTAAAAAAATTTAAAAATTATATAGGTCAACAAACTTTTCTTTTTATGTGCTCCAATAACTGTGGACTTCCTCTTATAAAATAAGGATGATAGAACTCTAAGCTTTCATCATCTGAGGATAAACTACCTTGTTCTAGGTTTGCAATTTTTTTAAACCCATCTATAAAATTGTAACTAAGTAGAATACCTAATTACTTACACATATTAAGTTGCCTAACGAAACTTGTCATATTGTTATGTTTGAAGTAATTAGGGAGAACTTGTTTTGCAAATATATTTGGATGGAATACAATAAAGCTCAAGCCAGTCTGTAACAGGTTTAAATCTTACAAATTAAAGCTTACTTGACCCCATGCAATTAATTGATCGGTATTCTTATCATCCGTTAGGGCCCATAATTTAGCAATAAAAACAGAAACAGCTCCATTCATTTCATTATATTTATATTTAACCATTTTTCAAAAGAGAGAGATAAGCAGGTGAAAGGTTTAATATTAATGACCTTTTACTATAACAAGGAAAATAGAAATAGCATATTGTTATCAATTATATATAGTATATTCAATCCATTAATGTAAATGTCATCGTATAAAATCGGTGGCTTTAGATTGATAAAGTAGGCAGAGGGAAATGTAACGAGCACAAGGCTTCGTTGACAAGGTGCGCGACCCACTCCGTCGTAGCGGCACTCGTTAGACAATGTAGTGACGTCAGTAAAATCAAGTTCCTACGAATTGACGCCATAACTTTATTCGAATCCTTTTCCTAGAAGATCGCGCGCTTTGGCGTCAATCGATATTCCTTTCTAGAAACTTATCTCTATTATTAGATCTTCCCAAAAAATCAATCGACTTTTGATAATTTACAAATGTTTTAGAATTATTATTGATTTCTTGGAAATTTGGATTACTCGTCATATCATCCCTATATAAACTTCTTAAACATACATATACACACAGTTTTGTAATTTTTATATTCCTGATCGGCGTTTAATAAATTAATAACAACATATAGTAGTTTATGTTGTTAAAACAATCAACATAACATTGATTGAGACAACCCGATTGTTCTTTACAGAGCGTGGAACACCAAGGAAGGGAAGTTCGTAGAAACCGTTATGATCGACCGCCTAAAGTCAAAATCAACGACCAACTCAGCCAATTTTAAAGATACAAGCACACACGTCCCCACCTACCTTATAAATAACTAACAGATATATTTATATTCTAATTTTAATTTATATCGAAACAAACCTTGGCACAAAGAATCCATGAGTACAAAGCTCCAAAGATGCGCGACCCATTCCGCTTTAACCGATCTACTTAAAGAATCAACATTCAAGATTTGGACAACCCGACCGTCCTTTACAGTACAGAGCGCGATAAAACAAAGAAAGGAAGTTCGTAGAAAGCGTCCTGATCGACAGCCACAAGCCCAAAAAATCAACGACTAACTTCAGTTATACATATAAAAAATCTGGGTTACTAGTGCTGTGGAAAAACCGAGAAAAATCTCGGCCTCGTCTCGAAAACCGAGAAGAGACGAGAAATCGAAAAACTGACCCGAAAGAGGAGAATTTTGATGTCGAGATGAGACGATCTCAAAAATTGTAATGAATATAAAATTGTAGTAACTTTAAATGTGTATAGTTATTTTGTATGATTCACCTTAAGGTATTAGATGTAAATCAATATAGTTGGAATATATATAATATTTAAAAAATCTAAGTGTTGTAAATATTATATATACTTGTAAAAAATTAAAATTTTGGTAGTTTTAGTTAATTTACCTAATTATGAGTGGCTCTTAGAGTATGTGAATAAGAGATATGCAACAGGCCGTTTCAGAAGGTCGGCCCGCCCGTACCCGTTTCTAAATATTAATTATATTTAAGTATCTTCTAAGTCTGTTAATTTTAAATCTGAATTTAATGATACAATTTGCGCTTAACATTATGCCTCTATTTTAAGTATATAAGAAATCTAATAAAATGTTTAAAATGGGACGTCGGAAACAGACGGGGGTACACGATATATAAATAACTTATTAAACGCAATATATTTTAGAATTGTTTCTTGCTTATGCCGGTCGCCTGTCCTTATATAAATTGTTATTTGTCTCGTTTCATAAATTGTTTTCTTTTTCCTCTAGGTTTCGTTATGCTTTAAGATTAGATTCAATAACTTTGTCCTCTCTTGTTTATTGTTAATCTTATTCTCTCATTTTTCTTCCTATATGGATTGTGTCTACATATGCCATCCTAATCTGTTTGCTACAAGATTTCCTCCGAGGTTGCTCCTAAATTCCTCGCATCATTATCTTGCTTATTCTTAAATCAGCTTTTTCATCTATGCTAAGTATTCCTGATCTCCATTTGCCCCATGCTTCCCACCTATAGTATACTATTGGTTGTATAATTGACCTATACAGTTTGCCTTTCAGTCTTAGGAATAATTGTTGTCAAACAAAACTCCTGTCAAATCTATAAGAACTCCTAGCATCCATCTTTCTTTCGTTTATGCAATTCATATCGTAATCGTCATCTTGTTAAAGAGAAGATTCTACATTATAGGATAGACCTAATATAGGTAATGTGTTTTGCGACCAGATAAATATATCCTCATGTATCTGTTTTCATTTTGTTAATTCTTTGACAAATTCGTTCTATATTGCATTAACATATATATTTGCAAATGCATAATGTTTCATAGACAATGTTTGTAAGCTAGTCCCTATAAATTAGGGCATATTTGGAGTTCATTATTGAAACGCTTATTGGGATAGATATATATTCAAAAGGTAAAATGAATACAGTCTGTTAGACCAGCGGATTAAAATTCATTTCAAGAGACTTATACCCACTCATTCCGATAACTAGGTCCTTCATTGGGATAGTCAAAAATAGATGTAGTGATAGGAACGGGGTATGAGTGCGCCCTTGTCTCCGAACCGAGGCTATGCTAGAGTTGATACTAGGTCCCTTAATTCTAATTTCAAGTTGATAGTTTGGTTTTGGGTAGATATTGCCCCAAAAGAACATACTATTTAGTTTATATTCTATTTATATTTATTCTATTTTATTTAAATTTATTTTTCTCATCTAAAGATGTTTTCTATGCAAACGAAATATCATAATAATTATAATATATTTTTAACACCCTCGAAATATCCCGATAATCTATCCTTGAAAAACATTGAATATGAGGGGAAAAATCTTCTAAAATATTATGAAAATACTTATTTGTTTCTGAATAAAACATTAAATTATAATATTACAAATAAAGATGCAGTATAAGACAATAAAGGATGCAAATTTTGTAAAATTGTTGAGTCGACATAATTCAATAATTTAATATTAATTTTTTCAATAAAAATTCGAGTTTTTTTCCACTTTACTTTTATCAATTAACTTGCAATAAAAAATAGTAAGAAGCAATTAAAGCTAGCTTATAGACTAGATAGACTGCTCATTAACGCACAAAATGTGTACCCTTTTTTCCGCCATTTTAATGTTAACATGGTAAAGTAGTGATTATACAGATATTAGTGATTTTTATAAATTAAATCATCTTAGAGGTGTGCACGGATCAAATTTTTTTGATCCAATCCGATCCGAGGGGTTTTTGAAAAATTTTATATCCATCCGATCCGATCCGAGTTTTTTAAAATCTAAATCCGATCCGATTCGATCTGAAATTTTTAAATTAAAATTTTACGAACAGAACTTTTTATTGATGATTACAAAATACATAAAAATAAGGTATAGCAATTTTAATAGGCCCGAAATAAATATATAATTTTATTTGACTAATTCCATATTATCATATAAAAATAATAAAAATTTTAAATTTTTTGGTTTAATTCGCGTTCTTCTTTCTTCTAATGTTCTTCCAGCCACCAAGAAATTTCTTTCCGAAGTGGTAGAGGTAGCAGGTATAGCTAAAACTTTATTTGCCAGCTTATAAAGCCTTGTCAAAAATGTCCATTTGAATTCTCCTAGGACTGTTTGATATGAAACCCACCATTTCAGCAAATCTTTTTTTGAATCATATTTGCAATCTTCATTTTAAAGATAATTATGAAGAGGTATACTAAAAATTATTAATTTAATTAATTAGAACTTATTATTGTTTATTTTAAATTTGAAAATCCGATCCAATCCGACTAAAATAAAATGTTGATCCGATCCGACTTCCAAAATTAAAATGTTGATCCGATCCGATCCGAGTTCGGTCGGATCGGATCGGATGTCGGATCGGATTGATCCGTGCACACCTCTAAGGTAAATACAAAAATATTGAATTGGGTAGATATCAAAAACAGCATTCTAAAATAAACATCATGTTTGTTTAATAAATATAGCGCCATCTATATTATGTATGATATCAATTAATTGACGTTCGTTCAAATTTATAAACTAGTGAGGAAGGTAAATTGACTGTTATTTGTTGGGCCTTCAGAACCGAGGGGAGTGATGGGGGCGGCCGGGGAAGTTTATTCTTTCAATTTCGTGGACCTTTAACCCTTGTAATGTCAGGGGGATGCGGGTAGGGGGATTTAATCAAGTTACGCGTTAGGTAATTTTCCTTCTTTAACCCCTTTGTCCAATTATTATATTTTTTCAACTATTATACAGAATTCCGACGGATAATACTATAAGTTCGAGATAGATATATAAACGGCGTAGCGAGGAAGTGAAATGGGGGGGACGATAATTATAACACTGATGAACGAATCACTTCATTACCAATCTAGACAACTATAAGGTACCGGGGTATATTTATAAACAGAGATATGGGGGTATATTTTAAGCAGGGGTATGGTCTCGGGAAAATTCGGGAATTAATTATTGGAGGGAAAATCCAGATTCTGGAGAAACGTTCAGAAAGAAACGTTCTGGTGTGTATCGATTTTCGTGGGGCTTATATATGCTTTGTTTTTTTAACTCATTTCCCATCCTTCGACCTCCTTCTTCGTTCCAATCCTTAATTTATTACCCATCCCTTTCAAGGTTTTCTGGCTTCTTTGGCCCCCTTTCGTTCCAAACTTTTTGGGATCCTAATTTATTGCCCCACTGTTCTCAAGGGCACGTTCCTTTTAAGTCTCTATCCATATTCCGATCAAAGCTCCCAAGGACACGTTCTTTTATGTCTCGGGCCTCGTTGCTCGAAGTAACTCTGCCAATTATATTCCATGTCTTGACGGGTTTTATGTTCTTAAATTTATAGCCTTCCCTCCGTAACCAAATTCCGTATCCAGGTTATGACATTATTGACCAAAACATTTTTATTCAATTAATTTCTTATATTAATCCCTAATTTGTTATAACGGGAATGTTTATGAAAAAGCATTTTATGATTTTTCGAAACAACAAAAAAAAATTATGAATATATATTTTATTTAATATATAAAAAAGATATCACATGGGTAAAATAAATTGGTAAATAAAATACTACAAAAGAAAACGCGTTAAAAACTAATTGGATGGCATTGATCCGTGTATGAAAATCGTGTTGGATTTGACGATTTCCATAGTGATCTTTTGCCTGATGTAGAAGAATTCCTTAGGTTCTAAAGAAAAATTCGTCATCGCTTTCCCAATTTATTAGAGGAAAGCGAGAGCCTCTGAACCTGGTTGCCAATAGTGGTAGCCACCACGAGGATGAAAACTGTATTGATGAGAGTGGAATATTTTTCGGCCTTTTTCCTCTCTGCCTTGATTATAAGATCGGGGGAAGAGTTTGAGGGGGCGAGTCGACCGTAGTAAAATCTCAAGTCATATTTAGACCGCGGGACAAAGGTATGAGCGTTAGCCCGTCTGGTCTTTTCTGTCGGTCGTTTAATTTAAAAAATTTAATGTGTAAAATCTCGATTAAAAAGGTGTTTGTTTAATGTATTAAAAATATTAGAATCGATTAAATGAAAAAATATTTTACATAATATTATTAAATTTTTATTTTTTTATTTAATTAATTTCTATTTTTAAAGTTATTAAAAATAGAGTACTTAGTTTTACATATAAAATCCATTCTTTAGAGGGAAATATTGAGCAAATATTTTTTATTAATTAAATGATAAATATTATTTAAGTATTATTAGGAATAAATGATAAAAAAGAAATGCATTAATACAAGTCAATTTCTCTATTAGCAGAAAGCCCCACACACTAAGGCCTTTAAACTCCAGTAGGCTGAATGTAATACAAAGCCTCTGACACTATATTTTGAAAGTTCTGATGTTACACCTGACAAAAGGAAATACCATAAAGGTATTTTCCAAGAAAAAGAGAGCCCCAGAGGCATATGAGAAATTTGTATTGGTCACATGATGGCCTAAACCAATATAACTATTAAAAAGTAAAGTACATTCTATATCTAATTCCATGATACTCATTACCATCCCAATGGATATTTTTGCGTATAGCCATTTCATCCATAGAAATAGCTATTTACAGGCTTACATCTAAAATATCCTGCATTTCTTTTATCTTGTCAAGAGAGCATTTAAAAAACCTATGAATTAAAATATAAAATCAATTTTTACTATATATAATAATTATAAAATTTATCTGATTGATCTTTTTCTGAAAAAGCAATTTGTTTCCTTTTCATAATAGGTGAATTAGAAATGTGATTTAAAGGAGTGGCCTTGGAATTATAAGTCTGTCTTCTTCCCATTTTTTTCTAGAGTAAATTTTTTAATATTAAAATAAAAATAAATAATATAATAATTAGCGTGTAAATAGTATTCTTAATAAAAGCAATAAATAAAGGTTTATAGGTTTACTTGTGTAAAAAATCAAAAATTGTTGGAATGGCATCTTCTCTCAATTGATGGTAGTTTGTTGAAGTTTATTAGCATCGTTCTAGGGTAAAATGATAAGAGCATACAATAAAATAGTCCTTATGGAAATGTTTATCACGACTTCTTCTGTTGAAATTAAATGGCACAGCGCAAAATGTTATAGTTACAATACATTAGTTGGTCTTCAACGGAAAATTTGACACAAAATCTACCATAGGAACATATGCCATGAGCAGTCTATCTAGTCTATGAGCTTAACTTATTTTTAAGGCCCTTAGCTCCAAACAATAGCGTTATAGATATTAAACAATTTACATTTTTAGGTTTATATAAACATAATATTAGGTGAAAAAGGGACTGTCAAATATATAAAAAAACAAAAGGAGGAGTCACTGTCTTCTCATTCTTATTATTTCTATCTAATGACAGTTGTAGCTCTATTTAATCAAAATTATATCAGTGATAACGAATATATAAATCGCGCATTTATATATCAGTAGGTAACGATAAACATTTAAATTAAAGTTAATTCTCTTCGTGTATTCTTTCTCTTTTCACCTTGTGCGTATCTTTACCAAATCTCTTTCAATGTAAATGAATTTGTTTCGCTATAAACTTTAAATATTATTATTAGAGATGCACCGATACCAAGTATCGGCATGGTATCGGCGCCGATACCTTGCCAAAAGAATCGGCCCGATACTTTGCTAGTATCGGCAATTACCAAGCCGATACCTTTTTCAATATGAAACTCAAAAAATAATATTTATAGTATCTCCTACCATTAAAAAATAGAGGACTTTTTAAATATTTTGAACCCACCACCAACAACAGTACCATCAGAATCATTATTCAGTATGATGGGTGTGATAGATTCTAATAGGAAAAGAAGGCCTCTTTCGGAGAAAATAGAACAACTAATAATTGTTAAGTTGAACATAAGAGAACTAAATTTTCATTATTAGTTTTTAATATAAGCATATTACACGTATATTTACTTTTAAAAAAAATAAATTTATGTATTAATAAAATATAAAGTGTACCATAGTAAAATTTAAATTTCATTTTTTGATCTATTAATCACAATACTTTTGAATTAATTAATAACAAAATTTATTATTATAAATTAATATTATATTACAATTGTTTTATCGTTAAAATTCTGATCTACCAAAATTTGGATGTGACTTAATTTATAATATTTAATTTGCATATATTTTTTAGTATAAAATTTTTTTTATTATAAGTATCGGCATGGTATCGGTATCGGCAAAAAAATCTTAAGTATCGGCTGGTATCGGTATCGGCACAAAATAGTGGTATCGGTGCATCTCTAATTATTATTTAATAATTTCAATATCAAATGCACCATCAATTAGGTGATTCAGAAGAAAAATTGTCTATAATTTTAAACCAGCCAGATTTAAATTTTCTAACGGGACTGAAAAAGGCAAAGAGGAATTTTTATAACCATTAAATTCAAAACATTAAAGTATAGCCTATAAAAATAACCTAATTATTAGTCATAGAGACCTGCATGGCCCTGCACGGCCCGGCCCGCGGACGAGCCTCTGGTCGGGCTGTGGCTGGACGCGCCGTAATATAACTTAGCGCGCTCGGACCGGGCCTAGATATACATAAGGCTCGTTAAAAACCCGTTACAAAATCAATTAGATTTAGTATAACAAAGATGTTTTTATAATGTTGTAATTTATAATTATTTTATGTATATTAAATTAGCAAGAAACTATGCAAGAAACTATCTTAGTTCATTAATTCATCGATATCTCAACCGGCATTATAAATGTTAAAGATTATTTATACACGTGATCTTATGGGCGTAGCCAGTTTAGATTAAAGGAGGGAGGGCAAAAAAATGTTTTTTGGATCAAGAATTGTTTAGAAGAGAAGGGGCGCAGCTTCCCATCCTTGCATCCCCATTTATACCGTCTAACAATATTGAGTGTTAAATTATTATTATGGAAGATTATTTTTATATATACTCATTCACAGGCTTAGACAAGGACGGTTCCCCCTCTAAATCAGTATATCAAAATTATGGCTAAAATTTTAAAAAATGATCATTTTGCTCCTCCCTACTTTATTAATGCCCCCTCTAATTCTAATGCTGCAAAACCCATGCATTAACATTTTTGAAAACAATTTCTAAAATTTATCTTTTTTTCGTTTCTATATAATATATAACTGCCTTTTCATTTTATATCAATAACCTAAAAGATTTAAAATGGTGGAAAAGCAAAGAAGCTAAGTAACTTTATTAGAAACATTATAACCTTAAATAAGGGGTTTAAAGGTTTTTTTGGCTTATATCGTTTTATGTATACCAACTGCAAGTGCCACTTGTAATAAAAAATTTTTCCCATATGTCGCCTCTTAAAAGATAGTAGAACTCGTTTGACCGTGAATTATGAAATTAATTTACTCTATCTTTATTAACATTTTTAGCACATACATATTGATTAACATATCGGTATTTAAAGTTACTAACTCGTAGCAATTGCTTCTATTAAATCTGCTATCTGCTCGAGTTTCTGCTCGGGCAATGTGTTCAATGCTTGAACAGATTTTGCTGTTTCGACTGGCCCTCGAGCCTTTTTATATACTACTGTTCTGCCTAGTGCACCAAACAGCGAGCACAAATTGTTCTAACGAGCATATTAAACAAGTCAGTGTGCATGCGAGCAAAGCACATAGTCAGCATTGCTCACGCCAGCAACTTAACAACTCTAGTTAGTCGTTTTATTTAACACAGGGCAAAAAGATCATTTTCCTCTTTTCGAGCCTTTGAGAGTTTCTTTAATTTCGACTAATTCTTTTTATAACATCTCTGGGCTACGTAAAATTAAGTTTCATTTTTTTGACATTAAACTATATTTAATATTATTTTTATATATAATATTTGCCATATTGCACATAACGATCTACTATATAAACTTCCCCTTTTGTCATTTTAGAAGTAAATTTTTTTATTATCTGATTTAATTATTAGAATTTATAAATATTATAAAATAAACACAATATATAAAAACAAGTAATACCTATATATATAAATTAAAGCTCAAGGGCATCACAGGTATCATTCTCAAAAGCGACCAGCTAACGGTCAGAAATTTGAAATTGTAGGGTGAAATGTCTACACAGGTGAAATCCTATTAATGGGTAGACCATGTTTCCAGGGGAGGAGAGTTGGGCCGTCAAACCGCATTATTCCTTTCAACAAAGGGTCAGAAGGCTCTTGGGCGTAGCCAAGTTTTGGATTAGGGGGGGGGGGGGGGAGGGGCGACACTTAAAAGTTCAATTAAGGGGAGGGGGCGGCAAAACATAAAAAAATTTTAGGGTTTTTTCATTGAAAAAAAATAATATTTTTTCTCCATTTAGAGGGGGCCGCCCCCCCCCCAGCTACGCCCATAAGAAGGCTCTATAACCGAAGGTACTTGGCCTTTTATAAACAGCCTGAATCGGTTGGTGTGCCTTATATATTTATATTTGTTATAAAGGCAATGTAGTGGGTGCCTTGAATCACAGGTTGGGAGCAATGCGGCAGGGTACGGTTTGGAATAAGGTATTCCCAGTCTAAGGGAAATGGAATATGAGAGCTCCGGATCCTCTAACACCAATTTAGAAAGAGAAATAGGATAAGCTTCTAGCCACTAATGACCCTATCCATCAAAAACCAAAGACTTTATACTGAAGTAATGGTGGGCATCGCAACTATAGAGGTAATCAACGGAAGTTGATACGAGGCGACAATCTTTTTGTCTTGAGGCTATAGGGAATGAAATCTCTAGGTTGACATTGGAGGCTAAATATCTAGAGCCAGTCCAATTTGTAAGTCTGCCGATTAAGTTATGGACGGATCTAAAGGAAGAGATAAAAGCTGCCAATGAAATTGATGCAGCTGGACTTATACCTAAACCGCCGGCTCAAGTGGGTAGTGCGACTTGAAGCTAGGAGGAAGTGTCAAATTTTAAATTAAAAATTGCTTCCAAAGAGCTCCTCATAAAATTATCGTAGTTCTTTAAAATTTTGGGTAGCAGAAATTCAGCTGAGGAACAAAAAATGGGATTTTGGATATATTGAAATAGGGGAAAATTTTGAGGAGTTCCATTTTGGAAATAAGGATCGATAAGTAACTTTGTAAAAAAAATTTAAGGCAGGTTGCCCACCATTAGGAGCACCTCCTCTTGTCATATTTTAGAAATAAATTTTTTTACATTACCAATTTAACTTTGTCTAGGCTAATCCCTATTCCACCACTTCTTCTGCGTTTGAATTATGTCAACAAGTCAAATTGAAATCGCCCACACTTGAAGTAACAATTTAAAGATATATGCGTTAAATTATTAAGTTTTGATATTTTATATAGGATCTTGAAGAATTCATGTTAGCAGCTGATTAAATAAAGGATCTTATTTCATGATCTAAGCTAAATCCAGCAGTTTCAAAGCTATATCTAGAGCCCTGCACGGGCCGCCCGAAGCCCGACCCGATCGGGTTTCGGGCCGGGCAGAATATTATAAAAGTATCGGGCCTCGGGCTCGGGCCTGATGAGGCGGCCCGACTTGAGGCCCGAAATGATATGATGCAAACTACTTTTATAATATATATAACTTGATATTAAATAATTATTTTCGCACAGCGTTTATAAAATAGATAGGTCCAAACTTCAGCTTTTCCCCCTATCTAGTATGATATAAATGACCTGAATTGCAAATCTTATTACAGTACTTAAACTATTCATAGTAGCTGTTAGAACTTGAGAAATAAGATAAATAAATATTTATTAAAGTTTTTATATGGAACTGTTAAATAACGTATATTTTTTAAAGTTATTTTTTAGTTTTGAATTATTAGCATTGTAACGAGTGAAAAGGGATTTTTTACTTTAAACTTTCTTAGTTGTAAATTACGAGTAATAACAATCTAATGCATTTATATTTAGATGGTGAAATAATTTTTAAAAACAAAATTTTTTGAACATTTATTTTAAAAATCGGGTCGGGCCAAAAAGGAAAACGTATTTCGGGCTCGGGCCGGGCAGAAAAATTTTCATTTTGCAGGGCTCTATCTATATCCAAGCAAACTTATAAGAGCTTAAGATTTATATGCAAACTAAAGACTCCTGAATTTTTTACAAAATTAAAAAAGCTTAATAAGTGAATTCGTGGGTAACACAAGCGATCAAAAGGCTTCGATATATTAAATTGTTTTTGGCGTATCTTTTGCTATAGAAAACGAGCCTTTAAAAGGGCTGTATCGATTAATAAAAAATTGCGTTTTAGGATCATAATTATCGAGAGGCCTACCCCAAAATTACTATAGAGTTAAAATTTAAGAACGTTATGATTAAATTAATTCAAATCCCAATGATGAAAACTCAGTATAAACTAAACAAGTTGTAGATGTGTTAATTATAATGTTTCTAATGCGATTTAAGAGAATTTACGATTCTTATTCAAACTAAAAGCTGATCATTTCAAAAGCCAAGCAAATCTAATTGAGAACCCTAGCCCTTGCCCTAACAACCCTGACCCCACAAGACATCATTTTATATTAGCTTATGAAATGAACAGCTTTTAGTTTGAACAGAAACGGAATTTACAATTAAATATTTCAGCCAAATTAACTTATGACGTGGTTGGTTATCATATGAGTTATCCTTTCCGTTCAGGCGCGTAGCCAGGATTTTCTCTCCGGGGGGGGGGGAAATTTCCAAAAATTTTTTATAACATTTTCATTTCAACATTAAAATTATAAATATTGGTATAAAACATAAAGAAAGTCATTATAAATAATTTAATATCTTTTAGTTTGAACAGAAACGGAATTTACAATTAAATATTTCAGCCAAATTAACTTATGACGTGGTTGGTTATCATATGAGGTATCCTTTCCGTTCAGGCGCGAAGCCAGGATTTTCTCTCCGGGGGGGAAAAAATTCCAAAAATTTTTTATAACATTTTTATTTCAACATTAAAATTATAAATATTGGTATAAAACATAAAGAAAGTCATTATAAATAATTTAATATTTTCTTTTTCCCAGCGTCATCTGGTGATGGCAATTTTAGAACTCTTTTAAGGTACCGTGCTACTACTTAAGTCCTCACTTTCAAAATGAGGTTATATCAATTTGTAATGACCTAATTGGTGTGCTCGATATATTGACTCTTCTACTTCTACATTAACAATAAAAGAGGGCTAGGCGACTTAATTATAAAGAGCTTAAAAGATCTCAATATAAATATAAATTTGTTAAGAGGCCAGGGATATGATGGAGCCAGAAATATGAGTTGAAATGTTGTCAGAAATGGAAGATAAACCAAATTAGGAGAAATTGAAGCAAGCTGGTATGATCACGATGTTGCAACAGAAGCTGCAACTTTAAAGCACCTAGATCTTCAGCAAGTTAGACAGTTAGCAGAAACTTTAGTATTAGTAGTCGAACCTAAGGCTAAGTTGTATGATTTTGAACTTAAGAAACAAGTTTTGGCAAATTTTTAAATATTATTACCTCTGTATCTTTGATTGTTTTGCCAGAAACGCGAATGAAAATAAATTATAGAAGGATTTCGTCCAACTCTTCTTTACCTATTAGCTTTTATATAAGAAATACTATGTCAAAAAATAGATGAAATAGATTGGCCCTTTTTTATAGCATTTTCCTTTGAACATTAAAATTAAATAAAGAAAGTCATTATAAAATAATTTTATATTTTCTTTTTCCCAGCGAAAATATCTCAAGAACTTCATCTGGAGTGGGAGCTAATTCCCGATGAATCGCTAAAATGGCCAATCCATTTAATCTATTTTTCGACATAGTATTTCTTATATACGTTTTAAGCCTCCTCAACGTTGAGAAACTTCTTTCATCGGTGCATGTAGTGATAGGAAGACAAGCTAATAGGTAAAGAAGAGTTGTGATGTTGGGTAAAGATTCCAATATTTTATAACCTGATAGGGCGTCCAAAGGATTCTTTGGACGAAATTCTTCTGACGTTTGAGACAACGCCATATACCATATATCAAATTCAGATTTAAGGTCTTCGTTTGTCCCCTTAAGATCATTGGAATAAAAGTCCCATAGAAAGTTTATTTTCATCCGCGTTTCTGGCGAAACAATCAAAGAATTCGAAGGAAATAATATTGGGAAATTTGCCAAAACTTGTTTCTTGTCCACGAACCGTTCATTGGACATCTTGAAGCAAAATGTGTGTGGAAACAGCTTTGTGCCGTGATTCCCAACGGGTGACACACACTTGCTTCAATTTCTCATTATTTGGTTTATCTTCCATTTCTGACAACATTTCAATTAAAACTTCATGACGTTTAGAATATTTAAACAGTCATATACTTTTGAAACAATACCCATGCAATTCCGTATAGTAGGAAGAGTACAGGCATCTGAAAGTGCCAAATTTAATGAATGTGAAGCGCAATGTACATACAATGCCGTTGGGTATGTTTTCAAAATATAGGCCTCAATAATGGTTAATAGTCTTTTTGTCGAAATTTGATTCAAAAATAAAAAAAAGTATATATCGGTATATATTTAATAAATTGCATTGCAATTAATAAGTGTCTTACTTGGTCAGTTACGTTGCACAACTGTAAAATATAAACATTAGATCTAAAATATTTTTTTCAAAAAAATTCTGCGGGAGGGAATTTCCCGTTTCCCCCCCCCCCCTTATTTACGCCACTGTTTCCGTTTACATGATTAGCTATTAATTTAACCTTTGGTTGGAATTACGGTGTAATACCCAAAAATTAGCATAAAAAGAAAGTTAAACAACATTATAGAATATGTTAAAAATTTTGTGCATTTTGTAACTAGTCTAAATGATGCACACAAAGAAGTAGTAAACTTGTTTAATATTTTAGGCACTTTTTCTAAATGTCTGAAAAGACTTTCTTAATTAATTTGAAAAAAAAGCATTTAATATATCCTATTCTTTTCGCCATTCTCCTGCTTCCTACTAATATCCTTATCGCTTTTCTTAAAAAATAAATGATTTTATTTTATAAATATAGGTTTTTTTATTGATTTAAGGTATATAATATATCCACTTATTTGATAGAAAAATGGCATGATAGTTTCCAAATATTTATGGTAAATTTAGACTTTAAAAATTTATATTTTTAAAGAATTAGCCAAAGTTGATTAACCCTTCATTCACCTTTCATTTTCACATCATTCGTTCGGATTTTTGGGTCTATATGACCCATAACTTTAAATCGCTACAATTTCTAAAGTACTAGGAGTTAAAATTTAAAATTTTAGACATATATTAAATGATCTTTTGCAAATAATTTGAGCTCTTAAATTTATATTTTTGTTCATAACTTTTTATTTTATCGCTAATTATAACCGACCCGGTAAAATTTTAAATTATTTTTCACTGTGTATACTAAATTTTACTTTAACAAAAATCTATCCAATATTTTTAGATATTTTTTACATATTTTTAAAATATAGACTTGAAGCAAAAAAAACAAAAAAAAATTATTTAAAATAAATAATGCGAAATATAGATATTTCGGTTTAAATACCATCAACATTAAATTTACATATTTTTTCATCAAAATATTGGCTAAGTTTAAATTTATATATTTTTGAAAATAATTTAATTTAAGATATAATTTTTTTTTCATTGATTAATATAATTTTCCTCTTTAATTTAAACCATTAATATAGTTTCTAGCCCTCTTAGTTTTTGTTTTATAAAGTTTTAATGGGGCGCAATTTTTTTGAAGAATTTTTAACAGTGTAACACTTAATTTTTCAATAAAGCCCTAAAAGCAATTTTTAAAAATTAAACTTTTATATTATTTGGAAGTTGCACACAATTAATTTTACAATTTATTGTTTATTCAATAATATTATCAGCGTCCTTACAATGCAAACATGTCAGATACATATGAGTTTTACAAATATATTTTTTACAAATAGCGCAATAAGTGCTATGTTTGTTGTGTTTTGGGACGTAGGATAAAAGAGTTTTATTGTGTTTAAATCCAAATATTGTAGAAGGTGCCGGTCTTGATTTAATAATTAGAAATTCGGAGGGTATTTCTCTCTTATTTTTTTTTAAAGTCCCCACTAATGTTAAATTATGATTATAATACAAGGTGTCAACTAGTTAACTTAACTATAAAATAAAGTTTTGACAATTTTTTATTTGTTTTAATTTATATATCATGTCTAAATACCATAATAATATTTTCCCCCGCCTAAACTTGGCTCTCCTTCATCTAACTCCGATTCAGATTCACAACTACTAATAGATAAACAGTCATCAGTATCACTTTCTGAGCTACCTAAAAATCTTAAAAACCAAAAAAAAATGTTACTTCCCCAATCAGAATCTTCAAAAATATCCGAAATTTTAAAAGATTCCATGTGAAAAGAAAAAAAGAAATACGCGGGAAGAAATCAGCTGCTAAATATTGGCATGGATAAATTCCACGAGGAAACAAAAAGTCAAATTTAAAATCGTCATAATTTACAAAATATATGAGCTAGAGAAAAATTTATTTTTTCGATATCATTTGGGTATTAGTTTTTATCATTTAAGCAAAAAAAAAAATTTTTTTTGAAAAAAAAAATATCCTCCGTTCGCTTTAGGGGTCAATATGACCCAAGACGTTCAAAAAACCATGATATATTTAGAACCAATGGGTGAAAACTAACCAAAATTTGCAGAGTTGTAATATGATAAAATTTGTTAAGCTACTGAAAAATCTGAAGCTCTATGTTCATTACTTTTTTTTTCTTGCATGTTTTTAGAAAGGCTTGGGTCATATTGACCCAAAAAGCGTACGGAGGGTTAATATGCGAAAAAATACGATTTGGAATAGGTTAAAAGACGTTAAAATTCTAGGTGAACAACTAAAATGCTTTTAATTTATCAGATATTAAATAGCAACCAATTGATAACCATTAAAATGTTTTTTTAAAAGAATACATGGTTAAAATTTGAAAACCTTTATGGCATCAGATCTTTTATTGATGTAAATTTTATTCTTAATAATGCCAATTTTTTAAAAAAATTAAATCTAACTTGCCTGTTAGCCTATAAATGGAAAAAGAAAATTTATGGTTAAAATATAAAATTTCAAGGGTTAATTTTATTTCAAAATAAAGGCGAGTTTAACTTCTGACTCATTTAAACCCCTTAAACTAACCGGATGGAAGAAATGCTAGACCAAGGAAACATAACTTTTACTTACAATGGCGAATGTTAGATTATAGCAAATATTGATTGGGTTAAAATTTTTGATTATCTGGTAAATGCAACCAGAATAAGCTTTATATGTAAGAAAATAACAACTTGAATTAATTTTATAACAATTTAAAACAAATAACGATTTTAATATCATAATTATGGAAGATAAAGGTAAGAGATTTTTTCGTTCTGCATTATGACGCTAAGCGCTGAATTTTTAACTACAAGCGCAATGCAATCACAATGCAAAATGACTAAATCGAGTAAGCTTTATGGATGATTGGATTTGCAATGTCTCCGAGGAAGCTTTGTAGTAGCATTGCGTAATATTATTTTTTTTCCAAACGCAATGCAACCCAATGCACTTCGGCTTCATAAAATAAAACATGAAAACATTTGGTTCGGAAATTTTGTAGTGTCGGTACCTGAAGACAATTATAGCACAAAAAGTTTAAATACTTGGAAAATAAGCGAATAATGCTCCGTTCAAATTTCGAGAAAAATCTAACCCAATTTCTATCGAGGATTGTCGCGGATGCGTACTCACTCATTTGAATAATGACTTTAAAAAGGGTTGTTAAGCGCATTGTGAATAATTAAATGGAGAAATTTGCATAGATGATCAACCACATTTTCTAAATCCGAATGCCGAGGTCCCATATGATTTGGAAGGGCCATATAATGAAGATGCAAAAAGGATTTGTAAGCTGGAAAGGGGTGTTAAGATATTATTGGGTTTTGCCTACACATCGAGCATGGGGAAAAATATCAATGTCAGGGACGACTAAGGGGAGGAGTGCAGGACGAAAAAACCGTTAAGTCATGGTGGGGAATGAGGTAATAGAGCTAGGAACGGGGAAATTTTGCTAAGCGATTTAGGTTCAATTATTTAGAGGGGAAACCGTTGGAAAATTACATTTTTTTAATTTTATCGCGAAGATTGGATATTATTGTAGGGCAAATTTATGACTGTTGCCGAATAATGGAGGTTTCTTGTTGCAGGGCTAAAGACGGGATGAGGAAGTGTACAAAATATTTAAAATTCACCATTTTAACTTTTAAGCCCACAGCTTATTACATTTATGAAAGGGAGGGCGAAACTCTCGCCAAAAAAACATAGTTAGCGAGCTAGCTAGCCAGCGATATTACCCCCTTACCATGTTGTTCATGTACTCCCTCTATCTCCCTACCCTAGCTCTTACTAGCAACTTGATGCCCAAAGGTTTCGTTTGATTCGTTGTTTATTATAGCTGCCCCAGCCCTTCGCCCAATGCAATGCAACTAACGCACGCCACCGCCTCTCCTTTGTATATTATTTTTTAATGCTCCAAAAGTGTAAGGTGAAGGGCGAAGTCTCAATAACACATACATACTAATACCATACACTACAACAATGAGAGGGATTGGTAAAATTTAAAAATTTCCAGACGGGCTCACCCATGCGGGAAGTAGAAGTTGGGGGGGGGGGGCGAGGCTTATTAAGCCATTACAAAGGGCCCCTACGAAACGGGCTACTGCTGGTGTGCAAAAATGTATATTTTAATGGTAATGAAATAAATGCTCTCATTTTTTACACATTCTTGCTCCTACCCACTCCCTTCTAACCCAAAACATCATTGTATGGTTTTGACGTAGCGTTGGTTGGTTAGGTTTACTAAAATCTATAAGAACTCTCCTTCGATTTTTATCCACAAGCGCGCAACAGGCTCCCCTCGCCCACCATACGCCCCCCCCCTACCACCCCCATTAAAAATTGAATGTCAACGTACCGCATTATTTACGTACTATTGTTATAAAACGCAAGCCAGCCCGAATGTGAAGGGCAAAGGAAAGCCCAAAACACAACGGCTATCTCGTGCAAAATTTATCTCCTTTATTCATTTATTCCACCTCCCTCGCGTAATTTGAAAGCGATAAAAAGGGAGTATACAACACGTGCGAGAGATTATTATTTTGTTGATGTGCTGTCTGGCACGTCAGCGTCAGAGGGACGCGCCTATCCCTCCTCCCCTCGCCCTATTATCCAAAATCACCCTCCGATTTAACGTCCATTTTACAGCGTATTTACGCCGAATTTTAACCTTGTGAATCATGGCATTTGCGGCTTAGTATCTCCACCCCCTCTCTTTTCACATATTTAACCAAAAAAATTTGCGCATTTTTTATGCTTGCCGCCCGCCTAGCTAGCTGAAAGCACATTTTTTTACACAGCCCCTCTCACGCTAAAAACGAAAATCCGCCATTTTCATTTTTTGTTTAGTACACACGTTATCGTTCAGAGTGAAAGTGGAAAATGGGAGACATCGAAAAACTCGTATTTAAGCACATCTCATGCCTTTTACTTCCCCCTTGTATAACAGACTTGCCTGGCGCCGCTTATAGGAAAAAAATACTTCAGTCATTTCAGTTTTTACAAAACAGGGGGGGGGGGGAGTCGGCTTAATTTTTACCCAGACGATTCTTTAATTGCATAAATTTTCAATGTCAGGCGCGATGTTGTACTCCCTGGAAGCACCCTAAGTGAGTCATGACGCACATAGTAGCAATGAGTTTACATTTAATCGGGTATATTTATGTGTTCGTCTAGCTCAGCGTGTGTTTTAATTTAGTTGTGGGTGGATGGATACATGATAGTGTAGAGTAGATATCGCTATTTTACAGGAAATAAAAAATTGTATAATGTTTTGTACTCATTTTGTAATCTATGGATTGAATAAATTTAAGAAAGGAATATATTGGCATGGCACTAAAGCGATGCATAATTATAGAGTTTTCTAAGCGTAATTTTTTTCTATCAAAAATGAACTTCATAAGTCGAATTAGCGTTTAACCAAGATTTTACAGTGTTTTTAAAATCGAATGCAATTGAATCTGTAAAAATTAGGAATTAGTTTTCAAGCGGGCATAAAATAGTTGGGGCGATTATGGAATTTGGGTAAACTTAACTACATTGTTATCGGATATGGGTAAACAGTAATCGGATAGGGCAATAATTGTGGTCTTTGAGTTTTGTTTGGAAAACATGAAAATAAGCTATGATTGCATATTTCACTTCATTACGACATTGTTTTTTTCTGATGAAAGGTTTTATTTCACGATATAAAGAAAGAAAATAGACAATTTTACACCTTAATTGTTGCCACTATCATTATATTTTAATTTAATTAACAATGCTGATAATCTTTAAAGGTCAAGGTGTAAAGCAGGCTGAAATACATGGGCGTAGCCAGGGGGGGAAGCGGGGAGAAGCGGCTGCCCCTCTAAATCCATAAAAATGTTGAATTTATTAAAATTATGGCTAAAATTCTAAAAATGATCATTTTGCCCCTCCCTAAATCATTATTTACCCCCTCTAATCCCAATGCTGGCTACCCCCATGCTAAAATATTTAAAACTACAGAAGTTGAGAGGTATTTGTAATAAAAATATCAAGGGAGAAAGCACCCAGCTTAAAAACGGCCCATGATATTTTCAATGTATGTTCTAAAATTCTGTCAGAGGCTCCATTCCTCAAAATTGATCAGAATCTCTTGTATTTTTTTGTATAATGGATTTGTTAGAAGGTAGCATAATTAACCCTCGAGAGCATTCCTTAAAATCCCGAACGCGAGAGCATTCGTGGGGTATATTTGATCCCATTTTTTAACTTCTTATAACTTTTATAGTATTCTTTTTAAACCTTTCAAATTTTAAATCTGTCTTTATAAAAATCTTAAGATTGATGGTAGAAATTTTGATATGAATCTAATCAATATTACAAAACTTATTAACAATTTTCTGGACCCCCATTTTTATTTTGATTATTTTGGAGCTTCCCCTCATTTTACCTCTTGACAATAAAACAAAATAACGTGATTTTTTATTAAGAGAATGTTCAAAATGTATTAAAAACACAAATTGTTAAAAAAAAAATACATACATTTTTCCAACAGAAAAAAACTTACGTGAGAGCATTCGTGGGGTGCACACACAGGACCCCTGTGGCCAAAAAGATGCTATATTTTAAAAAGTAGTGGGCCAAAAGTTATAAAATTTTCCTCAAACTTAGTTCTTGGTAAAATATTAGGCTACTGAAAAGGCCAGATCAATTCGCTTACGCGTTTTATATTTAAGTTTATAACTTTCGTGGTACCCCACGAATGCTCCCGAGGGTTAAGACGAAGATATATAAAGTATAAAAGCGGATACATATTATGGCTCGAAAGCGTCACAAGTGTCGTCCGCGAGAAGCAACTAGGTATAAACAAGGGACTTGTATTAAAATTTGCGATTAAACAATTTTTTGTTTCGACAAAAAGTTTGTGGCATATTTTAAAACGCAGCGCATTTCAATTTTAATACGCTATTTGCGCAGGCCCCGAAAAATCAAATGCAGGGGTGACAATCGGAATGAAAATGTTGAAGGGAGGAGGAGCTGCTGCGAGGGTTAAGTTGTCCGGAGGGGCGAAATGTCTATGCACGTGAAATCCCATCAAAACTACCCTTTTGGTCGCAGCCTTCAAGAGCGTCAAAAAGCTTTAAAACTGAGTATTAAAACTAAAGTTGTTAGTATTTTTAAGGGCGGCCAATGAGGTATTGTGCTATATATATTTGAATTTTGAAAGGCATTGTAGGGATCCACCAGTTAATAATCACCCAGAAAAACTCTTTGGCACAAGGTATTTCCAGTCTTCCTAAGTTTTATGTTTTACAACAACAAATTGGATAGCGAGCTAGGATATACTTCAAGCCACTTATTACGTTCCAAAATGATTAATATACCAAAGGGCATCGCAGCTAGAAAAACGGTAATCAACGGAAATGTGTTCTCGTTCGATGTTCTTTCAAGGTTGAGCAGGGTTAGGAGATTATATTCCTATGCGCATTGGCGGATTCTATGTCCCTGGGTATCCTTGCTCCGCCTATTCTTACCAAAAAATTAGGTCACATATAAAATTTTTAAAACTTTTACTAAATAAAAAAAGAATGATTTTAATCTAAAAAATATGCGAAATATTAAGGCAAATAATAGAAGAATATTTATGAGGACAGGAACGGGTTCATAGAGGGGAGGGACAAAAAGTATTAGAATGATATAATGCGAGTAAAATGTTGATTTTTAATTATTTTAGCCTATAGAAAATAAAATAAAAATCCTTTACAGAAGCTTAACCCACAGCCATTAAAATCCCGTATAAATTTCCTAGCAATTATTAAAAAATTATACGTTGGACAGGACAAGACGGACCGACGGATGGAGAACCAAAAGTAAGCCCATGAATTGCGTGAATATTTTATTTAATATTAAATAATTCGGATCGGGAGTGGCACCTACCTTTCTCTGTCAACCCTTTTTAATGTCCTTTTAATAGAATAATTAAGCTATAAAAAAGAACCCGACATTCTACTTTAAACCTAAGCTTTGCTTTTAGTGATGTTAGTAGAATCGGTGGCTTATTCCCTATTTACGATGTTAATTCTCGGTATCCCAATACTGATTTTAAGCGACAAAGCACAATTTCGATATACCAGAAACGATGACAAAGTGAGATTTTGTCACGACGTCAGTTTTGCCCGTGGCTACGGATACGTTCTTTTTACCGGACTTTTAAGCGTCCTTTTGGTTGCCTGGATGATGTTTCACATCCACAAGGCAATCAAAATATTCAACATCAAGGTAGTTTTACTATCATAAATTGAATTCCATATCAATGGCTTAGGGCATTTTAGAAAAGTTGGTTCAAAGTGAATGATATATAACTTTATTAAATTATTTAGTAACAATTGCTCGAGACTATAAAAGAAAATTATTCAAAAGTCATTTAGTGTAAAATAATCCAACGAGGACAAAAAATATCTCTTAAAACATAAGAATCCTATTTTTTATAGCTTGAAATTGTAAAAAAAAACTTAAATAGCTCGATTCTATGAGGAGTGAAGATATAACCGTTCCAAAGTCTATTCCCTGCCCGGCCCTTCCCGCTCCCCCTCCTTTATAAAAACTCTCCGAAAAAACTGCAAATCAATCTACCTTAATGTTTCAACATAATAATTACCACCTACATCTAATAATTGAACTACTAATTAAAAAAATAAAAAAAAAGTTTCAGCTACATGTAGGTTCGACTCGGTCTATCGCAAAAAAAATAAAAAAAATTTTGAGCTTGTAGCAGCCTAATAGCCTTCCCCAAAGCAAACCATAGCCAACAAAACAAACCAGTTAGAAATAATACTTTAATAGGACGTCCAGGATACTTATAATCGCCTTTAACCTCCCACCTCCTCCTTGTCCATAATGATTTTACAATTTATTCTTTTTGATAAATATAAATAGAAAAAATTTAAAAAAATATATCCCTTCATTGGCTGATTCATTTATACAAAAAACAGCTGACCTATAATGCTGTACGTATAATACAAAAATTAATATAACCCTATCTACGCCCAAGGCCAACAAGAATGGGGAAAGGTAGCTGCTCTAAATGCAAAATTTCTTATAATTTTTATATTATACTCAAAATTTTAAAAAATCTTAATTTTGCCCTCCTCAAAATCATTAATCCTGACTACTTCTATGGTTTCCTTCTAGCTATATCTTCTAGGCCCATCGCAATATAAAGCAAAAAATGAATAGTTTAAAAATTAGACAGGGGAAAATAATACATATCGCGTCGGGTTGATTTTAATTTTTGATTTGTTTACACCTTTGAAAGTAACTTCAAAAACCTCAACATGAATAGTTTTTACAATATTTATAGTATATATATAATTAACTTGATTGTATATTTTTTTAATTATTCTTAGTTCCCGTTTACTAACCAAAATGAACCGGTGAATATGACTTTCAGTTTGATTAAAGTCTGCTACAAGCAAACGTAAGAAATGAATTACCTAGCTAATATTTTGTTAAAATAAAACTTCAGGCTTGAAGAGTATTCAATGTACTTATTTCTGCTTCTGATTGGAGGCATGAGCTATCCGGTAAGTTATAAACTAGATAATTATTTAATAAATAGTACAATTATAATAGCCATTCTAAATTAGTTAATCAAAGTTTTTGTTCTAGGTAGATTATTTAATAGTACAAATTTCAAAAGTTGAGATTTAGACTAGTGTTGTGAAAACGGCTGAGTTCGTTTGGTCGGCCTTTGATTTTAGTCGACTAAACATTAAAAGGCCATTTTTGATCTATTTTTATTAGTGGCATAGACTAGAGCCCTGCACGGGTGACCCGAAACCCGACCCGAGACCCCATTCGAGGTCGGATCGGGTTCGGATTGAAAATTTTAAAACGCATTCGGGTCGGGTTCGGGTTAAAAAAATTTGAATGCTTTCGGGTAGGGTTCGGGTTGAAAAAAAGTGACTTTGCAGGGCTTCTAGCATAAACAATCGACAAAAACCAAAGGTCGGCCTAACAAACCCAGCCATTTTTACAACGCTAATTTAGAAATTTATAAAGGCAAATACTGTTGACAGAGTAAATAAAAAATTGTTAACCGATTTAGTTTAACAAATAAATGGATATTTTTAATATTCTGACAGTATTTTTTTTTGATTTTTAACATCACTAGAAGCAATAGTATTATTTCAATTTTTACAGGCTTATATTAAGACAAAATCAATGATTAGACAAGTCCCAACCGCCTGTTAGGGCTTCGACCTATAACATTCTAATAACAATGATTATTTTATTATAGCAAAATATATCCATATTAAACATCACGAACATAGGCGTAACTAGGATTTTTTCATGGGGGGGGGTATAAATTTTTCAAGGTGCATTTTCTTGTAACTATTTTTTTAGATAAAAATGTTTTCTTTTTCCTAAAAGTTCAAAGTGACACTAGCGTAAAATCATAAAATACTAAAAGTAAAATTCCAACAAATATTTATTTTTATTAAATATACAATATAAAAATTATATATTGAAAATCATGGGAGGGGTTCTAACCCAAAAAACACCCCTCCCTAAGCCAATGATCACGAAAGTATGAACCGATAAAATAATATTTAATAACAATAATCATAGCAAATAACTGTGCGTTTAAATGTACGGTTAAAATAATTTAATTATATTTTTCTAATTTAAAGGCTATATGTTCGGTTAGTGGCTTGATGTGGATTCTTTTACGCGGAACGGTATACTGGAAATATTTAAGGAAAAGTAAAAATGATTTTAACTTTAATTATAAGTTTATTCAAAGAGTTTTATATGGGAATGTATAGGTTCGTTTTGCTTCTTACGATAACTATACCACATTGACATAATAGTCTGTCTAACCGCACTATTTTCGAAATTTTTTTATATTAGAGACCCATTTTAAATAAAATTAAAATCTGACATGAATGACATATATTAATATTACCTTTCGTTTTTTTTATAAAAATACCCTACTTTAATAGTAAACATTAATAGGCCCATGATGCCAAAATTAATACGAATATTTTCTATTTTTGTTATTCTAAATGTTAGATCTCTCTATTGCTTTCGTTTTAAAGCCACTTTGAAATGTGTCTCGCATCATTTGCGTAGCCATGTTTTGATTTAGAGGGGGACAATAATGAACTGTTTTGAGATTTTTGCCATATTTATATTAAATTTTAAAGAATTTTTGGATCTAGAGGGGGGGGGGCAGCCGCCTCTCCCTGTGTCTACGCCCATGTCTCGCATGATCCATGAAATTTACTAAGGGTTAATATATAGGTTAATTCTTCTTTAGTGCCTAGCATATATAGGGGTATGCATTTTATAATAGAATGTTAATATTTATTAAATCCCACTTTAATTTAGACTTCATTCTAAAGCGAGAAAGAAAATACATGGTTTTAATTTAATTGAGCCTTGTAAACTTGGGGTTACAAATTTTCAAGTTCGTTTTTTTATATAAACATTGATATTATTCCACGTCATGGGCGGAGCCAGGTTTTCGATTAGGGGTTTTAAGTTCAATTAGAGTTTTTTTTTAATTTTTATGTTTTTGTATTGAAATTTTCACGTTTGACGTATTGCCTTATTACAACTTCCTTATTTGCAATTTTATATTAGAGCTCACGAATTATAAACAAGACTATTATCATCTGGTGCCTTTAGGAGTACTATTTACCTGTTCTGCATCAGTGGCCTTCCATTTTGCATGTCATGTATAAATGTTGCTAATTTGCAAATTGATAATGTGTTTTTATAATTATTATGAGCGCATCATTTGTTGTAAAGTTTTTTAAATGATGATATTACAACTGAACAAATTTTTATGAAATCAAAACAGCATGGTCAAAATTGATACAAATTAACCTTATTTTAACTATCTTATAGCGGTCATGATCTATTATATTTTAAGGGTTACGTCGATGATCTGTCTGTCGTTCACATCAGTTGCTAATGTTTTTTGATATACTTAAGTGTAATGTTGTTAAGGCACTAATTTACCTTGAAATGAAATTGATTTAAAATTATTGATTGAAAACTTATTATACTTTTTAATATCGTATAATTTTCATAACTATAAATAAACCTCAACTTTACTTCAAGGCCATATTTCAACATTATTGAATAAAATCGATTAATTACTAATTAATCCAAAGAGGTAGTCACTACTCATAGGGAGTATATGAAATCATAAATATATCAACATTCTCACATTTTATTAAAAACGTATCGTGTTTAACAATATGAGTAAGAAAGTAGATATCATCGTTTTGTTATATATCGCGCGATGCGCGTATCTCCTAAATAAATATGATGTAACACACGAAGTTAAAAAATTATACGTTCGAATCCCGAAAGATTTTATGATCAAAATTATAAATAAAGCACTTCATTTAAATTATAATTGATACAATCGTTCGGCGCGAAATAAGCCATAATTATAAATTAATAAAATAAGGCTTAAAAATTAATTTAAAATCATAAAATCATCGTTCACACACAAATTAGACAGATCGGAATCAAAAGGTCCCAAGGCATATGATTTGTAATGTCCCTTAGTAGCTGAGTTATTTTGGCGTTCGCGTGCGCCTATGTTGATAATTTGTAAAACACAAGAAGTTTCGTCTCGGAAAATCCCTAATCCACATCTTCCTTCCACGAAATACCCACCAATGTCTGCTACAGCCCCGGTAAATAAATATGTATGACGATTGCCTATAAAAATAGAGCGATTCCCCAACGTAATATCGGTGCGGCCTTGTAAACTACTTGTATATAAATATTTTGGTCTTCATTCGACATCGATCATTAATAAGACCGTAAAGGTAACGTTTTTGAGAAAATTCCTGTATTCATGGACGTTTAAGATTCACTTTATCGGCTAGGAGGGAGTGCTTTAAGAAGGGGTGACCTTCGGTGTTAAAAATCCATTGGTCGAGGGGAAAGTAAGAATCGGAAGCGAAAATCAAGTATAGATATTTCAGGGCTTCGGCCATAAAGTAAGATTGTTGCACGTCGTCGTGTTCTGGAACCGTATCGTAGACGTTGCGAATGCCCGAAAACCCGACGCCAACTTTAGTATAATTTTCCAAAGCCTAAAAAGAGGGCAAAAATTAAGTTCTAGTTGTTTACTGTATTTTATTAATTAGGTCCCTTCCCAACCTTTTAAAACATAGTAAAAAAGAGGGTTTAAAATAAAACCACACACTAGACACGAATCCCAATCCTGAAGCAACAAAATCAAACAACCCACAAAATAGGAGAATGCAAGATTAGTGAATGAAAAAGAAAACCCAGCTGACAGCCCAATAATCTCGCTTTACGTTTAAGCATTCTATCTAATATTGTTCTAAGAACGTCCGTATTTTTAGGACAAATGATCCTCTATAAATCCACAGATCAATATTTATGGGGGAATAAATTAATTATAGTTATGGTGCTGGTGCATCAAAAATTGAAAGTTATTTTTTATTTGGACCCCTAACTTTAGCTATATGTTTAGGTTCAGGCTAATACACGGTCAAAACCCTTGCAACTATTATGGATGGGGTCTAAATTTAAAATTGCATTAATGAGATGGCCAAAGTCATTAATTAATATCACTCAGGGTACATAATATAATGTGGAAGCTTCTTAAGCGCACAACTTTGATGTTATATAGCCAAATTTAATCTAGATATTTTAGCTACTGCAGCATAAAGTTATATTAAAAAATACGCTAAATTAACCTAACTGTTGCCTATCGAACTTACCAATACGGCATCCCAAGCCCATTCCCGGTACTTGGGATCTTTAGTGATGCGCCACATGTAAAAATAGGTTTCGAACGTTTCGGGCCTGAGGATGTAATGGCTCTGTTTAGCGGTGGGTGCCTTGGCGTCGGATTCAGCCTTGTCGAAAGCCATAACTTCTGGCCCCAAACGAACATCTAGTTGATACATATATAAGATCTGCAATTACTATACATATATAATATCACCCAGGCTGAGATAATTCGAAGAAAGGCATGTAAACATTACTTGCTAAATTTCTATTGTTGTGTATGTGATTGAAGAGTTCCAGAAAAAGGGGATGATCAAAACTAGCCAGATGTGGAAATTTAATAACAAGAAGGCGAGACGATGACAACCGATGGACAAAGAGAATCGAGGAAATATATATACAAAGAAGCCGTGAGTGATGAAAAACAACTATACCCAGATGAAAAAGAACCTCAGAAGATATTCAGGAAAGAGATTGCTTGATCAATAGATTCCCTAAATACGATATTTTGAATAAAGTGAAGTTTTTTGATTACCGGTAAACTAATTCGGACTTAAGAATGAAATATTAATAAGCAAATATATCACCTACAAAGGCCGAAGGGTGAAAAAAGTTGTTTTTATCAAAAATAATGAAACCTTTTTTATATTGTACATTCGAAATAAAACTTAGAAAACAGGAATAAATGATTACATGCGTTTGCGTATCCGGCTCGACACGTCGTAGCCAGCTTATCGGCATATTCTAGCAATTGCTTTTTGGTACGCAAATTCTTTTCTTTGGTGCTGGTTACAGCTAAGAGACCGCCTATTTTTACCAATAAAGATTATTGAGTCAATCGATAGGAGTTAGACATATTTGAAAGCCCTAGCGTAATGAAAACTATAAATAAATGAAACAATGATGTTGATGTATAATTTAGTTATAGCACAACTCAAGTGTAAATTAATGATAAATTACCGAAAAAACAAGCGAGATGGTCCATTGTGTGCTCTATGCCTTCGTTCCTGATTTGTGCTAGGTATAATAAACCCGTGGGCGACGTTTTCAAAAGTTTCTTTTTTATGCCCTAATCCCAATGAAATAATACAAATTTAGTACATCTATTTTTGAAATACTATGAAATGACCTATATAAAAGTATTGAATTATTTGTGCCTATGATTAAAGATGAAATTTAACAATGAGCGTGTTAATTGAAAAACCTTTTTTATACCTAAAATCACAACTTAATCTAGTTGAACCGGGCAACTCAAATCAACCGATTAATAAATTTATATATTTTTGGAGTCTTTTAGCTGAATACATCATATGTGTTTTTTGTTTTTATCGTTCAAAGTTAGATATGCGCTTTCGCCCCTTTTTCAAGATGTACATTGCGAAAACAGACTATATTTAAGGATTTAAGTCGTAAAACCAACTTAGAGAAAGCGTGAAGTTTTTTCGCTCTAATTAGTTTTTGATTTCCCAGACATAATTACTTTTAAAACCATAGTTGCAGGTGCAAATTAAGATGATCACTTGAAAAATGTGAACGAAGTACTCAAGAGGAGGATACAAGATGCAGTTTCATACGCGAAAATGAAAGGGTAATCGGTGTCATATTTGGGACACAGGATCGATTTAGCAGGAAACGCCCATTTTAGGGCTTGTCTTAATATCGGATTTTGCTGCGCAGCAAAAATCGTTGTACGTGTTATAACATAGCCGTGTCTAGACTTCGAATTCACAGCAGATTTACATTTCAGACGCATAATATAACAGCGATTAATCTCAAGAGTTGAAATAAACACAAAAACGTTTTTAACTATCAGGAAACAATATATTAATAATTACAACCGAGTTTGACACATGAAATTGAACCGGATATTTGATAAAGATAATTTCGCGCCATTTGATTCCGAATCCGATATTAAGACATGCCCTTAAAATTGATTAATTACCAAGAACAATTGATCAATTTTCATGCAACCTTAGAATGAATCGTTCTTAGTAATTAACCAATCCTAAAAATGAGCGTAGTTCTAATTTGATTTTGTACTTCAAACTTCTTGACGCCTCACTACTTTCTTCAGTGTCCCAAGATCACCGAATTTTGAAAAATAATTCACCTTCGCTCCAAATCATGCATTTCGTATAGACGTAAGTACTTCGTTCGAATTTACCAAGTAATCTCAATAATTCACACTTGTAACTCACATATCGCCCAAGTGTATGCCTGTCCACGGAATTCCATAAATCAAAAACTATAGGTCGGACGAAAATTTGTTTTAACGCTTTACCTAAGATGTTTCATTTCTCAATTCGTTTTCGAAGTATACATCATATAAAAGGGGCGAAAACGCTTATTCCCGCATCTTTGAACCCTTGAACCCAATTATTTCAAGATTTTGACGTATGAGGGGAAAAAAACGAGAAACATATTCGTGTTCACCACAAAAAGCTCTAACAAAATTTGTGGACCGTTTCGCGGTTGAAATCACGACCATTATGTGTTGTTTAGTTAGGTCTCCTAAAGATAGCAAAAAAATGTGTCCAAATATTTGTGTACTAATAAAAATGTGTAACTTCTAATGCTGAGTAAAACATCTCCTTGCCCTGCACATCTTTCTCGTCGGTTATGAGGAAGGATTTGATCAAGTATTCGTAGTAACTATCCCCCAATCCACCCAGAGATACGTCCTCTATTATAATTTCCAAAATTAATTGAACAAACATATCTGCATTAATTTATTTTTCAATTTTTGAAATATTCACTTCACATATTATATTTATGTAGACAAAATGATAAAAAACGCGATTATATAATCCATAATGCAAAAAATTATAGATGTAATTAACCATAAAATAAATTTGTATGCATTGGTTAAAATAAAAAGTTGTTCAAGCATAAGATATTTATCTAGTTTTGGTATAAAAATAAAAAAACAACGTTAAATTAAAGGGGGGGGGGGTGGAGGAGTATGCTAAATATTTTGCGAAAGAAGGCTATAATTTTAAAATATTTTGTTCACAATTATATTAATAAAGATTAAAAACTTAGGGGGGGGGGGGAAAGAAATTACCAATATGGCTAACCAATGATAGCCAGTAGCCCTACCTTGGAACATAAAATTGTAATTATATAAGCAATACATTCGTCAAAACTCACTCAATCTATCGGTATTGTTTTGTTCGGCGGGTTTGATGTAATTGTTAACCAATCCATCTTGGCAAAAGGTGCTCGTATTCAAAAATTTTCGTATGGTTGCCACCTTAACGATTCGAAACAATTATAAGTAAAGTTGATAAACATATTAACAAGACATATTTATTTATTAGCCATCTGAGGGCAGTACATATTAGTGTTGTAAAAAGGGCTGAGTTTTATTTGGTCCACCTCTAGTTTAACTAAGACTGACGGTCGACTCTGGTTTGTTTTTTAAATTTCGACCAAGCCTAGAGGTCGACTAAACATAAACAGACCACAATACCTTTGGTCAGTTTATGTTTAGTTTATGTTTAGTCAAATAAAACCAAGGGTGGACCAAACAAAGCCCAGCCCTTTTTACAATACTAGTACATATTCGATGTTCCAAGCATTTAAGCTTCCCCGAAAGCACTTGCATGCTAAAATTTATTGTCGGGTTCACGGCAATACGCCTAGTTAATTAACAAAGCGCGAGCATAGCAATAGCTCGTCTAAATGAGTGTATGGACGTAGCCTAGTTTTTAATCGAAGTGATTTAAAACAGGGAGAAATGATGTTCTTCCAAGCTTTAATAATTTACATCAAAAAATTCTTAAATATATTATTAAGGACAGGTCTCCATGTGGTTAAATCCAATGAGATATTGCAACATTGGGACAAAACCATAATTTCGGACCCATCAGTCTGTTGCAGAGCTCACACATGAGCATAGCAGGGGGTGGCAGGGAGGGGCGGCTGCCCTCCTCTAAATCCAAAAATTCTTCCAAACTTAATATAATAATGGCCAAATTACTAAAAATTATTTCGCCCCGCCCTAAATCATTATTGCTTCCCTTTAAATCCAATCCTGGCTACGCCAATGAGCTCACATATATTATTGAAAAGTGTTCATATTTGGCCTAACCGCGTAGATATACATTTTTTTAACCGAGAGTACTCGCACCAGTTTGGCCAAAGATTGCACTTGTCAAACATACTTACTTTGTCGTAATAGACGTTGTTGCCGGATAGCAGAGACAACAATTGATATTCCAAGTGAAGCGTCCCAATCTCAGACAGTATGAAGGAATTGCTTTTAGCCCAAAAATAATTTTGACCCGTTTTGCTATAATTAAAAGCAAATAAATTATATAAATAAAAAAAAATTCTCGAAAAAAATTACACCCTCAAATAATGGCACACTCTCAACCAAAAATTTATAAAAACGAGCAAATTGTAACAAGCCTTATATAATCAAACGGGTAGTTTTAATTCAGTCATATATATACAATACAACGTCCAAATAATAATCATTATGTAAAGAAAGCATTAAATTTTGATAAGGTCTCTTACAGACTTTCCCCTTATTTTTGCATTCTTAAGTAAATATTTTGATTGAATGGTTCGAAATTGCCATGGCATATTCCTTGTGAGTTTAGGCAAATCGATTATGTATAAATTAAATTACATAGTAGGGAGATATTTCTTGATAATAATACGTTGTGCCAATTTTTAATTACTTCATGATGCAATTTCAAGGCAAGAACATTTTAGCAACTATCCAGACCCATATGTAATTGAAAAGCGGCTCATCGTGCCTATTTTTAAAGTTTTACCATAATTTACAAAAAATAAGGGGGCAGCTGCCCCTCCTTGGTTAATTCTTCTACAAATTGTTGTCGTTTAACAAAAATCAAGTAAAACAGAGCTCATTTTTTTGCATCACTCGCCTGCATAATAATTCAAAGTCATTTTAATATGCAAAATCAAGGGGTTAAATCAATAAAACTAGGATATGGTAGTGTAGGCAAATCAAAATTTTAGGTCACAATCTGTATGGAGCGAGCTGTGGCGAAGAAACATTACACAAGGAAGTTAGCTCTTCAAACTAATGTTGAGAAGCGGGAAAAGGGATTATTAATAATATATTTAAAGCCAAAATACTCATATCGAGAAAAAATTTATGTTTAAAAACTAAATAATTTGGCAGTTAATGACTAAAAAATTAACTTGAAATTGGCGATTACAGACAAGGGCCCTCTCTCATTACATAATTTATCATAAAATCATTTGGAATGTAAATTGACGTAATTTATTTTTCTTAAAACCACATAATTCACATTCTAATTGATCATAAACTTAAGCTCATTGTTTGGTTAGAATCAAGAAGAAAAACAAAGGCTCTTCCAGAAACTGAATCTAAAAGATTTTAGACTTGGTTAACAAAACAAGCGTTTTTCGAGCAGGAACAAATGCATTGAATACCTTATATATAGAAGGTTTTCATAGCTTTATATTTAATTAAATAAAATGAACTATTATTTATCCATTAATTTAAATAAGGGTGATATAATTTTAGGAAAAGTTTATAAACCATATTTTTTTACCATATATAGGAATTTATTACCAAGACGTATCAAATTTTTTAGAAACGACAACATTCGATTCAACCTAGGTCAGGGGCGTAACAAGATTGGAAGGAACTAAAGGGGGGGGGGGTAAAAATGATTTAGGGAAGGACAAAATGACAATTTTTTGAAATTTTAGCCAAAATTATACCAAATTTTAAAGAATTTTGTGAATTTAGAAAGGGGGCAGTCGCCCCCCCCCTTGTCTCTCCTGGGTACGCCCATGACCTAAGTTACAAATAACAAAACTAAAATAATATAATACGACTACTAAACATCAAAGACGTGTTATCGTGTTTTGGTTGAATAAACAACTTTTCGTGTAAATTTATCACTACATTTCACTGTTATTGAAGCCTAGGCTGTAGTATGGATGTTTTGAAAAACATGGTAGTTTTTCTGGGATTTTGTGAGGCAAAGCAACAGAAAAACGTTTAAATTATAAATTACGGTACGTTATATCATTAGTGAATCGGTTAGCCAACTTATCACTATCAGTCAATGTTTACAACATTCCGATAAAATGGAGTGTTAAACGCGCAATGTAAATTATATAATCCAGTGGCGGGCAGATTGAATTTTAACGTATTTTTGCCAAAACAAACATGACCCTACTAAACATGGGCGTAGCCAAGGGGAAGGGGGGGGGGGCAAGGAGGGCGGCTGCCCCCCTCTGAACCCAAAAATTTGTTAAAATTAATTAAAATTATGGCTAAAATTTCAAAAAACAATTATTTTGCCCCTCCCTAAATCATCTAATCCCAATGCTACCAAATAATACTACATTGGTCAGGCCCTGCCTATAATTGGTTCGAACAATCAAAAATCAGATAAGTGTTTCTACACAAATTTATAAGAAAATTTTTTTCAATTTCGAAAAAACGAAATCCTAAATTATAAACGACTCAAAACAATTAAAAAGCGTAATTTTTATTATTTTATTATATATTCATGAAAATATAGTCTTGAGTTTGTGATAGATTTTCAAATTTCCCAACTACAATGTGTTTCTAACGCCACAAAAATCTCGTGGACATAGGGACTAGGGAGGCCCCTGCCTTCTCTTTGAGAAAAACTAATTATTGATAAAAAAAATTATTAATCTCCACTCAATGGAGATAGGTTGACCAAGCTAGGTTAGGTTAGAAAAATTTAGGGCTTATAATGAGAAAATTTAGTTGATTTAAAGTTTTTAGAGTTGCTCCTTTAATAATTTTTTTTAATACTCATCATTAATTTTGGGGTTATAGATATTTTTAATGCTATATTTCACCAAACAAGAATATTTTTAATTCTAATTTATGTTATATTTAACTGATGCCACAAATTAAAAAAATCCCATTTAGGTACTTTTTGACACTATCATGGCTAAATTTGTAAAATTGATTAATTCTTGCCTTAAAAATATATACCTAAACTTAGGGTAATTAGAAAAATGTTAAAAGTTTATGTTTAAATAAAAATATATTTTTTTTGTGAGAGTATCCTTTATAAAAAATTTATATAAAAATTTGAGCATGCTATTAGTTAAAAATTATAAAAGATTATCAAAAACATTACCTATTAATGTTTACCAAAGAGTAGGGCAAGCCATATTCTGTATCAAAACCAGGCATAATGCTATCTGCTACCTCAATAGCTTTGGTTAATAATATCTAGAGATTATAAACTCAAGTTGTATTTTTATAGTAACCCACATAATATTTTTAAATAATAATTTAAACTGTATTTTAAATGGTCTATGAAGTTATACTGGATCTTCAGTCAAAATATAGGCTGATAGAAGTCCTCCAATGTATCGAATTGTTGTCTCAAAAACAGATATAGTGCCTTTCTATATTGATTGAAGATTTTAACATTTTTAAATATATACCATGTGTTGAAATGATAAATTAGGGATCCAATCAAGTGCTTGTTTATACTCCTTATGAAGTCCCATTACAAGTAATGTATCAAGGCTGTCAACAATAGTTAAACCTATAAAATTATGGATTAAAATTCCTAACATCTGAAATACCTATCTTATTACTCCCAAAAATACTACCATAATGTATAGACTTAGAAATAGGTTTAAGTTCATTTTCACCCCAAGCATACTCAGCATAACCATCCCATGCAAATTTCATCATCTGATTATAATTACAAAAAGTAGAAATTAAACACTTACAGATTTGACTTTTTCCAACTTCTCCTCATCTGCATTTAGAGAATTTGCATTTGAATGCACATATTTGTTTTTAATAATATCCTTGCCCTTACTATCTAAATTATCATCAATTGCAATGTTATTATAATCGGGTTGATTATTTGAATAAGTAATTAAAGGATATTTATCATCAATAATGTCATTTTTCAGAAGTTCTGGTATATTTGCATTATTGTTTGAATCATTGACAGGTACAAAATCATTTTTTGATTTTCCTGTTATGACAGTGGAAAGGTCAGGTAGGGAGAAAAAGGTCAAAAAGCATATCAAAATAAAAAGAATTATAAAAAGAGACAAGATTTGACGCGATTTTAATCTTTTTCTGATTATTATAGGGATTCCATTAATATATCTCATAATTTTCGTAAAAAACAACACTTTCTACCTCCTGATGTTTTATTAAAGGTGGACAGCGTGCATGAAATTATGTATAAATCTCGAAATTTAAAAATACAACAAAAGAATATCTCTCACGGTATAAAATGTGTGTTTTTTTCCGCCATTTTGACGAACACATTAAATACCTTAATACCCTCTCACATAAGGTCAATTATAAATTATAAAATTACAATAAAATAATTTTGATATAGAGAATACTAATTTTTGTAGTTTAAATTATTTTAAAAAGGTGAATAAACTATAATGACTAGCTAGATATCAACAACAGTATTTTAAAATAGATATTATTGACACATTTCATAAAAATTAAAATTGTAAAAATTGTAATGATATGAAAATTAATCTAATATATTCTCAGAATACATAAATATTGAATTAATACTCAATTTGTTAGTTGCGAATTAATGATAAAGTAAAGAAGTATATAATGTACCCTCTCAAATAAGGTCAATTATGAATAATAATTTGTTGAAGATGGGTAAAACGTTTCAGATCTGAAATAAAAGGAACACCCATAATGTTTTAAAAATATCATATATCTTGTGATATCTTACTTATTTAAGGAATCAAAATCTTTTTTCTTTACCTCTCTTGTTCGAACAAAACGGCACAGCGCAAAAAGACATTATATTATATAGGACGGTAGTGTCTATCGAAATGGAGGCAAATTCACACACAATTTGCCGTATGGAACATATAACGTGGGCAGTCTATGTAGTCTATGCACTCAACTTAAAACATACCATAAAATTTGCCTGTTATCATAATCCTCAAGATAGGCACAAATTTAGGCCTGGATTTTATATTTGCGTCAAAGGTAATGAATGGTTGAATTAAATATTTGCTGTATAAGACATAACGAGTACAATAAAACGCAAATACAAAGTTCAAAAATAAATTTGAAGGATTACACATTTGGTTACAGCTACTTTTGCGCAATATGCCTAGGGTCTGCCAATTCAAATTAGGCTTACATATTTTTAGCTTATAAAAATACTAAGAGATTGATGAAGCTATTCAATAATGGAAAAGAATTTTTAAATTTTAAGCATGTGTATTCATATATGGATTATACCGGGTGTGTGACCAGAATTTTTTCAAGGGGATAACGATTTTATTTTTTATTATAATAAATATACAAGTTTCATGTAAACAATGGCAAAACGTTTTTAAATATCATCATATTTATAAGAGGATGTTAGGTTTTCTTTACACTAGCGATATTTTAATTATAATTTTCGTTATTTCGGAAAAACTCCGGTTAAAATATCATTAAGTCAATCACTTTTTTAATATTGAAGACATAGGATATTTTCGTTGTAAGCCTTTCAAGCTTTGAACCACTGCGTTCATTCGTGCATGTGGTATTTGGCAGACACGCTGAATAAAAGTATCGTGATATGGTAGCGGTTTAATATAAACGTAAAAGATCTTAGAACATGGGACATTTCATGGGCTACAACTTGTAGCCTACAAGCCTATTTAGTTATGACAATGTCTTATGCCTTAAAATATTAAATTTTTGTTAATGATCCTATTCTCTATATTACTTAAATAAAACTTAAGCTAGGCTAAAAAATAAATCTTTTCCATAGAGTCTGGCAATGGGTTTTAAGAAAACTAGTCGTGAAGTTTACCAGGATCTTGTTTTTTATTAGGAAATCGTTCATTTATTGTAAAATAGAAGCAACCATTCAATGTAAAATAAAAGAAACAGAATCTTAATTACTATTTATTAGTAAACTTTAAGTGATAGTTTAGACATTTCCACAAAAGCCTTGCCCGAAGTAAATAAAGTTATTACTAAAAATCATACATTTTGGCGTTAGACTCCATTAAGATGAAAAATTTCTTCTTTAACGTTATTTCTTATAAACTTCATCTGAGCTAGAATGCTATCGGTTAAACGAATAAACTGTTGAAGGTTAAGAATGCCCTTTCTGCAATTGTTTGCAAAGTAAGATATTTATTGAATTTTTATTAATCACAAAAGAGAAATTAACCCGACAGAGACCACTAATTTTTGCACGGTTAAATTTTATAAAAAAAATAAGTTTATAGGGTCACTAGGGTATAGTATCAACAAATCAACTGAAATATTTTTGAAAAATAATGACCCCGGGTAGATAGAGGGGTGTCACCTAAAAGTGACATTGGGAAGGCCAAAAATGCAACATTAAATTTTTTATTAAAATCAGCTACAATATAATTAATTATAATTCATGATAGGTCGCCCAACATTTTAAATGCAATCCGGCGTTACAATATGAACATTTTAGGCGAGTGGCCTTCTTAAAAACTTCAACGCCTCTGAGAACAGGGTTCTTTTTGATGCTTTGTTATGTTATATTATATTTCGTTAAACTCGAATACACGTTTCTTTGGGGTTGAATACCATATTTCCTGAAATATGACATCACAATCGATCTTCGGAAGTTGCATAATGACTGATAATCATTGTTTGAGTTGTAAATTTGCCATGCATTTTGGCGCCGCATCTATTCCAAATGCTAACAAAATACCATTTTTTACCTCTGTAAGAAATTCTCGTAGATTGTACGTTCTGATCAAATCGATCAATCCCACCCATATATTTATTGTACATTTGTACCATTAGGAAGCAATCGACTTGAATTTTTGATTTTACCTAATTTATTGAACCTATTCTGGTTACTTTACTTATTGGATTGACCATGACAATTTGAAAGCATGTTGACAATGCAATTGTCATTCCATTGAATCGCAACTATATTTGAAGTACTTTTTTAACGAAATAGCCTCGGATTTTTTTTAAGCACTTTTGGATCTGCCAGAGGACAATTAATTCGATTGACCCTGGTGGTTCCCGTAGCGCCGATGTTTTTTTGAAAGAGCATTTAATAATTTTGTGCTTGTGAAGTAATTATCGAATTAAATATTATAAGGAGTATATTCATTTTCATTTGGTAATTTATCCAGAAGATTCAATATGACAGCTCCCCCTAAACCGAAAGTTTTTGCTGTGGTAAAATACATGATGAACCTTGATGTAAAATACATGATGAACCCTGATAAAGGTCAAAACTAATAAGGTATCCCGACCTTGTTGCGGCCGTCCTGAATTTATACCCAAAGCGCATTGGCTTTCCTTTTATAAATTGTTTCGTAGTATGGCTCCCGTAGTAGGGAACGATGGTTTCATACATTGAAATATTTGAAGTTTTTACATATTTAAAATTATTCCTAAATTGTTTATCTAAAAGATCAAAGAACTGTCGAACTTTGGCGAATTTGTCGACCGAGTCTAAATTTGAATTGTCGCATAGATGTAAATACTTTGTTATTTCTTTGAATCTGTTGCGGCGCATTCCATATGAAACCATTTGATTGTAAGAATCGGATTTTTATTCCCAAAATATTTTAATATTTTTCAAAGTCAAATATCCAGTAAGAAGTATGATGGCAATATAAAATTTAAGCTCCTCCTTTGTAAAGTTCAAAGTTATATTGTGCTGTTTAGCGTATAGATTTGTCATTTCTACAATGAATGTCACAATTTCATCGGTAAAAATTTGTTCGACATAATCTTCGGTGGTTGGTAAATTCATGACATCGACGTCAGTCCTATCATCTTCTTTGCGACCACACGGGGAAAAAACCTTTTCATCATCTTGCCAATTTAAATTATCTTTAATGGATGTACCCTCTAGGTCTGAGGAACGGATGACCTCAATAGAAGACGATCTTGGTAGATGATCCAAATCAGCCTCAATTTCATCGCCACTTTCTTGGTCAGTGTCACCATCGTTGGTTGGAGGAAATACAATAACTTGTTCCACATTTAAATTAGAATATTCTACTTCTTCTAAAAGGTCATTTAATGTTCTAAATCAAATATTTTTAAAAATTTATAATAAAATTAAATTATATTACAGACACAAAATCATACGTCTTTTTTGACTTTTTTGTTTTTGCTGTTAATAAAATTAAGGAATGAGGACCAATACTTAATAAAAGAAGGCTTACAAAAGTTTAATTCAGTAAAATATAGCTTAGGTGCTAACAAATAACGTTAAAAACGCCAAAAACTACGTAAATATCTTATTGTTCAAAAATGCCCTTCCCAATGTCGCTTTTAGGTGACGTTATATATAAAACTTAAAAATAACTATGATATATTTATAATTCATAAAATATATTTATATCAAAATATTATGCAAGAATCATTATTCAGGAACGTGCAAAAATATATTTTGCACTCAGGTTCGATTTTCCATTAAATTGAATAATTTGGAAGAATTCAAAAAATAAAAAAATTGCGAACTTTGGAATGGTATAATTTTTAAACAATGGATTCGGAAAGGGAAGACGTTGTGTGAGATTATTTGGCAACATCTCTTTTGTTAAATTCAATTTAAAAAATTATTTTGAATAAATACTTTTTGAGTAATCATCACAATCAAATGGGTGTAACTTAAAAGTTACATTGGTCCCTGTCGGGTTAAATATTTAGAACAGGGGTAGGCAACGCGGCGCCCGCGGGCGCTATGGCGCCCCCGATCAATTTTTAATGCGCTCTCGCTGGACTAATGTAAATGTATGATATGAGCGTATGTAATAGCACGCACGTATTTTTGTTAGTGTGTGATCGTATTTTGAATATATGAAATATTTGAAATCAAAATACCGAACAAAGCTTACTGACTCACATTTAGATAATTGTTCAAGGACCGGGAACTCTAAATGTATCCCCAATTATAAAAAATTAGCTGAAAATATGGTTTATACCTATTTATACCTGTTAATTATCTGTAAAATATGCGCCCTCGGTGATTTTCAAATTTAGTATTGCACCCTTAAGGACAAACAGGTTGCCGACCCCTAATTTAGAATGTTGAAAAGAACTTATTGATATCGCAGCCTCTCTGGCACTATTAAACCCAATTTTTCTAAAAATGACTAAATATATAACAAATCTGTCAAATTTTTTAATTTCTAACAAACCGCACTTTTGTTAAAAAAATTTTATATTGCTAAATTACTTGTATTTTTATATTTACTATATTTGTAAAACCAATATTATGGGCTTTAAAAGTTCCAAACTTATTAAAAAAAAAGATTATATGAATTTAATAAAAATTTTGCAAAATACTTACTTAAATGACAGAATCAATAAAAATTCGGTGTTTACAATAATTTTAATAAGCGAAAATTAGACTATATATAAGAAAACTTTATTTAAAAAACGCTTTATTATGGATGGGAACTTAATGCTTGTAAATATCCGATATAAATTTTACAAAAACGACTTTCTTTAGATGAAATAAGCTGTTTATGAAATAATTCAATATTATTTTGAAATTTTGATCAATTTTTCAGATTTATTGATTGTTTAAATTGTAAAACCAGGTTATCCATCTTAATTTGAAACTTGTGTTATTTTCATTGACATATTGCAAGAAGAATTTAGATGTATATTTCTAACAAAACATAGTGAACATTGCATTCTGCACAAGCCTTCGTTTTTGATTCAATTTTTTATCTTAAACTAGCTTTATAAAAGGTTTTATAATATTATCCAACTCATTTGTCCCAATTAACATTAACAATAGTATTAAGGTTTATCCTTAAAAACAAAATTAAATAAATTTAGCAGGTTAGAATCTATTTGTAATAAAAATTAAAAAAATCTTATTCTTTACTTCAAAATTATTTATTAATAATCAAAACGAATAAAAATGTGGACATTATACCCCTTATACCACACAAGCCAAGTATTGAAATTTAATGGTGGAACTATGGGATACATCCTAAGGCGTAATTAAAATGACACATTTAATAAAAATCTTTGTCTTTCACTGTACATTCCCCTCTTCAACTCAGCGACGCAAATGAACGCTTGAATTGATTCAAATATCTATTTTCCAAAAATCCGACATTGGCTAGGTAAAATTTTATCTCAAATAGATCAAAAATATTTTTCACTATTGTTTTTTAATGTTTTTTAAAAGTATATTCTAAAATAACAAGATTTTAGAAAATTAAATCGGGAGAAATTATAATTAGGCGAAGGGGGGACGATACAAATATAACGGTAGATTTTGAAAACAATTATTAAAATTCACAAAAATCTTAATTCTTCATTTTTACTTTTTTAGATTGCGTTCAAAGAAATTTACGTGAATGATCACCAAAATTCTCATCGCAGTTACTTGCATGCTCACCGGTTTGTTATTTTTTGACTTATTAAGGATTTTTAGTGTTAATAATTGCATTTTCTTAACCAATATTCTGTTTAAAAAACGTTAGAAATGTGAGATTTTCTATTTTAAAGAATTATTTTTGCATAAAAATTGATAATTTTAGCTTTCGAGTTAATACAATTAATTATATACCTTCTCAGATCATTTATTCCTAAATTTTAACTAATAGGCGTATTTTCATTAAAAACCGTGCCAAACTATAATGAAACATCGATTTCTCATGGATTACCGGGCTATGTATTGTCATTCGACGATGACGCCCACATATGCGAGGTTCAACAAAATCCATTTATTGAAGATGTTTCAATTAACATGATGAGAATCGGTAAATTTTTATTGTATTTCATTTGTAGGATAAATAATATAACAAGTTGAAATTTTTAATGGTAATTTTCCCGTAATAAAAATATTTTTAATCATCACTTTTTTGTGTAGATATAGAGATAAAAAGTTTGGAAAGTGAAAAATTACAACTCGTATATAAACCAGCGAAAACCTATGAATACGACATCAAAAGTGTGATTAAATCGGACGTGGACAACACATTCAATTTTTACATTGAAAGCAGACTGGAAATACCATCAAAAGCTTTAAAGGGGGTCAAAAAGGTAGAATGCATACGAAATAAAATTGTGTAAGAACTTATAATAAAAAAAATGTTTTAAGTTTGCAATGAATGTTATAAAATAGATTCATTTATGTTTTTAAAACGTTTGCTAGATAATATAATTAATAATTTTAAGATCACTTTTTCTTGCGCTTAAGTAGAGAAAGAAAATTAAATTTGGATAAGTTTTATAATATGTCATTTTTTCCTTTTAATCCTATGGCTGACTGCAAGCATGTTAAAGAGTATGTTCATAGACTCCCCCCTAGAGATCCGCTTAAATACTAAGTGGAAAAATTATGGGGAACCACAAGAAGTCTCATTTTTACAATGATCCTTTTAAAAGCCAAAACTCCATTAATCAAATCTAATGGACAAGCCAACTAAGCTTCTGTTTTAAATTTGGTATACTTTAAGAATACATAGTTATCTTAAGCCTGATCGACCCTGAGAATCATTTATGAACATTTAATAATAGCAAGTCCAAACAGGACTTAATTTATAAATTTGTGTTGTTTTGATTCTATTGGATACATAAAAGCTTGGAGAAAGTTTATAGCAAATAAAAATTTTGCTTTAGGACGCCTTTTACCTCGATCAAAATGGCCTAAAAATATCGTTCGATCTCGAGATAATCCATCATTTGGGTGTAAACGACGTCGAAATATTAGTTCACGGTCAAGGGAGGATCGCCAACAAAAAGAAAAATTATAAAGGTTATTTGAAACGCTTGATCGTTTTAAAATGCCGCTAATAGTACACCTGTGTTTTCGTAAGACTTTTATCAAATCTAAATTTATGGGTGAATGGTTCCTTGCATATATTGCTAGTGTCCCTTTGAATATGAAAATAGTCAAGGGTCAAATTAAAAAGTTTTTCATAATATATTTAGAAATTAACAATTGGAATTTTTAACCTGTTAAAAAGTTAAGTGCCTCTTAGGTTAGGAGTTGAATGATGCTGCGAAATTTATTCATTTTTTTCTATAACAATGATGGGTAAGTGCTAGAGGGGGATGCTTAATGCTGGTCAAAATTTAATAAGGTAAAAAATGATGATTTTAAAAAAATTAACCAAAAATTCGTTTCTTAAATAATAATAATTTTTACTTTGAAAAGGGGGTAGCTGCCCATCCTCCCCCCCCCCCCCCCCCATCAATATAATTTTAAACTAGTTTAAATTTTCATCCCGTTCATTTAGCGAAATTATTGTTCAAATTCGTTTTCGTAACGCACCCTCCTACCTACACTGCAACGGTACCAGGATTATACTTTGCGGAACCATGGACCCTGGAAAAGCCTAACGTCACCCTTAACATTTTTGAAGAACCATTGATTGGCTCCTCTCTGTACATGGCTAATGCCTTTATCAATTACTTTGACGGTTATGCCCCGCTCATTATCTACGCACTTACACAAAATCCACAAAGCTTTTTTGCCATTGACACCCTCACAGGTGACATGTAAATGAAATTAATATAAGGGTGCGTCTTTCTTAATAGGCGATTTTGAATCTAGATTTAAAAAGCGAATGCATGTTAGAACATAGCCGCGTTAGCCGCGTCTTAATACGAGCGTCATTTCATTTTTGTTTTTGTGTTTTTGCTTGTAAAACAAACATTTATCCTTTAATTACGCTAATTAATGCATATTCATATGGTAACTAAATTAAAATTGTTGATTCCACGACATGCATATCGCATATTTAGACAAACACAAATATGGCGCCATGAAGTTGAATCGTATATTAAGACGGGCCCTAACGCGGCAGGCCTTATAGTATGGGATTAAAGTTTTTATTAAAAATACTTTAGTAAATAACTAAATTAAAATTTGTTTCAAAATTGAAATGCGAGTTATGCAAGTTGCATTAAACAGAACAGAAAAGGGATTTGAAATTCGGAAAAGTCTAGACTCGATGTGGGGCTGACCCAACCCGAGTTAGTAACATTTTCTGGACCAAGGCTGGAAGTGCTGTAACATATTTGTGTAATTTAAATATTAAGCGTGCAGCCCTTTTAAAACAGTGCCAAATTAAATAGCATTTTCTTGCCCATTTTATTTGAGATCGAATTAAATTTTTTTTTATTTTAACCTTAAATTCGAAAGGTCTGGGTTTATATTATCCGAGGACTTTATTAAATAAAAAGGGTAAGTAAATCAGTGTAAAATTTAAGCCAAATCGAAATTATCAAAGTTGACATAAAAGTGCCAACTTTGACTAATCTAACATTATTAAGAAGCTCAAAAATTGCGATTTGGTTTAGATATTACGATCGGTTTTTAATAGAAATTGAAAAATTATTTCTGATTTATAAATAAGTGGTGAACGAATATACTAAATTAAATTAATAAACATTTGCACATTTGCTAGTTCGACAAATATATTTGTCAAATCTACTATTTAGGGGAAATAACCATTGCCAAAGTGATCGATATCGAAAAAATATATCCAAAAACAACATTTACCATCGAAGTGCAAGCTAGGATTTACGAGAAATTACCCTTCATTATCCCACCACAAAAACTCTCACTCAACTTACACATTCACGATTTAAACGATAATCCCCCTATTTTGGAGCAGAAAGTAAAATATATTATTGAATTATTTTAAAATCAATAAATTTTTATTCATTAACTAACCATTGTTTCGCCTGTATTAAAAACCAAAGCTAAAATAATTAAGTTTACTATTCTAATCACCTGGCAAACAGTTTCAAAAAAATTAGAATAATTTAAAGTTCACTAAATTAGCTTTAACATTTCCCCTCAACTTATTTTGAATAAATAGAATAAATGTTTATTTAAATCATCTTAAGAACATAATTAAAGATGTTGAAAATAAACTATCTTTCGTTTAATTCTCATTTATTTCCCGTGGAATGCCAACTAAATAAATATAACTTAACATGGTTTGAGCGTAGTAAGGGTTTGAATGAAATAGCGGCAAAAAATAATGATATTATAATTTTCATAATTTAAACTAAAAAATATAAATTTTGGAGAAAAAGGGAGTGGCTGCCTTTCCCTGTCTCCCCCAGCTGGGCCTAGAGTTGTTAAATTGCTAACTTGCTTCAACTCGAGCTACCATCTGCTCGAGTTTCTGCTCGGCCCTCGAGCATTTTTATATGCTACTGTTCTGCCTAGTGCATCGAACAGCGAGCACATATTGCGCTAACGCGCATATTAAGCAACTCAGTGTGCGTGCTCGCGTCTGGAGTTTGAAGCAAGTTAGCAATTTAACAACTATAGCTGGGCCCAGCACACTTTAGACGTTTAATCTCGAGTATAATTGCAAAACGACGCCAAAATCACATTTAAGTTTCAATTTAATTGCTACGCATCTTATATTTCCGTAAAAATGCCCCTCCCGTCCTCTCTTGTCCTGCCCACCCACCTCGCGTTTAGAATGGACACTTATAATTCTGGAAAAAAATTTTTTGCTTACACATAGAAACGAGCGGATTCCATAGAAAATAAACTTTCTTTTGCACTTTCTGACTAAATTGCCTAAAAATTAATGTTGACCGTTGCTTACATCTAATTTGTTTGACCCTGACCCGAAGCTAAGATCCTTTTTTATCTATTTTTGCTACTCAAATCTTACATTTTAAAGCTCGCCCCACATTTAATCTCTCTGACCCCGGCCCGAGGCCAATAACAAACACAGTGAAGATTTTATTTTTATTTTAGTCCATTATTTTTACTAATTAAGTTATTTGCGAAATTCGCGTTTAATTTTTTATTAAGCCAGATTTAATTAGGCTTTTTTATGTACAAAAGAACTGCCTCCGAATTTTTTGTTTTTTGAAAACTTTAAGCTTTTTGCGAACGGTTTTTTCATAAGGCTATTTCAAAAACTGGCCCATGAAACAATATTTATAATGAAACTTTGTATATATTGTTTTTAAAGACAAATATTAGTCAAAGCCAATCATAGACCTATTTAGGGTTATAATAATATATTACTTACGTTAGGAATACAGGCTTAGCATACAGGAAAATGCTACGTTGCCTTTGGAAATTTACAGATTTAAAGTTTACGATGCCGATATTACTAGCCCGCCCATTCATCGCATGAAGATCAATCAAGTCAACACTGATTCCGGACATAGTGACCACACAGATTTTGTTTTTCTTACCCCTAAGGAGGCCCATGAATTGATTTCGAACCAGAATAAAAATAAAATTCCTCAAGGTATTACTGAAGGAAATAGCCTGGAAGAAATCGAAACTCAAGACGACCCTCCGATTGATTTTGGCCAATTTGATCAGAAGGATAAGGCTAAAGCCACAAATAAATTAGAGACAAATAACGTTTTAGTATTGACCAAGTCGGGCACGCTAGACAGAGAAAAGGTGTCCAGGTACACCCTGTTAGTGACGATCACTGATGTGACACCAGAAAGTTTGGAGCAAAATAGCAAGCCAACAAGAAAAATTAAAGGAAAATCCTATTTCTACACCAAAATATTGGTAATAGCAATGGAATAAGAGTATTAAAAATATTTTCCTGGGGATAAAACTAGGTTTTCAGTTAAATTGGAATTTTTATGTTAAATTAATTCACAGTACCAATATAATTAGAATATAATAATAGTTCTCTTTGACGATAAGGAGTGAGAATGGTTTGAAAATTATCAATAGATCTTAAAATATTTAGATGAAATATTTGAAAATAGAAATGAGCTTTGGTATTAGGCTAGGCAATCAACTATTTCATAAAAAAAAAGAAACAAAATTTTGAGGGATGTGTTTTTTGCTTGTATTATTCCATAATGTCATATATAAAACTTGTAATTTCATTACTAAAACTTTATTTGATGCTATTATATATATTTGCCGTGTAAAAAGTTTTTCTGTTAACCATTTTCTTGCTCCCATCAAAACTTTATTTCTTTAAAAGGCACAACAAATTTTTGAGCGATGCTATGTTTTTATGGTACAAATATTAGCAAAGGTTAGAATTTAAACATTAGGTAATAAGACTAAAGTATTAATGTATGAAATAAAATTACACTTCACTTTAAATTTCATAAAATTTTTCCGTTTCTCTTTAGATAGTGATCGATGTTATGGACGTTAATGATAATCGGCCAGTTTGTAGTGTAGACAAAAAAATGATTACGGTATCGGATGACATAGAACCAGGGACTCCTGTAGGGGCTATTTTAAGCCATGATTTGGACGACCCTAAGACCAGCAATGGACGTGTCCATCATTACCTCAATACCCTTAAAGACGATTCTGGTTAAAAATATTAAAAGCTTTAAAAATGTTGTTACAGTGGGGGTTAGTTGTCATCGGGCCTAATTTTAATTTAGGGAAGGAGAGGGAGGAGTAAGTTTGCTAATAATTTAGAGAGGAACTTATTGATGGCTTTTAAAATTTTAATGATATTTTGTAAGTTATCTAAATTGGATCAAAGAGGGGGGGGGGGAGGGGTTAGCTGCATTTCAACCTTTCTTCATGGCTATGCCCTTAATTGTTTCAAGCAAGAAATTATGGTCACTCTTTGTCATTTTAGACAATGTCCTGTTTTATAGGCAAGTTGAAATAAAGGCAGAGGAAAGTAAGTAGAGATAGCTGTCGGCCTTTTGGTCCTATATTTCTAAGCTAACATAATTACCAATTTATTAAAAATCATAATTTATTTCTTCCTATAATCTTTCTAACACCTATCTCCCATCTAAATCCTAACGGTTATTGTCCGTTATTGCATAAATTCTCTATAAGTTAATAATCTAAATGGTAGCAACCTTAAATTGACGGCAATCTTGCATCTTCGACATGTAAGCAGCGACAAGAGTCCTGCAAATTCAAGTCTTTTCACACAAACCCCATTTAAACCCAATTATACAACCCGATCTATTCAAAGCGGGTCGGGTGACCCCTTTAGTCATTTGCAACAAATCATGAGATGCTAGGCTTTACCTAAGCTGATTTTTGCATAAAAATGAGGCCTAAGTCAATTTAATATATATATATTCGCTATTATTAGAAATTATGGCGTAGCCAAGGGGGGGGGGCAGGGAGGGGCGGCTGCTCCCCTCTAAATCCAAAAATTTGTTAACACAATTTCAAAAAATTATCATTTTGCCCCTCCCTAAATCATTATTGCTCTTCTCTAATTTCAATGCTGGCTAAGCCCATGTTAAACGCATAATAAAAGAATGAAGAAAATTATTTATAAAAAGTGAAAAATATTTTAATAAAATCAAATGTAAGCATAATTTAAACCCGTTATTAAGACTTAAATTTTGTGTTGATTTTACAGAAATTGTGTCGATTGAAGAAGAGTCAGGGCTGATTCGTATAAGAACGGAATTAACTGAGTACCTGGATCATTCGGTAAAGCGTTATTCCTATCGTAGCTGTAACGTGATTGGTGAAGATTTTCAAGATTTTTGTTGCCACGGTAATTTCGCGCTTAAAATTCGAAATTTTGAACGGGCCAATAAATTGACACCAAATGGTGCCCGCGCTAAAGACGGTCAGATGCAGATTAAAATAACTCAACCCGAAAATGTACACGGGACGGCAGAAATATTCGAAGTAAATGTTTATTTGATTGTTTTCATATAATAATAACCTAAAAATTTAATAATCTTTGTTCACATGACTATTTGGAAAACCATAGCAATATTCTAAAAGTAGTTTCAAAATGATTTTTTTACTAAAATAATTATATTTTGTCGTTATCAAAGTGCCAATGTGTTTGTTTTAACATAGTAGTTAATTAAGTTGCATACACTAATAAGGTGGTATATAATAATTCACCCTCATTAATCTATTTCGAAATTTTATACAAACAATTTGACTTTTTAAATATAATATTCATGCTTCTGTGCATAAGATTCAAGCGAATTCCTCAAGGGAGCATCTAGACTGGACTCACCTTAAATCTACATAATCAAAATTATGGCTTATCAACTTATAATAATATAGATTTTTTTAGATATTTTTGTACCAATAAGGATTGTTTTTATGTACGATAACTTTCACACCTTTTTTCGCTAAAGATAATAGCCATGTTGGCTTTTTTTCTTTATAAATGAGGACATGTGATCTAGGAATTACTATTAATGAATTTTAGTGCTGAAATTTAAAAATACTGCTAACGTTACTATTTTTTGATTTTTTAAAATATGTAATGCTAACTAGCTTTATAACGGCCTTTTAAAATAGATATTTTTAAAAATTATTTTAACCCCTTTTCTGTTTAAATTAAATATTTCAAATTTTTAAAAAAGTTTAAAGGATGTCGTAATTTTTGAAATCGCCCCTTCCCAACATTTCATTTGCAAAAAACATTATATTTTAGTTTCAGACACCGGAATGATGTGAGTGTTACCCTTTTGTATTAAACTGACGATCGCTACATGACTTTCTAATAGACCATTTTTATCAATGGAAGAATGACATTGACAATATTTCCAAGAGTAACGATCGTGAGACTCAGAACGACATATTAAATGAATTTCCTTATTAATATATGGCACTTTTATTTTTTAATTGCATCACAGGATATTTCCTTGGGCAATCGGGTGTTTGAAATCAAAGCTAAAATTTATATGAACGCGAGAGACCGATGGAGAACTTCAACGGGCGGTGCTCCTGGAGAGGATGAGTATTCGTGGCAAAGGAGAAGGAGTCAACAAATTTATTATAAGATCGAACCGATTCCGATATATCCATTGGATTATTTGTCATTTTTTGTGCATCCCAAAACTGGCATCATTTATACCAAAGCCATTATGGACGCCGAACAAAAGAGGATTTACAACGTAAATTATAATATATATAATCAAATTAGTATAATGTGAAAAATTGAAAACAAATTTTTTGTTCTCAAACTAAAATATTTCTCTTGCGTTCATTCATTCTAAATTAAGTGTAATTTAAACATAAAGAATAAAAAATGGTTTTATCCATTTTAAATAATTGAGAGTAAAATTGGATCCATTTTCTAATTTCTTTGGGTTTTAAATAATTAATTGCTATGCAATTTATGGGCTCGTTTTTGGTTGTCCGTCCGTTGTCCGTCCGTTGTCCGTCCGTTACCCTCCCTATCTATTTGCATTGGGTATATTAGGTTATCGATTTTTTAAATTAATGCATGAGAAAGAGGTGCCCCACCCCTCACCTCTATCTCCCTCGCTTTCGGGCGGGGTCGGGTTTTAATTGCTACGTTAAATTAATGCATAAGTATTAATTGCTATGCAATTTATGGGCTCGCTTTTGATTTTGTTTACCGATGTCACGCTTGTTTACCGACCTCTGTTTAGCGACCTCTGACGTCACGCTGTTTACTTTTTATTAATAATTGATATGCAATTTAACTAATTTTTGGGTGCGAATCCCGGGTTTTTTTTACTCTTATGATTGTTCTTGTTACTACCATTGATAATATGACTTTTTGGCCGTCCGCTGGCTGCTGACCAATGGAAAAAAATGACCATTGGCCAAAGTGTGAAGCGAAATTTTTTTTTCCATTTTTTTGGCTATCATTGATAATTACCCTATGCCCTCTCCTAGAAGGGCCTATGCCTCTACTGATATGGGTCCCTGTGCCCCCCCCCCCCTTACAAAGGCTTATGCCTCTCTTCTCCTGATGTGGGTTCGAATCCCGGAGAGGCCAAAAAATTAAAAAAAATTTTTTTTATTTTTTAAATTAAATTATAATATTGTTATTGTTACTACCATTGATAATATGACTTTTTGGCCGTCCGCTGGTTGCTGACCACTGGAAAAAATGACCATTTGGCCAAAGTGTGAATCGAAATTTTTTTTTCCGTTTTTTTAAACTCTTATGATTGTTCCTGTTATAACCATTGATAATATGACTTTTTGGCCGTCCTCTGGCTGCTGACCGCTGGAAAAAAATTACCAGTGTCCGAAAGTGTGAAGCGAAATTTTTTTGCCATTTTTTTTGACTCTTATGATTGTTCCTGTTACTACCATTGATAATATGACTTTTTGGCCGTACGCTGGCTACTGACCAATGAAAAAAATGACCATTGGCCAAAATGTGAATCCGAGTTTATTTTTTCGTTTTTTTTTGACTATTATGATTGTTCCTGTTACTACCATTGCTATTATGACTTTTCTGCCGTCCGCTGGCTCCTGACCGATGGAAAAAATGACCATTGGCCCAAATGTGATTCGAAAATTTTTTTTTCGTTTTTTTTGACTATTATGAATTTATATCCACTTTTGCCGTGTCCTGGCTGCTGACCAATGGAAAAAAATGACCATTGGCCAAAATGTGATTCAAAATTTTTTTTTCGTTTTTTTTTACTCTTATGAATTTATATCCATATTTACCGTGTGCTGGCTGCTGACCAATGGAAAAAAATGACCATTGGCCAAAGTGAGCATCAAAATTTTTTTTCCGTTTTTTTGGCTATCATTGACTTATAGAGTATCTGTTGTTACTGACCAATGGCAAAAAAATGACCATTAGCCAAATTTTTGATTTTTTTAATTAAAAATTGTTCAAATTCAACAAAAAATTTCTCCCAACAATTCTGCAAATTCTTAACATTGTGATGTTTTATAATATAATGTTTGCTAGACCCATAATCACTAAAGGCCATATAAACTAATGTAATACGCAACTAGATGCAAACACTAAATCTAACCCTAACCCTTGCCTATATTACATTTTGCCTATAAATGGAAAATTTGTATAAATAATTAATTAATCATTAGGCATTTAATACCCCCCTATAGGCATTCTCGCCCCTTCCCACCTTTCTCGCCCATAAATTGCATAGCAAATATGATACATTTATACGAAGTATAGATGAGTCGTCCCCCCTTCCCTTCCCCTCTTCCCTTCCCTTCCCTTCTCCCCCTTCCCACGAGGGCCGAAGGCCCGAGTTATTCTTACTTTTTAATATGGTCAGTAAGACATAAAATTAAGGCCTGTCATCATGGGCGTAGCCAGGGGGGGGGAGCAGGGAGGGGCGGCTGGCCCCCTTAAATCCAAAAATTTGTGGTAATTTATTTAAATTCTGGCTAAAATTTCAAAAAATGATCATTTTGCCCCTCCCTAAATCATTATAGCCCCCCTCTAAATCCAATGCTGGCTGCGCCCATGCCTGCCATATATAATTAATATTTTAACATTCTTTCCAGATCAAAATTAAGGCAAGCACCGGAGATTTGGTTAAACATGAAACAAAACTCTTGACAATCCACGTCCGCGACATTAACGATTCGCCTCCGGTCTTTTTAGATGTAAGACAAAATGTCTTCTTTACTTTTTTCAAAAGTAGCTAAATATTGTAGAACCTTTTATTGTTAAAATTTCAATATCACCCTCACTTTTTAGTAAACATTTTTTCGAATGAACCTTCTAGTTTTAAAGGATTTTAGAATGCAATGAGGAACAGAGTTAGCCAAAATGTTGTAATTTTCTCTTGCAAATGCTTTTATTTACAGTTTTATCTTTTAGAAACCCAAAAAGGATCCGATAGTTTTTGAGGTAAAAAGAGATTCTCTGCCAGGTACCAGAGTTGGCCGCCTTAAGGCCTGGGATGGTGATGTAGAAGAAGCAAATTCCAAAATATACTACCATTTAACGTGTAAGAAATTTATGATCGATTCAATACCATCTACCTTGTGGCTAGAGACAAACCCTCATTTATCATTATCTTTTAGGCTGATTTTAAGGTGTTTATAGTTTACATCAAGCTTCAAAACTTTTTGATCGTTTAAAAGCCCAACTGGCATAATTGACACCAGCACTGTTATCAAATAATGGTTGTTGCGCATAATAAACAAACTTTAATAGCTATTACCCCGCCTCTGTGACCTTAAAATTATAAAAAAGATTTACATTTACGTTTTATTTATTTAATTGGAATAAAAGAATTCTTATTAATTTAGACGATTCTTCTTTTGGAAAAATTAAGCTCGACAAAAACACTGGTGACATTTTTATAAGCGGAAACCTTTCGCAATCTTCACACTCAACAGGACAATCACTGGGGGAGGAAAGTTATGCTTTTATTGTCAAAGTGACGAACACCCCGACGGCCCCGACAAGCCAAATAAATGCCTTTAAATTCCGTTACAACACCCATGATTTATCAATTATAAGGGTTCGATTCGAAATTATCCAAGATTTTGCCCAAGCCCTACAAGATCCACTTTTCTTAAAATTGCGAACCAAACAATACAATATGGGTATAATATTATTTACAAATAGATCCCATCACGTCTGCAAGTTACTTTAAGGATTAATTAAGCTTAAGTTTATACAGCTACAAATTGTTGGCTCTTTTCTGACAGAGGGCAGAGCTTGCTAATTGACACCAAATCTATTAGCAAAACAGGCATTTTGGGCAGAAATATAATCAGTATATGTTCTAAAATTAGTCCTATATTGTAGGTTCAACAAAAAAATTGAACTACAGATCAATATTATTGAAGGATTCTAGGTGCGAAGAGTGTCAAATTGAAATTAAATAAATTTTTGTTTATATCCAATTAAACATATATATTATTGTAATGCTAGTCCAATATAATGTGAACCGTGTGTAAATATTTTTCACTTAAAGTTTATATAAGCTCATGGGCGTAGCCAGGGGGGCAGGGGGGCGCCCCCCCCCCCTAAATGACGAAAAAAAATTTAAATACAAAAACCCCTTTTAAAAATTCTATGTTTTTACCCTCCCTAATTAAGCTTTTAAACGTTTTGCCCCCCCCCCCCCTAATCCAAAACCTGGCTATGCCTAAGTAGAACCTTTTTAATATAACCAAAATTAAGCTTTATTGCGCTATTTGTTTTTAAAAAAATTTCTACAAATCAAATGACATTAATTTTCAAATATTTCAAGAATTTACCAAAAATAACAGTCATATAGGTAAATTTCTTTCAAGACATTGAAAATTCAGGATATACTTGAACGGAAACATACAATACGTTGCCACTTCTGTTAAATATAGATAGCAAGTTACAAATTTAAATTAAGATAAATTTGTCAAAATAAAATACGCAGAATAAAAAAGTTACAAAACTAGATACGGTATTGAATAATGACCAACGTCTTAAAATTATATATTGCTTTTAAAACAATTTTAGCTTTTATATTTTAATGTCGTTATAAAACTGAAATTGCACTTCATTTAGAGAGAAATAAATTCCAGGTCGGGCGTCTCCAAAAAAAGTGGCAGGGCCACGCTTGGTTATTTAAAGTTAATATTTAAAAAAGCGGATTCATTATATAAGATCAATATCCATCAAATTATAATTTTGATTTAATAGTTTTATATTGACACAGAATCACAAAATGCAGACTTTTTGTCAAATATTTGTCTTGTCGTAAATTTTAATATTAAATTTGTAGGGATTTAATTGCAATTTTTACGTATTCTTGATTTAATCAATTTTTTTGACACAGAAATACCAGCAGTGGAGGAGATGTTAGCTGATCAACCTCTTCTCAATTTGCCCATGGCCATTACATTAAAAGGCTATCCTCAGGATTCTCAACTCGAAGAGCTTGCCTTGCTAGAACAGAGCTATTGCTCGCCACCCCTCACAAATAGTATGAGTGATGGCTTCGACCAGGCTAATTGTAGAGCTGTTTCTTGGGTTGATAATTTCTTAGCCCTAAACCAAATTTCTGATCAAGCTGGGTTGGTTAGGCAAAATATACTCTTTCACTTAAGAAATAATAACACTTTTAAGCCTTTCACGAAGCAAGCTGATACATTGACGGCTCTAGCTCAAATCTTGGAACCTTCGAATTCAGAAAAACCGGATTCGATGATGCCTTACAAGCATGGGTATCTGAAAATGAAGGTGTCCGTTTCAAAACGCAAACCCGCATCCAATTCGTTCAAAAATGTGCACTCTATCATGGATATTTCGGTATAGTTTATTAGATTTGTTCGTTATTAAAAGTTACCCATTTCCTAGGAAATTTTAAATATGACCGCTGTAAATCACTATTTGTTAAAGTAGCAGAAAAATGATTTTCTATTTAGTAAGACCTAGAGCTTAAAGTTTTTGTTTGTACACATTTAACTATAGTCATGGGATCATCTTTGTCTTGATAGGAGTATCTTAATTTAAAAGATTAAGATAGATATTTTTTTCATATAAATAACGATTTATGAGCTCACAACATTAAATCAATAGGTGAATGTTGTCATTTAGAAAATATTTTTTATTAATAATTTTTAAGTTATTCCTAGGTTGCATTTTTAATTTCAAATATCAGGCATACTACTTATGGGACTGTTACAAATCAAAGTTTATACTAGCAACAGATCCTGAAAATAGTCAAAAATATTTGGAAGAAATAAAAAAGTTAGTCTATACTCTATAATTTGGATTAATTAGTTTTTTTTTCAAGTTTCATATATCAACAAATATTGTAAGTTGAAATTAATTTGTTTATTGCTAATTATTGTTATGTTATAAGTGCCAATGTTAAATATCAGGTTTCTAAAAAATTTACGAAATTAAATAATTTTCGTTATTAAAAATGTTTTTAATAGTTATTTTAATACCGAAATGGCCGATCAAAATTTAGAGATCAAGATTGATTCATTGAATTACTATTTGAAAAATGAGGGTGTTTTGAGCCTAAATTATTCCGAAGCTTGTTTTCACGTAGTAAAGCTTGGTTCAGTATTGGAGCCTTCAGAAACCATAAGTATTATAAACGATAACCCAAAATTGTGGAATTATATGAGAAAGAAGAACGTCGTACAAATAAAGGTTTATATTTAAACTTTGCAAATTTTTATTTAATATGGGATTTTAGAAATGTTATACTAAAAGTTTGTACAAAAGGAGCCCTCTCGAAATCGTTTTATTTGGACTCGCCATCTTGCTGTTCATATCTATAAACTTACTTAACTTCACTATGTTTTTCTACAAAAAGAGGCGAGTGATTTCATGAATTTATAAAAAAAATTAATTAATTTTTATAGAATTATATATTACACGAAAGAAGATTTGTCTCCTTATTCCAACCTTAACAAAGATTTTGGGAGGAGAAGCGATGAAACAGGTGATAAAGATTTTTATTTTGGAAAAAGATCTCGGGATTCTCTGGATAATTCTATAAATTCAAAATCAATGGATTTTTACGAATGGCAAGTGAGAAATCTCATTTTAAATTGTGTTAATAAAATTGCTTATACTTAAGTAAATTATTGTGAAAGTTAAAACTGTGGGGTAGAAATTTATTGAAATATTAATGGGAACTCTTTTCTGTTCTTAAAGCTACGCTTAATGGAATTTCAACCTCGACCAAGAATTTTACCTCATGCTTAAATATAGAAAAATAAAATAAATTAAAATATAAAACTGTAGGTTTATAATTTTAAATTTTCTATATACATTGAAGCACGATCGCAGCAAGGAGATTTAGGCTAATAAGGACTTAGTGTTTTTTTCTATGTGATTCGGCTGAGCCTTATATGTTATTCTCTCGTAATTTGTAAATAATTTTATAAAGATCTTATACTCTTTTTAAATTGTTATATATGGCATTCGCATAGGAAAAAAGCATGGATATGATAGAGGTGGGGCCTTACAGAAGCAAAAACGACTCTAGATTGGATACTACCTATTACGAAATTTCTAAAGACGTTTAAAGAATGAAAAAATTGAAGATTACTCCACATCCGAAAATAAATATTTTAATTACATTTTATTTTGTGAATCCAAATATATGATATTTATTTATATATTCAATTGACAACGGTAATAAATATTGGATTTAACAGAGTATTATATTCATTTGTAATTATAAGTGTTTATTATGAAATCATAAGTCATCACGCGCCTAATTAGAGTGATAGGGGGAGGCAAATCATTTTTGTACTATATAACCTAGTATAATTAAGGTGGATGGAAGGGGCCCAAAATTTATCAAAAACCAGATGGTTGGGTCTCTATTTTCCAAATTAAACCATCAATGCCCCGCAATCTTAATAATAACTACTACAACCATTCCACCACTTGTTAAATTTTTGGCTATTTTTTCCCTGAATCATTGCCTTGCTTTGATCCTTTTTAGACCAGCCCGGGTCTTTACCGTCGTGAACCAGGGTAGATTTGTGACATAAATCGCACCACGTATCGTAGTAAGCTTCCTCCACACTCCACTCTCTCCTCCATTCAAGGTATTTGAGTTGCAATTTGGGGTCTTTATCCACCTTAAGCATGTGGGCCGCCAACCTTTCTACACTCGGGAAATCATCTATGTGAACGTAGGAATTGGGGATGGCTAAGCGGGCATAGGTTGCCCTTGAGGTACCACCAACCACGGGGATGGCTCCCGTTTTAAGTGGGAGGGACCAATACTTTTCTGTCAGGTAATCGGGGCAAGCCTCACTGTTTTCGATGCCTATCACAAATTTATACGAGCCGACCAGCTCTTTCAAGCACGTGTGATTTTTTTTGTATGTCGACACCCGTTCAAATTTAGCGTTGGGAAAGCTGATACCCTTGCCTAAATCGATCGTAGGATTGGAATTGGGGGTGTTAGGAACAATGCTGCTCATAGCTTTTGCGAATTGTTTAGGGATGGCTGGAATAGTTAAGCCATGGTAGGGGTTAGCTGGTGTATGTTCGTATCGACTCCCTGGAACTTCCGAAGTTAGCTGTAATGCCGAGGCGTATAGTGGAGCTAGGGTTGATAGACGTTTGGCCGCCATTTCAAAAAGTTTGCTTGTGCTAACTGGTTTTAATGGGGCCAAGGGTTTGGCTCTGACCTCTTCGTCCATGCACACTGGTCGACCGAAACATTTACCGTATAATTCTAATTGAGGTAACAACTTTTTTAGCCGAAGAATATAGTCCATGCGTCGTTTGCTTTGGCAATTGCTAACTATCGCTGTTGAAAAAATGTATTAGAATTATTGTAATTTAAATGTTGATCGATGTCAAATTTGGGAGAGAATAGGAACATAGTAATGCTTCCCAGATTATTAATATCAGATAAAGATAATAAGAATTTATAGTTATTTACTGCCCTCCTTCCTACCTAGAGTGTTTAAATCATCAACAGACCTATGGCATTCGCCATTTAATGCTTCTATAATTACATTTGATTTACTTTGATCGTAACTTATATTAGTTGAATGTAGAAATGATAATCCATTTTAATAACGGGGAACAAACTAGCATGGTATTAACTAGAATTTAGCACTCATTTTAATGGATAAGTCCGTTCATGGGTATAGCCAAGGGGGGGGGGGCAGGTGGGGCGGCCCTCCCCCCTAAATGACGGAAATTTTTTATTGGTGCAAAAAGCCAATTTTATGTTTTGCCCCCCCCCCTAATTAAACTTTTGAACGTTTCGCCCCCCCCCCCCCCAATCCAAAACCTGGCTACGCCCATGAGTCCGTTATTATTTAAGAAGCTATTATCTATATCTTTCGTGTTTGACATATAGACTAGATAGACGACTGCTCACAACGCACAAAATGTGTACTTCCACCATTTTGATGTGAACATGGTAAAGTGGTGATCATATAGAAATTAGTAATTTCGCACATTAAATAATCTTAAATAGGTAAATAAAAAATATTAAATTGGGTAGATATCAAAAACAGCATTTTAAAATAAATATCATTTAAAAAATATTTAAAAATTAAAAATGTAAAAACTGCGATTGAAGCTTGTTTAATAATAAAGCGCTATCAATATTTTGTATAATATTAATTTATTGACGTTCGTTTTAATTTATAAACTCGTGAGGAAGGTAAATTGACTGTTATAGGGCAAAATTACATGGTTTTAGTACACCAGTTGCACTCTTCAAAATGGTGGAAAATTCGACACACCATTAACCATATGCAACATATGGCATGAGCAGTCTATCTAGTCTACGGTTTGACATGATTCGGAACAATTAGTTAATTTTTTAACCATGCATTGCATATTGACTCAAATATCAAGTATAGGCGATAAATCTCAATTTATTATCAGCAATATGAACGAAGTAAGGTATTTTTAGAAAAGATGTCCGTTTCTATAAATTCGGCAGATTTAAGACAATATAAAAGGATTGTTACTCTATGCCAAATCATCCAACAAATTTCCTATAAAACACAAACTTCCTCCAATAAATTTATTTTCTTCCTCAGATTAGATATAATTTATACCTTATAAATCAACGAACCTTAAAATATATCTAACTCCGTTTCTGATAAATAATTGAGCGTTTCATAAATCTAACTCATTTCTAAGAGGATGGATTACGCAATTAGATATTTTGAACAAAATGCAATAGCAAAATGGCCACCAAGCGCTTCCCTTAAAAAGCTTAAGCAAACCTACCTATGGCAAGTTTTCGATGCTTCAATTGTTCCGCATTCAATCCCAATTTTCGAGTTGGGTCGTGTAATAACTTCACTTTTTTACTGTACGGATATGGAACGTCGCTATCTAGGGTGTAGGTAACCAGCCAATCGAATAAAGATTCCCAACCCGCAACCGTAGGATATGGAAAGGTTTTAGGGCTATTGTCTATATGATCAGGGGCTCGCGTTTTGATCGGCATATTCCTGGCTTTCAAATTGGCGGGGGATTCTTGTGAAACAAAAACCCATTTTTGTGGAGCCTTAAGAAGGTTAGGAGGCTGTGGCGGGAGGTCATAGATGGAGAGCTGGAATGGGTGAAACACTACTACGTCACTGGCTGAGAGTTCGGATCTATTTGTAGTAACGTGACACGGGGTATTGCTTATACCGGTCGGGTCCTTGTTCGGGCATTGGAGCATGGACCTTTTGGCTTGCCAAAAAGTAAATATCGGATCCCAGAATAGGATTGTCGGCACCGTTGCCTTAACCACTTTTTTGGGAGTGGGCGATGCTGCCGTGGAAGGTTTAATAGTTGTCTTGGCTAGTATAGGTTGGCCGGGTTTTTTGTTCCCATTGCTATTACCCTTGCCTTTAACTTCGGCCACTATGTTGTAATCTTCTGGGGCCTCAATTCTAGCCAATGGGCTGGGGTCTCGATCTGGTCTTAAAGGTCGCGATGGATTTCGGTTGTGCCTATTATGATGATGACGGTAAGACTATTAAGGTGGCTTATTTTTTAGTTTAAATTTTTTATTACAAAAATAAGATGGGCATAAATTATATAAATAGCTGAGTTGTTAAAGATTTTTTTGTAGCGTCAGTATGTTTAAGTTTTATTTTAAATCCAGGAATAAATTAGGTAACGGTCGTTATAAATAGCCTCGGAAAATAAAAATAAATTTTTTAAAATTCCTTTATAACTTTTTTATCATGACTTCATTTTTTTAACATAAAAATATTTACTAAATATGAATTTTTTTTTTATCTTAGAGATTCTTATTTTCACATCATTGAGCCTTTTGAATTATCACGGGTATTGTTTAAAACAACTTTTTAAAGCAATCGTTTGATTTGTTTAGTTAAAACTAAAGTCATATTTTTTCCATTATTTTTAAAAAACTCATTTTATTGATTTGCTTTTAAATTCATTAATAAAAATATTACATAACTTTTAAAATGAAATTTTTAAAAAAAAATAAAGTTAACATTTTTAATCATTTTTTCGCCTTTACTATAATTAAGTTATTCCTTAAACATTTATTAATCATGCAATAAGACTCTCTTAGACTTCTATTCCATTGTTTTCCTTAGACGCTAGCTTGTCTTCGTTTATAAATAATTTCGTGTCATTTTTATAACTTATTTTTTTTTTATAAGGCTAACAATTGATTATTAATTTTATACTTGAATACCTGTTATGGTGGTGATGGTCATGATGCATCAGCGGTAGGTAATAGTAGTCCAAATCTATGGGATCCTTGATGGCTTGCGGAACATCTCCCACTGGATCGTTGGGTCCCTCTCGACCGTGTGAATTCCTATCGTTGTCCCGATGACGATGGTTGGCATAATTTTGTATGCGTCTTTTGACTTTATTCATGTTCTGCAATCCATTTTGTTCATCTTCCCCTCGCTCCTCGTTAGCATTGGTCGTAGCGTTGTCGATTCGATTTTCTATAGAGAAGGCGATGGCTTTGGTAGTTGTTTCTTGATTTTGTACCTAAATACATAGTAAACAATAATCTCCTAACTTAGAGAATGAGGTTTTGTAAACCGAATTGGGGGGGTTGGTTTTGGGTTGCAAAATCTCTAATCTGCATTAATTATTATTATCTGTTTTGGGTCATTGTGGAGTAAGCATTGGTAAAATAAATTATTTACATCAATATTTTGCCTAATAAAACTCTATAAAAACACTTAATGTTCATCAGCCCCTATTAAACCTTGCACGAGTGCTACTAAGAGTGGGAATGCCGATGATCATAAAACAGCTTTATGCTACAAAACTAAGGATTATACTCTCTAAGCAATGGACAGGAGTTGTTTTAGGGTAATTTAATAATCGACTTAAATTAAAATACATCTTGACAATATGTGCATCTACTTTAGTATCATCTCTGTCAAGGTAAGGTGGTAGATGATCAAGAGCTGAAGGCATCAACAAATCATCTTCTATCGAGGCAGTTCCTTCGGGCCATTGTTGAAATCCGTTTAAGACTTCGTGTATTTTAGCGTTAACGCTTTGAGAACTGTAAAGTAAAATAGTCACGTAGTAGATAAGCAGGAGGCAGAGGATAATGCGCACAACCATAGTTACACCCCTGACCATACGGTATCGACCGGTTCTAAAGGATGGCTTAATCGTAACTACTTTATCAATGATAATCTTTACGAGCTTCAAACTTGTGGATGTGTTAAATGCGAAATGTGATTCGTAAACTTGAAGCGAAAACTTTGTCGATATAATTATTCAAACTCTTATATATTGTGCATAATGAAAAGATGGGAGTGTCCCTCTCTTGGTTTGGCCTAATCTCAAGACGAAGCAATCACAAAATTGTTTTATTAAGGAATGATTTACGTCGTCGGTAAGATTTTGAGGCTTTCGGATCTCACACCAATGTCTTACTTCCCTCAAAATCTTACACTCATAAATTCCAAGTAGAGTGGGGGAGTACCTGTAATGGGAAGTAAGATGCAGGTGGTATAATTTTGGTATTTATATGGTATATTAATCGTGAACATGGAGTATATAATGTCAATTTTTTGAAAAAAGAGGGACCACGTGTTACTATCTGTTAAAAGAATTAAAATTACGGATAATTTTTGTGACTAAAGTGTAAAATAAATATGGTGTTGAATTTTAAGCTTTTTATAATAACACTAAGCCCCGTTTCCATCTTAATGCAAAACACAATTTATACCAAAATACTGACAAGTAGCAGCTTTTTATTGACCTTTATTAGAAGTCTAATTGAATTTTAAGAATTTGCTCTAAGACTTTATAACTTGTTTTAGCAATCTTGAATTTATGATTTGTGATACACCTTGATGACTTTTAAGAAATGAACTCACGTCATTGAGAATTTTAGGTTTAATCAAAAAACTGTGACTTTATAAGGCAATATTCATTTCCCAATTACCAACATCATTTTATTTAATATATCTAACGCGATAGGGGTATTTAATCCTTAGCTAGATATCATTCATTTAATTTATAGGGAAAAGCAAACGACCAAACATGAACATTAAGAGGGCAGTTCAAAAGAATTTAATAATTTAAAGAGAAAAAAAAGTTTCATAATAATTAGATTGAAAAAGAGAATTCCATTAAAAAATAATAAACTCATTTAATTCACATTATTAAATTTAAAGTTATAACTGTTTATGATCAATAGCTTCCGAAAAAATATTCTATACCTTTTTTTTACAAAATTATTTTTTTTTAAAGTTTATTGTTAAAAATCCGTTGACAGTAATCTATATATATAAAGTAAAGTGTATATATGTATATATGTATATATGTATGTAAGGGCTAATCTCTGAAACTACCGGCCCGATTCGCGCGAAAATTTACCCCTAGGTTCCCAGGGCCAGGGGTAAAATAGCTTTTTCAGATTTCTAAAATTCCTTTTAATTTTCGAGATATTGGGGTTTATACGTTTTGACGTTCAATAAAATGTCAATCAAACGCACCTCCTCGCGTTCGTCGAAAATTTGAATATACAGACAGTTCTGTAGTAAAAGTGTATCACTTATAGTAGTTTGTAAAACGTAATCTTTTCTTAACGGTGACAACATAAAATTTATGAATTAAATTTCTTAAACGTCATCTTTTCTTAACGGTGACAATATAAAATTTATGAATTAAATTTCTTAAACGTCATCTTTTCTTAACGGTGATAACATAAAATTTATGAATTAACCTGAAATAAATAAAATTATAGATTATTTGAGAAAATATATAGGTGAAGAAGATGAATTTTTCTCATTATCATTAAATGAGATATTTTAAATGAGAAAGATGAAAGTATATATAATTTAAATGTAATATAAAATAGTCCAACGTTGATTATTCTAAGTAAATGCTATTTATATATAAATGTCATTATTTATCTATCATTAATTATTATAAATGAGATATTTAAATGAGAATAAATTCTGAAACTACCTGCCCGATTAGCGCGAAACTTTACCCGTAGGTTCTCAGGGCGGCCAGGTGTAAAATAGCTTTTTCAGATTGCTAAAATTCCTTTTAGTTTTAAAAATATCGGACATTTCTCGGCCTTTTGGTTTTAAAAAAGGGCTAAATTCTGAAACTTCAGATCCGATTCAAGCGAAAATTTAGCCGTAGATGCCCAGATAGGCCAGGGATCAAATAGCTTTTTCAGATTCCTAAAATACCTTTTTGTTTTAAAAATATCTGACATTTCCCGTCCAGTTTCATTTATAGCATCATATACAATAATGACGTCATACATACAAAGCTGAAGTTTTCTCGAATTAGATATTTAAAAGTATGATAAAAATGTTAGAGTATACGGTTAAAATTATTGGGGTTTAACAGACTATTTAAATTAAATAAATAAAATTTAAATTATGCAGTTTTTGTCATTATTATCACGTGGTCGATCATAGAAGCATATTTTTAATAATTATCCATCCTTCAATTAATTATTTTATTATATTAAAGAAAATTGTATTTCAAATAAATCAGCTAACTAGAAAAATAAAATAATGGTATTATTGTATAATAAGTAACAGCATTAATAAGCAATTTTTTCAAAAACATATAATTTTAGTCGGATTTGATGACTAAAACAGAATTTGCATTTGGTTTGTCTTATTATATAAATATATACTAAAAATAGTGGGTTCATAAAATCATTCGGACCTTTCACATTATAAATTATTTCATATATGACCCCATTTTAGATAAGTCTTATTAATAGCTTATACTTAATTAACCACTTAAGGACTGAGCCAAAACAACGCTTGGCCGGGCACAGCTAGTATAATATAAATACATGAAATATAAAAGACAAAAAGCGTCAAAAAATGATAAACTATTCTGATAAAGCATCATCGAGGGGATCTTCGGGCCAAGAATTCGCGAACGATTTAAAATTGTACTTGGCTATAAGAATACCAAGTCTTTGTTCCAGTAAAAAGGATACCGAATGTTTAGACGGGGGAGAACGTCTTTCTACCTCTTTAAAAAAAGCTAAAGCCTGTTTGCCAAAGGTGCCTGAACACGAAGTAACCAATGGAATAAAAATGTTTGAGGATAATAGGGCCTTGTATTTATTTGTTTTCCGCCTCTCTGCAACAACTAAAGAATCATTGTTGTAATTAGAGGGGGCATATAGGTCAATACATGTGAAGTCCCATTTAAGGTGAAGACCATTGCTTCACGGGACTAAAGAAGATCCATCAGGACGCATACATCCCTCCAAGGAGGGGTCCGATGGCTCCAAGATGGATGGGATCTTTGCCCTCTTAAGGGCACTTTTAGGACATTGGCCTTATCGCGTCTTACATATTTGAATTTGTTTGCCAGGCAATGTAAGGGGTGCCTGGCATGTTCGTCTACACGTATGCTGCAATTTTGGCAAACAAATGGCTTCGAAAATTTCACCCCTAGCCTGAGAGCTATGGAGTACGAAAGTTCCGAGTCCTCCAGCATCATCCCGGAGAGACAGCTTGGGTAGACCTATAGTCATTCGTGACCTGAGCCATTAAACAAAAACGACCTTAAATTAGAACACTGACTTGTATCGCTACTCGAAATTAGATAATCAACGTAGCGCAACACAAGTCCGGCATCCCAATCTCTTTGTCGTGAGGTTTGTGGCAAAGGTGTTCCGGGATTGGTATTGTTTTCCCAAATAGCTTAAGCAATGGGTAAAAGCGGGTCTTCTTTAACCGGATACAAATTAAAAATAATATCTTGTACGGATTTATAAGATGAAATAAATGAGACTAGAGATATTGAGGCAGGTGAGCGAATTCCTAAATCACCCGATTTGGTCGGTAGGGAAGCTTGTAACCAGCTATGAGTATTGAATTTTATATTTAAAATAGATTGCAATATAGATTAATATTCTGTTCGAAGAGGTTTAAAATTACCGAGTGTAAAAAAGCACTTGAAGAGAGAAAACAGTGATGAGTTTTTTGAGATATTAAAATAGTTTCTCATTATATAAAAAGCGTGGTGTGAAGGCAGACACTTAAGAGATCTAATTTTGAGTTTAGAATAGAGAGATCTTTCTCCAAATAAGTTGCGAGTCCAACTCTACCGCCTATAGGCGATCCAAGATGGCACATAGCGTCTTTATTTTTTACTACAATAAATTATCGACTTAGGGCTTAATTACTCTCTTTATATTTAAAATTATTTAACATATTAATTAACGTACAAATATAATATTAAGTTCATTTACAGCACATTTAAAGTTGTTATCTATCCATTATAAATATAATAGGTATAAAGTGAAGTTTTTCTGAATTTCATAATTATCAGTAAAATCTGCTTAAATGGCATTAAGGTATGTATAGTATAGGTTTAATATTTAATAGTTGTGTAATAAATTATATTCCAACCGCCTTAAATATACCTTATTTTATTAGAAAGAAACCGACATGCTTAAAACCGCAAGATTCTTTAGATGTTAATATTTATATAAATAAAATTTCTAAGATACCCTATATTTATTAGCATATCTGCATAAATAAAAATGCATCATTTTGTTCTTTACTAACATCAAATATCCAAAAGTCAGCCGATTACTTTAAAATTTGCCGAACTTTTCATTCTCGCACGAGCATTTATTTTGTATGCTTTTTATAGAGACTGGTAAAACCATGTTACTCAAAAAAAGTAGCATATTTTACAAAATTTTTCCCATTACAATGATTCTCATAACCCTAAAAGTTTTGCATCAATTGTTTTGCCATCTTTAAAAAATTGGACACCATTTGTGTTAAGTGCTGGGAAAGAGCAAGAAATGCAAGCACCGATTGATAGTGATCGATTACAAAAGGGGAGGGGGGCGGGAAAGGTACACTCATTTTGCCAAACCTTCGGAAGCGTGTTTGGGCAAGGATTTTAATCAGCGAGCGCTTCTTAGTTAAACGTAATAGGGATCGAGACGAGAATTTTGATGGCGAGACGAGCCGATACGAGATATTTTCGGCGAGATCTCGGCTTCTTATTGATCATTAGATTTTAGTAAATTTTTGTGAATAAAGAGGGTAAAAAATAAGGGGGGGGGGGCAAAGTTCTAATTTTTTTATGATATATAATATGAGCAAATATTGTAAGTTATCAAATTTTAACAAATAGCAAATCAATCTACAATCTGCTCGAAATTACTGCTCGAGCTTCTGCTAAATGCTTTAACAGATTTGGCAGCTTCGACTAACCTCTCGAGCATTTTTAAATGCCACTGTTAAAACAATTGCACCGAACAGCTAGCACTCATTGTGCTAAACTAGCATATTAAATAGCTTATGTGCATGTTCGCGTTTTTAGTTGAAGCTACTTAGCAATTTATCAACTATACCATAGACTGCTGAACAGCTGATAATTTTTCAGCAAGTATAAAAAGCGCCAATTTGAGGGAATTAAAAAAACAATAGAACTCAACATAATTTATTGTTCTATTTTACATATTTTTCCCAATTTATAAAGTATTTTCTTAAATATTATTGTATTGAGGTATAAATATACCTTTTTTTGAGTTTTTCCTTCAAGATGGCAGCTATTATGGTGTCTGAATAATTTTATAGTAAGAATCAGCTGTTTGGCAGTCTATGGTTTTATTAGTTTATTAGTTTGCCTGATTAATTTAAGCTTATGTTCTATTATGATATAATCATTTATTATTTTTATAAAGAGAATTACATATTTTGTGAAGGTGAGATAAATAAATTAAAGAATTAAGAATCGTAAATATTGGGAAAACATTCAATTATGGCTAATAAATTATATTTACAGATAGTTATGCCGATTTTCTGTCGTATAAAAAACCTGTAGCGATTATCATGGGATAGTAATGAGATTTGTTTCCTATTTTTTTTAAAAGTTGTAAGGCTTGGGGGCCAAAGGTTATTAGGGTAGTTGTCGCGATGGGATAAAATATTATAGTAGTATTGTTAATTCCGACTATTTTGAAATTTTAAGAGCCTCGGCTGAAGACAAGGGGTCTTTGTTGTGATTAGATGGGGCAAATACGTGAGTACATTTATAGTCCCATGCTAAACTGAGTCCTTTTTCCCAAGCGCCTAAAGTTTGGCCATCGGGTCGTTTGTTGTCTTCACAGAGGCCTGTGGGTTCGAGAATAGAGGGGAAACCAGCTTTGGTGAAATAGTTATGTATAAGTATTATCCGCGGTATGTCGAATGTACCGGGCTTTGTTACGATTACAAGGCCATGATGGCCATTCGATTTTACGGAATTATTGCAAAGTGAACAAGTGTGTTCAGCAACTATATTGCATCCTAATCTTAGGCCTACTGCGAAGCGGAATTCGGTGTTGGATAAGAGAAGACCAAGGTTACGGCTTGGGAAACCTTCAAACCATTTGTGACCTGAGCGTGAAGCTAAGATCCTTAGGCTGGAAGTTCTTCTGCCCAAGCGCCATTGATAAGAGACTTTAAGAGGCATTCGGACAGGGGACCAATCCAACACTTTTGAGAGTTTACTTCAGGGAATTGAGTAGGGACGTTAAAAAATTCCTTCCATTGTTGGCAGGCGAAGTCGAGTAAGTTGTCAGGTTGTGGGGTTAATGTTAAAATGGCTTTCATCGGACAGGCGGCTTGATGAAAGAGATACGGAGGCTATTAAGCCTAAGCCTAGCCCCCCAGTTTTGTTGGAAGGCAAGCTTGTTGCCAGTGTGTGGAGCCTAGGGTTAGATCGGTTATTTCTTCGGATAAAGACTTAAGTTCTGCATCAAACTTGGACAAGGCCTTGTGATGTAAGAACACTGCAGAGGACCGGAAGCTGTGCATTAATTTAGAGATTGAGTAGCAGTTTTTTACTAGAAAAAATGCTTGGTGGGTAGGAAGGTGTTTGAATGAGCTGTACATGTCTGCTAGTCTACGACTGGTTTCTTCTAACAATTTTAATATGGGATTAGAGCCTCCAATTGAGGATCCGAGTAGGGTAAATATGGAAGGATCTATTAATTTGTACGATAATTGGTCTTGATTGCCAATAAGAGGTGTATTAAGGGGACAAATTTAGGTTTTAGCTTGATTTAGCGGTAATCCAATTTTTGTTGATTCGTTTTCCAGTTATCTCCAAGCGGCGAAAACATCATCGGGGGCACCTTGTATGGTACCATCGTCAAGCTACCAAATGTTTAAAGTCAAATTGAACTTTGTTGCTAGTGTAGTATTCTTAACTACAATGTAGTATATCAACTACTCAGAAATCGCTGAAGCTTTTTATTAATATGCAAAATCAACTAAAACATGTGATGATGAAAAAACATATATATTCCCCTAGGAACAACGAACTTAAACGTATATATAAATACAAAGTATAAATCTATGATATTACATTTCTCCCTATTTTAAAAGTTAAATTCATCGTGGAATCGTACCGGTGGTTTTGATATTCTTGTTGAACGTCGCAATATAGGGGGACTTTCAACTCCTTCTATGTTTTGTTCCAAACCTGTTGTCGCAGTCTCTAAACTTGGCATAAACTGGGATCGCAGCCTAAACTTCATTTGATCAGCATGTTTTCTTTTGATTCCACCGTCTGTCCGGACATTATACGAATAGTGGCCCTTCCGTTCTACAATAATACCTTTGTACCATCCCGGCTTAATTTCGTTGCGAATCCATACTGGATCTCCAACATCAAATTTCCTAAAACGTACATTTTGATCGTGATATGTTTTCTGCTTCCATATCTTCTCCCTTATTACGTTTCTTAAATCCGGCTTTATTAAATCTAGTGCGGTTTGTAATCTCCTTCCTAAAAATAATTCGGATGGGGTTTTTCCCGTCGTCGCTTGAGGAGAGTTTCTGTAACTTATCAAGACCTGTTGGAGACAAAGTTCTTTGTTCCAAGTCTGTTTTCTCGCCGCATAATATCTTGTTTTTAACGTCCTTATCATCCTTTCGGCCTGCCCATTGGTTTTAGGATGATATGGAGTCGATTTTTTGTGAGTAATATTATTTGAAACACAGAATTTGAAAAATTCTTGTCCAGCAAATTGTGGTCCATTGTCTGACACAATCTGCGTCGGAATTCCAAATCTACAGAACCAATTCCGTAGATGATTGATTACGGCCGATGTTGTTGTCGAAGTTACCGTTGCTACCTCAACCTATTTTGAGAATGAGTCTATTAATACTAACCACCATTTTCCTTCTATTGGACCAGCTATATCAATGTGCACACGGTCCCACACACGATCAGGTAAATTCCATGGATAGAGCGGTACCTGCTTTTCTGGAGGTCGCACTTCTTGACATCCTTCGCATGATTTTACATGTCTGTCAATGTCTTCATCCATTCTCGGCCAATAAACATAATAGCGACAAACATTTCGCATCCCAGTAATTCCAGGATGTCCTTGATGTAAAATCCGAAGAACCAAATTCTGTAAAGATTTCGGAATGATCAACCTATTTCCTAGAAATAGTAGTCCACTTTCGTATGAAATCTCTTCACGTTTATTGAAATATCCTTTTATATCTAACTGAAATTTGGACATGTCAATGCGCCAATTGCGCTCAATAGCACGAATTAATTCTAGACAACTACGATCTGTCTTTATTGCATTTTTAATCATTTCTCTATTCAGTGTTAAGTCCTCGATCATTAATAACCCAATATTGTTTATATTTGCATCGTCACCATCTTCGTGAGTGGTCAATCTAGACAGAGCATCTGCACATTTGTTGTCTTTACCCATACGATATTTAATTTCATATTGATATGAATTTAATAGTAAAGCCCACCGTACCAGCCTGTTATTAACGATTTTGGGTAGATCCCTTTTACAACCGAAAATTCTTTCTAACGGTTTGTGGTCCGTTGTTAACGTAAATTTTCGTCCTCTGAGATACTGATTAAATTTCTCAACTCCAAAAATTATGGCTCTAGCTTCACGGTCAATCGTCGAATAATGTTTTTCTGATTGGCTCAACGTTCTAGAAGCATAAGCTATGGGACTTTCAGATTTGTCGGGAAAAACATGAGATATCACGGCGCCTACACCTGTCTCGGACGCATCAACTGCAAGATTAACTGGTAACGTTGTACTATACGGTACTAAGGTGTCAGTAGATGAAAGCATCAACTTAACTTCATCAAAAAAATTTTGTTCCTGAATTGTCCATCTCCACATTATGGTAGAACCAGTTAAGGCATGTAGTGGAGCACATTTTTCGTGTAATCGAGGAATAAACCGTTCCTGATAATTTACAAGACCTAAAAATGAGCGTAGCTCCTTTTTATTTTCTGGTATCTTGAAATTCTTAATTGACTCAATGCGTTCTTCTGTAGGGTGGATACCTGTCGAATCAATTTTATGTCCTAGATAGATAACTGAGTTTTGGAAAAATTTGACTTTTTCCTTTTTTGCTTTCAGCCCAGCATTTTGTATTCTTGTTAGGACCTCGTTTAGATTTTTCAAATGGTCATCTTGATTTAACCCCGTGACTATAATATCATCTAACAGTACCCCAGTGTGCGGAATTCCATTTAATAAGTTTTCCATATATCGTTGAAAAAGATTTGGTGCCGTCGCTAAACCAACAAACGTTTGTACCTAAAATGACCAACATGCGTAGCAATTGTTAACAATTGTCTACTCTCTTCATCTACCATCATTTGTAAATACGCGTCGCGTAGATCTATCACTGTATATTTCTCACCACCAGCTATTTTTGTAATTAGATCATCAAATGTTGGCAGCATATGATCATTGGTACTAAGGTAGGGGTTCAAAGTAACTCTGAAATCCCCACAGATTCGAATAGAACCATTCCCTTTAACAACATTTACCGTTGGTGTGATCCATTTAACTTCACTTAAAGATGGGTCCACTCGTTCAATAATGTTTTCGTCCTCCAACCTTTTTAATTCCAATTCTACTTTTTTCCTTAACGGAAACGGTACCCTTCGGGGTTGAAATGATATTGGCTGGCTTTCATCTTTTAAAAATATTTTGACTTTATAATTCTTAATAACTCCGGGGCCATCGCTAAATATAGTTGGATACCGAGTAAGAAATAGGGAATCTAATTCCTGTTGTATTTTGTTTATTGAAACCTCACCCGGCAGGTCAAGGTCAAACGCTTTTATCCAGTCAAGGCCAAAAATTGCCCCTTCGTTTGCTGTTGTAACCACTACAGGTAATGTCAAAACTTTTAGACCAAGTTGAACTGTAACTTTAGTATTTCCTAAGATTGGTATTGGATGGTATCCAAAAGATCTTAATTTTGAACATTCTTCAAGAGTTGGATTCTGAATCAAATTATAAATTTCTTGGTTTATAATTGAGACTGCTGCTCCTGTGTCGAAAAGCATCTTGCATAGTTTTTGGTTGATACAAACCTTGATATAGGGTTTCTTCATCCCCAAACTTGTATAATTTTTTACGTGTAAAGTATTTATCATATTGACAGATCCTGTATGACAAAATCTTGCAAAGTGTCCCCTTCTGTGGCATTTGTAGCACTCTTTATTAAATGCTGGGCACTTGTTAACTTCATGCACATTTCCACATCTCTCACATCTTTTAGTAGATGTTGATCCTTGGTGGAGAAATTTCTTTGTGGTGACATGTCTAAATTTTGGCTTAGACTTTTGATATATTACATCTATTTCATGAGTTACTACTTCATTTCTTGCTAATTCCATTGCTTCAGCAATTTTATACAAATCTTCAAACGTAATTGCATTTCCTTCGGGATCAACTGCATCTGGCCATCTTGTTCTAACTTCAATTTCAAAAGTTTTATTCTGTATTCCATGAATGAATTGACCCCTCAACCTTTCATTAAGTTGTATAGAAAAGTCACATTCTTCTGCAATTTGTTTCAATTTTGTTGCATAATCTTTTATTGACTCTCCATCATTTTTTAGGCAACGAATAAACATTAATCTATTTTGAAAAATGGTATTTTTTACAGTAAATACCTTTCTAATGATTTGAATCAATTCATTGTATTTTAGTTTAGTAATATCCTTTGGGTATACAAAAGTTCTTATCTTCTCGATGTGGGATAAGCCCATATACGCTAAAATCAGCGTCGTGGCTTTCTTATCCAAATTTTCAATATTCCTGGCCCTAAAAATATTTTCAATGGTAAATATATAAGAATCAATCTTATCTGTGCCATTGTAGCAAGGAATTATGTCCATGGCCAAAGAATAAATGTAGTACCGCGCCAATAAATGTAGTATTCTTAACTACAATGTAGTATATCAACTACTCAGAAATCGCTGAAGCTTTTTATTAATATGCAAAATCAACTAAAACATGTGATGATGAAAAAACATATATATTCCCCTAGGAACAACGAACTTAAACGTATATATAAATACAAAGTATAAATCTATGATATTACAGCTAGACTGTCAACTAGAGTTTTATGCCAAGGGAAAATAGAAGCGGCCTTAAGGGTCGCCTTGTTGAATACCGTCAATAGAATTGATGGTATGTTCGTGAAATTGTAATATTGAAACTGGTGAATAGCATGCATTAAGTAATACGGTGTATTCAGGGAAATGTTTGTATGTTTCATTAAGGAAGTGGGAAGGATAAATGGAGTTGAAAGCATTCTTGAAATAAATTTTAGCGATCACTGAAGGAATTGGGGTGGTAAGAGAAATTCTTACCGCGTGTGAAGCGATTTCGCATCCTCCTTTTATACCAAATCCGAGTTGAGTAGGTGCTACGATTTCCAGAGCTTTACTTTTGATGCGTTTTATGATCAGTTTGCAACAGAGTTTGCGTAGAACAGACCTTATTGCTATAGGACGATTTCCGCCATCAGATTTTAAAAATGACATTAGAGTAGCGCCGAAGAAATGTAGGGCTACAATTTAGGGGTTTGACCTTTCGTAATGATGTTAATAGGGGTGGTGAGAGAGCTCAAGAAAACTCCCGAACGGTCTACTAAGGGATTTGAGAGTTCTAGAAGGTGGGCTGGACGCAAGCCATCGAGCCCTGCGCCCGTCGAAGAGCGCTTAAAAGTGTTAATAGTAGCAAGGACTTCTGAAGTGGAGAAGTTCTGATGGGCCTGCTGAATTGGATTGGGTAAAGGCAGATTTGACCTTATAGGATGCTTAACTATTAGTGATTCTAGGGTGTCTTTGTTGTCTGGGAATATTTTATTGTCAGAGGAAACGATGCGGATTGCACCTTGAATGTCGCAATTATTAATTTTTGCGGAGACTATTTTTGCCCTATGTTTAAGGACGAAAGAGTTTGCACTTCCTGGGTATCATAAGTTTATGGTTCACTGAATTCTTAGCACTTTTTAAGATTTGTTTTTACCCAACTTGTAAGAGATCCTGATATGATTTAGGTGGCATTGAAAGAACACGAGATGCGAAGTAAATTTTTTTTTACCAATCTTTATAATTGTTTACATTTTTGGTGAGTTTTAAAATGGCCTCAGAAAGTGTCTGCAATACCAGGTATCTTGCACCTTTAGGAATACTTTTTATTATTAAATTAAAGGGAAGGCTTCGAAAATTTTATAATGTGATGTCTGAGGAGGTGTCTGACTAGGGGATGACTATAAAGTCCAAAATTTTAGGAGGTTTCCCCTGGTTTTCCTGCCCCTTTGCATCAAGCTTTATAAGATTCATGCTTGTGAATAAGTCCTGGTTGTGTAAGGGAGACGTTTCTAAGGCATGTTGTTATGAAGTTTGGTTTAGTAAGTTTAGTCATGATCAAAAAACTAGGGAAACAAATCTCATTACAATCCCATGATAATAGGCAATTTATCAAAATTGCTTTAACATTTCATTGCTAGTTAGATTAATTAATTTATATTAAGTCGCGTATATAAAATATATCAACACAATTATATTATGTCTATAAGAACCTTTTTACTTTAAAATTCTGTATATTCCGGCTCTTTTAGGATAAAGCTATTTATTAACATTATTTAAATATGATTCATCAAATGAAACAAATTTGGATCAAGATGTCAATGTGCCTAATTTAAAAATATAATTTGCCCCATGTATCAAGATGAAAATTCGCCTGCCCAGTTAAAGGCTATATTTGATTGGTAATATTGTGAAACATTTAGTAATACCTTCCTTAAGTGTTGATAAAGATCGCAGTGGACTTATATCTATCCCTGAATTGCAACAATGTTTATCAAATGGTATATATTATTAGACTTGTATTAATTGTTTTAGGTTCATGGGAACCATTTCATATGGAAACTATCAAGCTGTTGATGGGGATGTTTGATAGGCAAAATAGGGGACAATTAAATTTTGACGAATTTCAAGGGCTATGGAAATATGTTAATGACTGGCAAAAAGTTTTCCAAAATCAGGATCGTGATAAATCGAGGACTATTTCTAAAGATGAATTACAAACAATGCTCACTCAATATGGTAGTTAGAAAGTCTTAAATAAAATATATTCATATTAGGATATAGATTATCTCCTCAATTTTATGCTTATTTTCTTAAAAAATTTGATAGACAGAAGAAAGGTGAAATATACTTTGATGATTTTATTCAATGTCTTGTATCCCTTACTGTAAGATAAATTTTAAAACAGTTATAATTCATTTATAGAGATTAACTGATGAATTTAAGAAGTACGATACAGATTTTGATGGATTTGTTAATCTTGGATATGAACAATTTTTAATGTCAGCTCTCTGTATTTTATAATTTATTTTATTTATAGTTATACTGATTTTTAAATATTTAATTAATTGTTTCATTTAAAATTTTTATTGATTATTAATTTACATTAAGTGCTCCAAAATTTAGGTATTTTTAATCTATGGCATCATTATTTACTATTAATCTTCATTTTTCCAAAAATTTGTTGTACTTTTTATAAGTTATATATATTTATACAAGCTGTCTATGGATTACCATTCTGTCTTTTAAAGAATTGGATTAATAATGACTTTTAGAGATGTTGGATAGAATTTAACGTTTATAGGGACATTCCATGTCAAATCAATCATAAAAAGGCGTTTTTCGGCCGACCCCCTCAGAATTTTATAAAATTTGGTGGAAATGTTAAAACTAGTAAAATTATTAATTTCTGAAAATTTTAGCTCATTTCGGCCACTACTTTTCGAGTTGTGGGCACTCAAAGGTCGAAAATCGGGCTTAAAATCGGTTTGTAACGCTATAATTAATAAAATTTATAGGTTATTGGTCCCCAAATCATAGGTAAGACCTATCTCTATAGAAAAAAATTAAAAAAAAATTTTTATTGATTGGTCATCTTATAATGGCCAAAATAGCATTATTAATGATGACCCCTACCCCTCTCAAACCTTTTCAAATTTAAGACAAATATTTTATACTATCTATTAATCAAATTAAATAAAAGAAAAAGTTGGCCGGCCGTCTTGAAAGGGTCATAAATTGTTAAAAGAGTTATTTTATTATTTGGCGCCAAAATGAATCTCAAAATGTTTTTTTGCTCATTTAGTATTCATATTATTTTAATATATCTATGATGCAAATATTTTTGCTATAAATTATCACCCCAACCCCCCCCCCCCCCCCCCCTTATATCTCACTATCAATAATCTTCCCCAGAAGCTATAAATTTAATTTTTTTTTAAATAGAAACAGCTGGAAAATGGCCTAAAATAATTTACTTTAATATAGTTGTAGGTACAAGTATATGTTTATTGATTTTTATTCGACATATGTAATAATAAATATTTATGTGAAAAGTATGACGGAGGGCATGTCTTCAAATAAATTTATCATTATTTAAAGTATATTTTACTTAAGGCATTAAGTTGTGTTGTCGCTTCAAGCATTTCCCTTTTAGATAAGGTATAAGTTCTCCCTGTTGTGGTTAAAGGTGATACATTTGTTATTATATCCTATTTCTTGAGAGATAATTTGTGACATTTATTTGGGAAAGCAAAAGAGTTTGACGGCACGCATGGATGAAGCAAACTAACTATTTTTTTCATCCTCATAATTTTTATCTATAACCAGGGCTAACCACCATTTGGAATCGAATGAACAAGTAACATATCCATTAAGGCTTTTAACATCAACCTCATCACCTTGAATTTGTATTAGTTCCCATTTATTTATTATAGAGGTGGAATATTGCTTAGTAAGTATATAAATATATACTTGTACCTACAACTATAATGAAGTAAATTATTTTAGGCCATCTTACAGCTGTTTCTATTTAAAAAAATTAAATTTATAGCTTTTGGGGAAGATTATTGATAGGGAGAATATAAAGGGGGGGGGGGGGGGGTTGGGGTGATAATTTATAGCAAAAATATTTGCATCATAGATAAATTAAAATAATATGAATACTAAATGAGCAAAAAAAAACATTTTTAGAGATTCATTTTGGCGCCAAATAATAAAATAACTCTTAACAATTTATGACCCTTTCAAGATGGCCGGCCAACTTTTTCTTTTATATAATTTGATTAATAGATAGTATAAAATATTTGTCTTAAATTTGAAACGTTTGGAGGGGTCATCATTAATTATGCTATTTTTGCCATTTCGGCCATTATGAAATTTTTTTTTGATTTTTTTCTATAGATATAGGTCTTACCTATCTCTACAACAAGATTCTATGATTTGGGGACCATTAACCTATAAATTTTATTAATTATAGCGTTACAAACCGATTTTTTAAAAGCCCGATTTTCGACCTTTGAGTGCCCACAACTCGAAAAGTAGTGGCCCAAATGAGCTAAAGTTTTCAGAAATTAATAATTTTACTAGTTTAAACATTTCCACCAAATTTTATAAAATTCTGAGGGGGTCGGCCGAAAACGTGGGATTTGACATGGAATGTCCCTATATATATTTATACAACCTGTATAGGGATTACATTTCTGTCCTTAGAATTGGAGTAGTAATGCCTTTTAGAGATGTTTTATTAATTGCTATGCAATTTATGGGCTCGTTTTTTTTTGTCCATCCGTTGTCTGTCCACCAAGTTATGGCGCCAGCTTTGTGACCTGGAGGTCTGGAGTTCAATCCCAGGAGAGGACGAATTTTTTTTAATTTTTTTTTTTAAATTAAATTAATATTTTGTTTGTTAATACCATTGATAATATGACTTTTTGACCGTCCGCTGGCCACTGACCTATGAAATATATTGATTTTCTAAACATAAAACACAACTTTATTATTTCATTACCTATATAAATAAGATAAAAACTTCTACCATTTTAATACCAGCAGGGTGTGAGTGGGTATAGCGCACGGCTTGTCTCCTGTAGTCTCGTGTTCAATCCCATTTTTTTTATTTTTTTTAAATTAAAATTTTGTTCTTGTTAATACCATTGATAATATGAATTTTTGACCGTCCTCTGGCTACTGACCAATGAAAAAATGACCACTTGCCAAATAAATCGAAATTTTATTTTTTTTGTTTTTGAATTGGGTATATTAGGTTAACATTGATAATTACCTTATGCCCTTTCCTACAAGGGCCTACGCCTCTACTGATATGGGTCCCTGTGCCCCTACAAAAGCCTATGCCTCTACTGATGTGGGTTTGAATCCCGGCGAGGGCAAATTTTTTTTTTTTAAATTAATATATTGTTCTTGTTAATACCATTTAACTTTTTAAATATTTGTATAAATTAATAATTAACTAATAATTTTGCATTTAATACCTCCTTATGTGCATTCTCGCCCCTTCCCACCTTTCTCGCCCATAAATTGCATAGCAAATATGCTACGTTTATACGGAGTATAGATGAGTCGTCCCCCCTTCCTTTCCCCTCCTCCCCTTCCCCCCTCCCCTTCCCCTTCCCTTCTCCCCCTTTTCACGAGGGCCGAAGGCCCGAGTTATAATTTAACTTTACATATCAATAAATATGCCCCAGATAGAGGATGAAGAACAAATTATATACACTGCCATATTTTAACTATCTTTGACATTTTTTATTTTGATTTGTTTCAAATTCTAAATTTTCCATCAATAAATCAGGAAATTATATTAATTACTTAAAATTTATACGCTAGCATATATTAAATAAAATTAAATTCGAACAAATTTAGCCCTCATCAAATTTTATGGTTCATAAAACATATATGTAATTTTTTTATCTAGAATTTAAGAAAGATTCTTCATCTAGACTAAGAAAAAAACACTAATATTTAAAACTATATATAAAACGAATTCACCTTCCTCATTAGTTAATTAAATAAAAGAATGTTATGAATGATAATAAAATAAAATGCAGATCTGACTAAATCGCTTTGCATCACATCATCACAGCATTTTTATTCTTTATTCTTATGAATTTTGTAAATGATACATAGGCGTAGCCAGGGGGGGGGGGCGTGGAGGGGCGGCTGCCCCCCTCTAAATCCGAAAATTTATTGGAATTATCGCCAAAATTTCAAGAAATGATCATTTTGCCCTCCATAAGTCATTATTGCCCCCTCTAATTCAAATGCTGGCTACGCCCATGAAATGATGTATATTACAAAATGCCATTTTTAATGTTCAACTAGTTCAATATTATCTTATTACGTTTTAAAAACACTTTAATAAACCAAAATTACTATTATTTATATATCCTTCCCTTATTTGTGCACATTTCAAAATGGTGGAGAAACCTTATATTTAAAGTTGATGAGCAGTTAATCTAGTCTTGAGATCTGCAACGGGCCGTTTCTATAAGGTCGGCCCGCCCGTACCCGTTTTCAAAACCTCAAGGCCCGTCCGAGCCCGCCCGTAATTTTTTTTAACACTCCAGGCCCGTCCGTAAATTTTTTAGGCCCGTTCGTATCCGTTAAAAAGTCAAGCCCGTTTATATATGTTTAAAACTCCGCGCCCAACTCATCAAAAATTTCGCATGATTTTATTTTATTTTTTGACATATTTATAAAAAAAACATCAATAATTATGATGTAAAAATAACATATCATCAATTATTTCCGCAATTAATACACCTAAGAATTTCAATATAGTACTACCATTAAATTACTATAAAAAATTACACCAGAATATTCCAATACTTTACCTTTATTTAATTAATTTAAGTTAATACACCTAAGAAATTAGAATTCATTATTACCATTAAATTAAAATATTACGTACGAAGCCTTTTTGACTTAATAGAAAAAATTTAAAATTTAATACGTTTACAATTGGATTCAAGCATCCCTCCCAACCAAATCTGGAGGATTAGAAATTCGTCCTCCCGGCAGCATATGGCTAGCTGCTTTTATTTCCTCTTTTAAGTCGGTTCATAACTTAATTTCTAATCTCACAACACATGATTCCGACCCTCTGCTAACTCAAGCCCTGGAGCTTTGGAATTTAATTGTCACACCCGACCATTCAACCTCAAAGTACGAGACAAAAGGATTGGGATTCTGGACTAGTATCGCGCTCATTTGAATATCTTTTATTGTACAGCGATGATAGCCAGCATTACAACCTTAGATCCCTCGCTTTTGATGGTTCCGGTCACGAGTGGCTTGAGGCCTATCCCAGCAAACTTTTGGGAATGCTGCTTGAAGACTTTGAGCTATTATATTCCATAGCTTTAAGGTTGGGGATTAGTTATGGCAGAGAATTCATTTGTCGAAATTGTCTTACCATTGTAGACGAATATGCTAGGCACACTAAAGCTAATTTATTAATTCAAGCAGACCTTAAAAAGGCAAAAATCTCCTCAATCCTTGAGCTGTCAAATCCCTCTCTTGAAGGTAGGATGCGCCCTGACGGCTCTTCTCTAGTCCCCTAGCAAAATGGCCTATCCCTCAAATGGGATTTTACTTGTATTGACCTATTTGCCCCTTCCCATATTAATTATGACCCTATCGCAGCAGAAGGGCTTAAAACTACAAATTACTCTGCCCTTTTGGTATCCAATATTTTTATCCCTGTCGTTGCCTCGTGATCCGGTTCCTTTGGTAAACAGGCAATGATTTTTTTTAAAGAAATCGGAAAACGCTCACCGAAATCTAAAATTTCTGCGTCCTTTTTAATCAGGCAACAACTAGGGATTCTTGTACGATACAACTTTAAATCCTTTGCCGACTCATGGCCTATTTTAGAAGATAGTAAATCTTTGTATTTAACCAATATGTCTTTATTTTTATATTTCGCTTATTTATGTAAATTTGCTTTGTGAAAATAAACTTTTTAACCATAAAATGAAAAAAATATAAAATTACATGAGAATATTCAACTTCTAATAAATAGCTTACGTTGATTTGATTGATTTATATCAGTTAGTACACCTAAGTTTTAGATTAGAACAAAAATATTTATTAAATTATATGGCCTTTATAATAATTATACCATTAAAATTGATAAAATTAAACACAAAAATTTTGGTGCATTGTAAATAAGTAATTGAACTTACATGTAAAAGAATATATACGAAGCTTTAACCTTAAATTATGCAAACAAAAATCTATAACAAATAGAATAAAAATGTTTTAAAGTCAAATTTAGCGCTTGAAAAGGAATAAATGCTATAGGATATACAAATTAGAGGTTAAAAAATTAAGCAATTAATGATCGATATTATTAATAAAAAATATATATTTATAAAATTGTCTGACTTTTAAGGACCTTATTCCATGACCGTTTATATAATCTCTGGCCCGTTCAAGCCTGTTTATAAAACGTCAGGCCCGTTAAAAAAATCTCAGGCCCGCCCGAGCCCCTTCCATTAATTCTTTAGCCCGTCCGGGCCCGGCCCGTTAAAATTTTTATGATGCAAAGCCCGTCCGTACCCGCCCGCGGGCCGGGCCTGCCCGTGCAGATCTCTAATCTAGTCTATGGAGTCTCCTTCAAATTCTCCTGTGTACGCAATTAAGTTTCCGCGATGGCTTTATTTACCAAAATGTATATAGCGTAAATATGCGATTACAACCACAGTATTAGATGAATTAAAGGTAGCATTTTAAAGATTTGTGAGCTAGGTATCAAGTACTGGGCACGATAGGTAGGATCATAAATGTATGAGCACGTTCCCTAGTTTATATCGGTATTTATCACGTGGTTTAGGGATTTGGTAGTTCTTCCTCGGCCTCCTTGGGATTTCGCTTTCCCAGAATCCTAGATCGATGTCCTTATCGGCTGGTGGTCGATCGGGCATGAGCTGTAAAAACAATTGTAGGCGGTCGGGTAACGGGTACTATGTTCGGGATGCTAGGCCGGCTGGGTTGTCATGCTTTCTGATCCATGATATGTTAAGGTGTAAATTATGCAACAGTTTGAGGCCGTATTTGCCAAACAATGTTCCGATAAGTTCTTCCACGATGGGGAGTTCGACCCTTCTTTCTTTAACATGTAGGCTGTCGCCAAGCCTGTGATGATTTTTATGAAGCAATAGCCTTCCTTGTACCCTGTAGGTACAAGTCCTACCAATTTCTCGGTTAAGGTGTGGTCATAACCGGGCCGCATCCATTCAACTTCGGTTGTTGCTGCTGGGAAGGTGACAGAGGTCAACGTTCCATTGTCGCAACAATCTACGTCGATGCATCGGACTCTTCAGTCAAAACGTGCTCTCCTCGGTATCGTTCGCAACGACAGCAGCTAAACTAGGTTAAACATGGCCCGGTTATTGGCACATTTCACTCGATGAAACCCTAGCTGCACTTTAGGGTGATATTATAGGGTACGAACAAGGCCACACAGGCATATAGATTTAACAGGTTCGGCCACAGCCTGTTACGTCTTTAAAAAGGGGGGATCCAACTCACTGATTGTATCGGAACTTATTGGCACGTTTGTTGGACAGTACAGCCTCAAACATGTACACAATCCCCACTTCAATATTAAGTGGACAAGCATCGATACAAATCCAGCCGAAGTTTCGTACCCTGATACCCACTCCCAAACCGAATCGCCGGGTTTATGGACTTCGTTTCGAAGCAACCACCATCCGAAGAAAACACCTACCTAGGATTCTGGAGAGCGAAATCGCGGAGGAAGCCGAGAAAAAAACAAATTAATCCCAAATCACGTGATAGAAAGTTATAAAAGCGTGGTGAATATCCTCGGGGTTTATTCGCTTGTTATCGTCTGCAACCAACTTATTATAGCACTCGCCTACCTCGTCCCTGTTCTCACACCGCTCCATCTCTTACCTCCTAAATTTCGCTCTCTTATTTTACCTGTGGTTCACCTAAACTATATGTCGAGATTGTAATATTTTCATGTTTAATGCTAGCTTTTGGTACATAAAAACCCCCGATAACTGCCTAGCCGGATGCGGCACATATTTGATGACCAACTATGGCCTTAGAGGACCTGATTCCTATCGATGACTAACTAAAGACTCTCTATCTAGCGAGAAAATTTAATTAGGCTACGGCTCCAAACAAGACGACATTTGGCCAGAAGAAATGAAGTTCCAAGATGTGGAGGTGACGCATCAAACAAGGCGCCAGTTTTTTCGGGCAGCTGGCAGGGTAAGAGGTCAGGCGAAAAGCCAAAAGCTTAAGAAGGGCGCCGTCCCCTGCTCAACGTTAGAAAACGCTTGAACACCGTCAAGGTGGTGTCCGGCCGGACTACCCCTCCCACACAGCGGCGCGAACGATAGCTCTCCCGACTGGCTAAAACGAATATCCGATTCCAGGCGCGTAGCCAGGATTTTCACGAGGGGGGGATCTGGCAAAATATTTTCCCTTTACAACGCATTTCGTCATAAATTAAATCAAATTAAATTAGTTGTATATATTATGTTTCTAGATTTTTATAAGGTCTTAAAGTCTTTGATGTAACTAAACTATAATATTTTTTAACCCATTTAATTTAGTTATTAATCAAAAAACGGGGGGGGGGGGGGGAATTTGGGAATTCCCCGTATTTCCCCCCTTATTTACGCCATCGTCCGATTCGTAAAGGATATGCGGCGTATCTTTTTGCCATCCATAGAACTTCCGCTCGGGGGGGGAGGGGACCATAGGCTAGATAGACTGCTCATGCCATATGTTGCATATGGTTAATGTGTGTCAAATTTTCCTCCATTTTGAAGAGCGCGTCTGGTGTATATTAAAGACTAGATAGACTCTCATGCCATACGTTGCATATGGTTAATTGGGTTTTTGGGCAATCGTCCGACACAAAGATAACCCAATCAAAATTCTTTCTAAGATAACTTAATCACAATGGGAGGTAAAATTTTAGATTCCGGTACATAAGATAAAGTTGCAAAAGATAAACGAATTGGGTTCAAAATGCCACAGTCCAAAATGCCACACTGAATATCACGTCACGGAAAATTAAATCTTAAATTGGGAGGGAATTTGATGTGCATCTAAGCCTAACCCTAACCTAAAACGCTGACCTAAAACACTACCCTGAACCTTAACCCTGTCCCTTAAAGTTTTAGAGTGCAGCAATATTGTTAAATGCATACGCATGCGCATTATTAAAATGCGCAGTTATCTGATTGGTCTATTAAATGCATGCGCATTAAAACGGACAAATTTGAAATGGTGAAGGTTTGGTGGCAATTGGTGAAGTTATTATTTTGAAACTACATTTTGAATTGAAACGAAAATTTTTAAATGACTGAATTACAAACAAGACTTAAAAACTAAATTTTATATTTACAAAAATGAATAATAATTATTCAAAGTTTTGTTGAATAACAATTAAAAATAAGTAATTTTTTTTAGTTTAAACATTATAATATTATATATATTAGAATCTAAGTTTAAATTTGAATGTAAAATTTATAATTAATTGATGAACTAAAATAAATTTATAACTGAATGTTAGATAATTGTATGTTAATCACTTCCGCATTAGATATATACCATTTTATACAATATTTTTGCATAATTCATTGTATATAATGATATTCTATAACATTTCCAAACAGAAGGAAATAGTCTTAATATATAACAACAAACATTATCTCTTTAAATTCTAAGATAACCGAATCAAAATGAGAGGTAAAATTTCAAAATAAATTTGAAGTTTTTTGAATAATTATTAATACTAAGTACTTTTTTTAAGTTTAGACATTATAATTTTACTAATTGTATATATTAGAATGTAAACTTTATCTATTAATGAATTGAAATATAGTTATAATTGTATGTTATATTATTGAATGTTAATCACTTCCACATTATCTTTTTTTAAGTTTAAAAATTATAACTTGCAATACTTCAAACAATCTGAATAACATTAAGTCTTAATGTATGTTATTAATTTTCAATCTTAATATTTTTAAAATCATCATTACCTACTTGCATTACTTCAAAAAACAATTTAATTAAAGTTATTAACAAATTAGGTTCTCTTGAAGATGCACATTTATTGCTAGAAGCCCTTCAAGGATTTCAAGACAAATATTAAAGTAAATCCCTTTAGATCTTGAATTTTTGAAAGCAAACACCAAAACCAAATTAAATTTGCTTCACATCCCTCAGAGGAAGAGAGTTTATTCAATAAATAAATATATAAATAAATAAGACTCACTTATAAGTGATAATAATAGTAGGCTTATATGGCTTTATAATGATATTTATAATCCTTTAACTTTATGTTTTTATATTAATGCCTCATCCTACATGTGTTCTCAAAACCTGACTCCTTTTTATATATCTGATTTACAATAAAATGTTAATATAATTTAGATTGGTTTGAATTTAACAAATATTTTTTTTGTATGTATGACAGTCATTAGATAGTCTATTTTAACATAGGTGTATTCAGAAAATTATTATCCTTAAAGAGTAAATCTCAATCATTATAACACTTATCTTATTTTAACATAGTGATTATAACACTTACAAAAATTATTTAATATTACAACTATTATCCTAATTAATTCCTATTATGTATATTTATTACAACACCAATATATATTCATCTATTTATAATTTTTGTTAACATCTTTAGCAATTGCCTCTAATGTATAATCATTTAAACACAAAACTACTATATCCATCTCTTTAATAATATTGCTGTCTTTATATATTTATTCTTATTAGATATAATTATGAGAACACTTACAAAATTGTTTGAATTATTTGTTTAGTAATATTTATAAATGTTAACACTATAGCAATAAAATCTTATCTACCTATGATCATTAAAATACTTAAAAAATATTACAAATACTGTTTATTAATTACAACATTTATATTAATCTCTTCATAAATATCTATTAATATCTTTAATTGCCTCTAATTTATAATCATTTGAACACAAAACTACTATATATCCATCTCTTTAATAATATTGCCGTCTTTATATATTTATTCTTATTAGATATAACTAAGAACACTTACAAAATTGTTTGAATTATTTGTTTAGTAATATTTTTAAATGTCAATATCTATAAAAATAAAATATTATCTAAATATGATTATTAAATTACCTAAAAAATATTATAAACAACTGTTTTTTTATAATTACAACTTTTATTATCTTTAATATGAAAATAAATTATAATCATATGTTAACAAATTATATGCATCATTCATGAAAGTGTCGGACGCCTGTACCAGAACCGGTTAATTGTGTGTCAAATTTTCCTCCATTTTGAAGAGAGCAACTGGTGTAACCGTCTAATTTTGCCCTATAACAGTCAATTTACCTACCTCACTAATTTATAAATTAAAGCGAACGTCAATAAATTATTATATACAAAATATTGATGCGCTATATTATTAAACAAATTTTAATCGCAGTTTTTACATTTTTATGTACTGTGTAATTGATATTTATTTTAAAATGCTGTTTGTGATATCTGCTCAATTTAATATTTTTTATTACCTTTTTAAGTTTATTTAATTTGCGAAAATTACGAATTTCTATATGATCACCACTTAACAATGTTCCTTTCAAAATGGTGGAAAAAATGGTACATATTTTGTGCGTTGATGAGCAGTCTATGTAGTCTATGGGGGGAACCTCATCCCAGAGCCTCGCTCCCCGCATACGATATCCCGCCTAATGCAGGGAATCAAATCAATACAGCTGAAGGGTCCCTCGGCCGGGAGGGGGCTCCTGCACGATGGGAGCCTTCATGCATATAAAACACTCTTCACTTGGGATGAGCCGTCACTCACACTAAAGTCGACGTACTTTTTAAAAAATTAGCGGCGCGGGCAATACCATGGCTCTGGTTGGCGTAACTTATAATTTGAAGGGAGTTTTTTCCAAATCGCGTCCTTGGAAAAGGACCACCGGTGGAACTGGTTCGCAAAATCTAAATAATTTAACTGTTAATGCTTTTTCTAAGTCACAAATACTGATGATAATATTTAGGCTTGTCATCAAATCCCACATATAGATATTGCATGTTTATAATTTTAATTATTTATTTCATTGACATTTTTTGACGCTAATCAACGCCCCCCCCCCTTTCCATTTTTGGGCAATCTTACCTACGCCACCAATATATATAATCTTTATAAAATTTTGTTTAATACTATTATTTATCATAAATTTTGAACCCTCCCCCTTGAAGCAATCCCTGCCTATGCCACTGGCCTAATCTCAGGTTTTTCCCATCACTAGGCACTACTATTAAACCTTTAAAAAGGTTTAGAATAGTATTAAAAATATTATCATATGGAACTTTGGGAGTAATCCCTTTTAATAGATTTCCTCTAATTTAATTTTAGTTTTAAAATTTGCATTCGCCATGAGAGTAGCCTAAATCTGTTGTTTGGTGGAAACTTTTTCTAGTATTATATAGGTAAATCGAAAAATCATCTGTGTTCAAGCTATTAGTGTTTAAAAGTACCACAAAATCCTTAATTTTTTGTTTTATCTAACATTACAACGTTTGTTAATTTAATGGCGTTAAAAGTTGGAGTTTATTTAACCCTCGAGAGCATTCCTGAAAATCCCGAACGCGAGAGCATTCGTGGGGTATATTTGACCCCATTTTTTAACTTCTTATAACTTTTAAAGTATTCTTTTCAAACCTTTCAAATTTTAAACATGTGTTTATAAAGGTCTTAAGATTGATGGTATAAATTTTGATATGAATTTAATCAACATTACAAAACTTATTAACGATTTTCCAGATCCCCATTTTTATTTTGGTTATTTTAGAGCTTCCCCTTATTTTACCTTTTGACATCATATACCTTAAAATAAATCAAAATAAACGTGATTTTTTATTAAAAGAATGTTTAAAATGTATTAAAAACACAAATTGTAAAAGATATCATCAAATGGAAAAAAATACATACATTTTTTCCAATAGAAAAAACTTACGTGAGAGCATTCGTGGGGTACACAGGATCCCCGTGGCCAAAAAGATGCTATATTTTAAAAGTACTGGGCCAAAAGTTATAAAATTTTCCTCAAACTTAGTTCTTGGTAAAATAATAGGCTACTGAAAAGGCCAGATCGATTCGCTTTTAAATGCGTTTTATATTTATGTTTATAACTATCGTGGGGTCCGTGTCCGTGGTTCCCCACGAATGCTCTCGAGGGTTAACTTAATTTATATTGAATAAATGTGAATGGAATATTACATAAATATAAAAATTGTTTAAAGCCAAAAATTTCTATGCGTTTAAAAATGTTAGCGCTAATCAAAAAGGTTTATATTTACGAACAAAAGCGTTTTGCCAAAATTTTTGTATAGCCTTTATTATTTTAATCCAAAATTGAGGTTATTCGAAGATTAAAGAAAATCAGTTTTTAAAGAAGGATCGGATTAAAACAAATATACCCTTATAATTTAAATATTAAATTATTGAAATTATTAACAATTTTGTTGCAAATTTGTTTTAAGAATTGTATCACCCCCCCCCCCCCTCTTGACCATATTTACTAAAAAACATGACTAACTACCCCTTTTTTTTAAAAACTAATGTCAACTTATATTGAGGAATAACTTTGTAACCTTCTCTGGTATTGGGGTGGAGTTATAAAAGCTTAAGCGCCAAAACGTGTTTTAAGTGTTGGCTTATTAAAATTAACATGAGACCACCTCCGTTTAAAACGTTTATTCATCCACTTCCATTTTATTTTTTCTCGGTGAAATTGAATGTTCTCTTTTAATTTTATATCACTGCATCCACAAGCATAGCTTAAAAAAGTTGAAAATCGGCACTCATTTCCAGTGTAGATCTATCTGAAAAACCTAAACATTCTAAATATGAACTCTTCAAACATGGTGCTGAATGAAGATCAACAAAAACTCATAGATAACTTAGTTAGGGAATCCCTTTCACAAATGGGTATGGGATCCCAGGCAACAATATCTCCAGGAGCAAAAAGACAAAGGACTGAATCAGACCTGCACTTCAACTTCTCAAACAAAGGGCCAGGGGCCTTAAAGAGGCCTTGGAAAAAAGGCCTAACATAGCCAAGCACCAACAATACGAAGCGAAATTTTTGCTTGAATTAGTAGACGCATGGGATAGTCAGGATAAGGCAATTGAAGTCTTATCTGAACGGATCAAGATTTTGGCCATTGCAACTTATTACGGATGGTCTTACGTTACGGGGAAAAATAAACGATACAGCAAAGATTGGGGATTTGGTGAAATTACGGAACCCATCTTTCTTTCTCGCCGTACAGCTACAAAATATCAATGATTTAATTTTTGTTAAATGCTATGTAAACAATTTGAATAGAATATGACGAAAATAAATCAATAAATAATAAAAAGTTGTTTTTCTTGTAAAATGGTCGATAAGAGAAAGTTTCATGGGAGTACGCCCCCCCCCCTAATTAAAAAAAAAATTTCAATACAAAAACCCTTAGAAATTAAAAAAATATATGTTTTGCCCCCCCCCCCCTAATTAGCCAGGGGGACAGGAGGTCCGGCTGCCCCCACTGCCTAATTAGGGGAGTTGCTTTTTTTTGGTCGCCGGAAAATTTTTGGATAGTCAAGACCTTTTTTTTTGCTCTCAGGAAAAAATTTCTGCCCCTCCCTAATTCAAAGTTTCATAGAAAATGTTTATTTGCGTTTTAAAATAGTAGGCACGTGTAATCAAGTTTGTAATCTATTCTACTAAAAAAAATTTTAAACCAAGTGAACAATTTTGAATTATTAACTAAAAAACGTTCATACGTAATTATAACTTTACTAACTTCTCTATTTTAATAAAGGGTAAAATTGTATTTAGTAAAATGGGCTAGCCAGGATTTGAATTAGAGGGTGGATGCAAAAGTGGTCAATCAATTTAATTGGGGTAAATAAAAGTTTTTTAATCTAATTTTATTATAGAATTTAATGACAGAATTTGGACGTAGCCATAATTTAAATTGAAAGGGCAAAGTATGGAATGTTATAAATTTTTTCGACTTTGATTTTTCTATAGAAACATTTATTTAGGGTCAGGGAACAGAAAATTTTACAAATATAACATAAGGTTTCCAAATAGTTTTGTGGCTAAACATTTTTTAGCAGCGTTTGGGTTTAGATTTTGTCAACAAGCCAAATCGCGTGGCCTACAATTTCCCGTAGTCTCGATAGTGGTTGTTGGTTCGGTTGTTGTCGTTGATTCTATCGTCAATTCGGTAGTTATCGCTGTGAAAATTATTGTCGTCATGACCTCTTCGGTCATTTCCGTTATCGTTGAATATTCTGCTTAAGTTCTGTTAACTCCCTAAAATCCCATTAAAGTTATTAATTGCTATGCAATTTATATTAAGTTAGTTCTAATTTTATGTATATTTGGAATTTATTTGCAACTCTAAAAAGATCAATCTAAATTATATTGATCATAATTGTCTTTTATAAAACAAAACGAATCCCATCCATAATGTCAATCATCCACAACGCCAATGACTGTAGCAAACTAGACACAAAAACTAAAAACTATAATTTAAATGGCAAAATTGTAATATATTAAAAAATTACTAAATATAAAGCTATTAATAAAAAAATAAATAACATATGCATATGCATAGGCTTTTAATTTATATTCACTTGCACATAAACTAATGAATAATATAGAGTAGGGTACGTATTATAAATGATAAGCCATATGCTATTATTTTTAAGTAATAGCTCATTATACAGTTAATTTTATTATAATGATTATCATATATCTATGTGTACTTATAATAATATTTAATAACAGTAGAATAAGGACTATGTTTTAAATTAATTTTGCATTTTGTATATAAATACATTTGCATTACGATTATGGCTTGTTATAGACTAAAATATATTCACATGACAAAATGCATAAGTTAATGATACTTATACATAGTTGGATATTAGCAAATTAAGTATTTGAAAGTTTGCCATCTGATTAGTGCACATTCTTGAATTTCTTTATATTAACTAAAATATGGATGACATATATAAAATATGGTAAACTTTCTTATAATTATTAATTATATATTTTTTGGTGACAAATGATTTAATATTAAATTTTCTTGAGTTACAGAACTCAATATCTGAGGATAATATTAATAGGACATAGACTTTTATGAAGGATATTTTAAATTAGTGAATACATAATCATTTGCATAATGCTATTAACTAAACACATAATAAGCATAAACAAAACATATAAGTATCTAATATTGATAAATAAATTGGTATTAAATTGACATTTAAAATATATAAACATGAAATGAAAAATTGGGATATACATTGCATTGCTATGAAATTTATATATTGAATATATGGAATTTAAAATATGTTAAACTTTCCTAAAATTATAATTATTTATTGTTTGATGTTGACAGGTAAATTAGTTTTAAATTTACTAATTTATATAACTTTAAATCTTTGAGGATAATTTTAAACGGTGGCCCGTCAACTCGCCGAAAACAATCTCGCCGAAAATAATGTCCCCCAGCTAAAAAATGTCCCCAAATTTGTGATTGGTTGATGGGTTAGGGTTAATAAGCTTGGGGGCCTTTTTTTAGCTGGGGGACATTATTTTTCGGCGAGATTGTTTTCGGCGAGTTGATAGGGCACCTATTTAAACAACATAGACTTTAATAATGATATTTTAAATTAGATTTTGAATAATCATTAAAATTGCTAACAATAAAATAAATATAATAAAAAAACATATAAGTTGGGTTTTCCTTATTGTGCAATATTGATAAATGAATTGGTAGCCTTACAATTTAAAAGATATAAACATAAAATTAGAATTTAAGATAGAATTGCATTGCTATGAAAATTAATTATATTAAAGATATGGATTTTAAATATGATGAACTTTCCTAAAATTGTATTTATTTATTGTTTGATGTTGACAAGAAAATTAGTATTAAATTTATTGTTAGACTCTAAATCTCTGAGGATAGTACTTAAATAACATACACTATAATAAAGTTTAAAGATATTGTAAATTAGATTTTCAATAATCATATATGTCAAATTGTTATCAATAAAATAAATACAATATAACAAAACATATAAGTTGTTGTTTTCCTTATACTAATATTTAAAAATGCATTGGTATTAAATTGACATATGCCTTATAACTCTACATGTATTTGTACAATTATCCTGTTACAGATGCATTAAAAAATATAAACAGCAAATCACTAATAAAGATATACATTGAATTAACTATGAGAAAAAAATCAACACTTTGATTTTACATAATAATTATGTTCTAAATTTAAACAATGATCACAAGGCAATCTTATTATAAAAATCAAACTACTTTTTTATATAAGAATAATTGTAAATTTCAACAATCACTTCCATCATGCCTTTAAGTGAGTGATGTTAAATCAATTTGCCAGATTTTGACTACATTCCAATTAAATTTTGTTTTAAGTGATAGAAGATTAATACACTTAAATGTAAAAAAATGCAGATTAAGCTTGTCAAAATCCAAAAAAAAACAAATATTTGAAAGAAAAGTGATTATTGTAGTAATACCCTCATACATGGACCAATGTTACACGATCCAAATTCTTGTACTGTATAAGCGATCTGACATTCCATTTTCTTATTCGATCCAAAAAATAACGAAGCGCCGATTTGTGTTTTTCGCATTGGGAAAAACACAAATCGTAAGAAATAAACAAAATTTCTTACTCACGTTTTCATATTGTGATTTCGGTCTCGCAAGGGCAGGTTTTGTTGGGTTAGGGTTAAGTCATTTTAGGTTCAAGATACATAATTACTTTCTTTGGATCGAATAAGAAAATGGAATGTCAGATTGCTTATACAGTACAAGAATTTGGATCGTGTAACATTGGCCTCATACATGTATGCTTAGCTAAATCTATTTTGGCTTGAGTGCTATATTTAATTTGATCAGCATTAAATTACATCAAAACTAATAAATCCGCACTCCTGCATTTTAATGTAATGGTGTAAATATAAACAGGAGCAAGTTTATTTCTAATATCTGATACAAAAGCTTATGTATTAATAAGTGGAGTAATCAACTTTTAAAGATAATCCTTCCATAATCATTAGAGGATGTACAACAAATTGAAACATAAATTAATCATATAAATGTAATTGTGATAGTAACCAATATTTTGCTGTAATAAATTGCTCTTATCTTTTAGAATACAATCATATAAAATTCACAACAGTAGTTAGATAAGTCAAATAGTATGGACCATTAAGCTCAAACAATGATAATCATGGATGAATATATGAATGTATCCTTTTAGATGGGTAGTTATGCAATCTTTAATATAACAAATTATTTGTTTCCACACAACTATATATAAAAAACAGCTTATGCTTCTGTTGTATGTTTAATTATTCTAAATTCCATAATAACTTTATAACAGATAGTTTAAGTATAAATTCCAATTTTAGAAATTTTGTATTTTAATTTGTGTGGCATAACGCCAATCCCCTCTTAATTTTGGTTTTATCCAGTTTTGGTTGCTTAGTTCTAGTTTTATGATATAGCTATTTTTCTTCCCCCCTTTCGTGTTTTAATTACTATTGTTGGCTTGTTCAATTACCCTTTAGTTTTATTACCCTCCTCTTGCTAGTTGTGTGACTATTCAAATTTATTGTCACGCAGTCCTAACGCGTTTGTTTGTTATAATCCCCCTCCCCGATCGTGATGGTATTGTTTACATGTTTTCATCTTCAATCAACCCCCGATCGTTATTGTATTGTTTACCTATTTACGTCAACGATCATCATTATTATTCCCACTATTAAAAGAAGGAATTGTTTGTAAAATCATTAATAAAAGATTTGTTATGTGAAAATAAAATTGGGAAAAATATATTAGTGGTTACGAATCTATAAAATACATTCTCCCTCACTGAGGGAGGATCATTCGTTAAATCTATACTTATTAAAGTATAGAAAATTGGTGTCAGAAGTGGGATCTGAACCCACCCATCAAAATTAGACCTTTTCCTCGCCATACTCTAATAAAAAAATGCTTTTCCCTCGACAAAAAAAATCGCCCAAAAATGTTCAAATAAAAGGGGAGGGGGGGGTTGGTATAATATCGATTATTAACAATTTAATCATCAATTTTACGTAACATAATAAGAAGTTTGGCTTCATTTAGATTATTTGTTTCCAGTGTTCATATTAGAATTTTCAGAATTTTTAATTTTTTTTTTCATAGAATATATTAGATATTTTAGTTCACCAAGGTTTGTTATGTCCAGAGACAACTTCTATTTTTCTTTCGTTCATAGAATTTCTTTTGTTAATATTCAATGAATATATGAAAGTTCTTAAAACATTATGGACGAAACAAAAGAAATTCTATGAACGAAAGAAAAATAGAAGTTGTCTCTGGACATAACAAACCTTGGTGAACTAAAATATCTAATTAATTCTTTGGAATCGTTTCTCAATTCATTCGAACAATGGGCAACCAAATTTTGAACCGCAAACACAATATAGGGGAAATTCCTAGAACCAGTAATTCTATATTAAAAAATTCCGAAAAATGAGTAAACCAACATATACTTCTTATCCATGAAGTGGTTCAAGGGTTCAAGAGATATACGTCAATATTTCACAGATGAAAGTCAATGAAGGAATTCTAAGCGAGCGATTTTTGTAAAGTGGATTATATTATGGCGAAGGAAACGGCAATTTTTATAAAGTGAATTATATTGATATCTGGAAGGAAGGAAATGACATTTTTTTGTAAAGTGGCTTATATGAATAATTTGAAGGAAGGAAATGACGGAGATTTTTGGTTACCAATTGAACCACTAAACCGAGTATTGAGGCTCTGAACTCTTTGAGTCATCCTCGGGTATATAAGGCTCTGAACTCTTTGAGTCATCCTTGGAGTTTTTAAGGAGTTCTGAAAATTCTAATGGCAATATTCAGGTGCGATATTCTATGAAAAAAAATTTAAAAATTCTGAAAATTCTAATGACAATATTCAGGGAAGGTATGAAAAATTCTTAAACCATTCGATCATCTTGAAACAGATATTCAATGAAAATGCGTCAGGTCTGGTAAGATGTACACACACTGAAAACAAATTATTTAAATAGAAGCCTAAATTATTATTGTGCTACTTAAATTATTGTTATTAAACAATGTTAAACCAAAACCCCCCCCCCCGTTTAGTTGAATATTATTTGGCAATGTAAGCATGATTTTATGAAAGGGAAAAAAGCGAATTTAAAGTGGATTATATTATGGCGAAGGAAACGACAATTTTTATAAAGTGAATTATATTGATATCTGGAAGGAAGGAAATGACATTTTTTTGTAAAGTGGCTTATATGAATAATTTGAAGGAAGGAAATGACGGAGATTTTTGGTTACCAATTGAACTACTAAACCGAGTATTGAGGCTCTGAACTCTTTGAGTCATCCTCGGGTATATAAGGCTCTGATCTCTTTGAGTCATCCTTGGAGTTTTTAAGGAACGGTATAATTTGTATCTTTGGTTTTCGGAAAGTAGTGTCAATGTCAGTATCGAGGTCAATGTCAATATCGAGGTCAATATCTAGGTCAAGGTCAATATCATGGTCAATGTTTATGTCAAGGTCAATGTCAAAAAGCATGAATACGGAGATTACAAAATTGCCAGATACGTAAAGATCAAGTTTGTTATTTGGTAAAGGGTAAGGTGTGGCATAACGCCAATCCCCTCTTAATTTTGGTTTTATCCAGTTTTGGTTGCTTAGTTCTAGTTTTATGATATAGCTATTTTTCTTCCCCCCTTTCGTGTTTTAATTACTATTGTTGGCTTGTTCAATTACCCTTTAATTTTATTACCGTCCCCTTGCTAGTTGTATGACTATTCAAATTTATTGTCACGCAGTCCTAACGCGTTTGTTTGTTATAATCCCCCTCCCCGATCGTGATGGTATTGTTTACATATTTTCATCTTCAATCAACCCCCGATCGTTATTGTATTGTTTACCTATTTACGTCAACGATCATCATTATTATTCCCACTATTAAAAGAAGGAATTGTTTGTAAAATCATTAATAAAAGATTTGTTTTGTGAAAATAAAATTGGGAAAATAATCATTTTTTAAAATTTTAGTCATAGTTTTAATAGATTTTAACAAATTTGGTTTTAGAGGAGGGCGGCCGCCCATCCCTGCCCCCCCCGGCTACGCCCATGAGGAATTATAAAGGGATAATAAGAATTACATTTAATTCTGCTAATGTCAAATCCTTGGAACGCTTCTTCGGGCTTATGAGTTGGTCAAACAGAACCAGACTCAGGCCATCATCTTGTTCCTGTATAATTCAAAATTATCCGTCAAACGAGAAAGAAATAAAATAAATTTATAAATAAGAGAGGTAGCTAATGTTGTAAAAACGGCTTTTGTTTGGTCGACAATGGGGTTTGACGAAAAAACCTTTGGTCTGTTTATGCGACTAAGAAAAATAGACTAAAAGAGGGTGGGTGCAAAAGTGGTTAACATGGGCATAGCCAGGTGTTATAACTAAGTATCAAATCATTGGTTGATAAAACTTATTGACTTGTTTAAAATTGTATAGTAAATAATTTACAAACTTGATTGCACGTGCCGTGCCTATAATTTTAAAATTCAAATTAGACTATTTTCTATTAAACTTTCTCTTATCGACCATTTTACAAGAAATAAAACTTTTTATTATTTATTGATTTATTTTCGTTCGCCAAATTCTATTCAAATTGTTTACATAGCGATTAACAAAATTTAAATCATTGATATTTTGTAGTTGTACGGCGAGAAGGAAAGATGGGTTCCATAATTTCACCAAATCCCCAGTCTTTGCTCCATTGTTTATTTTTTCCCGTAATGTAAGACCATCCGTAATAAGTTGCAATGGCCAAAATCTTGATCCGTTCAGATAAGACTTCAATCGCTTTTTCCTGATTGTCCCATGCGTCTACTAATTCAAGCAAAAATTTCGCTTCGTATTGTTGGTGCTTGGCTATGTTAGGCCTTTTTTCCAAAGCTTCTTTAAGGCCCTTGGCCCTTTGTTTGAGAAGTTGGAGTGCAGGTTCTGATTCCGTCTTTTGCCTTTTTGCTCCAGGAGATATTGTTGCCTGGGATCCCATACCCATTTGTGAAAGAGATTCCCTCACCAAGTTATCTATGAGTTTTTGTTGATCTTCATTGAACACCATATTTGAAGAGTTCATATTTAGAAATGTTTAGGTTTTTCAAATAAATGTACACGGGTAAACCAGAAATAAATTTTCGACTTTTTTAAGCTATAGTTATGGGTGCTGTTAAATAAAATTATAGGAGAATACGTAATTTTAGCGAGAAATAATAAAAGGGAATGGGATGAATAAACGTTTTAAAAAGTTTGGGTGTTGTGTTGATTTTAATATGTCAACACCTAAAACACGTTTTGGCGCTTAGGCTCTTATAACTATACCCCTATACCAGAGAAGCTTACAAAAATATTCCTCAATATGAGTTGACATTAATTTTTTAGGAAAGGGGTAGTTAGCTATTTTTTTTTGGATTTATGGTCAAGAGGGGGCTGGGGGAAAGAGTGTTGCAATTTTTTAAACAAATTTTCAACAGAATTTTTAAGGTTAAGTTTTGCTCCGATCCTTCTTTAAACTGATTTCCTTTAAATTTCTCAAAACCTCAATATCGTACTAAAAAACTAAATTATATTAAAATTTTTAAAACGCTTTTGCTCGTGATCGTGAATATAAACTTTTTTGACGAGCGCTTACATTTTTGGCTCCCTATAAATGTTTGGCTTTAAAAATGTTCATATTTATGTAATTTCCATTCACATTATATGATATAAATTTAGTCAAATAAGCGCCAACTTTTAACGCCATTAAAATAATTCTCTAATTAGTGTTCTACCAAGACCAACAGCATATTTAACGTTGTATAGCGAGAGAAAACAAAAGGTTTGTGGTACTTTTAAACGCTAGTAGCTTGAAAATAAATAGTGTTTTTTCGATTTAACTATTTAACAATTAATATTAGAGAAGGTGTACACCAACCAATAGATTTAGGCTACTCTCATGGCGAATGCAAATTTTGAAACTAAAATGATAAATTAGAAGAAAAACTATTAAAAGGGATTACTCCTTAAATTCCAAATATTAATTTTATATTTAATACAATTTTAAACCATTTTTAAAGGTGCAATAGTTGTGCCTAGTAGTGGGAAAACCCTGACCCTGAGGTTGAGTCAGTGGCGTAGGCAGGGATTGCCTCAAGGGTGAGGGTTCAAAATTTACGATATATAATAGTATTAAACAAAATTTTTTGATTTGTGTTAAAAAATGTTAGTGAAACAAACATAAATTATTTACATGCAATATCTGCATGGGGTTTTAATGAAAAGCATTAATAATATCTTGAGTGATTGTGTACTTAGAAAAAACATTAACAGTTAAATTATTTAGATTTTGTAAACCAATTTTACCTGTGGCCTTTTCAAAGGACGCAATTTGCAAATCACTTCCTTCAAATTTTAAGTATACGCCAACCAGAGCCTGAATTGGAGATATGCATATATCTTTAAAGGCAATTGACCCTTCAATGCGAACAATTTTAAAAACCCGGTCGAGGCACGGACCCGTTAAGATTAAATTATTGCCCGCGCCCGGGCAGTTAATTTTTTAAAAGCACATCGGCTTTCGTATGAGTGACGTGACGGCTATCCCAAATGAAGATTGTTTATATGCAAGAATGAAAGCTCCCATTGTGCGGCCGAGGGACCCTTCAGCTATATTGATTTGATTCCCTGCGTCAAGGGGGATATGGTTTGCGGGGAACTAGGCTGCGGGATGAGGGTTCCTTTCGAGCGTAAGTTTTGTGGAGGCGAATTACGAATTGGATAATTCGTTTTAGCCAGTCGGCAGAGCTTTCGTTCGCGCCGCTGTATGCGAGCGTTAGGCCTTCAGGCCCGACATCCCACCTTGAGTTGAGACAGTGTTTCTTAAGCGCTTTTTAACGCTGGGCAGGGGGCACGCCCTTCTGCTGTAGTAAAAACCGGTGCCTTGCTTGGTGCGTCGCCTCCACGTCTTGAAACTTCATTTCTTTTAGCCAAATGGCGTGATGTTTGGTAGCCGTGGCCTAATTAAATTTTATCGCTAGACACAAGGTCTTTAATTGGTCATCGACAGGAATCAGGTCCTCTAGGGCCATGGTTGGTCCACAAATCTTTGTGCATCCAAAGGCGGCCAACCCGCCCTCGCATTCCCCGGCTACGCAGTTCAGTTTCCCAGGGGGTTTTTATTCGCCAAGAAAGCGCATTAAACATGAAAATAATCCAGCGCGATACTATTTAGGTGAATCACAGGTAAATTATGAGAGATATATTAAAGAGGTAAGAGGTGGAGTGATGTTAGAACACACCGACGAGGTAGATGAGTGGGATAATAAATTGGTTGCAGTGGAAAACAAGCGAATGAGCCCCCAGGATATTGACCGCGATTATATAACTTCTACGTTGTTTGGGGATTTGATGTGTTTCTCCTCCTTCGGGATTTTGCTCTTACAGAATCCTAAGTCCACGTCTACTTCGGATGGTCGTTGCTCCGAAACGAAGTTGATAAACTCGGCGGTTCGGCTCGGGACTGTGTACCAGGGGACGAAACTTTGGCGACATTTGTATCGATGCTTGTCCACATAATATTGAAGTGGTGATTGGGTAGATGTTTGAGGCCGTATTTTCCAAAAAACGGGCCAATAAGTTCCTTTACAATCGGTGAGTTGAATCCCCCATTTTTAAAGACGTACCAGGCTGTGGCCGAATCTGTTAAATCTCTATGCCTGCGTGGCCTTGTTCGTACCCTTTGATATAACCATAAAGTGCAGCTAGGGTTTTGGTCACGGTGATGTGCCTATTATCGAGCTATGTCCAACCTAGTTTAGCGTTGCGAACGATACCGAGGAGAGCTCGTTTTGACTGAATAGTCCGATGTGGCTGTCCGATGCATCGACCTAGATTGTTGCAACAATGGAACGTTATCCTCTGTCACCTTCTCAGCAGCAATAACCGAAGTTGAATGGACGTGGCCCGGTTATGACCACACGTTAACCGAGAGATTGGCAGCACTCCTTTAGGGGTACCTACAAAGTACAAAGAAGGCCATTGCTTAATAAAAATTATCACGGGCTCGGCGACAGCTTGCCACATGTTAAAGAAATAAGGGTCGAACTCCCTATCATGGAAGAACTTATCGGAACATTGTTTGGCAAATACGGCCTCAAACTGCTGCATAATTTACGCCTTAACATATCATGGATCAGGAAGCATGACAACCCAGCCGACCTAGCTTCCCGAACATAGTACCCGTTACCCGACCGCCTCCAATTGTTTTTCCAGCTCATGCCCGATCGACACCATCCGACGAGGACATCGATCTAGGATTCTGGGAAAGCGAAATCTCAGAGGCCGAGGATGAACCACCAAATCCCTAAACCACGTGATAAATACCGATATATACTAGGGAATGTGCTCATACATTTATGATCGTTTACCTATCGTGCCCAGTTCTTGATACCTAGCTCACAAATCTTTAAAATTTCGCTCCCTTTAATTAATCTAAAACTATGGTTGTAATCGCATATTTACGCTATATACATTTTGGTAAATAAAGCCATCGAGGAAACTTAATTGCGTACCCGGGGGAATTTGATGGAAACTCCATAGACTAGATTAACTGCTCATCAACTTTAAATATTAGGTTTCTCCACCATTTTAAAATGTGCACAAATAAGGGAAGGACATATAAATTATAATAATTTTGGTGTATTAAAGTGTTTTTAAAACGTAATAAAATAATATTGGACTAGTGAACATTAAAAATAGCATTTTATAATATATATCATTGGTTAATCAAATAGATTGAGGTGAATAAAAATGTTTAAAATCTAATTTTATTTTAGAATTTAATGAAAGGATTTGGATGGCGTAGCTAGCTTTTTTGCCTTGGGGGGGGGGGCTGAGCTGGTCAAATAGGGGGGGGGGGACAAAAAAATTTCCCTACGCACACCCTTAAGAATAAAAAATATTGCCCCCCCACCTCCCAATCCAAAACCCAAATACGACCATGGGTCAAATGCAATTGAAATTTTTTCTCTCATAAACGTTGGACAAACTTAAAATTCCGCTACTACTTTGTGTATTTTTTCTATTAACATCACACTAATATGTCCCCTCATGTTTATAGGGCATAAAATAAATAAAATTTATTCATAAATAAAACAAAGTGATGTAGTTGAAACAATATACAAAATTTCACATGGTATAATAAGTTTTGTATAAATGAATTGTAAGGGTACAAAGTGGAGCGGGGATATTGACAAGAAATTTTTGACATTTTAAAAAATAATGCAAATAGTTAAAAAACTATACAACAAAGTTTTTAAAAAAATATTTTATTGCCACAACACAACCCCAATAATCTTGGCCATATATAAAAAGTTGTAATTTTAAATATGCAATATTGGCAGCATTTTCAGGCAGCATTTATATCAGGAAAACAATGAGAACATTTAAAAGCCTTTTTTTAGGTTAGATCCTCATTAGAAGTTATTGCCCCTTGATATTATAGATATATTTGCAAACCCTCCCCCCCCCCTTTACACCACCTACAAATTAAAATAAACTAATAAAGTTAACGGCTAAATGAACCTTAAAAATATTCTGTCAAAATTAAATGAATCAAAATTTTATTTAATAATTTTAAATGAAATTAGAGATGTGAGATGCACAGAACAACTTAGCGTTTAAAGACAAACATAATGAATTTTTTAAGGATTTTCACCCTTGAAAGTTTTGATGCGTTAACAATTGTATAAAATTCAGATTGGTTATCAAACCTATGATAAGGGGGAAAAATGGTGTACAAACTATTTTTTGGAAAACTATTGGCTTTATATGTGCATGTGGTACATAAAAATACGCAAGATATGTTAAACAATAAGCATGTGAGATGGACAATTAAATTGAATCCAGGATGGAATTTTCGTAAATTTAATAATATTTTAATATATTTGAAAGTGTTAAAAGGTTTAAAACAAGTTTAAAAGCCCAGATAATTTTTCATTAAATATTAAAATTAGTCTTTTAATAGTAGTTCATTACGCCTTTTACTCGATGTTGCAAACGAATTTATAATATCATCCGGGGGAATAACATTTATAAAGTCATGTTCAAAGCTCAATAAAGCTAAGGAAGATAACCTATGTGGAACGAAGATAAATTTTAATCCGTTTTAGCAATGAGAACGATCTTTCGCACGAACATGAAGTTATTGGGATAGTTAAAATTATTTTAATCAAAATAATAAAAATTTTCACCCTTTATTGTCTTATACAGCATCTTTATTTTTATTTGTAATATTATAATTAAAACTTTTATTCAAAAAGAATAATGATAATCTATATATTGTTTCTTAATTAAGATTAAAAAAAATGGCTTAAGGGGCCGAGGAGGACCCCGAGATTTTTTGCTTGGGGGGGGGCCATGGGACCCGGTTTTCGCTCTTGGGGGGGGGCCCAGGGACAAAGTATGAAATTTTATAAATTTTTTCGACTTTGTATTATAGAAATATTTATTCAGGGTGATGAAACAGAAATTTTACATGTATAACATAAGTTTTCCAATAAGTTTTGTGGCACAACATTTTTAACAGCGTTTGGGTGTGTATCTTATCAGCAAGCCAAATCACGTGGCCTACAATTGCCAGTAGTTTCAGTAGTGAGCTCGGTTGTGGTTGTGGGTTCGGTTGTAGTCGTTGGTTCTGTCGTCAATTCAGTAGTTATCGTTGTGAAAATTGTTGTCGTCATGACCTCCTCGGTAATCTCTGTTATCGTTGAATATTCTTCGTAAGTTCTATTAACGCCTTAAAATCCCATATAAAGATATATTTAAGTGAGTTTAAATTTGATGTAAATTTGAAAGAATTTATTTGCAATTCAAAAAGATTAATTAAATGATATTTATCATAATTAATTTTTTTTAAAGATTTTTTAGTTATTAAATTGAATTTTAATTGGGTCCTTTTTACGTTTAATAATGGTTCAAATTTTAAAAAATTAAAAGTAAATTCATTTTTTTATTCGAGTATTTTTAAGGCTTCAGTAAAATTGTGTGGAAAGTATTTTGAGTCCTATAAGCTCTCTCGAAAAATATTACAAAATCTTTTTTATTTCCCTATGCTGGAACTAAAATATTTTAGAAGCCTTGCCCTAATTAAGATCCAATTCATTTAAAGTAGGATAAGCATGGGCCTAGCCCAATAATGATTTAAGGAGGGGCAAAATATTATTTTTTAAATTTTAGCCATAATTTTAAGAGGTTTCAACAAATTTTTGAATGTAGAGGGGGGCGGCTTGCGTCTCTCCCTGTTCCCCCCCCCCCGGGCTACGCCCATGAAGATAAGCAAGAAGGGATAATCAAAATTACATTTAATTTTGCTAATGTCAACTCCTTGGAACGCTTCTTCGGGCTTATGCGCTTGATCAAACAAATCCAAACTCAGGCCATCATCTTGTTCCTGTATAATTAAAAATTATCCTTCAAACGATTGAAATAAAATAAATTTATCACGCAGATAGATAGCGTATCAATTTGAATTTTTTAATGCTGATTTGTTCTCTAAGCTAAGGTTATAACTTATAACCACCTGCCTTTTATAGTGGAATTGCCATGATGGGGCAGGAAGGGGCAGTTGCCCCCCTCATTTATTAAATACCAAAACTATAGTACTTAACCAAAATATCATTTTGCTCATCCATTAACATCTACCTCTCGGGCCTTATTTAAAATATGGCTAGCCCATGGACCACGGGCGTAGCCAGCTTTGGAATTGGAGGGGGGCATAATGATTTAGAGAGGGGCAAAATGATCATTTTTTTGAGATTTTAGCCATAATTTTAATAAATTTCAACAAATTTTTAGATTTAGAGGGGGGCAGTAGCCCCTTCCTGTTTCCCCCTTGGCTACGCCCATGCCCGTGGCTAATTAGCCACTATGTTAAAAAGGCAATAAATTAACCATTACGTCATATATGGTTCCGACGTTTTCTAACGAATTGTAATCATCCAGATCGACTGGGGGAAAAATTTCGTCGACTTCGGCAAAGGGTTGGTCGTAATCTTCTTCCAAAATTCCAAAATATTTATCGTATTTTTTGCCTCCCTTCACCTTCATATCATTCAATCTCCTACAAAATGATAAATTTGTCAAAAATTTTAATTAGAGACAATTAAATAAATGTCTCAAAAGAGAGTGAATATCAAAAAATATCATTAGGATTTAGATAAATTATCTTCATGTTTTTTTTAGAAATATATTTTAAGCTTTCTGATTTTTAAACACAAGAGCAATTCTCCTAAATACCTCTTTCAAAAATCATATAAAATCTCTTTCAATAAAAACCCTAAGTTCATAAAGACTCGTTGCCCCAATTATTTCTCTCTTGTCCTCACTACCTTATCTAAAATGTAAATGCGCCAAATAATTTCTTATATTTCGTGTCACGCAAAAATGTTTAAAATACTTGAGCACATTTAATGGCTTCAACCGAACGACTTCATATGTGCTGTCTTGCTTGAGATCAGTTTTTGTAGCCGGCGAAAGTCGTGAGAAAGTCAAGTCTGTAAGCCATCTGGTTTGATTGAAAATGACCGGACCTTTATCATTACTAATATGAGATAATTGCATTTTAAAAATTCCTTTTTACTGAGAATATTTTATGAACTTCAAAGACCAGCGACTTTAATAGACAACGCATCTTTTTAAAATAAATTGCATTTGTTTTTAATTTATGAGAAATATTCAAGCAATTTGCTCTCATAAACAAAAATGACAGAACGTTAAATTTAAAAGCCGATTTTGTGAAATCCCAAAGTTATTGATTATCCTCGTATAAAGTAAAATTATAAGCTATAAACGTATTGTTATGATAAGATAATTTAAATTAGGAATGATACTTGAAATTAGATTGGATGTTATTGGTTTTTGAGGGACTTTCTGACCATGTGATTGATTTTGTATGATTAATATTTGGTTCATTAAATGAGATATCTTTTCTATAAGGAAAAAAAATATAAAGTACTTATAAAATTTTACCCTAATATTTATGCATGAAATTTGCAAGGTTTCTCAAAAATAATTCTCAGGCGATGGCAAATGCCTCATTAAAAACTATTATTGATAAAATCGATTTTTTCGTTTGGTGAAATTCGTTATTATTGAAAAAAGTATGATAAAAGATAATACTCTAAAGTTGTCTGCTTTTCATGTTATCATATATATATAATCTGCCTCATAAATTATTTACAAGTTAATAAATGTAAATTTATTTATAGAAATACAACATATAATTTAATTTTTATTATTTTAGCGTAGATATAAATATTTGATGTTAAGTTATTCAGCATTTAAATGTAGGATATAGATTAATAACATGAAGAAGAATACATCTAGGTTAAAGTGAATAAAATTTGCATAGTTGTATCATGTAAATTATAAAAAAGTAAAAATTAAAAAGCAGCCAATTTAGGTTAAATGACTACGCTACGCTGCCATTAAAATTAACGAAATATACATTTTGTCACATATAAAAGAATGATGAACACAATAAAAAAATTAATCTCAATATTAATTAGGAAATTCGCATATTTTCCTGAGAATGGCAAACTTATAGCACCATATAGTAATTATCAAAAACCGTTTTATTTTATTATAAAGTAATGACTTTATACAAACTCAATATTATCCATGGGCGTAGCCAACATTGAAAATGAGGGGGGGCTAAATGTACATTTTTTTAAATTTTAGCCATAATTCTAATAATTTAAAAACGTTTTTGGTTTAAGAGGGGGGCAGCCGCCCCTTACTGCCCTCCGGCGACGCCCATGATATTATCTGATAAAAATAGCTGAGAAGCCTTGTTATATTATAATGACTACTACAATGTCTTAAAAAATCGATGATCCCATTTTAAACAAAAAAACTATATAAAAATCTTAAGCATGGCAAATGATCAAAAACATATATAATTTATTTAAACCTGGTAAAGTTTTGGGTATATATATATTTATTTGGATAAGAATGACTGCTTATTATGATGCTGAGATTGGGGCTGATAGTTGTATCGTTGAAATACTTTAAAATATCTAAAGTAGCGGTACCATTAGCGATGCTAGAATTGATTAATAAAATTATCAAAATATTTTACCTCACATCCCTTATATCGTAAAATGGGAGCGAAAGAGTGCAGTTTAATAATATAACTAAATATATTATTAATTCATAATAACGATTTTGGTTATACAAATAAATCTGTGTTGAAAACAAGCGTTTTAACATAAACACATGTGTTAAAAACTTCTAGAACATCTGTAGCTTTATATTTTTTAAACACTCAAAGTAGTGATATTAACTTCAATCCATCAAAGCGAAAAAAATATTTAAATTAAGTAAATAAGTAGTGAAAATAACAAAAATTTATTCGAGTATCGTTTAATGAGGTAGGGTAGGGCAATTACCCCCACAACTAAATCTAGAAATTCTTAATATATTTAATAAAAATAAGGCAATACGTAACAAATCATCTTTTTACCCCTCTTTAGAACATTATTGCCCTCTTACGCACCCTGGCAACTACGAAACTATTATTTGAAGTACAAAATTGTAATAACCTTTCTAAATCATTGAATTTTTTTTATTTACTAATGACAAAGAATATGCAAATTCTGATATGGATGTTAGGAGTAGGCAAAAATGAACATAAAGAAATGAAGATAAGGATGAACAGACTAAGATGGTATGGTCATGTCGGGAGAAGAGGCCATAGCTAGGTGGGAAAGTAATGAGAAGAAAAATTTTGCGGGAAAATTAAAAAGAGAAAAACCCAAGCTTACGTGAAATCACAAAATAAGGCACGGTAGGAAAATGCACAAGATAAATAAAGATCTATATAAATATAGAAACAAATGGAAATTAATGTTGAAAGGACTGACCACTAGCCTAGGTGATAAGCAGTCATAGAAAGAAGAGTAATGGGCTTATAAATCGGCAAATTATTCCTTTAAAGCTATTAGTAATTTAAACAAAAAATAGCCACATATTTTCATTTTAAAAATAACTAGAGTCTATCGAATTCTTCATCCATACAATTATTTAATCCATAGTAATTACAGCGTTTAATGTAAATGTATTTTTATTTTATTCTTAAAAAATTTGGCGGCCCCCGGCAAACTTCTCGCGACCCCCTAGGGGGTCGCGACCCCCAGGTTAGGAATATATAATATTGATTAAGATGCATTCATAATTCATTTTTTGAAACTAATAAACGAGTTCCTCGGGCGTCGATATAAAAATGATTGGTCTATTGCTTCCAAAAAATTTAGTGACGGGCACGTTCCGTAAATTATAAGGGTATAAGTCTGTTCTATTACCGACGGTTGAACCACACTTTCGCCTCGGGCAACATTTAAACTAAAAAACCAACATTAAAATAAATGTTAATTTTAATATTTAAAATTCCATATAATTTTTAATTAACATTAGATTAATAAATGTAATTTTCCCATACAAATTTGAAAGATAAATTTCTGATAAATTCATCCCTAGTTTTCATCCTACAACTCTCTGCCACAAAATTGATACATATATTTGGAATAAACTTGATACAACAATTTGTCAACATGTGAGTGTTATTGCTTTGGGAAAAAAATTTAAAGACTTGAGATTAAAAAATTACATTTTGTATAGTTCACATTAGGCAAAAATAAAGAGGCTCAAATTTTTAGGGTTCCGATAAAAATGATATATTTATTAACTAACCAATTGGTGCATGGTGTGTCCGCTGTCGGGTGTAACGCGTTCGAGAAATTCCAGAACGTTGTATGTAAATCGGTCAATTACATAAACTCCGATGGATGAATCTATATGATGCTACACGTGAAATATAATTATAAACAAAAGGCAGATTATATATTTGCCAAACACTGTCTATCTTTTGAATTGATAATCATAGAAAATTAATAAACTCCTGGTACATTTATTGTTTAAAAATTATAAACTTTTGTAAAATATTTTAATATTAAGGGGGGGGGGGTGAGAGTAATGTACCGATAACGCTTCGCCCACTAAGCTACTAGCTAGTCCGAGCAGATATGGAGAAGCGAAATATAAACATGGAAGTTGCTTGGCACGTGTCGATCATGAGAAAGAGCTCGATGTATCTAAATAAAATATCTTTTAATTTACCCTTAATTTTCATATATGTATTATTAGCTATGAGTAATCACAACACTTTTAGGCTGTAGACCCTTTATTATTTAACATGTGATATAATAAATGAGCTATATGTGGGTTATAAAATAAGGATTTGCTGACCATCACGATGATTTAGCATTATTTTATTAATTAAAGATTAAATATATAATTTATCGTCAACGCTTCGAACAATTAGTTCCAATTAAAGACTGTAATCAACAAAAAAATCTACCTTTTATTTTGCCACATTTCAGCAAATGCTTTTCCAAATTCCACATTAGTAATTTCTTCATTGAAACTTTAGAAATCCATCTCCTCCATGACCTTTGATAATTAATGGACATTAAAGGTTAAAAATGTTTTTCAATTAATAATAAAAACTTGATTTTCAAAATCCAAGTTAATATTAAAACAAAGCTTAATGAATTAACAAAATACAGAAGAAAGAAGAACTTAATTAAAAATAAGAAGCTGCCCACCCCCTAAATTTAATATTTTCAATTATTTTAAAAGATTTTGATTAAATTTTTATTTACCGCTTAATCAAGATCCTAGCTATGACAATGAAATAAAATGATACAACTTTTAGTGTATTCTTTCATCCTATACAACTAATAATTTTTAAAAAGTTAACCTGTCATGTAGATCAAAAGGTTACTGCCCTCATCAGTAAGGAGTTTTCTAGAATCTGGAGTACCAGGTAAATGTCGATTCATGAATATTCTTAATAAGTTTTCTACTGTAACCTTTAAGTTTTATAAATTAGATTTATTTAAAGTAATAATTTGATGAATTAATGTTACCTTTAAGTTTTATATATTAGATTTATTTAAATTTATAATTTGACCGATTAAGTCAACTATCAGTTAATAGTGTTAATTACCAAAATAAATATTACATATAGCTAAAGGTAGCATTTTTACATCAGCTTAAATTAAAAATCAAAGTTTTTTAACTTAAATGACAAATTATTTTGATAAAATAATATATAATAACAAAAAAGAGGGATATAGGCTAAATCCCGAAAAAGCACAATCCCGAAGCTACGATATGCTACTGCTGCGATTTTCAAATTTTCATATGTTTTTTAATTTTAAAGTTTTATCGGTGCCCTATCAACTCGCCGAAAACAATCTCGCCGAAACTCACCAAGGGACATTTTCTGATTGGTTGTTTAATGTCCCCCAGCTTAAAATCGTCCCCCATTCAACCAATCACAAATTTGGGGACATTTTTTTAGCTTGGGGACATTAAATTCGGCGAGATTGTTTTCGGCGAGTTGACGGGCCACCAGTTTTATGATATCAGCGATCATATTATGTACTTTCAATCAATTCAAGAGCTAGATTTGGGTGCAACCTTTACAATTTACTTAGTATGAATACATTTAATTTGTTAAATTTATACAATAAACCATTTAGTACACTAATGTTTAAAATTAATTTCAATCAATTCAAGAGCTAGATTTGGGTGCAACCTTTACAATTTACTTATGTATGAATCACATTTAATTTGTTAAATTTATACAATAAACCATTTAGTACACTGATGTTTAAAATTATTACAAGCAAACATAAATATAGTCTTAATTGCAAATATTAAATTTATGTTTAATTACAAGCAAATGAAAATATTATCTTGATTGCACTTATAATACTACAAAAAATGCAGTCTTAATAGAGTTTATTGATTTACAATCTTATATAATTACAAATCTAAAAAAACAAAACAATCTATTTCATTTAATAAACCATTTAGTAAACTAATGTTTAAAATTATTACAAGCAAACATGAATATAGTCTTAATTGCAAATATTAATAATTTCAATATCTACAAACATATTAATGCAGTCTTAATCATTGGTCTATGTTAATCTTAATATTTTATAAGAGATTTTATTTAATAATTTTCAAGGTGTTTTCTATCTCAAATTTTTAAAAGGGTTGCAAATATGTTTAATTACAAGCAAATGAAAATATAGTCTTAATTGCACTTTCAATATCTACAACATATTAATGCAGTCTTATTAGAGTTTATTGATTTACAAAATTACAAATGCCATCCCGAAATCAACTTGACAAAACATAGGATTAAATGTAAGCCCTATAGAACTGCACACTTTTCTAAGGCTTGTAAGAAATTCTACCTATGTCTTTGAAAATTTATTGGGGAGAATACTATAAATTGTTAGTATCATGTGGTTCTTAATCTTATACACAACATGAATAATGTACATTTAAAATGTGTGAATGCAATGTTTTCTTCATTGTTCATTTCATTGACTTAAAAGATGGTAGAGCATGTGATTATTGCCATATATCTTCCACTTCTTCACGTCTTTGGTAAACATCATTGTATACCTAATAGGATTAATAATTCTCTAATTTTAAATACGTTAGGATTACCATAGATATGGATTCCAAAGGATTATTATTTATGGAATCCTTTAATTTATGCTTTGTCACTAAATATTGATACTCATCAGTTGCAGGTTGTGATTATTTCTTAATTTAGCTATATTTTTACAATATATCAATCTGCAAGGGCATTTTGAATTTCTGCATCTATAGTAGGTTGTGATCTGAATAGTTCTGTCAACGACATATAGATCATTGAGCATCAAGATTGTTTTTCTTTTTTTGAAAATTTTAATCTAAATTATTTGGGGGTTATACTAATTAGAACTAAAGGTTGATCATCTCCCTGTGTAGGGGTCTTCTCATTGGCTTCTAGTAAGCAATTCTCAGTAATAACTCCACTTAGTTTTTCATTTGATGCTAAAATCTTATAAGTAAAGCTATATTATGTTACCTTGAATACGATTTTAAGAATGCTCAGTTGTGACTATAAAATTAATATTCTTCAGTATAGCCTTTCCTGGGCAATGACATATAGCACATTGCCTGCACTTGTATTACACCCGTCCAAGTTTTCCATCTCCAATTTTGGTATAATCCAAGTCCTTATGGGTCAGAATCTAATTTTTTCTATTCGTCTTTTTATATTCTAAAGATAATTTATAAATATTTAGATATTAAGCTTACTTATATTTTCTCTTTTCTGTATTATCTTGATTTGTTCTCTCAACCAAAAATTCACTAAAGCTTGATTATATGATTGCATTTTTTTTACAATATGTTAATTGGCGCCAAGTGTAGCATTAAATTTCGGGACTATGCGCTTTCGGGATTTAGCCTAGGAACCCAAAAAAGAAATGTTTTAATCCAATTTACAAAGTGAACCAAAAGCCCCCTGTACATACTCTTCTTTGACATCTCCAAGGCATTTGACTCACATTTATATATATGGGAAACCCTTTGTCTACTTGGATTTTCAAAAAAAATTATAAGACTTATTTTCATGCTATATGAAAACCAAAAACTCTTTGTCAGACATTACCAGCTGCTCTCAAACCCCATCACTCCAAACTTAGGTGTTAGGCAGGGATGCCATGCCCCTTATCCCCTCTGATCTTCATCTCGGTTTTGAACCTAATACTGAAGAGATCCATATTCCCAAGCGATGGCTTGCTGTTGAGCAACAACACGAGGATCTCGTCTCTTTTGTTTGCCGATTATATCTGCTTAATCTCCGACTCATTGACCAACCTACAAAACATGCATGATAGATATGCTCAAGAAGCAGCCCGAGGAGGCCTGATCGTCAATGCTGAAAAATCCACGCTACTTGCCCTTAACCCACAACCCAATGCGAGTATCATGAGCCATAATTCTATTATTAATCCCTCGGACCAAGTCAAATACCTTGGTGTGTCTCTGTGCACGGACAAGTACACCACGCTAGATGTCTCAGAAAAAATAACAAAGGCTACCAACAGGTTCAAACAATGCAACAGAATTTGGAACTGCAAGATGTTCTCAAGAAACCCCATACTTCGCCTATACAAAATCTTAATCCTCCCATCACTCTTTTAAGGCTGCGAGACCTGGAACCTCAAGACAAGCTCATTTAAAAGCATACAAACAAAGGTGAACAAAATGTTGAGATTGTCTGTCAAATCTTCTACCCAAGAATAATTAGGAATAAGAACTTATGGTTTCTATGTAAACTTCCCCCGGTCAAATACATGATTTTGGTTAAAAAGTGGAACTTCTTAGCACACCAGTTTCGGAGAGGCTCCCCCAACCTCTGCATGTCTACTTTACTATGGAGACCCCCCCCTCCAATTAGGATACCGGAAATGCCGTGGAACGTGGACTTACACGTCGAGAGAACTAAACGGCATAGTACTTCAACCCGGCCAACTAGACGCGATCTTCTTAGACAGGAACGCTTGGAAAAAGTTTGTCATCAATCACCTAGCCTACATATTTCCTGCCAACACGCCAAAAAAATTTGATTACCATCCATAAACCTCCAAGCCCTCTTCCCGCAGTCTGGCAATATTCAAGCAGGTACCAGCGTGAAATCGAACGAGGCAAACTATCGCTTATTTCCAGTAATTTGCCGTAGATAGTATGTAAATTTTTGTTTTACTTATGATATTTATATAAACCGAGTGTGCTGCCTACTGACTTGCGGCACCTCTGCCTCTACTATTGTGACTATCTATCTATCTATCTATCTATCTATCTATCTATCTATCTATCTATCTATCTATCTATCTATCTATCTATCTATCTATCTATCTATCTATCTATCTATCTATCTATCTATCTATCTATCTATCTATCTATCTATCTATCTATCTATCTATCTATCTATCTATCTATCTATCTATCTATCTATCTATCTATCTATCTATCTATCTATCTATCTATCTATCTATCTATCTATCTATCTATCTATCTATCTATCTATCTATCTATCTATCTATCTATCTATCTATCTATCTATCTATCTATCTATCTATCTATCTATCTATCTATCTATCTATCTATCTATCTATCTATCTATCTATCTATCTATCTATCTATCTATCTATCTATCTATCTATCTATCTATCTATCTATCTATCTATCTATCTATCTATCTATCTATCTATCTATCTATCTATCTATCTATCTATCTATCTATCTATCTATCTATCTATCTATCTATCTATCTATCTATCTATCTATCTATCTATCTATCTATCTATCTATCTATCTATCTATCTATCTATCTATCTATCTATCTATCTATCTATCTATCTATCTATCTATCTATCTATCTATCTATCTATCTATCTATCTATCTATCTATCTATCTATCTATCTATCTATCTATCTATCTATCTATCTATCTATCTATCTATCTATCTATCTATCTATCTATCTATCTATCTATCTATCTATCTATCTATCTATCTATCTATCTATCTATCTATCTATCTATCTATCTATCTATCTATCTATCTATCTATCTATCTATCTATCTATCTATCTATCTATCTATCTATCTATCTATCTATCTATCTATCTATCTATCTATCTATCTATCTATCTATCTATCTATCTATCTATCTATCTATCTATCTATCTATCTATCTATCTATCTATCTATCTATCTATCTATCTATCTATCTATCTATCTATCTATCTATCTATCTATCTATCTATCTATCTATCTATCTATCTATCTATCTATCTATCTATCTATCTATCTATCTATCTATCTATCTATCTATCTATCTATCTATCTATCTATCTATCTATCTATCTATCTATCTATCTATCTATCTATCTATCTATCTATCTATCTATCTATCTATCTATCTATCTATCTATCTATCTATCTATCTATCTATCTATCTATCTATCTATCTATCTATCTATCTATCTATCTATCTATCTATCTATCTATCTATCTATCTATCTATCTATCTATCTATCTATCTATCTATCTATCTATCTATCTATCTATCTATCTATCTATCTATCTATCTATCTATCTATCTATCTATCTATCTATCTATCTATCTATCTATCTATCTATCTATCTATCTATCTATCTATCTATCTATCTATCTATCTATCTATCTATCTATCTATCTATCTATCTATCTATCTATCTATCTATCTATCTATCTATCTATCTATCTATCTATCTATCTATCTATCTATCTATCTATCTATCTATCTATCTATCTATCTATCTATCTATCTATCTATCTATCTATCTATCTATCTATCTATCTATCTATCTATCTATCTATCTATCTATCTATCTATCTATCTATCTATCTATCTATCTATCTATCTATCTATCTATCTATCTATCTATCTATCTATCTATCTATCTATCTATCTATCTATCTATCTATCTATCTATCTATCTATCTATCTATCTATCTATCTATCTATCTATCTATCTATCTATCTATCTATCTATCTATCTATCTATCTATCTATCTATCTATCTATCTATCTATCTATCTATCTATCTATCTATCTATCTATCTATCTATCTATCTATCTATCTATCTATCTATCTATCTATCTATCTATCTATCTATCTATCTATCTATCTATCTATCTATCTATCTATCTATCTATCTATCTATCTATCTATCTATCTATCTATCTATCTATCTATCTATCTATCTATCTATCTATCTATCTATCTATCTATCTATCTATCTATCTATCTATCTATCTATCTATCTATCTATCTATCTATCTATCTATCTATCTATCTATCTATCTATCTATCTATCTATCTATCTATCTATCTATCTATCTATCTATCTATCTATCTATCTATCTATCTATCTATCTATCTATCTATCTATCTATCTATCTATCTATCTATCTATCTATCTATCTATCTATCTATCTATCTATCTATCTATCTATCTATCTATCTATCTATCTATCTATCTATCTATCTATCTATCTATCTATCTATCTATCTATCTATCTATCTATCTATCTATCTATCTATCTATCTATCTATCTATCTATCTATCTATCTATCTATCTATCTATCTATCTATCTATCTATCTATCTATCTATCTATCTATCTATCTATCTATCTATCTATCTATCTATCTATCTATCTATCTATCTATCTATCTATCTATCTATCTATCTATCTATCTATCTATCTATCTATCTATCTATCTATCTATCTATCTATCTATCTATCTATCTATCTATCTATCTATCTATCTATCTATCTATCTATCTATCTATCTATCTATCTATCTATCTATCTATCTATCTATCTATCTATCTATCTATCTATCTATCTATCTATCTATCTATCTATCTATCTATCTATCTATCTATCTATCTATCTATCTATCTATCTATCTATCTATCTATCTATCTATCTATCTATCTATCTATCTATCTATCTATCTATCTATCTATCTATCTATCTATCTATCTATCTATCTATCTATCTATCTATCTATCTATCTATCTATCTATCTATCTATCTATCTATCTATCTATCTATCTATCTATCTATCTATCTATCTATCTATCTATCTATCTATCTATCTATCTATCTATCTATCTATCTATCTATCTATCTATCTATCTATCTATCTATCTATCTATCTATCTATCTATCTATCTATCTATCTATCTATCTATCTATCTATCTATCTATCTATCTATCTATCTATCTATCTATCTATCTATCTATCTATCTATCTATCTATCTATCTATCTATCTATCTATCTATCTATCTATCTATCTATCTATCTATCTATCTATCTATCTATCTATCTATCTATCTATCTATCTATCTATCTATCTATCTATCTATCTATCTATCTATCTATCTATCTATCTATCTATCTATCTATCTATCTATCTATCTATCTATCTATCTATCTATCTATCTATCTATCTATCTATCTATCTATCTATCTATCTATCTATCTATCTATCTATCTATCTATCTATCTATCTATCTATCTATCTATCTATCTATCTATCTATCTATCTATCTATCTATCTATCTATCTATCTATCTATCTATCTATCTATCTATCTATCTATCTATCTATCTATCTATCTATCTATCTATCTATCTATCTATCTATCTATCTATCTATCTATCTATCTATCTATCTATCTATCTATCTATCTATCTATCTATCTATCTATCTATCTATCTATCTATCTATCTATCTATCTATCTATCTATCTATCTATCTATCTATCTATCTATCTATCTATCTATCTATCTATCTATCTATCTATCTATCTATCTATCTATCTATCTATCTATCTATCTATCTATCTATCTATCTATCTATCTATCTATCTATCTATCTATCTATCTATCTATCTATCTATCTATCTATCTATCTATCTATCTATCTATCTATCTATCTATCTATCTATCTATCTATCTATCTATCTATCTATCTATCTATCTATCTATCTATCTATCTATCTATCTATCTATCTATCTATCTATCTATCTATCTATCTATCTATCTATCTATCTATCTATCTATCTATCTATCTATCTATCTATCTATCTATCTATCTATCTATCTATCTATCTATCTATCTATCTATCTATCTATCTATCTATCTATCTATCTATCTATCTATCTATCTATCTATCTATCTATCTATCTATCTATCTATCTATCTATCTATCTATCTATCTATCTATCTATCTATCTATCTATCTATCTATCTATCTATCTATCTATCTATCTATCTATCTATCTATCTATCTATCTATCTATCTATCTATCTATCTATCTATCTATCTATCTATCTATCTATCTATCTATCTATCTATCTATCTATCTATCTATCTATCTATCTATCTATCTATCTATCTATCTATCTATCTATCTATCTATCTATCTATCTATCTATCTATCTATCTATCTATCTATCTATCTATCTATCTATCTATCTATCTATCTATCTATCTATCTATCTATCTATCTATCTATCTATCTATCTATCTATCTATCTATCTATCTATCTATCTATCTATCTATCTATCTATCTATCTATCTATCTATCTATCTATCTATCTATCTATCTATCTATCTATCTATCTATCTATCTATCTATCTATCTATCTATCTATCTATCTATCTATCTATCTATCTATCTATCTATCTATCTATCTATCTATCTATCTATCTATCTATCTATCTATCTATCTATCTATTAATCTAATCTAATCTAATCTAATCTAATCTAAACTAATCTAATCTAATCTATAAAAACAAAATGTTTATTTACATATTTTATTATAACAGAAGTAAGTTATTAAAAGATTTTATTTAATTATTAAAATCTGTTATGCAAATATTTTGTTCTTAGATCATATATTTAATATGCTATTTATCATAATATTATGCTTACATCATTTTCTCTATAATCAATTTCAACATAATCTCCGTATACATTAATTTGTTGATTTCTATGATTAGAAACAGTTCCCATAAATTTGAACAAATTTAATTTATGTTTATTAATAATCAATATTTAAAAACCTGGTCTAGGATTTCTTGGAGTACATGCCATATCATCTGATATCATCAGAATAATATGTGAATCAAAAATTCCTAGTCTTTTAATGCTCCTATATATGGACAGTACATTTGCCACATGCCTATAATTGAACCATGACCTTGAAGTCTCTACTAACAAAGCCCAATTATTTGTATGATCCATATTTTGCTGCTTGAAATTTATAGTGCTTTCATATTTATTGTAAATGTCATTTTCAGTTGAATACTTAAAAGATAATTGAAATTACACTTTAAACTATAATAAATTATTTAAGTTTATTTAATAGGTAAAAAAATAAGCCTTTCTTTATATAAGATATTTTACAAGCAACAAAATAAATTCCTTATTTAAGCTTCTAAAAGTAAATATTTCAAAATAGAAAGCATATTGTAATGAAATCTAAAAATTATTATGGACTATTAAGAAATATTTTTATACTAATATAAAAATTACAAGATTGAAAATTTGAAATAAAACTCGGGCCTTCGGCTCTCGTGGGAAGGGAGAGGGGGGAAGGGGAGGAGGGGAAGGGAAGGGGGAACGAAACTCATCTATACTCCGTATAAAAGTAGCATATTTGCTATGCAATTTATGGGCGAGAAAGGTGGGAATAGAGTTGTTAAATTGCTAACTTTAGCAATGCTAACTATGTGCTATGCTCGAGCACGAGCACTAGCTGGGTAATATGCTAGTTTAACACAATGAGTGCTAGCTGTTCGGTGCAATAGTTTTAACAGTAGAACGTAAAAATGCTCGAGAGGTTAGTCGAAGCAGCCAAATCTGTTAAAAAATTTAGCGGGAGCTCGAGCAGTAAATTCGAGCAGATAGTAGATTGAATAGCTATTTGTTAAAATTACAATTTTAATCATATTATATATCATATTAGGCCTAAAAAGTAAGGCTAATAGTTTCTTGTTCGTATAATAGACTAATCATTCAAAGACCATGTAAGGTCATTAAATTTTTTGTACATTAGCAAGCAATAAATATCAAATTTAATATATACTTTGTGGCATTTTGTATGATTATAGTATTGAAAAATATAAAAGGATGTAAGGCTTAACGAAAAAAAAGGATAATTGCTGGAATTGCTTGAAAAAAAATCAAAGCTAAGCTTTAAAATTGATATCAGTTACCAAATTACATTATTAGTTTTTATTCCCCATAAAACTGTCAGATGTATAAAATACGCCATAAAATAAATCATCAACATATTCTTTCAAGTGCTTAAACAGCTATCACGAGGCTAAAGGAACATTTGATAAATATCATGTGAGTGTTCGATACAAAAAATCATTTTAATTTACAACGTTAAACTTAAAAAATGTATACAACTTTTTAAATGATGAACGCGAATGCTTTAACATTATATCAAAAGAGATTATAAATACAAATTAAGGACGGTAAAAAAATCGCGAAACATTAATAGTATAACAAAATGATCTCGATGCAATATTTTTTAAGTCTCCTTTCTTTTTAATTATTGTATTGGGTATGAGGAGTCTGAAATTGTGGTTGACGTTGATAGTAGGCTTGAGTATACTGACCATACCCCACCGGAGTCAGGTAGTTGGTTGAAGGCGTGTGATATTGAAGCCTTTCTGCGCCTCCTGCTGATTGCTGATAAATTTGATTTGGAGGGACAGGGGGCCCTTGAGGCTTGTAGTAGTGCTGTTGCGGTCCTTGCGGATTAACATTATAAGCGTTGTTGGATCCCGGTTGTCCGTAAGGCGATCCACAATTTAATGCTATTAAAAAATTACCAACAAATGTTCAATTTTTGTGCAAAAATTAGTTAAAAATAAACAGTCTCGGCCAATAATCGGTTAGCTCATTAAACTTGAAAATAAAAATATTAACTCATTTTGATAAAAATATGGAGTTCTACTAAATCTTATATATAAAAATGAAACTATGTGTGTACATATGTATGTATGTGTGTATGCCGCCACCAATTTTGGAAAACTACCAGACCGATTTGCCTCAAAATTTCACAGTTTATTCCCCACACTCCGGAGCGTGTTTTAAGATATGTTCGAGCGAAATCGGTCCAGTAGTTTTCGAGATATTGGGTTTTATGCGTTTTGACGTTGCATAGAACGTCAATCAAACGCCCTACCCTCATCACGTACTGCTGCGTATCTTATCTATATATCGTGTAGGTAGTCTGGTGATAAATGCAGTAGGCATGTGTTGCGGAAAATGAAAACTTTTTACGCACTATCAAAGCCATTTTTTGCTTCAATTATTATTAATTGCTATGCAATTTATGGGCTCACTTTCCAATTTGTTTTGTCACGCTGTTCGGTCACGCACCGAGTGTTCACCGCATGTCTTACTTTGTTTACTTTTAATTTTTGTTAATTTAACTAGTTTTTGGGTTCGAATCCCGGTTTTTTTTGACTATTATGATTGTTCCTGTTACTACCACTGCTATTATGACTTTTTGGCCGTCCGTTGGGTGCTGAGTGCTGACCAATGAAAAAAATGACCAATGGCCAAAATGTGAATCCAAGTTTATTTTTTCGTTTTTTTTCGACTATTGTGATTGTTCCTGTTACTACCACTGCTATTATGACTTTTTGGCCGTCCGTTGGGTGCTGACCAATGAAAAAAATGACCATTGGCCAAAATGTGAATCTAAGTTTATTTTTTCGTTTTTTTTCGACTATTATGATTGTTATTGTTACTACCATTGATAATAAGACGTTTTGGCCGTCCGTTGGGTGCTGACCAATAAAAAAAATGAGCACCGAATGTCTTGTTTTGTTTACTTTTAATTTTTGTTAATTTAACCAGTTTTTGGGTTCGAATCCAGGGTCTTTTTTTGACTATTATGATTGTTCCTGTTACTACCATTGATAATAAGACGTTTTGGCCGTCCGTTGGGTGCTGACCAATGAAAAAAATGACCATTGGCCAAAATGTGAATCCAAGTATATTTTTTCCGTTTTTTTGGACTATTATGATTGTTCTTGTTACTACCATTGATAATAAGACTTTTTGGCCGTCCGTTGGCTGCTGACCAATGGAAAAAATGACCATTGGCCAAAATGTGTATCCGAGTTTATTTTTTCGTTTTTTTCGACTATTATGATTGTTCTTACTACCATTGATAATAAGACGTTTTGGCCGTCGGCTCCTGACCAATGAAAAAAATGACCATTGGTCAAAATGTGAATCGAAAATTATTTTTTCCTTTTTTTCTGACTATTATGATTGTTCCTGTTAATACCATTGCTGTTATGACTTTTTAGCCGTCCGTTGACTGCTGTCCGATAGAAAAAATGACCATTGGCCAAAATGTGAATCCAAGTTTATTTTTTCCGTTTTTTTCGCCTATTATGATTGTTCCTGTTACTACCATTGCTATTATGACTTTTTAGCCGTCCACTGACTGCTGTCCGATGGAAAAAATGACCATTGGCCAAAATGTAAATCCAAGTTTATTTTTCCCGTTTTTTTTGCCTATTATGATTGTTCCTGTTACTACCATTGCTATTATGACTTTTTGGCCGTCCGTTGGCTGCTGTCCGATTTTTCTTTTTTCATTTTTGTTTTGACTCTTATGTATTTATATCGACTTTTAAAGTGTACTGGCTGCTGACCAATGGAAAAAAATGACCATTGGCCAAAATGTGAATCGAAAATTTTTTTTTCGTTTTTATTGGCTAACATGATTTATAGACCATCTGTTGGAACTGCCCATTGGAAAAAAATGACCATTGACTAAATTGTGAATCGAAATTTTAATTTTCGTTTTTAATTTGTTAACATTGATAATTACCCTGTGCCCCACCCCCTACAGAACCCTATGCCTTTACTGATATGGGTCCCTGTGTCCCTACACTTATTAAAGGTTTAATCAATGATATTTAACGATTATCTCACTTTTATATACTTATATTAATAATAGCATGTATATTAAAATCTTCTATTGCTGTTAAAATTTTGTTCTGATTTTTTTAATTAAAAATTGTTCAAATTCAACAAAAAATTTCTCCCAACAATTCTGCAAAATCTTAACATTGTGATGTTTTATAATATAATGTTTGTTACCAGGCGCGTAGCCAGGATTTTCTCAAGGGGGGGGGGGAAATTTCAAAAATTTTAAAAACTTCATCGGGAGTAGGAGCTAACTCCCGATGAATTGTCAATAAAGCCAATCCATTTAATCTATTCTTAGACATGGTATTTCTAATGTAAGTTTTTAGCCTCCTCAGCGTTGAGAAGCTATAAAAAATCTTTTTAATCTTTGCCAAGGGGGGGGGCCCTTATTTACGCCACTGTTTGTTACACGCCTAATGTTAAATATTTTTGAATTTTAGCACATATACCCGTTTTTAAACTTAGTGATTTACCCAATTTATTAATTTACTGCATTTCACGATTCGGACCCATAATCACTAAAGGCCATAAAAACTAATGTAATACGCAACTAGATGCAAACACTAAATCTAACCCTAACCCTTGCCTATATTACATTTTGCAAACATCCGGATTTAAGGATTTAATAATCATATTTTTAATATATTGGACCACAAATATTAGTTATTTTGGGAACTATTTGAAACGGTGTATAAATACACGTTAACCGGCTTTTTTAAATATCTATCAATTCAACGTTAAATAATCTAAACTATAAATTAAGTGGCAATGTAAAATCATGGGTAGATATTAAAATTAACATATCTTATTAATAATAAATGCGGGATAGCGATTAAGAGAATTGATGCCAACCCTTGCTTACCATATATTTCAAATTTTATTATAGTAGTGGAGTAGTGGTGGAGTATATTTTATATTGATTTTTTTTTCAATGGCGCTATGCCAAGGTTAAACCCCTACCGGGAGTGGAGGAGATGAAGAAAGGGAGAGAGATCATCTAAACGACATTTAAAAATCAATTTTTTGGTAAAAAAAAATACATTTAGACAAGCTATTTTGTTTTAAACAGATATTATATCAATGAAAAGTTATCATAATTAAAACATTAAATAAAATATAAAGTCAAAGACGTTTAATTTTTTGATTTCACCCCCCCCCCCTTGCCTAGTTACCCCCTCCTTGCCTTTTATATTTTAGCAAATAAATTAATATAAAATTAGTAATAAATTAATACTAAAGAAAGCCTAACCTAGACGAGGATAATTGTTGTTATAACTGGAAACATTCTTTACGACAATATGGATTTTTGAATTAATAATAGAATTTTTAAAGCATATTTGATTATTTAATGTTCACATTTTATTTTACAAAACAATCCCTTGTTACATAGCCAGCTTCTGCCAAATTAAAAAAATACTATCTTTTTCTTCTTCAAATTTTTATCACATGCAAAACATACGTTATAATACGGCGAGTAAAATTGAGGGTTTAAATTTAAATGAATTTTCATTTATTTTTTTTGGACAAAAAAGTAGATTTTTATGTTGTGTAACTAGCATGGGAGTAGTAGCCAAGGGGGAAACCCTAGCAATTATCCTACCCCCTATAGGCATTTTCGCCCGTTCCCACCTTTCTTCCTTATAAAAGCATATATATTTTTTTATTGGGTTAATATATTTCATTTAGTTAGATTGTGATTTCATAGAAAATCTAATAGTTGGCTGTCTTTGCCAAGGGGGAAACCCTAGCAATTATCCTACCCCCTATAGGCATTCTCGCCCCTTCCCACCTTTCTCGCCCATAAATTGCATAGCAAATATGCTACATTTATACGGAGAATAGATGAGTCGTCCTCCCTTCCCTTCTCCCCCTTTACCGGGGGTCTGGGGGCGGAGCCCCCAGGAGATGGGGGTTTGGGGGCAGAGCCCCCAGCAGGGAGTTTGGAGGCGAAGCCCCCAGTTACGCCCGAAGGGCGTATTATTATTATAGGACGGTCGTGTCCCCCCCTCCTGCGTGGCTAAATAAATTAAAAAATCTAATTTTGTAATTTTTTGCACGTTAAACAAGGAGAAAAATGAAAATACTTTTAACAAAGTGCCAATAAATGTTGATATATCCATGGGCGTAGCTAGGTTTTGAATTAGGGGGGGGGGGGCAGATTAAAAATCCATGGGCGTAGCTAGGTTTTGAATTAGGGGGGGGGGCAGATTAAAAAAAAGGTCTTGACTACCCAACAATTTTCCTGGGAGCAAAAAAAAAGGTCTCGACTATCCAAAAATTTTCATGCAACCGTAATTTAAATTTTATTTTACCAAAACAGTTTTTTTTAAACAAATAGTAGTTTATTCTAATAATCACATGGGTAAAATACATTGGTGAATAAAATATTAAAAAGAAAACGCGTTAAAATCTAATTGGATGGCATTGATCCGTGTATGGAAATCGTGTTAGATTTGACGATTTCCATAGTGATCTTTTATTTTTGTGTAAATTCGCTAATAATCTGTATTAATTGGAGTTAAGTTCAAATAGGGGGGGGGGGCAGCCGCGCCCCCTGCCACCGCCTGCCTGGCTAATTAGGGGGTGGGGCAAAACATAATTTTTTTTTAATTTTTAAGGGTTTTTGTATTGAAATCCTCGGCTGCCCCCCCCCCCAAATTGCGAAACCAAATTTTTTTCAATGCAAAAACATTGAAAAATTTATGTTTTGCCCCCCTCTAATTGAACTTTTAAACGTTTTGCCCCCCCCCCCCCCCTAATCCAAAACCTGGCTACGCCCATGATTATAGGTAAATTTGACTTAAAAAAATTTGCTTCAAAATTTAAATTCGAACATTATTGAGGTAAAATTTTGTGTTTTAACCACCCTTAAAGATATCAATTATTTGTTATTTTTCGTTAAATAACCTATATGCGTATCCGTATCCGCCTTTTGTTTATATTTTATCATAAAGGCCAGGCGCGATATTTTTTTTTGATTATAGGTAAATTTGACTTAAAAAAAATTTGCTTCATGAAAATTTACATTCGAACATTATTGAGGTAAAATTTTGTGTTTTTAACCACCCTTAAAAATATCAATTATTTGTTATTTTTCGTTTAGTTGAGTTTTTAAATTTTTTTTTGGTAGTTTTTAATTTTCTTATTTAAATTTTTTAATTTTTTTTTTAAATATTTTTAATATGGCAAAACAACGTTTGCCGGGTCAGCTAGTAGCCTTATAAAACACAAATGTGTGAATAGCAAAAAGTGTAATTGCCATTGTATTCTTAACTGCAAGTCGATGTTGGTCGACGCTTTACAATTGCATAAATGACAGAAAGCCTTAAGAAAAACTTATCTTTATAAGAAAATTTTTAGCGACAGATTATCACCTATTTATTATTTTTCTGTGGACCAAGAATAAAAATGATTTTAATAAAATTGTTAAATAATAATTAATTTCTTCATCAGGGTTTAAGGAATATAAAAAATTTTAACTCTTCATTGGTCTTACATTTTTATTTAGGCACGTTAGGTTATAGTAATTATGACCTTGAGGTTTAACTAGTTGTAATTTAAAATTACAAGTCATTAATACCAAAAATTTTAAGATTTTATTTTCTTACTCTTTCAAGCTCTTAAAGTCTCAAAATTTAAATATAAGTTTAAATTTATTCAAATCTCACAACCTAGTGCCTTCAAATTTATGATAATACAATTAATAAGCCTTGGATGGCCCGTAAAACTAATGAAATATCAAACTTGCCCTGGCGGCACACCATAAAAACCACCTGAGCCTAAAAATAGCCGAGTTAAGAGATATCTGCATAGCTTAGGGTGAGCGGTATAAACACTGAATAGAGTATTGATACGAAATACCTTGAGACTGTCCTTGGGCCGAATTGTAATATTGGGGGGCAGGAGGAGGTTGATGCATCATGATAGGGATAGTTACGGTGAGTGGCGGAAAACCTCCAGGGACAGAGAGAGGCGTAACAAACATTGGGGTATTATTAGGGGCGGCTGAACTAGTATTATAAATACTACCACCCGCACCGTACTCGTTATAAAAACCCTGCAAAGCTGATGATTGTGGTGTCATGGCCTGGTTATAAGGGTGGACAGGCTGAAACGGATGGCTCGTGCCTGCCGACGCCATATTAAAAGTTGCACTTGTAGGGGGCTGGGCAATAGTGGGAGCTGAACAAATTAATATAGGCGAACATATAGAGGTAGATTATGGATAAAATCATGGTCAAAATATTTTCTATAATATTAAACAATACGTAGCTAAGTTGAGACAAAATCTTATACAGAAGTTACTAGTTTGAAATTGTTAAATAGTAAAGATCCAAAAGTAACCATTACAAAAAGAGTAAAGCTATAATTTTAACATATATTTATTTGTTCTTGCGGTCAAATAATTACTTCACATTAAATTGTCGTTTTTATGTTAAAATAACTTTTTACTAACAACCAAAACAGTGGATGAATAAACTTAAAGCAAAATTAGAACTATGTAATCAAGAATTTTCAATCCGTTTATATAAATTTCATTGTGTAAAATCGGTGGATTTGGATTGATAGCGTAGGTAGAGGGAAATGGAACGCGATATTTCTGGCTATAAAAGCCCATCATCAGGGGGAAAAATACTTTAAATAAGCCGAGTTCTGACGAACCTTCACCGATAAAAACATATATTAATTTGTTTAAAAAAATTTTCAACTTTTAAATAGATTGTTTTAATCTCTAAAATTACCGAAAGATGTTTGTCTAAAACGATTATTAAAAACTCGGGCCTTCGGCCCTCGTGGGAAGGGGGAGGGGGGAATGGGGGAACGGAAGAGAAGGGGGGGGGGGGGGGGGGGGAAGGGAAGGGGGAACTTTTTTATACTCCGTATAAAAGTAGCATATTTGCTATGCAATTTATGGGCGAGAAAGGTGGGAAGGGGCGAGAATGCCTAGGGGGGCAATCGTCAATCAGAATACATATTTATTAAATAAAAAAAAAGAATCTCCAAGTTTTAAATATTATTAATTAATGTCACACCGCCTAAAATTTAAAAATACCTATTTATTAAATATTAAAAAAAAAGAATGCAAAAGTTGTTACAAAAAACAAGTAAATATACAAATTATTTATTTATTTTATTGCAATTATATAATATACTATCATAAAGTAGAGGCATAGGCCCTTGTAGGGGAGGGCATAGGGTCATTATTAATGGTAACCTAACAGGCGCGTAGCCAGGATTTTCTCAAGGGGGGGGGGAAATTTCAAAAATTTTAAACACTTTATCGAGAGTAGGAGCTAACTCCCGATGAATTGTCAATAAAGCCAATCCATTTAATCTATTCTTAGACATGGTATTTCTAATGTCAGTTTTTAGCCTCCTCAGCGTTGAGAAGCCATAAAATTTTTTTTTTAATCTTTGTCAATTATTTACGCCACTGTAACCTAATATACCAATCTAAAAACCAAAAAAAATTTCGATTTATACTTTAACCAATGGTCATTTTTTTCATTGGGCAGGAGCCAGCGGACGGTCAAAAAGTCATATTATCAATGGTATTAACAAGAACAAAAATTAAATTAAAAAAAAATATCCTCTCCGGGGATTGAACCTGCACCAAGTCAGAAAGTTGAAAGCCGGTGAACGTTGGAGGATTGGCGGGTATAGAATAATTATCAATGTTAACTAGAGATGCACCGATACCAAGTATCGGCATGGTATCGGCGCCGATACCTTGCCAAAAGAATCGGCCCGATACTTTGCTAGTATCGGCAATTACCAAGCCGATACCTTTTTCAATATGAAACTCAAAAAATAATATTAGTATCTCCTACCATTAAAAAATAGAGGACTTTTTAAATTTTTTAAAAATTGTTTCATTTGATTGGCTATAAATATTTCTTTACAATTGTTTTATCGTCAAAATTCTGATCTACCAAAATTTGGATGTGACTTAATTTATAATATTTAATTTGCATATATTTTTTAGTATAAAATTTTTTTTTATTATAAGTATCGGCATGGTATCGGTATCGGCAAAAAAATCTTAAGTATCGGCTGGTATCGGTATCGGCATAAAATAGTGGTATCGGTGCATCTCTAATGTTAACCTAATATACCAATTCAAGAGCGAAAAAAAAATTAAAATTTTGAATCACAATTTGGCAAATGGTCATTTTTTCATTAATCGGTTCGGTAGCCAGCGGACGGTCAAAAAGTCATATTATCAATGGTATTAACAAGAACAAATATTAATTTAATTTAAAAAAAAATTTTTGTCCTCTCCTGGGATTGAACTCGAACCTGCAAGTCAGAAAGCCGGTGAAAATAACATGGTGGACAACGGACGGACAACAAAAAACGTGCCCATAATTGTATTCAAATCTCACAACCTAGTGCCTTCAAATTTATGATAATATAAAATAAGACTTAAATAGCCCGTAAAACTAATGAAATATCAAATTTGCCCTGGCGGCACACCATGAAAACCCCTTGAGCCTAAAAATAAGCCGAGTTAAGAGATATCTGCATAGCTTAAGGAGAGCGGTATAAACACTCAATAGAGTATTGATACGAAATACCTTGAGACTGTCCTTGGGCCGAGTTGTAATATTGGGGGGCAGGAGTAGGTTGATGCATCATCAAAGGGATAGTTAGGGTGAGTGGCGGAAAACCTCGAGGGACAGAGAGAGTAACAAACATGGGGTTATTATTAGGGGCGGCTGAACTAGTATTATAAATACTACCACCCGCACCGTACCCGTTATAAAAACCCTGCAAAGCTAATGATTGTGGTGTCATGGCTTGGTTATAAAGGTGGGCAGGCTGAAACGGATGGCTCGTGCCTGCCGACGCCATATTAAAAGTTGCACTTGTAGGGGGCTGGGCAATAGTTGGAGCTGAACAAATTAATATAGGCGAACATAAAGAGGTAGATTATGGATAAAATCATGGAATATGATTTCTATAATATTAAACAATACGTATCTAAGTTGAGACAAAATTTTATACAGAAGTTACTAGTTTGAAATTGTTAAATAATAAAGATCCAAAAGTAACCATTACAAAAAGAGTAAAGCTATAATTTTAACATATATTTATTTGTTCTTGCGTTCAAATAATTACTTCACATTAAATTGTCGTTTTTATGTTAAAATAACTTTTTACTAACAACCAAGACTGGATGAATAAACTTAAAGCAAAATTAGGACTCTTTAAATAAACCGAATTTTGGAAACCTTCACCAATAAAAACATATATTAATTTGTTTAAATAGATTTTTAACTTTTAAATAGATTGTTTTAATCTCTAAAATTACCGAAAGATGTTTGTCCAAATCGATTATTAAAATATTTCGATCGACGCGTGCATTAAACAACACAAAAATATTCTTCATTACTTTCTTTTTCCTTACCTTTCGCTTTTTCTTTACTTTTTTTCTTTTTCTTCTGTTTATATTGTTGAGGCGGTTGAGCTAAGGGCTGCGTCGTGTCTCTAACGCTACTGCTTCTACTGCTAGAGGACACATCCAAATTTACAAGCTCACTTAACACGCTAGCAAACGTCATATTTTCCGCAGATGAAAAAGGTGGAACATTGCCAGAGCGGACGGGTACAGAAATGCTCGGAATTTCGTTATTTGCTGTCGCTGGGGTGGAGGGGGCAGCTAGTATTATTTCGCTGTTCGCACTGAAATCCGCGTTTTCAAACACCTAATTAGCGTGGGCAAAAAGGGTTAAACAATTTTGATCAGATATACTCTAATTAAGACACATTGTGTCTTCTAAATGGCCTGAAAAGGTTAAAATATTCATACGAGGGATAAAAATTACAACTTTGATGTCACTTTTTTGGCTTAGCTTATTGTTATGCAATAATGGTATAATAATGAAAGTAAAATTAAAGTTAAGTTAAACTCAATGCTGGACCTTAATATTTCCACCACTAGCTAGTAGAAATTGTAAAAAAATCATAGATTTAGCCTAGAGATATATAAAGGGGGAAGGTGCTTTATTATAAGAAAGATTTAATAAAATTAATTTTACCAAAAAGCATTGACCCTGGGATTCCATTAGCCTAGGCATTTAATTTTATAGTACATTTCCTTGGTCTTTCATACATATAAATAAACGATTTTGGTTATACAAATAATTTGTGTTGAAAATAAGCGTTTTAACATAAACACATGTGCTAAAAACTTCTAGAACATCTGTAGCTATATATTTTGTTAAACACCCATAGTAATGATAATAACTTTAATCCATCTCGAAAAAAAATTATATAATAAAGTAACTAAGTAGTGAAAATAACAAAAATTTATTTAAGTATCGTAGTGACGTAGGAAAGGGCAATTGCCCCATAAATAAAACTAGAATTTCTTAAATATTATTTAATAAAGAAGGCTAAAATAAAAAAAATCATCCTTTTACCTGGGACATTCCATGTCAAATCGCCACGTTTTCGGCCGACCCCCTCAGAATTTTATAAAATTTGGTGGAAATGTTAAAACTAGTAAAATTATTAATTTCCGAAAATTTTAGCTCATTTGGGCCACTACTTTTCGAGTTGTGTGCTCTCAAAGGTCGAAAATCGGCCATTCAAAAAATCGGGTTGTGACGCTATATTCAATAAAATTCATAAATTATTGGCCCCCAAATCATAGAATCTTGTTGTAGTAATAGGTAAGACCTATCTCCATAGGGAAAAAATCCAAAAAAATTTTTTTGTCGATTGGTCATCTCATAATGGCCGAAATGGCCAATATGGCATAACTACTGTTGAACCCTCTCAAACCGTTTCAAATTTGAGACAAATGTTTTATACTACCTATTAATCAAATTAAATAAAAGAGAAAGTTGGGCGGCCATCTTGAAGTGGTCATAAATTGCTAGAAACGGTATTTTATTTATTTGGCGCCAAAATGACCCTCCAAAATTGGTTTTTTTACTCATTTAGCCATCTTATAATATTATTATATCTATTATACAAATATTTTTGCTATAAATTAACACCCCAACCCCCCCCCCCCCATATTTCCTATAAATTACAATCAAAATAGGGAGTGGTTTTTCTTCGAATTTTGAAATAGAAACAGCTTTGAAAAATCACCTTAAATAATAATTTATTTCAAATTATATATTCATTGTTTGTTATTCGATATGTAAAAGTATTAAAAAAAAGTATGACGGAGGGCATGTCTTCAAGCGCATATAAAAAATTAATTTAACATATCTGAAGTATATTTTAGGTAAGGCAATATGTTTTAGTGTCGCATCAAGCATTTCGTTTTAAATAAGGTATAAGTTCTCCGGTTGAGGTTAAAGGTGATACAATTTTTAATATATCCAATTTCTTTAGATATTTTGTGAAATTTATCTAAGCGAAAGGGTTCGCATGGGTTAAGCAAACAAACTATTATTTTTTCATCGTCATAATTTTTATTATAAATTAGATTCAAAATTTCGAACGTCTAGGGGATAATTAGTTGATAGTAAAATTAAACGATAAAGTAATTTTATTAAAAGAATTCGACATCATTTAAAATTCGCGCTAGAGGTCATACAAATTAATTCATACGCGCCAAAAAAGAAATCAATCTGTGTTGATAAGGCAATTTTAAAGCCTATATTCAATAATCCTGACGATTTTATTATCTATTTCACGAGCCTGTTTCCAAATTACAATAAAATAATTTGTGGGAAAAAATTACTCGCTATTTTGATTTAAGATTAAAGGGGGGGGGGGTTGGGGTGTTAATTTATAGCAAAAATATTTGTATAATAGATATAATAATATTATAAGATGGCTAAATGAGTAAAAAAACCAATTTTGGAGGGTCATTTTGGCGCCAAATAAATAAAATACCGTTTCTAGCAATTTATGACCACTTCAAGATGGCCGCCCAACTTTCTCTTTTATTTAATTTGATTAATAGGTAGTATAAAACATTTGTCTCAAATTTGAAACGGTTTGAGAGGGTTCAACAGTAGTTATGCCATATTGGCCATTTCGGCCATTATGAGATGACCAATCGACAAAAAAAAGTTTTTTGATTTTTTTTCCTATGGAAATAGGACTTACCTATTACTACAACAAGATTCTATGATTTGGGGGCCAATAACTTATGAATTTTATTGAATATAGCGTCAAAACCCGATTTTTTAAATGACCGATTTTCGACCTTTGAGCGCCCATAACTCGAAAAGTAGTGGCCCAAATGAGCTAAAATTTTCGAAAATTAATAATTTTACTAGTTTTAACATTTCCACCAAATTTTATAAAATTCTGAGGGGGTCGGCCGAAAAACGCCTTTTTATGATCGATGGAATTTCCCACCTATCTTTAAAACATTATCCCTCTTCTAATTTGAACCCTGGCTACTCCGATGAACTAAGTGTAATTTAAAGTACATGAAAAAAATTCTGCCTTTCTGAATCATTAAATTTTTTTATTAATAATAAAGAATAATGGGCTTAAAAATCGGCAAATTATGACTTTAAGCGAATTTAAGTTTGAACAAAAACGATAGCCATATATTTTAACTTTAAAAATAACTAGACTGTTTAGAACTCTTTATTCTTACATTTATTAATGCGTAATAATTACATTCAATGCATATATAAATACATAATATTGATTAAGATGCATTCATAATTCATTTTTTGAAACTAAATAAACGAGTTCCTCGGGCGTCGGTATAAAAATGATTGGTCTATTGCTTCCAAAGAATTTAGTGACGGGCACGTTCCGTAAATTGTAAGGGTACAGGTCGGTTCTATTACCGACGGTGGAGCCACACTTTCGCCTCGGGCAACATTTAAACTAAAAATAAACTTTAAAATAAATGATAATTTTAATATTAAAATTTCTTATATTTTTAATCAACATTTTCAGATTAATAAATATAATTTTCTCATACAAATTTGAAAGACAACTTTTTAATAAATTCATCCCTAATAATCATCGTAAAACTCTTTGCCACAATGATGTCTTATTGCTTTGGGGAAAAAATTTAAAGACTTGAGATTACAAAATTACATTTTGTAAAGTTCACCATTAGACAAAAATAAAGAGGCTCAAATTTTTAGGTTTCCTATAAAATTTATATATTTATTAACTAACCAATTGGTGCATGGTGTGTCCGCTGTCTGGTGTAACGCGTTCGAGAAATTCCAGAACGTAGTAAGTAAATCGGTCAATTACATAAACTCCGATGGACGAATCTATATGATGCTAAACGTGCAATATAATTATAAACAAAAGGTAAAATATCCATTTATCAAACACTGTCTATCTTTTGAATTGATAATAATCATAGAAAATTTATAAACTTCTGAAACATGTGTGTACTAGAAAATTTTTAACATTTTTTTGTAAAATATGTTGATATTAAGGGAGAGGGGGGTAAAGTACCGATAAAGAATCTTCGCCCACCAAGCTACTAGCTAGTCCAAGCAGATTTGGAGAAGCGAAATGTTTAAACATGGAAGTTGCTTGGCACGTGTCGATCATGAAAAAGAGCTCGTTGTATCTAAATAAAACATCTTTTAATTTACCCTTAATTTTAATATATGTATTAGCTATGAGTAATCACAACATTTTTAGGCTGTAATAACCCTTTTTAACATTTGATTTTAATAAAATGAGCTCTCTGTTGATTATAAAATTAGGATTCGATGAACATCACGATAATTTAGCATTATTTTATTAAGTAATGATTAAATATAAAAATTATCGTCTGCGCTTTGTTTATGCATAAACGCTTCAAACAATTCATTCCAATTGGGACTGTAATCAACAAAAAAAAAACTACCTTTTATTTTGCCACATTTCAGCAAAAGCTTTTCCCAATTCCACATTAGTAATTTCTTCAGAATCTTGAAACTTTAGAAATCCATCTCCTCCATGGCCTTTGATATTCAATAAACATTTAAAAAGGTTAAAAACATTTTTTTAATTAAAACCAATATACATTTAGCTTTGTATTAATTTTGTTTTGAAAACTTAATTTCCAAAATCGAAGTTAATATCAAAAAAGGCTTAAAGAATTAACAAACACAGAAGAAAGTAATCAAAGGTAAGAAGCTACCATTCTAAATTGAATATTTTAATTTTATTATTATAAGATTTGGATAAAAATTTTATTCATTGCTAAACCAAGATCCTAGGTATGACAATGAAATAAAATGATACAATTTTTGTTGTATTCTTTCATTGCCTATACAACTAGTAAATTTTAAAAATTTAACCTGTCATGTAGATCAAAAGGTTACTGCCCTCATCAGTAAGGAGTTTTTTAGAATCTGGAGTACCAGGTAAATGTCGGTTCATGAATATTCTTAATAAGTTTTCTACCGTCACCTTATAAATTAGATTTAAATTTATAATTTGATCAAATAAGTCAACTTCAGTTTAACCCATTAAGACCGGACCATAGAAATCCTCGACAGATTTTCATAAAATTTGGAATTCCTAGGTGATTTTGCACCAATAAAAAAAATTTAAACAAAAAAATGAAAAAAAACTTGTTTACTGCCATTTTTAAGGTGTCGTATATATCATACGGTAGGACATGCTGTCTTTATGGCTGTATAAAACGAACTTTTAACCCTATAACTACTCTACTTTCTGTAAAAGCATAGCTGGAGATAAATTGTTTTAAAGTTTATTTCAACATTTATAAAAAATAATCACAGAAAATATGAAATAATATTGTAAAAGTTATAAAGTATGATATTGAATAAAACAATTTATGTGAAGTCCCACGTTGCATTTTGTGCATATAAATTTCACAGACTTGTGACAAACCCCACACCTCCTTTGTGTTGGGTTCTTAGCAGGCCAATGTTCAAGCTTATCGAACCGAACCTCGGTATAAACATTGCTGATCCGCTTTGGATATACCGTCCTCAGTCGGGGAATCATTGGAGTTGATAGTAATGGGATTGTAATCTTTCGCACAAAATTTAACAAAGAAATCCCTTTATGAACTTCACGAAATAAAATCCAAAAATTTACTACGGCAGCATTTAGGCAAAACCGCACTATGGGCCAATACCATTTTTTAGATCGTATGCCCACCCGATAAGAGCCCCGAAATTGGTCGAAGAGGTCAACACCCCCCATTCCCTTATTGTACTCGCTAATAATGGTGGGTTGAGGTACTGTAATTCGACTCTTGGCCGACCTGCTTTATCTATTGCATTTTGTTATTGTGCTAGCCAGGACGTCTGTCCGGTTAGTTGCCAGTGTGACCTGGCTGTTATCGTTCAATCTGAACAATTGAATTTTAGAATTTTTTTCCTGTAGGACTCGCCAAGATCCTCTTGGCTCCTTTTTTAAATCTTCAAGGGGTGCATTTTTGATTCTATCACTTCGTATCGTACCTGTAAGTCTAATTGATTGCTTAGCCAAATCTTGCAATAAAGGTAGAGAATTGAAGAAGTTATCAATGTATACATGACTTTGTGGAGGGACATACCCTGTGACCAGCTTTTTGACAATCGCAGAACCGAGGGGTACTCCGACTTCTCGTTCTTCGCGCCCTTCGTATAACTTAAAGCGACAGCAATATCCATTGGGTTTGTTCAAGCACCAAAATTTAAACCCAAATCTTATGGGCTTACCACGGATAAATTGTTTCAAATGATATCTACCATAGTAGGGCTCCATGGCCTCATCTAAAGAATATATCATCGGATTAGGCGCAATATATTTTTCAAAATTGTTGTTGATATGGTTAACTTTTTTTATGCTTCCAAGTTCCCTGTTAATATTGTTATCAGAAAAGTGTAAATACTTAAAAATAGTATTAAACCTATCTCTTGCCATACAATTAACAATGGCACTATTATTAACATCTGCCTGAGTCTGCCAATATAGTCGCTTTTGTGGCAACTTACAATACCCTGATAATAACAACACACCTAGCAGTTTGTAAATTTCATCACATGAAACATTAAAAGTTTCATCACTATATTTATATTTAGCATATTTTTCACTTTCTTTACATATAATCTCTATTAAACTTGGATCCCAAAATAGTTGGAACACTTGTAAAGGTGTCAGGGCATCTTTTTGTATAAAAGTCAATATGTTTGGAACATTTTCTTTAATATTTTGAATTTTAAATTTTGTATGTTCATTAGTTTCTGGCATAAGATTTATTGGACTCCAAGATAAGAGTTTTTGTTTTTTTGAAGGATTGTCATTTTTATAATTTGGGATAGGAATTTCTAATAACATTTCTGTAGTTGATTGAATTACTTCATTATCTATATCTCTTATTAAAACTTCAGCTTTTCTTGTTAGGACCCCAGGTCCTAACTTATGAGGATCTTTAATCAAAACTTCATTTTCATCCTCTGAAATTTCATCTTTATCAGAATCAAGATAGTCTGGAGGTGGAACCAAGGCCAGATCAATTTGTTGAACATTGCTCAATAAGGTATTATTAGATTCCAATAGAGTAAGCACTTCTTCTGTATTCAAAGGCCTACGGTATGATATATACGACACTCAATTTTAAAGACATATTTTAATATTAAAGTCTTATAAATTTTATATAAAAAACATATCATTTTAAAGAGAAATTTTTATAGTTTATTAATATATCAAATTAAATTAATTAAATACTGTTTATATAAAAGTTTATTAACAAATACTTACGGAAGGTTCTGTTTTTTCGAATTTCTAGAATTACACTTGCTTTTACGAGTTAAAGAAGGCATTGAATAAGGAAACACAATAAAAATGATCCACCAGGAAGGTAGATCACATTTTAAGCTTCAATAAAAACTATGTTTGATAATATCTAAGGGCCATTAAGTATTAAAATTTTTAGACTAAAAATGGTCTATTTTGCGTATGATAAATACGACGGTAGGTCTAAATGGGTTAATAGTGTTATATACCATGGATATAATAAAATGTAGCAATTTTACATCAGTTTAAATTATAAAATCAGTTTTGTAACTTAAATAACAAATTGCTTTTAATAAAATAATACTTTATAACAAATAAGAAATGTTTCATTCAAATTTATAGTGAGCCAGTATAGTGTATAATAACAACATAAATCTTTGTTAATTTACTTAATTATTAAAATCTGTTATGCATATATTTTCCCCTTGATTAAGTACTTAATATGCTATTTGTCATTATAAAAGTATTCAGCTTACATCATTTCCTCTATAATCAATTTCAACATCATCGCCATATACATTAATTTGTTGATTTCGATGATTAAAAACAGTTCCTATAAATCCAAACAAATTTAATACATGTTTATTAATAATCAATATTTATAAACCTGGTCTAGGATTTCTTGGATTACATGCCATATCATCTGATATCATCAGAATAATATGTGAATCAGGAATTCCTAGTCTTTTAAGGCTCCTATATATAGACAGTACATTTGCCACATGCCTATAATTGAACCATGACCTTGAAGTCTCTACTAACAAAGCCCAATTATTTGTATGATCCTTATTTTGCTGCTTGAAATTTATAGTGCTTTCATATTTATCGTAAATGTCATTTTCAGTTGAAAACTTAAAAGATAATAGAAATTACAATATATTTAAACTATAATAAGTTATTTAAGTTTATTTAATAGGTAAAAAAATAAGGCTTTCTTTATATAAGATATTTTACAAGCAACAAAATATATTCCTTATTTAAGCTTCTAAAAGTAAATATTTCAAAATAGAAAGCATATTGTAATGAAATCTAAAAATTATTATGGGATATAAAGAAAAATAGATTTACATTTTTATAATAATATATAAATTACAAGATTGAAAATTTGAAATAAAATCCAAAAAACACATGTCGCATAATTTAACATCAAACAGTAAAACCGCCGTTTATCTAAAACAAAAACGAACAAAATGAGCTTAATGTACATTATATAGCATTAGGGCTGCACCGATATCAAATTTTTAACCGATACCGATACTACCGATATTTAAATAATTATACCGATACCGATATTTTACATCTTATAAAAATTAGACAAATTTATTTTCATAAATAGTTTTTCGATAGTCTCAGGTAGAAGAGATCTTCTATGTGGACTATCAATATCACCAGTTATACTAAAAATAGATTCAGAAAAAGTTTAAAGTATCGGTATCGGTACGATTAATATTGGTATCGGTACCGATATCGTTAAAAATCGTGATATCGGTACCGATACCGATATCGGTGCAGCCCTATATAGCATACATCATGGTCATGCGCAGGATTTTATTTGAGGGTGGGATTTTAATTTTTTAATATCTAGTAAATTTTATATGGGATAAAAATAAAATTAATGACATTTTTAATAAAAGATATATTTACATATGTAACATCGCCCTGAGTTCAAGCCAAATTTAGACATTCTTTTGATACTTAACGGATATATGATAAAAGATTTAAGAGTAATAAACTCATTTGATAAAAACCTGTCATCCTTTTTTTAAAGTTAATTAAAACGAACACAAGATATAAAATAGCATCGTTTCAGTTTGTGGTTGTCCTGCATGTTCTAGAAATCATCAAAACATAATATCCTAATAATTTGCCACTTTAAAAACTAACATAAATTTATTATTAAGTTATTTTTCAATTGTTTTACCTTCGGAACTCAATCTTTTAAAGCTTGGGATAGGTTTTAGTTGATATTTTAATTAGGTTCTTGATTGGTGTTAATAACACTTGCCTAAGCAAGGAGCCCTGCAAATTGCTTTTAATGGGCTCATTTATTGGAAAAGCAAGTATTATTGTGCATTAAGCGACTATTTTACTTGAACTTTTTTTAGTGCATTACATTAATTATATAAAATTTTTAGGGTCCCACGCGTTGGGGTTAACCACGAAATCCTCTCCTTGCGTACGCCCATGGCATACTTATTAATCTTAATATATCACGATTAAATCTAAACTGTAATATAGGAAATTTACGCAAAATACTAGTTTAAATAATTATTGGAATTGACAAACGAGCGAAAATTTAAAAGTATTAGTCACAAGGTTATTTTCCACTATTTTAAACCATATTATCTGCTACACTATATTCAGGTGTTTTTGAGATAATTTATACTAATCGTAGGTTCGGCCTAAAAAGAAAAAGCATACACTATTCTGCTTTTTAGTAAGGCTAATAGTTTCCAGTACGTATAATAGACTAATTATTCCAAGACCATGTAAGGTCATTAAATTTTTTGTACATTTGCAAGCAATGAATATCAAATTTAATATATACTTTGTGGCATTTTGTATATTGAAAAATAGAAAAGGATGTAAGGTTTAACTAAATATAAAGGATAATTGCTAGAATAGCTTGAAGAAAAAAATCAAAGCTAAGCTTTATTAATATCAGTTAACATATTACAGTATTAGTTTTTATTCCCCATAAAGCTGTCAGATGTATAAATACGCCATACAATAAATCATCAACGAATTTTTTCAAGTGCTTCAACAATTATCACAAGGCTAAAACAAGTTTTGATAAATATCATGTGAGTGTTGGATACAAAAAATCGTTTAAATTTACAACGTTAAACTTAAAAAATGTATACAACGTTTTAAATGATGAACGCGGCTGCATTAGCATTAGACCAAAAGAAACTATAAATACTAATTAAGGACGGTAAAAAAATCGCGAAACATCAATAGTTTAACAAAATGATCTCGATGCAATATTTTTTAAGTCTCCTTTCTTTTTTAATTATTGTATTGGGTATGAGGCGTCTGAAACTGTGGCTGATGTTGATAGTAGGGTTGAGTATACTGACCATCCCCCACCGGAGTCTGGTAGTTGGTCGAAGGCGTGTGATATTGTAGCGGTTCTGCCCCTCCTGCTGATTGCTGATAAATTTGATTTGAAGGGGGAGGGAGCCCTTGAGGCTTGTTGTTGTACTGCGCTCCTTGGGGATTAACGTTATAAGCGTTGTTGAATCCCGGTTGTCCGTAAGGCGACCCATAATTTAATGCTATTAAAAAATTATCAATTAATAGATGCTCCGCAGGCGAACATTAGAAAATGTTCAATTTTTTGTGAAAAAAAAATTGGTCAAAAATAATCAGCCTCTCAATAATCGGTTAGCTAAAGGGAAACTATAAAAATATGAAGTTCTACTATATAGCCTTATAAAACGGGAATCCATCAAGAGGAAAAAGTGTAATTGCCATTGTATTGTTAACTGCAAGTCGATGTTGGTCGGCGCTTTACAATTGCATAAAGGACAGAAAATTTATATAGAAAAATTCTTAGCGACAGATTTTCACCTATTTATTGACCAGCTTTTTACGTGAACAAAGAATAAAATGGTTTTAATAAACATTTTAAAAGGTCATTTATTTCTTCATCGTTATTTAAAGAATATATAAAATTTTAACAATTCATTGGTCTTACATTTTTATTTAGGCACGTTAGGTTATAGTAATTATGACCTTGAGGTTTAACTAGCTATAGTTTAAAATTACAAGTCGTTAATACTAGAAATTTTAAGATTATATTTTCTTACTCTTGATTCGAGCCCTCAAAGGTTCAAAATATAAATATAAGTTTAAATTGTATTCAAATCTCACAACCTAGTGCCTTCAAATTTATGATAATATAAATTAAGCCTTGAATAGCCCCTAAAACTAATAAAATATCAAACTCGCCCTTGCGGCACGTCAAAAAAATCCCTAAGCCTAACATATAAGAGAGTTAAGAAAAATAGATGAGATATCAGCTTAGCTTAGGGTAAGCGGTATCGACATTTAATTGAGTATTGTTACGAAATACCTTGAGACTGTCCTTGGGCCGAGTTGTAATATTGGGGGGCAGGAGGTTGATGCATCATGATAGGGCTAGTCACGGTGAGTGGCGGAAAACCTCCAGGGACCGACAGAGGCGTAACAAACATGGGGGTATTACTGGGGGCGGCTGAACTAGTATTATTAAAGCTACTACTACCACTACCACCTGCACTGTACCCGTTATAAAAACCCTGTGGTGTCATGGCTTGATTATAAGAGTGGGCTGGCTGAAAGGGATGGCTCGTGCCTGCCGACGCCATATTAAAAGTTGCACTTGTAGGGAGCTGGGCAATAGTGGGAGCTGAACAAATTAATATATTGGCTAACACATAGAGGTAAATTATGGATAAAATCATGGTCAAAATATAATTTCTTTAATTTTATCAAACAATAGACAGCTAAGTCGAGACAAAATTCTACATAGACGTTACTGTTTCAAGGTTGTTAAATAATAAAAACCCTAAAGTAACCATTAAAATAACATTCATATATATATATATATATATATATATTTGTACTTACTATAAAATTATTATTACTTCACATTAAATTGTATAACTAACTTCGTTTCTGTTCAAAAAGAAAGCTCTTCAAAATAAAAGCTGATCAGAATGAAAGCTAATAAATCATTTTTGAATATCCCATGTTAAAGTTCGGGGTAGTGTTTTAGGTCAGCGTTTTAGGTTAGGGTTAGGATTAGATGCACATCAAATTCCCTCCCCATTTGAGATTTAAAAATAAGATGTAATAATTAGATTTATTTATAAGATATCTAAAAATTGTATAGATATTCAAAAATGGTATAAAAAATGGGATATTCAAAAATAATTGATTAGCCCTTTTTCTCTCAGCTTTTTTTGAACACATTTTAAGGTCTAAATAATTTATTAGCTTTCATTCTGATCAGCTTTTATTTTGAAGAGCTTTCTTTTTGAATAAGAATCACTTATTTTTACTAACAACCAAGACTGTAAAAACTTTAAAACATAATTAAAACTCTCTAGATTAGACATACGAACCTTTTAGCAATAAAAATTTCTATAGAATTGTTTAAAACGATCGTTAACTTTTAAATATATTTTTTAATATATAACATTATTGCAAGAGGTTTATTTAAAAAGGGTATTAATGTAATTCAACGCGTTAAACAACACACGAATATTCCTCATTACTTTCTACCGGTTTAATTTGTTGAGGCGGTTGAGCTAAGGGCTGCGTCGTTTCTCTAACGCTACTGCTACTAGAGGACACATCTAAATTTCCAAACTGATTCAGCACGTTAGCAAACGTCATATTTCCCGCGGATGAAGATGGTGGAACATTGCCAGAGCTGGCGGGCCCAGAGATGCTAGGAATTTCGTTATTTACTGTCGCTGGGGTGGAGGGGGCAGCTAGTATTATTTCGCTGTTCGCGTTAAAATCCGCGTTTTCAAACACCTAATTAGTGTTGGCAAAAAGGGTAAAACAATTTTGATCAGATTAACCCTAATTAAGGCAGATCGTGTCTTCTAAATGGGCTGGAAAGTTTAAAATATTCGTACCAGGGATTAAAACTAAAACTTTGATGGCACTTTTTGGCTTAGCTTATTATGTGTTGGTAAACTTAAAGTTAAATGAACTCAATGAGTTAATTTCCAGCATTAGTTGGTAGAAATTGTATAAAAGCAGGGACTTAGTCTAATATAAAAGGGGGATGCTTTATTTTAAGATTCAACATAAAATTATTTGTAGGAAACCAAAAAGCATTGACCCCAGAATTACCCTTGTCTAGGCATACAATTTTATAGTACATTTACTTGGTTTTTCATATATATATATATATCAATTGTAGTGAAATAATAAAGGCTGTTATTTAGCAAAAATTATACTAACATAATAAATCAATTCAGTTTCATTTTTTATTAACAATGTCATTACCAATTTCATGTAATCATTGAAAATAGTAACAAGTAACATTTCTAAAATTTATAATAGATTTTTTAAAACCCATTTTTAGAAATGATTTACCTCGTTGTTACGTATTTCTGCACGTTTCCTTTGAGATGGATCCACAGGGTGTGTTTTGATTTCTTGGTAGGGTATCCTATGGAGATATCCATAACCAATTCCACATCCTAAACTATAAGGTTTCAGCATAATGTTAATTATTATAATTCAGATTACAAAATTTATTAATGTAAGTAAAGTTCATATATATTAAGTGAAAGAATAAATCCTATTTGCTACCTGCCTTGACCTCCCCAGCTTTTATCTGGGGTTATGATGACTTCACGACAGGAATTGGATTTGACATTATATATAAATAATTTTAGGGGTCTCCCTTCATGAGCTTCAATCACATTGAAAAAATCATCTGCCTTAAAAGAAAATGTTAATGACAAAAGTAAATACAATTACTTCATAGAGCATGGTATCAGCTCCTATAATATAGTCTGAATTTGAAATTAAGCCAGCTTTCTGAGCAGGAGAATTAGGCTCAACTTCCTGATTTTCAAGTAATAAAAAATGAATACATAACAAAAGGTAGTTTATATTGGCAAATGAAATGTATAGAAAAATCAACAAAAATATTGTAAATAAATGAAATTCAAATCTTTAAAGGCATATTTTGTTAAAATAATATTGAGTTGAAATATATATTAATTGGGAAATAATTTAAATATATAGAAAGGATATATTTAAAGAATAATTTACCAAAACATGCCAAACATTTTCATTTGCACCTTCAAATGAACAAAATCTGATACTAACACCCAAAAGGCCTTGACCACCCCACGTGGTGCTAGGGATTATTTCAACATTTCTTACCTTCATCATTTTGCTATTATAAACGATTAATTCTACAGATTTTTCAATGTTCATTTTTAATATCTCTTTAAACGTGTCGTCATCTTTGTTCTAATTTAATATAAAAGTAAAATAAAATATGTACATACCAAACGCGTGTTATCTACGGCTACGATGAAGTCAAAAAATGGATCTAATCCTGCATAATATCCAGGAGAATTTTCTTGAACCTTAAAAAATATAAATTACATTAATTGCATGTTACTTTTAACACATGATAACCCTCTATCCCACCGCCAGGTATTTCAACACTCTGTGAGCCTCCCATATGATTTGCAATAACTCGTGTCAGAAATCGATTTATATCCACTAGAAACGGCACTAACCATTTACATTTATGGATCATCCCATTAATCTGTAGCTTAATTAATTTAAAAGCTTTTCCAAACGCCTTATTACCCTTTCAAGAAGCTCATATGTGTCAACATTAAAATTATGGTTGGGAGGCATTTTTTACGAAGAAGGGGAGGAGAGGTGTAATGCTTATTCTTGAAATTTGCATTCATGTAAATCCAGTGATATAGGATTGCTAAAGGGAGGGGGTTTTCAAAATTTTTGATGAATATTACTATAACAATATTTTATGGATATTATTTACATCATTGGCATAAGTAGGAGTGCCCAAAGGTGTAAGGGGGGGGGGGGTCAATCTTGTGTCAAAATTTTTTGATCAAAGAATAATTATTAAAATGATATGCATTTAATATCTACAATGGTTTTTGATAAAAAGTATTAATAATATTTTTAGAGATTTGAATGTACTTAGAAAAAAAGAACAATCAAATTATTTAAAAACTTTGTCCCTATTCCGCTTGTGGTCTTTCTTCCAAGAATGCAATTTGCAAAGAGCTTCATTCAACTTTTACATACACGCTAACCAGCGCTATTGTTTGAACTAGATATATCCACGGGCCTTTAAATTTGTCCTACCAGTACGAAAAATTTAGATACCCGGTCCTAGCCCATTAAGATTAAATTATTACCCGAGCCTGGACCTCTAAATTTTTGCGAAGTACGGGTTCAGCATTAACCTTTCCCAAAAATACTCATTATATTTTGCTGCTTAAAAACGCAAATATTAGTTAATAGGGTAAAAATGTTTGGTAATAATCATGTTAATAAATCATCTATCTCAAACGGGTTTCTATTTTTTCTAATCAGCAGCTTGCCGTTTAACTTTCACAGTAGTACTTGTAGCTGCATAAAACCATATGTTCAAATTCAAATATAATTGAAAATTCTTTGGAAGGTTGATTTATTTAACAAATTACCCAGTTTTGTTAATTTTAAACCTTAAATAAGAAAATAAAAAGTTTCGATATTTACTTATTTAAAAATTACAAGTTCTATGAATAAATAATGAGGAAAAATTAATATTAATTAAAGCATTATTCTAAAAATTTAATTATTAAAAATTTGAAGTATTTTATAAAAACACAAAATTTCTTATACAAGAAAACACAAAACTAAAAAACATTTTAAATAATTTTACTTCAGTGAGTCGGGCCTATTTAAAGTTATGGCTAGCTAGGGGTCATTTGCTTATCTTACCCCGTCTGAGCGCGACTCCCATATTTTTAACAAAAAGCTAATCCATGCCCGTCATGTTTACAAGGCATCCGCAGGCCGGAATTTTGACATTTTATCTTTGCCGATGTCAACAACACCATTTGATTTTCTAAAGTTGCCTATGTCATGATCATCTATATAGACCTTTAAGTCAATTTACAAAACCATGTGTATATTATTAATTCTTTGTTGAATTTGATCATCAATCTCTATTTTAAAATAAGAGAGATTTAAAGTGAGTTCAAAAATAAAGTATGTACTGAAGCGTGCAAAACGCTTTGTGAAATTATCATTTACTTTGAGTATTAATTATGTTTATTTTTTTAATATGCTATCCTCTAGTCATGGGCTTAGCCAAGGGGGAGGGGAGCAGGGAGGGGCGGCTGCTCCCATCTAAATCCAAAAATTTGTTGAAATTTATTAAAATTATGTCTAAAATTTTAAAAAATGCTCATTTTGCCCCTCTCTAAATCATTACTGCCCCCCTCCTCTCATCCCAATGCTGGCTAAACGCTCGCAAAAAAACAGGGTATCTAAAGTAAGTTTTGATTAGCATGCTAAACCATTAGAAAAATAAAATATTATTAAAATTTGACTTTTAATAGCATCTTACTCTTCTATTTTATAGGTCGAGATTATTTTTTGAAGAAATAATAAAGCATTTTTTTATTTCAAAATGCGCACTTGGGATGGAAAATTTTTGTATTAAAGTCTTAAAAGTAGTATACTTTCATCCAAAATTAAATCTCAGGTTAATTAAGGTTATTAATTTTTTATATAAGCACAACACTAAATCCTCTATCATTGAGTTTTTTCGAATAATTCAAAAATAAAATTTTATCATTGGGGGGAGTTTAACCCGAAACCACACCCTTGCCTACCCCATTGAGTACTTCCATATAATTCGGGAAGAATTAAAATAATTTGTCAATGGGTGGGGGAAAACTGTGTAAATCACCAAAATTTTTAAGTATATGTCCCCTAAGTATTCCATAAAATAGCTATCAAATGACACTTATTCAAAAAGTCTAAATATTAAAAAATAATTGTCAGCCTTCCAGGAAGATGCCATATCATTGCTCAAAGTACGATTAGGGCTTAATGATAATTTACTCATAAAGCTATCAATATTATCATGAATATTATTAATAAGTTTAGGAATTTTATGGCGCCTAAGCGATAATTACTATTTTTATATTGTTAAATAATATCAATAATTTATCTAATTAAATATCTTGGATCACTATATAATTTATGAATAATTATTAATATAGACTGTGTATTTGGTGGGAATAGCTTCATCAACCTCAATTACACTTATTTTCGTTGTTCTAGACTAGAGTTTTCACATTATGCATTTTAAAATAGAGCCATAATTTAATATGAATCTTCCAAATAAGTTAATACTTTTAAAATACGCTATATTCTTAGACACAAAATGCTCGCAGCCTATTCGATTGATAAATATAAAAAATTAAAATGCCTAACAGTTAATTTGCATTGAAATTTAAATAAGTAGACTGTATTTCATTGTGTCAGGATTATATTATGGAAATAGGCATAATATATTTGGAGATCTTTACAGAATCTCTTCCATTTAAATTTTTTTTTGAACTTTATGACCTAAAATTAAACAATAATCAACAACGCAGGCGTTAAATTCTTACCAGGGTATAAATGTAGAAAGAACTAGAGATGGCACCTTGAAATCTTCCTTGGGCCTTAAATAATAACATTTTATTTTAAAATTATTAATTTGACTATATTCAATTTGTTAATTTATGCAATACTCTTTATTAACCCTGAAATAATGAGCAAAATATTTCTGAAATTTATAACATAAATTTATAATGTGATTCGCTAAAACAAGACATACTTATTAGATTTTGCATAAATTCTGATCTAAATTTTTTTAATCATGACGTTTAAAATTTGTTGGTAATTAAAATTTATAAATCATTCTTAAAATTAAAGAACAAACATTAGCCGACACCTCAGGTTAATTGTTTATCAAATAAAAAACTGATTAATGAATTTTTGAAACTATTGTTTTTAAATTTGCTCTTCTATTCTTGAACCATCTGAACCCACCCTTGAGGGTAGAATGCGCCCCGATGGAACATCCACAATTCCATGGGAGGATGGTAAGTTCCTATCTTGGGACTTTACCTGCATCGACGTATTGCACCCTCTAACAATAACGCTGACCCATTAGCTCTAGCGGAAGCACGCAAAACTCATAAATACCGTGATATAATTCCTTTTAAAATTTTTATCCCTATCGTGGCTTCTTGTTCTGCCACTTTTGGCAAACAGGCATTAGCCTTCTTTAAATTGATGGGAAAGAGATCTCCCGAAGGAAAATACTCAGCAAGTTTTCTTTTGCGCCAAAAAATAGGAATTTTAATTGCCAAATACAATTATAAGGCATTTTCAGACACCTGGCCTCTGGCCCTCGATGAAGATGACGAGTAGTCACTCTTTTTATTTATTTATTGATCGTGTTTTATATTTTTCATATATAGATTTTACCTAAAAAAAATAAAAAAAAATACATCTAAATTTGAAAGCAATCCATCAAGCTACTATTAAATGTGTATTGATTGACAAAACTCATATATACTACTAGCTGTGCCCGGCCAAGCGTTGCTTTGACTTAGTCCTTAATTAGCTAAATAGTTAGTATGAATTAATATAACATTTATGAAAAATTTAGGGTCAATCGTTTATGATATAAAAGGAAAAGGCATACTTATTCATAATTAAATAGATTTGTAAGTCTAAAATACTTAAAAGGTGTTAATTTTATATATTGAAAAGTGCGATGTTAACGATAATGAGCATATTTGGGTAACATAAATTTATAAACCACTGCACTGGTGTTTAAAAGTTAGTTTTAATGTTAAACAATGTTTAGAAAATAGTTTAGTAGAGCGTTTATAGTAGTGTAATGTCATAGCCTAAAATCTACAGTATTAAAATGAAGAGATATTAAAAAATCTCCTTTAAATTTGGTTAAATGAAGGCTTTTATAATATTTGGTTGGAATGAGAAATAATACAAATTTCCGCGAGTATAATGGAAACCAATAGGTTTGATGGTTCTTTGTAAATCTTGCGATTACCGATTAGAACGTAGAGCGGTTTTTCATAAGCCATTGTGCATTCATCCCAAACGATAAGTTTGCACTTCTGTAATACTCTACCCATTCCATATGTTCCGGAAATATTGCACATTAGAGTTTCACAGTAATGAGCGTTTAAAGGCAATTTTTATGCTGAATGAGCAGTTTTTCTACCGGTTAATTATGTGACAGCCCTTCCGGAAGACGCTAGAACCACGGCTATATTAATTTGGGAACTTATAGTTGCGAGAGCAATGTCAGTGGGAAAGTTTTACCAGTTCCTCCTCAAGCATCTAAGAAGAAGACTTCTCCTCTCCTTAACCTTTATTAACATCAAGCAAAATCTTATTGTAAAGGGGGGCGAAAACGTTTTAAGTTTAATTAGGATGGGGGGGGGGGGCAAAATAAATTTTTTTTGAATTTTAAAGGGTTTTTATATTGAATTTTTTTTTGTCATTTAAGGGGGGGGGGCATAAACCCAAGGGCTATCTACGTAGACTATTGCGTTCTGCAGGTGAATGGTTGCCACGCTACCACCATCCTCTGTTGATCTTATTTTTTTATAAAGGATACCCATCACTGTCCGTAATCTAACTAATGTAGAGCAGACGTTCCGATTTCGTGCTCTCGAATTCTGTGTGAATAATCATATAACTGCATTTCAAGTTTGTCGGTTAACCATTATCTGCATTTATCAACTTACCATTAAAAATTTTTTTAACCGAACTTGATAAAAATAGCAAAAAAGCACGAAATGTGGGATCGTTTCCAAAATCGCGCGTTTTTTATTTAAGAAAATGGTGATGTTTTACGGTATCAAGAATATTTATTTGTTACAGCTTTATATATTGTAATAAACGGGCGTCGTAGTTGAGTTAAAAATTGAGATACAAATGACAAAGCAATCGTGGAAAAAAGTTTAAGGTAATTAGTAGCACCATAACGATGAATAAGTAGTAAAAACGTAGTATAAATAATCCGCTAGATGGCGGTATAGACTACCAAAAACATGGTTCCCGCTGTCGCAGGTTGATAAAAAGTATCTAAAAACCATTTACAATGCTAAGGCAATAATCTGGCCAAATTTGGTGGCAATCGGTTGAGAACTCTAAAAGTTATTAGCGTTCAAAAAAAAAGGCCTTAGATTTTTATATATATAGACTAGCTGACCCGGCAAACCTTGTTTTGCTATATAAATTATTGCTAAAAAACACTATAAGTGTGTGGGTATGTGATGTGGTTATGATTGAAATAGGAATAGAGCGTTGTGAAATGGCATGCCTATAAAATGATATTTCATCCTTTATACTTTATTAAATTAGCATATATATTTTAAATTGCATTTTTTTATAGGTATATACACATAAGATTATGGCAATTTAAAAATAAAATGATAATGACGGAAAGAGATAAATGAATCATACATTTCGATGTTAATTATAAAATATTATTATATATAATGGCATTAATTTAAAAGATATGTCTATTATGCAATGTAAGAGTTATAACTAGTAGCGGGAAACCCCGGGATTTTCTAAAACCTTGCCCCAGTATTGAGTTAAGGCTTATTTAAAACCTCGGGATTTTAAAAGACCTCAAACTAAACCTTTTTAGGTTAGGCTTAGGTTTTTTCAAAATCTCAACCTAAAATTTTGATCTATATTTAAACTATAGCACAAAACCTTAAGTTGGAAGGAACCCCAAGCCCAATCCTTTAGGTTGGGTCAGGTCACCTTGGGGTTTGCATACATACGGAAAGAAATTAGCATATTCATGCTGATTTATTTTTATAACTGTAAATTTATCTTCCTCCGCCTATTTGTGTTAATCATCGTCGATTCATTCTCCTCCTCCTATTTGTGCCAATCATCGTCGATCCATAAAAATTATGTTGATTATAACACGCGCGATATGTTATTTTAAAAAAACGCGTGATATGATCATTATGACTATCCGTTATTTTTGAATCATTATTGTACAAAAGTTTTGGGAATAAAATATTATTGTTGAAACAGCTGGTTTGAACATTTGAAATTAGTGATAGCTAGAAGCTGAAGGTTTGAACATTTAAAATTGGTGATAACTAGAGGGTATTGGATATTATTGTGCTGGTCTGACTAGTTGCTGGAAATTTGAAACAATTAATTAAATTTAAAAAAATTATATAGTATTTTCAAATTAATATATAAAACTCGGGCCTTCGGCACTAGTGGGAAGGGGGAGAAGAGGAGGGGAAGGGAGGGGAAGGGAGGAGGGGAAGAGAAAGGGGGGCGACTCATATATACTCCGTATAAACGTAGCATATTTGCTATGCAATTTATGGGCGAGAAAGGTGGGAAGGGGCGAGAATGCCCATAGGGGGGTATTAAATGCAAAATTATTATTTAATTATTAATTTATACAAATATTTAAAAAGTCAAATGGTATTAACAAGAACAATTATTAATTTAAAAAAATTCGAACCCACATCAGTAGAGGCATAGGCTTTTGTAGGGGCACAGGGACCCATATCAGTAGAGGCGTAGGTCTTTGTAGGAAAGGGCATAGGGTAATTATCAATGTTAACCTAATATACCCAATTCAAAAACGAAAAAATAAAATTTCGATTTATTTGGCCAATGGTCATTTTTTCATTGGTCAGTAGCCAGCGGACGGTCAAAAATTCATATTATCAATAAATTAACAAGAACAAAATATTAATTTAATTAAAAAAAAAAAAAAAATCGTTCTCTCCTGGGATTGAACACGAGCCTACAGGACAAAAGCCGTGCGCTATACCCACTCACACCCTGCTGGTATTAAAATGTTAGAAGTTTTTATGTTATTTATATAGATAATGAAATAACCTTGGATCTTAAACGAAAAATTAAGAAATGGCCTATAAATTTTAATCAAGCTTTGTTTTGGTATCGAGTGTTTTTGAAAGATTGCATGTTTTTAATTAAAAAAATATAATACAACTTTATAATGTTAAATGGTTTTTGGCTTTAGTGTGAACTTTGATGTTTTTAATGTAAAGTTATTAAAATATTTTCATAAAATATCATAATTGTTTCATTATTTTTGCAAATCTTTATAGCATTAGTGGATGGGACACTAGCCCACACTTGTTATAAATTAATAAAAAGCCTAAAGATAAAAAGGGTTGACAATTAATTTAAAAAGTTTAAAATGCTTTCTCCCCTAAATTTGCTTTGAGATAAAATAATTCTTTGGCCTAAATTATTAAATAAATTGGATCAGTTTTTCTTATTTTTGGTCTTACTAAATTTTATAAGTATTATTCCAAGGTTGTGGATTAAATATTTTTAAGATTGGACTAATTGAAAAGAAAATCCATAAATGTAAAAGAAGCAAACAGCCAAATGTAAAAAATCACATATAAAATCACTTATATTAAAATAAAATTAGTCATTAGTTTCAAAATATAAAATAAATGCATAGGTTGTAAAATTTATTACATGATTTAATACATTACAATATAGTAAAATATGAGTACAAATCAAATGGCACAAACATGTTGCATGATCTTTAATGTATGGATAATTCTTCTTCGCATTGGAACGATACCTATATAGGAACTTTATTACATAAATAATAATATGTTAATGCCTAATATATTAATTAAAAGCACTTGTTCAAGATTCATCAAAAAACTTGCAACTATTTTCAAATGATTCATTACTGTTATAATTAATTTTTAATTATTTTAATTTCATTTAAAAATATTTTTTATTATTGGAAACAAATTATGAATCAAAGATCAAATGTAAAATTAAACTCTGATTATTAAAAAGTTAAAGAGTGAATAATTTTGCATTAATACGGGTATGTTTATTTATCTGATCTTTTCATATAAATCATCTATTTATCCAACAATTTATTTAAAAAAAAAGATTAAAATATCAATTTTACCTTAATTTCAAGAATTTCCACTTATGACATGACATGGCGACTTCTTAGATTACTTCGTGATATTAATGTGAGAAACAGTAACTTACTCTTTTCGTGAATAACCATAGTGCAAAAATTAATAATATCGATTAATGTGAATAACCCTAGTGCAAAAATTAATAATATCGATTAATTTTAGGTTACTCTACTGCGCCTATATCATAAAAGGGGAGAGAGGGAGTGGAGGGTTAAGCTTTATAATTAGTTGTTTTTATAAATTATCAAGGTCACGACACGCGTACCTTGTAGGGGAGGGCATAGGGTAATTATCGATGTTAACCAATTGAATTATTCATAAGTAATTTTTTTTAGGGGAAAAGGTCATACTTTGGTTTTTTTAACTAATGGGTGTCAAAGGTTGTTAATATGAGAAAAGCAAGTGCTACTAATGAAAATTTAACGGCGCGTTACTTGATGAAAGGAACAAAAGCCTGTTAGAGACTGCTATATTTAACTTAATTAATATTGAACACTTTCAACATATTGTTGTAGTATTAACAAAATTAAAAGCCGCAGAATATACAAAAAAAATTTGGGAAGGTGTAGGCTGGGCCTGTACATTGTTAAAAAAAATCAGCGGGGCAAACTCTGGCCTATGATTTGATTTTAACGGTCCCGGGGCAGGACAATTTTTGGTACTGTGGGCTAATTAAGCCTAAAGGCAATGCAAGTGTTTAGTTCAAACAATGGCCCTAATTAACGCGAACACAAAAATTGTAAGGCAATTTGTGTTTCTGAAGATGTTATTGATGCATTTTTTAAACCTATCGTAGATATTGAATTGATATATTTTTAATTAGTTTTTGTTTACTCAAAATTCTTTGACACAAAGTTTACCCCGCCCCCCCCCCCCCCCCTTAATTAGATAGTCCTACCTCCGCCACTACTGTATATAAGCTTAATAAATTTTTGTTTAATAGTATTTTTTATCAATATTTTTTGAAACCCCCCCCCCCCCCCTATCAAGCAATCCTGGGTACGCCTATGTAATCTACACCGTTTGTTATCGATAATTTATGTGAACACAATCTACTACTGTTTTTCTCTTGTCAGTGCTTCTCTCTCTATTATTTTAGGTTTCAATTATATTGGTTGTTATATTTTTATGACATTGTGGTTTTATTATTACGATTTGAAGACCAACTAAAAGCATTTGATCTGATTGGCGCCAATTTGAAAGCAACGGTTCGATATTTAGTGGATTTTTCTGATTAGTATTTGGAAATTGTATTATAATTTCGTTTCCAATGTATGGAATCTAATAAATTATGGATTTATTTAACTATATGTATCAATATGTATACACGTGCAATGGTTTATTTAACTCTCCAACTGAAGATTGCACATATTTTGAATTTATTATTTGCGCAAACTTACCAAAACCTTCAAATTCTTATAATCTTGATGAGGTTATTTATTCAGCTAAATGTGATTTTGAATATCTTAAAACAATGCAAATTATTCAAAACCAGGTAATTGATAAATATTATTGCCCAAATGCTTATTATTCATGGAAAAATTATATGCACTGTGTGTATCTTAATGCACTTAATAAGATGGATGTTTTAAATAACCTCTCTTATATTAGGGATGTTTGTACATTATATTTTAAAGTCAATAACAATTATTCTTTTAACATGAAAAATACTTATTTTGTACAAATTTATAATTGTTATGATTATAAGTTCTGTTCTAATATTTATAAACAGTTTAATTGCCCTTTTAATTCCTTATTGTTTTACAGTAATTCCAATTATTTATTATTAAAATCCAAAGATATAATCTATAAAACTTCTAATATCCGCCAAAAATTTCCTTTCAGGCATATATTAAATAAAAATTTAGTTGTATCAGATAAACACTTAGATTCCTTAATCATGGCCATTTTAATGACAAAATCTAAAAGTGTAAACTTATCCCATACATGTACTAACTTAAATACACATGTTGATAACTTATCCAAAGATCCTTTAATATACAACTGTTTAAAGATGATAATTGATAATCATGCAAAAATAAAATATGGGCAACTTGTCAATATATATTGTCCTTCACATGCAGGGGCTGTTGATAAAAACTGGCTTACAAGTTATCATAAGAACCATAGCATTTACCTTTTTATTCGAGCTGCATTGATCAAACTTCTACCTCAAAAACTATGGAATCATTTTCATGTAAATAAATATATTGGGTATATAAAAAAATTTCTTGAGTTGGGCAAAGCATCTTCTATTTCCTACAATATAATTTGGTATGACTTAACGTGTTTGACAAAGGAAAAAGCTCAAAATTCGTTTTCATACATATTTACAAGAGAGTTAGAAAGATTTTGGTACCTATTTTTTTACTGGCTCTACAAGCATTACATCTTAGTATTACTGAATGCTTACTTTTATGTTACAGATTCAAGTGATTATAAAAAACGTCTCTTCTTCTATCGAAAATCTGATTGGTTTAAACTTTACACCAATCACTTGAATCAATTATTGCTTAGGAAGGCTTTAAAACCAAGATATCAACCGATTGTTAGTGGCACCTTTATTAACAAGTTTAGATTTACCCCTAAATCCTTAACTTTACGGACAATCATAAATACTCGTAAAACTTATGGGTTAAAAGGAAAATCTCGCACCAATAATTGGCTTTCTCCACTCTTAACCTATATCACATCAAATTATGTTCATTTAAAGGGTTTTGGGGATATTACCTATAAAAATATTTATCAATCCTGGTTCGAATTTTTATCCCACCTTAATAATCTTTCATACTCTGCTAATAACGAGCAAAAATTATATTATGTTTCCGTCGATATTTCGAATTGTTTTGATTCCATTGATCAGGGTAAACTTTATGATATATTGATAGATGTTTTATCCAAGAATTCAAAGCAAATTTACGGCAAAGTTTTTAAAGAAATTAAATTTAAACATTCGTCTGCTTCTAAAGTTCGCATTATAAATGGAAATTATGCAAAGGCCAAATACGTTTTTAAAACCAAAATATATCGAATCGATTCTTTTTGCAATGGTTATTCAACAGATTTTTCGGTTTTTGACGAAAACATTGGGAATAGGTTTGCAAATAACGCTAATGGAATCATAATACCCTCATCAAATAGGAATATCATCGATTTAGCTTCCATAAAACGAGCCTTAACTCAGGAAATATTTGACGTTTTGATCAAAAATGAGATACCCTCTAAAAGAATTTTGGAAAAATATCGACATTCATCTAATATTTATTCTCTAAACAAGGGCATAAGTCAAGGTTCACCGTTATCATCCACCCTCTGCGATTTATACTATGGTGCTATGGAAACCGAAATATTAAAGCCACTTTTCGAAAATAATATCACACAAAATTCACGTTACTTTTTCACGAGAAATGTGGACGACTATTTGTTAGTTACAACAGATAAACGCTTAGCTCAAACATTTTTAGATGTTATAAATGCCGGAATTCCTACTTACAACCTAACTTTTAACGCCCAAAAATTGCATCACAATTTAGACGGTAGTGGTATTGACAATTTTTCCCTAACATGGTGTGGGTATAGATTTAACACTTATTATCCCTTCCAAGTTTGCCCCGATTTGGAAAGGTACACGCGTTTGCCTATGAAAGATTGCGTATCCTTTAACTTAGCCCACGGAGAAAGTGTTATAAAAATGATAGGGTTACAAGTTACACAAAGCGTTAAACATACCATAAATCCCATACATTTATATACTTTTTGGTCCCATCCTTCGCGCCTCAAATTGTGTTACACCAATATCTATCAAATATATATGGTAGCAGCCTACAAATTCCACAGCTTTCGTAAAATATGGCGTTTTAACCAATCGGATGGATTAGATACGAAAAGGGTAGACCAAATTATCGGCTTTGTAATATTGGGTTGTGCCCACGAAGTCGCGAAACAAATAGCTAATGTCGAAAGAAACAAAATTATGCAAAGTTTGGGCGAAGTCATTTTTGTAGATGAGATTTCTCAAGATACCGTCATGATATTGGTTTGTTTGGCTTTGAAAGCTTTTTACGTAAAACTTTTTTGTCATCGGGGTAGGTATAAGACCTTACTACCTGCTATCGAGTCGAATTTAAACATGTACTCACGTATTTTGTACCGAAAAGATATTCTTTTAGATCTAAATTCAATCATAGCCGATAAAATGTTTTCCAAATTTTTAGATTAATTGTATCTTACGCGCCTGTCTACTTTATAATATTTTAATTGTTGATATATAGGCGAATTCGTTAATTTTTTACGTTACATGTATATACGATTTTATTTCTTTGTACGTCAAGAATTAGTTTAGACTCATTAATTGTCGCATTGGGCATAATGTATAAAAATGCATTTAAATTGTTTTAGGAGAAGAAATCTATCGACTAATTTTAAGGTTTATGTCTAGCTATTCACGGTATTATACATAGATACATTAGAGGCCTGCACGGGTCACCCGAAACCCGACCGGTCGGGTTCGGATTAAAAATTTTCGGGTCGGGTTCGGGTTGAAAATTTTAGAATGCATTCGGGTCGGGTTGGATTTATAGAGTCGGGTCAAAGAATATGAATCTTACATTACAAAATGAAAGAAACGTATTTGTTAAATTAATGCTATTGTCTATAATTTTAGTTATACAATATCGAATTGTATAACTAATTATATTCATTCATTCATATAATCAATTTCCTTTTCTATTTTTTAATTCGTTTAATTGGAGGCAAATTTAAAGCTTAATCACGAAAGGTAAAATATTAACAAATTATCATTTATTATAGTCTATAGAAAAATTATAAATTTAACTACATAAAGATATAACTAAATATTCATGAATCAACAAAAAAGTAAGTTTTATTTATTATTTTGTGGATCTAAAATTTTATACTTATTTTATTTGCAAAATTTAAATTTTAAATTAATATAATCTATTATTCCTACCCTACCAATATATATAACTATGACATTTTAAAAATTTATTTAAGTGAATAAGATTGACCAAAATGAGAATATGCTTGAAACAAGTGTGTATACAGCTAAAAAAAATATCAGTGGAAAATCAAAAGTTTGGGACAACTTTCAGTTGATTAATGATGAAACTAACAGTAAATTAGATTTTGTCAGGTGTAGTTTCTGCCACTGTATTTATTCCTACAATGCAGCTACTACAGGTATGTATATTATTGTTAAATAAATGTCATTTTTAATGTATAAGATATCATAATTTTTTTATTCTTTACCAAAATGTTTCTGTTTGTGACAATTAAATTAATTAAGCAAAATATTAGTAGTAAGATTTTAAATAATAATCTAACATAAGTACATCAAAAAATTTAGGGACAAACCACCTGATAAATCATGTGTGTTCCAACAAGAATAGGGATCAACAGCCTTGGATCCGTTTTTGGACAAGAAAAATACAACATTTAATTTAAAAAATACTTTTAAACTTAAAAAAGACTTAATTAAAAAGATAGTTAATTTTTGAGCCCAGGACTTGAGAAGTTTTTCATCTATTCATGGTCAAGAATTTACAGACCATTGCTCATATTTAATAAAAATTGGGAGCTATTATGGGCCTGTTAAAATGGAGGAGATATGTCCAGCCAGATCCTACCACCATATCGCGACATATGATGGAGAGAGCTGAAGAACTTAGGTGCCTTTTACGCCCAAAGTTAACTAAATATCTCAACAAAGGTCTTTGTGCAGGTATTTAAAATTTTTTGTATATATTGAGCTTTTTAGCCACAACTGATATGTGGGTGGATGATTATAAGAAGAATAGTTACATAACCCTTACAATACATTATATTGATGAGGAATAGGCTGGTAAGACTGGTGTTCTTTACTGTAGACTTTGATGAGGATAAAAAAACTGGAGAGAATGTTAAAAGAGAATTATTAAAAAATTTTATATCACAAGGTACTCCCCTACTTAATTTCTTCACTTATTTTTTAAAGGATACACAAGAGAGGATTTTTCTAAATTAACGTTTGTCACAGACCAAGGGTCTAATATGATTAAGGCGCTTGAATCTTACAAGCGCCTTAATTGTTTTTGTCACCTCCTTAACAAACACTGTGTTAAGGAACACATTTAATGATGAAGCCCTAAAGGAAAATTTTATGGAAGTTTACAAGTGTTTGAATAACGTTAAGACCTTAGTTGCATACATGAAACAGTCAGGGTACATTATTTATGGTTACCATTGAGATATATATTATTTTAGCTTTGTGAAACAGTTAAATTCCACTTTACATGGGTTTGTTGAGACCCGGTGGAATAGTCGTTTGAAAATGCTTGAGTCCGTATTCAAGCGTTATGAAGAAATTGAGGTTATTTTGACATCTCAGGGTGGTGATTTCAGCAAAATTAAATGCGTCGACATCGTAATTTTAAAAGATTTGATTGAATTTCTGACCCCGTTTAATCTTGCAATTACCGAACTTGAGGCTGACAAGTCTCCAACACTACATAAAGTCGTTCTTTTGTTTTTTTAAATTAAATCATGGTTTAATTAAAAATGCGCCTTTTGAGCTAAAAGAATTAGCCAAAAGGTGCCAAAAATTTTTGAATCAAAAAATTGATTTGGATGATTATTATAAAATTGCCACATTTTTGAGTCCTAAATATAAGGCAATGAAGATGTTGATGCCCCAGGAGCTCAATAATGTATATAATGAGATTCAATTATTGTTGAGTCATGAATTTGAACAAAAAAAGCCGGTAGTTGGTGAAAGGGAAACATTGAAGGGAACTCAGCTAGGTATTTAACATATAATTATTTGTTTATTTTGTAGAAAATAAGGATGCCCAATCCACGTTTCTCGATTTTTCTGGATGGGAAGAAACGTGTATGGACGATAATGTGGAAGGAAAGGGCGAATTCGAAGAATACATTAATTATAAAATCACGAAGAAGGATGAAAATTACGAGCTTTTGGAATGGTGGAAGATTAATTCATGTAAATATCCGACATTGTCCCAATTGGCTCGTAAATTTTTGGCCATACCCGCTTCTTCTACCTGCGAGAGGTCCTTTTCCACTGCTGGGAGAATTATAGAAGAGAGAAGGTCTAATTTACGCCCCGAAATTGTAGACGCCATAATATTTATACATAATTATAGTAAATCAATTTAATATATTTATTAATCAAAGTTTGTATGAACCTTTCTGTCGAATAAATTTTTCATCCTCAAAATTTTCTACTTGGTCGGGTTCGGAATTCGGATCGAAATATTTAAAAACGCTTTCGGGTTCGGGTTGAAATTTAACGCTTTCGTGTCGGGTTCTGGTTGAAAAAAAGTGACTTTGCAGGCCTCTAAGATACACTAAGAAATTTAATAGCAATACCGCAAAACATGATTAATATTAAATGGGTTATAATGCATAATTTAAAACTTTTTATTGTATATCAAAATTTTAATATAGCTTTAAATTTACATAGCAACTGCAACTAGGTTATTCGAGTCAATCAATTATAAATTTGCTCTTTTTTGTTAGCCGATTAAATGGTTACTAAAAAAATAGTCAACTCGTTACCAGCCTTTAATAACACACCTCGCAATTTCGATGTGAAGGAAATCTATTAATAAATGTATTATCATATGAGGTTATAATATTGTTATGACACAGGATTGATATCTCATCTACGTGCTGGAAAAGAGAAGATGAGAGGATGATGGAATGGACAAAGAAATCAAGCAAAGATAAATTCAGGATGGCTTTAAATGGAGAGATTCAACAGGCGTTATGTGTGACAAAAAGATCCCAACAAGACTCAAAGGCGCACTGTATAGGTCCATCATACAGCCAACACTCGTGTATACCTAGCAATTATTGGCTATACTCTAAGAGGGAAGTGCAACGCCTAGCGTCTATTGAGATGAGAATGCTAAGATTGATGTTAGGATTAAGCAAAAAATAATCTAAACGCAATGAAGAAAATAAGGAGAAATCTGGGTATTTATGAAGACAAAGTTTGTAACAAATAGACTATTTGCCACCCTCACAGTGCCCCCCCCCCCCCGGGTGAGAAAGAGGGTAAAAAAAAATTTTAAAGGTAGAATTTTAAATAATTCAATAATATTGTGCAATTAATAAAGTCGTTATTAACCCCATCTGCATGACGAGCTACTCCATTTTTCACATCAAATAAAAGCTTATAGATATGAGGGTGGGGTTATCACATAAACAAAATTATCATAAGGGCTAATTACATGTCTCACTTGACAAATTGCAACATGTTTGTAGGTGTTTCCGGTGCCTGTTAATGATATCGTCATCATATTAATAACATAACAAACTCAGGTAATATTTTGAAAGACCTCAAAGGGCCATATTTGAGTCTATACTTTAACCGTGGAAAAACAAACATCGAATGTCTCAGAACATTTAGCCTTAAAAAACTTCCGTCAATAACATTAGAACACATTACGCCCATCCGGAAAAATTAATGAGCCAGTTTTAATTTCACAAAATAATCTAAAATTATAAAATCATGCCTAGTTGTTAAACATTTTTAATTATGTAACATACTCATAATTTTTATAATAGACTTACATGGAAACTATGACGTTTTATAGTTGAATTTTAATCTTTAGAACTATGGTAAACGCCTAAAATATAAAAATTAAAATTATTTAATGAGAAATACTAGATTTAAAAATCTTGCTTGTAGATCGATTAGAATTATATATAAATATATCGGCTGACCAGATTCTATTTTTATCTATATGCCTGCGTCTCTCATACTTAATTTTGGTCACTTATTTATAGTTTTAGGCATGCCCCTTCCTATGATCTTTAATGTATGGATAATTCTTCTTCGCATTGGAACGATACCTATATAGGAACTTTATTACATAAATAATAATATGTTAATGCCTAATATATTAATTAAAAGCACTTGTTCAAGATTCATCAAAAAACTTGCAACTATTTTCAAATGATTCATTACTGTTATAATTAATTTTTAATTATTTTAATTTCATTTAAAAATATTTTTTATTATTGGAAACAAATTATGAATCAAAGATCAAATGTAAAATTAAACTCTGATTATTAAAAAGTTAAAGAGTGAATAATTTTGCATTAATACGGGTATGTTTATTTATCTGATCTTTTCATATAAATCATCTATTTATCCAACAATTTATTTAAAAAAAAAGATTAAAATATCAATTTTACCTTAATTTCAAGAATTTCCACTTATGACATGACATGGCGACTTCTTAGATTACTTCGTGATATTAATGTGAGAAACAGTAACTTACTCTTTTCGTGAATAACCATAGTGCAAAAATTAATAATATCGATTAATGTGAATAACCCTAGTGCAAAAATTAATAATATCGATTAATTTTAGGTTACTCTACTGCGCCTATATCATAAAAGGGGAGAGAGGGAGTGGAGGGTTAAGCTTTATAATTAGTTGTTTTTATAAATTATCAAGGTCACGACACGCGTACCTTGTAGGGGAGGGCATAGGGTAATTATCGATGTTAACCAATTGAATTATTCATAAGTAATTTTTTTTAGGGGAAAAGGTCATACTTTGGTTTTTTTAACTAATGGGTGTCAAAGGTTGTTAATATGAGAAAAGCAAGTGCTACTAATGAAAATTTAACGGCGCGTTACTTGATGAAAGGAACAAAAGCCTGTTAGAGACTGCTATATTTAACTTAATTAATATTGAACACTTTCAACATATTGTTGTAGTATTAACAAAATTAAAAGCCGCAGAATATACAAAAAAAATTTGGGAAGGTGTAGGCTGGGCCTGTACATTGTTAAAAAAAATCAGCGGGGCAAACTCTGGCCTATGATTTGATTTTAACGGTCCCGGGGCAGGACAATTTTTGGTACTGTGGGCTAATTAAGCCTAAAGGCAATGCAAGTGTTTAGTTCAAACAATGGCCCTAATTAACGCGAACACAAAAATTGTAAGGCAATTTGTGTTTCTGAAGATGTTATTGATGCATTTTTTAAACCTATCGTAGATATTGAATTGATATATTTTTAATTAGTTTTTGTTTACTCAAAATTCTTTGACACAAAGTTTACCCCGCCCCCCCCCCCCCCCCTTAATTAGATAGTCCTACCTCCGCCACTACTGTATATAAGCTTAATAAATTTTTGTTTAATAGTATTTTTTATCAATATTTTTTGAAACCCCCCCCCCCCCCCCCTATCAAGCAATCCTGGGTACGCCTATGTAATCTACACCGTTTGTTATCGATAATTTATGTGAACACAATCTACTACTGTTTTTCTCTTGTCAGTGCTTCTCTCTCTATTATTTTAGGTTTCAATTATATTGGTTGTTATATTTTTATGACATTGTGGTTTTATTATTACGATTTGAAGACCAACTAAAAGCATTTGATCTGATTGGCGCCAATTTGAAAGCAACGGTTCGATATTTAGTGGATTTTTCTGATTAGTATTTGGAAATTGTATTATAATTTCGTTTCCAATGTATGGAATCTAATAAATTATGGATTTATTTAACTATATGTATCAATATGTATACACGTGCAATGGTTTATTTAACTCTCCAACTGAAGATTGCACATATTTTGAATTTATTATTTGCGCAAACTTACCAAAACCTTCAAATTCTTATAATCTTGATGAGGTTATTTATTCAGCTAAATGTGATTTTGAATATCTTAAAACAATGCAAATTATTCAAAACCAGGTAATTGATAAATATTATTGCCCAAATGCTTATTATTCATGGAAAAATTATATGCACTGTGTGTATCTTAATGCACTTAATAAGATGGATGTTTTAAATAACCTCTCTTATATTAGGGATGTTTGTACATTATATTTTAAAGTCAATAACAATTATTCTTTTAACATGAAAAATACTTATTTTGTACAAATTTATAATTGTTATGATTATAAGTTCTGTTCTAATATTTATAAACAGTTTAATTGCCCTTTTAATTCCTTATTGTTTTACAGTAATTCCAATTATTTATTATTAAAATCCAAAGATATAATCTATAAAACTTCTAATATCCGCCAAAAATTTCCTTTCAGGCATATATTAAATAAAAATTTAGTTGTATCAGATAAACACTTAGATTCCTTAATCATGGCCATTTTAATGACAAAATCTAAAAGTGTAAACTTATCCCATACATGTACTAACTTAAATACACATGTTGATAACTTATCCAAAGATCCTTTAATATACAACTGTTTAAAGATGATAATTGATAATCATGCAAAAATAAAATATGGGCAACTTGTCAATATATATTGTCCTTCACATGCAGGGGCTGTTGATAAAAACTGGCTTACAAGTTATCATAAGAACCATAGCATTTACCTTTTTATTCGAGCTGCATTGATCAAACTTCTACCTCAAAAACTATGGAATCATTTTCATGTAAATAAATATATTGGGTATATAAAAAAATTTCTTGAGTTGGGCAAAGCATCTTCTATTTCCTACAATATAATTTGGTATGACTTAACGTGTTTGACAAAGGAAAAAGCTCAAAATTCGTTTTCATACATATTTACAAGAGAGTTAGAAAGATTTTGGTACCTATTTTTTTACTGGCTCTACAAGCATTACATCTTAGTATTACTGAATGCTTACTTTTATGTTACAGATTCAAGTGATTATAAAAAACGTCTCTTCTTCTATCGAAAATCTGATTGGTTTAAACTTTACACCAATCACTTGAATCAATTATTGCTTAGGAAGGCTTTAAAACCAAGATATCAACCGATTGTTAGTGGCACCTTTATTAACAAGTTTAGATTTACCCCTAAATCCTTAACTTTACGGACAATCATAAATACTCGTAAAACTTATGGGTTAAAAGGAAAATCTCGCACCAATAATTGGCTTTCTCCACTCTTAACCTATATCACATCAAATTATGTTCATTTAAAGGGTTTTGGGGATATTACCTATAAAAATATTTATCAATCCTGGTTCGAATTTTTATCCCACCTTAATAATCTTTCATACTCTGCTAATAACGAGCAAAAATTATATTATGTTTCCGTCGATATTTCGAATTGTTTTGATTCCATTGATCAGGGTAAACTTTATGATATATTGATAGATGTTTTATCCAAGAATTCAAAGCAAATTTACGGCAAAGTTTTTAAAGAAATTAAATTTAAACATTCGTCTGCTTCTAAAGTTCGCATTATAAATGGAAATTATGCAAAGGCCAAATACGTTTTTAAAACCAAAATATATCGAATCGATTCTTTTTGCAATGGTTATTCAACAGATTTTTCGGTTTTTGACGAAAACATTGGGAATAGGTTTGCAAATAACGCTAATGGAATCATAATACCCTCATCAAATAGGAATATCATCGATTTAGCTTCCATAAAACGAGCCTTAACTCAGGAAATATTTGACGTTTTGATCAAAAATGAGATACCCTCTAAAAGAATTTTGGAAAAATATCGACATTCATCTAATATTTATTCTCTAAACAAGGGCATAAGTCAAGGTTCACCGTTATCATCCACCCTCTGCGATTTATACTATGGTGCTATGGAAACCGAAATATTAAAGCCACTTTTCGAAAATAATATCACACAAAATTCACGTTACTTTTTCACGAGAAATGTGGACGACTATTTGTTAGTTACAACAGATAAACGCTTAGCTCAAACATTTTTAGATGTTATAAATGCCGGAATTCCTACTTACAACCTAACTTTTAACGCCCAAAAATTGCATCACAATTTAGACGGTAGTGGTATTGACAATTTTTCCCTAACATGGTGTGGGTATAGATTTAACACTTATTATCCCTTCCAAGTTTGCCCCGATTTGGAAAGGTACACGCGTTTGCCTATGAAAGATTGCGTATCCTTTAACTTAGCCCACGGAGAAAGTGTTATAAAAATGATAGGGTTACAAGTTACACAAAGCGTTAAACATACCATAAATCCCATACATTTATATACTTTTTGGTCCCATCCTTCGCGCCTCAAATTGTGTTACACCAATATCTATCAAATATATATGGTAGCAGCCTACAAATTCCACAGCTTTCGTAAAATATGGCGTTTTAACCAATCGGATGGATTAGATACGAAAAGGGTAGACCAAATTATCGGCTTTGTAATATTGGGTTGTGCCCACGAAGTCGCGAAACAAATAGCTAATGTCGAAAGAAACAAAATTATGCAAAGTTTGGGCGAAGTCATTTTTGTAGATGAGATTTCTCAAGATACCGTCATGATATTGGTTTGTTTGGCTTTGAAAGCTTTTTACGTAAAACTTTTTTGTCATCGGGGTAGGTATAAGACCTTACTACCTGCTATCGAGTCGAATTTAAACATGTACTCACGTATTTTGTACCGAAAAGATATTCTTTTAGATCTAAATTCAATCATAGCCGATAAAATGTTTTCCAAATTTTTAGATTAATTGTATCTTACGCGCCTGTCTACTTTATAATATTTTAATTGTTGATATATAGGCGAATTCGTTAATTTTTTACGTTACATGTATATACGATTTTATTTCTTTGTACGTCAAGAATTAGTTTAGACTCATTAATTGTCGCATTGGGCATAATGTATAAAAATGCATTTAAATTGTTTTAGGAGAAGAAATCTATCGACTAATTTTAAGGTTTATGTCTAGCTATTCACGGTATTATACATAGATACATTAGAGGCCTGCACGGGTCACCCGAAACCCGACCGGTCGGGTTCGGATTAAAAATTTTCGGGTCGGGTTCGGGTTGAAAATTTTAGAATGCATTCGGGTCGGGTTGGATTTATAGAGTCGGGTCAAAGAATATGAATCTTACATTACAAAATGAAAGAAACGTATTTGTTAAATTAATGCTATTGTCTATAATTTTAGTTATACAATATCGAATTGTATAACTAATTATATTCATTCATTCATATAATCAATTTCCTTTTCTATTTTTTAATTCGTTTAATTGGAGGCAAATTTAAAGCTTAATCACGAAAGGTAAAATATTAACAAATTATCATTTATTATAGTCTATAGAAAAATTATAAATTTAACTACATAAAGATATAACTAAATATTCATGAATCAACAAAAAAGTAAGTTTTATTTATTATTTTGTGGATCTAAAATTTTATACTTATTTTATTTGCAAAATTTAAATTTTAAATTAATATAATCTATTATTCCTACCCTACCAATATATATAACTATGACATTTTAAAAATTTATTTAAGTGAATAAGATTGACCAAAATGAGAATATGCTTGAAACAAGTGTGTATACAGCTAAAAAAAATATCAGTGGAAAATCAAAAGTTTGGGACAACTTTCAGTTGATTAATGATGAAACTAACAGTAAATTAGATTTTGTCAGGTGTAGTTTCTGCCACTGTATTTATTCCTACAATGCAGCTACTACAGGTATGTATATTATTGTTAAATAAATGTCATTTTTAATGTATAAGATATCATAATTTTTTTATTCTTTACCAAAATGTTTCTGTTTGTGACAATTAAATTAATTAAGCAAAATATTAGTAGTAAGATTTTAAATAATAATCTAACATAAGTACATCAAAAAATTTAGGGACAAACCACCTGATAAATCATGTGTGTTCCAACAAGAATAGGGATCAACAGCCTTGGATCCGTTTTTGGACAAGAAAAATACAACATTTAATTTAAAAAATACTTTTAAACTTAAAAAAGACTTAATTAAAAAGATAGTTAATTTTTGAGCCCAGGACTTGAGAAGTTTTTCATCTATTCATGGTCAAGGATTTACAGACCATTGCTCATATTTAATAAAAATTGGGAGCTATTATGGGCCTGTTAAAATGGAGGAGATATGTCCAGCCAGATCCTACCACCATATCGCGACATATGATGGAGAGAGCTGAAGAACTTAGGTGCCTTTTACGCCCAAAGTTAACTAAATATCTCAACAAAGGTCTTTGTGCAGGTATTTAAAATTTTTTGTATATATTGAGCTTTTTAGCCACAACTGATATGTGGGTGGATGATTATAAGAAGAATAGTTACATAACCCTTACAATACATTATATTGATGAGGAATAGGCTGGTAAGACTGGTGTTCTTTACTGTAGACTTTGATGAGGATAAAAAAACTGGAGAGAATGTTAAAAGAGAATTATTAAAAAATTTTATATCACAAGGTACTCCCCTACTTAATTTCTTCACTTATTTTTTAAAGGATACACAAGAGAGGATTTTTCTAAATTAACGTTTGTCACAGACCAAGGGTCTAATATGATTAAGGCGCTTGAATCTTACAAGCGCCTTAATTGTTTTTGTCACCTCCTTAACAAACACTGTGTTAAGGAACACATTTAATGATGAAGCCCTAAAGGAAAATTTTATGGAAGTTTACAAGTGTTTGAATAACGTTAAGACCTTAGTTGCATACATGAAACAGTCAGGGTACATTATTTATGGTTACCATTGAGATATATATTATTTTAGCTTTGTGAAACAGTTAAATTCCACTTTACATGGGTTTGTTGAGACCCGGTGGAATAGTCGTTTGAAAATGCTTGAGTCCGTATTCAAGCGTTATGAAGAAATTGAGGTTATTTTGACATCTCAGGGTGGTGATTTCAGCAAAATTAAATGCGTCGACATCGTAATTTTAAAAGATTTGATTGAATTTCTGACCCCGTTTAATCTTGCAATTACCGAACTTGAGGCTGACAAGTCTCCAACACTACATAAAGTCGTTCTTTTGTTTTTTTAAATTAAATCATGGTTTAATTAAAAATGCGCCTTTTGAGCTAAAAGAATTAGCCAAAAGGTGCCAAAAATTTTTGAATCAAAAAATTGATTTGGATGATTATTATAAAATTGCCACATTTTTGAGTCCTAAATATAAGGCAATGAAGATGTTGATGCCCCAGGAGCTCAATAATGTATATAATGAGATTCAATTATTGTTGAGTCATGAATTTGAACAAAAAAAGCCGGTAGTTGGTGAAAGGGAAACATTGAAGGGAACTCAGCTAGGTATTTAACATATAATTATTTGTTTATTTTGTAGAAAATAAGGATGCCCAATCCACGTTTCTCGATTTTTCTGGATGGGAAGAAACGTGTATGGACGATAATGTGGAAGGAAAGGGCGAATTCGAAGAATACATTAATTATAAAATCACGAAGAAGGATGAAAATTACGAGCTTTTGGAATGGTGGAAGATTAATTCATGTAAATATCCGACATTGTCCCAATTGGCTCGTAAATTTTTGGCCATACCCGCTTCTTCTACCTGCGAGAGGTCCTTTTCCACTGCTGGGAGAATTATAGAAGAGAGAAGGTCTAATTTACGCCCCGAAATTGTAGACGCCATAATATTTATACATAATTATAGTAAATCAATTTAATATATTTATTAATCAAAGTTTGTATGAACCTTTCTGTCGAATAAATTTTTCATCCTCAAAATTTTCTACTTGGTCGGGTTCGGAATTCGGATCGAAATATTTAAAAACGCTTTCGGGTTCGGGTTGAAATTTAACGCTTTCGTGTCGGGTTCTGGTTGAAAAAAAGTGACTTTGCAGGCCTCTAAGATACACTAAGAAATTTAATAGCAATACCGCAAAACATGATTAATATTAAATGGGTTATAATGCATAATTTAAAACTTTTTATTGTATATCAAAATTTTAATATAGCTTTAAATTTACATAGCAACTGCAACTAGGTTATTCGAGTCAATCAATTATAAATTTGCTCTTTTTTGTTAGCCGATTAAATGGTTACTAAAAAAATAGTCAACTCGTTACCAGCCTTTAATAACACACCTCGCAATTTCGATGTGAAGGAAATCTATTAATAAATGTATTATCATATGAGGTTATAATATTGTTATGACACAGGATTGATATCTCATCTACGTGCTGGAAAAGAGAAGATGAGAGGATGATGGAATGGACAAAGAAATCAAGCAAAGATAAATTCAGGATGGCTTTAAATGGAGAGATTCAACAGGCGTTATGTGTGACAAAAAGATCCCAACAAGACTCAAAGGCGCACTGTATAGGTCCATCATACAGCCAACACTCGTGTATACCTAGCAATTATTGGCTATACTCTAAGAGGGAAGTGCAACGCCTAGCGTCTATTGAGATGAGAATGCTAAGATTGATGTTAGGATTAAGCAAAAAATAATCTAAACGCAATGAAGAAAATAAGGAGAAATCTGGGTATTTATGAAGACAAAGTTTGTAACAAATAGACTATTTGCCACCCTCACAGTGCCCCCCCCCCCCCCGGGTGAGAAAGAGGGTAAAAAAAAATTTTAAAGGTAGAATTTTAAATAATTCAATAATATTGTGCAATTAATAAAGTCGTTATTAACCCCATCTGCATGACGAGCTACTCCATTTTTCACATCAAATAAAAGCTTATAGATATGAGGGTGGGGTTATCACATAAACAAAATTATCATAAGGGCTAATTACATGTCTCACTTGACAAATTGCAACATGTTTGTAGGTGTTTCCGGTGCCTGTTAATGATATCGTCATCATATTAATAACATAACAAACTCAGGTAATATTTTGAAAGACCTCAAAGGGCCATATTTGAGTCTATACTTTAACCGTGGAAAAACAAACATCGAATGTCTCAGAACATTTAGCCTTAAAAAACTTCCGTCAATAACATTAGAACACATTACGCCCATCCGGAAAAATTAATGAGCCAGTTTTAATTTCACAAAATAATCTAAAATTATAAAATCATGCCTAGTTGTTAAACATTTTTAATTATGTAACATACTCATAATTTTTATAATAGACTTACATGGAAACTATGACGTTTTATAGTTGAATTTTAATCTTTAGAACTATGGTAAACGCCTAAAATATAAAAATTAAAATTATTTAATGAGAAATACTAGATTTAAAAATCTTGCTTGTAGATCGATTAGAATTATATATAAATATATCGGCTGACCAGATTCTATTTTTATCTATATGCCTGCGTCTCTCATACTTAATTTTGGTCACTTATTTATAGTTTTAGGCATGCCCCTTCCTCTTTGTCTATGTAATGTATTGATAAATTGATATGGCGTGAAAAAGACTTTATATTTGGGTTAATAATAGCGAATGCATCATGATAAAAGTAAACCTTGCATGTTTTTAACGCGCGACCCGGATGCTTGCCTGCAATATGTAGGATGGACATTCTTCTTAGCTTTCTTTGCATGTTTTAGCACGAACTTCCATTACATACATATTACTACGACACGAATATTTTGTTATGCGACATTTAAAATGCAATACCTTTTGTGTTAATTCGAAGAATTAATGAGGCAAGACTATAGAATTAGAAACCAAGCTTTTTGAGTAATTTATATTGGGTTTGCGGAACTGCGAGTTAATGACAGTGTATTAAATGATTTTTTAGTGATACTTGCTTGAATACCCTATCCTACAAACTAATCTTCAAGCGGATAAATGTAATCGTTCAAACCCTAGATCAGCAAATCCTACGGAGCGTCGATCTATTTAGTTTAAATTATGGTTGTTTCCGGTATATTAGACGATTTATAACCGTAGTTTTGCTTGCCTAACTAATTAGTTGGCCTAACCCCTGAATTCTGACTTTAGCTATTATCAGCTGTGAAAAATAATAATCAGAAATTAGAATTATTTATACACAAAATGAATGAAGATTGCTTAAATATGAACGTGCTGTTACGAATGTCATTTACCTAATTAAATATCTAACCTCAATATTTATAATTTCTATCAAAGACTCGGCGTGATATATTTGCCTTCAAGATATTTTCATCCTTAAAAGTTTTGCGCTTGAGAGGATTCTCGATTTTTTTTCAAACAAATTTTTAATGAATTCAGAGGGAGGCAAAACTAAAACATAAAATTCTTTCTGCCCTAAATACTTTTTGTCTAGTCCCTCCGAACCTCCTTTATATTTTAATTAAGTCAAGTTTTGGGTCCCTACTTAGGAATCTGCATTCGACCGACTTTAAATATATGTTAAAATTTTTATCCGAATTAAAAACACAACTAAGTTTTTAGCGAATTTAATTATATGCCCCTACATATAATGTCGGGAAGTTCGGTTCAACTTTGCACGAATTTTATTCCATTTATATTCCCAAGATATAGGCCTATCAAAACATGAGTTCGGCCAAAAATAATATTTAATGAGAATTTTGAAGTTTGGTTATTAAATCTAATGAGAACAAATAATCATTTCTATTGACCAAGTATTGAAATTTATTTTTATAATATTTTAAGGCGTGATCTCTTACAAAGACCAGAAAAGCCCGTCCCGCTACCCATCTGCTCATTCCACGGGCCGGGTAATTGTCCTAAATTTAGATTTTTGCTTGGGTCCCAGCGTATACCTTAATAATATTCGGGCATTTGAAGCTTAATTATAATTTTTTCATGTGTAATGTTATCACTATTTTATTTGATTGTATACTTTTCATTAATCGTAAACCTTATTTAAAAACGAGAATCAAATTTAAAGTTTTTACAAAATAATTCAAAAAATCATCATTTTTAGCCGGGCAGTTCTGACATCTCTAATAATTCAGGTAAGTCCGGGCGGACACTTAGAAGGGTTCGGGGGAGGGGGGGGGCATTTTTGTTATAAAATCGAACCCGACCTCTAACTTCCCCACCACATAGTTACGTCTTTGAAACAACAAATACGTATAAAAAACAAGTAATAGGAATTTAAATTATATTTTAATCGTTCTAACTTAAAATCTTTATAACCTTAAAATTAATTGATGACCAGACACACAAATTATAACTTTACTGTTAGCTAACGCCATTGCAAAGGAGAAGGAGGCTGGGAGGGGCAGCTACCAAATTCCAAATTTTCATATAACTAACAAATTGGTTATAATTTTAAAATATTTGACCACCCCCCCCCCCCCAGCCTTTTTTGAATTATGACAATTACAGGTTAAAATACACCAAATACACTCTTCAAAATGGAGGAAAATTAGACACACAATTACTCATATTCAACATATGGCATGAGCAGTCTATAGTCTAAGGTTTTGGATAAGGGGGGGGGGGGCGAAACGTTCAAAAGTTCAATTAGGGGGGGGGGCAAAACATAATTTTTTTAATTTTTAAGGCTTTTTGCATAAATTTTTTTTTTGCAATTTAGAGAGGGGCCACCCGCCCCCCCCCCTGGCTACGCTCATGGATGTCGTAGAGTAAATAAAGGTATTACCACTACCTACACTACCACCCTCCCCCATCACATCTCATCCATCCCATAGCCACTTAAAATTGATGTCACCGTCGGGAGGCAGGCACTCACACTGTTTACAAAATATATTGTCCTGTTGATGTAAAGTTGTTATTGCTTCGACTTGGACGTAAACACATAGTTAGCATATGTGCTTCGACGCATAAGCTTTGTCATCAAGAGGGGTAAAATGCGTGAGGGAGGGGCTAAGTTGTAACAGCAAATACAAGCTCAAGTAGTAGGAAAGGCATATTACCTTGTTTACAACTTTAAACAAAAGCAGTTTTGTACGAGCAATTGCTGAGTGCAAGTTGTTTATCCATTTTGTTCGACGAATGTGTTATGTGACATATCGCATTTAATCTGCTAAGCAAATGTGTTAATTACTATGTGACATATCGCCTATCCCCTCTTCCCTATCTCTCATTGCATCAAACGTTGTTATTCTTATTTTAAAAAGTCCTCCTCTCCCCCCATTTTATAACTCGCCCCCCATTTTATAACTCGCTTAACACAAAAATTTTTATGGACAATAATTTATTAACAGATGAGTCATTTTTGGAGATTTTTCACAAGTTCCTCAGGAGATATCGGTAATTTATAATTTTGTTAGATAATATTATATTTTAAGTCGACACCAGTGCCACAAGCACAACAAGGGAGAAGCTTAATACATTGCAAATTTCCAATGACCGCTACCAAAGGGCACAAGACCTGCCAGGACTGTTCCAGAAAATATTCGAGCAACACATCTATAAGTACTATTTATTAAATTAAAATTTTTTTTTATATATTTATCTATCTTATAAAACTATTTGTAATTATTATTAATGTTACTTAAATAACATGTGTCTGGTGTATTATTTTATTTAGGGGGAGGGCACTTAATTTTTTAATTTTAAATTAATATTGCAACATTATATATTAAAGATTTTATTAGAAGTTTTATTTTTTGTTCAAAAATTAAAAGCGACTTCGCGAAAACACTTCAAAACAAATCATCCTGCTATTAACTATCCAACAAAAAAGCCTTATTGGCTCAAAAAATGACTTTAGAAGAAAACAAACATTTAAATATGCAAATTTTGAAAGTAATAGTAGATAATTACCTCGCAATCTCTTTATTTACTGACATCATTCGTTTAATCTGACAACATCCGCCGCCGTCTTGCGAATTTAATACCATAATATGTTTATCTGACCGCAATAAATGGGAATTTACAAGGTGCACTATGTTACTTTAATTTTAAAATTGCCATCCCTCTTTCTGAAATTAACGCTTCGGGCCATGTTAAGCTTTTATAGTAAATCTAAATAGGTGCTCTTACATACACGTTCCGTTTTTTTTTTAAATTCTCAATAAAGGGATCGTTTAGGGGAGTATAGAATATAGATGAAGATGATACATGTTTTTTAATATAGTTATGGTATTTTTTTTGTATCCTTAAATTACTTTGCTTTCCCCCAGAATATGTAACATAAGCGAAGCAGAAGACAGCAACCCCCCCCCCCCCACGAAATCATCTAGACAAATTTTTATGAATACGAATTTAGTTTTTTTTACACTTTCCAAATTTTTGCTTATAATAAATTACCTACCCAAATTTAAAAGTCTTCTTTAAAGTATTTTGAATATAAACATTATCCCCTTTAATACAAGTTCTAGCTGCTCTACCGATGCGTAATTGTTGATTCACGCCTTTGGTCTCGAACCACTCACTCCCCTCCTCACAACAACAACTCATTACTCTTTTGTATGTCATTGGATTTTCCAATTGTTTGATATCATGACAATTGTTTCATCTCTATCCTTTTTTTTTAGGTTTACCATTTATAAATGATTCATTTTTAATTTTATCAATCTTCATTCTATCAAGATAGGTAAGTTTTATTTAATTTTAGTTTAAATCAGATCATATAATATAAAATTTGATATTTTTGATCTGCCTTTTTTCTTGCATTTATTTAAGGAAACTCCATCAAAGCTTAATACAAACATTTACGTTTATCCTGAATTAAAAAAAAATCCTTCCGTTTTTAAAGTTAAAAAGTATACTTTTTCACAAATTTACATTTCAAAAAATTCAGAACTTTGCCCCCCCCCCCCCCTTAATTTATCTATTTCTATAATATATTTCCGTTTTTCATTATGCAAGGAATTAATATTGCAAGTCTTTTAAAAATAGATATTTAATGCAGGACAACTAATAGCCTAACCATATTTTCCCTCTCAACGCCTGGTTAATATATTTCAATTCTCTCCTTTATATTATATATCAGTTATTTGTGCAAAATCTTATAAAACTGCGAAATAACAAATAGGTGATTAATATTTGGGTTAAAGCCGAACAAATTAATTCTATTGTTATCGATGTACAATCTTAGCCGGATAACTTAGTAACGCCCCTGAGTGTGCAACCTTCAATAACCAGCGAACATTTGCTAAAGTCTAGAGCAGTGGTTCTTAACCTTTTTATACATGCGACCCCCCAAATATTTTATAATTTTTTTGCGACCCCCCCCATTTTTTTTATAATAATTTATATTTGTTAAATTATCTATTATATGATTTTTTATTATTGTTTCATTTTATTAAATAATAAACATAAAACACAACTTTATTATTTCATTATCTATTTAAAATTTAAATAGATAATGAAATAATATCAACATAAAAACTTCATAATTAAACATAAAAACAATTCATTTATAATAAAAAGGATATGCATTCGGAAATATATTTAATGAGATTTCTGCTGCTGAACATCATCAACCAATTTGTTAATTCTTGGTTCAATTGATTGTAATGCTATCCTCATGCAGGAATCTAGTCGCAATCGATTGCGTTTTTTAGTTTTTATATCCACCATAGTTGAGAAACCTTTTTCACACAAATATGTACTAGCGAAAGGCAGCAAATTTTGCATTGCTGCTGAAAATAATGGAGGATATTCTGCACGAATTTGTATCCAAACTTGCGCCAAACTTTTAGTTTTAAACAAAGATTTTAAATTACAATCATTTATTAATTCTAATAATGAATCTTCATCATCTGATGATAAATTGGTATTTTTATAATTGTTGTATGGATCTTGAATCCAGAGTTTTGTAATGTGACCTTCATCATTAGGGAAATATTTTTCAAATTTATCAATTAATTTTAAAATATGACATTTAATCAAGTAATTTACATTTTCTTTCTCGAATTGAAATTTTGAATCAGAGATTAGTTGTGAATAGAATGGAAACATTTCATATATATTTGAGTCTATTCTTTGAATCCATCTTTGTAATTTCATTTTCATAGCCTCAATTTTGTTATGCATAGTAAAAATATCAGATTTAGGTCCTTGCATAGATATATTCAACTGATTTAGAATTGTAAAAATATCCGCTAGATATGACAATTTAGCGACCCAATTATTGTCATCAAAATAGCTTGATAGGCTGGAGTTTTTATCATTTAAAAAAAGTTCAACTTCCAGTCTCAATTCAAATAAACGAGTTAAGATTTTTCCTCGTGATAGCCATCTCACTTCTGTGTGAAATAAAAGAGAACTATTATCTGCGCCAACTTCTTCACAAAAAATTGAAAATAATCTTGACTTTAGTGAACTTCCTTTTATGAAATTTATAATCTTTACTGAAATTATCAAAACTTCATTCAATTCTTCACTCATTTCCTTGGAGGCTAATTGTTCCCTATGAATAAAACAATGAGTAGTTGTTATGTTTGCATGTGCAATACGTTTTATTCTTGATGTAATGCCCTTATAACAGCCAGTCATAGAGGCAGCACCATCTGTGCAAATTCCAACACAGTTTTTCCAGAGTAAGCCATTAGTATTCAGAAAGGAATCTATTTTGTTAAATATATTTTCACTTGTTGTATCTGTTTCTAAGTCTATGCAAAAGAGAAATTCTTCAGATATATCCATTTTTATAAAATCAATAAATCGAATGTATCCTAAGCAAATGCTCCTGTTAGAAACATCTGTAGATTCATCTATTTGTAATGAGAACCAAGGAGAATTTTTAATATAGCCAGTTAACTGTTCCTGAAGATCATTAGCTATTAATAAAGTTCTATTATAAATTGCATCATTTGACAAAGGTATTTCTTTAATTTTGTTTGACACAAAGGGTTCAAATAGCTCTTTACAAATATTAAACATGGCAGGTTTTAATAATTCTTCGGCTATAGTAAATGGTTTTTTTGCTTTTGCAATGTACAAAGCTGCAATAAATGAAGCTTTTAATAAATTTTTATTGGTAGTAGTTGTCACATTTATGAGCGTCTTTTGATTTTTTAATTCATCTCTTTTTCTTATAAAAAAATCTTCCTTTTTATTTTTATATTTATCATGGTTAAGATTTAAATGCCTCCACAATTTATTAGGTTTCATTGATTCATTAGAGAGAACTACACCACATATAACACATTGTGGTTTTGTAGTTCCTCGAACTTCTATGCTTACAAACCCATATTTAATATAATCACGATAGTATTTTCTAATTCTATTGTTACTTGATTTTATATTTTTAGTTTTAGGACTATTGGTTTTTTCCGTTTCATTTTTCGCTGTATCATCATCGGAACCTTCACTAATATTTGAAGTTCCTGGTCCGCGATTATTTAGATCAAAAAAAATTTCCAATGTTTCTTTCTGCTTTTTGCTCATAATATGGAATATAATAACTATTTAAAATGAACAAACAATATAAGAAATAATGCACTATTTTGCGATCCAAAGTCTGTGGTGAGAAGTTCGCTTTATTTTTAAATTTCAGAAGTTAAATTTGTTGAATTGTAAAATTAAATGAAGATAATTATTTTAAAGATTAGAAAATGAATAAATTATGAAACAGCAAAAAAATCTACCATTCAAAAAATTATTTTCATTATAAATAATAAGTTTCACAACGTATTTTAATAGCAGCATGGTGTGAGTGGTTATAGCGACGTCTTGTAAATGTAAACAAACATAATGCAACGAGTTCGAATCCCAAGGTGAGTATTTTTTCTAAAGCTTTTCTGAATATTTTTATTTTATTCTAAAAAAATTTGGCGACCCCCCGGCAAACTTCTCGCGACCCCCTTGGGGGTCGCGACCCCTAGGTTAAGAATCACTGGTCTAGAGGCATTAAGCCCATCAACAATCTTAACACGTTAAATTCCACAAATTTGAGCATTCAACTTAACAACCATTCGGGCCAAGGCAAATCACCTAAAGTTCCTCCCAAACCAGCAAATCTTTTAGCCTCTAAAAGGAGTAGCCACATCACAGCTTCTAACAATCCTGATACTGTGGACAATAGCATGGGCCCTTCGAAAGATAGTGCCTGACCACCACTAGTCAACAGTAGCCATGATCTAACGGATAGCAGTTAATTATGAATTTTTTTTATAATTTATATAATTGTTTACCATATAAATGCTTCGGCATTGTATTCACAATTTGACATAGCGGAAGAGACTTTCTAAGTAATTTTTATAAGCCTCTATTCCGTTCCGACTCGAGCAAATGAATTTTGTCAACTTAAACGCGACCGACCCACCAGAAAGCTGAAATTAACCAATAGGAATGTTCAACTGAGCGTCGTCGTTTTTTAAATGTCGACGTTTCAGATCATTACACCGGGATGGAAAGAAATGCACAAGAACGCCTACGAAGACACCAGACACAGCGCCAACCTCCATTTTGTTCAGCTAATGTGTACGCCCGCCAACACTACGCAGGAGGTGAACCAAACCATGCCAAGTTTGATTAGCAGAAGCGATGAAAGTAATCCATTCATCCAATTGATGGACACTGCCCCTATTACGCCTAATCAGGAGGACCATATTCTCAATAATTAATTTGTCATGAGACGGGCGCAGCGCCCTTATATACATTGGTGGCAAAAGTATTATTATAGAGCGCACCTCGTTACCGAGGCAGGGCCAGGCAGCAACCCATTGTACAGCAACCATTCCCTAGATGGCTACGTTGGCACAATCAGCCGATGTGCACACCAACCCAGGCGCCCTCGCGTCCTACCAATATCACGCCTACCATCAGCATTCTTCTGCCCCAAAAGTCTAGGAGCAGCCCTGAAACTTTGACGGCAAAACAAATGGAGTTATTGCGTTAATGTTTAATGTAATATTATGGTGCAATTCCGATATGTATATATCAATTAATACCGTCACATGTAGTTTTTTTTATATTTTGCCTCAATATATAACGTGCATCTCTATTGAATTGACTTTAGCAGTTTAATGGCTCTTTCCTTAAAATAATGTAAATCAAATATTAATTGCTATACGAACCAAAAGCATGACACAATTTGCAGTCTGTCGTTATCACATAAATGACATTTTAAGCTTCGCATTAGGCGTTTACTGCCTATTGTTTTTTTGATATTTGATTTTCATTAATTCGTGGAAAAGCGCCATTAAACTGTTAAAGTTTATTCAAAGAGATGCACGTTATTTATTGGAGAAAAGTATAAAAAACTACATGTGACGTTATGAATTAAAACAATTAATAAATATTATTAATTTTATCGTAATAGTTCCATTTCGATTTCTTCTGCCGACAAAGCGGGGGGACGCTACTAGGCTCTTGGGGCATCTGAGTAGAGGTGGTAGATCAGTTGATAGGTAGAGAGAGAGCCTGGCTTAGTGTACAGAGTGGGGGATTGTGCCACCGTTGGCACCCATCGCAAGGTCGGCCTGGGCCAGGGATAAACTCTGCCCTGCCTCGTTAATGAGTAGGGCGCCTTGTATTATTTCTTGCACCACCCTGTATATTAAGGCGCTGCGCCCGTCTCCTGGCTTCGGGCGACCGCAACCGACTCGCATCTTGATAGTCGGAACCCAACCGTATAACCGGTTCCATCGGCCGCTCCTCAATAATTTCTAAAATTATTGCTGTAGCTAGATCCGAACAGCGGCTTGGATGGGCGCGTACCCTAACTTCTACTTCGTAAAATTCATTGTGAAGATGGAATTTTGCGGCTACAAAAATTAATAAATATAGCAGTTAAAATAGCAATTGATAAACATGGGAATTAAACATCAAATTTATTTGCAATATTTATTATGGTTATGGTTACTTACTCATAATTAATAGAAAAAATAATGATAAAAATTTTAACTTTAAAAAAAAAGAAATTAATAGTCAAGATAACACGCAAAAAGAGTTTATAAAGGGGAGTAAGTAGTATTAATATGTTACAGTAAACAATGTCAGCCAATAAATTGCATAGCAATGAATAGTATTTCAGGGTTTCTTTCAGAAAAAATGCTCCGGGGGATGTTTTCAACTTCCGGGGGGGGGGGTAAAATTTTTTTTAATTGTTAAACCATTTTGTAAAATATTTACTGATTTTTATTGGTGATATAAGTGATATATAAATAGATACATACACGCATAAAACAACTTGCATAATTTTAATTACCAGCATTTTTATCATAAGAAAAAGAAGAGACAATTTTCCCCACTCCAGCAGAATTACAATTTTCATCTTGACCTAAAACATGAAAATATATATAATACTTCTATTAAAACCAAAATATTTCTTGCCTCTTTCAGAGTTCATGTGAATTTCACTGCTGGAAGCAGAATAATATCTGCCTTTGACCTATATATATTTAAAATATCTAATGTTAAAAATAATTACCATAATTTCCCATAGTAAGGGTTTTTTTAATTCAGTCCCATCTTTACCTATTACAAACAAACATATTCATGTCTTATTTTATATAAACACAAATACCCATACATAATTAAAATAATTCCAAATTATTAAATCATATTTACCATCTTTTTTATTAGGCCTTAGTGTACAGAGTGGGGGATTGTGCCACCGTTGGCACCCATCGCAAGGTCGGCCTGGGCCAGGGATGCACTCTGCCCTGCCTCGTTAATGAGTAGGGCGCCTTGTATTATTTCTTGCACCACCCTGTATATTAAGGCGCTGCGCCCGTCTCCTGGCTTCGGGCGACCGCAACCGACTCGCATCTTGATAGTCGGAACCCAACCGTATAACCGGTTCCATCGGCCGCTCCTCAATAATTTCTAAAATTGCTGTAGCTAGATCCGAACAGCGGCTTGGATGGGCGCGTACCCTAACTTCTACTTCGTAAAATTCATTGTGAAGATGGAATTTTGCGGCTACAAAAATTAATAAATATAGCAGTTAAAATAGCAATTGATAAACATGGGAATTAAACATCAAATTTATTTGCAATATTTATTATGGTTATGGTTACTTACTCATAATTAATAGAAAAAATAATGATAAAAATTTTAACTTTAAAAAAAAAAGAAATTAATAGTCAAGATAACACGCAAAAAGAGTTTATAAAGGGGAGTAAGTAGTATTAATATGTTACAGTAAACAATGTCAGCCAATAAATTGCATAGCAATGAATAGTATTTCAGGGTTTCTTTCAGAAAAAATGCTCCGGGGGATATTTTCAACTTCCGGGGGGGGGGGGGTAAAATTTTTTTTAATTGTTAAACCATTTTGTAAAATATTTACTGATTTTTATTGGTGATATAAGTGATATATAAATAGATACATACACGCATAAAACAACTTGCATAATTTTAATTACCAGCATTTTTATCATAAGAAAAAGAAGAGACAATTTTCCCCACTCCAGCAGAATTACAATTTTCATCTTGACCTAAAACATGAAAATATATATAATACTTATATTAAAACCAAAATCTTTCTTGCCTCTTTCAGAGTTCATGTGAATTTCACTGCTGGAAGCAGAATAATATCTGCCTTTGACCTATATATATTTAAAATATCTAATGTTAAAAATAATTACCATAATTTCCCATAGTAAGGGTTTTTTTAATTCAGTCCCATCTTTACCTATTACAAACAAACATATTCATGTCTTATTTTATATAAACACAAATACCCATACATAATTAAAATAATTCCAAATTATTAAATCATATTTACCATCTTTTTTATTAGGCCTTAGTGTACAGAGTGGGGGATTGTGCCACCGTTGGCACCCATCGCAAGGTCGGCCTGGGCCAGGGATGCACTCTGCCCTGCCTCGTTAATGAGTAGGGCGCCTTGTATTATTTCTTGCACCACCCTGTATATTAAGGCGCTGCGCCCGTCTCCTGGCTTCGGGCGACCGCAACCGACTCGCATCTTGATAGTCGGAACCCAACCGTATAACCGGTTCCATCGGCCGCTCCTCAATAATTTCTAAAATTATTGCTGTATCTAGATCCGAACAGCGGCTTGGATGGGCGCGTACCCTAACTTCTACTTCGTAAAATTCATTGTGAAGATGGAATTTTGCGGCTACAAAAATTAATAAATATAGCAGTTAAAATAGCAATTGATAAACATGGGAATTAAACATCAAATTTATTTGCAATATTTATTATGGTTATGGTTACTTACTCATAATTAATAGAAAAAATAATGATAAAAATTTTAACTTTAAAAAAAAAGAAATTAATAGTCAAGATAACACGCAAAAAGAGTTTATAAAGGGGAGTAAGTAGTATTAATATGTTACAGTAAACAATGTCAGCCAATAAATTGCATAGCAATGAATAGTATTTCAGGGTTTCTTTCAGAAAAAATGCTCCGGGGGATGTTTTCAACTTCCGGGGGGGGGGGTAAAATTTTTTTTAATTGTTAAACCATTTTGTAAAATATTTACTGATTTTTATTGGTGATATAAGTGATATATAAATAGATACATACACGCATAAAACAACTTGCATAATTTTAATTACCAGCATTTTTATCATAAGAAAAAGAAGAGACAATTTTCCCCACTCCAGCAGAATTACAATTTTCATCTTGACCTAAAACATGAAAATATATATAATACTTCTATTAAAACCAAAATCTTTCTTGCCTCTTTCAGAGTTCATGTGAATTTCACTGCTGGAAGCAGAATAATATCTGCCTTTGACCTATATATATTTAAAATATCTAATGTTAAAAATAATTACCATAATTTCCCATAGTAAGGGTTTTTTTAATTCAGTCCCATCTTTACCTATTACAAACAAACATATTCATGTCTTATTTTATATAAACACAAATACCCATACATAATTAAAATAATTCCAAATTATTAAATCATATTTACCATCTTTTTTATTAGGCCTTAGTGTACAGAGTGGGGGATTGTGCCACCGTTGGCACCCATCGCAAGGTCGGCCTGGGCCAGGGATGCACTCTGCCCTGCCTCGTTAATGAGTAGGGCGCCTTGTATTATTTCTTGCACCACCCTGTATATTAAGGCGCTGCGCCCGTCTCCTGGCTTCGGGCGACCGCAACCGACTCGCATCTTGATAGTCGGAACCCAACCGTATAACCGGTTCCATCGGCCGCTCCTCAATAATTTCTAAAATTGCTGTAGCTAGATCCGAACAGCGGCTTGGATGGGCGCGTACCCTAACTTCTACTTCGTAAAATTCATTGTGAAGATGGAATTTTGCGGCTACAAAAATTAATAAATATAGCAGTTAAAATAGCAATTGATAAACATGGGAATTAAACATCAAATTTATTTGCAATATTTATTATGGTTATGGTTACTTACTCATAATTAATAGAAAAAATAATGATAAAAATTTTAACTTTAAAAAAAAAAGAAATTAATAGTCAAGATAACACGCAAAAAGAGTTTATAAAGGGGAGTAAGTAGTATTAATATGTTACAGTAAACAATGTCAGCCAATAAATTGCATAGCAATGAATAGTATTTCAGGGTTTCTTTCAGAAAAAATGCTCCGGGGGATATTTTCAACTTCCGGGGGGGGGGGGGGGTAAAATTTTTTTTAATTGTTAAACCATTTTGTAAAATATTTACTGATTTTTATTGGTGATATAAGTGATATATAAATAGATACATACACGCATAAAACAACTTGCATAATTTTAATTACCAGCATTTTTATCATAAGAAAAAGAAGAGACAATTTTCCCCACTCCAGCAGAATTACAATTTTCATCTTGACCTAAAACATGAAAATATATATAATACTTATATTAAAACCAAAATCTTTCTTGCCTCTTTCAGAGTTCATGTGAATTTCACTGCTGGAAGCAGAATAATATCTGCCTTTGACCTATATATATTTAAAATATCTAATGTTAAAAATAATTACCATAATTTCCCATAGTAAGGGTTTTTTTAATTCAGTCCCATCTTTACCTATTACAAACAAACATATTCATGTCTTATTTTATATAAACACAAATACCCATACATAATTAAAATAATTCCAAATTATTAAATCATATTTACCATCTTTTTTATTAGGCCTTAGTGTACAGAGTGGGGGATTGTGCCACCGTTGGCACCCATCGCAAGGTCGGCCTGGGCCAGGGATGCACTCTGCCCTGCCTCGTTAATGAGTAGGGCGCCTTGTATTATTTCTTGCACCACCCTGTATATTAAGGCGCTGCGCCCGTCTCCTGGCTTCGGGCGACCGCAACCGACTCGCATCTTGATAGTCGGAACCCAACCGTATAACCGGTTCCATCGGCCGCTCCTCAATAATTTCTAAAATTATTGCTGTATCTAGATCCGAACAGCGGCTTGGATGGGCGCGTACCCTAACTTCTACTTCGTAAAATTCATTGTGAAGATGGAATTTTGCGGCTACAAAAATTAATAAATATAGCAGTTAAAATAGCAATTGATAAACATGGGAATTAAACATCAAATTTATTTGCAATATTTATTATGGTTATGGTTACTTACTCATAATTAATAGACAAAAATAATGATAAAAATTTTAACTTTAAAAAAAAAGAAATTAATAGTCAAGATAACACGCAAAAAGAGTTTATAAAGGGGAGTAAGTAGTATTAATATGTTACAGTAAACAATGTCAGCCAATAAATTGCATAGCAATGAATAGTATTTCAGGGTTTCTTTCAGAAAAAATGCTCCGGGGGATGTTTTCAACTTCCGGGGGGGGGGGTAAAATTTTTTTTAATTGTTAAACCATTTTGTAAAATATTTACTGATTTTTATTGGTGATATAAGTGATATATAAATAGATACATACACGCATAAAACAACTTGCATAATTTTAATTACCAGCATTTTTATCATAAGAAAAAGAAGAGACAATTTTCCCCACTCCAGCAGAATTACAATTTTCATCTTGACCTAAAACATGAAAATATATATAATACTTCTATTAAAACCAAAATATTTCTTGCCTCTTTCAGAGTTCATGTGAATTTCACTGCTGGAAGCAGAATAATATCTGCCTTTGACCTATATATATTTAAAATATCTAATGTTAAAAATAATTACCATAATTTCCCATAGTAAGGGTTTTTTTAATTCAGTCCCATCTTTACCTATTACAAACAAACATATTCATGTCTTATTTTATATAAACACAAATACCCATACATAATTAAAATAATTCCAAATTATTAAATCATATTTACCATCTTTTTTATTAGGCCTTAGTGTACAGAGTGGGGGATTGTGCCACCGTTGGCACCCATCGCAAGGTCGGCCTGGGCCAGGGATGCACTCTGCCCTGCCTCGTTAATGAGTAGGGCGCCTTGTATTATTTCTTGCACCACCCTGTATATTAAGGCGCTGCGCCCGTCTCCTGGCTTCGGGCGACCGCAACCGACTCGCATCTTGATAGTCGGAACCCAACCGTATAACCGGTTCCATCGGCCGCTCCTCAATAATTTCTAAAATTATTGCTGTAGCTAGATCCGAACAGCGGCTTGGATGGGCGCGTACCCTAACTTCTACTTCGTAAAATTCATTGTGAAGATGGAATTTTGCGGCTACAAAAATTAATAAATATAGCAGTTAAAATAGCAATTGATAAACATGGGAATTAAACATCAAATTTATTTGCAATATTTATTATGGTTATGGTTACTTACTCATAATTAATAGAAAAAATAATGATAAAAATTTTAACTTTAAAAAAAAAAGAAATTAATAGTCAAGATAACACGCAAAAAGAGTTTATAAAGGGGAGTAAGTAGTATTAATATGTTACAGTAAACAATGTCAGCCAATAAATTGCATAGCAATGAATAGTATTTCAGGGTTTCTTTCAGAAAAAATGCTCCGGGGGATATTTTCAACTTCCGGGGGGGGGGTAAAATTTTTTTTAATTGTTAAACCATTTTGTAAAATATTTACTGATTTTTATTGGTGATATAAGTGATATATAAATAGATACATACACGCATAAAACAACTTGCATAATTTTAATTACCAGCATTTTTATCATAAGAAAAAGAAGAGACAATTTTCCCCACTCCAGCAGAATTACAATTTTCATCTTGACCTAAAACATGAAAATATATATAATACTTCTATTAAAACCAAAATCTTTCTTGCCTCTTTCAGAGTTCATGTGAATTTCACTGCTGGAAGCAGAATAATATCTGCCTTTGACCTATATATATTTAAAATATCTAATGTTAAAAATAATTACCATAATTTCCCATAGTAAGGGTTTTTTTAATTCAGTCCCATCTTTACCTATTACAAACAAACATATTCATGTCTTATTTTATATAAACACAAATACCCATACATAATTAAAATAATTCCAAATTATTAAATCATATTTACCATCTTTTTTATTAGGCTTTTCCTTTTTACTAAAGTAGTGTAAAAGAGTACTTTTATATTTACCAGACATCTGCAATTCAAAATAAGCATATTATATCAATAAAAAACAAACAACAGAATCTATTATTAATAATAATTCTTTTTAAGTTTATAAGTAAGATAGTGATTTAATAATTCTAAAAGCATTTATTTATGTTTATTTACCTATTGATATTTTTTAATTAAAGATAATTTGTAACTTTCAAGATTATAAATTGGGGTTCACAGATGTTAAAAAATGATGTCTATGAATGATTTCCACCTGATTTGTAAAAAAAATTTAATTGCGCCAATTTTATATTTTTTTTATTGACAAATTAAAATAATTTATTGAATTTCAATTTTAGCCTATTAATATAATTTATGACTTCATGATGGAACTTGAGTTCAGGCTTCCTTCAATCAAAACTCTCCAGGAGGTATTGGAAATTGCCCGGGTGGGTAATACCCCCTCCCCCCGGGCTCCCCCCTGAAAGAAACCCTGAGTGTACCATGCCCGGGACACGAGGAATCAGAAGGCCCTTTAGCTGCTTTAGTGAAAAAATCTATTTGATTTAAAATTACAGGAAACCACAATTAATATATAAATTGCTATTATTGGTTGATAAATCACACATGGATCTGGCCTTGAAAAATGTTTTAACACGGAATTCTGACAATGTGCTAGCGCCTAGATGTTTTGATTAAATAACATGCAAAGCGCATGTGATGTCACTTGAAGGGACTTTAAATATGTCATCACTTTGCGCAACTTATCGATGCATAATAGTTGTCACCGTGAGATGGTTTTATCCATTAACCCTATTAGATATCCCGATTCTCCCCTACTAGATAAACAGACCCCATATCCCTTTTCAAAGAGGGAGGGGAAAAGGTGTTGATTTTGCAAAATTAATTCAAGGGTTCCAGACTTAATTTTGGTGTTAAATTACATATTGGGAAAAAGTACGCTAGTGACGTTACCATCTACTTATCAAAGTTTGATACATGAATTGGAGGTCAACAATCGTGTTACTACGCAACGAAAATATAGTAATTCCGTCAGTGTTGCAACCTCAAGTACTCGAATTACTTCATGCAGGTTATACGGGCATAGCCAAGATGAAAGGTCTAGCGAAAAGACACGTCTGGTGGCCCAAGATATCACGAGATATTACCGTGTTCATAGGACAACGCGATGGCCGTCAACAAAACAAGTTTGGGAAAGAATACACTTTGACTTCTTTGATTTTGAAGGAAAAAGATATATTATCCTTGTAAATACGCACTTCATTAGATAGAATATAAACAAGTGAGCAGGTTATCTACGGAGGTAGTTAAAGAATTTTGTAGTAAATGGAGAATGCGGCATTTACTTACCCCTCCGTATCATCCGAGTACGAATGGACTCGCGGAGAGGCACGTGGCTAAGGGTCATTTTATTCCATTGGTCAGCAGCCAGCGGACGGCCAAAAAGTGATAATAGCAATGGTAGGAACAGGAACAATCATAATTGTCATAAAAAAACAAAAAAATATTTTCGATTCACATTTTGGCCAATGGTCATTTTTTCCATCGGTCAGGAGCCAGCGGACGGCCAAAAAGTCATAATAGCAATGGTAGTAACAGGAACAATCATAATAGTCAAAAAAAAACGAAAAAATAAACTCGGATTCACATTTTGGCCAATGGTCATTTTTTTCAGTGGTCAGCAGCCAACGGACGGCCAAAAAGTCTTATTATCAATGATAGTAACAAGAACAATCATAAGAGTCAAAAAAACCCGGGATTCTAACCCAAAAAATAATTTAATTGCATAGCAATTAAAAGTAAACTACTTTTATTTATGTTTATTAAATAACATTGGTCAGCAGCCAGCGGACGGCCAAAAAGTCATAATAGCAATGGTAGAAACAGGAACAATCATAATAGTCAAAAAAAAACGAAAAAAATAATTTCGATTCACATTTTGGCCAATGGTCATTTTTTTCGTTGGTCAGCAGCCAGCGGACGGCCAAAAATTCTTATTATCAATGATAGTAACAAGAACAATCATAAGAGTCAAACTCCGGGATTCTAACCCCAAAACTAGTTAAATTGCATAGCAATTAAAAAGTAAACAACTTTTATTTATGTTTATTATATAACTAGTTAAATTGCATAGCATTAAAAGTAAACAACTTTTATCTATGTTTATTATATAATAGATAATTTAACAAATCTTATATATAACACACCGAGGGAGATAGAGATGAGGGGTGGGGCACCTCTTATGCATTAATTTAAAAAATAACACAGCGAGGGAGATAGAGATGAGGGGTGGGGCACCTCTTTCTCATGCATTAATTTAAAAAATCGATAACCTAATATACCCAATGCAAATAGATAGGGAGGGTAACGGACAACGGACGGACAACCAAAAAACGAGCCCATAAATTGCATAGCAATTAAAAAAATGAATGTTACGACATTGTTTCGCCCATACGGTAAATATTATAGCAAGATCCAGTCTGTTATCGCTCTCTCCCCATTTGGAGAAAGTCCATGACTTCGTCCGTAAATTGCATACATCCCCCCAGTTTTTGCAAAGGTTTAAAGGGCTTGCGGGACCCTTAATTCCCCTTGATGTCTCAAAAAGGTGGAATAGCACCTACCTCATGTTATCCCTGATAAATAAAGTATAATTAAATAATAGTATAATTTAAATACCAATTTTACGTTCTACGATGTCACGAATCTCATCAGTTGCAATACCAGTCCCACAGTTGCCATAGCCTTAATATATATAAAGGATTTATATAACCAAATAGAGGAAAAAATCCTTCTGGCTGACCCTATATTCCTAGATGCATGTCAAGTCATGCACCTTAAATATCTTAAATATTTGAATGAATACGAAACCTTTAATTCTATGTCGCCGGGTATTTAGACCCGAGGATAAAGAAGAGCGTTCTTCCGGCGTAGATTAATACTGCAGGTAAATTTAATATGCAAAACATCAATTGTTTCTCTTTTAATAGCTAATTATGAAAAACTCAAATCGTGACATCTCAGTTATGTGGATGTTATTCCTTTCCCGATGGTGACTGTGAGTCAGGATTATACGCTGAAAATTTTGAATCGTTTAAGGAAGTAAATATCTATTTTTAAATATAACGTTTTTTAGGCGAACTCAGTTGTCGCGCGAAATGGTGATGAATTACAAGAGTACGAGAAAGAGACACCCATTTCAGCGAATACAGTGTTGGAATGGTGGAAAGTGAATGAGACACACTTTCCCGCACTCAGCAAAATGGCTTAAGACTATTTAAGGCAGTCCACCACTTCAGTTCCGAGTGAACGAATGTTTTCTCTGGCAGGAAATATTGTTCCAGCTAGAAGAAATCGTTTATCCTCAAATACGATTACCCAAATTATGTGTGTAAAGTCTTGGGGAAATGTTAATCTTACATAATATTAGTTGTAATTTATGTGTCTATTTGGTGAGATTTAAAAAAATAATAATGCTGATTTATGTCTATGCTTTAATTTGAACTAAAAAAAGATATAAGACTTCTAAATAAAATCTATGTAAATAAAAATATTTTTGCCATGTTTTAAACAATAAATTTCAAAATCTTTTGTAAAAAAAAAAATTCACACCTTTAATAAAATTATCACATTGTAACCTGGCTTAAAAAACCATATTAAAAATGTCAAAAAATTAATTAGCATTTGGGTGAGACAGAATATTCATAAATTTATATTTAAAACAATCAAACATATTTTTGGCATGTATAAAGGCGTAAATTTTGAAATCAATAAACAGATTTTAGCCATCTATATAGAATATTCTATAAAGCGAAATATCCCACCTTTTATAAAACCTTGCATTGTGACCTGGACTAAAAACGTTAAATATAAATTTAGAAACAATAAGTCATGTTAAAAATGTCAAAAAAAATATTTATATAATTAAACATAATTTCGTGATTTATGAAAAATAAATTTTAAAAATCATTTCTGATATATATAATGAAAATCGAAAAAAAATTAGTTTGCACCTTTAATAAAATTATAACATTGACATTGTTCTTAAAAATGATAAAATATAAAGTTAAACCATATTAAAATTGTCAAAAATTATTACCATCTAGGTCAGACAGAAAATTCAAAAATTATAATTTTGGCATGTATAAAAAATAAATTTCAATATCATTAAACATATGTTAGCCATATATAAAGAAAATTGCAAAATAAATTCGCCCTAAAAAAAATAAAAATTCATAACAAATAGCCATTGGCGTATGATTTTCAATTTATAATGTATATTTATAAAAAAAATTTTGTTGGAATTTTACTTTTTGTATTTTATTATTTTTACGCGAATATCACTTTAAACTTTTAGGAAACAACATATTTAGATCCCCCAAAAAATAGTTACAAAAAAATTTTATCTTAAAAATTTTATACCCCCCCCCCTTGAGGAAATCCTAATTACGCTTATTCAAATAGCCATATTTATTTTTGAACAACAGAATGTACCAAAACAAAACAGGCTTTAATTATCACATTGTGATAGATGAGATGCTATGAGCAGTTTAGAGAAATTGCTTGCTCATATTAAATCTGTTAGTTATTATAATGCTGCTCAGGCACACAGCTCTATACATAAGTTACTTTTTGCTACTACCCCTTTGCCTCTCGAGCATTTTCATCTGATACTGTATCCTACTCATGAGTAGGATACAGAGTGCTTGTGAGGGGGCAAAGCTCACAGTGAGCAATGTCACTGGAGCAAATCACCATCACAAACGATACGAAAATGCACAAGATATATAAAGATCTATATGTTAAAATAAAGACAAATGGAAATTAATGTTGAAAGAACTGACGACCAGTCTCGGTGATTGTATCTTAGGAACAAATACCTTCCAACACAAATTTCATCCGTTTAACTACTAGCTCCAAAATATAGAAGATAAAAATGAAACTTATTTAAACTAGTGAGAGTCTATTTCCTTTGACGAAAGAGAAAATGGGTCTACCCATGGGTGTAGCCAGGTTTTGGATTAGGGGGGGGGGGGGGGCGAAACGTTTAAAGAAACAATTAAGGGGGGACAAAACATAATTTTTTTTTAATTTTTAAGGGTTTTTGCATTGAAAATTTTTTTTCCGTCTCCCCCTCTGTCTACGCCCATGGGTCTACCCAGTGCCGTATTTGCCATGAAAATGAAGTAGCCATGTTGGATAATCTTGCAAATCTATTTAATTTATAATTACTTAATTCCATCTAAACCCCTTACAACGATTTAATATAAATTTTAAAAACATTATCAACCAACTGTATTGATGCGTAAGTTTTAGAGGTATATAATTAAAAAAGGGTCATAATACGCATGTGAATAATGAATTTAAAGTAAACTAAGACGCGGGAATAAAACATGACATTTTTCTATCAAAATATGCGAATCTATTTATGTACACCTGAAGGAAAACGCCCCAGACGTTGTTTAGCGTTTATAGGTGCGTATCATCACATTTGATAAAAATGAAATACAATGAGAGAGAGATAAAGGGATAAAATACATATTATACAAGCTCGCACAAATGCACCATTAATTTTTTGTTTGATTTAGTGCAAAATATGAGAGATATAGATATATGAAATAGATTATGCTGTTTCATTTCTTGTATTCCGACAATGGCAATGCTTCCGATGTTTCCTCCTCGCTCTCCTCAGGCACAACTTGCCACAACTTTTGGCAGAAACGGGTAAACGAATCTGTCATAAATAATAAATAATAGATGTATCGCCCGTTTCTAGCTAAAAAAGGGTTCAAAACCAAGCGTTCAGGTCAACCCAGCAAACATTATAATAACGAACACCCTTTATTAAATATTCATTGTCTATCTATTAGCAATCTTTATTCTTAAAATATACTCATGCTACTTAGTTTTCCAAAAACCACAACAACAAATAAAATAGTACCGTTTCGCGCTCGACATTCATTAATTGTTGATTTAGAACGGCTTATGACCGTTGATTTATAAGACTTAAACGTCTTAAAGTAAAAAATAAACTACTTAGATTATACTATTTCAAACGTGTTCGATGCTTTAAAGCAAAATCGCGCAAAAGCGTAAGATCACCATCTAAAAATTTCGACACTTATTCATTTTGGTGACTTGAAAGAACCATTATCATAACAACCAAAACACTCAAACAAACATGTGGAAGGTGAGGAAGGAGCTAAAATATGTAAATTAGCAGTGTTCCCCCGACAGTGTTAACAATTTACCCGTGCATTTAAGGTGAACTTTGTAGTACACGAAGGGCACGTAAAACAGCAAACCGGCCAATATGAAGATGGTAGCGTAGAGGTATTCGATGGCCGGGGCTAGGATTATGGGCACTACGACCAGGAAAATTGATATCAACAGAACCAAAACTGGGACACCGATCCAAACCTAAGGATGAGAAGCGTTGAAAATATGAAAAACGCAATTACACAATTGCTATATAAATTACAAAAAAGCGCAGTTAAAAATGAAGTTTTGATATCAATTCCAAAATTAGGCTACGCAACAAAAATCAGGTGCAATATCATATATGACCTTCAAGGATGGACTTTAATTAGTTTAAGAAATTAAAAACACAGCATTAATAAGTGGTGTTTTGGGATAGGAAATGCTTTAAAATCTCGTCCATTTATGCACTAGCCAAAACGAAAAGACTCTATGCCTAAAGAGAACAATACTTATGTAAAAGACCAACAAGTGAATTCGGCAATTTCAACGCATATAAAGGAGTGTTTGTATTAATATCATTCGACTTACTTTGTAGGGTCTGGGAGCGTTGGGTCGGGTGAAGCGCAAACTAATGAGCGCCACCATGGTTAATCCGTAGAAAAGCCAAGAGGCGAACCCAAAAAAGCCGATCAATGCTTCTATATTCCCGGGCATTACCATAAAAGTGGCCATTATTCCCTAAAAGACGTGTCAAAAAATATTATTAAATCCGAGCAACTTAAAATGTTCATAAATGAACTTTCTGTCTATTTAGTTGGACTTAAAATGATAACAAAGTAGTGTATAAAGATAAAACTCAATCATAAAATCCAGTGTGTTTTGGACGTCAATGTGTTTACAATAAAATGGATTATAAAGCATATCAACGATACATCTTGGCCTAGACATTAGCCCAGCCTAATTTATTTTTCACTCTGCAAACCCATGATGGAAAATATAATGTAAAAATTAAATAATGAACAAAAAAATTAATACGGCTTTGCGAAATGTTTTCACTGATACACTACTCTAACCCTGTAATTTCACTAAGTGTCTCTCTCTGATCGATATCAATTAAAAGCCAAAAGCCAGCACTAAAATCGATTATTTTATTTTAAGCTCCTAATACCAAAGGCGGCTAAGGATAGAGTTGTTGAATTGCTAACTTTTTTCAACTCCAGCTACCATCTGCTCGAGTTTCTGCTCGGCCCTCGAGCATTTTTATATGCTAATGTTCTGCCTAGTGCACCGAACAGCGAGCACATATTGTGCTAACGCGCATATTAACAACTCAGTGTGCGTGCTCGCGTCTGGAGTTTGAAAAAAGTTAGCAATTTAACAACTCTAGCTAAGGATTTACTATGAAGATGACGGATGGGATGGGTGTCAATTTGGCCAAATTAACGTAGGAGAGGAGACCTATGAGGTGGTGATCTCGGGCGGCCACGTAACAAACCCTACATGAATAATTATGAAATAAATTAATAATAAAGTAAAAAAACAACAAATTATGACAATTTACTAGCTTTTAGAGGTCAGAGAATAGGAGAAGTGTAAAACATGGGGATGCCATTGCCTTTATGGAGGAGTGCTCAACTAAAGCATTTCGCTAATTAGACGACTAGAATCTCGGTCAAAAATCTTACATAGTTCACATAAATATTTATACGATTTTGGAATTATTTTTGATAAGCCATATAAAATTAAGGAAATATCTATTTAGTTGAACAGTCCATCTATACCACGCTCATTAAAATTGGTTGCTTTCTCAGCGATGCCTATAATTTACTTGCAAACGGTGTACATAAAATTTCGTAAAGTTTTACAGTGATGCGTAGTAGCCGAATTCATGTGGATTATAGTGTTTATTAACTACATTGTTAGTATAATATGTAGACGATACCACTTAGGAACTCAGATTTGGATGATTTTTAGATGGGTTTTAAACCTTATGCCTCGCATTAAATTCTAAATTTTGACCATTTTTGGTCAAAATCTTTTCAAAGAAAATTCAAAGGGAAAAAATAACGCGCGTTTTATTAATTTTTCTATTTTTCTCATAATTTTTTAATGTAATACCATATTAAGGTTGTATCAGCGTAATATATCATAAAACCTCAAATTTTTGTGGTTAGATTTTGCGGTCAAAAGGTGTAACAAATTTTATGCAATGCATCTTCGAAAATCACCAACTTAACAATGTGTATTCCTCAGTGACTAGTTATAAAATTAATTGTAAAAAATTGAGGAGGCTATGTTCTGTTCAAAAATTTAAGCCAATTAAGAATGCGAAAAACTTGTTGGCTTTTCTTAAATTGATCCTAAAATCTTTATTTCAATCCGCACCTCTAATTCATGCCCAAAATGTCCACTATTTCTGCGACGAAATCACGATATTAACAGGGAATCAAACATACGTTTAAATTTGAAAATCTTATAAGCATATACCGACTAATCCCTATGAAGTAACCGTTCAAGGCTCCGGCACAAGACATGGCCACAAAAACTGGGATGATCCAAGCAAAGTAACGCCCGAGTACCACGTTGGCGAAATCCTGAATAAAAAAACATAAAAAGGGGAAAATGTGAAAATAGCTAAGATGCAATATATTAGTGTTGTAAAAACGGCTTGGTTTTATATGGCCGACCTTCGGTTTTAGTCGACTGAACACGTTTAGTCGACTAAATTCGACCAAGTAAAACCCAGCCGTGTTTACAACACTAATATATATCAATAACAACCTGACATAAACGAATATTTTAGAGTGTAAATAAACGGCTGGTAAAGGACTAAACCCCTCTCTAAATATTTAAAGTTTCCCTAGTCAGCTCGAGATATTAAAAGTTTTTGCGCGTTATTTTTTAATTAGATTTTACGGGGGAAACGGGGTGAGCATGTTAGATTTCGGGGTAAATTAAGCGGATTTTCGACGGACGAACTGCATCTTTTACGAATTTAGTAATTCGTGAAATTTAACGTGACTTAAAATCTAAATCAGACATAGATGGTTTAACGTGACCTCTTAATACGCCTGGTAACTTCTTAATAAATTATCTACAAAAAATACAATTTAAAATAGGAAAGCTTATTCTGATTAAAACAATGGAAAAATTGTTTGATAACATCAAGTATTTCAGCGTTCCCGATATAATTTTTATAGATATACTTTTAAAACAAAATCTCAAACCAAAACCCCCATTTCGGTTATTTGTAACTCTATATATACACTTCTTTTAACATGAGATTTAACCCAAACTCGACCACCAAAGTACTATATTAAATTTCTAATTAATTTACGTAAAACAGCAATCACAGACCGTTTTACATTCCAAGCAACCTATTAATTCAATTTAAAAATACACTCGTACACTACCAATGAAATGTTTCTCGCTTTCTTACCATGGCAACTGCTTGCGAAGTTAAAAATTGTGCTGGGGACAAAACGGTAAAGTAGGCAGCGTTAGTGACAACGTATAAGAAGGTTACCAACGGCATCCCTATCATAATCGCCAGGGGAATGTTTCTAAAGACAGCGAAAAAAGTTTATATCTTAAAAGGGAAAAAATTAGATGAATTTCTTAGCTTTAAACTTTACATGGTTTTCAACCGATTCGTAACAAAAAATGGTTCTAAATATGTCCAAAAATTAATATATATATGTATATTTATATATTGGGTGTGCTTAGATGAATTCATTACTTGCTTGGATTTTTCACTTCTTCCGTAAGGTAATTCAAGTTATTCCTTTGAGTTTAACAAAATAAATTTTAATTTCGCGCGAACATTAGCATATTAACGTATAGGAATGCATCAAGGTATTATTACCATCCATCGTAGGCCCACAAGCTGTTATAAAAGGCGACCGCTATGGGTCCAGCGGCCCAGTTAGAACCTTGAAACCCGGTAGCTAAGTATTGGGTGTGACCTAAAACGACAAAAGAAAAAGTTGAAAAAGTTTTTAAAATACAGATAGGTGACCGTAACTGCCCATGTTAGGTAAATCGCAAATTATTTCTTGCAATTTATCAAACATTTATAACATACCAAATTACGTATATGTTTTGTAAAAATTTAAACGACATTTAAGAGGTAAGAGGCTTGAAAAAAACAATATAACGACAAAAATTTAGGGGAAGTTAAACAAATTGAAAGACACGTTTTTAGGCTCCTAAGCTTAGTTCATAGAAGTACATAAAAACACTTACGTTAGGAATTAAACAACATTAAATCTAAAATGTATAATCTACTAGAGCTTTGTACGTACCCGTGGCTGCACGATAAACACCGCCAATCATGATTATGATTAGGGCCAAAATCTTGCTGCCGGTCAAGAAGGTTTGAAGCTTGGTGGCCAGCTTCACGCTGAAGCAATTCACCCACCCGATCAAAACTATACCAAATCGATAAAAAGTTAATGGCGGGCGATCTCATATTTTCAAATATATATACATTTATAATTCTATATGGAGTTTTCGGCGAAATGAGCTAGTTTTTCAATCCAAGTTCGTTAGAATTAGAGAAATGTTATTGAAGGCTAATATTTGGAGTAATTGGGCTAATGATTCAATTTAATGCAAATAGTCGCTATGAAAAGTCACTAAACAAACATCCAAGTGTTTCAAAAGAATAGTGAAAAACTAGTATTCGATGGTAAAAAAAAATTTGGAACTTTTGCAAATACAGTGTCGATCTTATACACATTTCATACTACAAAAAATCGTTTACGCCCTTTTCTCCTATTATCCTTAATATTTCAGTGTTCAACGTAATAATCTTTTTGATAGTTAAAATATAAGATACAACGTGGTAATTTTTCCACATGAGCCGATTTGACATGGAATCGAGAAAGGATATTGAAAAATTAGTAAATTTGGAAGAACATTCTACAAATACAATGTCGATTTTATAAGACACACTCCTCCTATCTTCCTTATGTTTCAGTGTTTTTAACGCTATTTAAACTTTTTCATAGTTTAAAATAAAAAAGAGTTAAAATAAAATATAGCAAATTTTACACATGATGAGGAGGGCAATGATTTTTCGGCCGTAGGCTGGGAAGGGGTCGTCTCCGAGGAAGGCGGCTATAACGTATTTGGCAAAAGTCATGGCGATCACAGCCATGGCGGAAGTTTTCATCACCATGAGCAGGGTCCAGGCGAAGAGGAAGGCGGGGATTTGACCCCAAAATTTGCTTTTACTCGCGAAGGCTTCCATGAAATAGGCGTGTTCTCCGCCCGATTTTTGGATAAGAGTACCCAGTTCGGCGTAAGATAAGGCACCTATACAAGGAATTTTTAAATTTTTACCCATAGACTAATAGACTGCTCATCTCTTATATATTACCGCATCAAAAGTGTTGCAAAAAACGACCGCCATTTTGATAAGTGAAGTAGAGTCTGTATAGCGATGGATTGTATTGGAAAAATAATCATTGATCTTATAACATGAAACAACCCATTTTAATCAGTATAGCGATTTTAAAAATTCATTAAACCATATGGGCCAAAATTCTTATTTCGCTTTTCAAAATGGATGCCAAAATTTGGAACACTAGGGAATGAGCAGTCTAGTCTATGTTTTTACCACAAAACATTAACCACAAGTTTCGTTTTTTCGTTACATTTTTGTGATAGAGAATTTTATTGGGATTAAAATACGGCATAATGTACGAAGCTAGCGGCAATACTTTTGAAGATACATGTCAAAAATGGTGAAATTTGTAAAACACGCCCAAGCGTGATTTTGGCCATTTTAGCGTCCATAACTCAAAAAGTTTTAGCCCAAAATGGTTCAAATTTTCACAAATTGTTATTTCATAAGAGGTCTAAACCTTCACAAAAAATTAGCCCAACCTGTGACGGTCGGTCGAAAATCGTCTTTTTTTGACGAATCGACATTAAGCGTGTCAATAAAAACTGATTTTTTTCAACGAGCGCTGACTCCTTACAAAACAGTAGTGTTTTGTAAAAACGGCTGGTTTTTGTTTGGTCCACCTTTGGTTTTAGTCGACTAAACATAAAGAAACCAAAAAAAATAGGATGTCTTTCGTAATCGCATAAATGCAAAGGTTTTTTGGTCAAAACTTTGGTCATTTAGTCGACTAAAATCAAAGGTCGACCAAACAAAACCCAGCCGTTTTACACCACTAGATAACTAGATAACAACACAGTTGATGGTTGCTAGGGGTAGGCAAAAAGGAACATAAGCAAAATGAGGAATCTAGTAAAAGCTCGCAACAAACAGACTAAGATAATATGGCCATGTCGAGAGAAGGGACGATAGCTGCGTCGGAAAGAAAATGGAGAAGATAAAATTCGCAGGAAAACGAAAGAGATGAAGACGCAAGCCTACGTGGATTCATAAAATATAACATCATGGGCGTAACCAGGGAGGGGGCGGCTGCCCCCCCCCCTAAATTACGAGAAAAAAAAAATTTCAAAGCAAATACGTTGAAAAATTAAAAAATTTTATCTTTTGCTTCCCCCTAATTGAATTTTTAAACGCTTTGCCCCCCCCCCTAATCCAAAACCTGGCTACGCCCATGTATAGCATCATATGAAAATGCACACGATAAACAAAGATCAATGCAAATATGGAGTCATGGAAACTAATGTATAAAGGACAGACCATCATCAGCCTAGGTGATAAAGAGGAATAAAAAGTAGAAAGAAAAAGTTACGAATTTCGGGGTGTAAAATTTATTTATAATGAAATGCGTACCAAAATATCATAGCCTGTATATAAGATAGATTTTCTCTAAATTTTTTGTTTATCTTACAAAAGTATAAGCCCAAAATGGACACCCTCATAAAAAATTATCCAAATCTGAGATGGTTGGTCAAAAAAGTTTTGATTTATGAAATACAATTATAAATCTTTTCATCTCACACGTGACCCTTATTGGCACTTGACTAATGAGTATTTTATTCATAATATATTCTTTTATACCCGTTTATTTTGCATCTCATGTATCATTTTTCCCCCCAAAAAAGTATTTCAATAAAAAAATGAGCTGCATAAAATGTATACACATAAGTGTGACTCAATGTGTCCCAACCTAAAAGAGCGTAAAACGCTCTAGTGTAAAGAATGTACAAAATTTATACCGAGCATGGAAATGAGTCCACCGATTAACCAGACCAGGAGTGATAGTCCAACGGATTCGGCTTCTTTCAAAACTCCAATGGGCGTAATGAAAATTCCGGACCCTGTAAAAACGAATAAACTTTTTGAGATTATTTTTTGATAACACAACCTAGTATTGTAATTCACTTTAAATTTTAAAGGCCTCAGCCAATATTTGTCAGTATTTTAATGTTCAACTTATTTCAACGCAGAGATTACGGGAAGTATCTACATCGACTAATCTAAATGTCGATCAAAAGTGTTAGATAATAATTGGAAAAGAGTGAGCATTAGTGTTGTAAAACGACTGGAATTTGTTTTATCGACCTTTGATTTTAGTCGACTAAACTTCAACAAACTAAAGATTTTAAATTTTTGGTCTGTTTATGTTTAGTCGACTAAAACCAGTGGTCGAACTAACAAAACCCAACCCTTTTTACAACAAGTGACCATATATTCAAAATCTTACATTGGCCAGATTCCTTTAAAGTGATTTTAATTATTAATAAGCCATTTTTAAACTATTTATTTAAATTTTAGCTAAATTCCATAAACTAGGGGAGACGTTGATAAACGTCGGGGACATGGAAGTTACGTGCTTTAAGTCAGATATAATTCCAACGAACGCGGATAATAAAGCTAATTTAGCACCAAATTTTCCAAAGTTTAGGATGCGGCGGGCGGGGATATTTTAATAGAAACAGTAGAACCAACAATAAATTGTAAACCATTTGGAGATCTCGTACATTTCATATATAAATCATAAAGTCACATTTAGACTTTAAATTTAATTCTAAATAATGGTATATCTTTTAAGAAACCAGCGCTTTTTAAGGTATTTTCTCGAGTCTTTTTTGTGTTTTTAGTCTAAAATGAAGCATGTTTAAAAGATTGAAAGAGGCATAGAAAGGGCAAAAAGTAACCTATCATGGTGCCGACTATTATAGCGGTTCCCCCTAGGATTCCAACTTCTTTCTTCATTCGCATCGGCTTCTCTTCCTTTATACCTTCGAAATCCATATTTCAAGATTCAATCGATCGTTCAAACAACGCACGATTTCTAAATAACATTAGGAGTAAAAACATAAAATTAACGTGCTGTAGGAAATATAAAAACCAACATAGATCATCAAAATAATAAAATTATACGAAAACAATTATGGATGTTCACATAACGTGGGCGCAGCCAGTATTTTTATGAGGGGAGGGGAACTCAAAGTTGTTAAAGATTTGGGGAGGAGCAAAATGATATAAATTTTTTGACATTATAATAATATTTTATTTAATCTATAAAATAAGGACATATTAAGGGAATATACTGTGGGGAATGTAGATGACAATTTAGTATATTACTTAAACTATAACTCAAAGAGAAAATATAAATCAACAAACACCTTTTATTTCAATAATCTTCAGTCAATTCATTCCATAAATTAATTGTTTATCATTCTTTCCAAATAAGCTATCGGATCTTAATTTAATTAAAATTAACGCGAGTGCACATCATAAAAACCCCAAACATGATTTATACTATATTAAGAAGGGGTGGAAGTAGTGAGTGATATAATAATTAAAATATACATGGTCGTTGTCCCTATCAAAACCTCGTGGGGGTATAATATACTCTAATGTTACTTTTAATACCAAAAATCAATAAATGACAAATAGATAATTTCGGCATAAAAGCAACATGCCGAGGGCAGGGGTACAATTATTTTATCTTGGGGGTACGAAGATCTTGAGGGTAGGAAGGAAGGGCTTAAATCTCCCCTTCAATTTTTAATCCATTTTATTATATCTGTCTTTCTTTATGATTCGAATATAAAGCAACACTTTAGGTGGTAGTATGACGCGCGAGATGGCCATAAATTTTTTGCATTCCTTTATCCATAAAAGAGGCTGGGGCGAGGGGGACCCTTATAAATGATTATTTTGTATTAGAACCATATTAAAACGAGAATTAGTATATTTATATTTACGGTTAAATGATTTGATGGGATGGATGAGGTTAATGGATTAAAGACGTCAATAGCCATGGGTTTATAGACGATGATACAGACATAAATAACGCGTTTCATTTTTAATCTCTGTACAATATGACAATATCTTGACTATAATACGGCGCCTTTTAATACTAAACTCAGCCGAGATCTTATACTAATTAACTTACGGCTTGAAGGGCTATAAAAATTTACGAAATCCGGGGGTTTTAACGGGTTACAAAGTGCCTCCAAATATTTTTTCTAATAACATTTTGCCCAAAAATGTTTTAATAAAGCATTATTTTCTGATTCCGTCTTAGCTTACATTCACCGCTATTTTCTCCTATCCCCGATTCGTTTAAAAGAAATTAAAACGTGGACTTACTGATATGCGACAATTTTTTTGTCAGCTCCAGTTCTATCTTTAAAATGATACCGCTAACACAAAGTAGGGTAAATCACCCCACCCCCACCCACTATTTTAAAAAGAAGTCCCTGGACAAAATTATCGTTCAACCAACCACTACCAAATTCTTGCCCTCCTCCCTACTATGTAAAATTAAATTCCTGCCAGCTCGTTCAACTTTTAATTTTGCAAAATTATGGCAAAAAAAAAGTGTAAACTTGGTCTGTTTTTCTTAGCCGCATAAACAGAGCAAAGTTTTTTTGGCCAAACCTATGGTCTGTTTATGTTTAGTCGACTAACAAGGGCCGACCAAACAAAACCCAGCCGTTTTTACAACACTAATATAAATATAAACTGGGGGGTTTTATTAATGGTCTCGTGGGATTGAAAAAAAAAATGGGAATATTTCGGTCCGCTAGTGAACGTTATCAATCCCAAGGAACCATTACTAAAATCCCATAGTTCAAAAATATTAAGATATGTAAAACGCACTTGACCGTTATTTTGGCAATTTTTGCGTACATAACTCGAGAAGTAGGGGCGTAAAAAAGCTAAAATTTAGAAAAATTATTAATTATTTCATACGGGGTCTCTATTCTCACAAAAAATTAGCCCACTTTGAGAGGGTTGGTCAAAAGTCATCTATTTTTACGATTCTTAAAATCATTTGTTTATATCCTTTATTTCCTCGTGGGTTATTCCAAACAAACACGATTGCAGAGTTATCATTAACAAATCCTAATCAAAAGCTTACAAACTCATGTATTTTAATTCAAAATCAAATAATAAGGGTAAATGAAATGTTGTGAGATGAGTTCTGAAAAACCGTTAAATTTTGCGTTTAAAAGCATACAAGCAAACGAGCGAGGAGAAAAACTTAAAAGGCATAAATCACGTTTAAGATTTTGAAAAAAATATTAAAAGGAAGTTTACTTACCACAAAGAGGCAGCGGGCCTGGAAAATTAGAAATTTGGCTTGAAAAGCTATTACTATTTTTTATAATAAAAGGTAATGGAAAGTGGGTTATAATTAAGTGCAAATACTTATATTTTTATGCGATGAAGTATATAACTATTGCTACTAAACATTGCCACGTCACTTGGAGAGAATTACAAATTTTGTGTTGAATGACCCGAGGGGAGATTAGGGTAAAAATGTTTTTAAGATCAATTCCCATTTAAAGCCGGGGGGAGTGAAGAATCATAGTCGTAACACAAGTTTCAAAAACTAATCAAACTTGGGGGAGTTAAATTAGGCAGTTTCCCCAGATATAGCAATCTTAATTTAAATTTAAAGATTACATTCTAAGTGCAGAAAAAACGAGATAATTTTGTAATTAATGATAGATAGTAAGGGGAATGTTCACATAAGTTTTATTAATCTTTTGTTATGTGAGCAAAAATCGAAGGCGTTTTAACGTGTGGAATTTAATCTTTTATTGCAAAATTAATATATGGTAAACATAGATATTTTTACAATTTGTCAATTTAAAACACATCCAAAAATATTACCCCGCCCTCCTTGGGCAAAAAACACCTAAAAAATCTAATTTGTTTAAAATAACTTCAGGAATTTTTACAGGCCCCCCCCCCCCAACAAAAAAAATCCGTAAGCAAATGGTGAAAGAATAGTGTAGCTAAATCAGTTATATTACATCAACATACAATACAATCTTATTCAAGCTTCCTACCTGACAACATCTTTGAACTTATCTATCATCAACAAAATTCTTTCACCCTGCAGCCAGTTTAATTTATGCGGGTTGCTGTAGTATTATTTAATATTATGCAAGAATTACATGCAAAAAATGTGTCCAAAACATGTTTTATAATCTTTAAAATGGCTCAAAATTAAAGTTTTAAATTAATTTTATCTGAGCTAGTTTGATAAAAAAAGCTACAAAAATCGTTTGGTGCAAAATATAAAAACTATTAAATTGTAATACTTATTGATCCATGTAAGTTTTAATAAGTAATTTATAACAAAAGCCTATGACTTAGGTATTAATATTATTTAGTCCAAATTTTTGACATTTTAAATGAACTTTTAAGTTTATGCTGCATTTAAAAAAAGGAAGTGACTTGCTTTTAACATATAAGCTAGTAATTAATGATCTTATGCAAAGGTGTACTATTTATAAATATAAAAATTGTTTTCTCCCAAATTTGAAACACCTTGATGGTAGGGAGGGGAAGAAAATGTTGTAGCACATTTTGTAACTTAATTGTGCTTAAATATGTATATTCTCTTAATGCAAAAAAAAGCAGTAAAAAGTAATTTTTGGCTTAAGGCCGTCATTCTTTACATCTTTAAAACTTACCAGAGGGTTGGTAAATAGGTAAATTAACATATAAATTATTAAGAAACTAAAGGTATGTTAGTTTTTTGTACATGCTTATATAAAAATGGTTGCTAAAGAATATTTAAAAGTAGGGTGCAGATTATATGCAATCAAATTAAATATAAAAATAGAATTAATGTGCGTTTTTACATATCATTCAATATAAGTTATTTAAATTTTTAACATTATTAGATCATATTTGTTAATAAATGAGGACGCATAAACAGCATTAGGGTAGGTATTAAATAAAAATTAAGCCAATAAATTAAAAAAGATTTATAAAAAAATGAATTATTATATATTTTTAATTATCAAAGCAAATCCAAAAATATGATTAATATACTTAAATTGATTATGAATGTCAGTAAATAATTGATAACTTACAGAATCAAAGAATAATTTATAATGTAATAACAGGCAGATAGATAGATTGATTTCCTCGTATTTTATTTATAAATTGCAGCGTGTACGCGTGTGAAGTAAATATTATAAATTTGTGCTCTCTCTTGCTCAATAGACGAATGAGAGGGCAGGACTACTAAGGGGGGGGGGGATGTTGTAAGGGAAAAGGAAATAACCAAGATGGTGGCTATAGTACTACTACTATTAATTACTCTACTACTATGTTTAAAACCAATGTTAAAATAGTTTAAAGAATTGTATCTTTCTTATAATGTTTTTAAACTTAATTACATAAGTAACTAAAAGTGGGGGCTTATAAATGTGCTTAGTTATGGTATTTAATATTTAGTTTAAAGTAGTTATTCCTTTCAAGGAAGATGTGTATGATGGTAGGAAGGAGCCAGTGTACAACTGTGTTAACACGTTCACATTGCATCATTTCACTTATAATAGCAAGGCGTAGGCAGAATTTAAAATGTGGGGGAAACTGGGATGGTCTTGAAAGGTGGGACAAAATAATGATTAATTTGATTTAATTAAATAAAATATATAAATAAATCGTACCCGACTTAAAATGCAGAAAATTTTAAAATCTGTTTAGCATAAAAAAAAATTTAATATAAAAAGGTTGTTCCAAACGAAAATTCATCGCATATTCCCAACGAGGATTTTTTTAGGAAGATGGAATTTTTTTAATTGCATTATAATTTCCCCTTGTTTTATCTTGAAAGACCCCACCCCCCTTTAAATCCATCATATTTATTTGCCGAAATAAAAATTTTGCCCTATTGATCATTACTAAATAAAGTATCTATATCTACCTAGTCCTGGCCACTACCCTATGGTGTTTAAATATTTAGCCTACAAAATAACTTAATATTATAAACTTCATCATTTTCTAATGTTATATTTATAAAATAACTTAATACGCTTATAAGATTCATCGATTTCTAAAGTTATACTTTTATGTCAATAATTGCCGTGGAAACTTAAGTTGATAAATGATCAAAAATGGATCCTCAGGCCAAATTAAAACTAACTACGGTGTTGGTTTTGTAAATTTTAATAAATTAACGATTTACAAATTTGATATACGAAGATAAGGTGCTCGAGGCTTTGACGCTGGCATTACGTTATCAGAAATTTGTTAAATTTTGGACACTTTTTCATAATTTGTTATCACGAATTTGGTAACAATTTTTGCGATTTTATTTTAAGTTACACACATTTTAGTTGCTTTATCCATCATATTTTAATATTATAACAATTCATGGGCGTAGCCAGCATTGGAATTAAAGAGGGGGGGGGGTAATAATGATTTAGGGAGGGGTAAAGTGATCATTTTAGAAATTTTAGCCATAATTTTAATAATTTACAACAAAATTTTGGATTTAGAGGTGGGCAGCCGCCCTTCCCTGCCCCCCCCCCCCACTCTTGGCTATTCCCATGTAACAATTGCTTATCATTATCTTTAAAATATTACAAAGTTAACTATTATATTCGATCACGAGGATGGCCCAAACGCGCTAGGGGTTGTTTATCTATAATTTTAACCCAACTCCAAGGCACTTTATTAATTTTTCTTGTAAAGGAGGGAGAGGATTGAGGATGGGTGAGATTAATAGGAATATCCAAATCTTCTAGGATGCAGAAAATATATTTAGTCAAAAATTGTAATTATTCATAAATAAATGCTTTTAAGGATTCTACAAATTTTTAACCTCAAACACTGGGCAAGCATTCTCCTCATGGGCGTAGGCAGGGGAGCCCCTTGCCCCCCCCCCCTAAATGACGAAAAAAAAATCAATAAAAACCCTTATAAATTAAGAAATTTATGTTTTGCCCCCCCCCTTGCCCCATGTATTTTTAAACGTTTCGCTCTCCTTTAATCCAATACCTGGCTACGCCCATGATTCTCCTTTTGATATAAAAATATAATAAATTAATTGTATAATATTTGAGCTTGTTTTGACTCTTTCACGGCTACGCCTCTGGATTTCGAATCGAACATTTTTGGTATTCGATTCGGATTCGAATTTTTTTTCAAAAAAAATATTTGATTCGAGATTCGACGAATATTATGATGAAGATTCGGATTCGATTCGAAAAAAATTTAAAGATTCGAAATCAATTTGAATATTTATTAAGTTTTTTTAATTATTAAAAAACACATTAAAAAGGCTACTATGAATTTTAATTTGCATATACATTTTAAAGATTTATTTAAAAGATATTTAAAAAAAACACACATCAAAAATAAAAATATTAACAGCGAACAAAAACTATGATATGTTGACAATCAAGAACCGTTTTCAGCCAACTTTTAAGGCAAATTATCTTCCTAACACTAGTTCTTTAAACGATATTGGTTCCGGTTAAAAAAATTATTTTGCACGGGGTAAATGATCCAGGTATAGAGAGAAGATTTTTTGCCAATTTTTGGATGGCTGGACGTCGTTGATTCGATTTTCACTATTGTAAAGGCTCAACATTGGACGCCACACGTGGTTGTGCAAAAATGTCTCCAATGAACACTTCGCCTTGTCGCTCTTAATAGACGATCCAGTGTTAATACCTCGCTAGTTGATACAAAATCGGGCTGAATTCATATAGCAGTTTTCCAGCCATCTTTAATTTCTCTACAGGATATGCCATGTACTGGTGAATCACCCCAGTGGTGATAAACGCTCAAATTTTGAGCCTTAAATCGACGACATTCGCTAATAAGGCTATCTTCTTATTGAATGCCATATATCTTCAATTTTCTGTTTGGCCATTTTGACAGCATGATCTTCTGTGCCTGGTTGATAATATACCGGTAATACCAAGTTAATTGTGGGATTTGCCCCCCGGATTTTAAATTAGTTGCACTGTAAAAGGAAAAAAGTGTCAATTTAACCTTTTCAATTTGTTCCCATTCAATGTTGGATAGCAATTCCTCCTAAGAGGAAAGGCCAAATCCAATACCTACCTTACTAAAATAGCCTTTTCTATCATTATATAGGTGCTGTTCCACCTGACTACCATGTCAAGTTTTGCCTTTATGTAATTATTTGGTGGGTCAAATTCTTAACATATATCCATTAATCGTAAAATATTTTTGTGCTATCTTGCAATTTTTTTAAAGTCCATATTTTAATTAAATTGTGATCCTCGTTCTCCATAACTTATGTAAGTTTAAAATAAATTAAACTTTTTCAAATTGTAGCAGGAAAATAACTAAAATGCGGTAAGATGCTAAATAGTTGAATCTCGTCTATTTAAATTACACTAAAAAAATAAAATTGGAATCTTCAAGGATTCGATTCGGATTTTCGAATCCTAGCAGCGTAAATATTCGATTCGAAACTTACACATTTGAATTCGAATTCGAATCGAATCTCGAATATTTCCCAGGGGCGTATTTTTTTGTATGAGTTTATTTATTATTTGAAGTAATAAACACACTTGCAAAAATAATAATTCACAACACCTTTTTATGTTAAAAGAATTTTTTGCAATGTTGATAGAAAGAAATGGCCTAATAATCGTGAAAAAAATATATTATCATTTTGTTCCATGATGAGCGGCTTAAATAAGGGATTTTTTGATTAATAACTAAATTAAATGGGTAAAACACTTATGAAAACATAATATATACATCTAATTTAATTTGATTTAATTTTTGACAAAATGCATTGTAAAATAAAATTTTTTGCCAGATTCTCCCCCCCCCCCTCGTGAAAATCCTGGCTACGCGCTTGTCCATGATTAACATATATAATGTTATATGAGTCTATGGTTATATGTGCTCTTCATTATCAATTTTTTTTTAGCTAATTAAAGACTTAATACCAAATTATCTGCATCATTTGAGGATTTTAATTCGTTTCCTTATTACGAATTACCGTAGTTTGTCTACAAAAAACGACCTCGGATTCTCTCCTTTTGCATTTTACTATCTAAATTTTATTTTAATTGCTCTACAACTTATGTAATTTATGTGCGTTGAGGAAAATGATTTGGACCTTAGCTCGCATAAAAGAAATAATAATACACTATACGTACCTATTTTTAAATTTATTACAAAATATAAAATAAAGATATGTTATTATAATTAAATAATTTGTTAATATAAATAAAACACGTTAGGTAAACTCAAAATTCTAATCTAAATGCTTTTATATTCTAAACGTCAACATACAACGGCCATGCAACGTAAACTACAAATGTAATTAACATAGGTAGGCAACGCATACCTAAAATTAAATGGAAAACAGATGGCGGTATTAACGATAGTCAGCTAAAACATGTAGTATGCTTTGTATAACAAATTTCCGTAAAAATAAAATTGCATTCCATAACAAATAGAATTTCTAGCCTAATGAAACATTTTCCTATTTAAAATATCATATATTATACTTGACATATTTAATTTAAAGTTAGTTACTTCAGCTTATTGTAAATATTGCACTATATTACACGATGTATGCAATGAAGAAATCAGCTTTGCGCAGTGGCGATACCGTAACCAATGATGTTTTACCGAGGTGCGGTTATTGCTAGTTGAAAACTACTCCCAATACCCCGCCACACTTTCCATTAGGAATGGTGTAGGCAATTTTTACGAGGCCGAAAAGGCCGTCACTTTCAAATAAATTTAGATTCATTTTTCATGCCGCTACGTAAAAAGTAGACATGTAGATGTAATGACGACATAAGTAGTCAAGAATTTTCAATCCGTTTATATAAATGTCATTGTTTAAAGTCGGTGTATTTGGATTGATAGCGTAGGTAGTATTTTTCGAGGCTTTATCTCTCCTTTTTTATTTTTATTATTTTTTCCCCTGACGATGGGCTTTTATAGCCCGAAATATCGCGTTCCATTTCCCTCTACCTACGCTATCAATCCAAATACACCGACTTTAAACAATGACATTTATGTAATGACATATTGGCCCCAGCTAATCACAACAAAGAACCCCCGTCTTCAGCCGAGGCTCTAAAAATTAAATAATCTGATATTAACAAAACTACTACAATTTTTTGTCCCATTGCGACACCAACCTTAATCACCTTTGGTCCCCAGGCCGTACAAATTATTTTAAAAAAAGGGAAATACATATCTTTGCTAACCCATGATAATCGCGAATCGTTTTTTATACGGCAGAAAACCGATGAGTTATAGCGAAATGTTTTCCAAATATATACAATTCTTAACTTCCTAATTTATTTATCTCACCTTCACAAAATATATAATTTTTTATAAAAGTAATAAATGATTAAAATGGTTTTAAATAACCCACTTCAGAATAAAGTTATATATTTGTTTTAATGTAATATTGAACTAAGGTTTAAAATTATTCCGATTTGGGTATATGAAGATTCAACCAAATTAGTCACTAATTTAAAGATTGCACTAGATGGCATATAAATTAGAGGATTATTTTATAATTCGCGGTTACCACCCGTCAGATAAGAATTTATTTTTTCGTACCTTGTTAGGAGTTAATTAAAAGATCACGGGAAAGTGTTAATGTCTCAATAAATTATAAAATTCATGTGATCTCAATCCCTAATCTGAAAAAAGCTAGAAATGAAAAATTTACGTCGAAATATAAAACGCTTTTGCTTTTTTGCAAAAGATTATTAAAATGTGAGATTAAAGTGTAAAAAGGGCATTTTAAATATTTTCGGAGGTCAATTCCCCTTTATAAACTCCATATTTAAAAGATATAGCTTGTTTAAATATAAATGATAATGAAGGCCAAGGGAATGTTGACAGAGAGGAATGGACAGGTGGCTCCCTATTTGTTCAGAATGCCTGGTCTTGACAAAATATAGAATTTATCGCAAAATAAATATTCAAATCGGTTGCCGCTTTCTGGTCATCATCGAAAAAAGTGTAAGGAGTTAATTGCCTTTTTAATTTGATTGAACTTTTAGTTGCAATGAATAAACTTTTTTGCTAAGTAAAATTGTGATAGCAAAACACATTAAACATTCGATTATTATGTTAAAAGAATAAACTAGAGTCAATGGAGAGTAACAAAAAGAGCATTTTGCCTATATTTTAATCAATATTAGATCCTTGAGGTGCACCCTAAAGAGCACTGGAAACATCATCAACAACATATTAGTCATGAAATTGACTATCCCAATTAAGTCATAAGTAGATAAAGAAATTTTCGCTTAAAATTAAATAATAAAAACGAACAAATAAGCAAAACTAAAAAGGGGCGAATAAAAAAGGTGTAGGCATGGGCGTAGCCAAGAATGAAAATAGAGGATGGCAATAATGATTTAGGAAGGGGCATAATGTTAATATTTTCCAAAATTAGCCATAATTATTTTAAAATTTTAACGTATTTTTTACCTGCCTCCCCCGGACTACACCCAAGGGAATACGAAATCTTTGATGTTTAAATTTGTTAAAATGAAATTTGGCATTCATAAACCTAGGCTAATACGTTAGTTACTGCTAAATTTTTTTAGTCTTTACTAATTCAAAATTTGTTTGCATATTGTTTGCATCCAAAATTTCAGCGTTCCAATCTTTTTTGGTGGGTATGTAATTGCAGAGATAATTGTTTACAGCAATTTAGGTAAGAAATCCATAAATGTGCAATTTAGTCTTTTTACAAATTTATTATTATCTTATATGGAATAAATCTATATACAAACATTCAGGTGTCAATAAATGTTAATTTTTTAAAACAAAAAGCAAATTTTAATGGTCGAGCTAAAAAAGTATATGCCTCATATTACATTTTAGACGTGGTCGTGTTTGAAAAAAACCAAAAGTGACAACAAATTCACTCAGATACTGGTTTTCCGTGATTTTAATCTATAAAACAAATCACCTAAAGCACTTTAAAAAAATTTATTCTAAAAGAACAATAAATTTATTAAAATCGATCTCGACAAATACTATCAAACGATAAGCTATATTACTAAAGGAGATTATATAAAAATTATATTGGAGCAATATCAAATGTGTGTTGAAGCAAGGGTTAATACGTAAACGCAATGTTAATGACACTGACTATAACAGGACATTGTTAAAATTGCTAGTCTAATATGACCGACCAAAATAATATAATTTTAACAATTTTGTTGTAAAAATATTGAATCGATAGAAACAATGTAATTCCAACGACGTAAATAATATATACAATTCAAATAAAAAAAAATAAAATTCATTGGGTGGCTTTGTGAGCTAGATATCTTAAATCTTGATAAAATGCATGGGCGCCAATATTTCTGAATTTTGGGTATGGTGGATTTTCATCCTGCTTACATGCCCAGGGACACCAACTCCTGTGCTGACTCAAAGGATCAAAAGCTTGAATAGAATCATCGTCTATAAAACATTTAAAAAAGATTTGGTTACATAATACAAGCATATTTTGAGTTTAGAAATTACCTACCTTTGAAGTAACTAACTATTTTATTATTATCTCCAATTGTAATTTATGTGTATAACTCGTGATTGTATTAATTTTGTTTATATCATATGTCTGTTAGAGTAATTGGAATAACAAAATCAACTTGCTAATTCCTATAACCTTTCAGCATGGCATTAAGCTCTTCAGAGCTTTCGTACGATACTAAACGAGTTCTTTTACCGACTTTAACATCAATGTGATTGACGCTTTGAGACTGATCAGTCTGTTGACCGTTTACCTGTTGGTTTACATCTTCCTCGACCATTTGTACTGACTCAGCTAACCAATAAATAAGTTCATTAATTTAGTCGCTCTAAGTGTATTTTTTTTGGTTATAAAATGCTCATTTTGATATAATGAACTTCAAACGAATGAAAGATAAACGTTCTCTCTAACTAGGCTCAGAATGAAAACGAAAAATAATTTTAATATTGCTTAATTTTGAAGTATTGCCAGCGCGTTAATCAAAATAATTTAATCTATCATTTGCCACCATTTATGCTTTATTATACGATTAAATGAGACAAAAACCATAAAACTGACAACTATCATCACTTCTATCCAAAACACAATTAATCGGTCGCGCGTGTATAATTATAGACTTTAATTAAACGGCCTCTAAATTTAAAGAAGCGCGTCATAGTATTTTTTTTGCACCTTAAATAGCTAAAAATTCTTCAAGAAAAACAGTTTTGTCGGACCTCAAAAAGATAAAAAATTTACACTAAGCCGCATACCCGCATAAATCCTAATATGGGGAAAGATGGCAAACTAAAGAGACATGTACATGGGCGTAGCCAGCATGGAATTTAATGAGGGAGGGATAAAATGATCCATTTTTAAAATTTTAGCTATAATTTGAAAAATTTTCGGATTTACTGGCTACGCCCATTGACATGTAGATAACAAGGACATAGAATAAAAATACCTAAAGAGGGTATTAAGATACTGCAAATGCAATATTATTCAGCACCAGGCTGATGGATTTTGATATAACATCTATAAATACCTGAGCAAGATCTTGGACTAGGGGTAAAATCTTCAATATGGTTCAAGGAGGATTCAGATTCCATTTTATGTGCTGATGTTCCATCGTCAATTTTGCCATTCTGTTCATCTACAAAAATGAAATCATAGTTTATTGATAAAGGTATGCTTGTCTAAGCACCCTTTCAAAATGTGGGCTGTCATAGATATTATAGGCTAATCTCTTATAAATAAATTACCACAAAATGCCCCATTTTCCCGTTTAACGTCGCAACATATAATAGATGTGAAATTTCATTATTTTTTTTTTTTGGGGGGGGGGGTAGCGAGTGCAATTTTATTAGGCAAAATATAATTCACCCCCCCCCCCCCCCCCCCTCCATTTTTATAAAACAAACCTTATAGATATATTTTTAAAATAATTATACAGATAAATTAACGTTTTAAATGAGCTTTTAATTAAAATTTATTTTCATAAATTGAAATTTATATCATTAAAAAACACTATTACACTACCCACATTTATAGGAGATAAATAGTTTAATCATTTTACCTTAATTTAAATTTCATTGTTTACAAATTAACATCAGTTTTAAATTATTGCCATCATTAAATATATTTAATTTTGTGAACCAAAAGCTAAAAAACATACATTTCAAATAATAAATTGATTTTCCCCTATGCCCTAATTTTGTACTCAGGCTCTCTTACCGGCCCCTTAATTTCTGGTATAACTACATTATTTATTTAATTATTTATTTAATTATTTATTTATTATTCAAAACATCTTAAAATATCTCAGGGGTATGAGCCTAGCACACTAAAAAATCGGAAATAACAAATAGGATAACTTGAAGAAATGAGAATAATTTAATAGCCATTATGTATGGATTAGATCTTATTACAAGTTAAGAAAAAGTAGCTTACGCGTTTCTATGGCAAAATTAGGTTCATCGGGGGTTTGATTTGTCGATATCTGCCCTGGCTTCTCCCCAGAAATTTGGTCTATCAAGTTTTCCACGATATCCGTACAAACCTCGTCATCCGTTATGTCCAAATTCGCAGCTTTCTACACAAGCAAATAATATTTCCCAAGATTCGATTTATTAACAAGTGTGAGTAAAAAAGGGTTAGTGGTGGAACGAAGAATTAGTGGCACTCATAAAATAGGCAAAATAGAGATAATATTTAAGGGAACCGACTAATGGTGAAGATATGTTAAACCGATGTAATAAATTATGTTTATAAATTAAAAAATCAACATATTAGAGCTTTTCCCATGGGTAAAAGGTATTTAAATGTAATGCCATGAATATATATAAATTAATGTTTCATAGGACGTCGGATAAAGTTGTGAAAAAATAGTCATCTAATTTACAATAAGAATGCCTTATAAATTAAACCCTATTTCTAAGAAACAACCGAATCAATTGTTTGCACAGTTTCTCTTCAAAAAATTAAGTTAATTTTGCGATATATTGAACACAAAACTCTTTGGATTCTGACTTCACCCCTCAAGTTGAAAGTAAAAATGCAGATAGAATTGAAATTTGAAATATACGTTTTCGCTCTTTTTCGAAGGGCTCTTCTTGGTATACGTTATGAGAGGCAAGTCTTCGCTAGAATGACTATCGTTCGAATCAAAGGTTTTGCTGCCTTCAGAACTATTATCTTTAAAGGCATTGTCACAAAAAGTGTCAGTTGGTAGAACTTTCAGACATTCATTTACGTTGGTCGCAGGACAGGCTTCATCTTGATCAATAATATATTCAAAAAATCCTACATTACAACCATCTGATTTACGGAAAAAGATAGATGGCGCTTATAACAAATCATGATCAATATAATATCCAAGGACGTTATTAGATAAATTATCAATAAACTAAATATGGGTACAGCAAAATTGCAGGCTAAAAATTAAAAGTTCTTTTTTATGGGCGATTCCAGCTGACAAATTAAACTTTCTTGGACCGACCATCTCAACTTTTGGTAATTTTTAGTGAGAGCCTAAGCCTCATATATTATAGAATTTTATGAAAAGTTTAGCCATTTTGAGGCAACACTTTATAGGTTATGGACGTTCAAAGGGCCAAAATTCATATAAAATCACCAATTTCATAATAGTTCACATTATTGACCCTCTATCAAATTTCAATAATATTGGAGTAAAAAAGGATTAAAATTTCCAAACAATAATTACTAATGTCTTCATCGTCTTAAAATTGTCGTTAATAATTTATAGAACATTGAAGATGCCAACATCATTCAGTTTTGCCAAGAATTTCAATTTACCAAAATTTTTTGCTAAAATGAAGATTTGAACTCCCACTCAACCAGTCTATCTAATAAATTCCCAAAATACAGGGATATGACTTACACAGAATTCTAGGTTTAAGAGTTTTTTTAAGCAATATTTTAACTCCCTAGTATGACCATCTTCTAAAAATCTAATCTAAAAAACTCAGTATTACCACCAGCACCAAATAAGGGTAGGTCATCCATTGATTGGGGCTTTTCTGAAACACCAACAACATTGCGTAGAGTAGAAGAGTGTCCGTTAGGCATAGGTGCTACGTGAGCTATTTTAAGCCTTTTACCACAGGATAAAAGAGTAGCCTCGCCCGCCCCATTTTCAACGTCCGGCGTTGCTCTGCGTTTAACAGCTGATGCATGATTGCAAGTGATCGCAGAAGCCTTTCCTAAATTCAGTAATTGTAGATAAATATTTTTGTTTTAGATTTTATTTATTCATTAGAAGATATAAACCCTATTAAAACTGAATTAGATGCACCGAAAACAGAATATTATATAAAGTTAAGATAAAAAATTCCGTGCCATGTATTTTTTTATTAATTAGCCACATTATTAATTAATTCTTTAATCTAATTTTTGTTATTTTTAATAACATCTGCTAAAATGGGAAGATAGAAAAGTTGGGATGCCAAACTAAAATTTCCAAAAGGCCTCTAATGTTATGAAACGAATAACATATGAGACGGTAATATACTTATTAATTAATTTTAGCATCAGAAAAGCAGGTTAAAAATATATTTTAAATTAACAATATTTATTAATTTAAAGTTATGGTATGAATTAGTTTATTTGTCGCAAACGATCTATGGACGGGCGTAGAGGGTAGTTAAAAACGGGAACCGGTCAATGGAGCGAAAAAATAGCATAGAAATTCGTCATGATTGCTCAGGATCAATTTAACATATTGTCCTAGCACAAAATATTTGATATTAAAATGTCCTAGTGAAATCATAACAAGTAAATATGGGTTAGGGTAAGGGTTAGGGTTCTAATCACAAAGCGTGCTCCTTTCCTGATGAGCCCTGATGTGCTCCTTTCCTGATGAGCCCTGATGTGCTCCTTTGACCCCCCCCACTCGTTAAAAACTATAAAAAATATAGAGGACACATAAAAGAAATGTGACCTTGTCTTAAAATAACTTTTAAATTTGTAGCATACTTAAACTAATATAGGTAAGAGGTAACTCTTACATTTGGCGTAAAAATTAATTAATAAGCCCAAGCAAAATTGTACCATTGGCGTCAGATTCAACGCTTTTCACTTTAATTCCATTTAAATTCTTTTGACTTTCTACCGTCGCGTAATTCCAAAGCCCGGCGTGGCGCTGGCAATATTTACATTCTAGGATGTCTTCGTACTTATCCCTGAAAAATGTGAAAACGTTAAAGTTAGAGTAAATTATATACGAAAACCCGTGTAATTTGCTAATTAGACAAATTATTTATTAAACGATAGTGAAGTTTATTTCCAAATAATTAAGTATGTTGTATGCTAAAATATATTAAATTAATGAGCTAGCCAAATAAAAAAGTTAATAATCACTAAGTAATTCGAGCCAATATAAAAACCTCCTTACATTTGCAAAAATTAAGGGATGAATTTAATAATAACGATAACTTTTTGTAGAAAATTGAAAATTAATGTGATCAAAACTGCTCTCGACAATTTAAATTGAGCTACTTTTTTTTGCAATGTGGGGAGAGAATCATATTAATTTTTAATAAAGAGGATGAATTAACGGCCATAATAATTCCTATCTTTTTGAGGGGGGAAGGGGAGTGAGTGGATAACAAATTTAAGCTTGTGTTATATACCCCTTTATTTAAAATTTGATTGAAATCTAAAAAGACTCGGGCCTTCGGCCCTCGTGGGAAGGGGGAGAAGGGAAGGGGAGTAGGGGAAGGGAAGAGGGGAAGGGGGAACTCTTCTATACTCCGTATAAACGTAGCATATTTGCTATGCAATTTATGGGCGAGAAAGGTGGGAAGGGGCGAGAATGCCTATAGGGGGTATTAGATGCAAAATAATTAGTTAATTAGTTATAGGCCCTTGTAGGGGAGGACATAGGGTAATTATCAATGTTAACCAATTCAAAAACGAAAAAAAATTTCGATTTATTTGGCCAATGGTCATTTTTTTATTGGTCAGTAGCCAGCGGACGGTCAAAAATTCATAACCCTGTGCCCTCCACTACAAGGGCCTATGCCTCTACTGATATGGGTCCCTGTTAATTAAATTAATATTTTGTTCTTGTTAATACCATTGATAATATGACATTTTAGCCGTCCGCTGGCTACTGACCGATGGAAAAAATGACCATTGGCCAAAATGTGAATCGGAATTATTTTTTTCGTTTTTTTTTTGACTATTATGATTGTTCCTGTTACTACCATTGCTATTATGACTTTTTGGCCGTCCGCTGGCTGCTGACCAATGGAATAAAATGACCATTGGCCAAAATGTGATTCGAAAATTTTTTTTTCGTTTCTTTTTGACTATTATGATTGTTCCTGTTACTACCATTGCTATTATGCCTTTTTGGCCGTCCGCTGGCTGCTGACACATGGAATAAAATGACCATTGGCCAAAATGTGATTCGAAACTTTTTTTTTCGTTTTTTTTGACTATTATGATTGTTCCTGTTACTACCATTGCTATTATGACTTTTTGGCCGTCCGCTGGCTGCTGACCAATGGAAAAAAATGACCATTGGCCAAAATGTGATTCGAAAATTTTTTTTTAGTTTTTTTTTGACTATTATGAATTTATATCCACTTTTACCGTGTCCTGGCTGATGACCAATGGAAAAAAATGACCATTGGCCAAATTTTATATATAACCTAAAAATTTATTATAGATGGTCTAACAGACAGCCAACTATGTAATATATATTTTTAACCTTATAAATGCATATATATTTTTTTATTGGGTTAATATATTTCATTTAATTAGATTGTGATTTCATAGAAAACCTAAAAAGTAATATTTAAAAAAATAATATAGGTATTAGATTCTAATTTACGATAAAATATATCGATAGAAACTAACACAAAATTCGAAACCTCCTTCAAAGGTATAAGCATAGCCCGTTATTTCTAATTAAATTGAATCTACTATTAAACTCAAACACGAATTGTACTTTATTAGATGGCGCGCGTAAGTTTATATAATTAGTAAAATTTTTCTACGTGTCATAGATATTACACCGCGTGTGGCAGGGAAATGTCCGATATTTTTAAAATGAAAAGGTATTTTAGGAATCTGAAAAGGTTATTTTACCCCCGGCCGCCCTGGGCACCTACGGGTAAAGTTTCGAGCGAATCGGGCTGGTAGTTTAAGAATTTAGCCCTTTTTTAAAACTAAAAAAAAAAGTTTTTTGTTGAATTTGAACAATTTTTAAAAAAATCAAAAATTTGGCCAATGGTCATTTTTTTCCATTGGTCAGTACCAACAGATACTCTATAAGTCAATGATAGCCAAAAAAACGAAAACAAAATTTATTATCATTGGTATTAACATGAACAAATATTAATTTAATTTAAAAAAATTAAAAAAAAAAATTTGTCCCCTCCCTGACTTGAACCCCACACCTCCAGTTCACAAGCCTGCGCTATAACCACTATACCATGCTGGCTTTAAAATAGTAGAAGTTATTATGTTATTTATATAGATGATGAAATTAATATGACTTTTTGGCCGTCCGCTGGCTGCTGACCAATGGAAAAAAATGACCATTGGCCAAAATGTGATTCGAAAATTTTTTTTTCGTTTTTTTTACTCTTGTGAATTTATATCCACTTTTACCGTGTGCTGGCTGCTGACCAATGGAAAAAAATGACCATTGGCCAAAATTTGGCCAAATAAATCGAAATTTTTTGTTCGTTTTTGAATAGGTTACCATTGATAATTACCCTGTGCCCTCCACTACAAGGGCCTATGCCTCTACTGATATGGGTCCCTGTTAATTAAATTAATATTTTGTTCTTGTTAATACCATTGATAATATGACATTTTAGCCGTCCGCTGGCTACTGACCGATGGAAAAAATGACCATTGGCCAAAATGTGAATCGGAATTATTTTTTTCGTTTTTTTTTGACTATTATGATTGTTCCTGTTACTACCATTGCTATTATGACTTTTTGGCCGTCCGCTGGCTGCTGACCAATGGAATAAAATGACCATTGGCCAAAATGTGATTCGAAAATTTTTTTTTCGTTTCTTTTTGACTATTATGATTGTTCCTGTTACTACCATTGCTATTATGCCTTTTTGGCCGTCCGCTGGCTGCTGACACATGGAATAAAATGACCATTGGCCAAAATGTGATTCGAAACTTTTTTTTTCGTTTTTTTTGACTATTATGATTGTTCCTGTTACTACCATTGCTATTATGACTTTTTGGCCGTCCGCTGGCTCCTGACCGATGGAAAAAATGACCATTGGCCAAAATGTGATTCGAAAATTTTTTTTTTCGTTTTTTTTTGACTATTATGAATTTATATCCACTTTTACCGTGTCCTGGCTGCTTACCAATGAAAAAAAATGACCATTGGCCAAATTTTATATATAACCTAAAAATTTATTATAGATGGTCTAACAGACAGCCAACTATGTAATATATATTTTTAACCTTATAAATGCATATATATTTTTTTATTGGGTTAATATATTTCATTTAATTAGATTGTGATTTCATAGAAAACCTAAAAAGTAATATTTAAAAAAATAATATAGGTATTAGATTCTAATTTACGATAAAATATATCGATAGAAACTAACACAAAATTCGAAACCTCCTTCAAAGGTATAAGCATAGCCCGTTATTTCTAATTAAATTGAATCTACTATTAAACTCAAACACGAATTGTACTTTATTAGATGGCGCGCGTAAGTTTATATAATTAGTAAAATTTTTCTACGTGTCATAGATATTACACCGCGTGTGGCAGGGAAATGTCCGATATTTTTAAAATGAAAAGGTATTTTAGGAATCTGAAAAGGTTATTTTACCCCCGGCCGCCCTGGGCACCTACGGGTAAAGTTTCGAGCGAATCGGGCTGGTAGTTTAAGAATTTAGCCCTTTTTTAAAACTAAAAAAAAAAGTTTTTTGTTGAATTTGAACAATTTTTAAAAAAATCAAAAATTTGGCCAATGGTCATTTTTTTCCATTGGTCAGTACCAACAGATACTCTATAAGTCAATGATAGCCAAAAAAACGAAAACAAAATTTTCGAATAACATTTTGGCCAATGGTCATTTTTTTCCATTGGTCATCAGCCAGGACACGGTAAAAGTGGATATAAATTCATAATAGTCAAAAAAAAACTAAAAAAAAATTTTCGAATCACATTTTGGCCAATGGTCATTTTTTTCCATTGGTCAGCAGCCAGCGGACGGCCAAAAAGTCATAATAGCAATGGTAGTAACAGGAACAATCATAATAGTCAAAAAAAACGAAAAAAAAAGTTTCGAATCACATTTTGGCCAATGGTCATTTTATTCCATGTGTCAGCAGCCAGCGGACGGCCAAAAAGGCATAATAGCAATGGTAGTAACAGGAACAATCATAATAGTCAAAAAGAAACGAAAAAAAAATTTTCGAATCACATTTTGGCCAATGGTCATTTTATTCCATTGGTCAGCAGCCAGCGGACGGCCAAAAAGTCATAATAGCAATGGTAGTAACAGGAACAATCATAATAGTCAAAAAAAAACGAAAAAAATAATTCCGATTCACATTTTGGCCAATGGTCATTTTTTCCATCGGTCAGTAGCCAGCGGACGGCTAAAATGTCATATTATCAATGGTATTAACAAGAACAAAATATTAATTTAATTAACAGGGACCCATATCAGTAGAGGCATAGGCCCTTGTAGTGGAGGGCACAGGGTAATTATCAATGGTAACCTATTCAAAAACGAACAAAAAATTTCGATTTATTTGGCCAATGGTAATTTTTTTCAATGGTCAGTAGCCTGCGGACGGTCAAAAAGTCGAATTATCAATGGTATTAACAATTAATTTAATTTAAAAAAGGCTGGCGCCAATAACTTGGTGGACGACGGACGGACGACGGACGGACGACGCACAAAAAACGAGCCCATAAATTGCATAGCAATTAATTAAACATTCCATGTAAAATAACAAAACAAAAGTGCCATTCTGTTTACCATTCGTTATACTAAAGCAAGCGATAGTTAATGCTTTAAAAGCCACCGAATTTAACTCGGTGACCTATAAAACGATAATGACCAAGTTGAATATTAAACTATGCAGTTTTGCCAATATGTCATTGATGTAGTAAACAATTAAGTACAAGCTTTTGTCAGAACCCTCGCAAACTTTAATAAATTATAAAAATAACCAGTGCGGCTATCGTATCCGGAGATACGAAGATGAAGATATCTTCCCACCCACCCCCATCTCATCTTATTCAAAAGTTAAGAGTTCAACACGCGGTACAACTCTTTTAATCTTACACGTTGTACACTCATAGCGTAGACCTTTATTCTTTTACATTTAATTTTTAGCACGCGTATGGTATCCCCCCCCCTGATTATACGTGTTTGTTATTTGTATCAATACGCATCAGTGATTTTGATATACGCGTGTTATCGCATTGATAATTTTGATATCATAAATTAATATATTTTTGATGTGAGATTGAATCAAATAAAAGATGTACTAAAGTCGAAAAAAGTACTTTATATTGAGGCGGTGGAGACGTGTAATCTTGTTGTCCACCGCCGGGGCATCATCCAATTTATTCTGTAGATTCATCTAAATTAAATGCCTTATGATCGCCCCAACAATATTTCCCCCTATCCTTCCTTTCAATTCCCCCAATTAATTCCTGATAATTCTTCCTTCAAATATTTGTAAATCATGTTCCGCCCGGAATCCTTTTTTATTTATTCCGCGCCGCTGGATCGCGATATTAAAGGGAAATTGTTCCGTATTTTAGTTCTAGCCACGATTTGTGCTACTTTTCAACGATGTGCTAATTAGACCCCTATACATGATTTGATTCACGGTTACAACCAGCCGTAAATCGGGCCCTCTTTACATAACCCAAACCGGAATCGTATTTAAATCCTTATTTCAACAATAAATCAAAACAAATAATTATTTACGCCACAAATATGAGGGGTTATTGAATTTTATCCTTAACCACCATGAAAGTGAACTCAATCTAATTTGGCCTTATATTAACCTATCTCGATTAGTATGTGATACAAAATTAACTATGGCATACTGATGGGCTCCAATAAGAGCGAAAACGTTATGTCTGTTTTATTTTGAAGTCACATTCTAAAAGAGATAGGGATAATTTAGGGCTATTCCATGCCAAATCGTCAAAAAAAAGACCATTTTCGACGACCATCTCAGATATGGATAATTTTTGGTGAGGATGTAGGCCTCATGTATTAGAGTAATTTCGGAAAATTTTAGCCATTTTGGGACAATAATTTTTAAGTTATGGACGTTTATAGAGCCAAAATTACGCTCGGGACCGTTTTATAGATTTTACTATTTTTGTCATATTTTTGAAAGTAATGGCGCTATTCAATCAAATTTTGGTGCATTTTGCTCCTAAAAAAATTCTCTATCAAAATAATTTAACAAAAAACCCCAAACTTTTGCGGTTAATTTTTTTGGTCAAATTAGTGAAAAATCATAAAAACCTATTTGTCGATTGTATGAAATCACCAATTTCACAATGTGCACTCCTTTATGACCCATTATCATATTTCAATCATAAAAAGTTTGGGACCGGCTACGAGATGGTCAAGAATTCGAAAAATTACATTTTCACCAAAAATATTTATAGATGGCGGTATAATCAATTATCACAAGAACATATTATGATGTTTGTTTTTTATCAGATTGCAAATTTATAATGAATATATAAAAAATAAATAATATTGGATTAATCAACTTAAATTTTGAACTTTTATCTACGCGATGGGCAAGTTTTTTTTAATTTCTTTTTTAAATCTAACAAACGATAATTAATAATTTAATGGAAAAAAATTGCTTAGTGACTGTACTTCAGTGAAAATATTAGAATATAAAAACTATACCTTACGTATGGAAACCCCAGGGTGACCTAACCCAACCCTAACTCTAGGTTTTGCATTTCGTTTCGACCTAAGGGTTTGGGCTAGAGCTTGAATCTACCCCAAAATTTTAGTTTGGGATTTTGGGGAACCTTTAGGTGGATGCAAAACCCGGGCTAAACCTAAAAGGTCAGGCTTGGGTTTATAAAACCCTGGCGTTTCCCATCACTAGTTAGGAGGCTTCTTACAATTTAGTCCAACCGCATATAGCTAGGGCGCACAACGTCATCTCTCGCACACCAAATTCGATCCTAGACACGTGACTAGTGGCTACGCCTTCGTACAGTCTGGCGTACACGTGTTTCAGCTCCGTTATACTAGCTCCCTAGCATAGATTAAAAAGTAATAAAATCAACTTTTAAAATGATCATCTTAGACTAAATTTCAGTTAAGGACCGTCTCCTTTTTCATAATCAACGTTTTAAGCTTTAGCTTAGATGATAGATAGTGTTTTTGGAACGATGAAGATTTAAGTTAACCAACCCTGTTATAGGCGGTAGATTTCGTAAAAAACATTGGAATTTGATGTCAGCTTTCTTCAACAATTTAAAACAAATACATGCCCGTTTTAGGCATAAATTCACGATATTACGTGCAAGGTTATGGCGCCGTTGACTTGAAACTTTCAATAACTTTTAATTTATTTATCTTACCTTCACAAAATATGTAATGAAATAGTTCAAATAAAGAAGCTTGTTGTAGTATTAGTAAATATTATGTGTTACCTCGAGTAAAAGAATTAGCAAGGAATCTACAAAATATTTTAAAAGTTGCCATACAAAGTCAATTATTCGATTTTTTTTCTTTACCCGAGAAAATTCCTGATAATACTCAAATATCCTTCGGCTATATTATAATTAGAGGTGTGCAGGGATCAATCCGATCGAAGGATCAACATTTTAATTTTGGAAGTCGGATAGGATCGGATCAACATTTTATTTTAGTCGGATCGGATCGGATTTTCAAATTTAAAATAAACAATAATAATTAAATTAATCATTTTTAGTATACCTTTTCATAATTATTTTTGCATTCTTTTTTTACTATACCATTTTTGATGCCCAATACCACCTCCTCACCCCTTACTTACCCTAATATATTTATCAGTATTTCCCTAGCGTTTTTCCCTAGCTAGACGTAGTAGACACGCCTCTCTTTCTATTTCATTTAAACTCAAGTCCGAAAATCATCAATCACTCTCCCCTTTCCTTAAAGCACACGCGTAGCTCCTTTCCCTCTTGATTACGGGTAATCATGAATGATGTAACTTGCCTTGCCTTCTTTCTTAGAAGCAACTCCATGGTGCAGCAGGGGTATTGTCTGGTGTGAGTCACGCCGACTTAAGGGGAAAAAATAATGGGGGGGGGGGTGTTGGAATTGGGATAAAGCCCCCGATGAAATCACAATTTACCTTTCGTTAAAAAATGAAGATTGCAAATATGATTCAAAAAAAGATTTGCTGAAATGGTGGGGTTCATATCAGAGGTCAGAAATGCCCGGCCCGGCCCGCTGCCCGGCCCGGGCAACTGACTTAAGTTTTACTTTTCGGACGGGCCCGGGCGGGCACGCTGATAAGATTCGGGCCATTCGGGCATGCCAAAAATTTTATCAAATTGATTTTCCTCGAAAAAAGAAAAATTCGCTATGGGCTGATGATGAAGATGATACAGCATTAGATGAGATCAATTCATACTTGAATGATGTTTTAGACAAGGACGTGGATGAAAAATTTTCCCTTTTAATATGGTGGAAAAATAAAGAAAACAAGTCACATCAAAGTTATCTAAAATTATAACTATTTTAGGTATCCTAAATTAGCAAGATTAACAAAAATACTCTTTGCCATCCCGGCGACGAGTGCTGCAAGTGAAAGAAGTTTCTCTATCGCAGGAAGATTAATAGAGGAAAGACGCACAAGATTATCCCCGGAAATTGTCGACGATTTGTTATTTTTACATAATAATTATGAATAATAAAATATTGTCATCTTTGTTCTGATCAATATGCCATTATTTAATGCTTATTTTGTAATAGTGGTTAAAAGATTTTGGGATTGGATAATTTCTAGTCTAACGGGCAAATTTTATTAATAAGGCCGGGCAGCTCTAATGGTTTGGGCATGGCTGAGCGGACACTTAGAAGGGTTCAGGCGGGGAATTTAGTTAAAAATTTAGACCGGGCCGGGTTTGGGCAGAAAAATTTTAACAAATCCGACCTCTATTTGCGACCTCACAAATTCGGGACTAACGGGCAAATTTAATATTTCGGGCCGGGCAATTCGGGCAGCTTTAACGATTCGGGCGGGCCCGGGCGGACACTTAGATAAGTTCGGGCCGGCTCGGGCGGGCAGATTAATTATAAAATCGGGCCGGGCCGGGTTCGGGCTGAAAAATTCTAACAAATCTGACCTCTGGTTCATATCAAACAGTCCTGCCAAGGCTTTATAAGCTGGCAAATAAAGTTTTAGCTATACCTGCTACCTCTACCACTCGGAAAGAAATTTATCGGTGGCTGGAAGAACATTAGAAGAAAGAAGAACGCGAATTAAACCAGAAAATTTAGATTCTTTATTATTTTTATATGATAATATGGAATTAGTCAAATAAAATTTTATATTTATTTCTAGTCTATTAAAATTGCTATACCTTATTTTAATGTATTTTGAATTTAATCATCAATAAAAGTTCTGTTCGTAAAATTTTAATTTCAAAATTTCGGATCGGATCGGATTTAGATTTTAAAAAACTCGGATCGGATCGGATTTAGATTCTAAAAAACTAGGATCGGATCAAAAAAATTTGATCCGTGCACACCTCTAATTATAATCACAGACTACAGACTTCATGTCAAATGGTAAAATGTCTACCATTAAATCCACCATTTTTAATTTAAATATCTCACATGTCTTTTTGCAGTGTACTCCATTGTTAAAACAGAAAAAGGAAATTTACTAACCTCATTAGTTAGTAAATAAAAAAGAAAGTTAATTAATAATTATTTAATAAAATGCCGAAGGCACTAAATTGCTTTAACATCACATCATCACAGTATTTTTATGATTTTTGGAAATGATATCTATTTTAAAACCCTGTTTTCAATTTAACTAGTTCTACGTTTTAAAAACATAACTAACCTAAATTACTATAATCTATATGTCCTTCCTTTATTTGTGCACATTTAAAAATGGCGAAAAAATGGCATACTTATTTAAAGTAGATGAGTAGTCTACGATTAGAATAGAACATAATGTTTATATATAGCAAAACAGGCGCGCGCAACATTCAAATCGGTATTTTTACTTATTTGTAAATAATAATCGAATGACCCTATATCTAAAAATATTCTATTTTTTCCTGAAATGGTCAAAGCTTTCAAAAAGTTTAATATCGTCCCCTTCGATATCAAAATCAAATTGTTTAGCATCACCATTCTAATTCGAATCCTAGCTACGCCAATGCACTCTAATGACCCTTCACCTCTCAAACTTGGTGTTGCTTTTATAATTTACATAAGGCTTAAAAATTACCTAAAAAAAGGCCTGCACAAAACTACTTTACACGCTTGTGTTATGTGTACCAGGCTCCAAATTAAATGAAAAGTGCAAAAAAAAGTTCTAAACAAACAATATTGGAGAATTATATAAATCAAATTAAATAGCCAAAAATCGTTATAATCAAACTTATTTTTTATGCTAAAAAGGCAAAAAGCCCATATTTATTTGTGTACATGGGCGTAGCCAGCATCGGAATTAGAGGGGGGCAATAATGATTTGGGAGGGGCAAAATTAACACTTTTAGCCATAATTTTAATTAATTTCAACAAATTTCTGGATTTAAGGGGGGCATCCGACCCTCCCTTGCTACGCCCATGTAAGTTTACTTAAAATTGTAGTCAAATTAACATGGGTCTAGCATTTGAGTTAAAGTAAGGCTATCATTTTAGAGGGCGAGACATTGCTTTCTTGAAATTTATATTTTTAGATTTAAAAGCTAGTCAGTCTTGCTTACATTCCAAAATGGGATTTGTGTTGCTAATCTAAAAAATCAGTTCAGATTTCAAGGGAGTGGGGGTGAGGCTGGAGGCAAGGGGATGAAAAGATGGTTAATAAAACCTAGGGGGTTGATGTCTTGTTCTATTTTTTAATACTTAAAATTCACCTATTGTTAAACAGTCTAATAACTTGAGGTTTATAAACTAAACCAACACTTTATACTGTGATTTTTTTGAACAAAACCCAAACTATTAAAATAGTGGAGTATATAAACATTCTTTGCACTAGTACGGCAATATCCTTTCTATAAAAAGATGGCTCTTTGAAAAAAAAAGTTAAAAACAAATGCTGAAATTCTGAGAAAAGGTCAAGACACAATTGTGGTAAGATTCAATTAAGATTGTAAATTATTACAGCCAATTATTTAGGTTGAGCTGTCTAATTACTATAATGTGTCATATACAGATGACATGAGAAATTCTCATAATAAACTATGTGGATACATCTAACAAAAAGAAAAGAAATAGATTGTTAAGAGCAAAAGAATGACATAAAGCTAATATTATCAAAAACAATTTGATATTTATAAATTATTAAACCTTATTGTTTAAGATCATTTTAGAAACTTACGGTTTGGTCTAGAAATTTAATGTTTAGTTTTGGCAGGTGCTTCATTTTACTCAGAGTGTGAATGGCATCCTCAAAATATCTAATTGCCGAAGAATCATTATCCAAAGTATGGGGCAAGGCATAAATATAATCTTGTAATTTAAATAAAAATCTTATATTAGATATAACAGATAAATTTTAATTACAATTTATATACTATAATTTTAACAAATAAAAGATAAACAGTATAAAATATTCTTCTTGAAATTAATTCATAATAGCAACTATCCATTAAAAAAACTTACGGGGTGTCGGGTTAAATTTCCAACTACAATAATCTTCATGATGTGTAATGAGCATGTCAACAAGTTTTCTCAGTGCTTTATCATCTTAACACAGAATTAACAATAAAATTTTTTTGACTGTTACAATAATCCTCCCAAGCATCAGGTAAGGTTGCAGATAGTATTTTTTTACACGACACACACCTCAGAAGATTTGGCTTAATATTTTCCCAACCAAAGCGGGCACATATTATAGGTGATAAACAATTTGGTTTCGCTGTCCATCTCAAAATGTATAAGAGAATTAAGGAAAATATGTTCCATTAAAAGCATAAACAGAGTTATTATAAAAAGGATATTGAAAAGGTTTTAACGCGCTGCCAATATTTGGATTTGTCAGTATCAATGGACATCTCTTCACTATCACTATAATCTATCTTTTAAACATATAATTCTATATTACTCCAATTTGGGAACTATAACACTACCAAAAAAGTTTTGTATAACAACATGGGCACTCATAGCAAAAAGTGAAATTTTAAATTTATTACGTCAATTAATTACATTAAAATTCGTGCAGAAAAATATTTTGAATTAACTCGTTGAAGGCAGGATTGTCTATAGAGGAAGTTTATTTATAAATAATACTATTACAAATTAATCTAAAACTCTTAAATGCATCACTAGCTTAGGCAGGATATTATATACATATGTGACTAAATTCCACCGTGGTCTTTCTTTTAAGGACGCAATTTGGGAAGAGATTTATATTTCTTATATGCTAACCAGAGCTATTACCTGAACTGCAGATATGCATGAGGACTTTCAGGCTTGGCCCACCAATGCGAAAAATTTGAAAATTTAAGCCCGGCCCAGGTCTATTAAAATTAAAGACGCCAAGTCCGGCCCGCTAATTTTTTAAAAGCACGGACCTAGTTTCCATCTCGAATTCTTTTATTTTGTTGTTTTTAAAAAGCTAAGATTATTTTGTCAATATTAAAACAATCCTTCATATATATGTTTAAAAATAATCTTGGTAAATAATATCAGTCCCAAACGGGTTTTTATTTTTATACAAGCAACACGCCCTTTAACTTTCACGAATAGCGCTTGTAGCTACGTAAAATCACTTAAGCCAATTATTATTAAGTTTTATTAATTTTAAATCTCGGGATCCACTCATTAGATAATTACATGTTCTATGAATAAATGGTGAGGGAAAATTACTATCGATTAATTTCTAATTATAAAAATTAAATAAATATAAAATGTAATTAGCGACATTAATATCACACCATTTCCTATAGATTAAAATACAAAAATAAGTTCAGATAATATTTCTCACCGGGGCCTAGAGCTAGGCAAGGCCCCAGCCCATATGGTTATCTGAGATCACTTCCAAGCACGGCCTGTAATTTTTTTAACAAACATCCATGCCTGGCATGGCACGTTTATAGACCATCAGCAGGCCATTATAATTTTACTTAGCCGATGCCAACAATATTTGCTTTAAAGAAGTTGACTATGTCTTGATTAACTGGAACTTTTAAGAACTTAAAAGTATTCTGTACAAGGGAAAAATCTATTAAATTTGGAAGTAGACTATATTAGCAATTCTTAAATTTTATCATCAATGTCTACTGATGCTCTTCTCTCCAAGTATTAACACTTATAATTCAAAAACAAAGAATGTATTTACTAAAATTTGGCTTGAATTACCATCTTTCTTTTCTATTTTAGAAATTAATATAGTTTTTGAAAAAGAATAAAGAACTAAATGCCTTTTCATTTTAAAAAACGCGGGCGGAATTTTTTTATAAATGGTTCTAGAATTAGTAGATTTTCATCTAAAATTATATTTTAAATTAATTAATGTAAATTATTTGTATCAGTGCAACACTATCAAGAGTTCTGCTAATATCATTGAGTTTTTCCATATTCGGAAAAATCAATAAGCACCCGCCCCCCGCATACGCCACTGCATTCACCTAACGCCTTTTTGCCTATTTTTGCATGTAGATGAATTGTTGTATTATGAGATTTGTTTTATTAGCAAATTTTTTGAAGATAGAATTTATAACGCCTACATTAATGGTTTTGATATTAAATTTTTTTTAAACTGCTTTATATGATTGATAAAAGTTGGCGAATAAAATCACCTTGTATATATTTTGATGAAGAAATAACAAACATTAATGCAGCCTTCTTTAAATATTGATTTTTTGCCTAAAATTATAAAATATGTAAAGCTGATAATATAATGTGTGATAAATGAGGCAGGTTATTGCGTGTATGGATAAAAATCATGACTGGGCATCAAATATGCATTTCTGATAGACAATCTAATAAATTGAACAATTATTATTTAGCTACTTGAATAAGGAGGGAAGATTTACCCCGCGTTCGTGATGACGCGCGAAGCGAAAAAAAGCCAAGTGAATTTTTGTGCTAATTTATCAAACTTTTCATTATTTTCCTTAATATCTTATATTTATAAAGATATTAATAAAAAATGAAAAGTTTGATAAATTAGCCCAAAAATTCACTTCGCCTTTTTTCGCTTTCGCGCGTCATCACGAACGCTGGGTTAGAGTTAGCTTGCATCCGGCGATTAAATAATTTCTCTGCTGAAAGGACCCTAACGTTCTCAAAATGCTGCCACTTTTCAAAAGCTAAAATGTGTTTAACGTAAAATAAACATCGAGAAAGATCTAGAAACAGCCAAATGGGTTATTGGGTTGTAACTATTTTTCTTGCTAAAACAACTATATCAAATTAAAAATTATGTACGTCAGAAATTTTGTCCGCATCAATATATTCGACAGGTACCACTGTTTTTTATGGCATCTTGATATGCTCTAGATGACAAAACAATTTAAAAATTCTAGAAAAATTGCCTAGTTCCGAAAATAAAGTGGTGTCACCTACAGGTTACATTGGGAGACATAAATAGTAGCCAATCTAAAAATTTTATTAAATGACTAAAAGAAATGAAATAAATTAGTTACATTGGAACGATGATCAACAATGAATGTGAGGTCTGACTTTGCAGTATGAGCATATAATTATGGTTGCTAGCCGCATACAGAGCACCGCCGTTGAGTTTACCTTTTCGCGTCTTTGACCTTGGAAGATTTTGAGTTTACTTAGGAGGTCGGCCGTATTTTTACAAAAAATTTAACAATTCATTTTTTTAAAACTGCAAAGTTTAATGATTGTAGTAAGCGACATCCTCCAAATAATGAGAAGTACCAATTTCTGTCCCAAAAAGATACTTTTGTGGCATCATCTTTTAATCAAAGCATTCTACGCCGCCTATAAATTCATTACATTCACTCGACCTTTAACCAATATATTTTCCTCGACTTTAGCGTGATACTATATGTAATAAGTGTAACAACTAAAAAGCCTCTTAATGATTTTGTGCCTAAGTGCGTTAAAAATACTCCTTGCGGCAGAAATCCTTTTTTGAGGGATTAATATCGATCCATAGGCACTTGAGACGATTCAAACGCATTGTTTTCGTAGCTCCAATTTTCACTTTTGAAAGACAATTTAATAATTAAGCGATTGTAAAGATATCATTAGGATATACATTGAAAGAGACAAAATTGAGAGGTTGCTAAGTCTAACGTGGCCTCTTGGTACTGTTCCAAGGTAACAAGATATCCGGTTTTAGGGGCCTTACATACATCTTTGATATGGTGAGTAATATATACATAAATTTTTAGAGAATTTATTGGAACTTATCTCATATTATTCATCAGAATTTAACATATTGTCTTAGCACAAAATATTTTATATTAACATGTCCTAGTGAAATCATAACAAGTAAATATAGGAATATATAAAGATTGTATTGGAACATTTCTCATCATGTATATCAGAATTTAATATATTGTTTTAGTAAATACCTTATCCTGATGTTATACTTATAATAAAAGTCATTTATGTATGGAAAGATTTTATTGTATAATTTAGCACTTATATTTTTTAAAGGCAACAAATTATTTTGCATAGTTTTTTTATTATATGTTCAGATTTTTATTAATTTGCTCAGAGATTAATTACACTTGCCAAGTTTTTTTATGCAAAGTGGTTTTAGTTTTTAAATAAAACAGATAGGTGGGGGGATTCGAACCTACGAGTTATTGAGATGTATTGACGCCGGTCACAAATACAATCCACTACGCCTCAAGACCTTAAAATATGTCTTGGATTATATCACTTATATATAGCTGCACTTGTTAAAATTTATAAGCTACACTACACATACACAGTATTATATGAATCAATTTCTGATAGGGTTATAATATTTCGGTCAACTTCATCACATACACACGATGAACTTAATATTAAGGGTTCAAAATTTGACAGAAGCGAAATTAAAAAAATGGTTTCAATGGGCCTTAAACCAAAATCTATATTCAAGAATCTTCAAAAATCAGAGCAAGTGCCATCTATAAATCAGTTAAGGAATTACCTAAGTGGTTTAAAAAAAGAAAAATATGGCCCAACTTCTATAAGCTTGGGAGAATTAGAGCATTGGCTCATTTTGAAATCCCCATTACCTGATGACAATGATATACCTTATATCGTTTCTTACAGAATATCCTATGAGAACAGTACATTTAAGTTTTTTATATCAACAAAAAGGTAATATATATTGTGTCATATTAAATAAAATTAATGTAGGCTGCTCTTAAATTCACAATGCAACATACAAGATCACATGGCAAGGCTTTCCACTTTTATTGGAACAACAGATTTAGACAGGCACTTTCACCTTCTAGGAATTTGTTTGTGTATCAACGAGAAAGAAGAATTTTTATTTAAAAGTTTGGCTAGTGGTGTTAATGTATTAGTTGATGTAGAGCCAACCTTTGAAGTATTAATAAGTGATACGGCTAGTGCCTTCCATAATGCTTTCAAAAGTGTCTATGGAAACAAAATGATTGTAGTGTGTTGGGCACACGTACGAAGAAATATGTCAAAAAATATTTATTTACAACTTAATTCATGGACCAGCAGCTACCAATGGGCTAATGAAAATAAAAATGTTATATCACTGGAAACCACAAACCATATTGAATATTATGTTCCTTCAGGCACCAATATTATAAGATGATATTGAAATTAATAAACAAATTAATTACAGCTCTTTTGATGAATATACAAATTTGTTTGTTTTCAATAAACTTTGATCAAATTAGGTACTTAATATAAACATTATGTTTATTATACAAATTAAGAGTATTATTTTACAACGATTATAAAAGCTCTCAAAGGTTTCCATAGATAAAAATAATTTTTATAAATATACAATTTGAATTAATAATTTATAACGATTATAAGAGTTCTAGTGTTTCCACAGCCCAATAATATGTTTTTAAACTTGCCTATAAGGCCTTTAAAACAATTAAAATTTTAATGCTGCAAAAAATATTGAACATTCTTCTGTTTAAAGTTTTTTTTAATAACAACTGAGCATATTTTAAAAAAACTAAACATTTTTTGAAAAAAAAACTTAATATTTTTTAAAAAAAAACTGAATTTTTTCTGAAAAAAAAACTTAACATTTTTTTGAAGAAAAACTGAATATTTTTTTAAAAATTACTGAACATTTTTTTCCAAAAAAAACTGAGCACTTTTCAATTAAAATCTGAGCATAAAAAAACTGAACATTTTTAATTAAAAATCTGAGCAAATTGAATTAAAAACTGAGCACAAACAACTGAGCATTATGGAATTTTTCACTATGCATTTAAAATAACACCCTTTTTTAAATACCAACTATGGATTTTTATAAAATTACATATTTTATTTTTCCTGATGTTTTTTCATACTTATAATAAAAGTCAATCATGTATGAAAAGATTTTATTGTATCATTTTGTTTATATACATGTGATATAATTGCATTGTATATTGACATTTACGCGTCAACATTTAAATATAGTTCTCTTTCTCTATATTGCATATGACTTGATATGTTTTTAAAAAAAAATGAGGGACTGATTTATTGATTTATATATTGCAATTTTAAAATATTAATACACTGTTCTTTGTGCAAATTCTTCTTAGAATTAGGTTTGATAGTTTTGCCTTGATTTATTTGCAATAAGTTTGAATTGCTTTCTCTTTGTATCTCTTTAAGGTAATTAATAAATTGATAAATGTTCAGGTGGGAGCTTTTAATTAGATTTTTTAATTTATTATGGAATCCTTCAATATGGTTATTTGTCCGGGGAAAATTATCCTTTTCAAATCTTCCCCACATTTCATACTTAAATCTAGCTGCATCACCAACCCATGTTTCATCAATATACTCCATGTATCTATTTAAAATAGGATCATTGATATTATTTAACTCATTTGTCAAACATGAACGTTGTGTTTTTACATCTTCTTTACTTAAAAAAGGGAATGCCATTAAGCTTCTTAATATCATGTAAATGGCTTTGTTAACTTTATAGTCGATAGATAACCCAATACCCTTAGCTTTTTTGTACAAAGCTTGGCAATAATGAAAATAACAACCTAAAATATATTATAAATCTTTATCTATATATTTACCTTTTATTTTAATCAGAGGGAATACAGATTTCAATCCGGCTATAGCCCCTAGCTCAAAATCTATTTGAACAATTTTGGGCTGAAACAATATCCCATAAAGCTCACATATTTTAATCAGTTTGGTAAAGAGATTTAATATATATTTTTTTTATCGGGTAGCAGGCAATATACACATGGCAACATATGATGTTTATACCAAATATGTAATGTATAAAGCTAAAAAAATTAAAAGACATTGTTATGTTAGTACTTATGTTATGTTTTATAATATTGATATACACGTTATTATTAATAGAGAACAAATTATTTTGCATAGTTATTTATTCAAAGTGCAAAGTTTTTATTGCCATTTTCCAAGTTTTTTATTCAATTTGCCAAGTTTTGAATTAAATGTTAAGTTTTTTATTAAATGTTCAGATTTTTATTTATTTGCTCAGAGATTAATTATACTTGCCAAGTTTTTTTATGCAAAGTGGTTTTAATTTTTAATTAAAACGAGATAGGTGCGGGTATCGAACCTGCGAGGTACGAGCTATTGAAGCTGCTAGTCAGACGTTCAATCCACTGAGCTATTACACCTCAAAATATTTTTGGTTATATCACTTATATATAGCAGCTATAACATTTTATTAGGTTTTTATATATATTATTTTAATAAATGATTATTAAAGGCATCATTTTGTTTGTTTTTAATATACTTTGATTTATGTACTTAATATAGACAATTTTTATTATACAAATAGAGTAATAACTTACAACGATTATAAAAGCTCTCTAAGGTTTCCACAGATAAAAATAATTTTTATAAATACGCGATTTAAATGAATAATTTATAACTATTATTAAAGCTCTCTGCGTTTCCACAGCTCAATAACACTTCTGTGCAAAATGTAATATAAGCAAAATGTAATATGGGCAAGGGTTAGGGTTAGATTTAGTGATTTTAATAACAACTGAGCATATTTTGAAAAAAAAACGAAATATTTTTTTGAAAAAGACTGAATATTTTATGAAAAAAAACTGAATATTTTTTGAAAAATTACTGAACATTTGTTTACAAAAAAACTGAGCACTTTTTAATTAAAATCTGAGCATAAAAAAACTGAACATTTTTAATTAAAAATCTGAGCAAGTTGAATTAAAAACTGAGCATAAACAACTGAGCATTATGGAATTTTTCACTATGCATTTAAATAACACCCTTATTAATATCGTTTATTTTCTATATTCCTAGTGGACATGTTTTTATGTTGATATCATATGTTGTATTTTGATTCGTGTTACAAATTTGAATAAAGCATTCTTAATTCGATTCCATGATTCCATATCAGTGGCGACTAAGATAAAGGAACAAGTATATAAATAAATTGTTTTTAGGAAACATTCGAATATGGAGGAACCCAAACTATCTAAAATCCATTTATCTGAATTTAATCCGGATTTACATTCCATAGAGGATTACTTATTCAACTTGGAAGCTATGTTTGAAATCAAAGGAATCGAGGCTACCCACACAAACAAGAAAAAGGGTTTGCTTGCCTTTATAGGGCTAGGAACTATTAAAGAACTCAGGCAATTATTATATCCGACTACACTGAAAGATGCCAAGTGGAAGGATATTGAGAAGATACTATATCAAAAATTTCAACCCCCCCAAACAGTGTTCGCTTCCAGATTTGAACTGTTGAATATTACAAGACAGAACGGGGAAACGATATTAGAATTGTTAAAAAGAATAAAGACATGTATTAACAAGTGCAACTACAAGTCGGATATTGACGAACGTTGCCGGGATCATTTTGTGTATGCTTGCAAGTTGAAAAGGTTGGAATTGGAACTAAGGAGCAAATATCCTGCCTGATACATTGGACGAGAATGGAAATCCCTTATCTCTGGATCGAGTGATTAACATAGCAATAACCATGGAGAGGGCGGAGATGGAAACACAGGAAGGAAAAGATGAGATGATCTATAAAATGATGGAAATGGAAACACCCGAAGGAAGAGACGAAATGCTCCATAAAATAAAAAATCAAACCCCCACGCATACTCGACAGCCCGATCATACAAAGAAAGTATACGGTAAAGCCTCAAATTGCTATAGATGCCAAAAAGAGCATCCAAGAAATCGATGCCCAGCATTCAATGCTGTGATGCTACAAGTGCAAGAAGAAAGGGCACTACGCTGTATGCTGCCGTAGCACCCTAAATCGAGTCCTCGATTATGAAACTGCTGATTCTATAAAACATCGTGGACAATGGGCTAAGCGAGCCACAATTACGGTTAAGTTGAATGGACATTCCGTTCTAATGGATTATGATACTGGGGCCCAAACCTCAGTAATTAATGCTAGAGTATGGCAACTGTTAGGAAAACCGAAGCTATACGGTTGTGCGATTCCAAAGGCTTATGGTAATCAACCAGTAGAAATATTGGGGAAAACACATATGGTAGTCGAAATGGGAAACATTTCACATTATCTATCGGCTGTTGTTGCAAAATCGGAGGATGTACCATTATTTGGGTTGCCGCGGATAGTAAAATTCGGATTACAAATACCGAGGGAAGTCAAAATACATAAAATCGGCGAAAAATCCCCGCTAAACAGAGCCTTAATTAACCTTGACAACGAATTTCCATTGGTGTTTAACGATACTCCGACTCAAGTGGGATTTTCCGTAAAAATCATATTACTAGATGATGCAAAACCAATTGCGATTCCGGCAAGAAGGGTTCCCTTTCCTTTAGGCAAGCCGATCGAGCTGGAACTTTGCAGGTTAATGCATGCAGGTATTATAGAAAAGGTAGATCCTGGGGTTAGCAAAATTACATGGAGCACTCCTATAGTAAATGTAAGGAAGAAAAATGCTGAAATAAGAATTTGCGCGGATTTCAAAGTAACTTTAAATCCTTTCATTCATAACGATTATCATATCATTCCAACTTTTGACGATATCGCAGCAAAAATTCGAGATGGATACTTTTATACCAAAATCGACATGCGAGATGCATATTTGCAGCTACCTATAGCTGAAGAATGTCAGGAATTACTAACTATTTCAACACACATGGGTTTTTTTAGATACAAACGGATGCCATTTGGGTTATCTTGTGCGCCTTTGATTTTTCAAAGATACATGGAAAGTATATTGAGTGATTGCAATCAAACGGGAATTTATTTAGATGATATCATTATCACGGGCAAAAACTACCAGGATCATGTATATAATGTAAAAAAGGTGCTTAATAAATTACAATCGGTGGGTATGAAGGCGCAATTTTCTAAGGTCGAATTTTTAAAAGAATCTATAACCTTTCTTGGGCATACTTTTGATTGTAACGGTATTCATCCTTCTACGGATAAAGTGCGAGCTATTAAAAATAGCCCCTCTCCAAAGAATATAAAAGGATTGCGATCTTTTTTAGGCTTAATTAACTACCACGAAAAATTTATTCCACATTTACATGGTATAATGGCACCATTACACAAATTGACGAGCGTCAAAGCCAAATGGGTGTGGTCTCAAACGGAAGAGTTAGTTTTTCAGAAGGTCAAAGCTTTGTTATCAGACCAATCGACCTTAGTACCCTACTCGAATGAACTTCCATTAATTCTTGAATGCGATGCTTCAGAAATGGGGTTTGGAGCTGTACTCTATCATTTAATTAAAAATAATAAAAGACCAATCGCATATGCGTCAAGAACGCTAATTGATGGAGAGAAACAATATTCACCAATTGACAGAGAAGCAAAAGCCTTAGTCTTTGGTATGGAAAAATTTCACACATACTTACTAGGCCGTAGATTTATTCTAAGGACCGATCATAAACCTCTGGAAAGGATATTTGGAGCCACACGAGATTTACCGAAGATAAGCAACAATCGGTTAGTCAGATGGGCATGGAAGATGTCTGCTTATGACTATACTATTGAATACATTCCCGGCAAGGAGAATGTATGTGCTGATGCATTATCACGCTTACCGGTACCAGCGTCTGATGCGAATAAAGTCAATTTTTATAAAAGTAATTCAACTTATCATATCCGTCTTCTTAATTTGCAAGATTTGCACCTGACGGAAGAAGTGTTAATTAGGGAGTCACAGAATGATTCGAATTTAAGAATATTAAAAAAATTTATAGACAAAGGTTGGCCAACGGACAAAAATGCGGTTAGCAAGGAATTGGAGGTATTTTTCGATAGAAAGAATGAAATGGAACAAGACAAGGGAGTCATTTACATTAACGGATTGATAGTTGTCCCATCGCGGCTTAGGCAACAAGTTTTGACTATTATTCATAGGGGTCATCCGGGGATTAACTCCATGAAATCCATCGCCAGGTTATACGTGTATTGGCCACACTTGGATAAAGATATCGAAACACACGTTCGGACATGTGTTGGGTGTCAGAAGAATAGATGTAATCGACCTGAAGTTCCCCTTTATTCTTGGAACGTAACAGAACATCCGTGGGAAAGGATACACATAGATTACGCGGGGCCAGTGGATGGTTATTATTGGCTGGTGGAGATAGATTCTTGTTCCAAATGGATCAAATCGGCGTTACTGCGAAGTTCGACAATTGAAGTTACGTTGAAGAAACTGCGAGATTGGTTTGCTAGGTGGGGAGTTCCTAAGCAAGTGACAGACAACGGGCCGCAGTTTCGAAGCTGGGAAATGAAGGGTTTTTGCGATAAATACCAGATCAAACACATTTACGCAACACCATATCACCCCAAAACCAATGGCCTCGCCGAAAGAGCCATTAGGACTCTCAAATCACGGTATGCAGCTGCACGCGATTACAGCTAGGATCCGGAAGATTGCATGATTGATGTTCTCATCAGCTACCGCATCAGCGAACACTCTTCTACAGGAAGATCACCGTCAAAAGCGTTAATTGGACGAAATCTCAAAACTTCGTTGGACTGGGTACATCCAACTCAAAACAAATTTATGGAACAAAAAATCGATGAACAGGAAACGAGACATGATGCGCAGACGGAGAATAGAGAATTCATTCCTGGCCAATTAGTATGGGTGAAAAATGAAGTTAATAAATGTTGGAGAACGGGGAAGATAATAAAACGCAACGGCCCATGTTCGTATTTAGTGGAAACACAAAGTAAAAACATGCGGAAACATAGCGACCAGTTGAGAGATTGTTCGAGTGCCATGGTACACACAGGCCCCAGGACACTGAAGATAGTTCGGACGACAGCACATCAACTCCGACCTCTAACGTGGAAGATCAAGAATGGCAGATCAGTCAAAGGAAATCAACCAGGAATAGGAAACCCCCGAGACGGTTGATAAAAGAAATTTAGTTCTAATAGACGGCGGGGGGAAATGTTATGTTTGTACTTATGTTATGTTTTATAATATTGATATACACGTTATTATTAATATCGTTTATTTTCTACCTAGTGGACATGTTTTTATGTTGATATCATATGTTGTATTTTGATTCGTGTTACAAATTTGAATAAAGCATTCTTAATTCGATTCCATGATTCCATATCAGACATAATCTTCAAATGTACCTGATAATATAAACCAGGTGTCACAAAAAATGTGCCATCTGCAAAAAGGGCTGAGGCTTCTCCTAATAAGATTAGATTAGAAACAGTGGCAAAAATAAGTGTTTCTTTTTCTTCTTTATTCTGCAGAAATAATGACCCTTCAAAATAAGCATAATTTTGAGGAATGACTAAATCTTGTCTGTAATTTGGAATATTAGGGTGTTGTCTTGGAACACACCTACTTAATGTTTTCTTTACTGACATTAAGGTAGGAGTGGCTAAAGGAAAGAGATCAATATGCACATCTTGTTCACGTTCTCTCATAACTTCATTAAATATAACTCTGTTGTCTTTCAAAGGTTCTGCTCTTTTGGCTTTTTTTAATGCATTCTTGGTGATCAATGACTGATAAAAGTCATGATCTCTTTCATGGTTATGTTCTTCTTGGACTTCTTTCATGTTATCTTTAATTTTAAGTTTACCACCACACTCTTTAAGACAACACATAAAATACTTATTATCCTAATAAACTTTTTTCTGTCTATAGAGATAACCATCATACATAAGTAGATCTTTTATCATTTGTAATTTTATCATATCATGATTATCTAAAAACTTATTTAACATATTTTAATACTAAAGATTACCATCAGTGGATGAAGCTTCATTTATACCTATATCAAATAAAAAAATGTTTGATTAGTAAATACTTTGGTCATCGTTGAGGTTTGCTAAGTTTTGATTAAAAGAAGAAGTCTCAGTGCAAATATTTGAATCATTGAAAGTACCTAAGGAAGGTATATATTTTTATAAATTATTTACAAGGGTACTGGTGGAGGGTAAAGTTGTAGCAAGGGTACTGGTGGAAGGTAAAGTTGTAGGTAATTTACAACTATGTTCCTTAGTTATCACTAAATCATCATTCTTAAATATGCCTTTTCCGCTACATTTGGTGTTTCGGCATCTATAATATGTTTGCCTGTTGCGACCTATGTTCGCTTTAGTATATGAATATGAGCGAAAGCATAGGATCTGTCCCTTTCTTGAAGATCTTTTAAATTCTGTAAATATGGATCAAATTTCGCAGTTTGTTTACCTATTCGATCTCTAGATATAAAGTTAAGAAATTCCTGTATATGTGCCATGTGATTTGATTTATAAATATAATTCGTTTCGTATTTTAGCTCTAACCACAAAGTGTGCTCCTTTTTTCCTGATGAGCTCCTTTGACCCCCACTCTTATGGGGAACCATTATTTTCAGATTCAATTCAAAATTTGCTTCCTTTCGCCAAGACATATTTGTGTGAAAAAGGCTTCTCAACTATGGTGGATATAAAAAGTAAAAAACGCAATCAATTGCGACTAGATTCCTGCATGAGGATAGCATTACAATCAATTGAACCAAGAATTAACAAATTGGTTGATGATGTTCAGTAGCAATCTCATTAAATATATTTCCGAATGCATATATTTTTATAAATGAATTGTTTTTATGTTTAATTATGAAGTTTTTATGTTTATTATATAATAAAATGAAAAAATAATAGAAAATCAATATATTATAGATAATATAACAAGTATAAATTATTATGAAAAAAATGGGGGGGCCGCAAACAAATTATAAAATATTTGGGGGGCCGAGTGTATAAATAGGTTAAGAACCACTGGTTTAGAGGGCCAGAATAAAGAAGATTATGATTATCTCCCCAAACATAGGAGGTTTAATAAAATTTTAAAGAATAACAACTTACTCAAACGCCAAGCTATGTAGAATTCACAAAGTAGGAGTATGGTATCAGCTCAACTAATACAAAAACGTTTGGGCTGCCAAATACCATACCCTGTAATAACTAGTTGGAATTCAACTTTCAATCCCATCTCTGTTATAAACAAAATGATTGAAAAAAGCCAAAGAATTTCATATGCTTTGTGATGAATTGAGGCCTGACAGGTTGCGTTTACAAGAATGTGATTTTTTACAGGAATACCACATGGTGAGTTACTAATTTGGTTGTATTTAATTTTTAAGGTTATGCAGCCACTAGCAAAAGCTCTTAAAATTTTAGAGGGGCAATTATATATGGATTTGGCATATCATTCACCTACCATAAGCCAAATTCAGATGTTTACAGAACATGGTTAGTTTGAAGTGGGGTGAACCCCTAAAAGATGCTATTTTAAAAGGCATAAAGATCAGGCACTTAATATCAATTAATTCTGATTTTATAAATCTTATAGTTTTAACCGGATCTCTATGATGATCACAATATTATAGCAGCTGTCCTGCATCCAAAGTTCAAAACAGGTTGGGCTTGGATAGGATTATCCGAAAATTGGGAGGAGAAATATCGTATCTTAAAAGCTATTAATTCAATCTTGCCATTGAATGCAGAAAATATAAACCTTACAATGGGTTGGATTTCCTTGACATCAGACGTGAAAATTCCAATAAAGAAATCATTGAGAATTTTGTAAAACTAAACAATACATCTCTTGAAATATATAACGGATTTCCCCATTTAAAACAAATTTTTATTAAATATAACGTTTGCCTTCCATCTAGTGTTCCTGTTGAAAGGCTTTTCAGTTTAGGAAAACTTATATTGGGAATAAACGTTCTTCTTTATTAAATGATAATTTTAAAACTAATATTTTGTTGAAGTCAACTTCCCCCTGTTTCTATTATCAATTGTAATTATATATATTATATTGTTTGAAATGAAAAATAAAAGTTATGTAGCTTATTTAGTTTTGTATAAAAAAGCTTGTTGGTTTATGAAAAACGTTATTAAATTAGATTTTATAATGGGCTATTTTTAATTTAAAATAAAAAATAATAAGTTTAAATAATTAAACTCCATCATCAAATAAAATTTGATTCATAGAATTGTATAATTGCTTATTCGACTTAGATTAAAAAACTGATTTTGGATCAGATAAAACGTTTTTCAACTTTAAATTTCTATAATATTAAAAAAAATGAAATGAACTAGTTCGTTTTTTTTGATGAACTTGAACAAGTTACTTTTGAAAAAATATGAACTTGAACTAATTTATTATTTAAAATTGGGTGTTATTTAAATGCACAGTGAAAAATTCCATAATGCTCAGTTGTTTGTGCTCAGTTTTTAATTCAACTTGCTCAGATTTTTAATTAAAAATGTTCAGTTTTTTTATGCTCAGATTTTAATTAAAAAGTGCTCAGTTTTTTTGTAAACAAATGTTCAGTAATTTTTCAAAAAATGTTCAGTTTTTTTTTCAAAAAAATATTTCGTTTTTTTTCAAAATATGCTCAGTTGTTATTAAAATCACTAAATCTAACCCTTGCCTATATTACATTTTGCCTATATTACATTTTGCACAGAAGTGTTATTGAGCTGTGGAAACGCTAGAGAGTTTAATAATAGTTATAAATTATTCATTTAAATCGCGTATTTATAAAAATTATTTTTATCTGTGGAAACCTTAGAGAGCTTTTATAATCGTTGTAAGTTATTACTCTATTTGTATAATAAAAATTGTCCATATTAAGTATATAAATCAAAGTATATTAAAAACAAACAAAATGATGCTTTAATAATCATTTATTAAACCTCGAGAGTATTCGTGGGGTATTTCCATACCCCACGCAAATTATAAATTAAAATATAAAACGCAATTTAAGTCTAATGCATTTGGTCTTTTCAGTAGCTTAATATTTTATCAAGAACTAGGTTAGGTGAAAATTTCATAGGTTTTGGCCTAATACTTTTTAAGATATAGACTCGTGGGGTATAATTATACCCCACGAATACTCTCGCGTAAGTTTTTTTCTATTGGAGAAAATGTATGTATTTTTTTTAGTTTGATGATATCTTTTACAATTTGTGTTTTTAATACACTTTGAACATTCTTTTAATAAAAATCACGTTTATTTTGATTTATTTTAAGGTATATGTTGTCAAGAGACAAAATGAGGGGAAGCTCTAAAATAACCAAAAAAAATGGGGGTCCAGAAAATTGTTAATAAGTTTTGTAATATTGATCAGATTTATATCAAAATTTATACCATCAATCTTAACACCTTTATAAACATATGTTTAAAATTTTAAAGGTTTTAAAGGAATCCTTTTAAAATTATAAGAAGTTTAGAAGTGGGGTAGAGTTATACCCCACGAATACTCTCGCGTAAGTTTTTTTGAGGAATACTCTCGAGGGTTAAAATAATATATATAAAAACCTAATAAAATGTTATAGCTGCTATATATAAGTGATATAACCAAAAATATTTTGAGGTGTAATAGCTCGGTGGATTGAACGTCTGACTAGCTGCTTCAATAGCTCGTACCTCGCAGGTTCGATACCCGCACCTATCTCGTTTTAATTAAAAATTAAAACCACTTTGCATAAAAAAACTTGGCAAGTATAATTAATCTCTGAGCAAATAAATAAAAATCTGAACATTTAATAAAAAAACTTGGAAAATGGCAATAAAAACTTTGCACTTTGAATAAAAAACTATGCAAAATAATTCGTTCTCTGAACTATGAACTTGAACTAGTTCATATCTAAGATGAGCTTTAAGAGCTCTACACACACATAAGGGAAATTAAATGGGAAGGAAAGGAGTACCACATACCCCCTCATCCAAATTTTGTTTAAATTCTTGAGATTGCTCTTGGAAATTTTAGCAAATAAATAAAAATCTGAACATTTAATAAAAAAACTTGGAAAATGGCAATAAAAACTTTGCACTTTGAATAAAAAACTATGCAAAATAATTTGTTCTTTGAACTATGAACTTGAACTAGTTCATATCTAAGATGAGCTTTAAGAGCTCTACACACACATAAGGGAAATTAAATGGGAAGGAAAGGAGTACCACATACCCCCTCATCCAAATTTTGTTTAAATTCTTGAGATTGCTCTTGGAAATTTTTTAGGCTTTGCCCTCACATGTTTTTAAGTGAATAAGTACGTAATTAATAATAAACAATTTTATAGGGCCCCAACCAATAAGGCGCCGTTTTATCTCCCTTTCTATAGGCTCTTTTTGAATTGTAAGCGAGTACAACATCCCTTTTTTAAAGGTATAAGATGTTTTACGCCTTTTTAGTACAATTATTTTTACACTTGCTGTGCCTTCAGGATATAAATGCTTGCGTATTTGTAGGCCTGATGAGTGATTGAGGCTACCGGGTTAGCATTAATATCCGAATCAGAGGGGATCTCTATCGCAACCTATTCAGGTTCGGCACAGCTATTTCCACGTGAGTCTTTAAAATTCGCCTGGCTATCTAATAGATAATATAAAATACAAAATGGGTGGTATTAAACATCAAGAAAAAGGGCGTCGACACCTTTTTTCTTACCGTTTAATAGGTATTACAAATCATGTTATAACACTCATAATATTGTTTTTTATATCTATTAGATACGCCAGGCGAGTTTTAAAGACTAACGTGGAAATAGCTACCCAGATTAAAGAAGTTGCGGTAGAGGTACCCTCTGATTCGGATATTAATTCTGACGCGGTAGCCTCAATCACTCGTTAAGCATACGAATTCGCAAGAATTAATATCCTAAAGGCACATGTGCAAAAAAAATCGTACGAAAAAAGGCATAAAACATTTTAGGTGTTTAAAAAAGGGGATGTTGTACTCGCTTACAACCTGAAAAGGGCCGATAGGAAGGGAGATAAAACAGCGCCTTCTTGGTTGGGGGGCTCTATAAAATTGTGGAAAATTTAAAGGTATGATATAAGTTATATTATTAATTATTATTATTTAGGTACATATTCACTTGAAAACACGTCAGGGCAAAGCTTAAAAAAATTCACGGGAGCAATATCAAGAAATTTATAGAAAATTTGGATGAGGGTATTTAATACTACATATATATCGATAAAATATATAAGATTTGCTTAGAGACCGTTGGACCAAATCCGATTCATCGATAAAACCAACAGGTTGCTAAATGAACCTTTATTACGTTCAACAGATTATGTTTAATATCTATAATAGAGATCTGCACGGGCCGGCCCGGCCCGCGGGCGGGTATGGACGAGCATTGTATAATAAAAATTATAACGGGCCATGCCCGGACGGGCTTAACAATTAATGGAACGGGCTCGGGCGGGCCTTAGATTTTTTTAACGGTTTATAAACCGTTTTGAACGGGTCATAAATTGTATAAACTGTCATGTAATTACAAAGGTCCTTAAAAGTCAAACAAATATATAAATATATGATTTCTATTAATATATAGATTATTAATTTCTTAAGTATTTTAACCTCTAAAGTTTGTATATCCAAGCGCTAAATTGACTTTATTTCCTATAGATGTTCGTTTACATAATTTAAGATTATAACTTCGTGTATTCTTTTTAAGTAAGTTTAATGACGTTTTGCAATGCACCAAACAAATGTTACTGGTGGAATTATTATAGGTGCCATAAAATTTATTAAATATTTTTGTTCTAATCTAAAACTTAGGCGTGATAACTGTTGAAAGTTGAATATTCTCATGTAATTTTTCAAAGTAATTTAATCGCAGTACTACAGTGAAATTTTTGAGGTGTAGTAACTGAAATTAATAAATCCAATAAATGTAAATTACAATTAACATCACATATCAAAGAAAACCTTACGGCCTAAATGAAATTATAATGTCAATTTTGTATCATAAAGTTGCAAAGTACTTAAATGATAATTATTGATGTTTTTTTTAGAAATATGTCAAAATATAAAATAAAATTTTGTGAAATTTAAGATTTTAAAAAAATAAGAGGCGGGCCTTGAAGTTTTGAAAACGGGTACGGACTAGCCGACGTTTTAGAAACGGCCCGTGGCAGATATCTAGTCTATAATACTTGTAACCTATTTATTGTAGGCAAAAAAATGCCATCTAAGATGATGAATATTATGTTGGATTTTTATATTACATCTTGTTATAAATTTTATAGGAGCCGAAAATGATGCATATATAGGAAATCGCTAATCCGACGCAAGATCATGGTAAAAAAATAATTAAAACATAGGATATTTTATATTAATATTATTATAAAATTAAATATTTTATAAGCTTAATTTGCGAGTCAATAGTGGAATTTAAGCTAACTTATTTTGTTAGATTTTTCCTGGAACAAATGGGCTATGGCTAGGTAATTAAATGTATAACGCCGATTAATTAATTTATAATTATTTTATAGGTTGAATTATACATGCTCAATTAATCATCAAACCCAACCTCCCAAAAAATTAGAACCCAATTTTGGGGTTTATAAAGTCGATGGCGCCGATAATTGTTTTTACCATTGCTTAAGCAAAGCAATTTATGATAATGAATATCACCATTATTTAATTCGCAAATATATTTGTGATTATTTTTTTCAGCTCCCTAACCTCCAGAGTGAAGGCTTGCCAGTATTATTTCTCATATAATAAATATTTAAAAACAACCACTATTGTTCAGGAAGAAGGACAATTTATTTATTAGGGAAGGATTCGCAACGTTGTTTCCACATTTCTTTTTCTGCTTAGAAACGAGCGACGCGATACAACAAAAATGGAAGATGATTCCTCACAAAACAAAGATAAGCTTATTGTTACGGTTGTATAAAAAACATCTCGTTTTTCAGGGTCAAGGTTTGATTGACACTGAGCCGAATTTCACAACGAGAAGGGGGAATAGATTGTCTATCAGGAACTGATCTTCATACTGATTTTAAAAAAGGGGTAATCGTTGGAAAGTCACCTAAACCGAAAGCATCGTTGAAGCGCACTCATTGCAGAGAGTTCAAAATGGATTTGTATATATGATGGGTTTAATTCTAAATTAAGTTCCAACATATTTCTTTCAATTTGTTGAACACCGTGCAATAAGTTAGCCGCTTCCTGTCGGGCATAAAACATACACCACTGGGATCATTTGATCTTTATAAAACGTGAATTAAAGGTTAGATCAGATAAATAATTTAGCATTTAAATTATAATGAATGTACGTGGTAAAATAAAAATGGCTCACTTTAAAAGTACCATTCATATATATTGACGATACCTCACAAAGGACCTCTTAACAAAGAAGCTGTCCCAAAAAGGATAAGATTATTGTGGTTGTATAAAAGACCTCTCTTGAAATGAGTAGGGGGTATAGACTGTCTATCAGGGGCTGCCCTTTTCATAGTCATCCAAACATTTTAAAGACTGGGTAGTTTGGAATTCACCTAAATCCGGGGCTTCTTGTTAACGGGAACTTAGCGTCTGGTGATATAATCGACGATGTTTCATGGTGGGATTAGCACGAACTGCATCCTTAAGGGCCTTCATAGTGACCAATGATTCATATTCCTCCCTAGGATGTTCATGGTTGTGCCGATGTTTAAGAGCAAACTCACCATTAACCTCCTAGGATTTTGCTGAGCATCTGTTATTGAGCACTTATAATAAACGCTAAGTTCTCGTTTACAAGAAGTCCCGGATTTGGGTGAATTCCAAGCTACCCTCTCTTTAAAATCTGTAAGGATGCCTATGAAAATGGCAGCCCCTGATAGACAGTCTCCCATTATTATTTTACCGAGTACATTAATTGTAAATTAAATGCCAGCTTTTTATTAGATCTTACCTTTAAGATTCACGGTTTTTATAAAGATCATATCATCCCAGTGGTGTATGTGTTTATGCCCGACAGTAAGCGGCTAACTTATTGTACGGTGTTTAAAAATGAAAGAAGTATGTTGGAAACTTTATTTAGAATTTTCAACCCATCATATATCCAAATCGATTTTGAACTCTCTGCAAAGAGTGCGCTTCAACCATGTTCCATAATGCAGTTATTAAAGGTAATCATGGGCGTAGCCAGGGTCGGGAAATTTAATACAAAAACCCTTGAAAATTAAAAATAATTATGTTTTGCCCCCCCCCCAATCCAAAACCTGGCTACGGCCATGAAGGTAATCAATTATTTCTCATATTAATATAGTTTTAGGGTGCCTGTTTCACTACTCGAAAGCCATGCTTAGACGGATTGTGCGTTTAGATTTGAAACGGGAATACCTTAGAGATTTTCTCATGTGGAAGATGGTTAAAAGTGTATCAAGTTTCCCTTTTATGCATATTGAAAATCTCGCTTTAGTTTAAGGAGCACTTTGGGAAGATCCTAGTCTCTCACTGTTGGCCCTTTATAACAATAGACGCGTGAACGAGAAAATTCGCAAATACAAAATTTACACGACGAATCATGTTGATAAAGTAACAAAACTTTTCTTATAATTTTAATTCTCGTTTTTGAAATTTTGATGATGTTACTAATTCGGATTCACATTTTAATTAAAATCCGCTTGTTGAAAATAATTCGTGTAATCTTTGTTAAGTCACAATTTTTTGATATTTTTAGTTTAATGATTTATTTTACATTCACATAAGGTAATGTAAAAAAAGGTTCAAGGCTAGATTATCATTAGGTGTCCTCTAGTTCCTATCTTGGCTAGGCCCATGCTCGCTAACTTAAATTATAGAGGTACCCAGTGCGGACAATGTCAATATTTTTTAAAAAAATTAAAATTGATTCGTAATAAATGAATAATTATATTATAAACCCTTTTCATATAAAAAATTGGTGGCAAAAATCTTATTTTAATAATTAAATTTTGGATGTGTTTGGTTGTCTTAATTAAAATGTTATAGAATGTTTAGTTTGTGGAAGGAAACCAGAAAGTATATTGTGAAGTTGTAAATATATATAATTAGGTATTTTATCAATATTCAAAAACATCGATCTCACCAAAAAGGAAAGATTGAATTAATCAATTTACATTGTATTTATATTTTCTTATCTCCTATAAACAACAATAATTGCTTGACTTGTGAGATGCGGGGCAGATTAATATCTGTTATACACTGATGTTTACAAGAGTAATTGCTAAATCATAAATAACTTGATGGTTTTAACACATGAGTCATCAATTGCTATTAGTGTGATCCCTCCAAATGATTATTTGTACGTAGTAACATAAAGCCTTTGCCAAAATAGTGGGGCTTGACAAGACCGAAATTTTATGAATATATGAATTCTTCATTTGGGCATGAGAAGAGGATGATTCCAAATAGAGCTTAAGATTCTCAGCATATCTGTCTTCTTCAAAAGGGAAGAGACTGTAGCCCTTCCGTTTTTGAGAGAACATGACGTGCCAAGTGTGTTTGAATAAATTGTTACTGACCCTCTGGTTCGCTCTAACGAAAAGATGAAAGACTTTTTTCACTATATCCATAAAACCTGGGTCTGGTCAACTGCCACTTTTCCCTATGAGATTTGGCAAAGGATTAAGGCCCCGCACAAGTAATCATTTGGAAGGGTTTCATAACAGCATTAAATGCCTTATTGGCCAGGCCCACCCCGTTGTATATGATTTTATTCAATGTATACGTAAACAATTGGCTATAACAGACAGTAATCTTACACATTCCCCAAGGAAAAGTAGTATTTGGTACTAACAGGAAATATGAAAGGATAAACACCCATATTAATAGATCAATCCAATCCTACCTTAATAATGAAATTAACTATTTAGAATATCTTGACAATATATCCATTTATATGTATCTTCAAGCTCATAATTTGCCATATAACATATAAATAAAATTTTTACACGGTATGTTATAAGTAGAGCTGTAGTAACAACTTTATCAAGCTATTTCCTTTTTTAAAGTAACAATTGCAGTGACTATAAAAGCGCACGAGAAAATTAGATACTCTTAAGTATAGTTTCTTAGTGATTCCAATTATAAAAGGCAAATGATTTTTATACCAAAATTTGAATAAAACATCTTGCCAACTCGATTTATAAAAGACAGTGATTTTAATTTCAATCATAAGTAATAAAAACCCGACCCCGCCCGAAAAATCGATAACGAGAGAGAGATGATGTGGGGAGGAGACACGTGTATGTATTACTATTCTAACACAGCGAGGGAGATAGAGATGAGGGGTGGGGCACCTCTTATGCATTAATTTAAAAAATCGAAACACTAACACATCTCTCTCTCCCATCTCCTCCACTCCCGCCCCCTAACCCCCCCCGCGCTTATAATACTAGGGTAATAACACTAGTCAACAAATAAAGGTCTTGTGTAATCAACCGGGAAACGGTTAACATATTCTGATAGAGATTTTTGTGGTGAACACAAATATGTTTTTCGTTGTTTTCCTATACGTCAAGTTTTTTTAGATATTTCGATTGAAAGTTGCGAAAATGACCGTTTTTGACCCTTTTCGACGCTCAATAGAGCAATATTGAATAGCTAAAAAGAAAATCTTAAACCTCTAAGTGGTAGAACCAACTTAGGGTAAAACATTGAAAAATGATTTTTCCCCTATAGTTTTTACTTTTTCTAATATATCAAAAATGCAATTAGTCCCTATGCGAAATCGCGGCATCCTTTTGAGCCTCCCTCCCTCTCTATCTAATTGGGTTATATGCTTATATAACACTATACCCTTAGTGCACGTAAGTGATTGATGAGTGTGGTGGGTGCAAGAGTAGTGGGTTAATACGAACTATTCCTACTACTACGCCTGTCATCCTCCCTCTCTACTAGAAGAATAGCTCGTATTACGCCACTACTCTTATACATCCACACCCCCACACCATCCATCAATCACTCACATGCACCAAGAGTATAGTGTGATAAACCCAATTAGATAGAGGGAGGGACGGAGGCTCAAAGGATGCCGCTTTGTATAGGGACTAATTAAAATTCGATATACTGAAAAAAGTAAAAACAATAGGGGAAAACATCAATTATCAATGTTTTACCCTAAGTTGGTTCTACCACTTAGAGGTTAAAAAATTTTATTTTAGCCATTCAATATCGCTCTATTGAGCATCGAAAAGGGTCAAAAACGGTCATTTTCGCAACTTTGAATCGACACATCTAAAAAACTTGACGTATAGGAAAACAACGAAAAACATATTTGTGTTAACCACAAAAAACTCTATCAGAATATGTTGACCGTTTCCCGGTTGATTTTTCTTGTTGACCAGTGTAATTAGTTTACCCTTGGCATATAAAAAATACTTATAAAGAGTATAGTGAAATGCAGTAAATTTAATTCCAATCATATATTTTTAAACATAGCAAATACAAAACGACGGAATTTTGTATGCATTTAGTTAGTAACCATCTAAAAATATGATTTGCCAGTAGCTAGCATGAAGAAAATACTGCATTTTCAATTTATGATATATTAATCCCTTATCAATTTATGATCTCAAGATATAAATGAAATTTTAGGTTATTTAAATAGATAATGAAATGAAAAATAGAAAATCAATATATTATAGATAATTTAACAAATATAAATTATTATGAAAAAATAGAGGGAGGGGGGCTACTTCAGCAATTGACGTTTTTTGATCATCCAATGATATTAACAAGAACAATATATTTTTTTAATTAAAAAAAATTAAAAAAAACTTACCCTCTCCGGGATTCGAACCCACATTAGTAGAGGCATAGGCATTTGTAGGGGCACAGGGACCCATATCAGTAGAGGCATAGGCCCTTGTAGGGGAGGGCATAGTGTAATTATCGATGTTAACCAATTAAAAAGCAAAAAAAAATTTAATTCAGAATTTAGCCAATGGTAATTTTTTTCAATGGTCAGTAGCCTGCGGACGGTCAAAAAGTCACATTAGCAATGGTATTAACAAGAACAATATATTAATTTAATTTAAAAAAAATAAAAATTTTGCCCTCGCCGGGATTCGAACCCACATCAGTAGAGGCATAGGCCCTTGTGGGAAAGGGCATAGGGTAATTAATTATCAATGTTAACCTAATATACCCAATTCAAAGACGAAAATTATGAATGTTAACCTATTCAAAAACGAAAAATTAAAATTTCGATTTATACTTTGGCCAATGGTCATTTTTTTATTGGTCAGTAGCCAGCGGATGGTCAAAAAGTCATATTATCAATGGTATTAACAAGAACAAAATATTAATTTAATTTAACCAGGTCACAAAGCTGGCGCCAATAACTTGGAGGGTAACAGACGGACAACAAAAAACGAGCCCATAAATTGCATAGCAATTAAAAGTTAATATTCATCAGCAACAAACTAAACAAATTGGCAAAAGCAATTTCATAGCAGAAAATTAACCAGAATTTTGGCCATTACAAGTTGCCATAAAAAGAAAGAAATTTATGTATAAAGGTAATCAGTCGGGCACAATAACAATAATGGATATTGGGCTCGGGCGAGGGCAAAAAATTAAAGCTAACCAGCGGTCATTAGCTTGTCTATTTGCGAAAGCAAAATTAAATATATAAAGTGTAATATCAATTTGTTGAGAGTAACATCTTTTGTTTACAATTTCATTAATTAAATAAGACAAACGTTGATATAGATCAATAATATGCATACAACAAATTATATAGTTTTTTTAAAATGATCATTATTAAAATGGTGTTTATAAGATTTTGTATAACTTACTTGTTATATTTTGATTAATAGGTAAACCACAGGTTTTTATACAGCCTAAGGCTTATAATGACATAAATGCTTTTCTCATTTTAAATATTACCTCCTAAATCACCACAATTACTTATACGAAAGGGACGCTTAAGGTATCTTTCAAAAAAGTGAACATATATTTTTATGCAGAATCACGTTTCTGTGTAGTCACTAATGTCTCTTTCTCTAGTGAATTATTAACATTAAGCGAATTATTAATGAAATGCAAATTAAATAAAGTAGAACGAGTTTGGGTAGGAATAAAATTTGAGTACCGCGAATCGAAGGTATAAGATAGCGATTTAAAAATATAGGCGACATAATTAAAGCATCATAATTTTGCGAACGATCGGCGTTTAAATAAAACAAAGTGCGAATATGCAAGTTTTTACTGCGAATGCGTTTGTTAGTCGTATAAAGTACCTAACCTTGATCAATCTGTATAAGATTGATCCCGGTTTTAGCATTATTCTCAATTAAATTTGATATGCATGTATAAATGTCCGGGTGGGTCTGTCCAATAAGGATCTTCTTGGCCTTATAGTAGCCTTCAAGGGGATTTTTAGTTCTCGGATAAAGGCCTGCAAAGTCACTTTTTTTCAACCCGAACCCGACCCAAAAGCGTTAATAAAATAAGTATAAAATTTTAGATCTACATAATAATAAATAAAACTTACTTTTTGTTGATTCATGAATATTTAGTTATATCTTTATGTAGTTAAATTTATAATTAACTCTATAGACTATAAACAATTAAAAAATCATTTGTTAATATTACCTTTCGTGATTCAACTTTAAATTAAATATTTAATTATATCTTTATGTAGTTAAATATTTACTCTATAGACTATAAACAATAATAAATACTCATTTGTTAATATTTTACCTTTCGTGATTCAGCTTTAAATTTAAATTTGCCTCCAAATTAAACGAATTAAAAAAATAGAAAAGGAAATTAATTACACTGGTCTATAAATAAAGGTCTTGTGTAATCAACCGGGAAACGGTTACCATATTCTGATAGAGTTTTTTGTGGTGAACACAAATATGTTTTTCGTTGTTTTCCTATACGTCAAGTTTTTTAGATATTTCGATTCAAAGTTGCGAAAATGACCGTTTGTGACCCTTTTCGACGCTCAATAGAGCGACATTGAATGGCTAAAATAAAAATTTTTAACCTCTAAGTGGTAGAACCAACTTAGGGTAAAACATTGATAATTGATGTTTTCCCCTATTGTTTTTACTTTTTTCAGTATATCGAATTTTAATTAGTCCCTATACAAAGCGGCATCCTTTGAGCCTCCGTCCCTCCCTCTATCTAATTGGGTTTATCACACTATACTCTTGGTGCATGTGAGTGTGATGAGTGTGGTGGGTGCAAGAGTAGTGGGTTAATACGAACTATTCCTATTACTACGCCTGTCATCCTTCCTCTCTACTAGAGGAATAGCTCGTATTGCGCCACAACTTTTACACACCCCCACAGCCTCATACCTCTGCCATATTTCGTCCGCCCAGGTATTAAACATATTCATAAAATGCGCGAAGTTTAGGATGTTAAGACAATAGGGTCTTCCCAACGAGTTTTAATAAGCACGTCTTTGCTTCGCAAAAAAGGAAAAGGCACCCTCCGTACCATCTATTAATTCTTACCATCCCAAATCAAGGTCCAAATTTTATTGCCCAGCTTGTAATTATATTCCTCAAGGAGAAGGTTCAGTAGAGTGTAGAACTCTTTCCCCTCTACAAAACTGTGCCAATCGTGAATTTAAGTAATTTAGTTTTTTATTACTTTCGCGACGTCAAAATGGAGTATCCAACCAAAGGTAAAAATCAACATTTTCGACATCTGCTATTCTTCGCTTTACATCGTAGTCAGCTGCTGAAACAGCCCGAGACATACCGAATCGTCACGGGAGATGAGAAATGGTGTTTGTACATAAATTTGAACAAAGAAAGGAGTGGGTGGCTCCTGGAGCGACTCCAAAGCCGAGGGTAAAGCCTGACCTCCATCCAAAAAAGACCATGATCTGCGTTTGGTGGGACTGGGAGGGCATTCTGCATTGGGAAATTCTGGAAAGGAATGCCACGGTCAACAAAGAGCTCTATATATCCCAGCTACACCGCGTGAATGAGGCTATTCGACTTAAAAGACCCCATCGACAAGGCCAGACCATACTCCTTCACGACAACGCAAGGCCCCATGTTGCTCAAGTCGTAAAAGCCGCACTCCAAGAGCTCGAATGGGAGGTCCTTCAGCATCCGCCATATTCTCCGGACCTTGCACCGACTGATTAATCTTTTCCGCTCTCTCTCGATCCATATGAGGGGCGTTACCTTGGACAATGTAGAGGGCCTTAAAAACTGGCTCAAAAACTTCTTCGATACCAGACCGGTCGATTTTTGGCGTAATGGCATCAAAAATTGGTCAAAAGGTGGCAGGAGGTCGTAATTAGCAACGGCGAATATATCATTGAATAAGTTATTGTTATAACAATAAAATAAGTTATTGTTATAACAATAAATTATCGTTAAATAAAAGACTTTAATAAAAACTCTACGAACTTTTTCCTTAACCTACTCTACTCGTGTTTATTATGAATCATGTTTGTTTGTTTCCCTATGACATATATTTCCCTTCTGTAACGATTATTTTTGCCCAACTTATACATATTCATAATTCAAAAAAAACATTAAGAAATATATATATCTATATAAATTAATATATTATCCTTCCGTAACGATTATTATACACGTTTATTATCCAAAAAAAAGAAGAAAATATATTATCCTTCCGTAACAATTATTATACACGGTTACTATACAAAAAAAAAGAAAAAAAAGAAAGGCGCGACATCCGAAATACTCTAAACGCGACATACGAAATACTCTATCGAACGCGACATATGTGTTGCATCTATTTTCTCTAATTCTAATTCTATTTTTTTTTTACCTTTGCATAACATTTGTTTCAATTCGGATTTTTTTAATTAAAATGGTAAGTGCACTTTAGTTCAGATATATATTGATTGATAAAAGATATATATATATATTATGGTAAATATCTTTTTCCTTTTACTAAAGTGATCAAAATTAAAATTAAACTTAATTAAACGCGTGCAATTATTTTAGCCTGTAATATACTCAATTGATTGATTATACCCTTTTATCGCGCTAAAATTTTTTTTTTTTAATATAAATCAATCAATATATATCTGAACTAAATTGCACTTACCATTTTAATTAAAAAAATCCCAATTGAAACAAATGTTATGCAAATGTAAAAAAAATAGAATTATAATTAGAGAAAATAGATGCATCACGTAAGTTTTATTTACCTTTTATTTTTTTTGTAGATTTTATTTTGCCTTCTGTATACGATTGTTTCGCCGCCGGCACAGAGATATATATCACTATGGCTCGATGACTATTTAATTCTTAAATTATATTTAGCCTTTTTATTAGTTTTTTTTATGTGCCAGTTTAACTCGCGATATCTAAAAACAAAAATATCACGGTTACTCTTCACAAACCAGAGTACCAGCGATATAAAAATCCCTTTTTATCTCATGAGTAATAGGGGCAATAAAAAAATACGTTGAGAAAGGGTGGAACACCACACCTCCCCCTTTAACGAGAAGCCAAAGACTTGATGTCCATAAGTCAAGCCATCAATATGTCTTCTTCCCGCAAAGGGTAGGAGCGGGTTATCGATGCTATTGCCCAACGATTCTTGTTGTTTCACTTTATCTTCGGCGCTTCTTTTCTTTTTGTATATCGCGTTTGTTAGAATATTTCTGATGTCGCGTTCGATAGAGTATTTCGTATGTCGCGTTTGATAGAGTATTTCGGATGTCGCGCCTATTTTTTTCAAGGTAACGCCCCTCATATGGTTCGAAAGAGAGCGGAAAAGATGGTAATCAGTCGGTGCAAGGTCCGGAGAATATGGCGGATGCTGAAGGACCTCCCATTCGAGCTCTTGGAGTGCGGCTTTTACGACTTGAGCAACATGGGGCCTTGCGTTGTCGTGAAGGAGTATGGTCTGGCCTTGTCGATGGGGTCATTTGAGTCAAATAGCCTTATTCACGCGGTGTATGGGATATATAGAGCTCCTTGTTGATCGTGGCATTCCTTTCCAGAATTTCCTAATGCAGAATGCCCTCCCAGTCCCACCAACGCAGATCATGGTCTCTTTTGGATGGAGGTCAGGCTTGCGTCGGCTTTAGAGTCGCTCCAGGAGCCACCCACTCCTTTCTTTGCTTCAAATTTATGTACAAACACCATTTCTCATCTCGCGTGACGATATGGTACAAAAAGCGCTGTTTATGACCGTGGGTTGCTCGATGACGGGCGAGATGCTGCGAAGCAATTTGAAGGCTAGTTTCTTTGTGGCTTTCGTTTAGCTCCTGAGGGATCCAAGCTCCCAAATTTGCGGCAAATCCCATCGAATAAAGATGATTTAGGATGGTTTACTGATCGAAATTCATTATTTCCGCCAATTCACAACTTGTTTGGCGACCGTCCTCCTTCAAAAGTGCTTTGAGACACTCTTTGTCGGATTCCGAGGGTCTTCCGCTAAGGGGCTTGTCAGCGATGTCAAAATTGCCATTTTTGAACTTTGCGAACCATTTTTGTGCTGTAGACTCAACTATAACACCTTCTCCGTATACTTTACAAATGTCTCGGGCTGTTTCAGCAGCGTTTTGACCACGATGAAAAGCGAAGAATAGCAGGTGTCGAAAATGTTGATTTTTACCGTTTGGATACTCCATTTTGACGTCGCGAGAGTAATAAAAAACTAAATTTCTTAAAATCACGATTGGCACAGTTTTGTAGAGGGGAAAGAGTTCTACTTGACGAATATTATATAATTCATCAGAAGCAAAAATTCGATAAATTAATGCAACATGTGTTGCACTCTACCGAACTTTATATTATAAATTTAATATTCTATTTTGGGGTGTCTCTTTCACTTTACAAATTTAGGGCGGAATATTCGAGAAATCCCCTTATACGGAAGATTGTACGAGGAGTGTCTAGATTTCCTTTTGGCGAAGCGAGGACGTCGACCTTGCTCCTTTTATATATGTAAACAAAACCTGGGTGGGCCCTTCAGCCATATTTCCTGAAATGTGGCAGAGGTATGAGGCTGTTGGTCCGAGGACTAACAATCACCTTGAGGGTTATCATAATGCCCTTAAGGTCTTATTGGTCCGGCCCACCCGGATATATATACATGTTTATCGTTTATTATTGAAAATAATACTAAAACCGAGATCAATCTTATACTGATTGATTTCGGTAGGGTTCTATATAATACTAATAGACGCATTCGCTCTAAAAATTTACATAAACGCACTCTAATAAATTTATACGCCGATCGTTCTCGGAATTATGACGTTTTTAATTATATCGATAATATTACTAAATCTTTATCATATAACTTCGATTCGCGGAACTGAAATTTTATTCCTACTCTTATTTTTTTTTTATCTAATTCGCGTTTTAATACTGATTCGACTAATGTAAATAATGTAGAAGAAAGAGACACTAGTGATTATACAGAAACTAGTGACTCTGAATAAAAATATTTGTTCATTTTCTTGAGGGATACCTTAAAGGTCTCAGCCATGAGGCGTCTGCTGAGCTTAGACATGCGTTTAAAATCTGCTAATAAAGCACCTTATGTGGGCTGGTAATATATTTCTAACCTCAAAAAGTGGTAAGTTGAGTTCTGTTTTCATACTATTGTATAGGAATCGAGGTGATTTAAGGAGGTAAATATATCTAAAATGAGAAAAGCATTTGTCATAATAAGCCATACGAATCGGTCTGTAAACACATAAATCTAAAGAAATGCCGAAAAAATATGTTAAGACATTAATATATTGCATATAAATTTATGTCATATAATTTTTTAATTAAATATTTTAGATTTTATGTCTAGCTTGTAAAAACTTTTTGAATGATCAATTTTCTGCATTTTAATAACCTGTAACCTCTCAATCTCAGTTTTGATAAATTTATGTCATTTAATTTTTTAATTAAATATTTTAGATTTTATGTCTAGCTTGTAAAAACTTTTTGAATGATCAATTTTCTGCATTTTAATAACCTGTAACCTCTCAATCTCAGTTTTGCTCACAATTTCCATACGGTTTCAAAAATATTTTAGAAAACGCTCGCACAAAACCACTTTTCACGCATGTGATATATATATGCGGCTTCAACGTTAATGAAGTAGAGAAGTGCAAAAAAAAGTTGTAAACCAACTATATTATAAAGTTTTATAAATCAAATTAACAGCCAGAATTCGTTATCAAACTCATTTTTTAGTCAATATTTATTTATAAGTGTACTTAAAATTGTGATTACATAAACACGGGCCAGGGCAATATTCGAATTGAAGCGAGACAATCATTTTATAGAGGGAGCAACAAAACATTGCTATTTAAAGGTTAATAATTTGCTAACTATATTTTGAGATTTCAGACTTGGGCTTATAAACATTTAAAGCAAAAGTCAATCTTGGTTGAAATTCCAAAATGAAATTTAAGATTTGACAAAATCCAGGACGATCCTTAATCGCTAAGCTAGCTCCTCTGGGTTACTCGACATCTATGATGTCGTTCTAACTTAAAATAATAAGCTGAATTACGCTAATTCACTTATATTTACTTTGGAAATTGGACATTTAGCGAGCTAAAGTTAGAGAATTTTAAGACAACACAAAAATACCATATTTAGTCTAAAATTTTGCATACTTAAAGACCTTTTGATTTTATCATATTTAGGTTTGATTAAAGCTATGATGTGATTTATATTAAAAACTAATTTAATTTGTTTGCTAATGAATCGGCTTCTTTAAATTCCGTAAAAGAAGGGACTTTTCAAAAAATAGTGTCCAATCATAATGGGTTAAAAAGAAGAGAAATTTATCTTGATTATTTCTTTAAACAACTATCTCAACTTCTAAAATAGAAGAGGAATTTTAAAAGTGTAACGTAAAAGAGTATCATGGTATTAAAAATGTCAACAACTACATCAGTTGATTTGCTGTACTAATATGGTTTTACTATTAGAGGTTATTCACACTTATTCTAATTCTAAATAGTATTATAATTCTCAAAATTTTTTCTAATAGGGTAATTTCTAATTGTTATTCTCAAATAAAATGTTTTATATAAATAAAAGGTATAAAATATATTTTTACTAATTTATATTAAGAAACAAGTTTTTAAACTCTAAAGCTGTCATTCAATTTTTTGGCAGGATTTATTAGCAAGTAATAATCAGTTTATAATTTTGTTTTCATTTAACTAATTCTTAAAAATATGGTTAATGATTATATAGGATAAATAGTTGCTTTAAAATACTTATTTTAATTAATATTTGTGGGGTGGTTGGGGGAGGGTACTTAAAAGTTTAAGAACCATCTTTAAAAACTAAACTCAAATTATTTTTTTATTGTGAGTTTTCTACATAAAATAGTAAGAGATCTTATATGTATAAACATATTTTCTGTAAAAATACAGCTCTTTGATAAGAGGATGCTCATATTTAGAGAAAAGGTCAAAACACAATTGCAATGTATTCAATTAAAAAGACCCCATATCAGCTATTAGCTTATTTAGGTTGACCTGTCTTAGATACAGATGACATATGAAGATGTTAATATACTGTTGGATGCATCTAACAACAATTTGTTTTATCACTACAAATTTCTAAGTACAAAAATACTTCAAGTTAACTGTATCAAATTTGATATTTATAGATTATTAATCCTTACGTTTAAGTTAATTTTAGAAACTTAGAATTTGGTCAAGTATTTGCTGTTTAGTTTTGGCTGATGTTTCATATTAATCAGTATGAATGGCATCGTTAAGATATAATTGCTGAAGAATCATTATCAAAAGTGTAGGGCTATATTATTTTAAGTTAAATAAAAAATTAAAGATTAAAATAAATTATGATATTTAAGTTTTACAATTAATGGAATGAAATTTTGATTTTAATAATTTAATTTATCAACAAATAATAAGCAGCATAAAATTTTATGCTTGAAAAATTTCATGATAGCAATTATCTATAAAAATTTACTGGGTGCAGGGTTTAGTTTCCAAACGCAATAATCTTAATGATGTGTAATGAGCATGTCAACAAGTTTTGTGAGCGCCTTATCATCTTAATGTAGATTTAACAATAATATATCATTTAATTCTTACAATAATCTTTCAAAGCATCAGGTAAAGTTGCAGAAAATATTTTACATGACACACGCCTAAAAGATTTGGCTTTTATTTTTTAAATTCTGTTTCAAGCACAATACGGAAATGAATAAAATACGAACAGAATTTAAAATTATAGATTATGAAAAATAAATGCTAAAAATATCACAATTACAAATACCTAACAATTCTTGGAAAAAGTATATTTACGGTCATTGTATAGCTAAAGTTTGCCAATAGAAGGTTAATAAATTGGCTGTGTTACCTTGAATAAAATTCATAAATAGAAAATATATGAACCAAATATATAAACTTTTTGCGCATTAAATTAGCGGTTATATATTTAACACAAATGATTTAATAATAACAAGTGGAATCAATTCCTTTATGCAATATAGTAAATATCTATTCCATCGCCACAAATATTAAAACTAATCATATTTATTATTCCTATTTGACTTGTGCCATTTTAAAGTATATTCCTTAAAAGTTGACTATTTCCAGATATAAACCTCATCTTTATAGGCGTAGTCACAGGGGGGGGGGGGCTGACGGAAAAAAATTTTTGAATGGAAAAACCCTTAAAAATTAAAAAAAAATTTAGGTTTTGCCCCCCCCCCTGATTGAACTTTTAAACGTTTCGCCCCCCCCCCCTAATTCAAAACCTGGCCACGCTCATACTTATCTCTAAAATAAAAAACAAATAATGAATTACTCACTTACCTACCTAGAAACTCTTCACAGTATCTTACCTACCTATACATAGTAATAGATCTTATATCAACATTTGAAAGTTTTTTTTCATCACATTTTTAAGCATAAATTAAGTAAATAACAAAGAAGTCTAAATACTTTTTAAAGATTTTTTAAAGATTTTTAATACCTTACCAAAATTCGACACAGTTCCATAAATAACTAAATACAATCTATCTTTAATTTTTAATAACAGATGTGCAATCTGAATTCCTCACCTTTAACTTTTAAATGTCATTTGCCAACCCCAAAATGAAAACTTTTATAGATTATGTCAAGAAAAATAGTTAAATACTAAAAAAGCTAGAATTTAATAGAAGGCACCATCTTTTTTTTAATATGACAATTGACAACCTCACCATGCCCAGTGTGCCATAAGATTATTGTGATAACAAAACTTGGACAGTATGTTGTCCATGACCCTCACAGCAATGGTTTGCCCAGCATCTAAGACCTTCCATTTACCTAAGCCCACAACACCCCTCGCAATACCCCCTAACAGTTATTTATATGACAATCCAACACCAACAATCATCCAAACAATATTTGGGCAAAAGATTTCATTTACTTTCCAAAACCTAACACACTTAATAAGATCTAGGATCCCTAGGGGAGCAAGGGAAGCATTCAGCGACCTTCTTAATAGAATTCTCATAGCTATCAACAAAAACCTTGACAATCTAGGAGAGGGGAGAAATCTTTTTACCATATGTTTTTATACCTTATCAATACCACAACCTAAAATCGCCCAATTATCTAAGGTCACTAAAGGATCAATCCAAAGTTTTGACCCAAAAAAGCCATTTCTGCTTTCAAAAGAGCCACATAAGCCTAAGCCTTCATTAGATTTAATAGCTAAGGCAATAGCAAACAAAATAGATGCCCTGGAAATTAACTCAGCTTTCCGTATTCTGGGTTCTTCCGATTTGATTGCACCTTCTAGTAACGCCAAATACGATCTCCTCCTAGCTAAACAACCCGAGGGTGAAGCTACCGCCTCACTAAACTAAAGGAAACCCCACCAACCCCCATCATCGACTATTCTACTTTAGAAGTAACAAATGCAATGGATTCCTTAGAAAAGATTCAGCAGCAGGTCAAGATGGAATTTGTCCCATTTTTCTGCAAGACCTAATTAAGCTCTATATAAACGGTTCACCAAGCTAACTCAAGAATCTAACACATCTCTGCAACATTCTAATAACGGGACAATTACCTCCACAAATATCTCAACTTCTTTTTGGAGAAAAACTATTGGTGACGGCTCAATTCGTTCTATCCCTGGAGGGTCATTTTACGCAGAATAGCTTCCAAATTAATCACAATCCAAATTCGCGCCTCTTTGGCCCTTCTCCTCAACCAGTTAGGTTTCGGAATAAGAGGGGTTGTCCATACGGCCCAAGTTTACTTCGAATCATCACCACAGACAGATCTCTTAGTGAGACTCGACTTTAAAAACGCCTTTAACAGTGCCGATAGGGTGGCGTTCATTGCATCCTTCCAGAAAGCATACCCACAATTTTACTCATCATAAGCCCTAAATAGTTGTGGCGCTCCATCATTTCTGCTGTTTGGGGACAAGATAATTCACTCCTCTAAAGAGATACAGCAAGGCGATACCCTAGGCCCAGCGTTTTTAGGCCTAGCTATACAAGGGATCATCCAGGTCTAACATTAAAAGCTTTTCTTGCAACCTATGGTACATGGACGACGGATTTTTGGTGGGCCCCGCAAATGAAATAAGTAAAATACCGTCGATTATTGAATCTTTTTCAGATTCAAAAGGCCTCAAACTCAACCACCTAAAATCCGAAATTTACAGGAATATTTCAATAGATCCTTCCACACTCCTTTTTCCTGTCACTCTCTAACAGTTCAGCCACCTATGCGCACCGCTGGGTGGGCCCATACCTTCCCAACGATTTCTGGCCAAATTTCTAACTTATATAGAGGCCTTCAAACCTACCCTACAGAAACTCACCCCAAACCATGTATTCTTTTTGGCTAATATTTTTCTCTTAATCCCGAAAATAAATAACGCCTTGCGTGGATCACCTATCTTTGGCTGCCTCGAGCAATTAAATTTAATCGATCGAAACATTCAGACTTTATTTTGAAACCTGCTTAAATATAAATTTTAATCCAGTCCAATGGCTCCAAGCATCCCTCCCTTCTAAGAGTGGGGAAATTGGTATATGATCTCCGCAACAGAAATCATTAGCGGGTTTTATATCCTCGCGCATGAATATCGACCCCCTTATTTCTGCCATGACATCTTTCCAGACCCGCACCTCCAGGAGGCTCTCCACAGGTAGGGCCCGGACTAGCTCAAGTCAGCCGAACGACTCCTCGGAGTGACCCTAAAGGAATGGGACGTTCGCCTGATAGTAAGTTCCGTAGCTTTTCTCTCTGAACTTACCATACGGCCCAAGTTTACTTCGAATCATCACCACAGACAGATCTCTTAGTGAGACTCGACTTTAAAAACGCCTTTAACAGTGCCGATAGGGTGGCGTTCATTGCACCCTTCCAGAAAGCATACCCACAATTTTACTCATCATAAGCCCTAAATAGTTGTGGCGCTCCATCATTTCTGCTGTTTGGGGACAAGATAATTCACTCCTCTAAAGGGATACAGCAAGGCGATACCCTAGGCCCAGCGTTTTTAGGCCTAGCTATACAAGGGATCATCCAGGTCTAACATTAAAAGCTTTTCTTGCAACCTATGGTACATGGACGACCGATTTTTGGTGGGCCCCGCAAATGAAATAAGTAAAATACCGTCGATTATTGAATCTTTTTCAGATTCAAAAGGCCTCAAACTCAACCACCTAAAATCCGAAATTTACAGGAATATTTCAATAGATCCTTCCACACTCCTTTTTCCTGTCACTCTCTAACAGTTCAGCCACCTAAGCGCACCGCTGGGTGGGCCCATACCTTCCCAACGATTTCTGGCCAAATTTCTAACTTATATAGAGGCCTTCAAACCTACCCTACAGAAACTCACCTCAAACCATGTATTCTTTTTGGCTAATATTTTTCTCTTAATCCCGAAAATAAATAACGCCTTGCGTGGATCACCTATCTTTGGCTGCCTCGAGCAATTAAATTTAATCGATCGAAACATTCAGACTTTATTTTGAAACCTGCTTAAATATAAATTTTAATCCAGTCCAATGGCTCCAAGCATCCCTCCCTTCTAAGAGTGGGGAAATTGGTATATGATCTCCGCAACAGAAATCATTAGCGGGTTTTATATCCTCGCGCATGAATATCGACCCCCTTATTTCTGCCATGACATCTTTCCAGACCCGCACCTCCAGGAGGCTCTCCACAGGTAGGGCCCGGACTAGCTCAAGTCAGCCGAACGACTCCTCGGAGTGACCCTAAAGGAATGGGACGTTCGCCTGATAGTAAGTTCCGTAGCTTTTCTCTCTGAACTTACTCAGGAAAACTCCTCTTTAATTGGGCTTCTTCCAAGAGTGCATACGAATTGCTCGAAGCTATCCCGAGCAGGAATTTGTGACTCCATATGTCTGGGGAGAAGTTACGCATTACCATAGGCCTCCGTCTCGGTTGTGAAATCGTATCCCCTTTCTTATGCGATCTATGCAAACAGCCGGCTCAACCCAATGGTCATTGTTGAATCGGCAGTAAAAGCTGTTTTTATTAGGTGGATAGGGCTTTATATGCACATAACGAAGGACACATAACGAAGGACATATATAAAAGTAATAATCAAATAAGAGATACTAAGTACGGTGCAACTAATGTGTATTCAAATGGCGTATAATCAAATGCCTGTAACCGCGCTCAAGGTATTCAAATTGCAACCTTCAATATAATCGTGCAGGCTATAACATCTCTACCCCCTTAAGTTATTCCATATCTTTCTACAGGTTTTCGTATTCGTGTTGATCGCCGGACGGTTAATTCGGGTGAGGGTATTGATGATTGTGGGGAGTCCATAGGCTGGAGTAGGGGTTAGAGCGTGGGTGTGATGGGAACTGGTATATTATCACTAACTTCATCATGTGGTAGCTTGAGTTGTTGCGGAATTGTGGCGTTAAGTAAGTCACTGGGTTCATTTACTGGCAGATTACCCGGTATTTCGTTCGAAATGTCAGCCCATAGTTCTCCATTGTTTTGTTTGTCTGCGTTATCTAAAGACTTCCTAATATGATCACCATGTCTTTTCCATAATGCCCCATTATCCATTTCCACCATGTACGATACTGGACCTAAGATTTTTACTATTTTTCCTGTTACCCATAAGTTTTCATTAGTTGTGAAGGTTCTAACCCACACTTTATTTCAAATTATAAATTTCCGTTTGATGGGTGCCAACTCGTCTCTGTCAAGACCAGATACATGTGGTTTGAGTAAATTTAATGGGCCAATAGATTGTATCTTGATTAATAGATTAGCAGGAGTTAATCCAGTCGTTGGATGAATGGTATTCCTATAAGAAAACAGAAAGTTATATAATTTATCATTTTTAAAATTCCTAGTTTAGTTCAAAAACTTCTTAAATGTTCGGACAAAACGTTCTGCTTCGCCGTTGAATCATGGATGATAGGGACTGGAATATGCATTATGAATATTATTTGTTTTGCAGTATGTTTTAAATTCGGCGCTTGTCAATTGAGGTCCATTGTCTGTAGCCAGGGTTTTAGGTACTCCGAACCTTGAGAAAATAGCTTCGAGAGCGTTTATGGTGCTTGACGTTGTTATCGTTGTCATAGGAATCACCTGCCATTTACTGTAGGCGTCAATTAAAATTAAATAATAACACCCATTAATTGGTCCACAAAAATCGGCATGTAACCTAGACCATGGTTTTCCAGGGTTTTCCCATTTTTGAGCTAATTCTGTTGCACCAGTAAACCAATGTTGACAATCCGTACAGTTTTTAACATAACCTTCTATATCCTTATCAATACTTAGATACCAGTGATGTTGACGAGCCAAGATTTTTGAACAACTCATGCCTGGGTGTCCTAGGTGGATTAGTTTCAAAATAGTTTGCCTTAATCCATGAGGAATAATAATCCGGTATCCTCAAAATATGCAGCCTTTTAAGGTGGTGAGTTCTCTCTGTCGTTGTTGGTAAATTACTAGGTCTGGAGTAACTTTCTATGGCCAGCCATGGAGTACATAGTTATAGACTTGTCCCAGGATAGGATCTTTACGAGTATGACGCTCTATGTCGGCGGATGTAATGGGGAAATGTTGGAATGGTTCTTCATAAATGGTGTGTATATCATCTTCTTCTCCTTGTTCTAGCGTTTATTCCGATTGTATCGGAAGTCTGGATAACATATCAGCTTGTGTATTTTCCTTGCGAATTTCTTATTTTATGGTGTATTGATAAGAGTTGTTAACAAGGTCCATTTCTGAAGTCTCGCCGTAACGCCTTGTGATATATTTTTATTCGGGTTGAATATTGATATTAATGGTTTGTGATCTGTAAGTAATGTGAAATGGAGGCCATATAAATATTCCTTAAATTTATTAAAAGCATAAATGATGGCTAAAGCTTCTTTTTTAATTTGGCTATAATTTCTTTCAGCAGCGTTAAGGGTGCGGGACGCAAAAGCAATAGGGTGCTGATAACCTTTAATTTCGTGGGAAAGTACTGCGCCGAGTCCCTCAGATGAAGCATCAGTCGAGAGGTAACTCAGGGTTAAAATGTTTTAATATCGGGGCCTTGATAATGGCTTTTTTAATGTTATTGAATGCATTTGTACAGTCTATGGACCAGTTCCAAGATACCGTTTTTTAGCAGGTTATAAAGAGGTTGTGCTAAAGAAGAAAATTTTTTTATGAATTTCCCTTAGTATGTTGCCATGCCTAAAAAGGATTGTAATTCTTTTATTTTAGTTGGGGCTGGTGCTGCTAAAATTTCTTTAGTATTCTTGTCAGTGGTAAAAATTCCGTCTTTACTAATGGTATGTCCTAAATATTCCATTTTTTTTCCAAAAATTTACACTTTTCTAATTTTAGTTTTAGCCCTATTTTTTCCAATTCTTTAAAAACCTTTTCTAATTTTTGATTGTGGTCCTCTACTGTTTTACCTGATATAATAATGTCATCTAGGTAAACTACTATTCTTTTATCATTCCTAAATAATGAGTCCATAAATCTTTGAAAAATGGCTGGCGTCGAGGCTATACCAAAAGGTAGTTTAGTATTTTTAAAAAGGCCCCTATGCGTATTAATTACTAATAAGTTTTGAGAACTTTCGTTAACCTTTATTTGAAAATAGGCGTCCTTAAGGTCCAAAACGGAAAAATATTTAAAACCGCCTAGTTGTGCAAATATATCTTGAATACGTGGCAAAGGATATTTTTCAATTAAAAGGTGCTTGTTTAAATCACGGAAGTCGCCGCAAATACGGATGTTTCCATTATTTTTAATAACAGTTACAATAGGAAGCATGTTCAGCATATTTTTTTGGTTTTAAGATACCTTCTTTAACTAACCTATCTAATTCTACGTCAATTTTAGGTTTTAACATATAGGGAATAGGTCTAAGACGGAAAAAACGTGGGCATAACTCATCTTTTAATTTAAGCTTGGCTTCATAACCGACTACCCCTCCCAATTTATTTTCAAATAAACCCGGATATTTTTTAATAATTTTATTTGTTATAACATCATCGTCAATATGATTAATCTCGTGCAGTTAAAAAGGTTTATTACGCTCCCAGTCTCAAGCTAGTTGCCGTAATATATGTGGAAAAATTCTCCACCAATCTCTTCCCAAGATGTTTTGGCCATTTCCATTAACGGCGTAAAAAAACAATTGTTAGGTTGCGTCCTGTTCTTGCACGATGACTTTTTCTGTTCCTTTTAACGGGATTGGAACCATCGTAACCCTTTAGCACAGTACTACAAGGTTGAGTGGCCAGGTGAGCACCATTGATGGAATTTATTAAAGTAACTGCTGAGCCGGTGTCGATTTCAAAATTTAAAATATGGTTATTTACTTCAACATAAAATGGGCGGGAATTTTCTCCTAATAGGAAATAGTTCAATGACGAAACCTGTTTGCAGCGGCATATTTTTCCGATGTGACCTTGGGTATGGCATTTGTAGCATGTTGCAAGCGAAATTTACAATTAGAACGGGAATGGTTACCTCCGCATGCGAAGCATTTGATATTTGGTATCGGCTGTTTATTGGTAACTGTATGAATAGATTCCAACGATTGCTTTAACATATGACTTTGAAACCTAGCACGTTCCATTGACCTGGCAACATCCAATGCCCCTTGCCAGGTCAGATTATCCACAATCAACAATCTCTCTACAATATTACCATTTTGTAATCCCGCTACGAAACGGTCTCGTAGATTCTCCTCGAGAGTTGACCCATAATTTCAATTGATGGCAATCTCTTTTAATCTTGCCGCAAATGAATCGATATTTTCTCATTCCAATTGAACGCATTTATGGAATTTGTATCTATGTACAATAGCACTCAGCGTGGGGGAGAAAAAACTTTTCAAAATGGCCACTATCTCTTCGAACGATTTTTGTAAATGATCCGATGGTGAGAGAAGATTTATCAGTAAATCGTAATTCTGCGTGCCAATCACCGAAAGGAAAAGAGATTTCTTATCTCCGCCAACTACTAGATGATAATGGTTAAAATGTGAAATATACACGTCAAAATCGTCGAAAGGCATATATGGGTGGAAGTTAAGCGAAGGAGACGACCGCGCCATTTGTTGAATCGGCAGTAAAAGCTGTTTTTATTATGTGGATAAGGGATATATGCACATAACAAAGGAAACATAACGAAGGACATATATAAAAGTAATAATCAAATAAGAGATACTAAATGTGTATTCAAATGACATATAATCAAATGTCTGTAACTGCGCTCAAGGTATTCAAATTGCAACCTTTAATATAATCGTGCAGACTATAAAAGTCATCATCTCTTCCATTGCAAATACAGCTAAGGCCGCTACCTCAGGCACACGGCGATCAACAAAATTATTGGGCAGTATTTTAGGAAGGCTGGCTATCCAAACACCTTGGAGCCCCTCTGTATTAGCACTACTGACGGGAAAAGACCAGACAGCGTTACACTCAGGTCCCATGGACTGAATCTCACTTGAGACTTCACCACGGTCGACATATTTGCCCCATCCAACTCCTCTTCCAACCTTATTTTCAGTGCAGAGAATAGGAAAACGACCAAATATTCCTCCCTAGTGGACACAATATTTACCACCGTAGTGGCAACCACAATCAAAAATTCAGGCACTGAAGCTCTCGCTCTCTTGAAACAAATTGGAAAAGCGTTCTCTAATGTCTCATTCGATTTGAAAGAGTACTTTTTATCAAGCAAAAGATCACAATGGAAATCGTTAAATCCAACACGATTTCCAGACACGGTTTAGTGCCATCCATTTAGTTAGAGCGCATTTTATAATTTTTTAGTCGTGAATGTAATTTTTATGCCATCCTAACAAAAAAAATGTGCAAAAAAAGAAAAAATAAATGTAATGAGAAAGGGATTCTTCGACAAGAAATGTAATATAACTAAAGAGCACACGTGTACCAAGGCATTCCGTAGCCGGTCAGTTCTTTTAAATAGGTGGGTGGTTGTGAACAATTGTCGGTAATCTGTTGTTTGATGATATGGGGTAACGTGATCAAACTGCTGTCGAAGTCGTTGGTTGTAATCAGCGGCGTTTATGTTGCAATTCGAAGGTTTTCTGGTAGTCTAAAAGAATGCCGTATACCAGTTCAGCGCTTGAACAGAATAGGTCTTCCTTGACGGTGCCGCGAATCCCTATGAGTAGTAGGTGAATTAGACCGAACCTACTGGTGATGTTCCCTTTTGCGGTAATCGAATTCTTAAGCTGTCGATGAAACCACTCTGCCATCCCATTGGCATGTGGATGGTAAACTGTCGTAGTTAATGATGGTATCCTATAGATAATTGTTTAAACAGGGCTGATAGCAATTGCGGCCTTCCGCCTGTGGTTAATGTAGTTGGCACCCATAAATTGGCTATCCAGTGCATACAAAATGTTGAGGCAATGTTCGGCCCATGCATCATTGATTGGGATCGCAACTGGCCATCGGGTTAAACGGTCAACGACCCTAAAAATGTGAATGTGTCCATTAGATGACGGTAATTAGCCGACGTGGTCCAAATGTACATGACTGAATCTTGCGTCTGGTTCCACGAAAGCGGCTGAGACTGATTTGATGTGCCTATTAACCTTTCATTCCTAGCTGGAACTCAATGTTTCGTCCAAACATACATCCTTATTGATTCCGAACAAGACAAAATTTTTGGAAAGCCGTTTTAATGTTTGGCGGGAAGCTGGAGGCTGGAGGCGAAAGACCATGTAGGTTCACAAAAACTCTGTGTCGAAGGCTTTCACGTACTATCGGTGTGGGAATTTGGTAGATGTATTGCAGGTAAGCGTTAAATTCGTACCTAGAATTGAACATTGCTCCATTTTCAGGGCTCCGAGCTCTTCGGTTGAGTTTTCTGTTTTTGTGAAATAGCTAACTTTTTCGTGATTGACGTATTTGTAAGATGTATGAAATCCATCTTTCTTCGCGAAAGAGTGTATGCTACAATATTTGCTTTACGTTAATGAATTGTATGTCAGATATAAATTGTGATATACAGTAAAAACTGTTTAATTGCAAAGCTTTGGGCCTGAAATTTTTATCGCGATTAAACGATGGAAATAAAAGTATATGTACATTATATTAAATATTCATTTCTTACGCTTCGCAATAAAACGATATTTAATGTAATTATCTGGTTGATTTAAGGACTCGAAAATTTTGTGAATATTCGATATTGTACTATTAAGCGATTTGTCATTAAACGATGTTTTTGTTAATATTATCGTTAAAAAAAATGGCGGTTAACTTCGCGAGTAAAAGATTTTTGCGATGATCCGATTTGCGATTAAGAAGTTTCGACTGTATAATCTAGCTGTCGTATCTCGCGCGGTGAGTATTTATCAGATTTAGATGTAAAGGCATAGGTAGTGCCCAGCTAGGTATAAAACGTCGGTAAAGATTTATTATACCTAGGAAGCGACGAAGTTGCGCCATGGTGGGTGGCGAAATGATTTTGCCTGGTACCGGAGAAAATCAATTGAAGATCGTCCCTACTTACATTCATTACATTTATTTTGAGGTCAAACTCATGTAGACGTTGGAAAACCTGACCTAGATGTTCTCAATGTTTGGTGGCTGATGAACTAGCGATTAAGATATCATCTAGGTAGGCAAATGTGAAGTTTAGACCGCTAAAGGCTTAGTCGATAAATCGTTGGAAGGTTTGGGCGGTGTTATGTAGTACAAAAGGCATGCGCAAATATTCGAAAAGACCGAGAGATGTGGTAATTGCTGTCTTTTTGATGTCTTAAGGGGCTGCGAAAATGTGATGGTAGGCTTGTGCGAATATCATGTTGTAGATTGCTATGCCAGCTAGTTTGAGCGAAAAGTCGTGAATGTGTGGTAGAGGATATCGATCTGGTACGGTTTGAGTGTTATAAGCTCTGTAATCCCCACATAGTCGCCAATCTCCGGGCACTTTATTTAGTACCATGTGCAGGGGAGACGCCCAGGGACTGTCCGAAGGTTGAATTATACCCAATTCAAGCATATGAGTAAATATTTGTTTGGCAATTTTCAATTTAACGAGGTCTAAGCGTTTAGGTTTGGCGTAAGCGGGTGGGCTTTGAGTGTTTATGTGATGGACAATATGATGCTTTACGTTAACTTTATAAATGGGGGGGGGGGGGGTATAAATATCAGGCAAAACAGGCAAACTTTTATTGAGTTGGACATTATACAAATTCGAGGTAGTGAAACGACCATACGATTCTAATGTTAGGGTGGGGTCCAGAACTGGCGTTGGATATCCACGAGAAAATTAAATTTGTTTAAGAGATTCGCTCCTATAATCGATGTTTTTAAGTCAGCAATTGTAATTAATTACCCATTGGAAGTTCCTGCGCAACCCATAGTCAAGTCCCAAAAATTTCTGACCATGAGTTTTGATTGTACTGGTGTTGGCTGCCTGCAGGCAGATATGTGGTGGTGTAAGGCAATGGGTGGGCGGGGGTGGTATTAAACTGATTCCTGCACAATATCTTTAGTGAATTTATGAAAAATGATAAATAAGCGACTTTTTGATGGGCCTAGGCTAGGCGTCGCAGGTTCTGGCCTTGTGTTTGAAATGCTGATGATACCACCATCAATCTGGGGAACGTCAGGGGGGGTCTGAAAAGTCAATCGAAAATACTTAGATGCAGATCTAGTCCTTGCTGAGGATCGCCTTTGCTTGTGTCGATGCACTAAATACCTGTACCATGCCACGGAGCATGTCGATTTCATTGTTGGCTTTAGGAACTAAATTATATATTTAAGGGGTGTGGTACGTTTCAGCGATCTTATCACTGATCGCCTGCGCATATGGCAAAGATTCTAGCCATGTTGGTGTCCAGCCTAACCTTAATTGTTTCAAAATGACCTCATCCATCTTAGCTGTACCCAGGAGCGCCTTCATATGCCTGTAAAGCTGGGACGGCGTACGATGCCCGATTCTAAATTAGAAAGCAGATCATGGAATTTCGCTGATCCGACTTAGTTGGATTGTAGTGTAGGGGGCTTCCACCGGTATATTCTCCATTAAATCTGGAATTTTAGTTGTCACTTTGCTAGGATTTTATTCGGCAAATGGTAAACAGGGCTTCAATATACACAAACCAGAGGCGGGGATTCAGACGATTGAAGGTGGGTAATTTACGAAATATGGCATTCTCGGGTTTTAAATCAATATCTTCAACTGGGTTTGTGTCCTTGCGGGGTCACCAAATGTTAGTTATAATAGAAGAAAATATATTTTATTAACGCGAATAGTGGAATAAGTTGTTGCAAACATAAAATGCTGGAGCTAAGTGGTGGAGTGTAGCATAGTTAGGGAGTTGGGCAAATTAGCTATCCTTTGGTGATGAATGAATAACACTTGTTGAATAAAATGGTGGATGACACACATAGATATATGGAAATCTCTTTGGATCTTTCTAGAAAATTGTCATTGATATGAATGAATAAATTTAATCCTAAAAAACTCGAGTAAAAATTTCAGTTGTATTTTGTCTATTTGAATCATTCATCTCGTCAACTCGCCGAAATAACCTACATACTATCTGTTATATTGTTGGCTGAATTTTAAAACATAATGTATAAATGGTTTATATAAAGATATAATAACATATAAACCTAGTTAAATATGTGCTAATAGAATCTATATATAATTTGGCTTCCTATTTTATTAACTTCAAGTAATCTAACATACTTTGATTTAACTTAAATATATGCTTTGAAGATCTAAAATCAGTTAGAACATCTATATAAAATTTGGCATTTCATTAAATTAATTAGAGAAAAATTTAACCTAGCTTAAATATATGCTTTGAAGTTCTTAAATGAGTTAAAACATCTATATAAAATTTAGTATAGACTGCCTAACAGCTAATATTTTTCGCAAGTATAGAAAGCGCCATTTTGAGGGAAATTGTAACCACACAATAGAACTCAACATAATTTATAGTTCTTGTTTACTTTTTTTAATTTATAAATTAAGCTATTGCTTTTATTTATTTTCTAAAATATCATATCGCGGAGAAGTATGAATTTACCACTTGCTGTGTTTTTCCTTCAAGATGGCAGCTATAATGATGCCTGAATGATTTTAATAGTAAAAATTCGCTGTTTGGCAGTCTATGGTTTAATTAGTCCATAGGTATCCCATTAAATTAACTTTAAAAAATCTACCATACACTAACCTAGCTTAAAAATATGGTTTGGAGTTCTAAAATTAGTTAGGACATCTGTATAATATATGCCATTCCATTTTATTAACCCTATAATAATCATAAATATTTTAAAGGAGATAATAATAGCCCCATATTATTGTGCCTCAATTAACTTAAAAGTATTCTCTAATTAGCCCCATCTTTACGCAATTTTAATTAGAGACTAATTTGGCTATGTGTATCCCTATCTTTTTCAGCATGCGACTCAAAAATATTAACAGACATAACGTTTTCGCTCTTTTTAAAGCTCATCAGTATGGCATAGTTAATTTTCTAGTCACATTCTAAGCGAGATAGGCATATAAATGAATGGGGTTATTATTATATCCAACAAACTACAGCTTATTAATTGATCTCAAAAATAATACAAAATAATTCTTATCTTCCATAATTATGAGGGTCATTCCGTAACCACCATAAGAATGGGTTGAATCTAATTTGGCCTTATATATAACTATCTCGCTTAGAAAGTGACTAGAAAATTAACTATGGCATACTGAAGAGCTTTAATAGCGAAAACGTTAAAAGTTTCATATCATTTTGGAGTCACGTTCTTAAAAAGATAGGGATATATATAGTCAAATTTGTCTCTAATTAAAATTGAAGCTAGATGGCGCTAAATTCGTTAATTTTTTAAGTTAATTGCGGCACCCTATATGGAGTTATTATTATCTCCTTTAAAATATAAACAAACCGCAATTTATTAATTAATATCAAATATTATCATATGTATAACTATATATAAAATTTAATCGGCGATTACAAATTATTAAATTATTACTTACAAGTTACAAATAAAAACAAGATATCTAATTTCACCATATCAAAAACAATTTCACCATATTAAAAACATCTGTTATCTCTGATCAGTTTTGGCGAAACATGATGAATACTCATAATTTTTAAAAATTATAATATATATAAAAAAAATTAAAATGCTCAACCATTATTATATTTGAAATCTTTATGAACATGTTATTTTATGCACTACTTTACTATATATTATCCGTTTTCATATTATATATCTATTTTTATTAATTGCTATGCAATTTATGGGCTCGTTTTTGGTTGTCCGTTGATGTCCGTTGATGTCCTCCCTATCTATTTGCACTGGGTTTATTAGGTTATCTATTTTTTAAATTAATGCATGAGAAAGAGGTGCCCCACCCCTCATCTCTATCTCCCTCGCTTTCGGGCGGGGTCGGGTTTTAATTGCTACGTTAAATTAATGCATGAGTATATCTATTCGTTTTTGAATTGGGTAACATTGATATTAATTGCTATAGTTACCCTATGCCCTCCTCTACAAGGGTTTGGGTTAGAATCTCGTAGTTTTTTTAGACTCTTATGATTGTTCTTGTTACTACCATTGATAATAAGACTTTTTGGCCGTCTGCTGGCTGCTGACCGATGGAAAAAATGACCATTTGCCAAAATGTGATTCCAAGTTTTTTTTTCGTTTTAGTTTTGACTATTACGATTGTTCTTGTTACTATCATTGATAATAAGACTTTTTGGCCGTCCGCTGGCTGCTGACCAATGAAAAAATGACCATTGATCAAAATGTGAATCCGAGTTTATTTTTTCGTTTTTTTTTGACTATTATGATTATTCCTGTTACTACCATTGCTATTATGACTTTTTAGCCGTCCGCTGGCTCCTGACCGATGGAAAAAATCACCATTGGCCAAAATGTGAATCGAAATTATTTTTTTCGTTTTTTTTTGACTATTATGATTGTTCCTGTTCCTACCATTGCTATTATGACTTTTTGGCCGTCCGCTGGCTGCTCAATGGAATAAAATGACCATTGGCCAAAATGTGATTCGAAATTTTTTTTTTCGTTTTTATTGACTATTATGAATTTATATCTACTTTTACCGTGTCCTGGCTGCTGACCAATGGAATAAAATGACCATTGGCCAAGATGTGATTCGAAAATTTTTTTTCGTTTTTTTTACTCTTGTGAATTATATCCATTTTTACCGTGTGCTGGCTGCTGACCGATGGAAAAAAATGACCATTGGCCAAAGTGAGCAAAATTTTTTTTTCCGTTTTTTTGGCTATTATTGACTTATAGAGTATCTGTTGGTACTGACCAATGGAGAAAAAATGACCATTCGCCAAATTTTTGATTTTTCTGATTAAAAATTGTTCAAATTCAACAAAAATTTCTCCCAACAATTCTGCAAATTCTTAACATTGTGATGTTTTATAATATAATGTTTGTTAGACCCATAATCACTAAAGGCCGTAAAAACTAATGTAATACGCAACTAGATGCAAACACTAAATCTAACCCTAACCCTTGCCTATATTTCATTTTGCCTATAAATGGAAAATTTGTATAAATAATTAATTAATCATTAGGCATTTAATACCCCCCTATAGGCATTCTCGCCCCTTCCCACCTTTCTCGCCCATAAATTGCATAGCAAATATGATACATTTATACGAAGTAAAGATGAGTCGTCCCCCCTTCCCTTCTCCCCTCCCCTTCTCCCCTCCCCCTTCCCACGAGGGCCGAAGGCCCGAGTAATGTTTATAACTTCAAATAAAAATAAATAATAAAAAACGTGTTATTATTACGCTTGTCTACTACAATAAATTGTGTAAAGTTAACTTATGGGGGGGGGGGGGGGGCAAAAAAATTGATACAGCCAAAATATTGGGTTTAGAAAATAAGAGGGGAGCACAAATTGCATTTTTACAAATTTATATTTAACATTAGGCTTATGATTTAATATTCATTATTACCTGTTATTAAAAAAATTAAGATAATGGAATATTTTGCAGAAGCGAATGATAAGGGATAAATTAGATTGTATTTGACTATCTAACAGTCACAGCCATTGCCAGCAGTGGTAATAGTGTAGGGGTAGTAGTTGTGTTAGAGTAGATAAACAACAGCACAGGAAAGGGAGGGCAACCTCAAGTCCGGAGTAATTTGTCAAAGTAAAAAGATAGGGGTAAGTTAATTTTGTATATAATTTAAAAAGTAAATGTGTTAGGGAAAAGGTTTAAATACATTTCTCTCCCTTTTACTTATGAACTAAATGGAATTTTTTACCGATTTATCTGCAAGTTATTGACGTTTGAAAAACGTTAAAATCGCTGTTTTTGGCAACTTTGACAACGGAAAAAAAACCTGACGTATAGGAAAAAAAACTAAAAATATATTTGTGTTCACCTTGAAAAACTCTGCCAGAATCTGCAAACAGATTGCCGGTTGATTTCGCAAGTCTTTGATTAGTTACACAGATTATAAAGTTGTAAAAAACCAATAAAAGTACCAATGTTACTAAATTAGTAACACAAGAAATTTGAGGTTCCAATAAATTACACGTATAAAAATTCATGACTAAATACTTTTACATTAAAAGAGTAAACGACTCTATTATAGTAAAACTATATTATATTATGTCCCAAAACAATTTACATATTAAAACAACTTCGCCATAAATTATTTATTTTAAAAAAGCTTAGCCTCATATATATTATTGTTAAAGCTAATGTAAATGGTAAAACAAATGCATAATGTCATTTGTCGCTTGAGAATTTCAGAGGTGTGCCATGATAAATTTAATCATAAACTTTGGCAAACTCATGATTAATTATTGTCTTTTTTAACAATGAAAGATGCTCTCAAAAAAGCTCGCTCGCCAGGCACAGAAATTGCTGGAAAAATAAAAAAGTCTTCAGAAATTTTGACCAAATTAATATAAGTACTACGTTTAATTCAAGATTAATTTATTATTAGTTCAAACAGAATTCATGGTGGCGGCAGCAAATATACAGTTCAGGTAGAGAATTTAAGAGATTGAACAACTATCATTTAACTACTGGAATAGGCTGGGGTAATGTATAGCAAGCTTTTATCCTAAAATTAAATAATGTTTCTAATTAAAAAACCCCGAAGCCCTCAAAAAATGTTGCCACTTTCCAAAGACTACATTGTTTGCTAAAAATAAAGACGAAGGTCCAAAAACAGTCATATGTTTTACCGGATAAAAATTTGTCATGCTAAAACAATTATAAAAATAATTATGATAGACATTTTGTCACTGCATCAATACATTAAGATGATTTCTTAATATGAATTCTAATAAAATGTTGTCATCTTTGTTTTAAGGGGCGTTTATGGATGACGCGCGAAGCGAAAAAAAGCGAAGTGAATTTTTAAGCTAATTTATCAAACTCTTCATTCATCTTTATATTCATCGTGAAATTTATCATATGTATCACGAAAATAACAATTGTAAATAAGAGGCGTTCATAGTGAAACCGCAGACAATTATTTTCGCCCGCGGCAAAAAGCGAACGAAAATAATAAGATACAAATCATTTGGTACTTTTCGCGCGATGGTTAAAAAATTGAATTTGGTACGTATGTAATTTTTATATAATTTTATATTTTTATGGAAAAGTTACGATCTTATGAATGATATTCGTGCAATACCATTGATATATGATAAATTTGACGATAAATTAATAAAAAGAATGAGTTTGATAAATCAGCTTAAAAATCCACTTCGCTTTGTGCCTAGCGCGTCATCAGGAACGCCCCCTTAAACTTTCACAAAATTACCAAGGTTCGATTTTTGCTAAACCTTCGTTTATATCACCCATTTAAAATTAAATATTTTGATCTTTAGACCATGTGCAATCAGGCGCGTAGCCAGGTTTTTCTCTGCGGGGGGGGGGAATTTCCAAAAAAATTTTATAACAGTTTTATTTCAACATCAAAATTAAAAAATCTGGTATAAAACATAAAGAAAGTCATGATAAATAATTTCATATTTTCTCCTTCCCAGCGTCATCTGGTGATGGCAATTTTAGAGCTTTATTAGGTAGGGGAGACCGGGGCTATCGCGACCAAAAATTTTCAAAAAGGTCTGGACAAAAATTGTTAACCGATTTTCATATACTTTTTTTAGAAAAATTTTCGTGTCTAGAGTGTTTTTCAAAGGAAAAAAAAATATGGCAATACAGTTGATAGATTTTTCGTAATACGGGTTTAAAAAAAAGACAACTCGTATAAATTTCGAAAACTACCCGGGGTTATTGCGTCCTTTCGAAGGGGCTATCGCGTCCTCTCTAATATAAAGCTCCAAAACTAAAAACTAATTGATTACCTAGGCCTAAATAACCAAATTTTTTAATGTTTATAATCTTTTGTAACTTATAAATGTTGACAATATTCTTTAAGAGTGATTTATCAGAGATTGTTGTTAAATTATTACCTAATGAAACTAAGTGAATGGTTTAAATTGCAAAACATTAAGTTAATAAAAACTTTAAAGCTTAAAAAGTTTGATATAATAATTTTATAAGAGGATTAATGTGTTTTTATGTTAAAATTAATGACTTATAATTGCATATGCTTTATGTGAAAGTATTAAAAAGTTTTTTATATTTTAATATAAAACTTTTCATAGAGATTTAACATATAAGTGCCTTTTCTAAGATTTCTGTGCTAGAATCATTGATTTATATGCCTTATTATACACAAATATCATTTAAAATGAATAATTAATTGCCAAAGCCATTGTCATCAGGGTTCCTCTTTCTCCTGATGTAACTGCACCAACTTGCTTTTCCCCTTTTAAGGCAATAACCTTATTGGGTTTTTGGACAGTTGTTAATCCTTTAAATATTAATATAATAACTAGTATTAATAAATACCTTTTCATCCATGTTATAAATATCACATGGTAAGTATTTATTGGCGGTTAATAAAGATGAATAATTGTCAAAGAAGGCATTCACTTTTTTCATATTAAAGCTTGTTGCCCTTGAGATACTTGTAGCCTCAGGGGTTCTAAGAGAAATATAAGGATTGCGTTTGACAAACCCAGTAAACCAATCAGGACCTGCTGATTGGTTTAGATGCCATGATTCAGGCATTGACAAATTATATCTAGTACCTAACTGATAAGCTAAAGTTTTTACCTAAAAAAGAATAATTACAATAAACCAATATTCATTACTTGCTTGGGGCAAAAGCCCAAATACATCTTCGAACCTTTTACTAAGTAATTAGCTAATATTTCTTCTTGTTCTTTGTTGAATACTACCCTTGTCTTCTTTTTTGGTCCTATAATTTCACCTTTTTTGTAATTTTTGTAATATTTTTTTATAGTGCTACAGCTTAAATTGGTATCTTCCGCGATTCTTTTCAATTTAATGTTGTTTTGAAATGATGTAACAACTTTTTCTAACTTTTCATCATCAATAACAATATTTGCTTTTCTGTGGTAATTACGCACCATAATTAAAAAAGTGAACGAGTGAAAAGGAAACGATAGCCCCGGCTGCGATAGCCCCGGCATGATCATTGAACTTTAAGTTGTGCTTAAGATGATTCAACTCGTCAAAAAAATATATTTGAATATAAATATAATAAAAGAGTTACTTCTTATTACCTTGGTATATATTTCAGGTTGGCAGAATAAGTAGTTTTTAAATAATTTACAAAATACAAAAAAATAAAAAAGGACGTTTTAGCCCCGAAAAACCTTTTTTTCTACATAATTTTTTTGTAAGAAAGGTTAATCCAAATATTTTTTGTGCCTAACATGTGCCTTAATAAAATACATTTATGATTATAATTTGAGGTCTTAATAAACATAAATGACAAAAATAATCGAGAAGACGCTATAGCCCCGGGTAAAAGATAGCCCCGGTCTCCCCTACCGTGCTACTACTTAACCCTCCAATGTAGAATGTACTTATATAAATCCCAACCCTGAAGTGACTTATGGGGTTTATAAAACCCCATTTTTAAAATGATCATAATTTTAAAACCAATAGAGCAACATTCTCAAATTATAAATATAAGTTTATTACTTATAGGTCTGTAAAAAAAATTAAATTATAAATACTAATTCTAAAATTATATGCAATTTACCAAACACAAGGAAAATGAATAAAGATCTAATGACATCTTTTATTTTTGTAATATAGCCCAAACAGTTAGTAGAAATATAAAAAGCAAATGTTTTTTAATTAAAAGAAGGTTTGAATAATATAAAAAACATGCATTCATGATAAAACGATTATACAGTAAAAAATAGAAGACTCTAAAAAATGGTCATTTTTTCACATTTTTCGCTGCAATTTTCTCAAAATATTATAGTGTGATCAACACAGACAGGATTTTGACACCTATTGCACGAAAATCTTGTTTTCTATTTACAAATATAATTAGCGATATTGATTTAAATGTCATACACATGCTTAAATTACTATTTTTAAGTAAAAAATAGAAAAAAAATTTGAGAAAAAATAAAAAAAACTTTCTTAATTGACCTTATGGGGTTTATAGGACCCCAAACGCTTATATCTCCAAAAGTATTGAGGCAAATCCTATGAAATTTTCAGGAAATGTAGCCTTTGCATAATTATGAAAACTCTAAAAAAACCAAATCTCTAAATCTAAAACTCTTTAAGTGGTGTTAAATTATAACTTTTGTGGGGTTTCTTAGACCCCATAAGTACATTGGAGGGTTAAGTCCTTACTTTCAAAATGAGGTTATATTAATTTGTAATGACCTAATTGGTGTGCTCGATATATTAACTCTTTCGAGCCCAAAGCTAAGTTGTATGATTTTGAACTTAAGAAACCTCGATATGCAAAGAAAATGAACGGTTTTTGGACAAGAAACAAGTTTTGGCAAATTCCCAAATAATATTTCCTCCGAATTCTTTGATTGTTTTGCCTTATACGCGAATGAAAATAAATTATAGAAGGATTTCGTCTAAAAAATCCCTTGGACGCCCTATCAGATTATAAAATATTGTAATCTTTGCCCAACATCACAACTCTTCTTTACCTATTAGATTTTATATATGAAATACTATGTCAAATAATAGATTAAATGGATTGGCCCTTTTTTATAGCATTTTTATTTCAACATTAAAATTAAAAAAAGAAAGTCATTATAAAATAATTTTATATTTTCTTTTTCCCAGCGATAATATCTCAAGAACTTCATCTGGAGTGGGAGCTAATTCGAATAAATTGCATAGCAATTAATAAGTGTCTTTTAGATCTAAAATAATTTTTTTTCATAAGAATTCTGCGGGGGGGGATTTCCCGTTCCCCCCCCCCCCCGTCATTTACGCCACTGTGTGCATTAGATCAGTGGTTCTTCTTTTTATACACGCGAGTCGCGTGTACGCGACCCCCCAAATAGTTTATAATTTGTTTGCGGCCCCCCATTTTTTTCATAATAATTTATATTTGTTATATTATCTATAATATATTGATTTTCTATTATTTTTTCATTTTATTATATAATAAACATAAAACACAACTTTATTATTTCATTATCTATTTAAAATTTAAATAGATAATGAAATAATAATAACATAAAAACTTCATAATTAAACATAAAAACAATGTTAAAATAAAAAATATATGCATTCGGAAATATATTTAATGAGATTTCTGCTGCTGAACATCTTCAGCATATTTGTTAATTCTTGGTTCAATTGATTGTAATGCTATCCTCATGCAGGAATCTAGTCGCAATCGATTGCGTTTTTTAGTTTTTATATCCACCATAGTTGAGAAGCCTTTTTCACACAAATATGTACTAGCGAAAGGCATCAAATTTTGAATTGCTGCTGAAAATAATGGAGGATGTTCTGCACGAATTTGTATCCAAAATTGCGGCAAACTTTTAGTTTTAAACAAAGATTTTGAATTACGATCATTTATTAATTCTAATAATGAATCTTAAGACAACGAGTTCGAATCCCCTGGTGAGTATTTTTTTAAAGCTTTTCTAGATATTTTTATTTTATTCTAAAAAAATTTGGCGACCCCCCGGCAAACTTCTCGCGACCCCCTAGGGGGTCGCGACCCCCAGTTTAAGAATCACTGCATTAGATGTATAACGAATTATATCAAAAACTTTCAATCTTAACTAGACTCTCTTATTAACACAATTAATCTTGAGTCTTGCTTGACATGTCTTTTCTCACATATATATATATGTTACATACATATTATAAAAATGATGTTGCACAATTTAAATTAAAATGATATTTATATCAACTCCTAAGAAAGTGTCTAATATTTTGCATTCTGGATCTGGATAAAGCAAAAAAATGATGTGAAAATCTAACCATCCATTAAAAAGTGCCTTTGCAAACTTATATATATAACCAATGGCGTAAATAAGGGGGGAGGGGGGGGGGGAATTAAATTCCCCCCCCCCTTGGCAAAGATTAAAAATTTTTTTTATAGCTTCTCAACGCTGAGGAGGCTAAAAACTGACATTAGAAATACCATGTTTAAGAATAGATCAAATGGATTGGTTTTATTGACAATTCATCGGGAGTTAGCCCCTACTCCCGATGAAGTTCTTAAAATTTTTGAAATTTCCCCCCCCCCCTTGAGAAAATCCTGGCTACGCGCCTGTATATAACTTAAGGTAGATCATACACTCATTGATGAATATTAGAGTACTTGGAAAACATGGTGTAAGGTTGAGTTTGTGCGCTAAGTAGGAAATACGCTTATACACGTCAATCACGTTCTAATGACAGGTACACTTTGAAATTTTTACACACGTTAATTACGTTTACATGACATCCATATAATTCAGTTGCATATATAATTACTACTTCTATCTAAATAGTTTAATAAAATATAACTAATTATAACTAAAAATGTCCAAATAATTTTAATTTTTAAATTAATCTGTTTTCTGTTTAAATTTACTTAATATTTCTCTGTTTGATTTTTAAATTAATCTGTTTTCTGTTTAAATTTACTTAATATTTCTCTGCTGTTAAAATTTACTTTATAACTACTCTCTGTTTTACCTATAAATTTTTGTATTCTGTTTAAATTTTTTTAATAATTCTCTGTTTTATTTATTAATTTCTGTCTAAATTTTGTAATATTTCTCAAGTTTCTGTTTAAATTTTTTGATATTCTATAAATATCTGTCTAAATTTTGGAATATTTCTCAAGTTTCTGTCTAAATTTTTTGATATTTCTATAAATTTCTGTCTAAAGTTGTCGATTCTATAAATTACTGTCTAAATTGTTTGATTTTTCTCAAGTTTCTGTCTAAATTTTTTAATATTTCTATGTTGATCTATAAATTTCTGTCTAAATTTTTTGATTTTTTATAAATTTTTGTCTAAATTTTGATATTTCTCTGTTTGATGTTTAATTTTATAGATTGTATCATTAGGTGGAAATAACTTTATTCACAATCCAATTTATATTAAAAATGATTGATACGATGATATAAATAAATATTATGAGTTGATAATTCGTCGTTCAATTTTGGTGTATAAACAGCCCATTTGCCCAATTGATAAGAATAAACATATATATTTATTTTAAAAACTGTTGCCGTTAGGATTATATTCACTTCTGTCGACCAAACCTCCAGTGTCCACATCTCTTTCTCCACCAGATATTGCGAACTAGAAGAACATGGGTGGATATAAGGTTGCATAGAAACACTTATATCCTCTTGTAAAAATGCCCCGCACATTTGTGAGCGGATAATCGAATGATGATAAGCTTTTGGCATGAATTATATCATTTGCCCATTGTGGTGTAATTAGATAATTTTTGAGATATCCATTGGATCTCTCAACACTTTAGCCAGCATCTCTAAAAGTACAACATAAAATAAGTTTATATAATAGAATACCTGTCCTCACACCTCCAGAGTTTATCAGTCTCTTGTGAAATAATACTTCATTTTTTAATACGAAAAGAGCTGATTTCCTTTTGAGGTAGGTTCTTTGGTTTTTATCAAATGCCCCAGGCACCTTCCTCTATGTATTTAATGATTGCATCAAAATCATATTTGCCATCTAAAAATTAATTGAGCATAAATATCATGTATTAAATAATACTGGTTATAAATTAAGTGATAGTTGTTTGCAAAATTTAATGTATTAATCTGTATATTGGAAAAGACAATATCTATATTGTGAACAATATTAAAAACCTAGTTTTGTTATAGTATAATTAGACAAAGGTTATTTGCAACTATCCTTCATCATTTAAGTTACTATGAAATAATAATATTTAAGTCATCAAATATATTAAACAAAGCTTTATTAAAGTATAATTAGACAAAGGTTATTTGCAACTATAGTTTACCATTTGAGTTACTATAAAATAATAATAGGGGAGACCGGGGCTATCTTTTACCCGGGGCTATAGCGTCTTCTCGATTATTTTTGTCATTTATGTTTATTAAGACCTCAAATTATAATCATAAATGTATTTTATTAAGGCACATGTTAGGCACAAAAAATATTTGGATTAACCTTTCTTACAAAAAAATTATGTAGAAAAAAAGGTTTTTCGGGGCTAAAACGTCCTTTTTTATTTTTTTGTATTTTGTAAATTATTTAAAAACTACTTATTCTGCCAACCTGAAATATATACCAAGGTAATAAGAAGTAACTCTTTTATTATATTTATATTCAAATATATTTTTTTGACGAGTTGAATCATCTTAAGCACAACTTAAAGTTCAATGATCATGCCGGGGCTATCGCAGCCGGGGCTATCGTTTCCTTTTCACTCATTCACTTTTTTAATTATGGTGTGTAATTACCACAGAAAAGCAAATATTGTTATTGATGATGAAAAGTTAGAAAAAGTTGTTACATCATTTCAAAACAACATTAAATTGAAAAGAATCGCGGAAGATACCAATTTAAGCTATAGCACTATAAAAAAAATATTACAAAAATTACAAAAAAGGTGAAATTATAGGACCAAAAAAGAAGACAAGGGTAGTATTCAACAAAGAACAAGAAGAAATATTAGCTAATTACTTAGTAAAAGGTTCGAAGATGTATTTGGGCTTTTGCCCCAAGCAAGTAATGAATATTGGTTTATTGTAATTATTCTTTTTTAGGTAAAAACTTTAGCTTATCAGTTAGGTACTAGATATAATTTGTCAATGCCTGAATCATGGCATCTAAACCAATCAGCAGGCCCTGATTGGTTTACTGGGTTTGTCAAACGCAATCCTTATATTTCTCTTAGAACCCCTGAGGCTACAAGCATCTCAAGGGCAACAAGCTTTAATATGAAAAATGTGAATGCCTTCTTTGACAATTATTCATCTTTATTAACCGCCAATAAATACTTACCATGTGATATTTATAACATGGATGAAAAGGTATTTATTAATACTAGTTATTATATTAATATTTAAAGGATTAACAACTGTCCAAAAACCCAATAAGGTTATTGCCTTAAAAGGGGAAAAGCAAGTTGGTGCAGTTACATCAGGAGAAAGAGGAACCCTGATGACAATGGCTTTGGCAATTAATTATTCATTTTAAATGATATTTGTGTATAATAAGGCATATAAATCAATGATTCTAGCAGAGAAATCTTAGAAAAGGCACTTATATGTTAAATCTCTATGAAAAGTTTTATATTAAAATATAAAAAACTTTTTATTACTTTCACAATAAGCATATGCAATTATAAGTCATTAATTTTAACATAAAAACACATTAATCCTCTTATAAAATTATTATATCAAACTTTTTAAGCTTTAAAGTTTTTATAAACTTAATGTTTTGCAATTTAAACCATTCACTTAGTTTCATTAGGTAATAATTTAACAACAATCTCTGATAAATCACTCTTAAAGAATATTATCAACATTTATAAGTTACAAAAGATTATAAACATTAAAAAATTTGGTTATTTAGGCCTAGGTAATCAATTAGTTTTTAGTTTTGGAGCTTTATATTAGAGAGGACGCGATAGCCCCTTCGAAAGGACGCGATAACCCCGGGTAGTTTTCGAAATTTATACGAGTTGTCTTTTTTTTAAACCCGTATTACGAAAAATCTATCAACTGTATTGCCATATTTTTTTTTCCTTTGAAAAACACTCTAGACACGAAAATTTTTCTAAAAAAAGTATATGAAAATCGGTTAACAATTTTTGTCCAGACCTTTTTGAAAATTTTTGGTCGCGATAGCCCCGGTCTCCCCTATTTAAGTGATCTAATATATTAAACAAAGTTTTATTAAAGTATAATTAGACAAAGGTTATTTGCAACTATAGCTTACACTTTAAGTTACTATGAAATAATAATATTTAAGTAATTAAATATATTAAACAAAGTTTCATTAAAGTATAATTAGACAAAGGTTATTTGCAACTATAGTTTACCATTTAAGTTACTATAAAATAATAATATTTAAGTGATCTAATATATTAAACAAAGTTTTATTGAAGTATAATTTCACCAAGGTTTATTAAGTTAAATGGATACTTGGCAAAATTTGGTGGTGCTCTAATATTTTACCTTTTAAGTTCCTACGAAAGTATAAGTGGATAATGGATACTTGGCAAAATTTAGATTTCTAATATTTGGCTTTTAAGTTACTATTAAAGTATAATTACATCAAAGTTATTAAGTTAAATGGTTACTTGGTAAGAATTGGTAGTGTACAAATATCCTGGAAAAATGTGATGGATACTTGGCAAAATTTAGTTATTCTAATATTTGGCTTTTAAGTTACTATTAAAGTATAATTACATCAAAGTTATTAAGTTAAATGGTTACTAAGAATTGGTAGTGTACAAGTATCCTGTACAAATATCCTGAAAAAATGTGATGGATACTTGGCAAAATTTAGTTTTTCTAATATTTGGCTTTTAAGTTACTATTAAAGTATAATTACATCAAAGTTATTAAGTTAAATGGTTACTTGGTAAGAATTGGTAGTGTACAAATATTCTGTACAAATATCCTGAATGCTTTTCGATTGAAAACGCGATAGGAAACCAATTGAAATACGCTCCACTCCACGTGTAATTAACATTCACGCTAATCATATTTGCGGCGCACAAATATCCTGGCGTATTTTTAACCTGCTACATAGCCATTAGGAACAAATAACATATACTTAAATACGAATCAAATCCATTATTTGCAGGAAAATTAAGCTATAATATTTTATGACTTGCTTAATCCACACAAAAATCTGACCCTCATATATGCTCTAATTTGTTATATTATTGCTATAATATTAATTGCTATGCAATTTATGGGCTCGTTTTTTGTTGTCCGTCCGTTGTCCGTCTGTCTGTCCGTTACCCTCCCTATCTATTTGCATTGGGTATATTAGGTTATCGATTTTTTAAATTATTGCATGAGAAAGAGGTGCCCCACCCCTCATCTCTATCTCCCTCGCTGTGTTATTTTTAAAATTAATGCATAAGAGGTGCCCCACCCCTCATCTCTATCTCCCTCGGTGTGTTATATATAAGATTTGTTAAATTATCTATTATATAATAAACATAAATAAAAGTTGTTTACTTTTAATTGCTATGCAATTTAACTAGTTATATAATAAACATAAATAAAAGTTGTTTACTTTTAATTGCTATGCAATTTAACTAGTTTTTTAGTTAGAATCCCGGAGTTTTTTTTGACTCTTATGATTGTTCTTGTTACTAACATTGATAATAAGAATTTTTGGCCGTCCGCTGGCTGCTGACCAATGAAAAAAATGACCATTGGCCAAAATGTGAATCGAAATTATTTTTTTCGTTTTTTTTTGACTATTATGATTGTTCCTGTTCCTACCATTGCTATTATGACTTTTTGGCCGTCCTCTGGCTGCTGACCAATGTTATATAATAAACATAAATAAAAGTTGTTTACTTTTAATTGCTATGCAATTTAACTAGTTTTTGGGTTAGAATCCCGGAGTTTTTTTGACTCTTATGATTGTTCTTGTTACTATCATTAATAATAAGACTTATTGGCCGTCCGTTGGCTGCTGACCACTGAAAAAAATGACCATTGGCCAAAATGTGAATCCGAGTTTATTTTTTCGTTTTTTTTTTACTATTATGATTGTTCCTGTTACTACCATTGCTATTATGACTTTTTGGCCGTCCGCTGGCTCCTGACCGATGTAAAAAATGACCATTGGCCAAAATGTGATTCGAAAATTTTTTTTTCGTTTTTTTTGACTATTATGAATATATATCCACTTTTACCGTGTCCTGGCTGCTGACCAATGGAAAAAAATGACCATTGGCCAAAATGTGATTTGAAAATTTTTTTTTCGTTTTTTTTACTCTTATGAATTTATATCCACTTTTATCGTGTCCTGGCTGCTGACCAATGAAAAAAAATGACCATTGGCCAAAGTGAGCATCAAAATTTTTTTTTCCATTTTTTTGGCTATCATTGACTTATAGAGTATCTGTTGGTACTGACCAATAGAGAAAAAGTGACCATTGGCCAAATTTTTGATTTTTTTAATTAAAAATTGTTCAAATTCAACAAAACATTTCTCCCAACAATTCTGCAAATTCTTAACATTGTGTTGTTTTATAATATAATGTTTGTTAGACCCATAATCAATAAAAACTAATGTAATACGCAACTAGATGCAAACACTAAATCTAACCCTAACCCTTGCCTATATTACATTTTGCCTATATCATTTTGCCTATAATGGAAACTTTGTATAAATAATTAATTAATCATTAGGCATTTAATACCCCCCTATAGGCATTCTCGCCCCTTCCCACCTTTCTCGCCCATAAATTGCATAGCAAATATGATACATTTATACGAAGTACAGATGAGTCGTCCCCCCTTCCCTTCCCCTCTTCCCTTCCCTTCTCCCCCTTCCCACGAGGGCCGAAGGCCCGAGTTTTATTTTATTGATTGTTTTGTGATACATACATAGTATTGTTTTGTTTATCATTTAGTAACACACGTCCCTCCATGTCTCCTACATGTGATTTAGGCCAAATAGAGATTTTTAATTTATATGGGTAACAAAATCGTATAGGGTGACGATATAATGTAATTTCAATATAATATAGGAATATTTTTATGTAAGATGCTTTAGTGATGTTTTATTTAAGATTTACAAGGTTTTAATTGCTATGCAATTTATGGGCTCGTTTTTGGTTGTCCGTTGTCCGTCCGTCCGTTACTTTCCTATCTATTTGCATTGGGTATATTAGGTTATCGATTTTTTAAATTAATGCATGAGAAAGAGGTGCCCCACCCCTCATATCTATCTCCCTCGCTGTGTTATTTTTTAAATTAATGCATAAGAGGTGCCCCAACCCTATCATCTATCTCCCTCGCTTTTGGGCGGGGTCGGGTTTTAATTGCTACGTTAAATTAATGCATATGTATATCTATTCGTTTTTGAATTGGGTAACATTAATATTAATTGCTATAGTTACACTATGCCCTCCACTACAAGGGCCTATGCCTCTACTGATATGGGTCCCTGTGCCCCTACAAAAGTCTATGCCTCTATTAATGTGGGTTCGAACCCCGGCGAACGTTCTGAATTGCTGGTTCGATTCCCGGAGAGGGCAAAATTTTTTTTTTTTAAATTAATTTAATATATTTTTCCTGTTACTACCATTGATAATATGACTTTTTGGCCGTCCGCTTGTTCTATTATTGTTTCATTTATTATATAATAAACATAAATAAAAATTGTTTACTTTTAATTGCTATGCAATTTAACTAGTTTTTGGGTTAGAATCCTGGAGTTTTTTTTGACTCTTATGATTGTTCTTGTTACTATCATTGATAATAAGACTTTTTAACCGTCCGCTGGCTGCTGACCAATGAAAAAAATGACCATTGGCCAAAATGTGAATCCGAGTTTATTTTTTCGTTTTTTTTGACTATTATGATTGTTCCTGTTACTACCATTGCTATTATGACTTTTTGGCCGTCCGCTGGCTCCTGACCGATGGAAAAAAGGACCATTGGCCAAAATGTGAATCGAAATTATTTTTTTAGTTTTTTTGACTATTATGATTGTTCCTGTTCCTACCATTGCTATTATGACTTTTTGGCCGTCAGCTGGCTGCTGACCAGTGGAATAAAATGACCATTGGCCAAAATATGATTCGAAAACTTTTTTTTTGTTTTTTTTGACTATTATGAATCTATATCCACTTTTACCGTGTCCTGGCTGCTGACCAATGGAAAAAAATGACCAATAGCCAAAATGTGATTCGAAAATTTTTTTTTCGTTTTTTTTACTCTTATGAATTTATATCCACTTTTACCTTGTGCTGGCTGCTGACCAATGGAAAAAAATGACCATTGGCCAAAGTGAGCATCAAAATTTTTTTTTCCGTTTTTTTGGCTATCATTGATATATAGAGTATCTGTTGGTACTGACCAATAGAGAAAAAATGACCATTGGCCAAATTTTTGATTTTTTTAATTAAAAATTGTTCAAATTCAACAAAAAATTTCTCCCAACAATTCTGCAAATTCTTAACATTGTGATGTTTTATAATATAATGTTTGTTAGACCCATAATCACTAAAGGCCATTAAAACTAATGTAAAACGCAACTAGATGCAAACACTAAATCTAACCCTAACCCTTGCCTATATTACATTTTGCCTATATTACATTTTGCCTATATTACATTTTGCCTATATTACATTTTGCCTATAAATGGAAAATTTGTATAAATAATTAATTAATCATTAGGCATTTAATACCCCCCTGTAGGCATTCTCGCCCCTTTCCACCTTTCTCGCCCATAAATTGCATAGCAAATATGATACATTTATACGAAGTACAGATAAGTCGTCCCCCATTCCCTTCCCCTCTTCCCTTCCCTTCTCCCCCTTCCCACAAGGGCCGAAGGCCCGAGTTTTTCTTTACTTTTGCACTTTTACACTCTGTTTCGCACACTAGTGGGAAATAAAAAGGGTGATCAATCACAGTTTTGAAAGAAAACGCTCTTTCCCTCTCCTTACTTTGCATTTAACTTACTCCTTCCTTGCCCACTCTTGCATTTGGCCCAGCACTTTTTATAATTTGGTGGTTTTTAAAATTTCTAAATTTTTTGATGATTTTATAAAGCAACAATAACTCAACCGAATTAAAATTATTGAGCAAAATTATTAATTTAAAAAATGTTCAATTTTTTTATAAGATTAAATTATAAGATTTTTAAAAATAAACGTATACATTACAAAATTTATAAAAAAAATTATATTAACTATTTTCAAAGATTATTTTAATAGAAAATCTAGTTACTACTTTAAATCCTTTTTGACAATAAACGTAATTGGAGGTGTGCACGGATAAAATTTTTTTGATCCGATCCGAGGGGTTTTTGAAAAATTTTATATCCCATCCGATCCGATCCGAGTTTTTTAAAATCTAAATCCGAACCGATCCGAGTTTTTTTTAAATCTAAATCCGATCCAAAATTTTTAAATTAAAATTTTACGAACTGAACTTTTTATTGATGATTAAATTCAAAATACATAAAAATAAGGTATAGCAATTTTAATAGACCTGAAATAAATATAAAATTTATTTGACTAATTCCATATCATCATATAAAAATAATAAAGAATCTAAATTTTCTGGTTTAATTCGCGTTCTTCTTTCTTCTAATGTTCTTCCAGCCACGAGAAATTTCTTTCCGAAGTGGTAGAGGTAGCAGGTATAGCTAAAACTTTATTTGCCAGCTTATAAAGCCTTGGCAGAACTGTTTGATATGAAACCCACCATTTCAGCAAATCTTTTTTTGAAATTAGGGTAAGTAAGGTGAGAGGTGGTATTGGGCATCAAAAATGGTAAAGTAAAAAAAAGAATGCAAAGATTATTATGAAAAGGTATACTAAAAACTATTAATTTAATTAATTAGAATTTATTATTGTTTATTTTAAATTTGAAAATCCGATCCGATCTGACTAAAATAAAATGTTGATCCGATCAGATCCGACTTCCAAAATTAAAATGAAGATCCAATCCGATTCGAGTTCGGACGGATCGGATGTGTGCACACCTCTAAAACGTATACATTACAAAAATTGGTAAAAAAATTAGAAAGAACTATTTTTAAAGGTTATTTTACTAATTAATCAAATAAATATTTAATTTAAACATTAAAATAAATTCTAAAGAAAAAACATTAAAAAGTGCACTCAGACAAAAATTACCAAATTAAAAAAAAGTGTGGGGTCAAACGCAAGAGTGGCGAAAACACATACAAAGTAAGGGAAAGAAAGATACATGTTGTTTTACCAATTTTACATATAAAATTATGCAGTTAATTTTTTGGTTAATTTTCATGCTTGAATACTTATGAAAAATGACGCTTGACAAGTCCGACAATTGTCTTTCACCCTGGTCAAAATCGATCGACTGGTACCAGGCAACGCGTGGAGTGAGAGCAGGGGAGAGATAGTTATCAACTAATGTGTTTGCCTTTATTGATGGTGTGAGTTAATCAGTTTGGGAGTGCCAGGAGCAAGGACTGTATCCCCTGCGTTATCTTTCTACGATGCTTAGCATCTTGCCAATGTATGGTTTAAGGATTGTCCCTTGGGACAATTTAAAAACGTGGATGCTTACCGCCATGTCACATTCGGTGAAAGGTAATACGAACATCATTGAATCTAGGGTTACCTGGCTTAGAGTTTTCGACTTCGAGGATGTTATGGTAAGCGGTGCTGTCAAGGTACCCCTAGCAACCCTTTACTTTTTAAATTTTTAATATTTTTGCTAACAACGAGCCTGTGAGTGCTTTGGCTACGAACTATTATCAAGCAAATCATGATTTTTAAAACTCCGACCGATGGCTTACTGCATTTTGGGTTTCTTTCAAAGTCACATGCTAGTAAAACTTGTATAAAAAAAACTAAGCACTGAAAAGAGAGAACAAACAGTTTTTATTTGAGAAAAAAAATAAAAATAATAATATAATGAAAAGCAATTACAAAAATTGAAGCAAATACAAAATGAATTGTATACTATGTATGAATATATTTTGGAAAAGACACATCTATGTCTGAGCTCACTAAGATTACAAAATATAATTTTATATTGTCCCTTCTTATTTAGCTTTAATTCCCATAAGGTAAATCATATTTAAAACTTTTTTGAAATTTATTGCTCAACTATCGGTTTTTAATTTCCAATAAATTCATTAAAAGCGACCAAAAATTACTTAGCGGAAACTGGGGCTAAAAGGGCCATAAATATTCCAATTGTAAAAAAAAAACTATATTAAAAAATATGAATTAAATTTTATAAGTTAAAACTATCGAAATTAAGTTGTTGATATGTATCGAGAACAAAAAATATTAAAAAATGTGAAGGAGCAAAAAAATATCTTGTTTTTTAGCTTGAGAAATTTTCTAAGGCTTCATCAAAAAAACTTGAATCCTTAAATTAAAAATCCTTTGTTATGGATATTTTCACTTATTTAATTATAAATGATAAGGTGAACAGTCATGCCCCCCAATTTAAGAAATTGATTTCAATTTTTATTTCATTTTAAATGTAAACTGCGATTTTTAAAATTAGATGAGAAAATTAATCATGAGATTATATATTGCACATAAAAAGTAACCATTAAGCTTAATCTGCCCTAATGTTTTTATGGTGCACCCACCCCTGAATTTTTTTTCTCTTTTATTTCTATATTTAATAATTTCTATCTATGACAAAATACATTTATGGTTCAGACTTTTAATTGCTATGCAATTTATGGACTCGTTTTTTGTTGTCCGTCTGTTGTCTGTCCACCAAGTTATGGCGCCAGCTTTGTGACCTGGAGGTCTAGAGTTCAATCCCAGGACGAATTTTTTTTAAGTTAAATTAATATTTTGTTCTTGTTAATACCATTGATAATATGACTTTTTGACCGTCCGCTGGCTACTGACCGATGAAATATATTGATTTTTTAAACATAAACTAAAAATCTAACAACTAAAAACTTTTACCAATTTAATACCAGCAGGGTGTGAGTGTGTATAGCGCACGGCTTGTGTCCTGTAGGCTTGTGTTCAATCCCAGGAGAGGACGATTTTTTTTTAAATTAAATTAATATTTTGTTCTTGTTAATACCATTGATAATATGAATTTTTGACCGACCGCTGGCTACTGACCAATGAAAAAATGACCATTGGCCAAATAAATCGAAATTTTATTTTTTCGTTTTTGAATTGGGTATATTAGGTTAACATTGATAATTACCCTATGCCCTTTCCTACAGGGGCCTACGCCTCTACTGATATGGGTCCCTGTGCCCCTACAAAAGCCTATGCCTTACTGATGTGGGTTCGAATCCCGGCGAGGGCAAATTTTTTTATTTTTTAAATTAATATATTGCTCTTAATACCATTTAACTTTTTAAATATTTGTATAAATTAATAATTAACTAATAATTTTGCATTTAATACCCCCCTATGGGCATTCTCGCCCCTTCCCACCTTTCTCGCCCATAAATTGCATAGCAAATATGCTACGTTTATACGGAGTATAGATGAGTCGTCCCCCCTTCCCTTCCCCTCCTCCCCTTCCCCCCTCCTTCCCCTCCTCCCCTTCCCCCCTCCCCTTCCCCTCCCCTTCCCCCCTCCCCTTCCCCTCCCCTTCCCTTCTCCCCCTTCCCTTCTCCCCCTTCCCACGAAGGCCCCAGTTTAAACATTTCATTTCTATTTTTTTAAATTACCAAAAAGTAATTAACCCTATGAATAGTGCAATAAGTATTTTAAAATATGTTTAGTAAAATACGACCCGCGTGGCGGTGCTATAAGATTAACAACGACCGAAATTATTACAATAACTGATGTTATACGTATGAACATTTTTAATGCGAATAAATTAAATTTTACACTTGTGAACACCATATATAATTCAGCAGAGCTAAGCACTCTATAGACTTAACATTTGAAATTAAGGTATAATCATTTAATTTATGGGTTGTCCTCGCTGAGAAATTAAATAGAGGCATTAGCTACATTTGCAAAATACTATCGGTTTTCTAGCATTATAGCTAGTTGCGCAAAATGCATAAAAATTTATAATTTCTAAAAAACACTACTGAATTTAAATATGCGATGAAATATAATTTAGTCCGGTATATAAATTAAAATGCTTTAATAATAACTTAATGTTTTAGACTTTACTGTAAATTTAAATCGGTGGAGATGGGTTAGGGGTTTTAGGCGCAACATACATTTAATATTGATAATCGGATGGCCGAATTAACACTTTATTAACACATTTATTGACGATACAAATGCGTTAAAGTAATATAGCCTTCGTAACAATGAAATAGAGGGGACAATATAAATAAATTTTTAACTGAGTTTATATAAAGGGATAATTCACAATTATAAAAAGAATTTATAGCGAGGTAGGCCCTTGATAATGGCAGGACTAAGAAGTCATCAGCTGTGGAGGCGTATTTTTAAAAATTAAAAAATTAATAGAGAAATCTAACCGCATACGCGTTAGTCGGCGGGATGTAAATCTCTCTTTTAAATATTCTATTTGGCAAGCGTTGCCCCATCCCCCAACTATTCCAATAATTTTTGTTTAAACCTCATCCGAATCTTTAGATAATATTTTCAATCACTGGATGATAATTAGCCGTCCACGATACATGGGATGTGTTCGAGCTTTATAATATATTCGTTTTATATTTTGTATAAATTTTTTATACTGCTTCTGACTTCAAATAAAGATAATTGAAATAACTCAGTTTTTAAAGTTAACCCATAAATAGAAAGATTAAGTATATTGCAAATAAATCTATAAAAGGTTTGTGTATAAAACCATGTTTTAAATATATTATTGTTAGTAAAATAACTTTTATGTTTTTGAAATACGAGAAGTGTCATATAAGCTTTAATCAACAAAGATAATCTTTCCCGTGTTATAAGAAAAAATTTGAATGCTGAAAACCTCTAAATGTGATATCCTCATTAGAGATTTGCAACGAGCCGTTTTAAAAGGTCGGCCTGCCCGTACCCGTTTTCAAAACTTTAAGGCCCGTCCGAACCCGCCCGTAATTTTTTTAACACTTTGGGCCCGTCGTAGCCCGTCCGTTAATTTTTCAGGCCCGTCCAAGCCCATTTAGAAAAACGTGTCAGGCACGCCAGAGCCCGTTCAAAAAATTTTTAAATTATTAAAAAAAAGGAAAATGCGTGAAATAATTAAGCAAAACAATTTGAGGGCATTGTAACAAAAACGGAATTAAACTTATAATAAAAAAATGCAAAGCTAGCGAAAACTTACATTTAAGTTGGTCATTAAAGTTAATTTCATATACACTTTTATTATTATTAGATATAGTTAAGTACAAATTATTTGACCCAAAAATATATTATAGACGTATTTTAACTTTATGTAGTTCATTTCTTGATTTATAGAAAACACTATCTAAAAGGTTCCTTTCTACTTTAACACTACTAAACTTTGTCAAAAAAATTAAGTACTTTGCAACTTTATGATTTAAAATTGACATTATAATTTCATTTACGCAGTAAGGTTTTTTTATTATTTTATGATAATAGTAATTTACATTTATTTGGTTAATTAAATTTCAATATAGTACCACCATTAAATTACTTTAAAAAATTACATGAGAATATTCCACCTTCAAAAATTTACTTTTATTTGATTAATTTAGGTTAATACACCTAAGAAGTTACAATTCAGTATTGCCATAAATAAAAATACTCTAATAAAATTACATGAGAATATTTTAATAAGCAGTTTACATTGATTTGATTAATTTATATCAGTTAATACACCTAAGTTTTAGATTAGAACAAATATATTTATTAAATTATATGGCACTAATAGTAACTATGCCAGTAAAATTGTGATAAAATTAAACACAAACATTTTGGTGCATTGTAACTAAGTATTTAAACTTACATATAAAAGAATACACGAAGTTATAATCTTAGTTATGTAAACGAAAATCTAAAGCAAATAGAATACAAATGTTTTAAAGTCAATTTAGCGCTTGAAAAACCAATGAATGCTACAGGATTTACAAAAATTAAAGGTTGAAAAAATTAAGCAATTAATAATTTATATTTTTGTTAAAAATCATATACTTATATAATTGTCTGACTTTTAAGGACCTTTGTAATTCCACAACCATTTATATAATCTCTGGCCCGTTTAAGCCCGTTTATAAAACGTCAGTCCCGTTCAAGCCCTTTAAAAAAATCTCAGGCCCGTCCGAGCCCATTCCATTTATTGTTAAGCCCGTCCGGGCCAGGCCTGTTAAAATTTTTATGATACAAAGCCCGGCCGTACCCGGGCCTGCCCGTGCAGATCTATAATCCTCATAAGTCAAAAGTAGCCTCAAAAATTTAAGTGAGGTATAGCTAGATGCATAATTTTAAAGTCAAGTTTTGGCACCTAGCAGATATAATCCATAATAAATTATTATTTATAAAAGATTAAAAAGCAAAAAATTTCCTGCATTTATAGATTAATATAAATTTTGAGCGTTTCAAATAAATTTAAAAGCCGTTATAACAATCAATAAGGCTGGCTCTCCCTCCCAATTGGAGCCTAATGGTCTTTGCCTTAGCGACAAGAAGAGACCCGATGGACAGACCCTCATCCCATGGGCAAAAGGGCTATGCCTAGCATGGGACTACACTTGTCCGGAGGCCTTTGCACCCTCAAACCAATACAAAGACCCCCTTGTCGATTCTGAAAGAATAAAGTCAGCTAAATACGCAGAACTTAATTCCTCACTCCTTTTCTGCCCTATAGTGACCACTACCCTTACAACAATAGGTTCTAAAACCCAAGCCCTCCTGAAAGAATTGGGGCGCCGTATAGCTGCCAATACCCTTGACAAAAGGGAAACTTTTTTTTTAAAACAGAAAATCGGAATTATAATTTGTCATTTCAACGCGATCGAAATTTTTGAATGTTTACCTAGCATTTAATTTTTATAGTAGTATATAGTTTCAGTTAATAAAAGATATTATTAGTTTTAAAAAAAAACAATAAAATCGGATTAATCAATTCCGTCAAGAGACTAGCACTGTAGGGGTCTGGTATTTTTACGGGAGAAAAATGTTCAATCATTCTTTTCATGGAAACTTGCGAATTCGGAAATTATTTGTCAAAAATTTAATTAATAATAAAATTTATATATTATCTTTCCAGGTGTTGACTTAAAATATTTTATGCATATATACTATGATAAAATTTAACCCATTAAATTCATTTATTAATCAAGGATTTTTTCAAATTTCGGTCAAGGAGATGGGGGATATATCCCGCTGCCCCCCTTAGATACGCGCCTGCCACTAATGTCTTGTTACTATCTTGTGTACAAAGAATAAATTATTAGGTAACACTTTTTAGCTTGATTATTTAATTGTTATTTTTAATTGCCAATTATTCTAATTAGAGTGTAAAAAATGTATGCCTAAATCATTTATAATAAAAAACTCGGGCCTTCGGCCCTCGTGGGAAGGGGGAGAAGGGAAGGGAAGAGGGGAAGGGAAGAGGGGAAGGGAAGGGGGGACGACTCATTTGTACTTCGTATAAATGTATCATATTTGCTATGCAATTTATGGGCGAGAAAGGTGGGAAGGGGCGAGAATGCCTATAGGGGGGTATTAAATGCCTAATGATTAATTAATTATTTATACAAATTTTCCATTATAGGCAAAATGTAATATAGGCAAGGGTTAGGGTTAGATTTAGTGTTTGCTTCTAGTTGCGTATTACATTAGTTTTTATGGCCTTTAGTGATTATGGGTCTAACAAACATTATATTATAAAACAACACAATGTTAAGAATTTGCAGAATTGTTGGGAGAAATTTTTTGTTGAATTTGAACAATTTTTAATTAAAAAAATCAAAAATTTGGCCAATGGTCACTTTTTCTCTATTGGTCAGTACCAACAGATACTCTATAAGTCAATGATAGCCAAAAAAAACGGAAAAAAAAATTTTGATGCTCACTTTGGCCAATGGTCATTTTTTTCCATTGGTCAGCAGCCAGGACACGGTAAAAGTGGATATAAATTCATAATAGTCAAAAAAAAACGAAAAAAAAGTTTTCGAATCACATTTTGGCCAATGGTCATTTTTTTCCATTGGTCAGCAGCCAGGACACGGTAAAAGTGGATATAAATTCATAATAGTCAAAAAAAAACGAAAAAAATAATTTCGATTCACATTTTGGCCAATGGTCATTTTTTCCATCGGTCAGGAGCTAGCGGACGGCCAAAAAGTCATAATAGCAATGGTAGTAACAGGAACAATCATAATAGTCAAAAAAAACGAAAAAAATAATTTCGCTTCACATTTTGGCCAATGGTCATTTTTTTCATTGGTCAGCAGCCAACGGACGGCCAAAAAGTCTTATTATCAATGATAGTAACAAGAACAATCAGAAGAGTCAAAAAAACTGGATTCTAACCCAAAAACTAGTTAAATTGCATAGCAATTAAAAGTAAACAACTTTTATTTATGTTTATTATATAACATTGGTCAGCAGCCAGCGGACGGCCAAAAAGTCATAATAGCAATGGTAGAAACAGGAACAATCATAATAATCAAAAAAAACGAAAAAAATAATTTCGATTCACATTTTGGCCAATGGTCATTTTTTTTCATTGGTCAGCAGCCAGCGGACGGCCAAAAATTCTTATTATCAATGATAGTAACAAGAACAATCATAAGAGTCATAAAAAACTTCGGGATTCTAACCCCAAAACTAGTTAAATTGCATAGAAATTAAAAGTAAACAACTTTTATTTATGTTTATTATATAACTAGTTAAATTGCATAGCATTAAAAGTAAACAACTTTTATCTATGTTTATTATATAACAAAAACTAGTTGAATTGCATAGCAATTAAAAGTAAACAACTTTTATTTATGTTTATTATATAACTAGTTAAATTGCATAGCAATTAAAAGTAAACAACTTTTATTTATGTTTATTATATAATAGATAATTTAACAAATCTTATATATAACACACCGAGGGAGATAGAGATGAGGGGTGGGGCACCTCTTATGCATGAGATAGAGATGAGGGGTGGGGCACCTCTTTCTCATGCATTAATTTAAAAAAGCGATAACCTAATATACCCAATGCGAATAGATAGGGAGGACAACGGACAACGGACGGACAACGGACGGACAACGGACGGACAACGGACGGACAACGGACAACCAAAAACGAGCCCATAAATTGCATAGCAATTAATATAAATTTTATTTTGTATTGGTTTTGCAGAAATTTTATAAAGGCTTTTCTAGTTTTAGACATTTTGTACCCAAACATATGTTTGGTATTTTATGATAAAGTTTATAGTAAGTTGATTTAGAGTTTATTATTAATTATTTAAGATAACATTTGGATTGGGATTTTACGCAGGAATCTACGCTGCTCAAAATTACGAGGTTTATTAAAACTATTATAATATTAGTTTCATAATCATTTATAAAATGGTTATTTTGGGATATATAGATAGCTAAAGTGGATGATCCAAGAACTCTCTATCAAAAATTTGCATCATATCTTGAAAGATATAAAAAGAAAGATTAAATACCGAATTAAAGCGCACTTTTGATGGGTGGTTGGAAATTAGAAGCTTTTAGAGCAGCTTGTTATATATTTTTCCCTGTATCAATTTTCTATTTTACCAATCTACCAAATTTAACAAGCGAGTGGAAAGAAAGCTATAGGAAAGAAATTGATGATTGCAAAGACAAGGAAGCTTCCAAAAAGCTCAGGGCTTTTATAAGTGAAAAACAGACACAAACTCAAACAAAAAAATGGGAATCCCAGCTGAAAGATTTTTAACATTTGTTATATATAATAAATAGTTAGTAATGCTTATTATTTTAATATTGCCTTATACTCAAATTGTTTATACATATTATATTTTATTTAAATTAAACATTTTATTCAAACTTTTTGGCTAAGTCAATTCACATTTTAACTGTACTCTTACTATGAATTTAATATGTTTATATTCTGCATTAGTAGAATTTTTTTATCATTTTACTTGTCTAAACACTTTAGATGCAGTGATACATACTTATTTAGTATATTTTTTGTGATCATTTTATTACATGTTGAACTTTTATATTTAAAAAGCCTCCAAAGCCTGCTATAGCGTAAATTATACTCAAATGACCAAAAGTGAACTTTTTATTTGCGTTATCAGATAGAACGTGAGAGATTTATTACCAAAATTAAAACTATACCAAAAGCAAATCTAACTCTTATTTTAAACCACCGTAAGCAAATAAAAAAAATACCATTCAGGTATGATATGCGCATGGGCTCACACTTTTATTTCTTACTAAATGTGTAAAATTTCCCTTAAATTAAGCAATAGCTCACAATATTTCATGTGTTTAAAAGATCATATAAGTAATCAGTCTTATTTTTAAGTGTTGATAAACCTCTAATCCATTCTAACCACATTTTAATTTTTTTTTTCGATGTTAATATAATATAGAATCTAAATATGTTGGTTTATGGTAAAATCCTTAATTGATTTGACGTCCTAAACTGTTTAAAATGTGTGGAGTATTGAATTAGCAGATCTACTGCTATGCTATTTGTGCACTTATTTAAATTGTATTAAACAATTAATTCCAATAAGAGCATATTTATGATAGAATTGTTAAATTCACATAGAAAATATCTCAGAACTCAATACAAGAGTTTGGATAAACCAAATAAATTATGGATATGAAAATATTACACATCACCAATTTTATAATGTGTGTTTAAATAAAATTCTCAGTCCTATACATTCAAAATTAGGTTTTAAAATTTTTTTAATCTTTATAATAACTTATTAAAATCATTGTTTATTGTAGAATGCAGTCATTGGAAATGTTTTTGATGCAAAATAAAACCTTAATAAATTGTCATTCTTCCTCACATTTTTAGTCTAAATCTTAGCAATAAAAAATGTATCTTATAATTAAAATCGTTATTAAAATTAGTTACGGCTTCAGAGCTCCGAGACGTTAAATTAAAGCGCTTAAATTTCGAAGAATATGTGGTGAAATTGTATAATTACGAATTTTAACTTTGAATATTTGCATTGGATTAGCTAAAGTTTGTGCTTAAAAATACATCTTTAATTATAAATGCAATAAAATTATCATCAAGCTTCCTTTTTTCACTATGTTATTACTACATACTTAGCTTCGTCCTATAATTAAAAAAATGGTTATCGCCACTCTGATTAAGTTTATAAAAATATAATGATTCTAATATTCAACAATACTTTTGCATGCTTAGCAATGCAAAACTCTTTCGAAAAACATGAATATTTTAACAACAAAATTATAAACAACGTCATTTGTTGGCTTGGCACACAATAAAAACTTTATGCCTTTGATCTTATTTTAAATCTGCTCATCTTTAGTGATCCTTTTCAATAAGCATAGTCAAGATATAGGGGAAGGGGCGCCAAAAAATTTGATAATCATTAGGGGACTACTTTTGCTATGCAATTTGTGGGCTCATTTTTTATACAAAATGTCTATTTTCCAAAGTGAATTTATAATGGAAAAATACAATACTGGAAATAGAATTTGTTGTCATTGATAAAAAATAAATAATGGCCCCTAGTTGACTTTAATTCTTCTGACCCTGGCTCGAGGCCAAATATTTTGTTGGGGCCTCAACTGTTCATCTTTGAACACACTCTTTGAACGCTTATAATGGTAAGCTACGAACCTGGCTTAATTTTGGCCTAAAAAATTGCATTTGAATTGTCTGCCGCCGACCAGATAAAATTCATATTTAAGACCCGACTAAAGCTTGGATCTAGGCTGTTTATTGTTTGATCATTTATCAAAATATAGGTCCTCCCCTCCCTAAGCATCCCCCATCTCAGCCTCCTCCCCTTTACCATTTAGCTAGCGTGCACGACTCGCGCCCTCTGTCCCCATTACCCCCTAATAATCTAGCGCAAAGCGAGCTTTTCCCCTTCCTACCCCCTTTAACAGCGCATCCTTACGCCTTTCATCTCCTGTCACCCCTCCCACCTATGCTAGCGTTTGCCTAACTACGATAAAATCTCGCATACTCACATTTGTTACCTCCGAATAGTGATGCGGAAAAACCGAAAAAAATCTCGATGAGACGAGAATTCGAAAAATTAAGGCGAGATCGAGACGTCGAGATTTTGTAGACAAGATATCGACTTAAAATTTTCTTTATTGGCCATCATAATCATATATACTTAATTTAGTTTATATTTCTATTTAGTATAATATACATTTAGGGTGTAATATTAAACATTTTACACACCAAAGTCTAATCAAGATTAATTAAATATCCGCGTAAAATTTGCATTTTAGTTGTATCCCTTAGGGTTGCTAAATAATTATTTAATATATTTATTACATAATTATATGTTGATCATTAATAAAATAAACTCGGGCCTTCGGCCCTCGTGAGAAGGGGGAGAAGGGAAGGGAAAGGGGGACGACTCATCTGTACTTCGTATAAATGTATCATATTTGCTATGCAATTTATGGGCGAGAAAGGTGGGAAGGGGCGAGAATGCCTATAGGGGGGTATTAAATGCCTAATGATTAATTAATTATTTATACAAATTTTCCATTTATAGGCAAAATTTAATAAAGGCAAAATGTAATATAGGCAAGGGTTAGGGTTAGATTTAGTGTTTGCATCTAGTTTCGTATTACATTAGTTTTTATGGCCTTTAGTGATCATGGGTCTAACAAACATTATATTATAAAACATCACAATGTTAAGAATTTGCAGAATTGTTGGGAGAAATTGTTTGTTGAATTTGAACAATTTTTAATTAAAAAAATCAAAAATTAAGCCAATGGTCATTTTTTCTCCATTGGTCAGTACCAACAGATACTCTATAAGTCAATGATAGCCAAAAAAACGGAAAAAAATTTTGATGCACATTTTGGCCAATGGTCATTTTTTTCCATTGGTCAGCAGCCAGGACACGGTAAAAGTGGATATAAATTCATAATAGTCAAAAAAAAACGAAAAAAAATTTTCGAATCACATTTTGGCCAATGGTCATTTTATTCCATTGGTCAGCAGCCAGCGGACGGCCAAAAAGTCATAATAGCAATGGTAGGAACAGGAACAATCATAATAGTAAAAAAAAACGAAAAAAATTTTCGAATCACATTTTGGCCAATGGTCATTTTTTCCATCGGTCAGGAGCCAGCGGACGGCCAAAAATTCTTATTATCAATGATAGTAACAAGAACAATCATAAGAGTCAAAAAAAACTACGGGATTCTAACCCAAAAACTAGTTAAATTGCATAGCAATTAAAAGTAAACAACTTTTATTTATGTTTATTATATAACTAGTTAAATTGCATAGCAATTAAAAGTAAACAACTTTTATTTATGTTTATTATATAATAGATAATTTAACAAATCTTATATATAACACACCGAGGGAGATAGAGATGAGGGGTGGGGCACCTCTTTCTCATGCATTAATTTAAAAAAGCGATAACCTAATATACCCAATGCAAATAGATAGGGAGGATACAACGGACGACGGACGGACGGACACCAAAAAACGAGCCCATAAATTGCATAGCAATTAATATGAACATACATACATTAGTTCTGATAAACTAGTATTATTACCAAAACATCTTCAAATTTCGCAACAGTTACATCATTCTGTTTTATGTGATGGTATTTTTAACTGTTAAAACATACTTAAACAGATTTGGCTAAAGATTTTTCCCCCTGCGATTTTTGTGCCCTACCGTTGGATTTTAAGTTCAATCATGAGTCTGCCTAGTGATGCGAAAAAACCGAGAAAAATCTCGGTCTCGTCTCGTCTCGAAAAACCGAGACGATACGAGATTTTTTTCGGCTAGATCTCGACTTTTTATTGATCGTTAGATTTTATTAAATTATTGTGTATTTTAATTTGCATGATTTACATTTAAGGTATTAAGTGTAAATCAATATGTATGGAATATATTTGATATTTAAAAAATTTCTAAGCGTAATAAATATTATATATTTTTGTAAAAAATTTAAAATTTGGCAATCATTTACCCGAGCATGGTTGATCCTTAGCCTATGTGAATAATTTTATTATATATTTATCACATATTTGTATCCATAGCATTATTGAATATTACAAAATGTTAGGCTTAGAATGAGCTCTAGTAAATACCACTAAAGCATTTAAATTTCGCAGTTACTATCCTGCATGATGCGGTAATTATAAATTGGTGGTGGATCAGTTTGAATAAAACAATAAGCCAAGGTGGCTGGAGATTTTTGAGCACCAGCCTAACGATTTCAAAAGTACAATAGAGTATTTATTGACACCGTAATAAATTAAATCTTAAATTATGAGTTTTCTAGAAGATTTATGATTCAACTAATAGTATACCTCCCAAATTTTTTAACTTTAATATGACATTATGTGAATACATAGTTTTGTCATATGCAGTACTTTTTAAATCTGGGTGGGCAGGTGCATTTAAATTACTATAATTTCTATAATTGTGCAATATTAAATAAAAACACGAATCTATTCTGTTTTTGTCATAAAATTAACGTGCACTTGATTTAAAGAAGGATCTCAATTTGCTCAATTATGCAACAAAGTCAACTATAAGAGAATTTATAATTTTCTAAGTATATTTTTAGTTGACAAACACCTTTAATTTGATCTAAATGTTATAATTTGCTAGAAAAATAAGATCTAATTTTCTATACTTTAAATTTATTTATAGTTTTTTCAGTCTGCACTTTCCATAGAAAATGTTATCTTTGTGAATTAATTCATATCTATATATTGTCAATGAGATGTCGTCTTCCGCTAAATCGTTAAAATTGTGTATTAAAGTTTTTCAAAAAATATAAAGTTTGTCATTTGGATTTTTGAACATTATTTAATATTTTTAATAGAACAGTAGAAATTTTATTCTGTATATATTTTTTTTGAAAAGTCGAGACGATACGAGATCGCGATTTTTTTAGACCGAGACGAGATCGAGATTTTCATAATCGCTCCCGAGACGAGATTTTGTTTTCGAGACCGAGACGAGATCGAAACACTAAGTCTGCCAAGATTTATGATTGAACTCATCATGGCACACCTGTGAAATTCTCAAGCTAAATTATGCATTTATTTTACCAATTACATTTTTATTACATTTTGTTGGTGGGGTTGGCAGGTGCATTCTAATTTATTAAATTTCTGTAAATGTTACGATTTTGCAAAACAAAAATATAAAAGCCTAAGCTTTACTGGTAATTATATCTCTTGTGGCTAGTTAATTTGTAAAAATATATATTATGGGAGATTATATAATGTTTTACAATATAAAAGAATGGTTTACTTATGAATAGAATGGTATTTGTGTGTAATTATATTGGTGCAATTTATTGAAACCTAAAATTTTTTATGTTATTAATTTAGTAACAATGCTATTTGCACTAATTTTATTACAACTTTGTAAAGGTTGCAACTAATTACTTATGCTATATATATGACGAGATGTATCCACACGCACCTTTGTGGTTTCTTTTCTATGACAATATAATAATAATATGCTATAAATTTGTTTAAAAACAAATCGATAATAATTATATAAAAGTTTTAAACATAGATATAAATCTACTAATTGTCTATCCTAACTAACGGTCCCAGCCAGTTCAAATAAGCAATTAAGTTAAATATAAATAAACTCTCTCTTAATTAAGTGTGTCTGAAGTTTGAAATCATTTATTAAATATAATATTTTGCATGTCGTGGCAGACAGGATAGCTTTACAAATTTAATGATTTTTAAAATCTGTCCAAACTATAAAAACTGTTATTTGTATTAATTTGTAAGTAAATCTATACAATTTAATAACGTGTAATAATAACATGTTTTTATATTGTTAAATTTTATTCAAATATAAAAACAAAATAGATCTATTATAAAAACGGATAATATATAGTAAAGTAGCACAAGCGATATTAAACATGTTCATAGAAATTTTCGTTAGCCATCATTAATTTTTTAAATTTTTTAATATATATCATAATTTACGGTGGCCCGTCAACTTGCCGAAAACCATCTCGCCGAATTCACATGGGACATTTTGTGATTGGTTTAATGGGGGACGATTTTAAATAAGGAGGACCTTTTTTAACCAAGGGACATTAAATTCGGCTAGATGGTTTTCGGCGAGTTGATAGGTCACCATAATTTACAACAGTGGAAAAATTTATATAGTATATTTTTTAAAGTCGAGACATGTTGAGAATTCTCGTCGAGACGAGATCGAGATTTTCTAGACCGAGATCGAGATTCAAACGCACCCGAGACAAAACGAGATTTTGCTTTCGAGACCGAGCGAGACGAGATCTCAACACTACCTCTGAAGGGGGTATAAAATGCTGCGTCGTCAGTAAGAAAACTTCCTTTTAACATGCAATTAAAAGTATTGTATAAAATTTGGAGTTGAGAATGTATGGTGAAAAGCCTTTTTTTCTTTTCACATCTTTTGCAAATCCAACTAGTTTTTATAAACTTTGTGCATTTTAATGGAAAATTATAACTCTGGAAAAATAAATTTATTCTTAAATAAAAAATGAATATTGACCACTTGCTTTGATATTTCTGGCACCAGCTGAGACCAAAGTTCTATTTTTGCGGCTTACCAATCTATTTTTTACACTTATTCAGCTAGTGGCTTTATAAGGCCAAACTACAATTTTGCCTATATTTGAGGCTAAAACTATAAGAAAAACATTGGCCACAAACAAAATTTGAGCATAAGCTCTCGTTGCTACCACATTTTTGTAGACATATTCGTTAAATTAAGGCAATATGTACCAATATGGGGCAATTTGGATAAAAAACTTGAAAAATTGTAAAAAAAACTTTGCACTTTGGATTAAAAACTACGCCGAATAATTTGTTGCCTTAAATAACACTTTTTTTGCTGGACGAGGGGAGCATTTCTTAAACCTGGGACATTGAATTTGCCTAGATGGTTGGTTACAAAAAAGCTTTATAAGTAACTTGATACAAAAGTTTCATAATTATCAGGGATGCTAGAATTCATGGCTTTTGCTTTAAAACATTTAGATAGTCATAATAAAATTGGATTTGTTTTCTTCCATCTCTTATTACAAAGTTCGACATCAAATCATGGGATATTTGAGTAGTCCCTCATCTTAATAATGTGTAGACACAGTAATAAAATTGCTAGTTGGAATCCACATGAGCATGTAGTTGTGAACATCTATCAAAAAGTGATCTCCTGAAATTTTTGTTATGGAATTAATCTCATTTGATTTGCTCCAGCACAAGGTTGAAGGAATAATCAGTCAATAAATCACAAAAGCAAGATTCTGCACTCTCAGGTAAAAACACTTGTCTGTCCTTAGAGTTTACTTCCATCACTCTTTAGTGATCTCTCTCGATGTCTAAATTTATACAAAGAATAGAATTGAGAAAAAAATCATTCAATGATGAATACATTTTGATTATAGTTTTGAGAATTCTATTGTGAAATTCTTGATTGTTGGTAAAATTTAAAAAAGTTTAAGGTTGACCTCCTACACCAAACTTGTATAGAACAAGTGAATGAGAACTATTTTTGATATTATCTTAAATTAAACAAAAATCCCACATCCATTTCTTTGAGCTGAGCATTGCCTCAACCATGATTCAAAAAAAAAGTTGATATTATGTGGATTGTAAAAATTCAAAAATGGCAGATTTAAAAAATGAAGGGCAAGGCGTGTTATTATTTGTAAACAATAACATACAAATTAACGAACGCGATGATTGCGCTCGGGAATGGAACGTTTAAGAAATGCGTTTTTACGATGTGTTATTTATCACTTTAAATCGAGAATACATAGCCTAGGCCAGATAAACTTTCAAATTTTCAGAACGTTTTGAATATTTTTGAAACATGAATCTATGTTTGCTCGGTAATATTTTTAATAATTAGCATAGAAATACAATTTATTGCAGGTCAAGTCGAAAAGTATCCTGAGGTAAAGTTATTATAATAAAATTTGTAAAGTTTTTACTTGATTATAACTTATTACAATATATTTAGGCATATGATGGATCTTTGGATTGTGTTAGCTATGCAATAACATGTGCCTTTAATAAACGCGGCACTCTTTTGGCTGTGGGGTGTAACGATGGACGAATATTGATATGGGATTTTATCACAAGAGGGATAGCTAAAATTATTCAAGCACATACTCATCCAGTTTGTTCCTTAAGGTTACTGCCATTTAATATTAGTATTTTTTTCAAACATTAATATATAATTTAATTAAGAAGTGTTTATTTTTGCTGGATAAATATCATGACTAAATTAATATGTTGCCTTATAAAAAAACATATTTTAATGATAAAAATGTCTAATATATTGGTATATTTTTTGTTTAAAATTGGATCAATAGCATAGAAATTTATTAAAATTTTATTTTATTTTACTATTATAAGATAAATTTTGAAATTATTTATTACATTTAATAATCTTTATTTAATTTTGTGTTCTTTTCAATTTTTTATATTAAAAAAGGTTGAGTAAATGTAGACTAATAAAATATTTACCATTATAGTTATAATATATTTAATAACATATATATATATATATATATATATATATCAGTTGGAGCAGGAATGGATTTAAATTGCTATCAGCTGGTACAGATAATCTCGTATGCATATGGGACATACTATCAGGTGATAGCACTTATAGATTTAGATTCCCTTCCATGCTATCAAAGGTTCAATTTAATCCCAGGAATAAGTATGTAGCCTAAACAATTGAAATAACAAATGATTTAGCTTACAAATATTGGTGAGCATGGTTAAACACCCACCCGTTTTATTAGACATTTCCGCTAAAAGTCATTTAACATTACCTCTTGACGAAGAAAGCCAGGTATGTTGAACTTTTTTAAAATAGTTAGTATAAAACAATTATATTTCTTAAAACAATTGTATACAAATTTATGTTAACGACTAAAAAGTATAATAAGAAAGGTATAAACGCGCGAAGACTAAACGGATGGCATTGTTGATTTTAATTCATTTTATCTTTTGTATTTAGCAAGATCTCAATATTGTAGCTTCATTTGATCGCCGAGGGATGCATATTTATACTGGCAATGCTCGTGGGAAAGTAAATTTTTAACCTTTTAACCTAAAATTTGCTTCAAAATAGAATTTTTATTGCAAAAAATTATAATGTATTAAAAAATAAATTCAGGTGCTGGTTTTTGAGGTGAAAAATGACATGCAATTGGTGGCATCTTTTAGAATGAGCTCAACTGGAATTTCAACTTCCGCTATGGCTGTTAAAGCCATCGAGTTTGCCAGGAGATCCGAGTAATGCATTTTTTGTTTTTGATTTGACAAGACTTTAATTAATATTTTTAACATTATTAGAAATCGAATATACATTGCTAAATCAAAGGAATATTTAGTAAAACTTTTTTTATAGCTTAACTTAAATAAAAATGTGTGTCATGTGTTTAAAAAATGAGTTTTATCATGTAAAATTTATTTCAACCTATATTTTATTCTTGTAAAAAGTTTTGATTGTATAGGAAATTATGGATTGTAAAGTTAATCATGTTTAAGGCATTTTACGTTGCGAAAATAACTTTGGGATGATCAATTAGGTACAAAACGGCCAAATTTTGTGGAATAAATTGAAAAAGTGGCTAAGCTTAGTTTAAGTTTTTGAATCCATAGCCTTTTAATGTGAGAAGCACTTTCGGGCCCTTTTGACCACGCCACTGTAAAAATGTCTTAAAAAACTCTGGCCCCGTTCATATTTACGATAAGTTTAAAAAACAAGGGGGCGAAGGACACTAATTTCGGAGTTCTTCGTACGAGATTTATAATTTGAAGCCGGCCCAGCTTAGAACAAACTTATAACTAAAAAAGTTCCAACACAACCTTTTATGACCTGCACTATTCAGGCTTGCATAAAACTTATCAACGATTGAAGTAGTTTTAAACAAACCTTAATTTTATCGGTTCAAACTCAGCTGTGTCAAAGACGTCATGGCTATAAAAATATTAAAATGGACAGATTCGGGTAAAAAATACAGCCATTGCCAGGCTAAATATCTCCTTATTTTAATTTCTGATATAAGCTACGTCTATATTTTTAAAATCTCCTTCGCCTCACAAGGAAAAGTAATATTAAAAATTTAGATGTTTTTGTTTTCAGGAATTTTTTGGTGTGCGCGGCCGATCGAACCATAAGGATATACAACGGGGATATTGTGTTAGATTGTGGGAAGGATAGTGACGCTGAGCCAATACAAAAGTTGCAGGATCTCGTTAACAAGTAAGGGCTGCTTGTCTTAATATCGGATGATTCAGATTCAAATCCCGCGAATTCATCTTTGGCTAATATCCGATTCAATTTCATGCGTCAAACTCGGTTGAAATTATTAATATTTTGTTTTTTGATAGCTAAAAACGTTTTTTGTTTAGTTCAACTCTTGAGATTAAATCACTTTGCTGATACCTAAAAATTTAAAAACTTACAACATTTAAGCATAGGAAAAATTTTGCATCTTACAAAATCGCTGTTATGTTATGCTATGCGTCTGAAATGAAATCTGCTGTGAATGCAAAGTTAAGACATAGCTATGTTATAGCCCGGACGACGATTTTGGTGCGCAGCAAAATCCGAGATCAAGACAAGCCCTAAGACCCGCTAGTTTAAGCTAAATTGGCTGGCACAACTTACCACCTTTATAATACATTATGCAACTTAACATCAACTAAGTTTAAAAAGTAGAGTCTAAGGTTTTGCCTACCTATGATATTTTTTTAGTTTTTTTAAACAAAAATTGTCCTGTTTGAGTTTCTCACCTAAATGATGATATTTAGTTTTTATTTTTGCCGAAATTTAAGGTTTTGTCATGGAATGCGGCTGAGATAGCGAAACCTCTAATAAGTGCAATATAGTTTAACGAAAAAAATTGAAAAATTTGGAGGTCAAGGAAATATATGTTTTTATTCCTATGGAATAAGATTAAAGGATATATAAAAGTCAGTGAATTTCCGAGGCCTAACGACCCCATATTGTTATACAAACTTTGGACTAGGATGTTAGATATTAAAATTTGCATCTCCATTCGCGACACTTTAACTCGTATGATTTTTTAGATTTTTTAATGTTAAATGAATTTTTTTCTTTATATCAATATTTTTATTATCTTCATGTTTAAATTATCTAGGTTAAAGGTATGTTGACATTGAAATTGATATTTTTATCTAGCATTTATCAAATCTATTTTTAAATTGCCAAAAATTTATACTTTTGTGTTATATTCGCACTAACTCAAATTTAACTTTAACAACTCTATTTAAATTCTTAAAAATTGTTAATTTGTGAAAAAATAATTAAAATGATTGCACTACGTAGGACCCAGTGGAGAAAGTGTTGTTTTTCGGGCGACGGCAAATACGTGTGTGCAGGATCGGCCAAACAACATGCCCTCTACATATGGGATCAGTCGGCTGGGAATTTGGTTAAAATCCTGCACGGCACGAAAGGCGAAGTTTTGCTAGATGTCGTGGTACTCTACCCCCATATATACATGAATCGTAGTAGTGTCGTAAAAACGGCTGGGTTTTGTTTGGTCAACCTTTGGTTTAACTAAGACTAACGATCGACTCGGGTTTGTTTTTCAAATTTCTACTAAGCCTAGTGGTCGACTAAGAAAAATAGACCACAAAATTTTTTGGCCTGTTATTGTTTATAAACAAACCCAGCCGTTTTTACAACACTAATTTGTATTGCCGATTTTTGATTAAAATTGTGTTTTAAGGTTGTGCGAGACTCTTTAATGTCAAAAGCTCAGTTCATATTTTAAAAATTTACCTAAAATCAGCAATTTGTATCGTTATTCCTCGTCCTTTTAAAAATGTTAGAGTAGGCAATAAAAATCAGTTTGAATTTAGTTTGAGATTATATCTATTGCCACATCTTTGTTTAAAAAGCATATATATCATTTCATTTAAAAAGAGGGCAAAGTTGTAAATGTTTTATTATCTTTAACTTTATATGGGACTAATCGCATTGAAATTAGCTCTTAATTTGTTTTGTCATTCAGAATTACGAAATGCACATGTGATATACTTAACACCGACCCGTCCCAAGTCTTAATCAGCTTTAAATTATTCATTTGAAATGGATTATTTGAGACAATGTCAAGTCTAGCATTGTAAACAAATTTCCTATTTTATGCAGTGGCACCCCATCAGAGCTATAGTGGCTTCTGTGAGTAGCGGAGTTGTATCTATATGGTCACACCCCCACGTTGAAAATTGGAGCGCTTTTGCCCCAGACTTTAAGGAATTAGATGACAACGTGGAATACGTTGAAAGGGAATCTGAATTTGACCTTTCTGACGAAGATAGAACTCCCCCTCATCAAGCAGCTAGTCCCCCGAAGAAAAAGAAGACGAAAAAATCGGAAAAAACAACGGAAAAGTGAATAAATTGCACTTATTTGTTGTAATAACGGTCTTAGCTATTATGCATCGTTTCTTCATAAAATTTGGTTTGAAAGGGTATTTTAAACATTTCTAGGGGGTGGGGGGAGGTAGGAATAGTTGCGTCTATTTTTACAATTTATTCTCTCGTTTTAACTAAAAACTATAATTTTGAATTTGTTGTATAACCATTTGCATGATAATTTTTGATTATTGAAAGTTTTTGTTTTGAATTGGAGGGCTTATTCTATCCCGGGACGTATCCCCCCCCCCCCCTTGGAAAGATATCCTGACTTTTTAGTTATAATAGGATAATGATGAAAACTTTAAGGGGAACAATCGAGAAAGACTAGAACTTTTATACTCGGTTTCGCTTATAGCTGAGTTATAGTTTAGTTCGATTACCTAATTTAGCTTTTAACACTCCGTTAATTTGGGTAAAAATATTGACTCCGATGTTAAAGGGGTCCAGATGCCTTCAAACATCAGAAAGCTATATATTGTTTATTAATTAAAATTCTTTCAAAATTTTAACGTAATGTATTCAATTTTCGCTACCTGATTGATTAAATGGTTGTTAATTAATTTTTTCCCACTTGAACGGCTCGAGGTATCATGGATACCATTTGACCAACGGATAAGCATCACTCAAAAGCAGGCTAGGGATTTCGATTCTTGATTTTTAATTTTTCTATTGGTAGGGAATTATTTATTTTTGGCCAAAACTTGTGGATAATTTTGGCAGGAACCACCAATATCTATGGTCATACCTTAACTAATTACACTCTATCATATCTCATGGATTTTTAAAATCGAAAAGAATATTTTAAACTATTTTCAGTTCAAAAATTATCCGTCGATTAAGCTTTTCTGTAAGAATTATTGCACATAATAGTGGCGCCTTAAACGGGGTCGAGAATGATCGCGACCAGCCTGAAGAAATGCGTGAAACTCAATGTGAAGAAGAAGAGGATGAAGAAGAAATAGAGGTCGGAAATGGGAATGGGGAGCAGCTTGTTGATATAACCGGGATAGAGCCGATTGTCGCTTTTCTTAGCAGGTTATTTATTTATTTCTCAGTTTACTCAAACACTTCTTTTTTTTTATCGAAGGCTTGTTTAAATTTATTTTTATAATAGTGCCTTTATTCTTTCTACTTAGTTAATGTTTAATTTTTTTCTTTATTTCATTTTAAAGTGCTGTCGTTAAAAGCTTGCTTAAATTTTTTCATAATCAGCATATTTCATATTAGTTCTCCATGTTTTTGTCCAAAAGGTTTATTTATTAGAGGTAAACTTTCTATTTCATACTATGGATATAGTATAGTTTTAGTTTGATTTAGTAATAATTTTGACTCACTATTTAAATATTGTCCCTCATTAGCTGTCCAAATGGATTATATATGACAAGCACATGATAAGAACGCTTGAAGCCATTTAGCTGTTAATGCTAGCATTGCTCCATTAGTTATTGCTAGAATTTTGTATATTTTAACAAAATTACCAAAAAAAAATGAAAAAAACCATAAAAGCCCCCCCCCTAATTATCGCCAATTTTTTTTTTGTTAAATTCCAATCATTGCTTCGTTCATAAAAACGACCATAGACTAGATAGACTGCTCACAATGCACAAAATGTGTACCCTTTTTTCCACCATTTTGAAAGGCACATTGTAAAGTGGTGATCATATAGAAATTCGTAATTTTCGCAAATTAAATTATCTTAAAAAGGTAAATAAAAAAAATATTGAATTGGGTAAATGTCAAAAACAGCATTTTAAAATAAATATCATTTACACAATACATAAAAATTAAAAATGTAAAAAATGCGATTAAAGCTTGTTTAATAATATAGCGCCATCAATATTAATTGCTATTTTGTTGACGTTCGTTTTAATTTATAAACTAGTGGGGAAGGTAAGTTGACTGTTATAGGGCAAAATTACATGGTTGAAATACACCAGTTGCCCTCTTCAAAATGGAGGAAAATTTGACATACAATTAACCATACGCAACATATGGCATGAGCAGTCTATCTAGTCTATGGCCACGACACGCATATTGCCTATCTGGGAAGTTTGATGATAAATAAGAGGCTTGCAACCTTTGAAAAATTAATATAAAACATTAAAAACGTTGCCAACTTGTAATAAAATACATTTTAATTTTTACTTCAAATTTTATGTATTAGCGATGACGAAGATAGTGAAGACGTCTTGCTTTACCTTCCAACCGCACCCGATATAGATGATCCCGAAGACCCGACTCCCCTAAATTTCCCCGAAAACGTAAAAAGACTGCATCAATTTTTTATTTCGTGAATTATATGCTCAATTTAATTGTGATTTGTATCATCCATTGGGCACGTTTAAATTATTGAGAGTATAGGAAGTCCTAAGAAACCAAATTTTAACAGCATTAATTTGGTTATTTTGTGATGAACCTTACTAACTCTGTAGTCTTGATATTTTAAATTTGCCTCGTTACTTTAGTTATTCATTTTAATGGTTTTGGTTTTTTATTTACGAAAAAGGGGCGACCCCTAGATTTTTAAAGGCCCCTGACTAACGAAGTGTTGATAGTGCATGAACGAAAGAGTCCTCAAATGAATAATAAATAAATATATCTCCAGGAAGCCACTTATATACTATAGGAAAACCGATATACTTTTGAGCCGAACTGAACAATCCAAATTAAATTGAATTTGTTGATAAAATTGAGATTAATTGCATAAATATTTTTGCGATTTTTTAAACATTCGTTAAATAGGATATAGTATGAGAAACACAATAAATGACAATTTTTTCACAACCTGCGATTCGGCCCCAGCAAATATGTGAATGCTTTTTAGTCATTTTTCAGTCGTATAAAAATCATGAATGCTTTGAATTTTAAAAAAAACGTCTAAAAAAGTCAAACAATGCTCTTTTTTGAAATGTGTTTTCTTTGGGCAGTTGCGCTAAAGTCTTCAAAAGCACTAAATGCCATTATTTATAGACAAGTAGATTATAATAAATTAGGAGAGTAATGGATAGATAGATGATTTTTTAAAATTGAAATCTTAAATCAAGAATTCATTAAATGAATTGGAAATTTTTTTATATAAAGTGTGCGTTTATATATGTATGGGTTCGCTTAACGCAGGTAGAGGTCCACGAAAGTCCCGATAACGCGAGCAAAAAGTTACAAACACCCCAACCTAAGCCTGGTTCCCCTAAAAGCTGGGAGAGCGGTGAAAAAATAACACACAACAAAGACAGGATTCAAGTCAAAGAAACCCTTCCTCCTCTCCCAGGAACAACGACTAAAATAGCTCACGGTTTCATAAAGAACAACTCGGGTTTGGGAAAGATATTTATAAATACAAGATTAAAATTTGCAATTTCATCAAACTTTTTAATATTTTTTTTAAACATTTTTGTATCCATCTTTTAACAGGCCCCAACCTTTCGGCGATTATACCAAAATCCCTTCCCACCCCCATAACCATAATGCCAAAACCGTTCGTGAAAGGTGCATCGGCTAACATATTCGAATTAGCATCTACGCTCGGCACTAAAACCATCAAAAGCACCGTGACCAGCCAACCTCCCGTCCTAGGTTAGCACTTTGAAATGCATTTATTACGGACATTCCATGTCAAATCGCCACGATTTGTGGACCAATAACTTATAAATTTTAAATTGAATTTAGCGTCACGAACCGATTTTTTAAAAGGTCAATTTTTGTACTTTGGCCGCCTACAACTCGAAAAGTAGTAGTGGTCCAATTGAACTTAATTTTTTAGAAATTAAGAATTTTACTAGTTTCAACGTTTCCACCAAATTTTATAAAATTCTTTAAAGGTCGGCCGAAAACCGCGTTTTTATGATTTATTTGGCACGGATTGTCCCATTAACATTGTTTGAGCTAATCTTTTAATAATGTGATAGTAGAATCTGTATAAAATCGACACAATACATCATAATTTTGGAAGGCGGTTACCCTTCTTTCCGCCTTGAAACCAAAATTTATATCGTACTTAATAAGATTATGGGTAAATTTTGCAAAAATATTTGTTTGCTTCTAATTAGCTACCTTTGTGCCTGCTCTCCTCTCTCAAATTCTGGCTATGTCTAGAGCCCAGGAGTAGTTTTTGTAATCTGCAATTTTTTGTTGAAGAGTTTGAGTACGCTTACCAGATATTTAACCATAAATTACATCATGATTCTTCTAATCATGGGCCTATAGCCGTGGCTGCTCTTGATAAGGCATGACGCAAAATGGTTATATATCGTCATATAGTTATAATTTTGTTAAAAAAATGAATTTTTTTTCGGGAGCCTGTTATAATCACTTATGAATGTTTTTTTTATCGGTTCTAGACATTTTCCCCGTTGTTAAAACGGCACTTAAAAAGGCAGTGGGAGATGGGATGCCCTCTATTGGGGTGAGTAACAAGGCCTACCAACTACCACCAATATTTATACCAACGCCTCGACCTAAGAGCAACAACGTCAATACCATTACCGACCTCATCACAGCCAAGAAGATACCTACAAAATCCAAGTACCCCCATATTTGTATTTATTTATTTATCATATAATTATCAGAAATTTGGGTTAAAAATGGTAAGTTTGCTCATGGTAGACTTTAACATTTTTAGTTTAGCCCTTTACTATATAGACTCTCTCCATACGATTAAAGTTTTTTAAATGCCATACATTATTTCTATTAATTTTTAATATAGGCTTTCGTAGCCATTAAATTAGGTTTGATTTTATTTATATATTAACTGTTTGTAATCGGTGTCACAAGCATCGCACCTACCCCCTCAGTCTCATTCATTACGATCAAGAGTGTAGATAAGCCACCTTTTTTAAGTGACCAATCTAGCCAACAAGGTAATCAAATTTTGAGTCTTATTTATAATTCCCCTTACATAATTTTATAAAACACACATTTTTAGTTTATGATTAAAATATTGAATTTATAAAACTTTCCTGCCTAAAATTATATTTACCTATCTTATTTGGTTCGTTTTGTGATGCAAAAGTAATTTATTATCCCCTCCAACTTTAAAATCAATTAGTTCCTCATGTAAACACGGTATTAATTATTTAACATGTAAATACATTTTTTGGTCAAGCATTACTAGGTTGGACTTTTCGAATTTCGGACATTTGTATTTAAATTTTTTTTAATATATAAATTCGCGTTTATATAGGGTTAACAAAAAAAAACAATAATTATTTCTGGAAAGATCGTAGGCCTCTAGAAAAAGAAATATCATAAACATCGATCAGCATTTATCTATATAAAATATGACTTTTGTTCAATCAAATTTATCATCAATATATGTTACTTTAATATGTAGCCGAAAGTATTTCAATACGTCAACCCTCACAGCAGCTTACGTTAGATGAGCAGGTGTCGGATAATATTATCAACACCCTATCACTTCCACCCACGCTAAAATTTAAAGCCGCCATACCACAGAGCGCCCATATGCCCGTTACTTCGATACCAAGCTCGGAACTTAGTGGGGAAGGTTCAACTAGGGATTCGAACCATTAATTGCTTTGATTAAATCCACCTTTTTGTACATATTTGTTTTTATGTATATATTAGTTTATGTGTGTATTAGTATTTATAGTTTGTTATATCCTTCGCGTCTCAAATTTAGCACGAGTCTATGTGATCCTTTATTACACCGCTATAGTAATAAAACTATTTGATAAATTTTGCTAGCACCAGGTATAATGCTTAATTTCTATTTTTTTACTAAAGTAATTTTGAGAGTGAGCTAGTCGCTCAGGCTACGAAAGAAATCAAATATATTGGTATAACGAAGACGTAATTATAAGTTTTGATAGGAGAATATAAATATTTCATTAACGCGAAATAACAGCGAGCGTAGGTAGGCAAAGCGAGAATCATCGTGAAATAAGTTGACGCGAAGATAAAATGCTGAAGCAGAGTGGTAGGGGGAAGTAATTTAATTTAGCAATTATTATTTCAAGATGAATGAATTAGAATTATGTATGGAAATTAGTTGTCTTTGGATATTTCTAGAAAATGTCATTACTAGAAATATACACTCCTAGCCTCCAGATTTTCCATCGTCACGATGACCAATCATGTATGCCCAAATTTTTGCACGAGGTATGTCATAACACTAACAGCATGGGTCATAACACTAACAGCGTGTGTCGTAACATAAAATTTAAATAACCAATCAGATTATCGCAAAATAGTTTCAATTTTAAATTTATATTAATTTTTACACAATTGAGACGCTAAATCCATCTTTCCGTTTAGTTAGAATTTTAGCAACATGAGTCACATTTCTGCAATTCCCTAAACATCAAAAGGCCAGGGTATTTGTAGGAATACATTGTGTATGAATTTTTAAAATATAAAACTTTAAGTAACCTCTAAATGTTGTGAGAATGTGTCTCATTAAAACTGCTCCTAGAATAACTTTGCCTGGAGCAAATCAAGCCCAACAATTTGCTTTTCCAAGTGTATACCCCTTGAATTTTTATATTCTTTTTACGTCCACAAGCTGGGAGAATATGTGCAATAGCTCCCCCCAAACGACTTTGCCAATTCAGGCCCAATTACCCCGACACTTACACTTGCCTTTCATTTTTAATTCAAATTAACACCAAGGCTGATAATATTTTTCAAATTGATCACGGTCAAGTATTATTTTCTGTATAAAAACATGTACGCGATAAAAATACGTGCATTAATATTTTACGCGATTTATACATGGATAAATTTCATTGTGGAAAATCGGTGGATGAAATTTATATAAACGGATTGAAAATTCTTGATTACATACTTATACATGGATACATCGCGTAATTGCAATATTTTTAACTATGTATGTGGTAGATAATATAGCTAAACTTAATAGTGGTACTTCGCGCGTTTAAAATCCTGTTAATTTTTCTTACTCGCATTTTGATCGCTTGTTGTTATAACTATTTCGCGTAAAAGAGACACTAGTGATTCTGAATAAAATATTTGTTGTAAATTATTATACTATAGTGATCACACGTGGTAGTGTAAATAATTGCCAAGGGGTTAAATAAACAAATGTTAGTATCTATTTAAAATCTTTGCATTTTGTTTCCTTAACCTATAATAATTATATTCCCTGGAAATGTCTCGCCAGGTCAACTAGTGTGAAAATATAAAGTCATTTCAAAAGCCTGCCATTTTACTTACCCAAAAATTATCACCTGCATGCCGGTCTATGGTGTCATAAATCTATGACAATAACAGTTTCCCTGGGAGAAATAAATATAAAAATTATCGTACATGGAGGGGGAGGGCGTACGATTGCCTTTCAACCGCAGGAGGAGCTAACTCCCGATAGCCCCAACCATTTAAGCTATTATTTTTTTTTCCAATTATAAAAAGTTTATTTGTTAAAAATCCGTTGACAGTAATATAATATAAATACGTGAAATATAAAAGACAAAATGCATCAAATAAAATAATACATTATTCTGATACATCATCATCGAGGGGATCTTCCAAAATTGGCCAAGAATCCGCGAACGATTTAAAATTGTACTTGGCTATAAGAATACCAAGTTTTTGTTTAAGTAAAAAGGATACCGAATGTTTAGACGGGGGAGAACGTCTTCCTACCTCTTTAAAAAAGCTAAGGCCTGTTTGCCAAAGGTGCCTGAACACGAAGCAACCAATGGAATAAAAATGTTTGAGGATAATAAGGCTTTGTATTTATTTGTTTTCCGCCCCTCTGCCGCAGCTAAAGAATCATTGTTATAATTAGAGGGGGCAAATAGGTCTATACATGTGAAGTCCCATTTAAGGTGAAGACCATTGCTCCATGGGACTAAAGAAGATCCATCAGGACGCATACCTCTAAGGAGGGGTCCGATGGCTCCAAGATGGATGGGATCTTGCTCTCTTCAGAGCACTTTGAATTAAGGCATTGGCCTTATTGTGTCTAACATATTTGAATTTGTTGCCAGGCAGTGTAAGGGATGCCTGGCTTGTTCGTCTACGAGTATTAATAGCCCCAACCATTTAAGCTATTATTTGACATCGTGTTCCCTAAATAAGCTTTGTCTCCTCAACGCTGATGAGCTTCTCTCATTAGTGCATGTGGTAATAGGGAGACAAGCTAATAAGTAAAATAGAGTGGTAAAGTTGTGTAAACATTCTAATTTGGTTCTGTGATTTTTTTAAGAATTGATATGCTTATTATAGGAAAGTATTAAATATATAGTGTAAAAAAGATACAAGAACGAAAATATTTATAAAAAATGATTGAAAGTTATTATCCGTTTCTTCGTCTTCTTTGAGATTGAGTATTGAATTCGTCAGGGAATAAAAATTGGATTTAGCGATCGCAATGACGATTGATTGTCTTAGTAGAAAACTATTCGATTTTTTGAAGTAGGCGAGCTTTTATTAAGTTCTTTAAAAAGATTTAAAGCGCTCTTCCCTAACGTCTTTGAGCACGGCGAGACGATAGGAATAAATGGAGGTTTCTGATAAAGTTGAATATTTTACGGATTTACGATGCTTTGCCGATCCTAGGGGGTCGGGAGCATTGTTGAAGGATGCAAACATGTCAATACAGGAGTAGTCCTTATCTAGAAAAAGGCCTTTGTCCCATGGGACAAGTAACGAACCGTCAGGACGCATCCGCCCTTCGAGATAGGGATCTGACGGTTTAAGAATGGAGGGAACTTTGGCCCGTTTGAAAGCAGCTTGTAGTGTCATCGTTAAAACTCCTACACAATTTTCCCTATGTTTCTCGCGAAACTATTCTGTAAAAATATAAGGGACGCTCTAAATGGCTAGTATAGTTATGAGCCATTTGTAGCGGTGTTAGTGGGATTTTATTAAACCCGAGAGATACCAGTGTAACCTGTAGGTGACACCACTTTAAACGCTTATAATTTTTAAACTATTGGAATATTAATTTTTAAATTGAATATGAAAGAGCACACTTAGGCGAATCAGCTGATATGTTTTATTCCCCTTCCTCTCCCTTCTTTAATTAATAATGAGGTCTCAAATATAGCTAATTTTGAAATTTCGACTGCTTCTCATATATTCACTAAAAATGGAGACACAACCATATGTAATCTTATTTTAATTTATATCATTAAAATCTTAACACTTTCACAATTATTTTGATATAAAATTTAATTGTTTTTGGTTAATTAAAATGGGAATAATGTTGGTTCAAAGTTTGGTGTAACATGTAGGTTACACTGAGCAGAGGTCCAGACGTTTAAGCTTATTTAAATGAGTAATGCTACTTTTTTATTTGCTTTAATTTGATTTTTTATAAGTAATTTCGTATAAAAATATCCTTAAAATTATATGATTAATTTAACCTTTGACCCCATCCTCTTGGAAAATCCTGAAGATTAATTGAAACAATTTCTTTCAAATGATGTTATTTTGTATGTGGTGAATATGAGTAAATTTAACTGTTAATGAATTTAAAATCTAAATCTCAATTCTTTTTTTAACGGGCTACTTGTTTCCTAAGTATATTAAAATGTTTTGGGAGCTCTGACTTGACTGTTTTAACATAATGGTATCTAGTGGAATGCGTAGAATCGCTTCCAAGAAATAACTAAATATTTACACTTGGCCGACAACAGCAAAAAGGGTTAACACTTTTTTCAAAGTTCGACATTATAGGATCTTTTAAATGAAAAGTTCAAAAGCAACTTTAAACATCGTGTATCCTCTCACAAATCCATGGATGAGTGTATGGTTCCTTATTTCGGGACCACAATGCAAAACAATTTATAAAAGGCAATCCTTTTCGTTTAGGCTATAATATGTGGTGTGCTGCAACAAAAAATGGCTACCTTGTCACATTTCAACCTTACCAGGTGGCTAAATTTTCCTTAAATTGACAAAACGAAATAAGTTTCGGAGGAGCGGTCATATTAGACTTAGTAAATCAACTAGCACCAGAATTTGGTCCATACAATATTTATTTCGATAATTTTTTTACGAGCCACAGTTTAATGATATGTCTTTTAAAGATGAATATTGGGGGCACAGGAACGGTGCGGGTCGATTGTTTAAAATGCCTGATAATCGATGTAAAAGAATAAGGGTTTCTATCAAAAAACACTTATTTGATGGCTGTCCGATGGAATGATAATAATATTGGCATAATGTTGTCAAATTGTCATAGGGTCAAGCCTATCACCTCTATTGGAAGAATCATTAAAGCGAAAAAATAGAAAAAAATTGTAATTCAATCCTCATATGATCAAAATGTCTAATATGGGCGGTGTCGACCGCTTTGAGAAAATATGGATGCAACTAGATTATCATTTCGCCACAGAAAAGTGGTATTTTCCTATATTTGCATTTGGGCTGGATGCTGCATACCAAAATGCATGGCATCTATATTGCTTCAATAGGGGAAAATTACATTATGTAATTTCAAAAGAGAGATAGTGCAAAAAAAATTTAAAAAATACGGACAACCGCGTAAACGGACTTTAACCCCTAAATTAACTCATTTTAAGAATAATATAACATACAACAAAAGGTATCGTGTACTCAGAGGCGTTATGTCGTCTGTCTAAAGCTAGTAGAATTTTTTGTGCATATTATAAATGGTGCCCTATCAACTCGCCGAAAACAATCTCGCCGAATTCACCCTGGGACATTTTGTGATTGGTTGAATAAATTTTGTTGGGGGACAATTTTGAATTAGGGGACATTTTTTAACAGGGGGACATTAAATTCGTCGAGATGGTTTTCGGCAAGTTGACGGGCCACCATTATAAAGTAGGCCTTCTCATACATTGTTGGTCAATATTTCATAATAATTAACATATTTTATACCCATTGATGCTAGTTAATACATTTTTATGTATTTTATAAAAAAATCATCATTATTGTATACATAATTGTAAAATTTAATAAATTCTCTATACGTGAGTATATTTGTGCTGCCCAGTGTGACCTGTAGGTGACACCCCTTTTTTCTCAAAGTAAATAATTTTTTCAAAATTTTTCAATTGTTTAGCTTTATTAAGCATGTAAGAAAGCCTAGAAAAAAATTTCATAAAAATTTTTTCGGCCGAACTGGGTCTGGTACCTGTCGGGTTAAAACATTAGATGGGAAATTTTCAGAGTGAAAAGGAAATTAAATTGAGATGTTTTACAATTGTAATTATTATTTAACTTCATTAATTTAAAGTATATGATAATGGTAATTTATGGTATAACTTATACCATTTGTCTTACTTATATCATCTAAATTATTCGGTAATTTTTAGGTATATCCTCTAAGAATAAAATTGACATATAAATAAATTTTATAAAATTGACATATAAATAAATTTTAAGAGTTAGGAGAAATTAAATTTGGATGTTTTGCCATAGATATGATTGTTATATATGAGAGGAATAAACATTTACGTTTTGGATCATGTATTTCAAATATCATGCAACATATAAATATAAGAGTCAAAAAGTTGTAAATGCTAAAAACTTTGAGAACAATATCAATGTATACTATATACAAATAGAATACAAACAAATAGTTTATTTACAATTTAAAGTAACATTATTACTCTAAACAACAATTTTTTATCATGTACTCTTTACATTGGTGCCTTTCCATTATTTAAAAGGATTTCGTATCTGATAAAAGAGATTTCAAAGACAACATGTCAGGTTCATCATCGTTTAAGTACTTACATTTGTCAATATCTATGAATCATCTAATGTCTTATTGTGGTGGGTGTTTCCTCACAAACCCTTTTCATAAAGATTATATTATTATAAAACGGCCATTTTTTCCTTCTCCAGATCTTGTGCTAATATAGAACATTATAAAATATTATATAAAACAACTACAAATTACAAAAATATATAAGATTAAAGTAATAGATTTGTACGAATTTTGATAAGCCATTGCTACACTTAAAAAAATAATATAAGGACATTTCATGTCAAATCGCTACGTTTTCGGCCGACCCCCTCAGAATTTTATAAAATTTGGTGGAAATGTTAAAACTAGTAAAATTATTAATTTTCGAAAATTTTAGCTTATTTGGGCCACTACTTTTTGAGTTGTGGGCGCTCAAAGGTCGAAAATCGGGCTTTTAAAAATCGGTTCGTGACGCTATAATTAATAAAATTCATAGGTTTATGGTCCCCAAATCATAGAATCTTGTTGTAGAGATAGGTAAGACTTATCTCTATAGAAAAAAATTAAAAAAAAATTTTTTTTATTGATTGGTCATCTTTTAATAGCCGAAATGGCCAAAATAGCATAATTATCGTTGAACCCTCTCAAAGTTTCAAATTTAAGACAAATATTTTATACTATCTATTAATCAAATTAAATAAAAGAAAAAGTTGGCCTACCATCTTGAAAGGGTCATAAATTGTTAAAAGGGTTATTTTATTATTTGGCGCCAAAATGAATCTTTAAAAATGTTTTTTTGCTCGTTTAGTATTCATTTTATTTTAATCATAGACTACATAGACTGCTCATGCCATATGTTCCATATGGTAAATTGTGTGTCAAATTATCCGCCATTTAAAGGAGCACAACTGGTGTATTTCAACTATGCCATTTTGTGCTGTTTCATATTGTTCTCATAGAAAAACTCGGGATAAAGAATATTCTTATCATAAGTAAGTAACAATCGTTAATATATTTTAATTTTTTTTACAATTTTACATATTTTTTTTTAAATTTTAGGTTCCAATGAAAAGTCCTCAGCTTCTCAAAACGAATTCCAACCATCGATCCATTCTAGGATCTGTTCTTATCATTTTATCAGGGACATGTTATATCCAACTTAAACAAAATACCATCAATTGAGAGAAGATGCCATTTCAACAATTTTTGATTTTCCCGGACAGGTAAACCTATAAACTTTCATTATTAACCCTCCATGTACTTAATAAAACCCCATTCTTAAAAATTCTAAAATTATATGCAATTTACTAAACACAAATAAAAGTCAAAATGTCATGTTTTATTTATTGTTATGGAGACCAAATAGTTAGTAAAATATAAAAACCAAATGTTTTTTTTATTAAAAGAAGGTTTAAATAATATAAAAGACATGCATTATTTCTGGTTTTAAAGCAGTCCCAGAATCTGGGTCAATTTTTTGGTCATACTGAAAAGATGACAATCACCTGCTTGTTTTTTTGGAATATAAGAAACTAATGTTAGATTTTCTTGAAAAGAAAGTTTATTGATAAGACTTTTGCACCTTGGTTGGAAAATTTTTTGTGTAATTTGCTTTTTATATTGCATTTTTATTTGAATTTGAGATGGGTATTATTAACCTCGTAACTAAGTCATATGGCTTGTTACTATCGTTATAAGAATCATCTGGACGAGAGCCTGTATATAATTCCAAGTTATATGTATGACAGGTTTTGCACCCACAAGAGAATAGTTGAGCCTATAGAATGAAAGTTGCTGTTTAGCTCCGACTTGGACGTAAACACATATCTAGCATATGTGAGGAGCTTTGTCATGAAGAGGGATAAAATGCTAGAGGAGTTAAGTTATAACAGCAAGTACAAGCTCAAGAGGAATATTAGCTTGTTTACAACTTTAACTAAAAGTAGTTTTGTAGGAGCAATTGCTGATAGCAAGTTGCTCATCCATTTTGCTCAACGAATGTGTTAATTAATTATGTGACATATCGCAATTAATCTGCTCAGCAAATGTGTCAATTACTTATGTCTTATGTGACATATCGCCTATCCCCTCTTCCCTATCTCTCATAATAGGCATAGCATGAAACGTTGTTATTCATATTCTTATTTTAAAAAGTCCTCCTCTCTCCCCATTTTATTATTCGCTTAACCCAAAAATTTTTATGGCAAATAAATGATTAAGAGATGAGTCAATTTTGGAGATTTCTCCGACATGGCCATATTTATTAAATTAAAAAAATATTTTATACATTTATCTATCTTATATGCTATTTGTAATTATTTATGTTATTTAAATAACTGTGTCTGGTGTATGATTTTATTTAGGGGGAGGGCGGTTAATATTTCTCTACCGATTTTTTTTTTAATTTTATAGAAGTTGTTTTGAGCGACCTATTTTCATATTTTTGGATCACCGACATGGCCATATTTATTAAATTAAAAAAATATTTTATATATTTATCTATCTTATATTATGGCTATTTGTAATTATTTATGTTATATAAATAACTGTGTCTGGTGTATGATTTTATTTAGGGGGAGGGCGGGTTTCTCTACCGATTCCTTTAATAAAATTATAACATTGTAACCTGGCTTAAAAAAGCATATTAAAAATGTCAAAAAATTTATTAGCATTGGGGTGAGACAGAATATTCAAAAATTTATATTTAAAGCAATCAACATATTTTTGGCATGTATAAGGCGTAAATTTTTAAATCATTAAACAGATTTTAGCTATCTATATAGAATATTCTATAAAGCGAAATTTCCCACCTTTTATAAAACTTTGCATTGTGACCTGAACTAAAAATATTATTAAATATAAATTTAGAAAAAAAGTCATATTAAAAATGTCAAAATAAATATTTATATAATAGAAAATAATTTCGCCATTTATAAAAAATAAATTTTAAAAATCATTTTAGATATATATAATGAAAATCGAAAAAAAAATTAGTTCGCACCTTTAATAAAATTATAACATTGTAACCTGGCTTAAAAACCCATATTAAAAATGTCAAAAAAATTATTAGCATTGGGGTGAGACAGAATATTCAAAAATTTATAATTAAATAAATTTTTATAAAATTTTTGGCATATATAAAAAATAAATTTTAATATCATTAAACATATTTTAGCCATATATAAAGAAAATTAAAAAAAAAATTAGTTCGCACCTTTAATAAAATTATAACATTGACACCTGTTATTAAAAACGATAAAATATAAATTTAAACCATATTAAAATTGTCAAAAAAATTATTACCACCTGGGTGTGACAGAAAATTCAAAAATTTAAAATTAAATAAATTTTTATAAAATTTTTCGCATGTATAAAAAACAAATTTTAATATCATTAAACATATTTTAGCCATATATAAAGAAAATTGCAAAAAAATTTAGTTCGCACATTTAATAAAATTATAACATTGACACCTGTTCTTAAAAACGATAAAATATAAATTTAAACCATATTAAAATTGTCATCTTACAAATTTGATACCCCCCCCCCCTTTGAGGAAATCCTACTTACGCCTATGCAAATAGCCATATTATTGTTGAACAACAGAATGTATTAAAACAAAACAACACATTATAATGTGATATGAGATGCTATGAGCTGTTTAGAGAAACTGCTTGCTCATAGCATTTGCTCATATTAAACTGTTAGTTAACTTACAATGCTGCTCAGGCACACAACTCTATACATGAGTTATTTTTTTATACTACCCCTTCGCCTCTCCAGCATTTTCATCTAATACTGTATCCTACTCATGAGTAGAGTGGGATACACAGTGCTTGTGAGGGGACAGAGCTAACAGTGAGCAATGCTCACTGGAGCAAATTACCATCACTACCTATGCTTCTAGCTTAGCCCATATTTGTAAGGCTTATTTGGAATATATTGTCGAAAAATTACCTATTTTAGCATAGAAAACATTCTTGATTTTCTATACCATATAAATATTTTGTTTTGGCAAAGTCTGTCCTAGCTCTTCTATATCCGCAACTGAATCACTTCCTTCTCACTCTCAATTAGATCATCTTGATGTTTACACAAAGTTATCTAACTAATTATGGCAATATAATCTTATTTTTACCATCAGAATCTGAACTTGAGGATTATAAACAATCATAAATTAAACTACTCATAACAGCTGATTACAAAAGTTACCATAAATAGCTTCACAAGAATATCAATCCCTATAAAAATAAACAAATGTAATTATAGATATTGATTATGTTATATACACATGCTTAAATTACTATTTATAAGTAGAAAAAATTTGACAAATAAAAAAAAACTTTCTTAATTGACCTTATGGGGTATATGAGACCCCAAACTTTTATATCTCCAAAAGTATTGATTTTAATAATTTGTAACTAACACACATTTAAAAATTTTAATTAATTTAATAGTTTTGAAAATCTTAAAATTCTATTTTATTGTCGTATCCCTTGCTACGCGGATATTTCCCATGTTCCCCCAACCCCTTGTAAAACAGTGTATCTCATTCGATTAATTACAAAAGTTCATTTATTGTTAGGTTTATTAACATTGTCGGGTCTTTTGATCTTATAACATCTGCCTATCAGAGGCATACTCACTGAGTAAGCCCTTTTCCTGTAACCTTAAGTTCATAGTGATACTTTTCCTTTCCGTTTAATTTCAATACGTGTGTTACTTTACCCCCCCCCCCCCCACGCGCTTATACGTGTTTGTTATTTATTCCCCATATATATGTTCGATCAACATGAATACGCATCATTGAACTTGATAACGCGTTTGGATTAATTATAATATTTTCCGTCTTAAGATATACAATAAAAATGTAGCTCCTGATTCTCCCTTCTAACCACTCCCTTTGGGGAGGGGGTAAGGTTTATCCCTTTACGGCCCAATATAGTTTATCCTTTTACGGCCCAATACATCCCCCTATCTTTTCTTCCAATTCGCCCAAATATTTATTCCTATTCCTCATATCTTAAATCCCATCCTGCACAAATATAACTTTCATCATCTTATTTAAGAAGATATTTATAATCATTCCCGTAATACAAATCAAAAATTAAGAATTAATATAAGAGATAAATTGAATAAAAATGTTTTATTTTTAGGCCAATAATAGTCAATTTACCTTTCCCACTAGTTTATAATAAATTTGAACGAACGTCAATAAATTAATATTATACATAATATAGATGGCGCTATATTTTTAAACAAACATGTTAATTATTTTAATATGATGTCTTTGATATCTACCCAATCCAAAATTTTTCATTTACCTTTTTTAAGATTATTTAATTTACAAAAATTACTAATATTTATATAATCACCACTTTACCATGTACTCATCAAAATGGCGGAAAAAGGGTACACATTTTGTGCGTTGATAAGCAGTCTATCTAGTCTATGATTTTAATATATCTATATGATACAATTATTTTTGCTATAAAATAATTTTTAAAAAAAAATGAAATCACTTTAAATTCGCCCTAAAGGGTCATAAAATTTAACTCGTACCCCCCAAAAAAATTAATCTGTGGTGCCAAAGCATTTTTATAGCCTATTCGATAATCCTGACGATTTTATTAATTGCTATGCAATTTATTTAAATAATATTTTTATAGCTATTTTACGAGCCTGTTTTTCACATAAATATTTATTATTACATGTCGAATACCTTCAACTATATTGAAGTAAATTATTTTAGGCCAATTTACAGCTGTTTCTATTTAAAGGGGAAGACTAATCACTCGTTATTTTGATTGTAATTGATAGGAAGGATATGGGGGGGGGGGGGGTTGGGGTGATAATTTATAGCAAAAATATTTGCATCATAGATATATTAAAATAACATGAATACTAAATGAAACAAAAAAACATTTTTAGAGATTAATTTTGGCGCCAAATAATAAAATAATCCTTTTAACAATTTATGACCCTTTCAAGATGGCCGGCCAACTTTTTCTTTTATTTAATTTGTAGATAGTATAAAATATTTGTCTTTAAATTGAAACGCTTTGAGAGGGTTCAACATTAATTATGCTATTTTGGCCATTTCGGCTATTATAAGATGACCAATCAATAAAAATATTTTTTTTGTTTTTTTCTATAGAGATAGGTCTTACGTATCTCTACAACAAGATTCTATGATTTGGGGACCAATAACCTATAAATTTTATTAATTATAGCGTCACGAACCGATTTTTTAAAAGCACGATTTTCGACCTTTGAGCGCCCAAACCTCGAAAAGTAGTGGCCCAAATCAGCTAAAATTTTCGAAAATTAATAATTTTACTAATTTTAACATTTACACCAAATTATTTATAAAATTCTCAGGGGTTCGGCCGAAAAACGCCTTTTTATGATCGATTTGACATGGAATGTCCCTATAAGGCTATCCACGATATTAAGTATTTTGTTCATATGTTATAGGTAAAATTACATTAGTTAAAATAATCATTTTAATTTGTTAATATAAAACTATATATTATTTAATTTACAATATTTTATCCTTAATAAAACTACTACATAATCTAGTATATAAATAAGTACAATTTAATTTACAATGACTCTTCATAGGTTATAGATGCAATCGCATAAATATAAATTCATTTGATATAAAACTTTATACATAAATATTATAAAAATCATATATTATTATATAACGAACTAATGTATTTTTATTTATTTATGATACTGCTCATATCTATTGTCTTGACAGACAACTATTTAATATCAATAAATTGTTATTATAAAACCTTTACTATATAGTTAATTAATATATATTAATTATACAATATTATTTAGTGTTTTAATATTAAATGAAATTTGTACAAAATACATATTTTTTCAATATTAATTTGATGCTTTAGATATATTGTCTAATTTGTCAAACTTATCTGGATGTTAAAATTTCTGGATGTTGTGCATGATTCGAAATATATTAATTTAATTCGGGTAGCAAACGTTTTAGCTGTATTTCGTCTATTCGATACATTACTCCTGGCAACCCGGTGTAATGATTTGAAACGTCGACATTTAAAAAACCACGACGCTCAGTTGAACATTCCTATTGGTTTATATGGCATAATAACGAGTTATATGCCATATCACGTGATCTTCCTAAAAGCTCAATAGGTTAGTTTTGGCACAAAAACATGTATTTTTTTTGAAGACACTAAAATGACGACACAAGACTTTCAAAATATTTCAAGGAATTACTATGCATAATTATCTAAATTATAAATTAAAATTTAGAGAATCACTAACAATTCTGATTGGCATGTCGATTTTTTTGAGCGTCGTAGAAATGGATATTACACCTGCATAATATCCTAAATAATGTGTTTAGTGATTCCCAAATCTTCAAATATGCTATATATGACTTTAAAGACGTTAAAAAGCTTATTTTATTTTTAGAAAGACCTAAAACGCCCTATTATTTAAAAAAAAGTTTAAAAAACAAAATATATTTGAAATGTACATTTATTCAAGACTCATAATATGCCTGGGAGTGTTTTAGTTATATATAAGATATAAAAATTAAATAAACTTTTCAAATTTAAGATAATTACTGCTATTTTATAATCTAATTTTTGGATACGGCTTTGAAATTTGGGTTTTTTAAAATAATTTTTAAAGCAGTTCCATTTACAGATTTAACTATTTTTCTAACAATAGATTCATTAAATATTAATAACTAGATGAACCCGGCAAACGTTGTTTTGCCATTTACCCGCGTTCCCGATGCTGGTTCCGTTACACATCTTACGTAGATTTAAATTGCGAAGGATCATTATAGGTGCAATTTTCAGAATCAATTTGTGAGGTGGCATTCCCGATGGTTCCAATGAATTTAGAAATTCGGATAATTCACCGCCCTATCGGCATCGATAACTGTGTTAACAGATGTGTAAGTAAATGGTTCACCGGGAATGTTCAATAGAATGCGATTATTTATTTTGTTCACGTCGTCATTCTTCAGAGCCAAGATAGCCCCTTCATAAAGCCAGTCGTGATTTGTGAAGTTAATAAGAATTTCCGGGAACACCATATTTACGACATCTTCAATTATGACTGTATTTTGCAAAAGTGCGATTGAAATGATATTTCGTGCGTTGTAGGTTCAATTGGAAATTTACCGTCTCCCAAGTCCAACAGTTGGTTAGCAAATGGTTGCGCCGAATCATCTTGAAGTAAATGAACACGCATGTTGGTGGTTAGCGTGATTATCTTCACACTTCTCCAAAAATGTGACGCTTTCAGGCAAGCATTAAGCTCATCTGAGGGTGTTGACTTTGGGATGACTGGCAAGGTTTGACGGAAGTCACCGGCTAGCAGCAAGAGAGCTCCTCCCATAGGACGTGCAATCTGTCCCAAATCTCGGAGTATACAATCCAGCGCCTCGAGTGCTTTTTTATGTGCCATCGTACATTCATCCCAAATGATGATTGTGCATGTTTTTATCGCATTCCAGAGTGTCAGGAATGAAGTGTGAAATTTTGAACCAAATCGGTCTGGTAGATTTCCAAAATTGTTAGCGGCTCTGATTATTTGTAGATTGTCGGGATGGAAAAAAAGGCTCCGATTATTTGTAAGTGTCAAGATTCAAGAATGAAGTTTGAAATTTTGAACTAAATCGGTCTGGTATATTTCCAAAATTGTTAGCGGCTCCGATTATTTGTAGATTGTCGGGATGGAAAAAAAGGCTCCGATTATTTGTAGATTATCGGGATGGAAAAAAATTTACCTTTAAAACAATTCTGATTATTTGTATTGTTTCTGAATAAAAATAAACGTCTTATCATTATTAAATTTGATTGTTGTCACAATATGACGTCATATGACGTCTTTATTAAGTGGCAAAACTTATAAAACAGAAAAAACTTGACCTCTCGAAAACTAACCGATTAGGCTCGAACAAACCTTAAAACATGCTCGGGAGTGTGGGGAATAAACTGTGAAATTTTGAGCCAAATCGGTCTGGTAGTTTTACAAAATTGGTGACGGCATACACATATACACACATACACACATAGTTTCATTTTTATATATAAGATTATTGATAATTCATGAAGTCAATTTTCAAAAATCCAATTTATTGCTCACAAGAAAAATTTAACGTCTTTAATATAAAAAGCGATGAGCAACATTAATGAAATAATTTTAAATATCTTTTTACCAGGGGTTTGTAGCGAACCCGAACCCCTGAACCCGAACCGGGTAAAACACGATGTTTTACAGAACCCGAACCCAAACCCGAACACATTATTTTTAAAAATACCCTTAAAACCCGAACCCGATAAATACAAAAAGGGGTCGGGTTCGGGTTTTTAATTCAAAAATATATTGTGAATGGAGTTGAATATCTCAGTTTTCTCTATCATGAGAATGTAAAAAAACGAAGAAAACCATATGATTTTAATTTCAATATTTTTTGTGTTTTCGGCATTTTTCATTCATTAATCAATACTAATTATCTCAAGAATTATTTGTAAGTATTATATATATAATTGATACTATAATTTATATAATAATTGTAAAATACTTTAAATATATGTACTTTAACATTTAATATAAAGAAATATCAGATGTTTTATTATAATTTTAAATTTGTTTCTCACTTGTTTGTAAAATTTACTGAGGTCTAATATTACACAATGTTTAAATAAGAATAGGACATATATTTTATTATTCTCTTTTAGAGTCTAAAAATGGTGAAGGAAAATAACCCCATTAAACAATTGGCATGTGAATTTAATTAAGTGCTATTTAAAAATTAAGTTAACTATTCAATAATTTTTTGAAGGTAAAAATGTATTATTAGTATAATAAAATTTTTTGAACTCGAACCTGTACCCGAACCGGGTTTCAAAATTTATGCCAAACCCGAACACGAACCCAAATTCGATTTCAAAATTTATGCCAAACCCGAACACGAACCCGATTTTATTTTGGGCGGGTTCAAACCCCTGCTTTTTACCCTATATATAAGTGTGATTAAATTACATTTTTTTATGTTCTTATCGAATTTATGATAGTTATATGGAGTTTATATCCAGATTATTTCAAATTAGTGTAGGCTTTGTCTTTGCAACGAGTAATCACTGTGCAATCACCGCTCACTTCACATTTTTCCGAAAAAATTGAAAATATCCATGGCCTTTAATTTTTATAGGGAAGCACACAAGAAAAAAGCAATAAAATAGTAAAAGTATCCTAGGCGACCGTAAAAAGTCAATAAATTAGTTAGCCAAAGGCAAGTTTGAAGGTGGGCTCGGTTAATGGTAGATCAATGGCTGCAAAATGTTGAGAGGTTGCTGACGGCCTCAGCAAACTACGGGTTGATTTAGCAAGAAACAAGTTGGAAAGGACCAAAGCAGGGATGGCTGGTGAAAGCTACAAACTTTACTTCAAAAGTATTAATTGCTATGCAATTTTATAAGCGCATAAATGGTGTAATATATTAGCCTCACAATTTTATGATTTAAAAGTTAAAAAATTAATATAATGTCTGGTTGAGGTCCAATAAATGGGTGCACAGATGAAAAAATAATTTTCGGGAAGAATTAGAATAAACGCTTCTTAACTAGGACCGAGATATAATAAATAGGCCGAATCTGAACGGTCACATTGCAAATCGCGGAAGGGTCGAGAAATGAAAAATCAAAGAAATATTTAGGATAGCGTTGGAATTCAATTTGACCATCCTAAAAAGATTATAAAACAAACATTAATCTCCTAATAACGTATAAACAAACTTGAATGTCCTCAGAACGACTTAGTATAAGTTAAGGCATGCTTTTACGTGGTCGGATAATGTTAACGTGTTATGGAATGAATGTGTGGGCTTTAAAAGGTACACTCAAATATTTAGCAACAGTTTGTGTTCATGCCAAGAAAGTCACTTCGGATACATTACATGGTCTTAGGCGACTTAAGGGATTTTATAAGGGAAAAAGAGGGATTGTGTTTTATAGATTTTGAGAAAGCCTTCGATGGGATAGTATGATTTACAATAGTGTAACCTAGGTCTATCCAAAGTTAATATAGGACATGTCTAAATGTAAAAATCAAAGTACAGATATCTAGTGGAACATCAAAAGGACTAAGTGGAAATGTCGGTGTGCTCAAAATTCGTTACTCAGTCCATTGTTTTTGATAACAATGCTGGATTGGATAATTAAAGCCCTGAAAGGCGAATCACATCGGCCAAGGTTCTTTGCGATTGTGTTCAGGTTCAAAAGTTAAATTGGCAACAGAAATAAGAGAACAGATAAATCGGATTGAAAGCAATGGCTTTAAGCCATCCAGAATCTATTTGTAAATTTAGGCTTGGAGGCGAGAATTGAAGACACTGAAATTCATGTACAATTGTTAACTAATAGTTTAACTATAAGAAGGAATTCAATCTGGACTCTATGGTATTGGGTAAAAGGAATGTAGAAAGCGAGATGAGGAAAATTTAGGGAACAAAGTGGTGTACTGTGTGACACACATGTACTACTTAAATTAAAAGACGGCCATATAAAAGTGTAGCTGTGCCCAGCGTGATCTCTGGATTGGGGACATGAGTGCAAACGAAGGACATAGTCTGCCACAATGATAATGCATATATTAAGATGTATATTGAGAAGGACCATATATTAAATACAAGAGATATTAAGTAAATTATATCTGGACCCGATGATAAGGTTGGCTGTTAAAAGACCGAATTATAGCCATAGGGACAGACGAAAGAGTGTTACTTGGTATATGGTGTGTGAAGGTGCAAATCGTAAATAAGCAAAAAAGAGAAAGACCTAGGCAGTGGAAACAGATGATAAAGTATAAACTAAATTCAAGCTGGTTTAAGGGAATTTTTCATGGAGAAATTACATAAAGGGAGTGAAAACAAAATGCCACAACGAATAGGAAAAATATACACTTTTAAGATTTATGTCAAAATTTATCTCTTATCAGACTGCCAGGAGAATTGCTAATAAAATTGCCTAGTGTCTGCGTTTTAATTGGCCCTGTATTTATTGTATTTGCTAGGAAACTTATGCTTCTGTAATGGTCTTTTATTTGTTTAGGCATAGGGCTATTTAATGACAGCTTATTGGCTTTAGTTTTGTACAAACTCGCACTAGCTGCAACTTCATTTTTATCTGATTACCATTGTATACAAATTTCTCTTGGGTAAGTTTGCTTTATCACTGTAATTGCAAAATTTGCCAAGTAAGTACCAAGAAATTAATGATGACCCTTACTTCTGATTAGTTTAATCCTGACCCGTGCCCAAAATCCTTTTTTATTATATATTTTTAATGTTTATGTTTTTAAATCTTACCTTTTAGAGCTCATCCCACTTTATATTTTTCTAGACTAGGAGCCTTACTATTTGCCGCATCCATACTCCATTACCTATGCTTAAAATTAATTTTCTGACCTTAAACAAGCCAAAATTTATTTCTAATCTTAGACCCGTTTTTTATTCAAAAGTAGCTTTTACATGTTTTACAATAATCTATTTATATATATTAGATAATTACTTTTTCGCTTGTATTAAAAATTGTACCAGGTTTGCGCCGTTAAAATATTTAAAATGGTTGCAGTTAAAAAAAGTAAGATCTAAATTTTAAGATCAATGAACAATGTTATATTTATTTAAAATTATTAATTGTAGACAGTAAATTGAATTCCAAAGATAAAAATGAAGATTCTGATAAGATAATGGATTCTAAGACCGAGTCTTCATCCAAAACTTCTCTCAGAAGATGTAATTAATATTTATAATTAACAATTAACGACATTATTGTTTAAAATTTTATTATCAAAAAATTATTTTAAAGTGTAAAAGGTTATTTTACTTTCATTTTGCAGAGCTAAATGTTGAATATTATACTTTGTTCTTATGGTTAATATTTTTAAGATGGTATATTTTTATAACGTTATTAAATAATTTTATCGTTCTTGAAATTTTCAAGTTACTTGAAAAAATACAACAATTTATTTATTCAATAGCTCTGCGTTGTAACAAAAATGATGAGGCAAATGGAAATGATAAAGATCTGAAAAAAAAGAACATTGAAGTTAAGACAATTACTAAATCTAGAAAGACTAAAGGTATATATTTAGTCCAATAACTTTTTTTTAAATAAATTTAATATCTATTTTTTATAATGGATAGTGATGCCTTAGGGTGTAAAAATGAATGATAATTTTTAAGGCCTAATATAGTTCTTGCCAAATATAGTTAAAAAAATTAAGGCACAATTATAAGGGGGTTATAAATTGAGCTCTGCACAGACAGCCGAACTTGGCTTGAACTTGGCCACATTTGTAAAGATCATAAGATTTGGATAAAAATTAATAAAATAGTTGGACAAGGTTTGAGTTTGATCCAAAGCAAGCACTAGCTAATAAGCATTTTGAAAATAAACTACTCATATATATATTTAAAGAAATAGAAAATTAATTTAAACACCAATTACTCCTCCCTTTAAATAATCATTATTTTTAAATATATTTAAAATAGCTATTACACTTAAAAGATTATAATATTTTAAAATAAATTTTATATTATAAAACTTTTAAACAAAAAATTATAATTTTTTTTTACATTTAAAACAGTTAGTTAAATAGATTGTACCAAAATTGATTGGATTCTTAATTATTTACTCATTAATTGTAAATAGCACTTGATTTTATTATGTATTTGCATGGTAAAATTACCTTTAAAAAAAAATATGCCCAAGCTGCAAATTTAAGAAGATGTGGTTGGGCAAACATAAAAAAAAAGATGCTGAACATCAAGCTGACTTTAAAAAAACAATACATTGGGCTCAGGCCAATGAAAGGCGTTTTTGCAAGGCTTTAATTGTGAAATGATTAAATTTGTATAAACTACCTTGTATGATTATGAGATTTCTTTATTTTTAAAATAGTTATTGTTGCATTTTGAGATAATTTTTTTTTAGTTATTCTTGTGAAATTAACAAAGAATAAAGCAATTTTTATGCTTGTTCTCTAAATCAGTGATTCTTAACCTGGGGGTCGCGATCCCCTAGGGAGCCGCGAGAAGTTTGCCGGGGGGCCGCCAAATTTTTTTAGAATAAAATAAAAATATTCAGAAAAGCTTTAGAAAAAATACTCACCAGGAGATTCGAACTCGTTGCCTTCTGTTTGTTTACATTTACAAGACGTTCGCTATAACCACTCACACCCTGCTGCTATTAAAATAAGCTGTGAAACTTATGATTTATTATTAAAATAATTTTTTGAATGGTAGAACTCGTTTATTTGAATTGAGACTGGAAGTTGAACTTTTGTAAATGATAAAAACTCCAGCCTATCAAGCTATTTTGATGACAATCATTGGGTCTCTAAATTGTCATATCTAGCGGATATTTTTACAATTCTAAATCAGTTGAATATATCTATGCAAGGACCGAAATCTGATATTTTTACTATGCATAACAAAATTGAGGCTATGAAAATGAAATTAGAAAGATGAATACAAAGAAACTCAAATATATATGAAATGTTTCCATTCTATTCACAACTAATCTCTGATTCAAAATTTCAATTCGAGAAAGAAAATGTAAATTACTTAATTAAATGTCATGTTTTAAAATTAATTGATAAATTTGAAAAATATTTCCCTAATGATGAAGGTCACATTACAAAACTCTGGATTCAAGATCCATACAACAATTATAAAAATACCAATTTATCATCAGATGATGAAGATTCATTATTAGAATTAATAAATGATTGTAATTTAAAATCTTTGTTTAAAACTAAAATTTTGCCGCAATTTTGTATACAAATTCGTGCAGAAAATCCTCCATTATTTTCAGCAGCAATTTAAAATTTGCTGCCTTTCGCTAGTACATATTTGTGTGAAAAAGGCTTCTCAACTATGGTGGATATATTTGGCGTAAAAGAAAACTTGCTGTGTATTTTACTTCGGGGGATCTCTTTCCCATCAATTTAAAGAAGGCTAATGCCTGTTTGCCAAAAGTGGCAGAACAAGAAGCCACGATAGGGATAAAAATTTTAGAAGGAATTATATCACGGTATTTATGAGTTTTGCGTGCTTCCGCAAGAGCTAATGGGTCAGCGTTATTGTTAGAGGGTGCAAATACGTCGATGCAGGTAAAGTCCCAAGATAGGAACTTACCATCCTCCCATGGAATTGTGGATGTTCCATCGGGGCGCATTCTACCCTCAAGAGTGGGTTCAGATGGTTCGATAATAGAAGGGAAGCCGGCTTTTAGGAAAGCGGTTTGAATCAAAAGGTTGATCTTTTGATGGCGAATGAAACGGAATTTGTTAAGTTTACAATGTAAGGGGTGGTGTGGTGGGCCCAAACATCAATTTGTTTCTTACAATTTTTACAAGTCAATTGCTTGCAAATTGGGATCCCCAGTCTCAAGGCGAGCGCGTAAGTAATTTCGGGGTTTGAGAGTAAGAGCCCAGGGAACTTGCTTGGAATGCATTCCAGCCATTCGTGACCAGAGTCAGTCGTTAGTGACCTGAGATTGAAATGCTGTAAGGCGTCACAACTCGAAAGTAGGTAAGCGACGGAGCGTGACACTATACTGGCATCCCAATCTCGTTGTTTGACTGAATCTGGATAAATGGCTCCTGGCATTACATTTTCAAGCCATGATGTTGAAGCAGTTTGATGATGTTCAGCAGCATGGGAAACAAAATGCAATTTTTGGCTCATAACTAATGTAAAATAATTTTTTACATGTATAAAACATAATTTCAATAAAAAGCCTTCTATGGCCCCCCGCCATGTTTTACAATGATACACCACTCTATGAGTTAATATTAAACGTTTCTGATATGAAACTTATATTTTTGCCATATTTCATATAATTTATAAATAAATTATAAAAAGGAACACCATTTTAACAGGATAGAATTCTCAAGTCTTCTCTTATTAAAAAGCGAGCTTAAAATTTTTGCATAATAAGGTTTAAGGGCTCCCCTTCAACAAACATTAAAACCTCGTTATTTTGAAAATTTAATATTTTTGCTCGTGATATCACAGGCATCAAATTTAGCGGTATAGTTTAAATTTAGATTTTTCGGGGGGGGGGGCATATACCCTTTTAAAAAAAATTAGCCCCTATCTTCTCGATTAAAAATTTAGGCTAAGCTATATAAACTTATAACATTACCCTGAGGTCTGGGAAAGTTTTGATCGTTTTTTATATAATAATTATGAAATATCGCGTTAAATGTCTGAATTTTGATAGGGTTCATATTAAACCAATACAGTGTAACTATTAATTGCTATGCAATTTATGGGCTCGTTTTTTGTTGTCCGTCCGTTGTCTGTCCACCATGTTATGGCGCCAGCTTTGTGACCTGAAGGTCTAGAGTTCAATACCAGGAGAGGACAAATTTTTTTTAATTTTTTTTTTAATTAAATTAATATTTTGTTCTTGTTAATACCATTGATAATATGACTTTTTGACCGTCCGCTGGCTACTGACCGATGAAATATATTGATTTTCTTAACATAAAACACAACTTTATTATTTCATTATCTATATAAATAACATAAAAACTTCTACCATTTTAATACCAGCAGGGTGTGAGTGGGTATAGCGCACGGCTTGAGCGCACGGCTTGTGTCCTGTAGGTTCGTGTTCAATCCCAGGAGAGGACGAATTTTTTTTAAATTAAATTAATATTTTGTTCTTGTTAATACCATTGATAATATGAATTTTTGACCGTCCGCTGGCTACTGACCAATGAAAAAATGACCAATGGCCAAATAAATCGAAATTTTATTTTTTCGTTTTTGAATTGGGTATATTAGGTTAACATTGATAATTACCCTATGCCCTTTCCTACAAGGGCCTACGCCTCTACTGATATGGGTCCCTGTGCCCCTACAAAAGCCTTGGCCTCTACTGATGTGGGTTCGAATCCCGGCGAGGGCAAATTTTTTATTTTTTAAATTAATATATTGTTCTTGTTAATACCATTTAACTTTTTAAATATTTGTATAAATTAATAATTAACTAATAATTTTGCATTTAATACCCCCCTATGGGCATTCTCGCCACTTCCCACCTTTCTCGCCCATAAATTGCATAGCAAATATGCTACGTTTATACGGAGTATAGAAGAGTCGTCCCCCCTTCCCCTCCTCCCCTTCCCCTCCCTTCTCCCCCTTCCCACGAGGGCCGAAGGCTTGAGTTTTTTCTTATTAATTTCTATATATCGCGTTGAAAGATTGATATGATTACTTGGCCATATATAAAAAGTTGTAGAGATTTAATAAAATATTTTGATTACAAAATTAGGTCTGCATTAAATTAAAAAATTTTCACACACTTGTCTCTGGCCATTATAAGACATAACATTATTTATAAATTTAAAATCAATTTAGAGCAGTGGTTCTTAACCTTTTTATACACGCGGCCCCCCAAATATTTTATAATTTGTTTACGGCTCCCCATTTTTTCATAATAATTTATATTTGTTATATTATCTATAATATATTGATTTTCTATTATTTTTTCATTTTATTATATAATAAACATAAAACAAAACTTTATTATTTCATTATCTTGTTAGAATTTAAATAGATAATGAAATATTAATAACATAAAAAACTTCATAATTAGACATAAAAACAATTCATTTATAATAAAAAATATATGCATTCGGAAATATATTTAATGAGATATTTATTAAATTTTATAATGTTTTCTTGTTTGTGGCCGGTCACTTTCGAGTATTACGAATTTAAGTACAAGGGTAATATAAGTTGACATGTCTATTTTTTAATTTGTGAACTTAATTATCGTGATGTATTTATTCATTGGTAATTTTGGTAAATTTAGCATATTTAAGTGTAAAAACCATCTTTATTAATTAAAATTGATAAGGTTTTTTTCGCCAGTCTTAACAAACCCGGCAAAAGCACAATTCTTTGTTGAGTTAATGTTTTAATTAACACTTTAGATCTCTTTAATTTTTTTAATATTTAAATTTGTTTAATAAATCGTTTAGTCTTAACATTTAATTCTTTTGTTCTAAATATCGTCTGCTTTCTACTTTATACAAATTGTTCATTATATACAGCCAGCAAGGACAAAGACATGGTTCAAATCAATAATGAAGGTGATTTAGAAGACACAAATTCAACAACCGGTAAAAGTTTATGTTTGCTTGTTTTGCAATATTTTATAATATCAAACAATTATGTGATATAGCTTTCTGTTTAACAAATCATATTCATTCAAACTCTACCTATGTCTTGTCTGATGTATTAAGAATTCAATACTACAATTGTGTTTTCTTTGAATTTCAGATCTAAACAGCGAAAAAGCTTATGAAAATGAAGACAACCACCAGGCACAAGCTATATCACCTAAGGGCGTAAAGGCTAAAGGTAATATTGATTGAAAAATTTGTTAAAACATAATTTATAATATTGTTTGTCTAATTATTTTTTAAGGTTTAGTCTTTGTAAAAGCATACTAAATTAATTATAAATGTAATAGACTTCTCAGGATTTAAGTAGATTTTTCTTGTATAAATTTAGTATATTCTTTAAAATAAATATACGTATTTTCGATTACATTGCTCTACTACATGGTAATTATCTTTTTCGTTTAAAGCCACCAAAAAGGGGCCAATTAAAGGGAAAAAGTTGAAAGAAAACACCTTACAAGGTACGCTTATAGGTGGCATTAATCTCATATTATTTTTACTTTTTTGAGTTATATATTATTAATTGATATTTTTGTAATTTGGTGTATGTTAAAAGGATGAGAATAAAGAAAAATGACACTCGTTTTTTATTATCCTATCATGAGAAATTTTTTCAAGCGCTTATTGCAATTTAGGGTTTAAAGAATATAATTTTTATAGAATTTTTGAAACCAATATTTAATCGTTTAAGAAATTAACATCAAGAATTGTACTATATGATAATCTGTTTTGTATAAAATAAAGTAAATTATCATGATTTATTATCGAAGATGCAAACGAAATTACAAACCAACAACAACTTGATTTTGAAGTAGCTGAAAAGAACCTCGAAACTTTATCAGGTTTATATAATCCCAATTAATTTGAGCTAGAATTACTGCCGCAAGATATTTTTTGCCATGCATTTACAAACATATCTAAATATGGGGTCATCTAATAAAACTTGGATGACAATATTGTTTCAATTATTTTTTTGATAAATATGCGTTAAATTTTAAAATTTAATATTGGCAGAGAACGATGGCCAATCAACAACTAATAAAGAATTAAATGTTAAAGATGATGAACTTAGCACAAAGGAGTCAGATGGTCAAGCTACATCTTCCCTGGCTAAAAAAAGTAAAAGCAATAATCATTAACTTGATTTTTGAAGAATGGGGAGTGTTTAAGTAATTTTAGTTAAACTGAAAAGGTAAAAATTAAGTAAATTTTACAGCTAAGAACTACGCAGAAAGTTTTTTAGATGTGTGACCGGGGAAAGGAAACGTCACTGCTATTGAGAGTTTTTCAAAATAGTTTTAAGATATATTTCACACTCTTCACCTGTCTTTAATTGCGGCAAGACCCTCATATGTATTATGAATTTCTGAAACGTTTTAATTAAATATTTTAAATGACTTTTTGCTCTATTGCGCCAATTATATAAATCCAAATAATTTATACCTTTTTATATTTTAATGAAAATAATTAATTTAGAAGTTCATCCATCATCCCCCCCCCCCCCAGAAACTAGACGTTTAAACCCATTAATGGATGGTTAAAATTTTCAACGCTCATTTAGCCTTTTCTTCCTAAATTAAAGTTTTGAATGCAATTTTAAAATTTGCCGCTTTTGTGGGTTTCGGCTTAAAAACATGGATTTTTATATATTATTCTTAGACCACTTTATTGAAATCATTTCTTGGCTGCGCCATTCTAAAGTGTTTCTCGTTCCTCCCCTGATCGAGCCTTGGGTATCTTTTAACTAAGCGCATCAAATTTTACATCTCTTTCCAATTAAATTATACGTTGCCTTATAAGATTCGTCGTTACACGAGGATTAATTTAAGTCTACATAACATAACCTCAATTGCTTTGCGCTCATTTTAAAGGGACCCCGCATGTTTTGATATTAATTTAAGTTTGTTTTTGCAACATAAAAGTATCGAAATGATAGTTTAAAAAAACACGTATCGTATGTAGAGCGGCGAAAAGTTTCTAAGCCATTGTCATTAAATCAGCTGAGGCCGTTTCAGTCGTTGAATGAAGATAATTTGTATAAGTACGGTTTGTGGAGGGAGGAGGAGGAGGGGAACTTTAACCTATCATCACCACTACCCTCTCTCGTCTCCTCTAATACTAATAACGCGAGGGGTAGGTGTCGCCTGTGTCCTAGGAAGAAGGATAAAAAGAGCAGAATTTGTTGTTATTATTGTAGCCACATCGTGTGTAGTCAACACTATTTCGCCGTTTGGCAAAATTGTATTTGAGCCGCCCGCACCCATTATTACTACTACCCTTTTACAATTTAATGTGCCTGTGTCACCACCTTTTACACTATCGTGAACATATCGATGAGATCTCCGATTTATATTATGGAATTAATGATTAAATAAACATTTACTTATCATTTCGTCTTTTTTTGCTTTAATGAAGGTTAATATCCTATTTTGTAAGGGTTTAACGGTGTATTTAATAAATTTAATACAAGTTCCAGCTTAGCAATCGGTCATTAGTTGAAATTACAAACAGTTTTGAATTTGTTCAGCTTAAAAAACATTCGGCCTAGCAAATTCAATCATTTACTATTGTATTTGTTCTATCAAAATATTAACTTCATATGGGAAAATGAAAGTTCTTATTTGTATGTATATTTGATTTTTATGTAGCATTTAGCAAGTTCGCACAACTAAAACTTAAATAAAGATAATTAATGTTAGGCTCGATAATAAATATTTAAAATATCGGTTGTATCGTTTTTATGAGAATCCCATAAAAAACTTTATATTTTTTTAATTAGGTGTTAAAAAAGAACCGGTTCAAAAGAAGAGAGCTAAGATAGCAGTTGAATCAAAAGAAGTTGTCGAAGATGACCATAATGGATTAGGTAATACCTAAAAAACAAAAAATCGAAATTGATACGAGAAATATAAGGATTATTTACACCTACTATTAAAATAATGATTCAATATATTAAACCTTTTTGCAGTTTTTATAAAATTTACTGAATATGTTATTACAAACGTTAATATAAGACGAAAAATCAAACGTTGATCAAACAAACGGTAAAGAAGCAGATCATGAAGATAAAGACGATGAAATCCCCCAAACAAGTAATGCCTTGCTTTTATCTTTATCAATATTCAGATTAAGCAATTTAATCGATCTCAACCTTACTTTTATCATTCTTTTATAAGTCTATATATTATCTTAAGCTTCATTGATAAGAATTTTATATTTGTTGCATCAAAAATAGATGGAATAAGTGATGTAATCAACTTGGAAAAGACGAATGCAAATAACGCAGATGTACCCAAGTCTAGAAATGCTGCTAAAAAAGGCCCAATTCCCAGGGCTAAACGGGCCAAAAGTACTAGTTTTTTATGACATATACATTGGCACAAATAGTTTAAATTTAATATTTTAATACTTCCAAAATTTAAATTCCTCAAACAGAGGAAGTGAATGGAAATGATGACGAACCTGCTAAAGAAGAGGATTTAAAAATGATTGCAGAAACTATTGCACCCAATGATGATGGGACAGAGATTGAAACGGTGAAAGCTAATGGCAAAAAGAGAGGGAAAAAGGCGACGACATCTAAAGCTACTAAAGGTAGTTTAATGTATTTATAAAAATTTTAGATATTTATAAACCTACGTCAGAGAGTGTTTGATTAATTAATTCTAATAGACGTTAAGAAGTAAAACATTTTCATATGTTTGAAAACCCAATTTTTATGCTATTTTGGTTTGCGTTTAGACGAAGAAAATGTAGACGTTGGTGATGGTGACAAGAAAGACGAGGTGAAATCTTCCGAATCGGAAAAAGGAGCCAGTCCTAAAGATAATCATTACGAAATATACAAGGGTAGAAATTGGAAGAAAAACGAAAATGCTCCCAAATTATCTGCTATGAAGACGGGAGCTGCTTTCCACAAAAAGTGGTCGAAACGCATGGAAGAGAAGGAAGCGCTGTCAAAATTGAAAGAAACGCAAAAAAGTATCGAAGAAAACAAAGCAGTGGCCAAAGCAGCCAATGCCAAGCGTAAAGAAGTCAATGCGCAATGGAAACAGCAAAACGAAAGGAAATCCGAAGTTGTTCAAGTTATTAAGGATCCCACTAAAATCAAGAAAATGAAAAAGAAACATTTGAGAGCTTTGGAAAAAAGGGATGTCACTTATTAAAATTTTCTCTCCTTTTTTAATACCGAGATTCATGGAGTATTATGTATATATATGTAACACATTTTAAAATTTTTAGCATTACATTCCCCCCCCCCCTCCGTCCTACTTATGTATATTGTCTTTTTAACGCTGTCTATTATATCTTGGTTTATAACCATCTTTAGTGATACAAAAATCCTGTTGTAAACATTTAAAAATCACTTAAAACTATTTCGATATTTAAATAGAAGATATCCATTTAATTTGTTCGTAATGCTTGCTTTTGAAGACAATTTAAACATAAGCTGGGAGATTTTAAATTTTATACGATGTTAAAAGTAATTTAGGGGAACCTATTTGTCAGATTGTACTGCACATTCCAAAGCTAGCTTAAAATTAAAATGCGCTGATAGGGTTTAAATCGTAGAAATTAGGGTTCTTTCAATATTTAAACAGGGAGTCATCATTATTTAATTTAGACGCTATAATGGAGAATGAGATTCAATAAGGTAAGACAACAATACTTTTAGTCTAATATAAATATTCAATTATAAATGCAGAGTATCGCCAACATGATTTTTTCAATTTATGCCAGTTAAAAATATCATAAATTATTTAACGTGAATTGCATTTTTCTGTAAACTTTACGAATAAATAGCGCGAAATTGAGTCGGAGCGATGTTTAATTATCGGTTTCCATAATGTGTCGATACTTAATTTGATCGTCGGACAATTGCAAAAAAACTTGATACTTTTCATCGTAAAATGATTTAGCAAACGCAGATGGATTTATGAATTCGCAACCGCAAGACATGGACTCCATAGCTTCCTACAAACATATTGTAATTATAAACGACATTCCACGAAAACCATGAAAAAGATAAAGCCTAAATAATAAAACTTTAAAATTAAAAATATCTAAATAAAATATATATGGTTATCGTCAATTTGACATTTGTGATACCTTGTATATTTACACCGCTTTATAGTTTTAACCTTGTGATTACATCACGCAATCAGACCAATAATTCTGGTAGAGAATTTTGCGCTGAACAATAATCTGTTATTTTTTTTTCCAAAACTTCCATTTTTTAGATAAACAAGCAGAGGTCAGAAATGCCCGGCCGGGCCGGGCCGGGCAACTGTCTTAAGTTTTACTTTTCGGACGGGCCCGGGCGGGCACGCTGATAAGATTCGGGCAATTCGGGCATGCCAAAAATTTTATCAAATTGATTTTCCTCGAAAAAAGAAAAATTCGCTTATAAACAATTTTGGGCCATAATAAATTTGACTAGATTTTTTTCTATCGCTTAAATCCTTATCGTACGTTTATATAATGTCCTAAATCCTAATTTTAACTTCTTCAGAATTAAATTTTATTTTATTTCGAATAAATTAGTTTAACTGGTTTATCTCAAGATCAAAAATTTTTAATTTTCACATTATATTATAAAAGAATAAAATGACGTATCAAAAAACATATATTAAAATAAATATATTTATTTATATATTAAGATAAATAGATTTATAATGTAAAATTTCTTTTAATTGATAAATGACAAAATTTATTATTTTAACTAATGGCGTAAATGACGGGGGGGGGGGAACGGGAAATTCCCTCCCCACAGATTTTTTATGAAAAAATTATTTTAGATCTAAAGTTTATATTTTATAGTTGTGCAACGTAACTGACCAAGTTAATTATTTATAATTACTTTCTTTATGTTTTATACCAGATTTTATAATTTTAATGTTGAAATAAAAATGTTATAAAATATGCCATTATTTAATGCTTATTTTGTAATAGTGGTTAAAAGATTTTGGGATTGGATAATTTCTAGTCTAACGGGCAAATTTTATTAATAAGGCCGGGCAGCTCTAATGGTTTGGGCATGGATGAGCGGACACTTAGAAGGGTTCAGGCGGGGAATTTAGTTAAAAATTAACACCGGGCCGGATTTGGCCAGAAAAATTTTAACAAATCCGACCTCTGTTTGCGACCTCACAAATTCGGGACTAACGGGCAAATTTAATATTTCGGGCCGGGCAATTCGGGCAGCTTTAACGATTCGGGCGGGCCCGGGCGGACACTTAGATGGGTTCGGGCGGGCTCGGGCGGGCAGATTAATTATAAAATCGGGCCGGGCCGGGTTCGGGCTGAAAAATTCTAACAAATCTGACCTCTGTAAACAAGGCGGTGGAAAAAGTGCCCTTTTTATTTTGAGGCTATATTGCCGCTGCATTTTTAATTTATAATAAAAAAAAATAATTTATCCTTGCACATTAAGGTTCCATCTATGTCCATTATTTGAATTTTTTTTATGTGAGCCCCTTCGCAAAATCGTCTCGCAATGTCTGGAAAATGAAGTACATTACGATACACACACAATGTTTACTAACACATCTCTCTGTCCCTTTCTACTCTCTTACACTCCGGCCCCCATATCTGTCCAAAGTAGGGAAGGTGTTCACGTAAACGCGAATAAATTTAAATATAAAGGCGAAACAAAAAAACTAAAATAATGGACCTATAGATGAAACTTTATTCTTCAGGAATAAATAAAAAAATTTCAGTAAAAATTTTAAATACCGTGGAAATGTAGCCTAAAAAAAGGTTAAAAAGGGCATTTTTTGCACCTTCAACCTCGTTTATCTAAAAAACTGAAAGTTTTGGAAAAAAAACTAAAAACAGATTTTACTCAGCGCAAAATTCTTTATCAGAATTATTGGTCTGATTGCGTGATGAAATCACAAAGTCAATATTTGTAGAGCTCTGTAATTATACTAGGTATGACAAATGTCAAGTTGATGAAAACTAATAGCGTGTTTTACTTGTACGCTCTTTAAAGTGGAATCTGACGTGTATGAGGCATAGATGGCTGCACCGAGCATAACGCAATTATTACGATTATCCGGAAGAACGACGGGTAGGCCTGTGTTGGCATTTGATGATCACATCACTCATTTAAATGATTTAAATATTTTGCCAACTCAAGACCTGAAGTTTAAATTGCTTCCCTTTGGGTATAATACAGTTCCGCGTTACAATTAACATATATTTTGGCAATTATAAGGCCAATGATGACCTGTTTAAGAAATGGACTTACGGCATCAAATGTAGAAATTTTTATGACACATACATTCCGTCACCTCATCATTTTGACAACACACCGAGTAAATATCTTATAACAGTAATAGCGACTTCCAATTCAAACTGCGGCAATTATTTATTGACGATATGTCCTTCGCAAGTTAATAAATCAGATAAGATTTTGCTTATAATCTTGAATAATCTTAGAACATACAAGGAAAGGTAAATGGCAGGCTCATGGGAGATACAGATATAATAAAACTGGATTTTAATTATTTTAAGAAAGAAAAAATATGAAAGTTAAAAGTGGTGTAAAAAGTAAAACTTATTTAATCTTTAAAGTTGTCCCCTTTATCTAAGGATTCATTAGTATATGAAAATTCTAGCCATAAACACTTGTAAAAGACAATTAAGAGCATAAATACTTTATTATTGCACTTACCCGTTGCGTCGGCAACAATTTTGGGGAAAAGATTATTGGCGCACACTCCTCCTCCGGTGTGGATATATTTTATGGAGTGCCCGGCTGCGTTCATGGCTGAGATTATGCGACGCACCCCGAGGGCCAAAGACTGCAATGTGGCTAAGTATAAGCGAGCGGCTCCAGTCATGGACTCATCCAAATTTAGGCCCACGATCTATTATGAGATAGAGATTTCTGATTATTATTATTATTATTAGAGGAATAAAAACATACGGTTAGAAGTTAAAGTTAAAATAACCAACAAAATGGCCGCTTAAAAGATAGCCTCGATAAAAAAAACTTGTCACAATCGTAGAACTGTCCTGGCTAGGAAAACATTATTTATCTTTTGTTCGTGATGTGATAAAAATGGGTATTATCAATTAATATTAATCATTAGAGTAAAACAATTTTCTATGAAATTCTGGCAATTAAACATTATTTTGCAGAACAAATGCAAGGGTTTAACAAATATTACATTTATAAAAGAACTAATGAAGTCCTCCCTCATCTGTCAACCGCAGTTGTATTTCTATTAATTTATTGTATAAGGATGTAAAAAGGGCGTCTTTTATTTAATTTTATTTGTTACACTAAACTGATCCATGGTCTTAAGAACATAGGTCCTTCTTACAATACCCAGTGTAGTAACGTATCAATTGAAAATGGTAGGCGGAATGATGGACTCCTCGCCCCCTAAATATCCAAAACTACTCATCTATGTTTAAAACCAGGCTGATATCAAGAAACGAATTAGTCTTTACAAATTCAAAACTAAACGCGTGATCCTGTTTTTGGTCTGAGCTTCATACATAATCGAAATCATCTATTTTAGTTTTTTATCCACCTTTTATTATTGATAGATTTATTATGGAGAATGTTAGAGGGTGTTAAAAACAAATTATATCTATTATAGTATTTCGTACTTATAAAGGGCATCTTCATAAAAATAAAAAAAAACAAAATAAATGTAAACAAAATGGGATATAAACTTAAAAATCGTCTAAAACCCAAATAATATTTATATAGAAATACTGTGCCGAGCATGGTGGGATCCGCCAGGGGGGATCGATTCCCATTAAAATCGGGTAACACGTGGAGGTGTCGCGTTAAATCAAAAAATGGTACAGCAGATTGTCTACTACCAAACATCCTTTCTCCGATATCTAATGGGAGAGCTTGGCCCTCTTTATAGGAAGGCTTGGGATGCCCCATGGCCAGTAATGTTGATAACATGGCTTCGTGAGGATTTTTGAAGACGTGGGGGGAAGGAAGGTGTGGGCACGAAAATTTTCTTTGTCTCACGTTTTTCTTATCGAAGAAACGATTAATTACGTAAGACATGGCCTGGCCCGAGGCGCTTTGCCCGCCTTCGCTCAAATACTTCCCAGGGAATATGACCGAATTATAAGGTCCTGTGACAAAAAAAACAAGGGTTAGCTCCTAAATAGAATGACATTTATAGGAAAAAACGATTTTGATATGCAAAAAATCGGGATGTTTAGGCCTAATTTCAGCTTGAATTCAGAGTTTAAACTCATTCCTACCTTTTTATCTTAATTCGATTAAACCTTTAGTCTATGATTAAACCATAATTGAATATCTAAGGATTAACTAAAGCTGCGAAAAATTAGACACTGTAAGCGGTGTTTTCATTTCTAACTATAATGAAGACATTAACAAAACTCAACCCACATCCTACCTTTAGTTTGGCCCAAAAGTGAACTCAGCGTAATAGAAATGGTGAATTCAGATTCAAACTTAAGTAATCAAAAACTAAATGCTAAAGATCATATTTGATTTTTACGAGATCAGAGGAGGATTAGAGGACGTTAAAAAATAATTAAAATTATTATTAATTGCTATGCAATTTATGGGCTCGTTTTTGGTTGTCCGTTGTCTGTCCGTTGTCTGTCCGTTACCCTATCTATTTGCATTGGGTATATTAGGTTATCGATTTTTCAAATTAATGCATGAGAAAGAGGTGCCCCACCCCTCATCTCTATCAAGAGGTGCCCCACCCCTCATCTCTATCTCCCTCGCTTTCGGGCGGGGTCGGGTTTTAATTGCTACGTTAAATTAATGCATAAGTATATCTATATTCAAATTTTGGTAATTGCTATGCAATTTAACTAGTTTTGGGGTTAGAATCCCGGAGTTTTTTTTGACTCTTATGATTGTTCTTGTTACTATCATTGATAATAAGACTTTTTGGCCGTCCGCTGGCTGCTGACCAATGAAAAAAATGACCATTTGGCCAAAGTGTGAAGCGAAATTTTTTTTGCGTTTTTTTTTGACTCTTATGATTGTTCCTATTACTACCATTGCTATTATGCCTTTTTGACCGTCCGTTGGGTGCTGACCGATGGAATCGTGGATGTCTTGCACCGAACGTGGATGTCTTGCACCGAATGTCTTTTTTGTTTACTTTTAATTTTTGTTAATTTAACCAGTTTTTGGGTTCGAATCCCGGGTTTTTTTTGACTCTTATGTTTGTTACTGTTACTACCATTGCTATGACTTTTTGGCCGTCCGTTGGGTGCTGACTAATAAAAAAATGACCATTTGGCCAAAATGTGAACCCAAGTTTATTTTTCCGTTTTTTTTGCCTCTTATGATTGTTCTTGTTCCTACCATTGCTATTACGACTTTTTGGCCGTCCGTTGGGTGCTGACCAATGGAATCGAGGATGTCACGCACCGAACCGAACGTGGATACGCACTTTTAATTTTTGTTAATTTAACCAGTTTTTGGGTTCGAATACCGGGGTTTTTTTTTACTCTTATGTTTGTTACTGTTACTACCATTGCTATTACGACTTTTTGGCCGTCCGTTGGGTGCTGACCACTGGAAAAAAATGACCATTTGGCCAAAATGTGAATCCAAGTTTATTTTTTCGTTTTTTTCCGCCTATTATGATTGTTCATGTTACTACCATTGATAATAAGACTTTTTGGCCGTCCGTTGGCTGCTGACCAATGGAAAAAATGACCAGTGTCCGAAAGTGTGAAGCGAAATTTTTTTCCCGTTTTTTTTGGCTAACATTGACTTATAGAGAATCTGTTGGTAGTGACCAATGAAAAAAATGACCATTTGGCCAAAATGTGAAGCAAAAATTTTTTTTTCGTTCTTTTTACTCTTATGATTGTTCTTGTTACTACCATTGATAATATGACTTTTTGGCCGTCCGCTGGCTACTGACAATCAATATCGATTATTTTAAAATGACCATTCGCCAAAGTGTGAGGCGAAATTTTTTTTTCCGTATTTTTGGCTAACATTGACTTATAGAGTATATGTTGGTAGTGACCAATGAAAAAAATGACCATTTGGCCAAAGTGTGAATCGAAAATTTTTTTTTCTTTTTTTTGACTCTTATGTATTAATAAATGACAAATGGAAAAATTTAGCACATGTAAATTTTATCATTTTTAGATGCGCGGTCGTAACAGGCAATAGCGGGGCTACGCCCATGAAGTTAACTATGTAGCTAGCCTGTCAAGGTGTCATTAATAGAAGGCCTTAATTTCCAAAAATAAAAATTAATAAATGGATAAAGCGATTTAGCTAAATATTATAAAACGGTATCCGTTTATATAAACTGTACAATGTGATCTTAGTTTTATCGTCCTTTAAAATATTTGAGCAACTTTTGCTAGATTTTTATAAACAACAAATGCGATAAGCTTTAATTGTTCTCAGGTGTCAATTAACCACTACAATATTAAATATAACTAAAAACTGTATTAAAAATTTTTTAAGGATTTTTTGAATAACCTAATGTATTCAAATATTTTTTCCTACAGGTATTTTGGTTTCTAAGCCATAATTAATATTATGTATATCTTTCCCTCTATAGTTACGCCGTGCAATTACCCATAGATTTACATTATATTATATGCCCTTCAAATATTGTTGCGAAATAGATTTATCCTCACTTCGGCCAGTCTTCTTAGATTTGGCAATGAGAAATGTTAGTTTTTTTTATTTTTTAAAATCTAGATATCAGGGTTAATTCATGTTGCTAGTAAAGAAAGTCCCGCACTGAGATAATTTTCAAACTGTTTTTTTTTTAAATTTGTTCATCTCTTCTTATTACGATATAACATTTTTTATGTAGCTATTTTTACACTTTTTGTTTATTAATCTTGATTAATTATTAATTGTAATTATAAGTTTTATATTATTGTGGTATTCACCCATATTCTAATCGATTTTTGTGTTCGTCATTCTTACCAGTGTGGTATATCGATGTTACTCTCCCTCTTGCTATATTTAATATTATCGATTTTTATCAACACTCACTGTGGTGTTCCCTTCCCCACGCATATGATAATGTTACGCTATGCAAAATAAAACACTCGCGCACATATATCATTTTATTACCCATCCGCACATACGCTACGATTATAATCCCCATCCCATACATACGATGGAAATTTATTTGCCTAGCTAGTTTGACTAACGAATCACGATGATGTTGTATTTTACCCTGCCTTTTCGAATTTAATTACCCCGCAATATACCATTAATATATTTGTTTCTTGTTAATTATTACTTAACATTATTATTGGGTACACGGAAAAAACAAACAAAGGGGAGGGACCCAATAATGCGTGTGGGGTAGGGGTAGGAGTGTGGGGATGTTTGTAATTTTCACTAGTATAAAAGTCACTCAAGCAGCACAGCATAAACAAAACTCCCACAAGGCTTTCATCCCTATTGCCTCCACCCCTCGTCTCATTCTACGCGAATTTACCTATCACTCTCACTCCCTTGTTATATCCCCTATCTAATACGACGCTTTTGAAATAACTCGACCTTGACATCTAATAAATATATTACAAAATTTTAGCACTAATTTTATCAATAATTCCTTATTTGAACCGCTCCTTTTTTATCATAATATTATTGTAAAATTAAATTTCGAGGTATTTCTTTTTCCAGTTCCAACACTGGGATATCCTTTGTCGGATTGATACGTAAGCTTTAAATCTTATACACACATATTTAATTAAACAATATTAATATTTTATCGCGTCTTTTGCCAAAGTGCATTTAGGCTATTTGCCCGTATAGCTGTATATTATCGATTATATATAAATAATAAAATATCTTGTAAGTAGTGTGCGTTTATCTTAGACTTTTAAAGGGAGCCTTCCACCAAAATTTCTTGGCTTGGAATGCACTCCTAGCTGTGATGTGATCATAGATAATTTTAATTCTGGCAACCCCTTCTTTTATCAAGAGGCGGGTCGGGTACGGTCACCCGAGGCACAGCAGGGTTCCAGTTTCCGAGGTAACATGAACTATCAAAATACGGGTCGGCAGCGATCGGCCGAGGCTAGGACACGGGCGCGGCGCCCTAATATTCAAGGTGGTCTAAGATATAACACAAGACGTCCTACTCAATACCGAGGCAGGGCCAGAGTGCAACCATCCTTGGGTCCAAGCCAATCTTGCAATGGGTGCCGACGTTGGCACAATCCCCCCCTCTGTACAATAAGCCAAGCGCCCTCTCGGCCTAGCACCCTATCTACCATCGACTCAAATACCCCAAGAGTCTAAAAACGGACCCCTGCTTTGTCAGTCGAAGAAATCGAGATGGAACTTCTACGATAATAATATATTGTATTGCTATGCAATTCATATGGTCACATATAGTATTTCTCCTTTTATTATATTATTATTTTGTTCTAATAAACGTACATATCTATTGCTTAAACCTAAGAAGTATGTATATCAGGACGATTTTCTTCTAAAGCATAAGAAAAAAAAAGAAAAAAATTAATAAACAATTATGTAAAAAAATTAAAAATAATTCATTATATATTAATTGCTATGCAATTTATCCTTAAACGACGTTTAATTTTTTGATTGCCTTAATAATATTTTAATATTCACATTTTATTTTACAAAACAATCCCTTGTTACATAGCCAGCTTTTGCCAAATTTAAAAATACTATTCTTTTTCCTCTTCAAATTTTTATCACATACAAAACATACATTATAAAACGGCGAGTAAAATTGAGGTTTTAAATTAAAATGAATTTTATTTTTTTTTGGCCAAAAAAAGTGGAGTTTTATGTTGTGTAACTAGCGTGGGAGGGAGTAGCCAAGAGGGAAACCCTAACAATTATCCTACCCCCTATAGGCATTCTCGCCCCTTCCCACCTTTCTCGCCCATAAATTGCATAGCAAATATACTACATTTATACGTAGAATAGATGAGTCGTCCCCCCTTCCCTTCCCCCCTTCCCTTCCCCCCTTCCCTTCCCAAGAGGGCCGAAGGCCCGAGTTTAATAATAATCGTCCTATTCAAGGACATCATCAGATTATCCCGTATGGGTAATCAGACCCTTGAACATACCTCCCTGTAACCTTAAAATGCAATCGAACGAAAAGCAATTATAACTAAGAATATTTAGCTGTGCTGTTTAAAACTATTTCAACGGGGAACTTAGTATAATAATAAAGTTTGTTTAATTTCTAACACAGGAAAATTAAAGTGGGGGTTCTTATAGCAAAATCTCGACATACAAGACTTTACCCCAAACTCCAGGCACGTTTATGGGGATGTCTGAAGTGGCCATCAAGCAATTTGAAGTACCCGTCATTAGTGCCATCTTACAATTCAAGCTTTCCCATACTTCTTTTGGTAAATCATAAAATTCCCGCATCTCCGGATCTTTATAAAATAATCCAATTGTAAAAATTTACTTTGTTTAATTACACGACAAGATGTAAAATTACGATTGCAAGAAAAGAGCAAAACAACAATTAATAATATGCTTACAAAAAGGGTAGAAAAGCTTAATAAAATCTAAGTAATTGATTTAAAGTTAAGTTCAAAAAATGGGCGGGGAGGACGAAACAAATTTAAAGCATATCTTTAAAGCTCCTAGAGCAATTTGGCATAATAGAGACAATATAAAAACACATAATTACCTAAAAAGGGGTATTCCATGTAAAATCGATCATGAAACGAGTTTTTGGGCCGAAACACTCAGATTCTTACCAAATTTGAAATGTGGAAACTATTGATATTATGAAATTTTGAAAGTTTTAGCTCATTTGGACCACTATTTGTCGAGTAGTAAGGGCTCAAAGGTTAAAAATCGGTCTTATACGACAGGAAATTATTCACTCTCTAAGCTAAAACTCTACGAATTTCATTCTATTAATAGTTTTTACATTTTCAACAAATTTAATAAAAAATCTAAGGGGGCCGAAAACGTGGCGATTTGACATGGAATGTTCAACATTTACAACTAACACTATGAGAGTATTGAGAAAAACAGGGAAGGATAGATGTCGCCCTCAAATCCAAAAATTATCGTTAAATTTAGAAAAATCATCACCGCTTTATTTAATATTCATCTTTTGTACCCTTATATCAAAATCCCAGCTAAGCCCATTAATAATATACAATTCAAAAGAACGTTAAAACTTTGTCCGTCTCCGCTGCATCTACAAGCCAACAGTCCCAGAGCCCCGGCGTGGGCATCAATAAGTGAAGGGCCGACCACAATGTCACTATTGATCCAGTCATTTCGTTGGGGGGAGGCAATAGTTCTCAATATTTCTTTATCAAAAATCCCATTTGCCTTTAATAGATCCCTGTCGTCCAATGCGTAAGGCGAAGTTCGATCCAGCATGGAGCTGAGTTCGAGGCCTAGCCCTAATTTATCGTAAAACTCGAGTGGCCAGGTGCCTTGATCCGGTGCACCTCGGAAATTCCATTTACACGTGGCCGGACATAAGGAACTATGTGGTCAAAAATTTTATAAATGTGCAAACAATAAATGAACATATCGAACATTTCCTCAGTCACCTCAAATGGCATAATGGCAATCCATCATAGGCGTAGCCAGGGCCTTCTGAATCCAAAAATCTGTTAAAACTCATTAAAGATTAGGGCTAAACGAACAAATGATCATTTTGCCACTTCCTAATCATTATTGCCCCCCTCTAATTCCAATGCCGGCTACGCCCATGCAATACAGTCTGTGTGACAATTTAAACTAATTTCATTTAATTTTAAAAATGCCCTTTAAAAAAATATTTTAAAGACCGGATAAAAACATCTCTAAGCTATACGAGTATGGGGCAGGCCGACCCTTGCCACTTTATAATAACATTTAATAACAATAGCTTTTTGTAAAGTGTATTTGCTTTAGAGAATTGCTCTATAAATCTTAACATGTTGTTTTAAAAGATTAAAAGACTAATTTTATCGTGACCTCTTTATTTTCCCTTGTCTTTCTTCATTTTCATAACTATATTAAGAGACTCTTATTAATAAGATTGCAAAAATGAAAATGAAGCAAAGGTATAAAATGTGATAATATATATCTTCATTTTTAAGGCTAATACCGCGAAAGAGAGCCGGTAGCCTTCCATCTCATATAATCTGATAAATCCATGAGCGTTCCTACATCGCTCCAACGTGCCAAATTCTACAAATACCATCATAAGCTGTAAATAGCAGGGGCGCAGCCAGGAATGGAATTAGAGGGGGCAGTAATAATTTAGGAAGGGAAAAAATAATAAATTTTAATATTTTAGTTTTAATTACGTTAATTTTAAAGATTTTTCAGATTTAGAGGGAGGGGGGCAACCGCCCCTATTTGCCTCCCCCTGGCTAGGCCTATGGTAAAGAGTTTCACCAAAAAACGGCTAAAGATAATTTTTTTAATTTGCCCATCGGGCTTTTAATTAAAATTTGACATCTGATTTGAACCAGTGGAAACACGTTAATTATAAACAAAGGCTTACATGGGAGTCGGGCAAAGGATATTGAAATCGCTTTTATAGGGAGCAACCTATTAAGTAAGGATTGTTTTGCGTTGAAAATTAAAAACTAAGTAGACCTCAAAAATTTCAACTTGCCATATGAACAACATATTGAATTATTCATTATTGAAAGTATTAATTGTAAAAAACATTAAGGTAAAACTCAGATGGCATTTGGAAAAAAAGGCTTACGACATTTATGGTAGGCCCATAGACTACATAGACTGCCCATGTTATATGTTCCATATGGCAAATTGTGTGTGAAATTTGCCTCCATTTTGAATAACACTACCGTCCTATATCACATAATGGCGTTTTGCGCTGTACCGTTTTGTTCGAACAGGAGAGGTAAAGAAAAAAGGTTTTGATTCCATAAATAAGTAAGATATTGCAAAATATATGATATTTTTTAAAATTTATTATTGACACATTTCATAAAAATTAAAAATTTAAAAACTATAATGATATTAAAATTTTTTAAAAATATCATATATTTTGTTATTTTTTACTTATTTATGGAATCAAAACCATTTTTTTTACCTCTCCTGTTCGAACAAAACGGCACAGCGTAAAACGCCATTATGTGGTATAGGACGGTAGTGTTATTCAAAATGGCGGAAAAAAACACACACATTTTAAACCGTGATGAGCAGTCTATGTAGTCTATGGGTAGGCCTTGCATGCAATTTAAGTAAAATATTTTTTATAAATTCTCATAAACATTATTAAATAAATTGAAAAATATTTTCAATCGAGTTTTGACTTAAGACCTGCAAGTTCACTTTTATTAACCCAAACCCGACCCCAAAGCATTTATAAAAATTTTTAACCCGTCGAATTGGGTTTGGGTGACCTTGTAGGCCTTTAATCGTACATAACCCCGCTCACTCACTACACCCAACGAATAGGTGCCCCTTCCTAGAAAAGGTCGTGTAATCAAAATGAAGGTTATAAATAAATCATCCTTTGGCCTTACCTACCTCCCCCCCATCCATTTTTTTAATCCTGGGCATAGCCAGGGAAAGACAAGGGAGGGGTTGCCCTCCTCTAAATACAAAAAATCTTTAAAATTTAATATAAATAAGGCTCTAAAGTCGAAAATGATCATTTTGCCCGTCCCTAAATCATTATTGCCGCCCTCTAATGCGCCCATGTATATAACCTATGATATAATTAATTGTCGTTTCGAAAATTAACCCTCGAGAGCATTCCTGAAAATCCCGAACGCGAGAGCATTCGTGGGGTATATTTGACCCCATTTTTTAACTTCATATAACTTTTAAAGCATTCTTTTTAAACCTTTCAAATTTTAAACATTTGTTTATAAAGGTCTTAAGATTGATGGTATAAATATTGATATGAATCTAATCAACATTACAAAACTTATTAACGATTTTCTGGACCCCCATTTTTATTTTGGTTATTTTAGAGCTTCCCCTCATTTTACCTCTTGACATCATATACCTTAAAATAAATCAAAATAAACGTGATTTTTTATTAAAAGAATGTTCAAAATATATTAAACAAATTGTAAAAGATATCATAAAACGAAAAAAAATACATACATTTTTTCCAATAGAAAAAAACTTACGTGAGAGCATTCGTGGGGTACACAGGACCCCTGTGCCCAAAAAGATGCTATATTTTAAAAAGTAGTGGGCCAAAAGTTATAAAATTTTTCTCAAACTTAGTTCTTGGTAAAATATTAGGCTACTGAAAAGGCCAGATCAATTCGCTTTTAAATGCGTTTTATATTATCGTGGGGTCCGTGGTACCCCACGAATGCTCTCGAGGGTTAAAATAGATTTGGGAAGGATTTCGCAAGGTTCTAGGTGGTGGGAGTAATTACATAAACATTTCAATTATCAACTTAATGATTAACAGGCGACAACACTATATTGCCTCGGCATCGCCGTGCTAATTTATGCTTAATCAAACCTTGCCAAGTGACACCATTCTTACATGGAATTTTAAATGAGGTGATGCAATATGATGAATTTAGGTTGACGCAAAGCGATGTAAAATAGCACAAAAACTGGCGTCATTAATAAAAGGAAAGAAAAAATAATAAAAGTTTTTAAATATTAAGAACTTTTTTTAAACAAGGTATTTTTGGAATCTCCATTTCAACAGAAATCGAACCTCATTAAAAAAAAAATAAAATAAATTTTTCCAAGGATAACGAACTTTTTTAAGCCAAAGTATTTTAGGAATTTGCATTTCAACAGAAATCGAGCCGCCCAAACAATTTAGCACTTCATCCCGTATGGCATTTATCGAACGAGCCTCTTCTATAGCCCGATGGTCCATCCACATTATGATATTGCAGGAGTCTGGGGCTAAGCATAAAAATAAGATCTATTTTCGGAGCGATTTATAACGTATAAAATTAAAAGTCAAATTTTTAAGAAAAACTTTTATAATTGTTGTTTTAATCTCTCAATACCATAAATTTGGCAAAAATTTGTATAAAAGGCCAACCACAGTTGTTTTAAACCTTAAAAAAATAATGATTCATTTATAACTTAAAAATGATTAAAAAATTAGATTTTTTATTCTAATTTTATTAAATGTGTGCTTCCCCAAACACAAAAATTTTCCATAAAGAATATATGATTTTATTTACAAAATTACCCAAATATTAACGAACCAATTTGCCTCTCCCATTTGGCTGGTTTATATAACAATAAAACTTATAGGACATACGAATGCAGCCAAAAATATTGTTACATTAAAGATTAAATTGCTTTATATAATTTTAGCAAAACAATTAACCTCCATCCCGTATGGCTATGGGGGCATTATGGTGATCGAGAGCTACCAGGGAGCATGTGGTGGCAAATCCTAGACCACGTATTTTACCATATTTCAATCTAAACAGTATTTCCTACACATAATAAATAAGTTATGAATGGTTTTGCAAATATTGAAAATGAATTATTAATTGTGGCAGACACAATTCAAAAGTTTTATTACTTATGTAAGTGTAGAGCCATACCAAATTCTTACTAGGGAATATAAAGCAAATAACAACAACCAATTATTTAAACACTTCATACTGGGAATTGCAATACATCATTTTAGATTTTTCACAGCTACTTTGAAATAAATTATTAATTTAAAATAATTGGCCTTTACAAAATTTGGAAATATTAAGGTTGTAGTTGTCTTTTTTATTATGAATAAATAGTTATTTATATTTGATAACATAATGTTACCAATAATGTTCATATTTTAAGATTTCAGAATTAATTTTGAGCCAAAGTTATAGCTTACTTCCTCACTTTTAATTAACCTTGTGCATTACTAAGTTTGAAAATTTTAAATTCGATATACAAACTTTTATTTCTAAGGTTTATATAATATAAATTGATCTATATGGTCCCAATCTATTTAATTATTTATAACAGATTATTAAAATCAAATGCTAGATTATCAGGCATCGTATACCAGCACCATTTTTAAAATTTTCAAATTTGTCTTTATACAACAATAAAATTTGACAATAGAAAAATTCATCCTTAATACTGATAAAGCTTCTATTTAATATTCATACTTGAAAGGCCTCCAAAAACATATTCCAAATCTCTTCACTAGATTGCTCATAATAATTAGGTAAAGGATTAACAACGGTAATGGATCTTGATGATTTTATAATGAGCTTGCCATAATCATTAAAGGCGCCTACTCTTAAACTCTCAGATCCAACATCTACCCCAATATAGACCTTGTAATCCATTTATAAATTTGAATTTTATGATAAATTTGAATTTTGAGTACTTAGTCATTTTACCTAAAACAAAATATTGCAAAACTTGTAAATTGATTATTTTATAATCATAGACTCAAGTTTATGTTTATAATAAAATTTAATTATGATAGCACATTTACAAAACTAAATATCAAATTTTTTCGAATTTAATCTTAATAAATTTTTCTACAAAGAGATAACCAAATTTTATGAAGAATGAAATGAATTCACTTTTTTGAATCAAGTCATTTAAATATTGCATTTAGGCGTGTTTGATTTAGTGCTAGACACAAAATATTTGCGTTGTTTATAAGGCCAGCCAAAAATTTATTTACATAGTATGTTATATACATCATATATGCATAATTATATAACCACAAAATGTAATTATTCTGTAACCCATGAGCGTACCCAGGGGGGGGGCGGCTGCCCCACCCCCCTAATTTAAAAAAAAAATTTCAAAACAAAAACCCTTAGAAATTTAAAAAAAATATGTTTTGCCCCCCCCCCCCTCCCTAATTAGCCAGAGGGGGGCTGCCCCCACTGCCTAGAGGTCTGCAGGGGCCGGGCCGGCCCGCGGTCTGGGCCGGACCTGAAAACGAGCACTAAAAAAAAGTGCGGGCCGGGCTTGGGCTTTGATAAGTGAAAAAATTTAAATATATTAAACTCCATACTATCATTATAGTATTGACACAAAAAAGGCATTTTTTCTTGATGATAAAAAATTTATTTTTTCTAACAAAAATTTGCTATTATAACAGTATTATTTTGAGGGGAAATTTAATATTATATTTTTTGCTAATTAAGTAAATTAATTGAATGGATAGAAGGTAGTGTTTGTTTTTAACTTCATTGTTTATTATTTCCCTCGCTTTTCAAATTCTTAGATTGCTTAATATTTGTTCCAAGATCTCATTGACGTTGTTTTAAGCTTTAATGTAATTCATTAAAAAATTTTATTTTATAATTAATTAGTTTTAGCTACACTTCTCCTACTTATTACAAACTTATAATATCAACATTGCTAATTAGCTTGCAATAGTTTTAATAAAGTAAATTATTATTACATATTATATAACAATTACTTAGCTCTAGCTTTGAATATATTTGATTAAATGGAATCTCCAAAAGTAAATAATTCCGATGACATAGAAAAGGTAATTACTAAAAGTTTTTTTTTATTTTTTAAAAAGTTTAAAAAAATCTTATATTTAAAATATCCCTCTCTTTTTAAATTCTTAGATTGCTTAAAATTTGTTCAAGTATTTCATTGAAGTTTGTTTAAGCTTTAGGGTTAATCAATTAAATATTTCATTTTATAATAAATTAGTTTTAGCTATAACATTTCTCTTACTAATTACAAGCTTAAAATATCAATTCCTAATTAACTTGCAACAGTTTTTATAAAATAAATTATTTTTACTTATTTCATAACAATTACTTAATATATTTAATTAAATAGAATTTTCAAAAGTAAATGATTCCATTGGCATAAAAAAGATAACTTACTAATTTTTTTTTTAGGAAGTTGATAAAACTCTTATACACAAAATGTTGAAAATCGCAAAAATACAAACTTGTAGAAAACCAAAATAAAAGTTTAATTTGGGAAGACTTTAAAAGTATATTCAATGAGCTTAATGAAAGATGGATTTTGTTCAATGCAATAAATGCCATGATATATTAAGTCATTCAAGGAAAACGGGTACCTCACACTTCGCAAGACACAAATGTCGTATCTCAGCCAAAATTACATCTTTTTTGGCCCTTCCAACAGTAAACATTTTACACAAGACAAAAAAGAACTAATTTCAAGATGTGTAGATTTTCTGCTGTTGATCTTCAGCCATTTGAAGCATTATCTGGGAAGGGGTTTAGGCATGTGGCACAATATATTCTTGAGCTTGGAGCCAAACATGGCATATTAATGTGGAAGACATTCTTCCACACCCTACTACAATATCTCGTCATATTAATGAAACAGCAGAACAGATAAGAAATAATTTAAAACCTGAAATTTTAAATGCTTTGCAAAAGTTTCAAGCAAGTGCAACTACAGATCTCTATATGGATGATTTTAAGAAGTTTACATATATAACTCTTTCAATACATTACATTAATAAATGGACTTTAACAAAACGAGTCTTGCAAGTTTATTGAGTCAAAAAAAACCCACACAAACATACACCAAGAATTACTTTCCAATTTTACCAAGCTAGGGTTCTCTAGTGAACATTTTTTAAATTTAACATTTGTTTCCGACCAAGGAGCAAATGTTAAGAAACCTCTAGGTCCATATAAAAGATTAAATTGTTCTGCTCATTTAATAAATACCATATTAAGAAATACATTTGACAAGACATTTATGGAAAATAATGCCCCTATTATCCTCAAATTGATCGAACAAAGTAAAGAGCTTACAAAGTATTTTAAACAGAGTGGGAATGGACAATATTTAAGTAAAACACCAAGATGTAGAGACCAGATGAAATTCCAAAATCATAATGTTAAAAAGTTTGCATGAGATGTATGATGAAATAATCAATTTTTTATCTGGCAAAGATTTAATGGAAAAACTTGAAGGGATTTCAAAAAAGCATATTATTTTGCTAATTGCTCTGCTTTCGCCTTATGAAAAGGCAAGCATGGAGTTAGAAGCGGATAAAGTCTCAACATTGTATAAGGTTTTACCCTATTATACATCCTAGCCATACCAAATACGCCTCCATCTCCTACTAATAGTGATCCTGTTGAAATAGAAATTTATAAATTAAAAACCAGGGCTAAAACTATGCTGATCTCAAAGTTCGAAGTTGATGTATATCATAAAATATCAACATTTCTGGCTCCAAAATTTCGCACCCTCAAAATGTTACCTGAGGATTAAAGAATTCTTGTTAAAACCATGGTAACACAAACTTTAAATAAATTAATGCAAGAAGATCCTAGCTCTTCTTGCATCAGTGGTCCATCTATGAGCAATTCAGCTCAGGTATGTAGGCAATTAGCTATTGGTGAAGTGATATCTCCGTTTGGGAGGACGATGAAAGAGAGCAGATTGAGGAGAGCAATGAAGTTGATACTTATGTTAAATTAAATCTTAAACCGGAAGATGCTGAGCTTGATTTTATTTCATGGTGGAAAGAACACGAACTTATCCTACCTAATTTGACAAAGTTAGCTGTACTGTTTTTGGCAATTCCAGCCACAAGCGCTACAGTGAACGCACGTTTAGTAAGGCAAGTCGCCTAATAGAACAAAGAAGAACAAGACTACTACCTGATAGAATAGACAGTTTATTATTTTTAAGTGACAATATTGAATTATAATTTTTTTTTATTAATATCGTTTTTATATGCTATAACAATTTTTTTCATACATGCAAAATTGTTTCTATACAAATAAATTTTTTTGAAAACACTGAAGCTTTTTTCTCGTGCGGGTGTGATGCGGCGCATTTTTTGTTGTTTTTTTTGCGGGGCGGGTATGGGTAAAAAAATATATTTGTGCGGGTATGGGCCGGGCCTGACCCTTAAATTTCGGCCCATGCAGACCTCTACCACTGCCTAATTAGGGGAGTTGCTTTTTTTTGGTCGCCGGAAAATTTTTGGATAGTGAAGGGTCGAGACCTTTTTTTTGCTATCAGGAAAATTTTTTTAAAATTTTTTGTTAAAAATAATCTTCCCCCCACCCCCTAATTCAAAACCTGGGTACGCCCATGCTGTAACCTATGCAATGGCTAATTGGTATATGGTCATTTTATACAAATAAAATTTAAAGATGCCAGATACTGGTGCTTTGACATACAAACTTTCTAATATAATTTTACTGCCTTTGGGAATAAAACTATATACAGTCAGTAGATAGAAGCGTCTGATCTTAATAAACGCAAATCTGTTAAAAAAATGTTTAGAAACGAGGAGGGGTAAATAAAAAGCAAATAATAATGTGAGAATTATTAAAGACCAGAATTAACATCTTGGGGGCAATAAGAATCTCTTGTCGCCTGGTTTTATGGTTTATTAAAAATAGCTTGATACATTAGCTCAAATTATAAATCATCTGAAAGGTGGATCTTTGAAATCAGCTTGTCATACAAAACCCGCATCTTTTTGTTTCCCAACTCCTTGCGTGATAATATCTTGTCATAACAGAATCCACAGGTCAAAATGCGTAAAGATATCTAGCTTTTAACCTAAATTATATCATTACTAGCTGACTCGGCAAACGTTGTTTTGCTAAAAATACAATTTTCTTTAATATAATAAAATTCGAGAAAACTTCAGCCTTCTATGTATGACGTCATTATTGTATATGATGCTAAAAATTAAACTGGCCGGAAAATGTCCGCTATTTTTAAAACTAAAAGGAAATTTAGGATTCTGAAAAAGCTATTTTACCCCTGGCCGCCCTGGACATCTCCGGCTAAATTTTCGCGTGAATCGGGCCGGTAGTTTTAGAGTTTAGCCCTTTTTTAAAACTTAATGTCCAATATTTTTAAAACTGAAAGGAATTTTAGGATTCTGAAAAAGCTATTTTAGCCCTGGCCATCCTGGGCATCTATAGCTAAATTTTCGCGAGAATCGGGCCGGTAGTTTCAGAATTTAGCCCTTACTTACATACATACACATTACTTTATATATATATATTACAGAGCATGATAATTTGGTTCATTAAAGCAGCATTCATAACAAAACGATCACTCAAACCCCTAGAAAGCGAAAAAAAATTATTAGTAAATAATTTTCTAATAGATATAAATGTAAAAGCATGCTAGGAACGCTAACAACTCACATGGTTAAATCACATTATCTCCTCTTATATTATAGTTTGTCTAAAACAATAAAATACAAACTTTAAGGCTGCTAAATCTAATGCAATTCTTATATGAAATTATTATAGTTTAGCTTTAGAATAAAAAAGTGAAATTTCGATGGAAAGCGCTCTCGAGTTTAATTTTTGGGCTTTGCCATTTGAATATTTGATACATTATCTGAGTTGTTCAAGTCAAAACATATAATGGTGGCATTAATTTGAAGAACCTAACTTTATTTTCAAGGCGCAAATTATATATGGTCCTAATATATATTATTTTCATTATGTATCATTTTAGCGAAGTAATATATATAATTTTAGGAACCATTTTTCTATTTCAGATGTAACTTTAATGCAGTTAACTTGCTCCAAGAGGCCTAGTTGGTCCTAGAAAGGCCTTGCACCTCCCCCTTTACTCAATTGAGCTGCATGTCGTAGTTTAGCATAAATGTGCATTTAAATTTGACCAATCAAAAATAGTTACATAGTTGAAATTTTACAGTCTTTTATAAAGCACCGACGTGACAACAAAAATTTTTATATACTACCATATAATACATAATCATATCATCTCATAAGATGCTATAAACGTTGATTCATTTAATTTAAAAATATGATGTATAAGGCGTTGTTAGTTAGGACGGCTATGTTATCCTTCAAACAAACCATGCCCATAATAACTGGAGGAGGGCCAGCAGAGGAATTCTCTTGGTCAGTCAAGCCTAAAGTGACCACTTGTTGCTTGGATATTTTTTCGACCACTTTACCACTCTTCCTATTTCTCAGCACATTTTTGTTTGGTGACTTAGAAGCATCGTATTCTACGTGCCAATAAATAAATACGTGATTGCTAGAGTCCGATACGGCTGCGTAGTTAAACGTTGGATCGGGTGATGTGCCTGTAAATTAAGAAAGTTAACGATTTATTTGCGAATGGTATAAGATAAATAGCACATTTTCAAAGAAGGAATTGATTTGTTGAATTAATTATAGGTAAAAGTCTCTAAATAAGAATGCAACATATAAAAAATTCGCTAACCATTAATTGCCGGGCTTAATTATCCCTAAGCCTTTGCAAAAATAAGGATAGTGGCACGGTTTTAATGCTAAAAAATTGAAATAAATAGTAAAACATTTGAGAGTGTATTAAGTAGCAATCAATTCATTACAATGCACATTGGCAATGTAAGCAATTTAAAATATCAGTTATAAAAGTAATGGCCAACACACTCGCGCATCGATCTTAATTTTTCCAAAAAAGTTGTAAAAATTGCTATAATACCGATAAATTTTCGGCTCTCCTTAGAAGCTAGAACGTAACCAAATGCGTTTAAGGCACCAACATTGATCCAGGGATTATCGACTGACTTAGCTATTCAACGACAAAAAGTAAATACCAGATAGAACGATTTTTAATAATTATCATATGTATAAAATAATGAAGTGAACAGGGACAGTTTAAATCAACGGATTGCCTTCCTTTTGATCCTAGAGTATAAAGCAATAATGTGAAGAATGTTTTTTCGTAATTGATTTTTATACGAAAAACGGATGCATGTGTTTATAACTAAAGGGAAGCTTGCCAAAAAAAATAAGGTTTACATTAATCTCAAAATCGAGATATAAATAACAATCTTTTAAAAATATCTATAACTTTAATTTAGTCTTAGGGTTTTTCATTCAGTGAATTAGTTGCATATTACGAAGCCGAAAACTTGTTATACGAAATGGAACTAGGGTAAATCTTTGGGGAATTTTATTTAAATTTGAAAAAAATTTATGCTTGAAAATAATATAACTGTCCACCAAAATATTCCCTAAATAATCACGACATAATTGAGAGAGAAATTTTAAAATGGCACTTATTTAAAGTTGATGAGCAGTCTATTTAGTCTTTTAGTCAAAATTATATATCTGAACCATATAATCTGACAAAAAGTGGTAGCGGCTATTTGAATTGTACATTTTTTCCGACAGGTTTCTATAAAATTATAACCTAAAAAGGAAACAGCGCAAAAAAATAACAACACCAGTAAAATCACGCGCTTGTAATGAGTTTTAAAAATTGCAATTGATGCCGCCCAATTATATTTCCAGTTTAAATTTCATTACACTTTCCCTTGTAGCCACACCTAAAATTTTAAATTTTTATTTTATAGTTTTTAAGCCTCAACGCGAACAGCATTTACACTCCCACAATCATTATTTGACTTCCATAATAACAATAACTATAAAAAAAATAAAATTTACTCGATACAGGTTGATTTGGCATAATTTCTAGATTGGCTTCATCCCAATCACTATTGTCGGTTTGGCTTTCTAGTTCCGCTAGAGGCAGGGGTTGCCATATAGTAGCGTGCACGTCGTAACGGAGTGCAAAGGCCGGGCAAGCCATGGCATCTCCGTTGGTACACGTGAAGAGGTATTTATTGCTGCTCAAACTAGCCTACGTCATAAACAAACGTATATTATTCCTTTCTTTTAGGTAATATTTGTATTTAAAAGTTAAAAATGAATAAAACGCTAGTGTAGTTAAGGGAGGGGGGCGTCCTAGGGGGGACATTTATGTTTTAATAAATTTATATAAATAAAAACAAAAGTTCACAAAAGATGTATATCACAAAAACTTTACAAGGTATGAGTTTAAGCGAATCTGGTGTAAGTCAGGTATACGTGGAAAAACTACTTGAAGGAGCTGACCACCAAGTGCGACAAACAGCTTGAGGGAGGAAAAATAAAAACAACATATTAATCTCATCATCGTTTACCCAGATATTCATACTCTGGTGTGAAGCCTTTAATTTATGAAATGATTAATAATCTAAATAATAAAAATTCAAGGGGTAATTATAATATCTCAGCGTAATCTACAATTCCTGTGAGTTAGAACACTTTTTCACGATAAAATAAGCCGTGAAACAATATTTTCCATTAAAACTATTCAACCATCGACAATCGCAATGCTATTTTGCCCTTCATAAACCACAAATAATTTTTAACGTGCAAAAATGTTAAAAGTTTGGAATACCTGGTGAGAAATGCAGTGATTGCTCCCACAATACCGGCCAACCAGAGAGGTATCCTGGGGGTAGGCGTCGCAATCTTCCAATTCTTGCATGTTGTAGGGTTGCGTGAGAGGTCGGTTATCTTCCGAAGATGCCTGATTTGTTGTCAACTGCAAATAATTCATATACTTTTACTTATGATAAATGCGCCACTCCTTAAATATTAAATGACAAAAGGGACTATATTTAAATACCCCTGCGGTTAGAAGTTATGAAAAAGTGAAAATAAATCTATATTCAAGCAACGTAGCCGAGGAAATGCAAATAGGGCCCATTCCCCCGACTGACTTCCTTATATAATTTATCAAATTATATTTACAAATTCAATAAAATTCTCTTGAACTTCCCTTAATTATTACATTAGAATATAATTCTGCCAACCAATTTTATTAAGGCTATTTTAAACTGCCACAGTTATCGCCTCCTCTAATTCTGTATGATATTAACTGAAATCTTCGCATCTGAAATAATTTAAGTCACAGGGGCGGGTGTCAAAGCAATTACAAAAAGGTGACTTCGTATAAAACTGGCGAAATACAATATTTTCTAATAAATCTTCTCATGTTAAGTTAATTTAAAGAAAGCTTTCTTAATTCGAAGAGTCTCCCAGCTGTCACAAAATTTCCGCTGAGTATTAAAATAAAATTGGCGAGATTTATAAGCGTGGTTTTAAGATTGTCATTGCCTTAGTCGTTTCATGATCGAACATTTTGCTATAACAAGCTTTACTTAGAATTATAAGCTATCTAGAAGAAGCAACATTTCACAAATATTTTAATTGACAACTATAACTTTAAATTGTTTGAGCGGATACTTGGCAACTATTTAAAAATGACCTCGACACTTGCTGTTAGATTAGTTTATTTGCGCTTGAAGAAATTACGCTCTAATTTATTTATCTTAGTGCTTTTCCTTTCTTTATATCATTTTTTCGTGGTCTTTAATCGATAAACTTTTAATCTTACGTGATGACGCGCGAAGCGAAAATTAGCGAAGTTAATTTTTGGGTTAATTTATCAAACTCTTCATTTTTTTTATAAATATCTTTATATTCAATCGTGAAATTTATCAGAAAATAAATTGTAAATAGGAGGCGTTCATAGTGAAACCGCAGACGATTATTTTCGCCCGCGGCAAAAAGCGAACGAAAATAAGATACAAATCATTTTGTATTTTTCGCGCGACGGTTAAAAAATTGAATTTGGAATGTATGTATTTTTTATATAATTTTATATGCTTATAGAATAATTACGATTTTATTAATGAATACCATTAATTATGATAAATTTCACGATGAATATAAAGATATTAATAAAAAACAAAGAGTTTGATAAATTAGCCCAAAAATTAATTTTGTTTTTTTTCGCGCGTCATCACGAAAGCATTTCGAGTGTGCAAACAAAAATACTGCGTTACCTTCTCCCCTTTAACGAGGCCATAGCTAGCGTCACCTCCTCCCTCCGTAGTAAATGCGTCCATCTTGTCCAGCAAGGACCTACAATTGTGTATATCAAAACGGTTTAGACAGCTGTATAATAAAGTTAGTTAGATAAAACATTAATTTCGATAGCAATCGCTTCTTGTGTTTCACTGAAAAAGTTTACTGCTGTCAATTTTAAATAACTTTAACCCCTAATTTTATAATAACCCAATTTTATTTCATCACATAACAAGAATAATTATAATTTTAATCGTTATTTAATAACCTCGCGATTTATTTTACCATTTAATTTTTAAGGGTAACATTATTATAAGGTGAAAACATGTCGAATAAACCAACTACAATGATCCTCTGCTTGACGATAGCTAAATTATTTAATCATTTACACATAAAAGTAACGAAGCTCAATTTTGGCTTATTTATAAAGAGCATAACTACTTAGGAAATAAAATTTTTAGCTCAGAGTCGTCATCACTTGTAATAGTCGGGGTCCATTTGGCCGGGAAAATGGGTAGAATCGAGGGGCGGGTTAGGCCAAGAATGGGCAAAATTATCGTGGCCCGCCTTGGCATTTTTGCTCAGAGTGACTTCCATGCATTTACCATCTTCAACTACGATCCAGGTTGAGTTCGCTACGTCAGCCTTATGACCGTCACGAAAAGAACCCTCTAGCACAATCTTAGGCGACCTGTCCCCTTCCTCTAAACGTATGAAAATTTTACTCTCTTACCAAAATATAAACTAAGTGTGCGCTGTAAGTTTTAAAAGTTTCCAATAGTAAGGTCAAGTAATTGTGTTTGTAGAGCATTATAATACCGCGATGATAGCACTGTGTCCCCCCCCCCTAACATCTATGATGACAAAGCTTGTAACAAACAGACTAAGATGGTATGGCCATGTTGAGAAGAGGGACGATAGCTACGTCGGAAAGAAAATTGAGAAGATAAATTACGCAGGAATGAAAAGGAGGAAGAGACGCAAGCGTACGTGGAATCATAAGGCACGATATGAAAATGCATGAGATAAATAGAGATCTATGTAGTCAGTGGCGTACGCAAGGGGGTGGTTTTGGGGTTAAACCGCCCCCCGCGGATTTCGGAAAAAATATTTTTTATTTCTAATATCGCATTATATAATAAATATTATGAAATAAGTGTTACTTAATTAACTATGAGCACTTATATTCAACAACCATTAAGCGTTAATATATTTTTCCATAATTTTCCTTGTGGTTATAAAATCTAAACATTTCATAGAATCCCTCGATCAATTTGAATAAAAGATTAAAAAGGCACAATATTTAAATTTTGTGTCAAAAAAGTTAATCATGTAGAACAAGAACCTGCTGCTGGTAAGATTTTGAATGATTATAGTTAGATAATAATTCTAGATTTAGTTCATGTGGAACAAGGACCTGCTGTTTTAAATCAAATTTGACTGGACAAACTCACATGGATGCTACATTATGTATATCCATGGGCGTAGCCAGGTTTTGGATTAGGGGGGGGGGAAGCGAAATGTTTAAAAGTTCAATTAGGGGGGGGGGCAAAACATAATTTTTTTTTAATTTTTAAGGGTATTTGCATTTAAAATTTATTTTGTCATTAAGGGGGGGGGGGCGGCCCCCCCTGGCTACGCCCATCTATAGATCTTTAATCAAATTGCATAGAAAAATTTTTCTATATATTTTTTCGATATTCGAAGAAAAAATTTGAAACCCCCTCCCCCCTAAATAAAATCCTGCGTACGCCCTTGTATGTAGATATAGAGACAAATGGAAATTAATGTTGAAAGGACTGACCACCAGCCTAGGTGATAAACAGAAATAGGAAGAAGAAATATTCCGCCCCCAACCTAAAATATTAAGGTTCGTATAGTTCCTAAAGATTAATCATTTAATTCCCACACATAAATATAGGCATAAAACGGATCCATAACTACTAAAGACCCAGCATATAGACTATACTTTTCATGGGCGTAGCCAAGGGGCGATAGGGAGGGGCGGCTGCCCCTTCTAAATCCAAAAATTTGATAAAATTTATTAAAATTATGGCTAAAATTGTAAAAAATTATCATTTCGCCCCTCCCTAAATAATTATTGCCCCCCTCTAATCCCAATGCTGGCTACGCCAATGATACTATTGCAAAAAGCCCTTATATGGATCCCAAATATGACAATATTAAAAGGCTGAAAATAGTTTATAATGGATGTAGGTAGATAAATTCAAAAATCAATATTCCACATGTTGTAACATAAAAAACCCTTATTTTCCACTGTTATTTTAATGGATGTCGGTTCGAGGTGGAATTTGATATCCCCCTTGGTAGTGTTATCGGGTAGGGTTATTTTCAAGGTCAAATCCGTCTCCGTTTGGCTCCAATAGTAAGCAACTTCTTCTTCAGCCACTGGTTCACTACTCTTACCATCAATATCAATGTGTTTTTCAGCCGTCTCACCCTTAATCCCATTCTCTAAATTCAATGCCCAACTTATATAAAATTATGTTTTGTTCTGTTTGACATTTGTATTATTTATGGAAAAATGTTCTTGATAACATAAACAATTGCAAAAATGAAAGAAAATATCTTCCTCAGGCAAGAAACAGGTGTTTGAATAAAACATTTATATTAATTATTTTCTTTTTTCCATATTGATCAATTTAAAGTTTAAATTTTTATAATTATAAATTTCCGTTAACTTATTGCTTACACTTTATTTTATGGGGCTGATTATCTGTGAACCAAAACCATTGAAAAATATAAAATACCTTTTGTAAGTATATTTTTTTAAATCAGAAATTGGTTAATTAAACAATATAAATTAAATACGTCTATTCCATTGTTTGAAAACTATAACTCTAAAATCAAACCAAATAAAAAATGTATTTTTTATGTACAATATAAAATTAAACATATGTGATATGTGTGAGAGTTGTAAAGTAACTGCTTACTTGTAGGGCTAGCATTTGTTGCATCTATATTTTTAATCGGTTTTTTAGAATCATAAACAAATTTGAATGGCATATCTGAAAGTATGTGAAGCGCTTGACCACCTTGCTCAATTGCAGCATAATTTGGACTACTTAAACCTTCTAATATACGCCGGTGATCCAAAACAAAATTTAGTCCATCATCTAAACAAAAAGAAAGTCTTTTGGGTGTATTCCAATATTAAATTAAAGCTATATAATTTTGATAAAGGAGCAACAGGTATTAATGTGCTGGCTTAGATTAAAATTGTAGGAGTTATAAGATGACACAATTGGTCTTAATGGAATTAAAGGTTTATGAATTTTGGGTAACCCATAAATTAGAGGAGTGCGAGATGTGGACGGTCTTAACTTCCAGTATAAGGAGGTGCTGATTTGATTTTTTAGGTATTAATGTATATATAAGTTTTTTAAATGATTAAATATATATCTGGAAGCAAATCTAAATTATATTATCCTAATAAGTAAAAGAATAAAAAGTATGTACCAGTGCCCAAGTAAGTGTCCCATTGAAGAATGGTCACAAAATGGGTTGCATGCTTTTCAGATTTTTTAATATGTGTCGTTGCTATATCTTCAACCTTAGTTGTGCCTGCAGGTTCGGTTCCCAATAAATGAGCTTTCTTATGGGCTGGAGGGTGAGAAAATTTACCCTCGCTGTGATTGTCATGAACAACTTGTTCTTGAACACTAAGAGATAAACATTCTAAAATGGTTCGGCCAGTCACTTCATCAACATAATTAATGGAATGCAAAATTACACTAGGTTGTGATTTTGTTTCATTATAAGAAAAATTAAGACCATTATTGTCATCCTCAACTCTGCTTAACGTTGCTTCTTTTAATAGAATCTAAATGTAGAAAGTCAATTGCTAACAAATTATATAAATTTGACTTTTAATTATTAATTAAATATATGAACTATGAAAAGATAAAGGTTAAAAAATGTATATAGAATTATGCATTTTCGAATGGTATATATAAATAGGAAGCAAAAAAAACTTAGATCAAAAATTAATACATTGCTAGAATTATAATTTGATTAGTATGAACCATACCTTCCATTTTATATTATCTTCTCCTCTATCACCACTATATACAAGGTAGATTGAACCCAATCCATCAGACAAAAACAAGTAGTTATGAGATGCATAATTAATTTCAGGATTAATCTTTTCTTGTGATAATTTATCACTTTTTGGTATATGCATATAAATTTTGCTTTGTAACTTAATATTAAAATCATGTGCCTTCCAAAATATATTGTTTATAATAAAATTTATTACATTTTTTAAAGCTAATCCCTCAATTTGTTCATTTTTATTTATCCAGTAGATATTATGTTTATTCCATTGATCAAAATGTAGATGATTATTTATCCCAAAAGCTGTAAAGTGTTGAAATGAATATTGCTTATCAGATAACACAAATTCAGAAATTCCTATAATAATTAAGAAAAATTCTATATTAAAACTCTACCTTTGTCTAATTTAAAAGTTCGGACTTTTAACTTATCTAAAGTCAATTGATATTTTTCAAAATCATAATCTATTAATGATTTATTCGGCTTTAAATCAACGTGTATTGTTTCCATTGTAAAGACAACGAGTTTTAAGAAATTCAGAAATTCATTTACAGACAAAATATCAAAATTAGAAAACGTGTAGTGGTTTGGCAGACTGTGAATGGTTCCTAGGCTAAATCCCGAAAGCGCACAATCCCGAATTTTAATGCTACACTTTTACGGCAATTAACATATGGTAAAAAATATGCAATCATATAATCAAGCTTTTAATGAATATTTGGTTGAGAGAACAAATCAAGATAATACAGAAAGTATAAGTAAGCTTAATATCTAAATATTTATAAATTATCTTTAGAATTTAAAAAGTCGAGTAGAAAAAATTTGATTCTGACCCATAAAGACTTGGATTATACCAAAATTAAAGATGGAAAACTTTATCATTTGTTAATTGTTAAAGCTTAATTTCATCAAATAAAAGTCTATTCTAGATATAAATAGGTTAAATCAATGATTCCTTAAATTAATACTGAGATTCTTAAAAGTGCAGGAGATATTTAGATAACTCTTGACATCTCACATGAAGGTAACTTATAATTCTTAGCACTTATATATTATATAGCTTATTCAAATTATTTGTAAGTTTATTTATAACATTCTATGATTTTTTAGGAGAGGGTGTATCAGTTCTTCCTACAAATCTTTAGATTATACAACAGAGCTAGAGTATTATCATTTGTTAATTGTTAAAGCTTAATTACATCAAATAAAAGTCTATTCTAGATATAAATAGGTTAAATCAATGATTCCTTAAATTAATACTGAGATTCTTAAAAGTGCAGGAGATATTTAGATAACTCTTAGGTAAAGTTTCTTTGAATATGACTAATTTTGCTCATAACAAAAATAGCTTTTTTAATTTTATGATGAACATATTAAATAAGGTACAAACTATAAATTTAGAAAATTTGGCTAAAAAAAACTTAAAAACAAAAATTAATAGAATCGTCCAAACTTAAGGAAGTGTTGACACTTTAAATAAAAATACATCATATAAGGTTATATTTAATAATATGAAAAAATCTAAATGTAATGTCTATAAACATATACAACTATAAAAATGATAATTTTTGTGTAAAAATGAGTATCAAATTTAATTTATTGTAGATTAAAATGAAAATTATAATTAAGTAACTTAATAAACATAGTATAATGAGTTCATTAATTTAGAATTTTTGTGTATTAAGTTGCTAAGCTTTAATAATATTTACTATAATGTATAAACTCTTAAAACTATAAAATTAGATTATAAAACAAAGCTAAAATATTGTTATTTGTTGATTGTTAGAGCTTAATTTTATCAAATAAAAGCCTATGCTAGATATATATAGATTAAATGAATGAAAGTATAACCAATCTTTTACTCATTGATAGATTACTCATTATTTACAATTTTATAACCATAAATTCAACAAATTCCATAAAATGGTATCAGAAATATACATGTAATATTTTCCAAAACAAAATTTTTATAATGTGGGTCTAACTTAAATTTCTATATGACAATAAGTATATTATTGATATTTCTTGAAATTAAGTTTGGTAAAATATAAAATTTTTCACATTCCTAAAAAAGTTATTGATAGGTACCAGATTTTCATAACCTGCTATAACATTTTCTAATTAGACTTTTTAAAACAAGAACAAGATTTTAAGGCATTTTTTTGCTAGGCTCTTTGGTAAGCATTAAATGTAAAAATTGGGGTAAGAGTTTCATCCATCAATCATCTTATATATCAATATAACAGCACATCAATAAGTAAACATTAGTTGAGGTAGATAAAAATAAAATAGAAATAGTTAGTGATTTAGTTATAAATAAATTTGCCTTATAATAATAGCAAAAACTTAATACAAAAGCTTATCTAATCACATGCACATTGATACTAATCATATTTAACAATGATCCCTTTACAATCTTATAGGATCTAAATTAAGTTATATAGCATCATAAATTGTATGAATAATTTCTATTTAATCTAATGGCTAAAGAGATTGCCCTTTTAAAATTTAATATTTTTTCTATTAAAGTACAAAAAAACTTTAACAAATTTCTTATATGTTTACTTGCTGAGATTATACTCTGTAACTATATCACTTAACGTTCTAAATATTCCATTAATCAACTTTTATAAAAGAATCTAGAGGCATGGGATAGCACTGGGATGATATCCTTTATATAATACTTAAATTTATTATATATTGCTTATTTATACACCACCTTATACCAAACAAACGTATATCAGTTAATTATATAATTAGTAAATTGTAAAGGTTCCACCCAAATATAGCTCTTGAGTACATAATACCCAAACATTATTGTATACCTAATAGGATTAATGATTCCCTGATTTTAAATACGTTAAAATTACCTTAGATATTGATTCCAAACGATTATTATTAATGGCATCCTTTAATTTATACCTTGTCACTAAATATTAATACTCATCAGTGATCTGTAAATAAAGCTATATTATGTTACTTGGTGCAGAGGTTAATTAAATGTGATTCTTACATAAGTAAATTGTAAAGGGGCACCCAAATCTTGCTCTTGATTATGGATAAAACTTTAAAATTAAAAAACATATGGAAATTTGAAAATCGTAGCAGTAGCATTATTGTAGCTTCGGGATTGTGCCTTTTCGGGATTTAGCCTATATCCCCTGTGAATTATAAGGGAATGAAATCAAATATTGTGTAATTAGTAAACAATTTTAAAATAGAGTATATTTAAATATCGTAAATAGGATATTAAAATTTTTAAGGGCATTACAATGTGCACATCCTAAAAATGTAAATAATTAGATGCCTCAAAATTAGGCGGGTTCTTCAAATTTATTAACAAGATAAAATGTAATCATTTTTTTTATAAATGTTTTCATTCTTGTATCTTTATATTAATTCCACTCTATATTTAATACTTTTTTTAATAAAGCATGTTAATTCAAACAAAAAAATGTATTTCTGAACCAAACAAGCTTGGAAGGATAAGATTTCACTAGAGCTTTTTACCATGTTTGAGAAATTTTAGTATTCATAGAGATAAAAGAATTTAATTATTAAGAAATATAAGGATAATGGTAGGTTTTATTGGTATTTGAGTATTTTGCCATATAACTATTTTCCAAGATTTCCTCAAAATTTTTCGGTAAAAATGATAAGACCAATAAAATTTATTTTTATCACTTTATTGACTAATTGCATATATATTAACAACGGTTATTTATGCTCATTAAGTTTAAAGTGTATTAAAAGCCTTTGGCAAGACTAATTAATTTTGGCAGACAAATATTTTGTTTCGTGATTAACTATTATCGAAATTGTATAAGTGAGAATCGGATAAATGGTAATATTTATAAATGATAAATAACCGCGATATTTTGAACACATCGTTTAAATTTTGCGCAAAATATATTTATAAGTGAGAATTGTATAAGTGATAAAAATCGCATTACTAGGAAAATTTTAAAGGTATTTTATTATTTTTATACTTGATAATATGTGGTTAAGTGAGAATGAAAAAAAATTTAACTTATCATGAAAAGTTGAAAATTATAGAAGAAGCCAAACTTACCAGTAAATCAACTTTAGCCAAAAATTACAATGTGGGATTAGGAACAATATACCGTATATGCAAAAATGCTACCGATTTGAAAACAACTGCTTCTAATAACATATCTCTCAATAAAAAAGACAAAGAAAAAGTAATATTGTTTGTATAAATAAAATTTATTTAAATTACATAGCACAATATATAAAGACAGAACAAGCCCTTCTAAAATGGTTCTCTGAAATTAGTTCAAAACAATGTGCAATTAATGGTCCTTTGCTTCTTACAAAGGCTAAATCTTTTTCAAATCATTTTAATGAAGGTAAATTTTTTAAATTAATATTTTTATCATCAATGATCAAGTTTTTATTATAATTTTTAATTAGCCTTTTTGAACAAATTTATATTTTTTAAATAATAATCTTAGGCATTTCATATTCTAGTTGGATACAGAGATTCCGTACCAGGAACAATATCAATTGCTACTTTACAAATAATGAAATGGGTAGTGCTGATTTTGTTACAGCTTCATATTGGAGAAAAAAATTATTATACCTCAGTTTCTTGAATCTTATGATCCAGATAATATTTACAATTTGAAACAGGTTTATTTTACAAAGCTGGAAGCAAAAGCACTTTTGCTTTTAATACCGAAAAAGTCATGGGTTTAAAATCAAAGAAAGACTCACCATACTTTTTTTAACAAATCAGACAGGCACTGACAAACAAATGCTTGTTAATGGAAAATACCAAAAGCCACGGTGCTTTAAAAATAAAATAATACCAGTTAATTACTATTCAAACAAAAAGTCCTGGATGACAAGATCTTTATTTGAACAGATAATCCAAAAATGGGAAAACTTAAAAAGAATATTGTATTACTATGTGACAATGCTAGTTGTCATAAAATAAACATTAGACTTAAAAACATTAAATTAATGTTTTTACCACCAAACACAACCTCATTGATTCAACCCTTAGATCAGGGGATAATCCGATCATTTAAAAATAACTATAAAAATCACATTATGCAAAAAACCATGAAAATAATGGACTTGACTTTGCAAAAAGTTTTACATTATTGGACTCTTTATTTTTGATTGAATCATCTTGGAACGCAGTCTCTAAAAAAACTATACAAAATTGTTTTAAAAAGGCTGAGTATAAAATCCTTAATGAAAATAAACTCTTTAAATGTGAAAGTCATCAGCAACTTATAACACAATATTTTACTAAATAATTTGTATATTTAAATAAACTTATCACAGTAATTTTTGTCCATTGTTTAGTTTTATTTCAAATGTGAAGAAACCATTTTTAGTAATAATCTAAGATATGCAAATATAAGACAAGTACAAAACAAAGATTTATTTATAATACATGATATAAATTCATTTAAGATTTCATAAGTTTATTATAAAATTTAACAAACATACTATTAAAATAGTAAATTTTAGAATATATATCCTCTGATTGGATATTACTATAGAATGTATAAATAAGACAAATATAAATCAAATATTTATCTAGATTGTTTCATATATTAAAAAATTTATAAATTTTAAATGTATGCAACACATGTCAGCTGTTGCTGATTTGCATTAAAAGTGCATAAAGTTAAGTATGCTTAAAATATTAACTTTATCTAAATAATTTATGTATATATATATAGGATATCCAGTAAGATAAACACTTTATTGGATAAGACAAAAAGTAACTGTTGGTAATTACAATAACACGTTTAAATAGACATTCAATTTAAGAACAATAAACAATCAATTAACATTGTATTGCAATTCAAACGTTCAAGGTCATTGCCAATTAGGTAGATAGTTTTTGCATACATTACATTACTCCCCCATTTAAAGTTGCCCTCTATCGTATCGATCAGGTGATTTGGATACCCTTTTGTGTTCTAGAATGTTTCGCTCTGACACCGCACCTTGGTCGATCGTTGTTCTTTCCCGTAACTGATCTCCGTGTTTCCTTCTTGTATTTCCGTCTATATTAACGTCATACGTAGTCGAATTTGTTCGTGCTTCTACAAGTCCTTCCCTCCATCCCGGACTTGTGTCATTATGTACCCACACCTGCTGCTCGGGTTCGAAGAATCTTTCTTGGGTCCATCGGTTTTTATAGTACTCTTGTTTCCAGATCGATTCTTCAACCTTGTCGCGAGTCGTTCTTCTGAGCTGGTCTAGCGTCGTACGAATCCTGCGATTGAACATCGCCTCAGCCGGGCTAATACCTGTAGTCACGTTTTGACTACTACGCATGCTCATTAATACTTGTAGTAAGTTTAACGAGTCATTAACCCCCAACTTTTTATTCGCATAGAACTTACTTTTAATAGTTCTAATATATCTCTCGGCTAAACCATTAGTTTTGGGGTGGTAGGGCGGTCCCGTAAATTGAATTATGCCATTGTTTTTACAAAAAAACTTAAATTCCGTAGATTTAAATTGCGGGCCATTGTCACTGACAATATATCTAGGTAACCCAAAACGCGCAAAAATTGTCCTTAAATTTTGGATAATTTTTGTTGAGTTTATCTCGCCCAGCACCATTACTTCGGGCCATTTTGTAAAAGCATCAATGCAAACTAACCAATACTTCTTATTGATGGGTCCCGCTAAGTCTATGTGAACCCGTTCCCAAGGCTTGTTAGGAACGTTCCAAGCGTATAGGGGTACCTCTTTAATGTTTGGTCGTTCTTCTTGACAATATTTATGTGTATTTACGTATTTTTCTATGTCTAAGTCAATATTATTCCAGTACACATAATATCTCCCTAATGACTTCATAGCCACGATTCCCGGATGACCATCATGTAAAATTTTAAGAATCGATTAGTTGTAATTTAATTCTTCGAATATCATTATCTATGTTTAAATTATGAGGTGAATCCTTTAGGCATAAACGAGAAAGTGCGTCAGCACACTGATTAGATTTCCCAGGAATGTATTTTATATCATAATCATATTGAAGTAATTTAATTGCCCATCTTAGTAACCTATTATTCGTTATTTTACTAAGATCCCGGGTTGTCCCAAAAATATTTATAAGAGGGTGGTGGTCTGTCTGAATTGTAAATTTACGACCATAAATATACTGATGGAATTTGTTTATCGCATAAATTACTGCCGATGCCTCTCTGTCGATGACAGAGTAATTTTTCTCAGCGGGATTTAGGGAACGAGAGGCGTAGGCAATAGGTTTTTCTTGGCCTGAGGAAAACTTATGCGCTATAACTGCTCCTAGACCTAAATCTGACGCGTCGATTGAAATTATGATAGGCAATTCTTTTTGATATGGCACTATAGTTTTTCTGTTAGAAATTATAGTTTTAACTTTTTCAAAAGTTAATTTTTCTAAGTCGCCCCATACCCATTTTGTATTTATGGAAGTTAATTTGTATAAAGGAGCGCAATTTATCTGAAGTTTGGGGATAAAAGTTTCTAAATAATTTACCAACCCAAGGAAAGAACGAAGTTCCTTTTTGTTTTCTGGTGTTTTAAAACTTTTAATCTTTAGAACCTTATCCTCACTCGCTGTTATACCTTCACTATTAATAATATGTCCTAAGTATTTGACAGACTTTTTAAATAGTTGCATTTTTGTTTGAGATGTTGTTAAACCAACAGTTTGAAAGAGATTTAACACTGTTACTAATTTGTTTAAGTGATCCTTTTCGTTTTTACCGCTAATTATAACATCGTCCATAAAGACGCTCACCCCGGGTATGTTATTAACCAATTGTCTCATAAACCTATGAAAGATAATCGGCGCTGTTGTGAGCCCAAACGGTAATCTCTTATAACGAAAATATCCTACATGCGTTGATATGTTTAAATATTTCCTTGATTTCTCATCAAGTTCAAGCTGTAAAAAGACATCCCTGAGATCAATGATAGAAAAAATATTACCTCCGGCTATTCCTTCGGCCACGTCACTAAAAGTCGGTAAAATATCCTGATCTTTAGCCAAGTGTTGATTTATGGTTAAACGAAAATCACCACATATACGCACCTGCCCTGTTTTCTTCTTAACATTTACCGTTGGCGTAGCCCATTTAATCGGCGTTAAAGTAGGATTAACTTTTTCAATGACGTCTTCGTTAAGTAGCCGTTGTAGTTCATCTTCTACAGCTTGTCGTAGTGGAAACGGTACTCTTCTTGCTGCAAACATTTTTGGCATCGCATCATCATTGATTTCCAGTGTCACTTTGAAGTCTTTTACTTTTCCTAATTTATCGGAAAAGACATGGGGAAATTGTTTAAGAATTGCATGTACATTTGAAGGTATTTCAATAATAGAATTTAGGCAAACCAGCTTTGGTAAAGTTAAGTTAAATTTGGAGATAAAAGGCATCCCAAATATTGCTGAACCTTTACCTTGGATGACATAAATATCTAAGTACTTTGTCACACCACCAACGTCCACCTTCACTTTGGTTTTACCGAGTGTTGAAATAGCCGTTCTACCATAGCCGTATATCTTCGGAGCTTGGTAAAGTTTAGGCTTGCCGATTCGAGACCACGTTATTTCATCAATGACGCTACATGCAGCACCCGTATCGAAGATCATTTCATAGGGTATATCGTTAATTCGTACGTTAATGTGAGCTTTGGTGTGTCGATCGGAGTCATGGTTGATGGCTGATAACGTATTCATCACCATTCTACAATTTTTAGCTATATGGCCTGGTTTCCCACAACGATAACATTTAGGGGGTGGCTTTTTCCTAAAGGTGCTAAATTTAGGAAAATGTACATCTCTATTGTTGAAGTTATTAAACGACTGCTTAACCTTGTTTACTTCAACAGCCCTCGATGTTTCGTGTTCTACCGAATCTAACGCCAATGCTAGATTAACTGTTTCTTCGAAACTTATGTTACCACTCGGATACTTAGCTCTTAACTCAATGTTAAGCCTTGGTAAGTTACATCCTAGGACAAATATATCCTTTAATACCTCGTCTAGATCATTTTCAAATTTACAGTTTTTCAAAAGAAATTTCAAACGAATACTAAATTCAATAATACTTTCGTTATTTCTAATTGCCTTATAAAATTGTTCTCTATGATAATAAATAGAAAACTTATTGGCGAATATACTCCTAAGGGCATTAATTATCTCATCGTAATTAGTCTTGTCTACTAATTTTGGATATAAAAAGTCCCTTAAATTTGTTAAAGTGTTAAGGCCTACGTAAGTGAGTAACAATGTTTTTCGCCTTTCTCCCGTGATGTCTCTCAACTTGAATAAGAGCTCGATATTAAATAAATAGTCATCAATAGAATTACTTGGATCATATAGAATTGAATCCTTCAATTCCTTTGAGTAATCGCAAGAAAAATTCGTCTCCGGTTTGATGGCCATCTGAAAATAATATGGATAATCTTTTTATTTCAGTTGAACGAGGTAGGGAGCGTCTTCTAAACGAGGTTGAGTTTAAGGTCCAAGGGTTCTAAGGCCTCGTCGCCATTATAGGATATCCAGTAAGATAAACACTTTATTGGATAAGACAAAAAGTAACTGTTGGTAATTACAATAACACGTTTAAATAGACATTCAATTTAAGAACAATAAACAATCAATTAACATTGTATTGCAATTCAAACGCTCAAGGTCATTGCCAATTAGGTAGATAGTATTTGCATACATTACAATATACATAAATTATATGTTACGGATATTAATTTTTGGAATCTATAGCTTCATAAATATAGCACGAGTGCAAAACTCTAAATAAATTAAATAAATAATTAAATTAATCGTATAAGTGCTAAAAATCGCTTAAATGAGAATTTTTTTTAAATTAAGGCCCAGAAATTCTCACTTAAGCGATTTTGACTGTATTTGATATTGCTCAAAATAAAATTTTATACGTATAATAGTTTTAGATTGGATTATGTGTATTATAACCTCGGTAGGATGTAATTTTGATATCAACAGGATGTAAATGTAATTGTGGTATACGTGTATACCACGTAACCATATGTTGGTGTATCGCGTTTTAATGTCCGCGGTATACTTTGAACTTACTTAGATTTATTTTATTAATATTAATGTAAAAGGGTTAAAGAACGGTTCTGCAATCCTTATAATTAAAAAAAGGAATTGGTCAAAGGAAGGCATTTTTACCGCGGGTTAACCTAGACGCGGAAGTGGCTAATTTTCTTTGACGCTTTCTTTTTTTAATTACTTTTTATTTTAATTTTTAACCCAGCCACATATGAAACTCATTTTTGCAGCCCCGTCTGAAGATATCCCGTACATTGCTCGTTCAATCAAGTCCACCACCCTGGGAAGATTCAACAGCTATAAAAGCGAAATCCCATGTCAATAATTCAGTCCTTATAAATTTTTCCAAAACTTTGTACTCTTCCTAAATCCTTGTAATTGTCCCCAATCCCTACATCTTTCCCCTTTTATTGTAATTTTACGGAACATTATAATTTTACCGTCGCCAATCATTTTAATTGTAAATCGCCTTTAATTGTAAATATTTAGACGTATTAGCGTAAATAAAGTTAATTTAAATCCTTCGCTCAGCCCTTTTTTACCCGCCGGCCATTACATTGGTGTCAGGAGATACGAAGATGAAGATATCTTCCCACACACCCCCCCCCCCCCATCTCATCTTATTCAAAAGTTAAGAGTTCAACACGCGGTACAACTCTTTTGATCTTACACGTTGTACACTCATAGCGTAGACCATTATTATTTTACATTTAATTTCTAGTACGCGTATGTTACCCCCCCCCTGATTATACGTGTTTGTTATTTGTATCAATACGCGTGTGATCATATTAATAATTTTGATATCGATCATTCAGGATTATTATGATTAATATAATTTTTCTTGGAATAAAATAGATTGGCGAAATGTAGAGCGGTAAAGTTATCTTTATTTAGTGGCTTTAAGCCCGGCCATCCCCCAACAATATTTTCCCCAATTCAAGCCTGATAATTCCCCCAATTCAAGCCTGATAATTCCCCCTTCCTTTAAAATTCGCAAATCATATTCCTTTTCGCAGGACCTCGATATTGGTGTCAGATATTCTACTCACGCCCGAAGGAGGAAACCAGGAATTATTCTACAAAACGAAAAAGGAAATAATTTATACAGAAAAATTAATTTGGAATTCAAATTGCCGCCCCCCCCCCTTCTTCTGAATGGAATGGATAAAATTATTCGGATAAAATTATTCCAGGAACATCCCGTTTGCGATGAACAACCGTCACAGCGCAGGGATATTGGATAAAATTATTCCAGTAAAACAATCGAACCACTTCGTCGGGATTAAAAAGCAATCGAACCACGTATTAAAACAATCGAACCAATCCATGATTCGGAAATATTGGGAGACGGTGGAAGAAAACAAATCCTTCGAACAATTGGCTACCAACATAATTCAGTGGAAATTCCAATATGTCTGAGAACAGATGGCAGAATTCTTCGAACGAATGAAAATCCCGAAACTGATTTAAATCAAAATTTATGCAGAATCATCCCTAACTAATTCTCAAGGCCTAAATTCTTTATGCCGCTAAAATATTTTTGTAAGACAGAGTTATACACTTGATTTATTTACATATATTAATTATATGAAAATTATATTCTTAACCAATATTTAAACCCCCCCCCCCCGCGGTTTCTTTGACTATTATTTGAGAGTCTACGCGGCGCAAGAAATAATAATTTTTAAAATGGTAGAATCTATATTAATTATAAGTTTTGTTGAGGCTGTTGCTCGAGGAGTCAAAGAGCTGGAAAAAAAAACCGTTAGCCATGACGTTGCCCTTTTATCACTGATTTTTACATATATCAGTCGTCGTGTGAGCAAAGGCCAGAGTTGGTATTCGATGCCAGATGTTTGAGACTCATAATGTTAATAACGCCGCCTTGATAGTTGCACAACAACACGGAACTCTTAGAACTCTATCGAAAATACATTGAGTCTTCGACTTTTCAATAAAAGGGAAAGGTATCGTATCCGGAGATACGAAGATGAAGATATCTTCCCACACACCCCCCCCCCATCTCATCTTATTCAAAAGTTAAGAGTTCAACACGCGGTACAACTCTTTTGATCTTACACGTTGTACACTCATAGCGTAGACCATTATTCTTTTACATTTAATTTCTAGTACGCGTATGTTATCCCCCCCCCCCTGATTATACGTGTTTGTTATTTGTATCAATACGCATCAGTGATTTTAAATAAGCGTTTTATCGTATTTTGATAATTTTGATATCGTACATTATTACAATTATTATAGTTTTTCCGTCTTAGTTTGAATAAAATATGTACTAAAGTCGATAAAAGTATTTTATATTAAGGCGGTGGAGACGTGTAATCTTGTTGTCCACCGCCGGGGCATCACCCAATTTATTCTGTAGATTCATTTTAATTTAAATGCCTTATGATCGCCCCAATAATATTCCCCTATCCTTCCTCGATAATTACTCCTGATGATTCCCCTTCATTCAATCCTTTTTTTAGTTTTTAAATCGTATTCCCCAGGAACACGATAGTAATATTAACAATTATGAAATAAAGCACATTTAAAGTATTTTTACATATACTAGAACCAAAATTGTGCTAATTTGATAAAGTTTTAACATTTAAATCTAAATTTAGCCTATATTGTCCTAAATAAATTTGATTGGTTCTGCATAACATTTTTATGAGTTTTCTATTTTAAGCAACTCTCAAGCTATATATGAAAGAGTTTTTTTATCCATATAAAATATGTCATCCAAACTTACTTATATAGCTTGTAAAAATATTATCCAATCATTGGCGGTGTCCTTCTGTTTAAATTTCAAAATCACATAAAATATTTGCCATAGTTATTTATAACTTAATCCGATTTAGGTCTTTCATTTTTATTAAAGGCCCTTGGTACTCTGAATTTCTAATTTTCGGTACATAGTTTGAAGCATTTAACCGAATAGGTTAACTAGACTTAGGCGCTGATCACTTTAATTAAACACCAAGCTTGTGATTTGAAAGATCCTATAGGCATTCCACTATATACAACAAGGTTCTTAATCTTCTGGATTATCTTTTTTATATTGTAAACATTTAAATATAGAAAAAATTATTCATCTAGAAACTTCTAGTATAAATAGATAATCTAAAGATTCTTCCGATACAAGGAATTTTGAATTTAAAACATCTTTAAATTAGTCTTGCTCTTGTGTGATATTATCTAACAACATATAGGATAGTATTAGAGATGCACCGATACCAAGTATCGGCATGGTATCAGCGATACTTTGCTAGTATCGGCAATTACCAAGCCTACTTTAGCAAAATTAGCCAGAAGATATCTAGGCCCACCTCCAACAACAATACCATCAGAATCATTATTCAGTATGATGGGTGAGATAGATTCTAATAGGAAAAAAGGCTTCTTTCGAAGAAAATAGAACAACTAACAATTGTTAAGTTGAACATAAGAGAACTAAATTTTCAATATTAGTTTTTAATATAAGCATATTACACGTATCTTTACTTTTTTATAAAATAAATTGTATTAATAAAATATAAAGTGTACCATAAAAAAATTTAAATTTCTTTTTTTAACTAGTAATCACAATACTTTTGAATTAATTAATAATAAAATTTAAAAAATTAATATTATATTACAATTGTTTTATCGTCAAATTCTGATACCAAAATTTGGATGTGACTTAATTTATAATATTTAATTTGCATATATTTTTTAATATAAAAATTTTTTTTATTAGAAGTATCGGCAGGGTATCGGTATTGCCCAAAAAAATCTTAAGTATCGGCTGGTATCGGTATCTGCATAAAATAGTGGTATCGGTGCATCTCTAGATATATTCATAAAGGTTCAACCAAATTACTAAATAAAACTCGGGCCTTCGGCCCTCGTGGGAAGGGGGAGAAGGGAAGGGGAGTAGGGGAAGGGAAGAGGGGAAGGGGGAACTCTTCTATACTCCGTATAAACGTAGCATATTTGCTATGCAATTTATGGGCGAGAAAGGTGGGAAGGGGCGAGAATGCCTATAGGGGGTATTAGATGCAAAATAACTAGTTAATTAGTTATAGGCCCTTGTAGGGGAGGACATAGGGTAATTATCAATGTTAACCAATTCAAAAACGAAAAAAAATTTCGATTTATTTGGCCAATGGTCATTTTTTTATTGGTCAGTAGCCAGCGGACGGTCAAAAATTCATATTATCATTGGTATTAACATGAACAAATATTAATTTAATTTAAAAAAATTAAAAAAAAAAATTTGTCCCCTCCCTGACTTGAACCCCACACCTCCAGTTCACAAGCCTGCGCTATAACCACTATACCATGCTGGCTTTAAAATAGTAGAAGTTATTATGTTATTTATATAGATGATGAAATTAATATGACTTTTTGACCGTCCGCTGGCTACTGACCGACGAAATATATTGATTTTCTAAACATAAAACACAACTATTAACAAAAACAAAATATTAATTTAATGTAAAAAAAAAATTAATAAAAAAGTTTTTTTTAGTTTTAAAAAAGGGCTAAATTCTTAAACTACCAGCCCGATTCGCTCGAAACTTTACCCGTAGGTGCCCAGGGCGGCCGGGGGTAAAATAACCTTTTCAGATTCCTAAAATACCTTTTCATTTTAAAAATATCGGACATTTCCCTGCCACACGCGGTGTAATATCTATGACACGTAGAAAAATTTTACTAATTATATAAACTTACGCGCGCCATCTAATAAAGTACAATTCGTGTTTGAGTTTAATAGTAGATTCAATTTAATTAGAAATAACGGGCTATGCTTATACCTTTGAAGGAGGTTTCGAATTTTGTGTTAGTTTCTATCGATATATTTTATCGTAAATTAGAATCTAATACCTATATTATTTTTTTAAATATTACTTTTTAGGTTTTCTATGAAATCACAATCTAATTAAATGAAATATATTAACCCAATAAAAATATATATATGCATTTATAAGGTTAAAAATATATATTACATAGTTGGCTGTCTGTTAGACCATCTATAATAAATTTTTAGGTTATATATAAAATTTGGCCAATGGTCATTTTTTTTCATTGGTAAGCAGCCAGGACACGGTAAAAGTGGTTATAAATTCATAAGTCAAAAAAAAACGAAAAAAAAAATTTTCGAATCACATTTTGGCCAATGGTCATTTTTTCCATCGGTCAGGAGCCAGCGGACGGCCAAAAAGTCATAATAGCAATGGTAGTAACAGGAACAATCATAATAGTCAAAAAAAACGAAAAAATAAACTCGGATTCACATTTTGGCCAATGGTCATTTTTTTCCATTGGTCAGCAGCCAGCACACGGTAAAAGTGGATATAAATTCACAAGAGTAAAAAAAACGAAAAAAAAATTTTCGAATCACATTTTGGCCAATGGTCATTTTTTTCCATTGGTCAGCAGCCAGCGGACGGCCAAAAAGTCATAATAGCAATGGTAGGAACAGGAACAATCATAATAGTCAAAAAAAACGAAAAAAATAATTTCGATTCACATTTTGGCCAATGGTCATTTTTTTCCATCGGTCAGGAGCCAGCGGACGGCCAAAAAGTCATAATAGCAATGGTAGTAACAGGAACAATCATAATAGTCAAAAAAAAAACGAAAAAATAAACTCGGATTCACATTTTGGCCAATGGTCATTTTTTTCATTGGTCAGCAGCCAACGGACGGCCAAAAAGTCTTATTATCAATGATATTAACAAGAACAATCATAAAAGTCAAAAAAAACTCCGGGATTCTAACCCAAAAACTAGTTAAATTGCATAGCAATTAAAAGTAAACAACTTTTATTTATGTTTATTATATAACATTGGTCAGCAGCCAGCGGACGGCCAAAAAGTCATAATAGCAATGGTAGAAACAGGAACAATCATAATAGTCAAAAAAAACGAAAAAAATCATTTCGATTCACATTTTGGCCAATGGTCATTTTTTTCATTGGTCAGCAGCCAGCGGACGGCCAAAAATTCTTATTATCAATGATAGTAACAAGAACAATCATAAGAGTCAAAAAAAACTCCGGGATTCCAACCCCAAAACTAGTTAAATTGCATAGCAATTAAAAAGTAAACAACTTTTATTTATGTTTATTTATAACTAGTTAAATTGCATAGCATTAAAAGTAAACAACTTTTATCTATATTTATTATATAACCAAAACTAGTTAAATTGCATAGCAATTAAAAGTAAACAACTTTTATTAATGTTTATTATATAACTAGTTAAATTGCATAGCAATTAAAAGTAAACAACTTTTATTTATGTTTATTATATAATAGATAATTTAACAAATCTTATATATAACACACCGAGAGAGATAGAGATGAGGGGTGGGGCACCTCTTATGCATTAATTCAAAAAATAACACAGCGAGGGAGATAGAGATGAGGGGTGGGGCACCTCTTTCTCATCCATTAAGTTAAAAAAAGCGATAACCTAATATACCCAATGCAAATAGATAGGGAGGGTAACGGACGACGGACGACGGACGGACACCAAAAAACGATCCCATAAATTGCATAGCAATTAAAATCATTTTTTTGGCAATATAAATAATTTAAAACAGTGCTTAAATTTTAAAGAAACATCAATTTAATTGTAAATTAGTCAAAGCCAAAGTTCTAAACTTATTTTGGCTTCAGATAAGCTAATGTAAATAAAGTTATTTTTAATATATGAATAAGTAGTAATCCATTTTATATGATAGTTTTAATTGCTATGCAATTTATGGGCTCGTTTTTTGTTGTCCGTCCGTCCGTCTGTCCGTCCGTCCGTCCGTCTGTCCGTCCGTCCGTCCATCCCTATCTATTTGCATTGGGTATATTAGGTTATCGCTTTTTTAAATTAATGCATGAGAAAGAGGTGCCCCACCCCTCATCTCTATCTCCCTCGCTGTGTTATTTTTTAAATTAAGAGGTGCCCCACCCCTCATCTCTATCTCCCTCGGTGTGTTATATATAAGATTTGTTAAATTATCTATTATATAATAAACATAAATGCTGTAGCTCGCCTTTTCCCATACTCAAATTAAGCCTTTTCCCATACTCAAATTAAGCCTTTTCCCATACTCAAATTAACTCATTAGTGCTTTTCCTTTTTAGTTAATACTCCCACACTCTCACCCATTAGTTATAATATCATTAGTTACTTTCCCACACTCTCACCATGATTTGAGTTCGCATTCATTATTGTAATTAAGTACATTATTATTCCCACGCTTTTTCCTATATATTACCAAATTATCGCATAAATGGATTCTTGGATTTTTTCCCTTTCTTACGCATTTTATTACGCTATAAAATATGGCGCGGTCGAATTCCAATATACAATTCCATCAATATAATCCTACCGATAGTTTTGACTTATACTTGTCACAATTCAACCATTTTCACAATGTTATCGGTTGCGATAAAAAATCCTTATTTCTATCCGTTATAGGTACCGAAAATTTCGAATTACTTACAAACCTTATTGCCCCCCAGGACCCTGCAAACCTTCCTTTTGAAGAATTATGTTTAGCCCTAAAAAACTTTTATTCTCCCAAATTAAACCCAATCGTACAACGCTACAAATTTAATAAGTTGTCCCAAATGGATGATGAAACCATCGATGCATTTACAGCAAGATTAAAGGGGGTGGCAATCCATTGCGAATTCGGATCGAACCTTGAAAGTAGCCTCCGTGATAGGTTTGTAGCTGGATTAAAGAAAACAAAGATTGTTGAACGCCTTTTAGGCATAGAAAATTTGACATGGCAAATTGCGCTGGACACCTCTCGCGCCATGGAAAGGGCAGAACTACAATCGCAATTATTGAATCATTCGGAAACAATTCATTTGGTAAAACCCAGGTCCTTAAATTATTGTTATTCATGCGGGGGGAATCATAATCGGGCCATGTGTAAATTTCGAACTGCAGTTTGTTTTAAATGTCAAAAAAAGGGACACATTGGAAAAATATGCAAGAGCGAATGCAGTGTTACGCATCATCAAGTGAATTATTTGAAGGGATATTCGTCATTTCCCACTTATACATTAAAGGTAAATGATCTAGATGTTAATTTTGAAATTGATACAGGGTCATCAGTGACAATGGTGAATGGAGGAAACATTGTAGTACGGAACGTTTCTCCACTCAAAACTATCTTAAAGAGCTATAATGGTACAACCATACCAACGAAAGGTAAAACCGAGGTGACAGTATCTGAAAATGGCAAACGATTTAAATTGCCGTTAATCGTATCAGAAGGCCATGGCCACAACATATTAGGACGCGATTGGTTGCAACATTTTCCCCATATCCTAATTCAACTGGCACATAAATGGATTAAAGATGATACCACTCCCTCTTCAATCAATATGGTTAATTGTTACAATAATTTGAATGATATTACTAACAAATATTCTTCGTTATTTGATAATAAATCCACCGGAGTTATTGATTTTTATACAACACTTAAACTTAAACCCGAATCCTCTCCTAAATTTTTTCGGCCCAGACCAATCCCTTATTTTATTAAAGAAAAAGTGGATAAGGAGTTAGACCGACTAGTTAATGAAGGGGTTTTGAAATCTGTAAAATATGCCGACTATGCAGCGCCCATTGTTACTGTTCTTAAAAAAAATGGGGGATTACGAATTTGTGGAGATTTCCGAAATTTGAATAATAATCTAGTTGTTGAAAAATACCCTCTTCCCCGAATCCAAGACTTGTTTTCTAAATTAGCAGGTTTTAGATATTTCTCCATATTAGACCTAAAGGAAGCTTATTATCAAATTAAAATTACTGAAAAATCACAAAATATTTTAACAATTAATACCCACAGAGGACTTTTTCAATATACTCGACTTCCATTCGGAATTGCTTCTGCCCCAGCGATATTTCAGCGCTTCATAGACTCATTATTTAGGAACATTAATGGTGTAGTATGTTATTTAGACGACATTATCGTGTCTGGGAAAACAATTGAGGATCACAATAAAAATCTCGAAATAGTGTTTAAAATATTGGATGAGGCTAATATAAAATTAAAACGAGAAAAATGTAATTTTTTACAAAAATCAATTGAATATCTTGGACATATAATAAACGAGGAAGGAATTCACACAACTAACAAAAATACTAAGGCAATTATAAATGCTCCTGACCCTACATCAATTAAAGAATTACAATCTTTCTTAGGCATGGCTACCTATTATGCTAAGTTTATACAAAATTTTTCGACTCTAGCACAACCGTTGTATAAATTATTAAGAAAATCAGTGAAATGGAATTGGACACAAGATTGTATAAATGCCATTAATAAAATAAAGAAAAAAATAATTAATGCTCCTGTTTTAGTTCATTTTAATCCTCAATTACCATTGCTACTCTCCACCGATGCTTCAGCGGAAGGTATCGGCGCCGTTTTATCACATGAAATTAAGGGGTACGAGCATCCCATTTCTTTTGCCTCGCGCACACTCAACGCTGCGGAGAGAAATTACAGCCAAATTGAAAAAGAAGCGTTAGCCATTATATTTGCATTTCAAAAATTTCGAGAATACATTTATGGCCAAACCTTCACTCTAGTAACAGACCACAAACCACTATTATCAATATTTAATCAAACCAAAAACGTACCTCAAGCTGTATCGGCGCGACTTCAACGATGGGCTTTATTTACAACACCGTACCAATTTAATATTAGATATAAGAATACCAAAGAAAACGCTCGTGCAGATATGCTCTCAAGGTTAGCTGTTCCGGACGAAACAATATCTCAAGAGGGAGATATTTGTGCTATTTACGAAGAAACATTTAAGCAATTACCAATTACATCGGCAGATGTGGCCAGACATACCCGTCAAGATCCTGTTCTAGGACAAGTATATAATTACGTACTTCACGGTTGGCCCAAAAAAGTGGAATCGGAACTAGTCGTGTACCATCAACGCCAAAAAGAATTAACAACGCTAAAAGGATGCCTTTTCTGGGGATATAGGGTGGTCATTCCACAAAAATTAAGAAAAGATATTTTATATATGCTCCATTTAGGCCATCCTGGTATGACCCGCTCTAGGATTCTAGCCCGTCAACATTTATGGTATCCAGGTATCGATAAGGACATCCAAAATTACGTTAATAATTGTAAAAATTGCCAAGAGTGGTTTTCTGGAACACCAGAATTAGCTCCCCAAAAATGGACAAACCCTGGTAAACCTTGGTCTAGGCTACATTTAGATTTTTGTGGTTCTATTCACGGTTATTATTATCTAATTTTGGTCGATGCATATACCAAATGGCCAGAGATATTCCCTATGACCAGCATTAGTGCATCGTGCACTATCAATGCCCTCGAATCGATATTTGCTCGTTTCGGACTACCTAATTCCATTGTTTCAGATAATGGTCCACAATTTACAAGTGCTGAATTCAAGGGATATTGCAAAAAAAATAATATTCGAAACATTTATTCAAGTCCTTACCACCCTCGTTCTAATGGAGAAGCCGAACGTTTTATTCGAACCTTTAAAAATTTCCTATATAAGTCGCAAAATTTTAAAAATGATAAATTATTTAATTTCTTGTTTTCTTACAGGAATACTATCCATCCTACAACTGGTTTTACCCCAGCAGATTTGTTAATCAAAATTCACCCCTTAAGTTTGTTTAGTTTTTTAAAACCACACATGATGGTAGGGGAACTTGAAGAAGATAATTTTATTAGAAGAAAATTTTTAATCGGTGACAAAGTCTGGGTGAGAGATTTTACAAGTAGTGACAAATTGTGGTGCAAAGGAGTCGTTCGTAAAATACTTGGTCCCGTTTCTTACGTAATCGAAACAGAAGAAGGTATGATGTGGAAAAGACATGGCGACCACATAAGGAAACGATCGGATACAATCATGGAAGAAGACTTGCCTACACAGGTGACAACGCCCTGCCCCTCTCCTTCTACAGACTTGGCAAATGATTCACCATTTGACGATTACAGCACGGAGCAAGCTAGTTTTTCACGTACACCACCTATGACGCCCTCCATTAATACTCTTCCATCTACGACCCTTCCTTTTAACTCGCCACCATCCACATCTTCGACGATACCACTTACGTCCCCGCCCCGTTTGCCGATCGATCCTGACGTAGTTGGACTACCTTCACCTACACTACCACGACGGTCGACCCGAATTAAATACCCGATGCAAAGATACGGAATCGATTAAGGGGAAAGAAATGCTGTAGCTCGCCTTTTCCCATACTCAAATTAAGCCTTTTCCCATACTCAAATTAAGCCTTTTCCCATACTCAAATTAACTCATTAGTGCTTTTCCTTTTTAGTTAATACTCCCACACTCTCACCCATTAGTTATAATATCATTAGTTACTTTCCCACACTCTCACCATGATTTGAGTTCGCATTCATTATTGTAATTAAGTACATTATTATTCCCACGCTTTTTCCTATATATTACCAAATTATCGCATAAATGGATTCTTGGATTTTTTCCCTTTCTTACGCATTTTATTACGCTATAAAATATGGCGCGGTCGAATTCCAATATACAATTCCATCAATATAATCCTACCGATAGTTTTGACTTATACTTGTCACAATTCAACCATTTTCACAATGTTATCGGTTGCGATAAAAAATCCTTATTTCTATCCGTTATAGGTACCGAAAATTTCGAATTACTTACAAACCTTATTGCCCCCCAGGACCCTGCAAACCTTCCTTTTGAAGAATTATGTTTAGCCCTAAAAAACTTTTATTCTCCCAAATTAAACCCAATCGTACAACGCTACAAATTTAATAAGTTGTCCCAAATGGATGATGAAACCATCGATGCATTTACAGCAAGATTAAAGGGGGTGGCAATCCATTGCGAATTCGGATCGAACCTTGAAAGTAGCCTCCGTGATAGGTTTGTAGCTGGATTAAAGAAAACAAAGATTGTTGAACGCCTTTTAGGCATAGAAAATTTGACATGGCAAATTGCGCTGGACACCTCTCGCGCCATGGAAAGGGCAGAACTACAATCGCAATTATTGAATCATTCGGAAACAATTCATTTGGTAAAACCCAGGTCCTTAAATTATTGTTATTCATGCGGGGGGAATCATAATCGGGCCATGTGTAAATTTCGAACTGCAGTTTGTTTTAAATGTCAAAAAAAGGGACACATTGGAAAAATATGCAAGAGCGAATGCAGTGTTACGCATCATCAAGTGAATTATTTGAAGGGATATTCGTCATTTCCCACTTATACATTAAAGGTAAATGATCTAGATGTTAATTTTGAAATTGATACAGGGTCATCAGTGACAATGGTGAATGGAGGAAACATTGTAGTACGGAACGTTTCTCCACTCAAAACTATCTTAAAGAGCTATAATGGTACAACCATACCAACGAAAGGTAAAACCGAGGTGACAGTATCTGAAAATGGCAAACGATTTAAATTGCCGTTAATCGTATCAGAAGGCCATGGCCACAACATATTAGGACGCGATTGGTTGCAACATTTTCCCCATATCCTAATTCAACTGGCACATAAATGGATTAAAGATGATACCACTCCCTCTTCAATCAATATGGTTAATTGTTACAATAATTTGAATGATATTACTAACAAATATTCTTCGTTATTTGATAATAAATCCACCGGAGTTATTGATTTTTATACAACACTTAAACTTAAACCCGAATCCTCTCCTAAATTTTTTCGGCCCAGACCAATCCCTTATTTTATTAAAGAAAAAGTGGATAAGGAGTTAGACCGACTAGTTAATGAAGGGGTTTTGAAATCTGTAAAATATGCCGACTATGCAGCGCCCATTGTTACTGTTCTTAAAAAAAATGGGGGATTACGAATTTGTGGAGATTTCCGAAATTTGAATAATAATCTAGTTGTTGAAAAATACCCTCTTCCCCGAATCCAAGACTTGTTTTCTAAATTAGCAGGTTTTAGATATTTCTCCATATTAGACCTAAAGGAAGCTTATTATCAAATTAAAATTACTGAAAAATCACAAAATATTTTAACAATTAATACCCACAGAGGACTTTTTCAATATACTCGACTTCCATTCGGAATTGCTTCTGCCCCAGCGATATTTCAGCGCTTCATAGACTCATTATTTAGGAACATTAATGGTGTAGTATGTTATTTAGACGACATTATCGTGTCTGGGAAAACAATTGAGGATCACAATAAAAATCTCGAAATAGTGTTTAAAATATTGGATGAGGCTAATATAAAATTAAAACGAGAAAAATGTAATTTTTTACAAAAATCAATTGAATATCTTGGACATATAATAAACGAGGAAGGAATTCACACAACTAACAAAAATACTAAGGCAATTATAAATGCTCCTGACCCTACATCAATTAAAGAATTACAATCTTTCTTAGGCATGGCTACCTATTATGCTAAGTTTATACAAAATTTTTCGACTCTAGCACAACCGTTGTATAAATTATTAAGAAAATCAGTGAAATGGAATTGGACACAAGATTGTATAAATGCCATTAATAAAATAAAGAAAAAAATAATTAATGCTCCTGTTTTAGTTCATTTTAATCCTCAATTACCATTGCTACTCTCCACCGATGCTTCAGCGGAAGGTATCGGCGCCGTTTTATCACATGAAATTAAGGGGTACGAGCATCCCATTTCTTTTGCCTCGCGCACACTCAACGCTGCGGAGAGAAATTACAGCCAAATTGAAAAAGAAGCGTTAGCCATTATATTTGCATTTCAAAAATTTCGAGAATACATTTATGGCCAAACCTTCACTCTAGTAACAGACCACAAACCACTATTATCAATATTTAATCAAACCAAAAACGTACCTCAAGCTGTATCGGCGCGACTTCAACGATGGGCTTTATTTACAACACCGTACCAATTTAATATTAGATATAAGAATACCAAAGAAAACGCTCGTGCAGATATGCTCTCAAGGTTAGCTGTTCCGGACGAAACAATATCTCAAGAGGGAGATATTTGTGCTATTTACGAAGAAACATTTAAGCAATTACCAATTACATCGGCAGATGTGGCCAGACATACCCGTCAAGATCCTGTTCTAGGACAAGTATATAATTACGTACTTCACGGTTGGCCCAAAGAAATTTTACATTTAATTTCTAGTACGCGTATGTTACCCCCCCCCTGATTATACGTGTTTGTTATTTGTATCAATACGCGTGTGATCATATTAATAATTTTGATATCGATCATTCAGGATTATTATGATTAATATAATTTTTCTTGGAATAAAATAGATTGGCGAAATGTAGAGCGGTAAAGTTATCTTTATTTAGTGGCTTTAAGCCCGGCCATCCCCCAACAATATTTTCCCCAATTCAAGCCTGATAATTCCCCCAATTCAAGCCTGATAATTCCCCCTTCCTTTAAAATTCGCAAATCATATTCCTTTTCGCAGGACCTCGATATTGGTGTCAGATATTCTACTCACGCCCGAAGGAGGAAACCAGGAATTATTCTACAAAACGAAAAAGGAAATAATTTATACAGAAAAATTAATTTGGAATTCAAATTGCCGCCCCCCCCCCCTTCTTCTGAATGGAATGGATAAAATTATTCGGATAAAATTATTCCAGGAACATCCCGTTTGCGATGAACAACCGTCACAGCGCAGGGATATTGGATAAAATTATTCCAGTAAAACAATCGAACCACTTCGTCGGGATTAAAAAGCAATCGAACCACGTATTAAAACAATCGAACCAATCCATGATTCGGAAATATTGGGAGACGGTGGAAGAAAACAAATCCTTCGAACAATTGGCTACCAACATAATTCAGTGGAAATTCCAATATGTCTGAGAACAGATGGCAGAATTCTTCGAACGAATGAAAATCCCGAAACTGATTTAAATCAAAATTTATGCAGAATCATCCCTAACTAATTCTCAAGGCCTAAATTCTTTATGCCGCTAAAATATTTTTGTAAGACAGAGTTATACACTTGATTTATTTACATATATTAATTATATGAAAATTATATTCTTAACCAATATTTAAACCCCCCCCCCCCGCGGTTTCTTTGACTATTATTTGAGAGTCTACGCGGCGCAAGAAATAATAATTTTTAAAATGGTAGAATCTATATTAATTATAAGTTTTGTTGAGGCTGTTGCTCGAGGAGTCAAAGAGCTGGAAAAAAAAACCGTTAGCCATGACGTTGCCCTTTTATCACTGATTTTTACATATATCAGTCGTCGTGTGAGCAAAGGCCAGAGTTGGTATTCGATGCCAGATGTTTGAGACTCATAATGTTAATAACGCCGCCTTGATAGTTGCACAACAACACGGAACTCTTAGAACTCTATCGAAAATACATTGAGTCTTCGACTTTTCAATAAAAGGGAAAGGTATCGTATCCGGAGATACGAAGATGAAGATATCTTCCCACACACCCCCCCCCCATCTCATCTTATTCAAAAGTTAAGAGTTCAACACGCGGTACAACTCTTTTGATCTTACACGTTGTACACTCATAGCGTAGACCATTATTCTTTTACATTTAATTTCTAGTACGCGTATGTTATCCCCCCCCCCCCTGATTATACGTGTTTGTTATTTGTATCAATACGCATCAGTGATTTTAAATAAGCGTTTTATCGTATTTTGATAATTTTGATATCGTACATTATTACAATTATTATAGTTTTTCCGTCTTAGTTTGAATAAAATATGTACTAAAGTCGATAAAAGTATTTTATATTAAGGCGGTGGAGACGTGTAATCTTGTTGTCCACCGCCGGGGCATCACCCAATTTATTCTGTAGATTCATTTTAATTTAAATGCCTTATGATCGCCCCAATAATATTCCCCTATCCTTCCTCGATAATTACTCCTGATGATTCCCCTTCATTCAATCCTTTTTTTAGTTTTTAAATCGTATTCCCCAGGAACACGATAGTAATATTAACAATTATGAAATAAAGCACATTTAAAGTATTTTTACATATACTAGAACCAAAATTGTGCTAATTTGATAAAGTTTTAACATTTAAATCTAAATTTAGCCTATATTGTCCTAAATAAATTTGATTGGTTCTGCATAACATTTTTATGAGTTTTCTATTTTAAGCAACTCTCAAGCTATATATGAAAGAGTTTTTTTATCCATATAAAATATGTCATCCAAACTTACTTATATAGCTTGTAAAAATATTATCCAATCATTGGCGGTGTCCTTCTGTTTAAATTTCAAAATCACATAAAATATTTGCCATAGTTATTTATAACTTAATCCGATTTAGGTCTTTCATTTTTATTAAAGGCCCTTGGTACTCTGAATTTCTAATTTTCGGTACATAGTTTGAAGCATTTAACCGAATAGGTTAACTAGACTTAGGCGCTGATCACTTTAATTAAACACCAAGCTTGTGATTTGAAAGATCCTATAGGCATTCCACTATATACAACAAGGTTCTTAATCTTCTGGATTATCTTTTTTATATTGTAAACATTTAAATATAGAAAAAATTATTCATCTAGAAACTTCTAGTATAAATAGATAATCTAAAGATTCTTCCGATACAAGGAATTTTGAATTTAAAACATCTTTAAATTAGTCTTGCTCTTGTGTGATATTATCTAACAACATATAGGATAGTATTAGAGATGCACCGATACCAAGTATCGGCATGGTATCAGCGATACTTTGCTAGTATCGGCAATTACCAAGCCTACTTTAGCAAAATTAGCCAGAAGATATCTAGGCCCACCTCCAACAACAATACCATCAGAATCATTATTCAGTATGATGGGTGAGATAGATTCTAATAGGAAAAAAGGCTTCTTTCGAAGAAAATAGAACAACTAACAATTGTTAAGTTGAACATAAGAGAACTAAATTTTCAATATTAGTTTTTAATATAAGCATATTACACGTATCTTTACTTTTTTATAAAATAAATTGTATTAATAAAATATAAAGTGTACCATAAAAAAATTTAAATTTCTTTTTTTAACTAGTAATCACAATACTTTTGAATTAATTAATAATAAAATTTAAAAAATTAATATTATATTACAATTGTTTTATCGTCAAATTCTGATACCAAAATTTGGATGTGACTTAATTTATAATATTTAATTTGCATATATTTTTTAATATAAAAATTTTTTTTATTAGAAGTATCGGCAGGGTATCGGTATTGCCCAAAAAAATCTTAAGTATCGGCTGGTATCGGTATCTGCATAAAATAGTGGTATCGGTGCATCTCTAGATATATTCATAAAGGTTCAACCAAATTACTAAATAAAACTCGGGCCTTCGGCCCTCGTGGGAAGGGGGAGAAGGGAAGGGGAGTAGGGGAAGGGAAGAGGGGAAGGGGGAACTCTTCTATACTCCGTATAAACGTAGCATATTTGCTATGCAATTTATGGGCGAGAAAGGTGGGAAGGGGCGAGAATGCCTATAGGGGGTATTAGATGCAAAATAACTAGTTAATTAGTTATAGGCCCTTGTAGGGGAGGACATAGGGTAATTATCAATGTTAACCAATTCAAAAACGAAAAAAAATTTCGATTTATTTGGCCAATGGTCATTTTTTTATTGGTCAGTAGCCAGCGGACGGTCAAAAATTCATATTATCATTGGTATTAACATGAACAAATATTAATTTAATTTAAAAAAATTAAAAAAAAAAATTTGTCCCCTCCCTGACTTGAACCCCACACCTCCAGTTCACAAGCCTGCGCTATAACCACTATACCATGCTGGCTTTAAAATAGTAGAAGTTATTATGTTATTTATATAGATGATGAAATTAATATGACTTTTTGACCGTCCGCTGGCTACTGACCGACGAAATATATTGATTTTCTAAACATAAAACACAACTATTAACAAAAACAAAATATTAATTTAATGTAAAAAAAAAATTAATAAAAAAGTTTTTTTTAGTTTTAAAAAAGGGCTAAATTCTTAAACTACCAGCCCGATTCGCTCGAAACTTTACCCGTAGGTGCCCAGGGCGGCCGGGGGTAAAATAACCTTTTCAGATTCCTAAAATACCTTTTCATTTTAAAAATATCGGACATTTCCCTGCCACACGCGGTGTAATATCTATGACACGTAGAAAAATTTTACTAATTATATAAACTTACGCGCGCCATCTAATAAAGTACAATTCGTGTTTGAGTTTAATAGTAGATTCAATTTAATTAGAAATAACGGGCTATGCTTATACCTTTGAAGGAGGTTTCGAATTTTGTGTTAGTTTCTATCGATATATTTTATCGTAAATTAGAATCTAATACCTATATTATTTTTTTAAATATTACTTTTTAGGTTTTCTATGAAATCACAATCTAATTAAATGAAATATATTAACCCAATAAAAATATATATATGCATTTATAAGGTTAAAAATATATATTACATAGTTGGCTGTCTGTTAGACCATCTATAATAAATTTTTAGGTTATATATAAAATTTGGCCAATGGTCATTTTTTTTCATTGGTAAGCAGCCAGGACACGGTAAAAGTGGTTATAAATTCATAAGTCAAAAAAAAACGAAAAAAAAAATTTTCGAATCACATTTTGGCCAATGGTCATTTTTTCCATCGGTCAGGAGCCAGCGGACGGCCAAAAAGTCATAATAGCAATGGTAGTAACAGGAACAATCATAATAGTCAAAAAAAACGAAAAAATAAACTCGGATTCACATTTTGGCCAATGGTCATTTTTTTCCATTGGTCAGCAGCCAGCACACGGTAAAAGTGGATATAAATTCACAAGAGTAAAAAAAACGAAAAAAAAATTTTCGAATCACATTTTGGCCAATGGTCATTTTTTTCCATTGGTCAGCAGCCAGCGGACGGCCAAAAAGTCATAATAGCAATGGTAGGAACAGGAACAATCATAATAGTCAAAAAAAACGAAAAAAATAATTTCGATTCACATTTTGGCCAATGGTCATTTTTTTCCATCGGTCAGGAGCCAGCGGACGGCCAAAAAGTCATAATAGCAATGGTAGTAACAGGAACAATCATAATAGTCAAAAAAAAAACGAAAAAATAAACTCGGATTCACATTTTGGCCAATGGTCATTTTTTTCATTGGTCAGCAGCCAACGGACGGCCAAAAAGTCTTATTATCAATGATATTAACAAGAACAATCATAAAAGTCAAAAAAAACTCCGGGATTCTAACCCAAAAACTAGTTAAATTGCATAGCAATTAAAAGTAAACAACTTTTATTTATGTTTATTATATAACATTGGTCAGCAGCCAGCGGACGGCCAAAAAGTCATAATAGCAATGGTAGAAACAGGAACAATCATAATAGTCAAAAAAAACGAAAAAAATCATTTCGATTCACATTTTGGCCAATGGTCATTTTTTTCATTGGTCAGCAGCCAGCGGACGGCCAAAAATTCTTATTATCAATGATAGTAACAAGAACAATCATAAGAGTCAAAAAAAACTCCGGGATTCCAACCCCAAAACTAGTTAAATTGCATAGCAATTAAAAAGTAAACAACTTTTATTTATGTTTATTTATAACTAGTTAAATTGCATAGCATTAAAAGTAAACAACTTTTATCTATATTTATTATATAACCAAAACTAGTTAAATTGCATAGCAATTAAAAGTAAACAACTTTTATTAATGTTTATTATATAACTAGTTAAATTGCATAGCAATTAAAAGTAAACAACTTTTATTTATGTTTATTATATAATAGATAATTTAACAAATCTTATATATAACACACCGAGAGAGATAGAGATGAGGGGTGGGGCACCTCTTATGCATTAATTCAAAAAATAACACAGCGAGGGAGATAGAGATGAGGGGTGGGGCACCTCTTTCTCATCCATTAAGTTAAAAAAAGCGATAACCTAATATACCCAATGCAAATAGATAGGGAGGGTAACGGACGACGGACGACGGACGGACACCAAAAAACGATCCCATAAATTGCATAGCAATTAAAATCATTTTTTTGGCAATATAAATAATTTAAAACAGTGCTTAAATTTTAAAGAAACATCAATTTAATTGTAAATTAGTCAAAGCCAAAGTTCTAAACTTATTTTGGCTTCAGATAAGCTAATGTAAATAAAGTTATTTTTAATATATGAATAAGTAGTAATCCATTTTATATGATAGTTTTAATTGCTATGCAATTTATGGGCTCGTTTTTTGTTGTCCGTCCGTCCGTCTGTCCGTCCGTCCGTCCGTCTGTCCGTCCGTCCGTCCATCCCTATCTATTTGCATTGGGTATATTAGGTTATCGCTTTTTTAAATTAATGCATGAGAAAGAGGTGCCCCACCCCTCATCTCTATCTCCCTCGCTGTGTTATTTTTTAAATTAAGAGGTGCCCCACCCCTCATCTCTATCTCCCTCGGTGTGTTATATATAAGATTTGTTAAATTATCTATTATATAATAAACATAAATAAAAGTTGTTTACTTTTAATTGCTATGCAATTTAACTAGTTTTTGGGTTAGAATCCCGGAGTTTTTTTGACTCTTATGATTGTTCTTGTTACTATCATTGATAATAAGACTTTTTGGCCGTCCGCTGGCTGCTGACCAATGAAAAAAATGACCATTGGCCAAAATGTGAATCCGAGTTTATTTTTTCGTTTTTTTTGACTATTATGATTGTTCCTGTTACTACCATTGCTATTATGACTTTTTGGCCGTCCGCTGGCTCCTGACCGATGGAAAAAATGACCATTGGCCAAAATGTGAATCGAAATTATTTTTTTCGTTTTTTTACTATTATGATTGTTCCTTTTCCTACCATTGCTATTATGACTTTTTGGCCGTCCGCTGGCTGCTGACCAATGGAATAAAATGACCATTGGCCAAAATGTGATTCGAAAACTTTTTTTTCGTTTTTTTTTTGACTATTATGAATTTATATCCACTTTTACCGTGTCCTGGCTGCTGACCAATGGAAAAAAATGACCATTGGCCAAAATGTGATTCGAAAATTTTTTTTTCGTTTTTTTTACTCTTATGAATTTATATCCACTTTTACCGTGTGCTGGCTGCTGACCAATAGAAAAAAATGACCATTGGCCAAAGTGAGCATCAAAATTTTTTTTTCCGTTTTTTTGGCTATCATTGACTTATAGAGTATCTGTTGGCACTGACCAATAGAGAAAAAGTGACCATTGGCCAAATTTTTGATTTTTTTAATTAAAAATTGTTCAAATTCAACAAAAAATTTCTCCCAACAATTCTGCAAATTCGTAACATTGTGTTGTTTTATAATATAATGTTTGTTAGACCCATAATCACTAAAGGCCATAAAAACTACTGTAATACGAAACTAGATGCAAACACTAAATCTAACCCTAACCCTTGCCTATATTACATTTTGCCTTTATTACATTTTGCCTATAATGGAAAATTTGTATAAATAATTAATTAATCATTAGGCATTTAATACCCCCCTATAGGCATTCTCGCCTCTTCCCACCTTTCTCGCCCATAAATTGCATAGCAAATATGATACATTTATACGAAGTACAGATGAGTCGTCCCCCCTTCCCTTCCCCTCTTCCCTTCCCTTCTCCCCCTTCCCACGAGGGCCGAAGGCCCGAGTTTTATTAATGATATGGTTGGCTTGATTAAATGCTTAAAAGGGATATATTATTTTTGTTATAATATTCCCCATTCATTTATTTTTTATCCCAATTTGAATTTATTTTCTTCCTTCTCATTTTATGAATTCATACAATAATAAAATTTATTTCTTTTGTTATTGTTATTTAGAACTTTCCGTTTATGAATGTTAATAAATTATCAAAATGCAAGTTTTAAATTATTACAGTCGAAATTGTATAAATGAAAATCGGATAAATGATAATATTTATAAATGATAAATAACCGCGATTTTTTATTCACATTGCTTAAAATTTACGCTAAATCTATTTATAAATGAGAATTGGTTAAATACTTAAAATCGGATAAGTGGTAAGATTATAAAAATTTTAATTAATTTTTTACATTGAATTTAGGTGTTTGAGTGAGAGGGAAAATAAAGTTAACTTACTATGACCAGCAAATCATTTAGCCAATAACAGAGTAGGACTAGGGACAATTTACCCTATATGCAAAATGCAGCTGAATTGCAGACAGCTGCTCTCAGATTCTCACTTATACAATTTCGACTTTAATATGAAAATAATAAACTTTCCTTGAAAAAGGTTTTATTTTATTAGACTCTTTATTTTTAATTAAAGCATCTTGGAATGCCGTCTCTAGCAAAACTATAGAAAATTGTTTTAAAAAAGCAGGCTTTCTTTTTGCAAAATGACAGTAGCATTGATGCTGCAGGTTGTTTGAATGTGTTTACAGAAGATTTTAGCAGCTTAGATTCTTTAGTTAGCACCTCATTTTCTAGATCAATAGGTCACTTAATTATGATGATGATTGTATTAGCTGTTTTGGTGTTAATTTTATATTTTAATTTATAATTTTTTAGAACATTTGGAATGTCAAGATGACCCTGCCTTTAATGAGTATAATTAAGGTGAATTAGTTGACGAAATACCTACCAAAGAAGCACAGATGAGATTTTTTACTTTAGCCAAATAAGCCCATAAAAGATCAATATCACTCAATTTTTACGAAAAATATGTATTTTCTATATGATGACTGTCGTATCCCTACGAGAGGGAGTGGGGCCCACCCTAATAAATTATCACCGGTGTATTTAAAATTGGGGAATACCTGGGATTGAATTAGGCCCGCCCTAATTATTTATTACCGTTGTATATTTATAAAGAGGGGAATGTTCTAAGCGGGGTAGCTATTAGGATTAATGGGTTTGTTTAAGATGGGAATGCGTAAGTTTATTAAACATTAAGATTAATAGGCTAGAAAATAAGTTTGGGTAAGTTTGAAATGAGGCCGCGGTTGGTTTAAGTATGTCAATAAACTCCAGGGGGTTAAGGAACCCTGGAGTTAGAGAAAGATAAAAATCCCTTTAAAAAAATAAAATACTTTCTTTTTACTTTACTTTTTATTCTCCCTAAAAACTACCTCACCTTCCCCCGATATAGGGTTAAGTTGGCTTTACTCTTATTAAATTAATTCTACTTTTTTATTTTCTCGAATATTTAATTTTCCGTTACTCTTATTCTGTGGCCTTACGAACCCTTACGAAAAACTCGTCCCTTCGAAACCCTACGACATATTTTTATCGTTAGAAATTGTACGCTATCATAATTATACGAATAATAATAAAGAGTTAACGAACCTAGTATTGAGTGTAGTTTGTTTTCCGATTGGAAGTAGAAATATCTTAGTAATTCAAGAGACAATAATCCTTGCACAAACCCCCCCCCCTTGGATATAGATGTTACAATATAACAGTAACCGCCCATTCTTGAACCTACAAATAAAGCCCCTAATATAACCGTCCCAATCAAACCACAAACGTAACGGTAGAAAACCACTTCTCTTCCTTCTTTTGCAAAATTCAGCCCTATGCCATATTAATCCACATTTCATGCACCTAGGACCTTTATAACTGTTGAAATTATTTTTGTGGGGTGGGGAAGTGGGTATTCATGGATTATATACAATTCTTCTAATATCAGTATTGTTATTAAACTAATTTCTATTCAAAAGATAATTTACGTTGTAATTTATCTATTTAATATTATTAATGCTTAGCAATTTAATAAATACACTAAAAATTCATAAATTACTGAACTTATAATACTAATTAAAAAGTAACTTGATTATAACCATTTTAATAGTCTTATTTAATGTCTATAGATATTACTTGTAGATTTTTTCATAATTGTTCAGTTTAGGGTTTATATCCCAATTTATTATATAGATCACAATTATCTTAACTTTAGGGTTTATTATATAGATCACAATTAACGAATCAACGATATCCAGACAAATAAACCATAAATCAAATCCCTCAATATATAAAAAACGTGTTTCACGAGGGGAATTAATTAATAATCATGTTCGATGATGTGAGCTCTTTGTCTCTGATAATAATCTCTTCTTCTGTGGGCCTCGCGCCAGGTGTTATTCCCCGTGCCAATTCTCCCTTGCGTCCTTTACGTTACTCTTCTTTGTTATATATCCTTTGTCTACCGCTTCCTATCGTGCAGCATCTGGTAATTACCCCGCGCCTCTGGTTGCTAGTCTTCAAAGACTCCATATATGACATATATGACAATAATCTTGAATATAACCTTATATGATGTATTTTTATTTTATAGATTTTTTAGCCAAATTTTCTAGATTTATAGTTACAACATTATTTTAGGTTTTTATTATCAAAAAGGTTGTTTTGTTAAGAGCCAAATTTAATCACATAGGGGAAAATTTTTGGGGTTAAATCAATTGTGGATATTAATATAACACCTGATCAAATAACCTATAGTAGATTACTTTAATGTTAAAGCAATGCTTTTAAAACTTGAAAAGCTATTATAGCTATTTAATGTTTGGGGTCATCAGAGTACCTTGGATGTGTTTAGCAAATTATTCTGATGAATATTATCATTTATTGCTGATGATTAAAGTTTAGCAATATAGTTTTTAAAATTATGGTATACAAATCACGACTTTATAATTTGAACATAGACTACATAGACTGCTCATGCCATATGTTCCATATGGTAAATTGTGTGTCAAATTATCCGCCATTTAAAATAGCACAACTGGTGTATTTCAACTATGCCATTTTGTGCTGTTCCATATTGTTCTCATAGAAAAACTCGGGATAAACAATATGCTTATCATAAGTAAGTAACAATCGTTAATATAGTTTAAATTTTTTTTACAATTTTTTTTTAATTTTAGGGATCCAATGAATAATCCCCAGATTCTCAAAACACCATCAATCCATTCTAGGATCTGTTCTTATCATTTTTCCAGGGACATGTACTATCCAACTTCATCAAAATATCCTAAATTGAAAGATAATGCCATTCCAACAATTTTTGATTTTCCAGGACAGGTAAACCTATAAACTTTTATTATTAACCCTCCATGTACTTATAGAAATCCCAGGCTTATTAAACCCCATTCTTAAAAAATTCTAAAATTATATGCTATTTACTAAAATTAATAAAAATCAAAATGACATGTTTTATTTGTTGTTATAGAGACCAAATAGTTAGTAGAAATATAAAAACCAAATGTTTTTTTGTTAAAAGAAGGTTTGAGTAATAAAAAAAACATGCATTATTTCTGGTTTTAAAGCAGTACCAGAATCTGGGTCAATTTTTTGGTCATAATAAAAAGATGATAACAACGCCTGCTTGTTTTTTTGGAATATAAGATACTAACTTTCGCATCCGGTTTGATGCGATTTACGATATGAAGGGGTGTCAGGAATTTATTGGAAGAGTTGAAGGAATAGGGGGATATATTGGGAGACGGCCGGTCTGAAGAATTCTCTTCCATTTAAGGAAGAACTAAATTTATTAACCCTTTTCACTTTACATGGTATTTTAATTTATTTATTTATGACTTACAAGAATGATATATCAATCTATATGAAGTTATCGACGCGTATATAAAATTCAATGATGCGTGTTCGTGTTGATCAATAATAATATATGGGGGAAAGAAATAACAAACACGTATAAGCGCGTCGGGGTGGGGGGGGGGGGGGGGGGGGGGTGGGGGGAAATCACACACACGTAAGTAAAATTAAATGTAAAGGAAAAGACGTGTATACTCCAATATACCACACTAACGTTAGATTTTCTTGAAAAAGAAAGTTTATTGATAAGACTTTTGCACCTTTTGCTTGGCCAAAATTTTGTGTAATTTGCTTTTATATTGCATTTTTATTTGAATTTGAGATGGGCATTATCAACCTTGTAACTACGTCAAATGGCTTGTTACTATCTTTATAAGAATCATCTGGTAGAGAGCCTGTGTATAATTCCAAGTTATATGTATGACAAGTTTTGCATCCACAAGAGAATAGTTAAGCCCATATTTGTAAGGCTTATTTGGAATATATTGTCGAAAAGTTACCTATTTTAGCATATAAAATATTATTTATTTTCTATACCATATAAATATTTTAACACTACCATCGACGGTCCCAAGTCCGTGTGAAAAAAGTGGAGGGTTGGCGTCAGGTCGGAAGCCGGCTGTAAAAAAGCAACTCCAAACAACATGGCAGCTTCAAATACGAACTTATACTAGAATGCTAGGGCGTCCTCCCCAAACGACGCGTATTGAATCATCCGCCCGTGCAATGTGAAAAGTATACAAGGGTTACCGCCTCACTCACAACGAAGGCGGTTAAGGAATCTAGTTGTCGAACGGACAAGAGTTGCCAGCTGGAATGTGGGCACGCTGACGGGGAAGAGCATCGAGGTTGCGCAGATGCTAAAAAGGCGAAGGATACACATAGCGTGTCTACAAGAAACGCGGTGGCATGGAACAAAAGCCAGGGAGCTAGGACATGGTTACAAGCTATACTACTCGGGTTCCCCGTCGGTATAGTGCTTAGCGATTCCTTTAAGGACAAGGTAGTCGAAGTCAAACGATGCTCGGATAGATTGATGTGCATAAAGCTAGCGGATCAAGGCGGCCTTGTCAATGTTATTTGTGCGTATTCGCCCCAGGTTGGATGTTCTGAAAATGAGAAGGACGAATTCTATGAGAAGCTCGAAAAAAAAATACGCTACGTGAAGCCTGACGAGAATCTCATCATCGGAGCAGACTTTAATGGGCACGTTGGGAAAGAAAGGGGCGTGTACGAACGAAATCACGGCGGGCATGGCTATGGGGTGAAGAATAAAGAGGGTGAGAAGTTACTACAGATGGCGCAAGCTTACGATATGGCCATTGTGAATACCTTTTTTCAGAAGCGTACCGAACATTTAGCGACGTACAGTAGTGGGTATCACCTTACACAGGTCGACTACACTACATCCTAGTAAAGCGTAAAAATTTGTGGCAAGTTAAAGATTGCAAGGTTATACCGGGGGAAGAAATCGCCAAACAACATCGGCCAGTTGTCCTCGATATAGCAAGAAAGATTTTTCCCGAAAGGAGAAAAGTCTACACACCAAGGACAAAGTACGAAAAGCTTAAGGATGATCGCAAATGAAATGTTTCACGCTCGAGCAACTCCGCTCTTGAAGGTTGCAGGCTTGGGGGGCGACATTAACAAAAGGTGGGACACCGTTGCAAATGTTCTAAAGTAAACGGCCTTTCAAATCTTGGGACGAACTAAGGGCGGCAGAGCTCACAAGCGTGAACTATGGTGGTGGAATGACTCGGTCAAAGAGGCAATAGAAGGAAAGAAATCGTTGTACCTACGATGGTACAAAACGAAGAAAGGAGAAGACTACGTGGCATATCGTGAAGCGAAACGCAAAGCTAAGATAGCGGTTGCGATAGCGAAGAACGAGGCTTACACCGAGATGGCAAACAAGCTCGATACCAAGGGCGGCGACATAGTCATGTATAAACTCGCAAAGATTAGGGAGAAAAAAAGTCGAGATGTCGGGACACTGAAAGTCATTAAAAGTGAAGAGGGACGAACGTTGTGCAAACCGAAGGAAGTCATCAAAAGATGGAAAGATTATTTCCAAAATATGATGAACAAAACGAATGACAGAAGACCGCTAGAGAGGGTGGAACCGAACTCGAACTTGGTTTTACCATTGCAGGCTTATGAAGTAGGAGCGCAACTAACGAAGATGCGGAAAGGTAAAGCGCTAGGTCCCGATGATTTACCGATCGAAGCTTGGCGGGTGCAAAGGAGAAGGAATCGACATAATGACAGGCCTATTTAACGCTATGCTGTATGAGAGTCGTATCCCTGACCAATGGAGGGAAAGTACGATCATACCCATATACAAAGGCAAAGGAGACGCGCAGGAATGTGGCAACTTTAGAGGTATGTGCTAGTGAAAAGGCTCAATGACGAAGTATGTCTCTCGCCTAATCAGTTTGGATTCGTGGCCGGTAAATCAACGATGGATCCAATCTTTGCGTTGAAGCAGACGATGGAAAAATATGGCGACATAAGAAAGAACTTACACATGGTCTTGATCGATTTAGAAAAGGCCTACGATACGGTTCCGAGAGACTTAATATGGTGGTCCCTTAGAGCCAGAAATATGCCCTAAGGATATGTTCGACTTTTCAAAGAAATGTATAATGGCGCGGTTGCATATGTTAGGACTACCGTAGGAGAAACGAAACCCTTCCGAATAATGATTGGACTACATCAAGGGTCAGCGTTAAACCCATTCTTGTTTAATCTAATTATGGATATTAATCTAATTATGGATACAATAACAAAGGACTTGAAGCCAGCCCCTTGGACTATGCTATATGCCGATGATATTGTCCTATGCGATAAAACAAGAGAAGGGATTTTTTATTAAGCGAAAAAATGGTCAGAATGTTTTTCGGAATTCGGGTTAAAGGTCAGCGAGAAGAAAACGGTTTACATGCAAACGATGGGCGGTAGTCCGCAAATGCACAAAAATGACGGTCCAGTGTACACGGAGGTTGATAAGTTCACATCTCTTGGCTCGCTATTACAACAAGAGGGGGATGTACCGCCGAAGTCTATTCTCGGATCAAGAAAGCATGGCTCAAGTGGCGCAGCATCTCCGGTGTCATGTGTGACAAAAAGATACCAATTTGGTTGAAAAGCAAGGCGTACAAAACCATCGTGCGACCGGTCTTGCTTTACGGGAGCGAAACATGGGCTGTAACCACCGCGGAGGAGAAACTCTTGCAAGTCACGGAAATGAGAATGGTGCGATGGAGCTTAGGCTACACTAAGCTGGATCGCAGGACGAACGAATCCTTGATGACAAAGATGGGTATACAAGCGACGAAGGACTTCTTAAGAGAAAATCGACTTCGGTGGTACGGCCATGTATTACGAAGAGACGAGGACGATGTCACACGGCGAACGCTGGAGATGGACGTGCCTGGAAGAAGAGGAAGGGGCAAACCACGTGCCACCTGGAAACGACTGGTCGAAAAGGATATGGACGTCAAGCAGATGGAAATAGGCATGGCATTTACGCGACTCAGATGGAAGAGGCTGCTGAAAACTTACCCCACATCTGTGGGATTTTCAACACGATAAAAAAGAAGAAAGGATACCATATAAATATTTTGTTTTGGCAAAGTCTGTCCTAGTTTTTCTATATCTACAACTGAATCACTTCCTTTTTAATCGCAATTAGATCATCTTGATGTTAACACAAAGTTATCTAACTAATTATGGCAATATAATCTTAATTTTACCATCAGAATCTGAACTCGAGGATTATAAACAATTATAAATTAAACTGCTCATAACAGCTGATTACAAAAGTTACCATAAATAGCTTCACAAGAATATCAATAAAAATAAACAAATGTAATTATAGATATTGATTATGTTATACACATGCTTAAAAATTTGACAAATAAAAAAAAACCTTCTTAATTGACCTTATGGGGTATATGAGACCCCAAACTCTTAAAACTCCAAAAGTATTGATTTTAATAATTTGAAACTAACACACATTTAAAAATAAAAATCTTAAAATTCTTTTTCATAATCATTCCCGTAATATAAATCAAAAATTAAGAATTAATATAAGACTCGGGCCTTCGGCCCTCGTGGGAAGGGGGAGAAGGGAAGTGAAGGGAAGAGGGGAAGGGAAGGGGGGACGACTCATCTGTTCTTCGTATAAATGTATCATATTTGCTATGCAATTTATGGGCGAGAAAGGTGGGAAGGGGCGAGAATGCCTATATGGGGGTATTAAATGCCTAATGATTAATTAATTATTTATACAAATTTTCCATTATAGGCAAAATGTAATATAGGCAAGGGTTAGGGTTAGATTTAGTGTTTGCATTTAGTTGCGTATTACATTAGTTTTTATGGCCTTTAGTGATTATGGGTCTAACAAACATTATATTATAAAACAACACAATGTTAAGAATTTGCATAATTGTTGGGAGAAATTTTTTGTTGAATTTGAACAATTTTTAATTAAAAAATCAAAAATTTGGCCAATGGTCACTTTTTCTCTATTGGTCAGTACCAACAGATACTCTATAAGTCAATGATAGCCAAAAAAACGGAAAAAAAATTTTTAATGCTCACTTTGGCCAATGGTCATTTTTTCCAATGGTCAGCAGCCAGCACACGGTAAAAGTGGATATAAATTCATAAGAGCAAAAAAAACGAAAAAAAAATTTTCGAATCACATTTTGGCCAATGGTCATTTTTTTCCATTGGTCAGCAGCCAGGACACGGTAAAAGTGGATATAAATTCATAATAGTCAAAAAAAAACGAAAAAAAAATTTTCGAATCACATTTTGGCCAATGGTCATTTTATTCCATTGGTCAGCAGCCAGCGGACGGCCAGAAAGTCATAATAGCAATGGTAGGAACAGGAACAATCATAATAGTCAAAAAAACGAAAAAAATAATTTCGATTCACATTTTGGCCAATGGTCATTTTTTCCATCGGTCAGGAGCCAGCGGACGGCCAAAAAGTCATAATAGCAATGGTAGTAACAGGAACAATCATAATAGTCAAAAAAAAAACGAAAAAATAAACTCGGATTCACATCAATGGTCATTTTTTTCATTGGTCAGCAGCCAACGGAAGGCCAAAAAGTCTTATTATCAATGATAGTAACAAGAACAATCATAAGAGTCAAAAAAAATCCGGGATTCTAACCCAAAAACTAGTTAAATTGCATAGCAATTAAAAGTAAACAACTTTTATTTATGTTTATTATATAACTAGTTAAATTGCATAGCATTAAAAGTAAACAACTTTTATCTATGTTTATTATATAATAGATAATTTAACAAATCTTATATATAACACACCGAGGAAGATAGAGATGAGGGGTGGGGCACCTCTTATGCATTAATTTAAAAAATAACACAGCGAGGGAATAGAGATGAGGGGTGGGGCACCTCTTTCTCATGCATTAATTTAAAAAAGTGATAACCTAATATACCCAATGCAAATAGATAGGGAGGGTAACGGACGACGGACGGACGGACGGACACCAAAAAACGAGCCCATAAATTGCATAGCAATTAAAATAAATTGAATAAAAATGTTTTATTTTTAGGCCAATAATAGTCAATTTACCTTTCTCTCTAGTTTATAATAAATTTGAAAGAACGTCAATAAATTATATACATAGTATAGATGGCGCTATATTTATTAAACAAACATGATATTTATTTTAGAATGATGTGTTTGATATCTACCCAATTCGATATTTTTTTTATCTTTTTTAATTATTTAATTTACAAAAATTACTAAAATCTATATAATCACCACTTTACCATGTGGTCATCAAAATGGCGGAAAAAAGGGTACACATTTTGTGCGTTGATAAGCAGTCTATCTAGTCTATGATTTCAAATCGTAAAAGATTGTCATTATTTGTTTCAAAAAAATAAATAAATTTTGTTATATGTCAAAAAATCATGCATGTAAAAATATGCCAATACAAATATGAAATGAGGGGATTAGAGACCTGCAACGGGCCTAATAAAAATTTAAAAGACCGGCCCGGGTCCGTCAAAATATTAAATTATAAGCCCGGGCCCGGCCCGCTAATTTTATACAAAGCCCGACCCGGGCCCGTAAAATTTTTTTATTTTTTTTGTTTACTTTTTTTATTGATATGGCAAACAATATGTTTGTGTTAAAAATGTTAATAAAAATAGTTTAAATAGAAAAAATTGGTAAATCCCGGTCACTCGAGTCCTTCTATCTTTTAAGAAACGACCTACATGGAAAAAATTTTTACAAGTGGCACTTCAGGATACATAAAACTATATAATTGGCCAAATAAACGTTTAAAACTCTTATTTAAGGTTATAATGTCTTAATAAATTACTTAGCTTCTTTGCTTTGCCACCATTTTAAATAATTGGGTTATTGATATAAAATGAGAAAACAATGATAAAAGTAACTTGAGGAAATAAATTTAAGAATTTGTTTTTAAATTTGTTAATGTAAATTGCATAGCAATTAATATAAATAATTTTAAATAATATTAAATTAATTCACTCATTATTGCTTGAGGGTATAAATGGGGAGGCAAATATGGGCAGCTGCACCCCTCCAATCTAAAAATTCCTGATGAAAAGAACATTTTTTGCCTTATTTAAACTGCCCCCCCTCTAATTTAAATTGGCTCCGCGCATGGGATCACGTGTATAAATTATTTTTAACATTTTAATGCGTGTGAGCTATTGAGTAATTAATGAACTAGGATGGAAACAAAATTTAACTTTCCTTGTTTATTAAATATACATAAAATAATTACAAATTAGAACGTTATAAAAACACCTTCTTTTATACTAAATCTAATTAATGTTTTAGCAGGCTTTTAACGTGCCTTATGTATAACTAGGCCCGACCCGACCCCGTTACGTTATATATGGGCCCGTCCAAGCCCGGCCCGTTGTTTTATTTTGAAGCAGAACCCCGGCCCTTTTAGACCCGTCCGCGGGCCGGTCCGGGCCATGCAGGTCTCTAGTGGGGATAGTAAAAAGTGAGGCTGTAGCTGGGAGAGAGTTGGGATTTATAGCAGTAACTGATAAACCATCTATAAAAATCATGTAATGTTTATAAATAAACTTACAATAATGGGATGTGGCGATGGTAAAGGGTGAGGCTGGAGCTGGGAGAGAGTTGGGATTGCACCCATAATTTGGATAAACTATATCATATATAAGTGCTAATAATATATAAGTTACTTTTATGGGGGTGTCATCATGCTCCCGTGTTATTTGCTTTGCATTATAATATATCCCACTTGACTTTTATACTTATAATCTCCATAAACTAAAAAATTAGACTTTAATCATTTAAACTTGAAAATTCTAAAATGATATTTTTAGGTTATATTAGGCTATTGGATACGATGAATGGATACAAGTGTCAACTGATTTTGTTTAGCACCATAAAGTGCATAAAATAAAGTTTTCTCAAAATTTTAAATTTCTTTTAATAACATATATATACGTATTATATATTAAAAAAGGGAATTTTTGGAACCTCTACCTTGATATAAATAGCGTGAGTTGAAAAGATTTCATAAATTAAATGAATAATTAAACTAATCGTATAAGTGCTAAAAATCGCTTAAATGAGAATTTTTTTTAATTTAAGGCCCAACAAATCTCACTTAAGCGATTTCGACACTACCATTTCGGTGAAAACAATTAAGGCTTTAATTTAAAATCACATCATTCGGCCCGCCCCTTTCTTTTTGCAACTTTTAATTATATTGATGAGTTAAACATGTCAAATTGTTTAGAAGCGTATGATTGTTAAAACTAAATCCGTCTTTTAAAGTTTCAATCTTTGAGTGATTTATTAACTGAAAATAAGTTAAAAATATGTTTAAAATTTTAAATAGACAGAAACATGTTATAGCGCGTTTATATAATCGCAGGCCAATGAATTATCTCCCTGAAGAAGGTGTTCCGTATTTTACCATTTTTATGAGCGCTTAAGGAAGTTTTTTAATAATTTACGATGAGCGAATTGATGACTTTTTAAAATTTAAACAGCACCGAAATAATGTCATTTGGGAGAAGGGAGGGAAGTCCACCTTCTACCTTTAGGTTTATGTAAACTTTTAAAACAATGTCTCTTATCAAAAATATAGTGGGTTTGTCAAAAATTTGTTTAATTTGTTTAGTTTTTCCACCAATTTCCAAAATATTGTGACTTTTTTAGAAAAATTCAAATCAAGAGGTATTAATAATTTATCACGCTTCGTTATTTTAAGGATGGTTTTTTATTTTAATAATAATAATAATAATTTATTATGATTTATTTTTTTATTTATTGTTTATATTTTAAGATGAAACAAAGTAATTGCATGATTATAATTTTCATCAGATCTCGTCTGTGTCTTTAACAAGGTATAAATTGCCTATGTAGACTCGGGTAGATCAGGAATCACGAACAAAAAATTAGCAATATGGATTTGATTATCTTTTGTGAATGAACAGCAAGCATGGGCGTAGCCCAAAACGGCAGTAAGGGGCGGCTGCCTCCCCACAGAGTCTTTAAAATTTTATTAAATTATGGTTAAATTTCACAAAATTTGTTATTATTCCCTTCCCTAAATCATTATTGCCCCACTCTTAATCCTCTCTGCGCCTGTGACGGCAAGAACTTTAAACTTTATCAAAATCGACGTTCAAAATTACAATAACAACCGAATAGTATCAAATTACTAAAAAAATTTAATCTAATATAATTTTAAACATTCTTAGTTACCTTTTCAGGCATTTTTAATTAGGTATAAAAATTTGATTTTGATTTAATCTTGAACACTTACTTTTTAGGGTGGCGCCCATTTTTTTAGAAATTACATTTATATTTTTTCCCCTGTAAATATGTTTTTTAATGATGAGGACGACAAGGTGTAAGTAATATATAAGCATAATTTAGTCATTTTCACAATAAGCCTTAAAACTCTATAAATAACCGACAAAATCCTTTTTGCATATTTATAGAATTTTTAGGTCAAATATTAAACTGATATTGATTAAATTTATAATTAAATCGAAAAGAAAAAATAAGAAATTAAATAAAAGAATTGTTTGTGTCTTTGCTATAACTTTTTTTTTAAATATGAGTATTATGATGTCATTAAACGATGTAAGCATTATACATTAAAACAACATTCTTTCACACAAAGGAGGATTAATATTAAATTCCTTTTTGATTTACCTACGTCTTAAAGCTAACTTGCCGTCCAACAATTAAGTGGATGACAAAGCAATTAATAATTGTTAAACTCAATTGTTTGAGGTTGCTTACTTAACATAATTTAAATTTATGTTATTTTTTCTAGCTACACCCTGAAGTTTAGGGGCTTATATAGGCTACTCGATTTTATCTTATATATTTTACTTTTATTTATCGTTTCAAATTCGAGCGATAGATAAGTTTCTCAGAGCACCTATTCATTCTCTTTGTTTCGACCAAGCTATATAAAATAAACAATGTTGATTAGGTCTGGGAGGGTATGAGATAACCTTTCGCTTAAGTTGTTATGTGACTTTTCAAACACATAATTATGGATAATTAGATTATAATACCACATATATATGAGTCGTTAAAGAGGAGCGCAGACCTTAAAGTGTTGTTATTATGAGGTAATCGTTGGTATGAAGTGTTTTTTATTACACCCAATATATTAAACGAAGCGTAAAAAATATTTCCTATAATATGGCTTAGTATATGGTCTTGGGTTGTCTTCAAATTTATTATTTTCTAACCCTCTCCCCCCCCCCTTATCATCATCGCCCCTTAGTATATAAAAGAAGTGTATAAAATAAGATATAACTTAAGTTTATCATCCCCATTCGCCTAGTGTATTTATCACTAGCTGATTATAGGACAATTAGAATCACATATATGAGTAGGGGATGCTGCTTCAACTGCTACTTCTACTCAATGGTTTCATACAAGCTTGACAACGATAACAATGACATTTAAAATGGCGTTTAGGTGTCTTGCCATGCCAGTGCAGGGGAAAACCTCTTCTTCCAGGGAGACATTGTAACGAGTGTTGTTAGTTACGGTAGAAATTTGACCTGGTCACATATTGGTGTGCCTTAACGCGAACATCTTCCCTAACCCCTCCCTAAAATCCCACGAGTAAAATGTCGTAAGTATACGGTTTCCAACGAAAGATCATTTTCCTATTACCCCTTCTTGTAATAAAACCGTAATAAGTTTAAAAATTTCATGGAATATATAATTGGACAAGGTAGAATCAAATTTGAACCTAATACCATATACACTTCGTCGTCCTTCAATAGTGCCAATGGTGGCGGCTTAGGATTCCACACTAAATCGGGTAGCCCACTATCCAAGCAAGGAACTGCCGATACATCTTACCTTATAAAAGTACGATCACTATCCTCTCCTCTCCCAGAACCATCTCATAATGGTGTCGTCGCCGCTTTAAGTCCCAAAACAAATTTAATACCCGGCTTGACCGAACTAAAGTCCGGTTGTTCTTCCTGCAATACTTCCGAAACGCATACTGAACCATCTATAAATACTAGTATCAGAGAAAATTTTAAATGGAAGATCCTATCTACCACGGCCATTTGCATTGCCTCCAACATTTTATCGATTCTAGGCTTGGTTTTAGTACTCAAATTTACTCCGAACTTCGTGCCGTCCAAGGAAGCTAACCCTAAATCGGGAGCGGAAATATTAAATAAAGAAATGGAGATCGAAGGACAGGCCTCCGCTTCCAATTCAAAGACCTTACGTCAAGTTGGATTTTTAGTAGCGCTTATCGGACTCAACTTGGACCTAGCCTCATTCGTGATCACCTTAGTCATATCCTATTTCCTAACTAAAATTATAACGCTGTCAACCGTGCATGAAAGGTAAAACTTTTTATATTTGCTGCTTGGCCCGAAATCTTTTAAATGTATGATCAGGATACATGGGCGTAGCCAGGATTGAAACTATAGGGGGGCAATAATGATTCAGAGAGGAGCTAACTGAATAAATTTGGAAATTTTAGCCATAAAAATAATAAAATTTTAGGATTTGGAGGGGGCAGCCGCCCTACCGTGCCAGCCCCTAGCTACGCCCATAACAACGTAAACTGAATAATAATCGCTCAGGCTATATTTAGATAATTTAAACAATTTGCCCCCCCCCCCTCATAAAAATACTTGTTAACCCTATATGCACTTATATTCCTTCCCTTATTTGCATTGACCATTAGGTCCTTTTATTTTCTTGCTCTGTAGACCATAATTAAAATTTAATATTAATTTCCATTTTTGTGCAATAATTAAAAGCATGTTCCCCGCCGAATGAAATAAAACGCACCATTAACCCCTCCGAATAAATGTTAATATTAAAGTTTTTAAGTAAAAGAGTTATACTTATCTCTTTAATTTTTTACATTTTGCTTAATAAATCTATCGAATGTCATTTTTTAAATATTTTAAAATTGATTTGTGATTTAGATCAAACGCTTACCTAAAATACAAAAAATCGACTTCAGCCTGTTCCGCTTATGCCCTATGCTCCTTGTCATTGTCCATCGTATTCTATTTGATAGGTATTAATTATATTTTTTATCAAATACTCATGTAGAAACCATTGATTAGATAAACTGTGTAATTACCTTTAAAAATTATATATCACTCAAAATTGAGTTTAATTATATTTGTTCAAACCTTTATATACAAATTGCTAACTTTTAAACAGTGTGAAAACTTTTATAATTATTTAATACGGCCTAGGCTTTAAATATATTTACAACATAACCCATAACGTAAATATTAAAGCAATATTTTTGTATTTGAAATCACCTTTTCCAGACTATAAAAAACTTTTAAAACACCTTCATTTAAGCGTTTTCGATTATTGAATCTTATTTAAAAATCAATATTTTACCATAACATTATTTAAAATCGAGTCAGACTCTTATTTAAAAAAAGGCTATTAGAAGCCAAAATAATCTCTCTGATAACATTTTGAATTTAATCCCAATCTGTGCGATGATCCCATAGGAATAATAATCCACGTATTAGCCAATTTCGACCTACAAACAGTCATCATAGCCTGCATCGTTATAGGCATAACGGTCATACTGGTTATGCTTTGTATATTACACACGGCCAATGCCTGGTACTACAGCGTTAATAATCACATCTCGAACGATATCAATCAATACCAATCAACTCATTTGGATGATAGGGATCCTAACAATAAAAATAGGACATTTGGTGACCCTAATCGAGGGAATTTGTCGCAGCTGAAGCGTACCTTCAAATCCAGTAGTATGGATCTCAAAAATTACCTCTTAACGCTCGTTTAATTTATTGATATCGCACGCGGTGACTTTTTTTTGAACGTTTTCATAATTTATACATAAATTACGATGTCATGTATGGTATGAAATATGAATTAATAAATGATTCGTGCAAGCTTTCACATTATTAAAAGTTTTAAGAAGGATTTTGTATTAAATTAAAACTATAGTATAATGTTGATATAAAAAGAAAAAAAGTAGATTAAATGGTTTAATAAAATCAAATTTTATTTAATAAATGTATAAAATATATTAACAAACTCTTGTTAACCCCCGTCTTTTTAAGTCATAATAATTGTTAGTTTTATGATTGGTTTTAGCCCATTTTTCTACATCGACTTACTTAAAAATTTTAGTGAAATTTTGCAAACAATTTGATTAGCAGGACGTTAAGTAATATAGATCTTGTTTTTAAGTTTGAATATTTTTTCGCAAATTAATTTAATTAGCCTTTTATTTAAATTATAAAGTAGGGCACAGACTTTTTATAACTGGAACATAAACTATTTACCACAACAGAAGCAACCTTATTAAAATGCGCACATAAACTCATATTTACGCTTAAATAAAATATAACTCTAATTCACAGGTATAGTTTTATTATCAATTTAGAAATGGACGTTTATAAACCAAGCCATTATCTAATATTAACTATTAGGACAAAATAATAAAAAACATATTTAAAATAAATAAATCTGTTTTCACTAAGACAAATTAAATAGTTCTTAATTGAATCTTTTCTTGTATTCGTCTGGACATTCGGCACATCTATTTAGGCGACTGTTTTGAATGCATCTTGATTCGCAGAAATTGTTCAATCCTTTATAAAATAAAAATATAATAAATAATATTTCAAATTTAAATGGGAAAATAATATGAGCATTTCAACTTCGTCTTAACATGTTGAATATTCTTATTTTCTAAATTATTTGACAATCTATCCACGTCCCCTCTCAATGAAACCCTGGTATAGGCATAAGAATACGATATGTACAATTTAACTATTTTATAAAACATTATGTAAATCAAATTAAACATTCGTGAGAGCGTAGCCAAGATTAGATAGTATAAGAGAGGGCAAAATCATGCTCCTTACAAATTCTAACCTCGAATATATTGAATTCAAAAAAATTAGACATTCGAAGGGGGACTGGTTCTCCCTGGCCACGTAAACAGACATTAAATATAATGTTTGATAAATTATTCGCAACTAACTCACCATTTCTAACGATGTAATTAGTTTGTTCAGTCAAATCATCAAATAGCAATTTCTGAATTCGGTACAACTCTAGAAAAATGCATTTAAAATGTGATTAGAAACTATTGCCAGGCAATATATACATGGGTGTAGTTAGCATTAGAATTAGAGGGGGGCAATAATGATTTAGGGAGGGGCAAAATGTTAATTTTTTAAAATTTTAACCATAATTTTAATAAATTTTAACACATCTGCCCCCCCCCTTGGCTACACCCATGAATATATTACGAATTTTCAATTGATATTTAGTTTATAATCATAGTACCTTCATATTGTCCAACGGCGAAACTAATGCACAAGAAAGCGAGAGCGAATAAAAATAATTTAGATCCTAGGAAGGCCATTTTAAGATTTGGTTTGCAATGTATTTTTGTAGAACAAAATGTAATATTATTTCACTTTTTTGTTCCCTTTTAAACACCTTTCAAGGTTCGCCTTTATCAACAAGGTCGTTTAAAATGATTATATAATGTGTTATATTGGTGGTAGCCCTTGTGAGATCTTGACCTGCTTTCATAGTCCCGGACGCAATGTCTTAAAAATTTAAATTTGACACTTCACAAAACACATAATCATAAAAAATAAATTTGCTACTATTTGGTAAGCTTCGTTTGTATTTTAAGGTGAAGTTTGTCAGTTGTATGCTCATGGACCAATCTCACCTCTAAATTAAAACGGACTTTTATATTTTATACCATTATGGTTTAAAATTTGCATTATTAGCATTTTACCCTCCCTAAATCATTGGTAACCCTTGTGTCACTGCCCGAAACCTGGTTAGAACCCACAATGAATATACGCATAATATAGCAGCGATTTTGTAAGATGCAAAATTTTTCGTAAGATTAAATGTTGTTAGCTTTTAAATTTTAGGTATCAGCAAAGTTTAGATTTAATCTCAAGAGATGAAATAAACAAAAAACGTTTTTAACTATCAAATAACAAAGTATTAATTGCTATGCAATTTATTAATAATTACAACCGAGTTTGCCCCATAAAATTGAATAGGATATTTAGACAACGGTAAATTCGCGCGATTTGAATCTGAATCCGACATTAAGACGAGCCCTAGGATGTAAATTAGAAGGGGGCAGTAATGAATTAGCCACCGGCACGTGCGTGTTTAAAATTTTATCTCAAAAATTATAAAGAACTTATGTTTGAGGAAGCAGCCGTCTTTTCCAGTCTCCTCTTGACTAAGCCCATTTTAAAAAAAATTATAGGTAATTAGTGTAAAACCTTGAAAATGGCTTTGCAAAATTACATCAAAAGATGCAGTATTTTGCTTATTTGATTACACATTTGATTTGAAAATCAAGAACGCAAAATATTATGGTGTTATACGACGGTCCCAAGTCCATCTGAAAAAGTGGAGGGTTGGCGTCAGGTCGGAAACGTCTATAAAAACCAACTCCAAAATCACGATAGTTTTAAATAGATCTTTACAACAGAAAGCGGGCGTTTTTCACAAACAACGCGCACTGCATAGCATACCTGGCCCGTGCAATATAAAAAAGACACTAGGGTTACTGCCCAAGACAAAGGTGGTAAAGGAAATTAGTTGTGAAAAGAATGCGAATCACATGCTGGAATGTGGGCATTTTGACAGGAAAGATCATTGAGGCCGCACAATTGATAAAAAGAATAAAGGCACACATCGCCTGCCTACAAGAGACGAGGTGGAACGGAACCAAAGCTCGGGAGTTAGGGGAAGATACAACTATTCTACAGTGGGTCACCAAATCGTAGAAAGGGGGTCGGTATCGTTCTAGCGAAGCATTCAAGGACAAGGTGATGGGAGTTAAGCGTTGTTCAGACAGGTTAATGTGGGTGAAGATTGTAGATCAAGGAGGCCTCATAAGTATTATGCGCGCGAATGCTACCCAAATTTTTGTATGAAATCAGAATAAGGCCTTTTTTCAATTCATTTGAAAAGGAAATACAAGGAAGAGGACAGAAAGAAAGGCTAATTCAATTGGGGCATTTCAACGCTCACGTAGGGAAAGATCGCCCCGGGTATGAACGCAATCATGGAGGCTATGGGCATGGTCTGAAGAACAAAGAAGGGGAACTTCTCCAAATATCCCAAGTATACGACATGGCAATAGTTAACACCTATTTTCAAAAACGCGAAGATTATTATGGTGAATTAAAGAAGTAGGATGCACTTTAATCAAATTGACTATCTGCTCATACGGCGAAAGAACTTATGTATTATAGTTAGGGATTGCAAAGTAATACCGGGAGAAGAATCGCGAGGCAACATCGTCCATTTATAATCTTCAAAGAAAAGTATTTTCCAAAATAAGAAGGGTTTAATACTTCAAATTCGATACGAGACGCCTCAAATAGAAATAGCTTCCTCACTTTTGGGTGCATGGAAGTTGTAAAAGGGACCTAAACGACGATTGGGAGACGCTAACCAAGAACATTAAAGAATCTGCGATTTGGGTTCTAGGACAGACCAAAGGAGGCAAAGCTATGAAAAGGGATATGGTCGTGGGACAATCGCTTAGAGATTTCATCAAAAGAAAGGAAAATCTATATAGACGGTGGCATAAATCAAAAAATTCGGAGGATTATCAAGAGTATAGGGAGGTAAAGAGAGCCGCAAAAAAGGCCGTTGCAATAGCGAAGAATATCGCGTACACCGAGATAGCAAACAAACTGGACCATAAAGGCGACAGACTTTTGTAAGAAATAAGAAAGGTCGCGATGTTGGAGTCTTTAAAATAGTCAAAAACAAGAAGGGTCAAACCTTAATCAACCCGAAGGAAATGATGTAAAGAATACTTTAAAAAACGTATGAAATTTGCAAATGGCAAAAATTCCCTCGAATAGTGAGCCATAATAAGTATGGTCGAATTCTTTCAGGAGAATGAAGTTAAGACACAAATGAACAAGATCCGAAAAGGAAAAGCTAATGGCCAAGATGAAATACCTATGAAAGCATTGCTTGGATGCTGGGAAGAAGGAGTCAGACCATGACGAACCTCTTTAACAAGATATTTGTAGAATAGCGAATTCCTAATCAATTGAGAGCATGCACGATTATACCCTTATTCAAAGGCATAGGAGACCTCAGGAGTGTGCAAATTATAGATATCAAGCTAACTTGCCACTTTTTCAAGCTTATGTAAAGGAGAAGGCTGAAAAACGAGGAGGAAATGTCGGCTAACCAATTGGATTCGTGGCCGGCAAGTCCACAATCGACCCAATCTTCGCACTAAGACTAATGATGGATAAATATGAAGAAAGGAGAAGCAATTTATGTTATTTACCGACTAGGAGAAAGCTTATCATGGCATTTACCCGATCAAGATGGAAGTAACTCAACAAACCAAATCCCACGTCTGTGGCACCAATTAATAAAGAAGAAGTATAAACGCCTAATACCATTCTCGAAATGAGTGTCGCCGCGCAAGCTACAAACATTTAAATAACTAAAACCGAAAGTATGCAACCTAATTCTTTAAAATTTTACCCGAATATTGCATTCGCATGCGAGCGGGTTTAATGCAACATGCAACCATGCTTTTTACACAAATCATAGCCATCTAGCGGATATTAAAAATCTACCTTGTACCTAAAATAAAGGTCTTGTGAATACAACTCCCAAACGGTTAACATTCCTTTATGGCATTTTTGAGGTGTACACGAATATGTTTTTCGTTCTTTTTCCTATAGGTCAACATTTTGAAATAATTGGATTTAAAGTTGCAAAAATATGTCTTTTTCCCTATTTTTAAATATGTATACCGAAGGAACAAATCTACAAAAATTAAAATTTAAAGTGGTAAAACAAATAGAGGGAAAACATACAAAATCAATTTTTGCTTTACCCCGCGTTCGTGATGACGCGCGAAGCGAAAAAAAGCAAAGTGAATTTTTGTGCTAATTTATGAAACTTTTCTTTATTTTTCTTAATATCTAATATTCATCGTGAATTTCATCATATATCACGAAAATAACAATTGTAAATATGAGGTGTTCATAGTGAAACCGCAGACGATTATATCTGCGGCAAAAAGCGAACGAAAATTAAGATACGCCTTGTACTTTTTGCGCAATGGTTAAAAATTCGTTCGCTTTTTGCCGCAGGTGAAAATAATCGTCTGCGGTTTACTATGAACACCTCATATTTACAATTGTTATTTTCGTGATATATGAATTCACGATTAATATAAGATATTAAAAAATAATAATGAAAAGTTTGATAAATTGGCACAAAAATTCACTTCGCTTTTTTTCGCTTCGCGCGTCACGAACGCGGGGTTAGTTAGATTAACTTCCAATGTTTTTTAACATTTCACTTACGCCCAATAATATTTTGCAAGATAAAATCGCCCAACTTGTGATCTTTCTTCCTTCCCTATTCTATTGGTTTATATGCATGGGCGTAGCCAATCCAAAAAAATTGTTGTATTAAAATTATGGCTAAAATTTGTTAAAATGTATTAAAATTATGGCTAAAATTTGTTGAAATTTATTAAAATTATGGCTAAAATTTCGAAAAAATGTTCATTTAGCCACTCCCTAAATTATTATAGCCCCCCCTCTAACTCCAATGCTGGATACGCCCATGTTTATATGCCTAGTATACTCATGCTCTCTTCACTTTTTATATTTGATAAATATTTTTATTTTACGTTATAAAGTATAAACTTTTTATAGTTTGAACTTATAAGAATAAATACAAATCTCAAAATTAACAATTTAAATTTTGATGCCTATTTTACCCTAGTCTCCGTTCATGTGTTCATACAAACACTTTTAATTAGCAAGCATTTATATTGTATAAGTTCAATTAGCATGACTCTCCACTAGAGGCCTGCAAAGTCACTTTTTTTCAACCCGAACCCGACCCAAAATTAAATTTTCAACCCGAACCCGACCCGAAAGCGTTTTTAAATTTTCAACCCAGACCCGACCAAGTAGAAAAATTTGAGGATAAAAAATTTATTCGACAGACATGATCATAAAAAATTTGATTAATTAATTTATTAAATTGATTTACTATTATTATGTATAAATATTGTGGCGTCTACAATTTCGGGGCGTAAATTAGCCCATCTCTCTTCTATAAATCTCCCAGCAGTGGAAAAGGACCTCTCGCTACTGGAAGACTATTGACTATAAACAATAATAAATAATCATTTGTTAATATTTTACCTTTCGGGATTTAGCTTTAAATTTAAATTTGCCTCCAAATTAAACGAATTAAAAAAATAGAAAAGGAAATTGATTATATGAATGAATGATTATAATTAGTTATACAATTACATATTGTTTTACAAAAATTATAGATAATAGCATTAATTTAACAAATACGTTTCGTTCATTTTGTAATGTAAGATTCATATCCTTTGACCCGACTCTATAAATCCAACCCGACCCGAACGCATTCTAAAATTTTCAACCCGAACCCGACGCGACCTTGGGTCGGGTTCGGGTGACCCGTGCAGGCCTCTACTCTCCACTCCACAAAGTGTCTACTGATTGATAATTATATTCTATCAAATTATGAATGCCAAACGTATTAAACTTTGTTGATTCTTAATTTTTTATTGTATTATTTTTTTAAATCACATGCAACCCATCATGTGCGTAGCCAGGGGGTGGCAGAAAGGGGGGACTGCCCCTTCTAAATCCAGAAATCTTTTATAATTTTATAAAACTATGGCTAAAATTTAAAAATTTTAATTATTATGACCCTCCCAAAATCTTATAGCCCTCCTCTAAGTCCTAAGCTGGCTACGCTTATGCAATTCATAGTCCATATGTTTTAATTATTACAAATTTGACCAGTGGTTTAGATTTAATGGAACGGTAAACCTTTAACCTTAAAGTGCCGCATAAACAAGAAGTTATTAATATTTATCTTTGACATATGCATATATATAAAATGACGTATAGTTGCAAATAGAGATGGGTAATTTCCCGGGAATTTTCATCGAGGGAATATTCCCAGGGAAAATAGGGAATTTTGGGGAAATAACGGGAATTTTTGGGAAATAACGGGAAATTCGGGGAATTCATGGGGAAAATAAATACTTTGATTGTTAATATATAGTCTTAGATGAAAAAAAGATGCTAGGGTGTAAAATGAAATGCTAATAAAGTTTATTTCTCCAATAATACACAATATTTCATTACAAATTTACATAAAAATATACATTAAAAATTGTCAATATCTAAACTGTCACTATCGTCATTTAGCGATGAAATTGATTCATCAGATGAAGATATTGAGCGCGCTTTTGCATTAAAATTGATACTACTTTTCAAGTGCATGTTGTGCCTTATGGACACTAGCTTTTTCACCTTGTCGTTTTTCATTCGATTTCTTGATTTAGAATGTACATAACCAAATGTGGACCAAATTCTTTCTGTGGCAGCACTGGTAGCTGGAATTGAAAAGAGTTTCACGGCAATTTCAGATAAGGGTGGTTAGTGCACAAGCCTTTCCACCACGTCAAGGGTGAAATGTAACTAGCGCTATCCCATATTGACCGCTCAGCAAACAACCCGTCTTTAGCACGAAATGCTGCCAAATTGGCAATAACTTGGCCTATATTGAAATTATAGCCTTGAGAAATAATCTTGATAGCGTTAATTGCTTCAGCTATTTCTTTTGTAGTAAGGTTGACTCCACAATAACGTGGATCAAGCAAGTTAGCTGCCATATGAAAATCCTTACAGCAAAACGATTCCCTTTTGCTCACGAATTTTTTAATAACACTTGCATCAATTAGGCTAAATTCCTTACTAGAAATTTCGCTGAAATGGGCTTTAATAGTATGAAATGCTTCCGGTACATCAGACAATAGTCACTTTCTATGCAAGTTATTTTGGTCAAAATTACATCTAAAAAAATGTAATTTTTTTTATTTTCTCCCAAAAAACATCATTATCAAGCAAATTTAAACGTTTGCTTCGAACAGCAAATGTATCTGTTAAAGCTAGTTCCTGCAAAGTATCTTTGTTTACTAGGAAACTATTAAGCATTATAACTATACCACCCCACCTTGTTGGACAGGGTATTTTCAAAGTTGTGAGTCGATTTTTGTTACATTGTTTTTCTTTAAAAGTTGATGATAATATTGTATTAAATTTAATGTATTTTATAATTTGTTTAACTTTAGCTGTAATATTTTGGATGGTAGGAATTTTGTTGGAGATATCTTTTATTAATAAATTAAGCCCATGAGCTGCACAGCCAAAGCACTCAATTGAAGGATGTTTAGACTTAACTATTTCCCAAGCCTTCTTCATATTTTTAGCGTTGTCAGTAACTATGGCAACAAATTTTTGATTGCCAATTTCTTCCATCACCTTTAGGAATTGATCAGCTATATAATCCCCAGTATGGGCATTCGTCCCTGTATCTATAGATTTTAAAAATATGGGTTTCGGTGTCATTATTATAAAATTGATTATGGACTCCCCCCTAATGTTTGTCCAACCATCACTAATTAATGTAAAATTAGAACCTGATTCTAGTTTTTCATTTATAACTGCTTTGATCTTGTCAAATTGGTCATTTAGCAAAGAACCTCCTATTGCCTTTCTTGGTGGAATTCTGAAGGATGGTTTTATAGATTTGAAAAAGTCCTTCCAATAATAATTTTCTGTTATGTTAAACGGACAATTTGACATATAGATAGCCAGTGCAAGCTTTTCATTTAATCTTTCTTGTTGCACTGGAGTCATGCTATCGAAATATTGATTAATATTTGATGTGGATTGTTTTGAAGTGTTAAAATTTGTTGTTAACTCAGGTGTTGTTACAGTGGGGTGTTTGTGTTCAGACGCAGAAAAAGTTTTAGATGATTCTGAGGATATTGAAAAAACTTCTAGTTCTGAGCATTTTGTTTCACTTGCATATTCTGGGCATTTTTGTATATGGATAGACATTTTTGTTGGGTTGGGGAAGTCATATTTATGGTTGCAATAGTTGCAGATGGCAATAAAGCCTTTCTTATTGGAGGATGTATGTCTACCAAAATGTTTCCAGATATCAGATGGTTTTCTAGGCATCTTACCAGATTAAAATTTATTTAATGATTTAAAATATAGGCCAATCCAATACAGCTAAAAGCTAGTTAAAAATAAAATGCTAGTATAATTTTACTTGAGTTTAAGTGTAAGTGTTTTTTAAAATATTAAATAGGATATCAAATTGAATGTCAAATAGATTTAGCTAAAAAAATTTCAAATTTAATTATACATAATCTTACCTGAGGTTTAAATTAAGTTGTTTATATTATTAAAATTGTAGGTGTGTTTGTAAAGTAGAAACAAAAAATAGTGCTAGATTAAATATAGGGTAATACAGAATTTAAATTTTAATGGTGTAGGTGTAATAATACCTAAATAGTTGATTTGCAACTTATATTTCAAATTCAAACAAGCTAAAAGCTACTTTAAATAAAATTGTTTATATGTATTTTATTTACTTAGATGAGTCAAACAAATAGGGTAAACTTTTTGAATATACAATAAGCAAGTCAAATTCCAAAATAAAAGCTAAAAATTTAAATTCTGATGTTTATATTTTACTTGAATTAGGTGATTGACTAGAAGGTTTCAATTAATTTTAAATAGGCGGAAAAATGCTAATAGAAGTTTCCACGAGGAAAATATAAAATTCTAAATAATTAAAATCAATTTAAAAATAAAATATTGCGTAAATTTTGTGTCAAAAACATTAATTTTTTTAAGGGAATTTATCATAGGGAAAATTCAATTTTCCCGCGGGAATATTCCCGGGAATTAATGGGAATATTCCCGGGAATATTCCCCCCTGTGCCATCTCTAGTTGCAAACCAACAACGTCTATACGCCATCTTTATAAAATTCGCTTAAAAATAGTGAATAGTTGCACACCAGCAATATCTACCCCCCAAGCTAAGGCATATTTTTTATTTCTTGTATGATATACATTAACCCTAAACATTACAACAAAAAATAAAAATAAATATCTTAAAGCAGTGTTTTAACAAAAATTGTTACATGAAATAAAAAGGTTTACCAACTTAACACTAATTTTATAAACTACTAAAAAGTGATATAAGAATCGAAAAATGTAAAAGATTTAAAAATCACAAATTAAAATTTATATAATTATGCGCAAAAAATTTGATTTAATAATAAAATCAAGACATAAAAATTGATAATCCACCTTTAATTGCTTTCGTTTTATTGAAGTTGGTCAATTTTTATAAAGGGTAAAATTAATATTTTCGCAGAAACTACTGTACAAAAAAAGTCGCTACAAAAATTATAAAAATAAAACACATCTGGAAAATCTTGGGAAACTCCTTTCAAACGAGTGAAATTGAATAACTGCGACCGTTAACGTTGTGTATTTCCCCACAAATAGGTTTGGTAATGGCCCATTCGTACCAAACAGCTATTTTATCGCAACACCTCCACATGTTTAATGTTATAGACGTACCTTTACTTACCCTCATCGGATCCTATCATAAAAATACACATGAATAATATAAGATTTTGTATATAATATTAAAATGTGGAATTTTTATAAAATTAACATTATAAACATAAATTAATTAAACATATAGAAATTTTAATGCATATAAATTTTATTTAAAACTAATTAATAATAATTAACAGGGGCTAAAGCATTTATAAAAAAAAGAAGATATTAGAAATTTTAAGGGATACTTTTATGGGAAAGTAGATGGGAAACCAGCTATACATGTTTTGGGTGTGGTTGGCAGGTACGATACCTTCAGAGACGGGAATATAAATGCACATAAATTTTTTTAGCTATTTAAAAAATAACATATATTTTGCAATAATGAACCTTATAAGAAATTCTATATAGCGATTTTAATATAAAATCAACATTATGACCTAGCTAGCACTACAATCTATTTTTCAACAAAAATTTCTCTCCATACGAAGTTCAAAAAGATAAGAAGCCTAATGGGCAACTTCCAATATATTACGGAACATTCATAACGCAAAATTATCAAGAAATCACAAAATATACATATTATATTAATAAATTTATATTGTTAACTAACTAATTCGCCAATTCACCACTTAAAAACGAATTATAGAATGAATAAAAGCAAGGTTAACATAAAAAAAGTAAAAAATCTAAATACTCAATTTCACGTGTTTGTAGAGGGTAGTTTCGAAATAACCGATGAAACCGTGAACCATGCAATTGAGAGGAACGGGATCGAACGTAATTTCTGAGTATCTTTGTTGATTCCTAGAAGCAGCTCCTTCACTAATCTCACTCCCGCTCTTAGCGCCCGGGTTGGGGTGAGTGAAAGTAAAGAGTGGTCTGGGCGGACTTATTTCCATTCCTTTTATTAGGTGCACTACGAAGGGCATTTCGTAACACGTAGACTATAAAAGATCAATCGATTAGTATTTCAAACTTATAATTTTTCCCCTACCATGAAAAAACGAAGTTATGTTATGAAACTCTATTAAATTTTTGGGGGAACATTTCTTTTTAATAATGTATAAAAAGGGTAACATAACTTTACAAAATGAACGATGAATGAGTAGGAGCTTTTAAATAACGTCAGTATAACCCTGCGTCATATTTCTAAATGTTTATTATAATGGCTATATGTAAGTCGTTGTTCAAATTGCCTAAAAAAAGGATAAGTGATTCTAATTCCGATAAAATGATTGCATCAATCAATACTTTATTGCTAACGAAGTATAAAATAATCAAAATAATGTTTAACAACACGCATATTGCCTTGAATTAGAGCATAAAAATGCAGAATTTACTTTGGCAGAACTTTCGCCCATTTTAGGCTGAAGCGAGTAAGAACCGTGATTGTGTTCGAAAACGGCGACTTCTGCATGCAATTTAGGCGACATCAGAGGTGCTATCCAAGACGTATAACTATGCGGTATACTAATTCCTCCCTCTGTACATTTTAAAATGATTTTTCATACATAAATTAGTTGAAAACCACATCGCGTGAATATAATAATATTAATTTGTGCAATTTGTATTAATTCTCGTGCAAAAATTTAACTATTAACATTACTTCTTATCAACGATAGCCTTTAAATTCGATTTTCTCGAGATATATTAAATGTTAAACAAAAGCATCATAGACCTTCAAATAAAAGCTTAATGCTGCCATGATAGAACACCAAACTGCCAAAAATTCAATAAACTAAACTTGAAACCGCCAGCAAGTTCGTGTTAACCTGTCAGGATTTTATTAATTGAGTGTGCCCTTAATGACTACTGATTTCCATGGGCGTAGGGGGGGGGGCGACAAATTTTTCCAATACAAACACCCCCCCCCCCCCTAATTGAATTTAAAAGGATTTCGCCTCCACCCTAATCCAAAACCTGGCTACGCCCATTATGATTTCATCACATTTCGTAAAATAAAACACGCTTTGATGGTCCCTTTTTAACGTTAATGAGGGTCAAAAGTGACAAAAAAACAGTCTTTTAAAATAATATTATTTCGCGACATTAAACTTGATATCATTTAAACTATTCATGTGCCAACGGCAGTATGCTTTGTTGGAAACAAAAATAAGCCCTTTATAATTATTTCATTGTATCCTAAATGGTAGAAATTTTATAGCTGTATTTTTGGGACATTTTCACTATTTAGGCAAGCAATTTTCGTGAAGCATGTTAAAAAATCTAAAATATATCCAGTTAAAATAGAACCGATAAACAAAACTCGGGCCTTCGGCCCTCGTGGGAAGGGGGAGAAGGGAAGGGAAGAGGGGAAGGGAAGGGGGGACGACTCATCTGTACTTCGTATAAATGTATCATATTTGCTATGCAATTTATGGGCGAGAAAGGTGGGAAGGGGCGAGAATGCCTATAGGGGGGTATTAAATGCCTAATGATTAATTAATTATTTATACAAATTTTCCATTATAGGCAAAATGTAATAAAGGCAAAATGTAATATAGGCAAGGGTTAGGGTTAGATTTAGTGTTTGCATCTAGTTGCGTATTACATTAGTTTTTATGGCCTTTAGTGATTATGGGTCTAACAAACATTATATCATAAAACAACACAATGTTAAGAATTTGCAGAATTGTTGGGAGAAATTTTTTGTTGAATTTGAACAATTTTTAATTAAAAAAATCAAAAATTTGGCCAATGGTCACTTTTTCTCTATTGGTCAGTACCAACAGATACTCTATAAGTCAATGATAGCCAAAAAAACGGAAAATAAAATTTTGATGCTCACTTTGGCCAATGGTCATTTTTTTCCATTGGTCAGCAGCCAGCACACGGTAAAAGTGGATATAAATTCATAAGAGTAAAAAAAACGAAAAAAAAATTTTCGAATCACATTTTGGCCAATGGTCATTTTTTTCCATTGGTCAGCAGCCAGGACACGGTAAAAGTGGATATAAATTCGTAATAGTCAAAAAAAAAAACGAAAAAAAAGTTTTCGAATCACATTTTGGCCAATGGTCATTTTATTCCATTGGTCAGCAGCCAGCGGACGGCCAAAAAGTCATAATAGCAATGGTAGGAACAGGAACAATCATAATAGTCAAAAAAAAACGAAAAAAATAATTTCGATTCACATTTTGGCCAATGGTCATTTTTTCCACCGGTCAGGAGCCAGCGGACGGCCAAAAAGTCATAATAGCAATGGTAGTAACAGGAACAATCATAATAGTCAAAAAAAACGAAAAAATAAACTCGGATTCACATTTTGGCCAATAGTCATTTTTTTCATTGGTCAGCAGCCAACGGACGGCCAAAAAGTCTTATTATCAATGATAGTAACAACAATCATAAGAGTCAAAAAAACTCCGGGATTCTAACCCAAAAACTAGTTAAATTGCATAGCAATTAAAAGTAAACAACGTTTATTTATGTTTATTATATAACATTGGTCAGCAGCCAGCGGACGGCCAAAAAGTCATAATATCAATGGTAGAAACAGGAACAATCATAATAGTCAAAAAAAACGAAAAAAATAATTTCGATTCACATTTTGGCCAATGGTCATTTTTTTCATTGGTCAGCAGCCAGCGGACGGCCAAAAATTCTTATTATAAATGATAGTAACAAGAACAATCATAAGAGTCAAAAAAACTCCGGGATTCTAACCCCAAAACTAGTTAAATTGCATAGCAATTAAAAAGTAAACAACTTTTATTTATGTTTATTATATAACTAGTTAAATTGCATAGCATTAAAAGTAAACAACTTTTATCTATGTTTATTATATAACAAAAACTAGTTAAATTGCATAGCAATTAAAAAGTAAACAACTTTTATTTATGTTTATTATATAACTAGTTAAATTGCATAGCAATTAAAAGTAAACAACTTTTATCTATGTTTATTATATAATAGATAATTTAACAAATCTTATATATAATATAACACACCGAGGGAGATAGAGATGAGGGGTGGGGCACCTCTTATGCATTAATTTAAAAAATAACACAGCGATAGAGATGAGGGGTGGGGCACCTCTTTTTCATGCATTAATTTAAAAAAGCGATAACCTAATATACCCAATGCAAATAGATAGGAGGGTAACGGACGGACAACGGACGGACGGACGGACGGACGGACGGACAACAAAAAACGAGCCCATAAATTGCATAGCAATTAAAATGAATAATTTGTGAACTAAAATTTAATTTCAATGGAACTTTCTAAAACGTGAATAACACTTTTTCTAACTTGACCGCTGCTTTTAATTTAAAAAACAACCAGTCGGGGCATATAATTACCCAAAAATCAAAGTTGCATCACAATGGATTGTTGTTATCCCCCCTCCCCATAAAAAATTATTATCATCCCATTCAAAAATCCTGTTCTTGGCATAATTATCACATAAAACCTTAACTTCCATTTCTGAATCATTCCGCTAGATGGGGTCCCTGAGACCTCATAGCCTCCTAAAACTAGGGGGGAATATGGGAGTCGTTCTTATAAAAAAATAATAACCACTAAGTCAAACAATGAAATACAGCGATTTAGCTATTAAAGTTAAAATATGGTACGTTCAAAGCAGGCAACAATTAACCACACTTAATATAATGATCAAATTGGACTTATAATAAAATGGATTGGCGAACAGGTTAAATAAGGGTGTAGGTCGCCATGATTGAGGCATGTATTAGCAAAATAAGCACTATTCATTTCTTTGAATAATTAAATGTTTAATATAGGTACATGGAAAGATAATCCACATAATTATGTTCTCATTGTTCATTCTTCCATGACTTTCGCATTTTTTCACTGCACAAGGGCGGATATCGAAAAAATCTCACCCCGCATTATTAGTCGATATTCATGCGGGTCACTATTCTTACCAAACCCAAGTTGTGTCAGAGTCGTCAATATGTAAAAAGACCTGGGTTTTTTAAGTCGACCTTTGGCGTTAGTCGACTAACCAAAAAGGGAGCAAAGATTTTTGGTCTGTTTTTCTTGGTCGACCTCGAGGCTTAGTCGAAGTTTTTGGTCTGTTTTCTTAGCTGAACCAAAGGCCGACTAAACTAAACCCTTTTTATAACACTAGGGGGAAGGGTTATTTACTTTTAAGATATTTTTCTGCCCCGTACAAGCATTCTGGCGATAATTCGTTGTCCCCAAAAGAGCCGAGTAATTCGCTAACTAACACGTCCGCGAAAGCGTAATTAAGAGACCCATCTCCTGCCTTGGTTGCCACGGGTTGGGGTGGTTTCCAATGCCTCATATCTCCCTCAACTATAGTTACGACTTCGCCCCATTCCTCAATATTCTTTTCTCGTAATCTAGGCAGGAAGTAATGTAAAAATAAAGTGTTTTTATTATATTTTATCGTAGGATTTCACGGAGGAGGTTTTGGGTTGATTATAATTCTCTCCTTACGCTTTTCAAATAAGTGTAAGAAATTGTTTCATCAATTATTTCATAATTTATTAAAAATATATTAAAACGGGGAGGTTTAAAAGGTAAAAATTGTCATGGGATATAAAAAGAAAATGTATAGTCCACAATTTTTAAATCCTGACGAAAAATATGAAATATATTTTAAGATGGATCTATATTAAGCAAGATACCATGATTCTTTAAATTACTTAAACCACTTTAAACTAATGCAAAATTTTTTATTAATTTTTCCTCTAATTTATTTCCAAAATTAATCAAGACGTGCAAATCACCAAAACTTTACGTGCTAAATTGGTCAGGTTAAAAATGTAACTTGGGTGAATAAAAGGGCTTCAAGAAGATGTAAATTGTAATAGATATATAATTTGTTAATTCATATTTCATAATAACAACATTCCAAACTTTGCACACATGATATTTAACTTTAATATGTAAATTGTGATATTAATTTCGTAATTTATTAAAGGTTTATTTCATCCAAAATTTCTTCTTTTGGGTAATTTAGTTTTTTTTACATCTCATGAATTTGGGGAAATTTACTTTATAACGCAAAATGGGTTCTTTTCTACGGCAAAAACCTGTAAATTGCGCTGAGATCTTTTGCCGGCGTTCAAGGCTGCGGTAACTAGAGGACCCCGACCCGCTCCCAGCACCATTAAAACTCTATGATAATTAAAACAAAGAGATTTTAAAAATAAACAAACAGGGGCAATACATTGGTTCCGAGGCTTGATCTTGATTAGTGGCAGTGTCTAGGAGGCAATGGTAGATAGCCTTGTAGAAAAACAAAATTTAAAAATAAAATTTGTTATGTAAACATATGTAGAATTAGACTTGAAATGGTATTTTTATTCCCTAAACCTGAATAGCTCGGTGAGCTTTTTGAAATTTAATCAAGTACATATTAAATAATTTAAAGTATGCAAAGAAAGAGTGTTGAAGAAACAGTAACCTTACTTCTTCATAATATTCGTACTTGGGAGTATCTTGCTCAAATATTTCATATGTGTAACAATCTAAATTATCTTTCAGTGGCTGTAAAAGCAGAAGATAAATAAGATAAAATAAATTATCATCAATCAAAGAATAAATTAATAAGAAATAAGAAATAGATGATAAAAGAACTTTACTTGTAAGGGATATTGAAGTAGATCCTCATAGCCCAGGGTAATTTTGGGCTTAGTATCATCTTTTTGATAAAGCTATTTTTAAAAATGTTTAAAGCTTAACAATCAAATCCTTACTTCCCACAAATGTTCCAAATACTCATAATAAACTTTGAGGGATTTATCAGAGTATTGACTCAAACCAGACACAATTAGTTTGCCATTGATCTAACATTTAAAAAATATCATATAATTCTAATATATATTTTAAATTTTTTATAGTGAACGTTTATAAAGTCTTAAATGTACCAATTTTATCATGCAATTTGATAATTAAATGGTATTACCTTAAAAATATCATAAACTAGGAGTTGATGAGGTTTAGATAAAATTGGAAAACCCTTTTTGTTGCTTATGAAAATACTAGTGGGAAGGATTGCATATTTTATAGGTTCACACATCCATCTCTCTGTGACCTTTGGATTTGATGGCAAATCTGCAGTGACTTTTAAAGCTAAATGTATACGATTCATGTAACCACTACACAAATTGGAAAAATTTGACCACCTAGTGAAGTTTTTTTATATTATAACACAATATATATCTTACAATTGCCATAGAGATTCATCTGAATCTGTTTCTTCATCTTCAATTTCCCCATTAAACATTAGATCCTCTTCCATAATAGGCAATTCCATAACAATCTATATAAAGAAATCCAAGGTATCAGTTAAACTTCTTTGAAACAAAACAAAATATACAATTAAATTTAGTTTTAGTGTGTGTTATTTATGTCTACTCAAGAGATCTGAGACAATATAATGTTTTACCTGGAGATGAGTTAGTTGTGTATTAAGAAGTTGGCATATAATATGAGCAAATTCAATATAGTTATGTTTGTACAATGGTAAAATAATTGTAGATATTCCAAGATATTGAGCATGTTGAAGTTCAAACTTCAATTTCTTTTATTAAGTAAACATTAAGATCATAGACAATAATATAGACTAAATTAGATATTATATATATAAGTTAATGTGGCAAAATATATATATTGATCCTATGTCATTAAAATTTAATTCATAAATATTTAAAAGATATTTAAAAAAATACAGCTACTACTTTTTATTTTATTATATAAAAAAACTTTCATAAATAAACATAACAATTAAATACAATCTAAAAACATATTTTAGCACATATAAATAACAAAGAAAATAAGATTATTTAATTACTTCTTCAAATTCACTATTATGCAGTAACTTTTTGTATTTAAAATCCAACGAAAGTTTCCCGAGTATATTACGATTTAGATCTTCCAATAAATTAATTTTATTTAATATAACTGTTTACCTAAACTTGTAGAATTGCTAGAAATTTTGGCATTTTTGAAAGTTTCATGAAATATAGTTGCATGATTGACGAATTGCGTTATAAAATTATACCTATCATTCTTATTATAGAGGCCTAATAAATTACCCGTAATCTAAAAATGCATTTTGTGATGACAAATTGTCATGATCTGTTAAAGAGCTAGGCGGATCAAGGCCACAACAAAATGTAGACATTTTAAAATAAAATCAGATGGATCTATAAGTTTGAGCCATTTTAGTACAAATAATATATTTTGTAAAATTGAATAAATTTTTTATTTGAATATGATATGGCTCTTATAGTTTACTCGCTTATTGAATAAAAAAAATTTTGGCATGAGCGGGGCATAAAATGGAAGACAAAACAATTCACTCCACTTTTCCTTAAAGATTTATTGTAGGAAATATTTAAGCCCTCAAATATTTCGGATTCTTAGTACAAAAAAAAGTATAATATAAAATCGCAGATTTAATAATTATTTTGGATTAGAGAAATATATAAATGGAAATATGAATGGTACTGAGGTCTCCAAAAATAGGATACAGTTTTATAATTTGATTGGGCTAGCGCCCAAAATTTTATATTTTTTTTCGAAATTTTAAGAGCAAATTAAATTAAACATTTTAGAAATTGATGATAAACAAAACTAATAGTATTTCAACCATAATAATATACGAACAACTTCTTTATCCGACTAGCTTTTCCGAATAGGCCCATGTTGACACGTAAAATCAAATTTTAAACCTAACAACAAAAATCCTAATCTCCCTCTTATCATCAAAGCTAGCAGTTAAATGTTATTCTTGTTGATTAAAGTAACAAAATATAATAACGCATAGTTAATAAAGGGTTAAGATAATTTTATTGTTTGTGATATTCCTAGTGTTTTGTTTGAGCGCGTCATTTTAGACCAGCGGAATAAACAGACTTGGTACCATCACCATTATAAGGGTCTATTGTGAGATCCGCTTATCTAGTGTAAGGTTCCTTTTTTTCTTACTAATTCCCTCCCCATGGTTTTAAATCGTAGATGAAAGTACTTTGGAGGGAGCGCAGTGTTTTTATAAAACCACCACATCTGCCATATTTTCTAGTTAAGTTGAATTAAGCCACCACATTGATAATAAGGATGAGGGGGAGGGGGTACTTTGTACCATCATTTTATTTAATTTTTTTAACATAAAATAGCAACACCGTGGACAAATTAATGTTTAATTGATTTTATATTTCTATATTGCCTAACCTATGATATGGATACCTCTCTACGAGTTGTAATGAAAGCATTATTATTACTAGCACATAGTTCGGTTGTTAGTTCTACAAAGAGAGTTTGATAAATTCATTAAAATTTTAAGTTAAAATTTGGATATTGGTTAATTTTTAATTATTTAAAAAATTATTTAATGAATTAAATTTTGAAGTATATGTTTAAGCCAAAATATATGTTAAAAAAATAAATCAAGAAATCTTTATAAAAATAAAGGGGCGGGCAGACACCCTAAGAACATTCGGAAAATTAAAAAAATAGAGCTTAATGGTATTCTAAAATAAGATGTTTTCGTTTAATAAATAACACTTACAATTAATTTATCGGAAATGAAATCTTGACTAATTTGGCTTTAAAAATATAAAATAGTATCAAAATTAATTACAAAATCAGGATGACAAATATAAGAAACAAATTGTCGTCCTAATTTAAAATATAGTTAATCTTTAAATAGCTTAAACAGTCTATAAATAATCTAATTGATTTCTATTGTTATATTCTCACTATGTTAATAAATTGATATTCTGTGCTTTTACTGGTTACAGATAAAAATTAGTTAAAAGATACAAATAGAAAATAGTTTAAAAATATGCTCAATTGTAATTAGACGAGTAAAAGTTCAATGTCGGGTACCTTCTCTTGTATTCACAATGTCTTAGTTAATATCAGTTTACAGATAGCTTAGATATAGAAAAAAGTTTCAAAATATGATTAATTGTTATAAGACGAGTAAATGTTCAATGTCGGGTACCTTCTATTGTATTCACAAAGTCTTAGTTAATATCAGTTTACAGATAGCTTAGATTATTATACTTGACTGCACACACAGCACACACCTTGTTGATGACAATAACAAGTAGCTAACACGCCCCAAGCATATATCTAATGGTTTTATGAAAAATAATACACTATGTCGGTTTGCAACACACCCACATCGAATCTCTTCACAAGAAAAGGAGACTAAGAATGTGGGCGTGGCTCTTATATAAACACCATAATACCACTTTCGTGACCGCAGGGCGCGCCCTTCACAACATTTGATATACCTATGCTATCATTAAATTGTTTTATTCCATACATATGCTGCATATAAGTGTAATAAGGTTTAAATTCATCTATATCGTCCTGCATAGAAAAAATTTGCCCTTCAAAAATTTCTAAAATAAAAATTCAGCAATTCGTATAATTTATAACACTACCTATGACGGCCCCAAGTCCGTGTACAAAAAGTGGAGGGTTGGCGTCAGGTGGGAAACCGGCTATAGCCAACTACAAAAACATGATAGTTTCGCACAAAATTTTACAATAGAAAGCTAGGGCGTCCTCCCCAAACGAAGCGCCCTGTATACCCCCCCCCCCGGTGCAATGTGAAAAATGCATTGGTTACTGCATGATTTATGACGGTGAAGAAATTAGGTGTGGAAAGAATGCTAAACGTGCTGGAATGTTGGTACGTTGACGGAAAAGAGCATCGAGGTCGATCAAATGTAAAAAGAAGAAATGTACACATCGTCTGTCTACAAGCGACGAGGTGGACCAATGCTCGGGAGTTAGGAGAAAGATAAAAACTATTCTACAGTGGGTCATTAAATCGTAGAAGGGGTCTGTATCGTTCTAGGCGAATCGTTAAAGGACAAGGTGTTAGAAGTCAAGCGTATTTCAGACAGGTTAATGTTGGTAAAGATTGCAGATCAATAGGGCTTCCTTACCGTGTGCATATATGCTCCCGAAATTGGGCGTATGGAATCAGAGAAAAACATATTTTTCGATTCTTTGAAAAATAAAATACTAGGAATATGACCGGAAGAAAGACTACTTATTGGGGCGAATTTTAACGCTCACGTAGGGAAAATCGCCTCGAAAATGAACGAAATCATGGAGGCTATGGTCATGGTCGGAAGAATAAGGAGAAATACTTCAACACCTATTTTTAAAGAGGGGAAGATCATATTGTGACTTATGGAAGTCATGCGCGAAAGGACTTATGGAGTTTCACGGATTGCAAAGTAATACCGGTAGAGGAAATCGCCAGGCAACATCGTCCATTTGTGATAACCTTTGAAAGAAAAGTATTTCCCGAAAAAAAGAAGGGTTTATCAACCTTAAATTTTATACAAAACGCTAAAGGATACCTCGACGAACGATAAGTAATCAAAAGGCCTTCTCACTCTTGGGTGCAAGAAAGTCGCAAAGGGACGTAGAAAACGATTGGGAGACGCTAATTAAGGACATAATGAAAACAGCGATTCGAGCCCTAGGACAGATCAAAGGAGGCAAAGCTATGAATAGGGAACTATGGTGGTGGGATCAATCGGTTAGGGCTTTTATGGAAGAAGGAAAAATCGATATAGACTGTGGCATACATTAAAAAAGTCAGCGGATTATTAAGAGTATAGGGAGGCAAAGAGAGCCACAAAAAGGCCGTTGCAATAGTGTGGTATTTATGCGGTATACCAAAATGTTTTAAAAAGCGTGCTCTATACTAAGATCTTTTTAATGATATGTAACGTAAAAGGGCATTAAGAATGGTTTCTAAACTTTGTAATAAAAGTAATAGGTCAAAGACGCACTTTTACAGCGGGTTGACTATACGCGTAAGTGGCTAAATTTCTTTGAAGCCATTTTTTAAATTTACTTTTCTTGTACGCCATTAACATATGCCATTAATCCCTCAGCTCTGTCTGAAGATCTCCGGACCATTGATCGTTCAATCAAGCCCATCACCCAAGGGAAGAAAACAACGGTTATAAATACAAAATCCCTTAGCAAAAATTAATTGTTGTACCTTTACCCCATCGCAAACCCCTCCTTTTGAAACCCTTAAGCATTTCAGCTATCCACAGTTTTAATATTTTACTTACATCGTCACCTTTTGTCTTCCTTAAATAGCGAAGAATGCCGCTTACACCGAGATGGCAAACAAACTGGACCATAAAGGGGGTGATAGGCTTATGTACAAATTGGCCGAGATAAAGATGAAGAAAATCGCGATGTCGGAATTCTAAAAATAGACAAAAACGAGAAGGGTTACACCTTTTAAAGCCGAAGGAAGTGATGGAAAGGTTATCTTAAGGAATTCATGATATTGAACTTGCCAAAGAAGTCCGTTCGCCATATGAGCAAGTCAGTCAATTTGACTAAAATGCTTCCCACTCCTATAAGTCACAGTATAATCTTCCAATGATAGAGTTTTTCATCGCAGCTTCTGTCTTTTGTGGGAGCATAAGTCAGATTGTCATCTTGACCGGTATTTTGTGAAATATAATAATGCTAAATTTGCATTCTGTATATTTATTTTATAAAAAAAGCAATCTTCTTATTTGTTTAAATTGGCATAAACTAAAAAGTAAAAAAATCATAAACTTTTGTATCCCCCGACCAGGGCTATGACTAAACCAGGGCATTTTTAAAATCCGTTGCTTATTTAACAAACTCGGGTCTTCGGCCCTCGTGGGAAGGGGGAGAAGGGAAGGGAAGAGGGGAAGGGAAGGGGGGACGACTCATCTGTACTTCGTATAAATGTATCATATTTGCTATGCAATTTATGGGCGAGAAAGGTAGGGGGGTATTAAATGCCTAATGATTAATTAATTATTTATACAAATTTTCCATTTATAGGCAAAATTTAATATAGGCAAAATGTAATATAGGCAAGGGTTAGGTTTAGATTTAGTGTTTGCATCTAGTTGCGTATTACATTAGTTTTTATGGCTTTTAGTGATTATGGGTCTAACAAACATTATATTATAAAACATCACAATGTTAAGCATTTGCAGAATTTTTGGGAGAAATTTTTTGTTGAATTTGAACAATTTTTAATTAAAAAAATCAAAAATTTGGCCAATGGTCATTTTTTCTCTATTGGTCAGTACCAACAGATACTCTATAAGTCAATGATAGCCAAAAAAAAACGAAAAAAAAAATTTTGATGCTCACTTTGGCCAATGGTCATTTTTTTCCATTGGTCAGCAGCCAGCACACGGTTAAAGTAGATATAAATTCATAAGAGTAAAAAAAAACGAAAAAAAAATTTTCGAATCACATTTTGGCCAATGGTCATTTTTTCCATTGGTCAGCAGCCAGGACACGGTAAAAGTGGATATAAATTCATAATAGTCAAAAAAAACGAAAAAAAAGTTTTCGAATCACATTTTGGCCAATGGTCATTTTATTCCATTGGTCAGCAACCAGCGGACGGCCAAAAAGTCATATTAGCAATGGTAGGAGCAGGAACAATCATAATAGTCAAAAAAAAACGAAAAAAATAATTTCGATTCACATTTTGGCCAATGGTCATTTTTTCCATCGGTCAGGAGCCAGCGGACGGCCAAAAAGTCATAATAGCAATGGTAGTAACAGGAACAATCATAATAGTCAAAAAAAACGAAAAAATAAACTCAAATTCACATTTTGGCCATTGGTCATTTTTTTCATTGGTCAGCAGCCAGCGGACGGCCAAAAAGTCATATTATCAATGATAGTAACAAGAACAATCATAAGAGTCAAAAAAACTCCGGGATTCTAACCCAAAAACTAGTTAAATTGCATAGCAATTCAAAGTAAACAACTTTTATTTATGTTTATTATATAACATTGTTCAGCAGCCAGCGGACGGCCAAAAAGTCATAATAGCAATGGTAGAAACAAGAACAATCATAATAGTCAAAAAAAACGAAAAAAATAATTTCGATTCACATTTTGGCCAATGGTCATTTTTTTCATTGGTCAGCAGCCAGCGGACGGCCAAAAATTCTTATTATCAATGATAGTAACAAGAACAATCATAAAAGTCAAAAAAACTCCGGGATTCTAACCCCAAAACTAGTTGAATTGCATAGCAATTAAAAAGTAAACAACTTTTATTTATGTTTATTATATAATATATGCATTAATTTAACGTAGCAATTAAAACCCGACCCCGCCCGAAAGCGAGGGAGATAGAGATGAGGGGTGGGGCACCTCTTATGCATTAATTTAAAAAATAACACAGCGAGGGAGATAGAGATGAGGGGTGGGGCACCTCTTTCTCATGCATTAATTTAAAAAAGCGATAACCTAATATACCCAATGCAAATAGATAGGGAGGGTAACGGACAACGGACGGACGGACGGACACCAAAAAACGAGCCCATAAATTGCATAGCAATTAATAATTTATCAAAGAATTATGATTTTTTCCTAATTTTTCCTTATAGTAAAAATAGACGTTAAAAAATGTTTGATAAAAAGTTACAAAAATAATAGTTGTTATTTGGAACGCGATTTAATTTTTATGGCTATAATAGCAGCGGTATCCCTTCAATCTTGATTTATATTTGAAAATATAAGTTAAATGGAATTATTAATCTCCGCCTTTTCATTATAACCTTAAGGAGTTTAAAGTAAGTCGTAAAAAATATAATTTTAAACAAATACCACTGTATGTACCACATTTGATGAAATAGGTATATATTTTTTTTGGTCCTTTATAAACCCCTAATTTTTATTTAATGCGCCTTAATTTTTTTAAACTGAATACTGATAATTATTATCTTTTATTATTAGTTTGACGTCACAAAGCTTAATTGAAGTTTATTGCATGTTTGCCTTTACTACGCAATAATCAATAGTTATATATTCATTACAATGTTTTCCTGTTTTTGTATCAAAAAAAAGAAAAGAAATAACGATAATGCAAATAATGAAAAACCTGAAAAGAAACAATTATTTCTATTAAAAAGATTTAAAAACACCGGACACAATAATCATTCAAGTAATAATGGAAACCTTATTGGCGAAAACACATGCACCGCAATGGTACTCTACGTACCCTCGGCTAATAAAAAGAACAAGCCTTTCAGACAATTGATAGCCAAAATATTTCGTGGAAAGGGCAAGGTTAGTTTCAAGCACCTATTCCAAAACATATTGATGGTTTTATTTTTTGTTTAATTACGTGCGTTGGTTTTTTTAGAAAAAAGAAATCATCGACGTGACACCAACCACCACGTCGAAGGTCGACGTTTAAACTCTCACCAACAAAAGGGTAAGTTACTATTTGAACTCACATTTGGTCATTGCAATATGCAAGTTAGATATTATTAACATATTTGCCTTATTTATATCAGACCACCATCAACCCGGCCGCCATCACCGGTAGATGGTCGCCTTTTCTTAACACCGTAAGAACCATGATTTAAGTTTATGTTAACTGATTACATCACTTTTAAAATAATACTTATTTTATAACTGATTCTACCAATTGTTATATATTCTATTCTTTTAATTTAAACCAGCATCCATTCCGTTCCCCTCTCTCGTAAGTGTCTATATTTATCTTATTTATCTTACTTGGTTACAACAATTTTTCTATCAATTTCCTTTATATAATAATAAAGGCCACCATCAACCCGGTCGCCGCCACCGGTAGATGGTCAAGTCTTTTCCCAACACCGTAAGAACCATGATTTAAGTTTATGTAAACTGATTACATCACTTTGAAAATACCAATTGTTATACATAGTATTCTTTTAATTTAAACCAGCATCTATTCCGTTCCCCTCTCTCGTAAGTGTCTATATTTATCTTATTTATCTTACTTGGTTACAACAATTTTTCTATCAATTTCCTTTATATAATAATAAAGGCCACCATCAACCCGGTCGCCGCCACCGGTAGGTCAAGCCTTTTCCCAGCACCGTAAGAATCATAATTTAAGTTTATGTTAACTGATTAAATCACTTTGAAAATAATACTTATTTTATAACTGATTCTACCAATTGTTATATATATAGTATTCTTTTAATTTAAACCAGCATCCATTCCGTTCCCCTCTCTCGTAAGTGTCTATATTTATCTTACTTAATTACAACAATTTTTCTACTAATTTCCTTTAGATAATACAGGCCACCATCGACCCGGCCGCCATCACCGGTAGATGGTCAAGCCTTTTCCCAACACCGTAAGAAATATGATTTAAGTTTATGTTAACTGATTACATCACTTTGAAAATAATACTTATTTTATAACTGATTCTACCAATTGTTATATAAAGTATTCTTTTAATTTAAACCAGCACCCATTCCGTTCCCCTCTCTCGTAAATGTCTATATTTATTTATCTTACTTAATTACAATAATTTTTCTTCTAATTTCCTTTAGATAATACAGGCCACCATCGACCCGGCCGCCATCACCGGTAAATGGTCAACCCTTTTACCAACGCCGTAAGAACCATGATTTAAGTTTATGTTAACTGATTACATCACTTTGAAAATAATACTTATCTTATAACTGATTCTACCAATTGTTTTATATATAATATTCTTTTAATTTAAACTAGCATCCATTCCGTTCCCATCTCTCGTAAGTGTCTATATTTATCTTACTTAATTACAACAATTTTTCTACTAATTTCCTTTAGATAATACAGGCCACCATCGACCCGGCCGCCATCACCGGTAGATGGTCAAGCCTTTTCCCAACACCGTAAGAAATATGATTTAAGTTTATGTTAACTGATTACATCACTTTGAAAATAATACTTATTTTATAACTGATTCTACCAATTGTTATACATAGTATTCTTTTAATTTAAACCAGCACCCATTCCGTTCCCCTCTCTCGTAAGTGTCTAATTTATCTTACTTAATTACAATAATTTTTCTACTAGTTTCCTTTAGATAATACAGGCCACCATCGACCCGGCCGCCATCACCGGTAAATGGTCAACCCTTTTCCCAACGCTGTAAGAACCATGATTTAAGTTTATGTTAACTGATTACATCACTTTGAAAATAATTCTTATCTTATAACTGATTCTACCAATTGTTATATTAGTATTCTTTTAATTTAAACCAGCAGACATTCCGTTCCCCTCTCTCGTAAGTGTCTATATTTATCTTATTTATCATACTTGGTTGCAACAATTTTTCTACCAATCTCCTTTATATAAGACAGGTCACCATCGACCCAGCCGCCATCACCGGTAGATGGTGATTCCTATTACCAATCTCGTAAGCATAATAACTTATAATTTATCCTAGCTGTTACTTATTAGCAAATCTTATATAATCAGCAACATGAACAGACATAAAAAATTTGAAATAAATAAATTTTAATTAATTACAGGTTTCTTTTAGCAAAACAGATAACCATTCAATCGGCCGGCCATCAGTGATTAATGGTTACCCCTTTTCAACACCTCGTAAGTAGTATTCCTTAAAAATATAATCTAGCAAATTTCAACAACTCTTATATATAATATTTCTTTTAATTTACACTAGCATCATCCATCACCTTTCCCTATCTCGTAAGTATTTATACTCATACTAGCAGATTACATCAATTTTTTATTAATTTATATAGATGTTTCTTTAAATTAAATTGTCGCATTCTACAATAATAATCATGATCAGGAGAAGAGGATGGAAGGGGGTATACAGCAATGCACATTAATATCTTAGCCCAGTTATTAGCTGAGTAGGGGTGTAGGCAACATCTTTGTGTATATAATTTTAACCTAGCGTTGCTCATTAATTAGACCTGTCGTTTATTTTTTTTTAAACAAATTAAACTTACTATGTGAATAAAGAACAATTACCTTAGACCGCCATCTTGCCGACAACCATCATCGGTAAATGCCTGGCCCCAACCTCAGTCCACTTAGGCTTACCCCCCTATTCACTTTATGCCCAATCAAGGCCATAAACACTTTGAATCGCCTTCCATGCGAAAAAAGCCTGAAATTTGTTACTAGCTCTAATGTTTTTAATATAATAATCATTGAATGTTTTAAAATTTTAATGTTAATATGTTTTTTCTTTACCTTTTAAAATTGTATAAATTTAAGCAGCAATAAATTAGTAGCATATATTAAATGTTTTTGTCACTCATCATTCTTGCCTCAATTTTGGTCAAAGTGAATATGGTATTTACTAGCTCTATTAGTATAATCATATCTACTCAATAACCAGGAAATAAAGTCTAATTAAGCCTAACTATTTTAGGGCAAATCTATAATAAACCACACCACCAGTATGTCTTTTTGAATTTATGAGCACATATGTGTTATGGTATCATATCTGTATGCAGTCAGAAACAAAATTGAAATAAGTTGGAAAAATCATAAACTATCAACACTCATAAAGTCGTTATATTGACCAAATAAATGTGAAACCACTTAAATGCTTTAATAAACTACCTTAGTGAACAATATTCTATATAAAATTGGATGAATACGATTAGTATTTAAAGCACAGATATAAATACGAGCTAGTGTTATAAAAACGGCTGGCTGGTTTTTCCCAGCGTATTGCTAAGCTTAGTTGTTGACGTTTATTTTCACCCAGCCTTATCAGTGTTAGGTGAATTTTCTTGGGAGAGCTTTGGCGTTTGGCGTTTTTGTAAAAAAGACCTAAAGCGTTCTGGGTGAATGTTTCGGGGTGACCTTTGGCGTTTAGGTTTGGGTGTATTAAACACCTAAAGGGTGTGGGTGGATAATATTATTAACCTTTTGGTTTGGTTTTGGTCGTTTGGGGTGGGGCAAGCAAATATATCAATTTTAGGTAATAAACTTTTAATTTAAGAAAATAAAAATAGTTATATCATGACGTCACTGAGTTAAAACTTTTCCCATTGTGACGTCATAATGAAAAGTATTATAATTTATAATCTAATCTCTAGTAAATTACAGTTAATTATTATGCTTTGCTTATGCTGCATTATAGAAGTAATGTTTTATTTATGAAAAAAAGATGGCTAAAATCTGTTTAATGATTTCAAAAATTATTTTTTAGACATGCCAAAAATTTTATAAAAATCTATAAAAGGTGGGAAATTTCGCTTTGTAGAATCTTCTATATAGATGGCTAAAATCTGTTTAATGATTTCAAAATTTATTTTTTAAACATGCCAAAAATTTTATAAAAATTTATAAAAGGTGGGAAATCTCGCTTTGTAGAATCTTCTATATAGATGGCTAAAATCTGTTTAATGATTTCAAAATTTATTTTTAAAACATGCCAAATGGGAAATTTCGCTTTATAGAATATTCTATAAAGATGGCTAAAATCTGTTTAATGATTTCAAAATTTATTTTTTAGACATGCCAAAAATTTTATAAAAATTTATAAAAGGTGGGAAATTTCGCTTTGTAGAATCTTCTATAAAGATGGCTAATGTGTTTAATGATTTCAAAATTTATTTTTTAGACATGCCAAAAATTTAATAAAAATTTATAAAAGGTGGGAAATTTCGCTTTGTAGAATCTTCTATATAGATGGCTAAAATCTGTTTAATGATTTCAAAATTTATCTATTGGTGTCCAAGTCCACTTACACTTTGAACTCGTCAATCGATGTAGCGGAGCGCATATACTATGAAGATGGGGAATAAACTTCTCATAGAAATTTATCAGGCCCAAAAAGGCCCTTAATTGCTGTACGTTTTGCGGAATCGGTGCCTCTTGTATTGCTCAAATTTTCTCCCGCATTGGGTGTATGCCAAATCTGTATATACGAAATCCCAAAAAAATCACAGACTCTTCTAAGAATTTAACTTTCGCCAACTTTGCTTTTAATCGTGCATTATTTAGTTTCGATAGTACAACTGTTAAATTGCGGAAATGCTCGTCATCATTCTCACCCGTAACTATCCCATCCTCGTCGCCAGATATGAGGGTTTATTGTAATTTGAATATACACGTTTCTAATTCAGGAAACAACTATTGGTAAAATTTAGGGAAGTCTTAGTTTGACACTTAACGAAAGATCCTACCAATGGCATGATAAAACTAGAATATGTCATACAGGAAATATTTAAAAAGCCCCATAGCCATTACAAGAAAGTTTTAATCACCGTATGTAGTGTTGTAAAAAACCAAGGCTTTTTATTGGTCGCCTGCAAGTGTTAGCGTTTTTTTTCACCCAGCCATTTTAGGGTTAGGTGAAATTTCTTGGGAGGGCTTTGGCGTTTGGCGTTTTCGTAAAAAACATTCAAGCGTTTTGGGTGAATTTTTTTGGGCGACCTTTAGCGTTTAGCTTTGGGTGTATTAAACACTCAAAGCTGGTGATATGTCTGAGTCTAGCTCAGAGATTAACTATGAGCAAGAGCAACTCGCCTAAGAAAGTCGATGGAAATTAAAATGTTTAATATAAAAGAAAATGTGATATTTTTTTGTTGTTATTTAATAACATGGTTCAACAAAAAAAATCGACAGGTAAACTGTGTGCAGATTTTGGTAGAGTTTTCATGGTGAACACGAATATATCTTTCAATTTTTTCCCTCTCAGTCAAGTTTAAGTTGCTAAAAACAGCGATTTTGGCGTTTTTTAAACGCCAATATTGCAAATTAATCGGTAAAATTTAATAATGATAACTTAAGATATAAGATAACAATCAATTAAAAATAACAATGACCGCTGATTGACTTTACTTTTTTCGACCTCTCCCAAGAGCCAGCCCAAATTCCATTATTGTTTATTTAGCCGGCCCGACTGGATTACATCTATTAATGAATTTCTTTTGACAACTTGTCTAGGTTGTTGCTTTATATCGATCGGATAAGAATAACTCGGGCCTTTGGCCCTCGTGGGAAGCGGAAGGGGGGAAGGGAAGGGGGAACGAAACTCATCTATACTCCGTATAAAAGTAGCATATTTGCTATGCAATTTATGGGCGAGAGGGAGAGAATGCCTATAGGGGGGTATTAAATGCAAAATAATTTGACTGACGGGCATAGGGTAATTATCAATGTTAACCTAATATACTAATTCAAAAACGAAAAAAAAATTTCGTTTATTTGGCCAATGGTCATTTTTTATTGGACAGTAGCCAGCGGAAGGTCAAAAAGTCATATTATTAATGGTATTAACAAGAAAAAAATATTAATTTATTTTAAAAAAAAATAAAAATTTTGTCCTCTCCGGGATTCGAACCAGCAATTAATTATTTGCCCTAGCCGGGATTCGAACCCACATCAGTAGAGACATAGGCTTTTGTAGGGGCACAGGGACCCATATCAGTAGAGGCATAGGCCCTTTTAGGGGAGGGCATAGGGTAATTATCAATGTTAACCTAATATACCAATTCAAAAACGGAAAAAAAAATTTCGATTTATTTGGCCAATGGTCATTTTTTTATTGGTCAGTAGCCAGCGGAAGGTCAAAAAGTCATATTATCAATGGTATTAACAAGAACAAAATATTAATTTAATTAAAAAAAAAATTTGTCCTCTCCCGGGATTGAACTCGAACCTCCAAGTCAGAAAGTTGAAAGCTGGCGCCAATAACTTGGTGGACGACGGACGGACAAATGACGGACGGACAACAAAAAACGAGCCCATAAATTGCTTAGCAATTAAAATATGATACATTACATATCACCATTGTGACCGCATGGCTTAAAAAATATTTTTCTTAAATAGTAATTTACCCACAAATTCTTTAAAAAGTTGTCATCAATTCTATCTAATCAGTGTGATGGTAACACTTCATATATATGTATTATTTTTAATAATACAACAAATGAAGTTAAATTCAAAAAAAATTATTATAATCGATATGTTGGATTAACCCGACAGGTACCACTAACGATTTGGCTAAACGAATTCATATAAAAAAATATTTGGGACATCTCAATATGCTCGATCAGAGGTCAGATTTGTTAGAATTTTTTTGCCCGAACCCGGCGCGGCCCGATTTTATAATTAATCTGCCCGCCCAAGCCCGCCCGAGCCCTTCTATGTGTCCGCCCGACAATGCCCAAATTATCCCAGCGGCCCGAACTGTCCGGCCCGAAATGGTGTGTTTAAAAATTTTTAACACTAATATCGTTATACTTTTTAAAAATTTTATCTTAATTTTTGATTTTTTTTTAAATGAGAACTAGGATTAACAAACATTATGAAATCAATTAAAAAAGTGGCAAAATATACACAAACACAATATAAAATATAATACATTATTTTAAAAACAAAATTGAGCCCGAATTGCCCAAATCGTGTTATGGTGCCCGTCCCGGCCCGCCCGAAAGTTAAAATTCACGACAGTTGCCCGGCCCGGCTCGTTTTTCATAGCTTTTTTAATTTGCCATTTATTTATTTATTTGAAGGGAGAGAAGGTAGGACTTTAAAGAAAAAAATTCAAGATACTAAGATACCTTTTAACAGATAAAAATTTTACAATCGTCTTCAATCTGTTTAATTTAGCCAAAATAAAAAATTATTTTAATTTCCACAAACTCAATTTAACTTTATTTTTATAAAATATTAGCGCTAAATAGATTATTATTCAGTATTATTTATTAAAAATACTGAGCATTTTATATTTATAACTGAGCATTATTAAGTTTATTTACTGAGGATTTTTAAATTTTTTACTGAGCATTTAAATAACATTAGTAGATAAACAACAACATGCACTCAATTCCTACTGTTAAAGAGAAGGGAGAAAGACCTCAAGTCTGGGGTAATTTGTCAATGTAAAAAAAGTCGATTAACCAAGACTTATAAATATATTCCTCACACTTTTATCTACGATTTAAAATATTAAATAAAATTTTTACCGATTAATTTGCAAGTTATTGACGTTTGAAAAACGCTAAAATCGCTGTTTTTGGCAACTTTGACAGCGAATATTTTAAAAACTTGACGTATAGGGAAAAACTAAAAATATATTTGTGTTCGCATTGAAAAACTCTACCAGAATCTGCAAACAGTTTGCCGGTTGATTTCACAAGTCCATTAATTGTTGACCAGTGTAATTTATTGTTAAGCAAAGATATTTGTACTTTTAAATTAAGAGCAAACAACTTGGACACAAGACAGAACATTTTTGTCAAATGTGAGCCCGTGATTTGCATAGCAACAAATAATAACTTGTTTTAATACCTCAAGTCAAAATCAATGCTAACTTTATAAATTATATTTAAGTATAGGTGGCGGTAAATCTGCAGGTAAATTCCTGATTTCACCACATGTATATTTTAGTAGAATATACATATCCCTTATATTAGGTAAATGAAGCTGAAATTATTTATATATTGTCGTATATATCGAATATACAAATGCCAAATGTTTCAATTTTAATCGTATGTATAAAATGTTAAGACTTTGTTTGTAAAAGAGTAAATAGACGCCGCCTCAATCTCTAGATAAAAGAAAGTTGCACTCAACAACACTGAACTCCTAGAACTCTATACCAGAGGTCAGCTTTGTTAGAATTTTTCTGCCCGAACCCGGCCCGGTCCGATTTTATAATTAATCTGCGGCCCGAATCCTTCTATGTGTCAGCCCGGCAATGCCCGAATCATACTAGCTGCCCGGCCCGAAATGGTGTGTTTCAAAATTTTTAGCACTAATATCATTATATTTCTTAAAAATTTTATCTTAATTTTTGATTTTTTAAAAATGAGAACTAGGATTGGCAAACATTATAAAATCAATTAAAAAGTGGCAAAATTTAAACAAAAACATTGTAATACATTATTTTAAAAACAAATTGAGCCCGAATTGCCCGAATCTTGTTATGGTGCCCGCTTGGGCCCGCCCGAAATTTAAAATTTACGACAGTTGCCCGGCCCGTGGGCCGGGCGGGCAGGGCAAATCTGGTTTCTGCTCTCGATGACTAAACAATTTCAAAATTCCGGAAATAAAGGGGTGTCACCTAAAGGTTACACTGGGAGGCATAAAAATAGGCTAATTTTAAAATTTTATTAAATAACTACGATAAGTGAAAAATGTTAATTGTATTGGAATGATGATCAACAATAAATGTGAGGTCGGATATTTCAATATGGGCATAAAATACTGGTTGCTTAGCTGCATACAGAGCAGAGCCGTTAAGTTAACTTTCTTCGTTGATAACCATCTATCGCGTCTCTGACCTTGGGAAAGCTAAGATTTTGAGTTCATTTAGGAAGTCGGCCCTATTTTAAACAATAATTTGGACAATTCATTTATAAAAACTGCAGAGTTTAATGATTTTGTTTAGACAATAGAGCTGGCAGGCATGGGCGTAGTCTGGATTGGAATTAGAGAGTGGCAATAATGATTTAGGGACGGCATGATCATTTTTTGAAATTTCAGCCATAATTTTAATAAATTTAAACAAATTTTTGGATTCAGAAGGGGGCGGTCGCCCCTCCTTGCCTTACGCCCAGCTGGTAAATATTGTAGTAAGCAACATCTAATAAAATAATGCGACCAATTTTAATCAGGGCATTTTACACCGCCCATAAACTTATTACATAACTTTGGGCATTGAAAAGTATTTTCCTGGACTTAAAAGAGGCGTGATTCTACCACAGGTAATATGTTTAACAATTAAAAAGCCTCGTTATGATTATCGTGCCTATATACTGCCATGACGTTAGAAATGTTCCTTTGCGGAATAAATCCTTTCTTTTTTAGGGATTCTATATCGATCAATATGCACTTGAAACGATTTAATCGCACTGTTTTCGAAGCTCCATTATTCACTTTTGAAAGACAATTTAATAATTAAGCGATTATAAAGGTATATTTAGAATCATTAAAAGATACAAAATTGAAAGGCAGCTAAGTCATTTATGACAGATCCCTAATCCTCTGTCATTTTACTTGACAACATAGCGTGGCCTCTTGGTACTGTTCCAAGTTAACAAGATAGCCGGTTTTAGGGACCTAACACTAGGTATATCTTAAAGCGAAATCTAAAAGGCTTACCTTATATAAATTTCTTTGCTGTATGATGTCCATAAAAGGCACCATGGATTTATTCATTAAAATTGGTTCACTATTTCATTGAATTTATCATTTAAAATAACCAGAAAATCTCAAACCTTGGAAAATTGTGTGTTGTTTAGAATAGATGTCGTGAAATCGATTTCTTAGCATACCATTGGATATTATTTTAATCAAGAATGGGACTTCTTATTATTAAGTTTTCAAAACATTTAGACATTTTTGAGAGACTACTAGTTAACAAAATTAGCTAAAATCTATATAGAAAGACTAATAATGATAATTAAACCAAAAAAAAACTTTTTTTTATAAATATTGCCATCGATCCATTAAGAATTGAATATACTGGACATTTTGGCTCCCGTTGGCTATTGGAGCCGATTTCTTTAAATACATATTAAAAAAATTTATGTGCAATTAAACATGTTTTTTGAATATTGATGCCAATCTTTTAGAATAAACTACTTATATACTAAAAGCTATTTAGTTTTAATTGTTTAAATAAGAAAATCCCTGGGCTATCTGGCCATTTCTCGCGGATGATGCTTGTGATAACTTTGAGCTCTAACTTTTATATAGATATTCTTTATAGCATAGCTTACACCACATTCATCATATTATTAGGTGTTATTGTCATAAAAGCCTCAATAAAATTTGATTATAATAAATTTTAATAATCTTTAACACTACTACACGACGGTCCCAAGTCCGTGTGCAAAAAGTGGAGGGTTGGCGTCAGGTCGGAAACCGACTATAAAAACCAACTCCAAACCATGATAGTTTTAAACAGGATTTTACAAAAACGACTCGCATTGCATATTGGAGACCTGCAACGGGCCCGTTTAAGTCAGTCGGCCCGCCCGTAATAAAAATTTAAAAGCCCGGGCCCGGCCCGCTAATTTTATACAAAGCCCGAGCCCGGCCCGGGCCCGTAAAATTTTTTTATTTTTATTTTTTTTGTTTAATTTATTGATATGGCAAACAATATGTTTGTGTTAAAAATGTTAATAAAAATAGTTTAAAAGAAAAAATTGGTAATTCCAGGTCACTCGAGTTCTTCTATCTTTTAGAAACGACCTACATGGGAAAAAAATTTTACAAGTGGCACTTCAGGATACATAAAACCATACAAGCCAAATAAACTTTTAAAACCCTTATGTAAGGTTATAATGTTTTAATAAAATTACTTAGCTTCTTTGCTTTTCCACCATTTTAAATAATTAGGTTATTGATGATAAAAGTTACTTGAGGAAATAAATTTTAGAATTTGTTTTTAAATTTGTTAGTGATAATGAGTAGGGGAGACCGGGGCTATGTTTTGGGGCTATACATATCTTCTCGATTAATTTTTATGGTATTAATTTTTACCCAGTCAAATCTATATACAAAATGTACTTTATAAAGGCACATATTTGGCATAAAAAATTTTTGGGAAAAAATATACAGGGAAAAAATTAGAGAGAAAATAAAGTTTTTTTGGGCTAAAAGCTCTTTTTTTAAATTTATCTGTTTCGTTAATAACTTTTTAACTATCATTTTTTTAGAACCCAAACAAGTTTTAGGTGAAAGAGTGTGAATTTTTATATAATAAATTGCCAGGAATAAACAGTTTAGTTGTAAATAACTCTGTCATAACAACCTCCAAAGAAATATTTTAACCCTGAGGCTATTGGGCCCTGGGCTATAATTACCCTTTTATTCATTCATATATTCAAAATAGTGCAATTTTATAAGTGCAAAACGAATCATGGGAATTATTAAGAGGGTAAAAATGGGTTAGGCAGGGGGCAGCAATTTATATGTTTCCATACATTTAATGAATTTACAGTTAGGTTTTTAAAATCCTCGTTCCACCCACTCATATTAAATCATATCCGGACTTTTGTCCCCCCCCCCCTTCTTTTATTTAATTTCTGCCTTTAACCATGAAAAGAAAAATCAAGTTTATTAAGCAAAGAAACAAAAAATTAGTTAAGGGATATAGCCAAACAAACTTTGTCTCTCTCTCTATAAAAAATGTACAGAAAAAACCCAAGCTGCTGAAAAAATAATAAAAAAATAAAGATTGTTGCAGTGCATGCAAAGACTATAAATTTCACATCAGCATGAAGATTGATTTCCATGCAAAGGTTGCTCAATGTGAGCCCATCGATCTTGTTGCATTGTTAATAATAAAAAACAATGTATACAATAAGTATAGGTGTTATTTTTCTATTTCTTGGTTGTTATAACGATAATCGAATATTTTCGTGAATAAAATAACAAAAAACTACTAAGGGTATTTGCCCCTCCTATGAGACATGTATAGCCCCGGGCATTTTTTTGATTTCTAGAAAATGTGTTTTTTTCAGACCTCTCTGGAATTAAAAATATTGATTGTTATAGTATGAAAAAAAAATCTAACATAGAATTTATGACTAAAAACATTTTTATAAAAAATCATCTTTAAAGTTTAAACATTTTTGTCTAGGGCGCTTTAATATTTTATGGCTACGATAGCCCCGGTCTCCCCTATATAAATTTTGGCATTTGGCCGGGGTCAGATAAAGTAGAAGTTAGCAACGGTCAGCATTAATTTGCAGGGAATTATTTAGCCAGTTTCGCATTCATCCGTTATAAATTAACAACTTAGACAAATTGCCAAAATAAATTTTTTAATAAAGGTAATCAGTAGGCACAAAAACAATAATGGAATTTGAGCTTAGGAGAGGTCGAAAAAAATAAAGCCAATCAGCGGTCAGCTAAATAAAAGTCTTTCACAGAAGCATAAGTCCACAGCTATTAAAAACCCGTATAAGTTTCCACGGCAATTATTGAAAAATTACAAGTTGGACAGGACAGGACGGATAACCAAAAGAGAGTCCATAAATTGCATAGCAATTTAAATAAAAAATAATTTTAAATAATATTAAATTAATTCACTCAATATTGCTAGAGGGTATAAATGGGGAGGCAAATATGGGCAGCTGCACCCCTCCAAATCCAAAATTTCCTGATGAAAAAACATTTTTTGCCATATTTAAACTGCGCCCCTCCAATTTAAATAGGATCCGCCCATGGGATCACGTGTATAAATTATCTTTAACATTTATAATGCGGGTTTCCTTGTTAATTTAATATACATAATTACAAATTAGAACATTATAAAAACACCTTCTTTTATACTAAATCTAATTAATTTTTTAACGGGCTTTTAACGGGCCTTAAGCAAAACTAGGCCCGGCCCGAGCTTGTTACGTTATATATCGGCTCCAGGCCGGGCCCGTTGTTATATTTTTAAGCAGAAGCCCTTCCAAGCCCCGGGCCGTGCAGATCTCTATTGCATACCACGCCCGTGCAATGTGAAAAATACACTAGGGTTACTGCCCAACTCACAACGAAGGCGGTTAAGGAAATTAGTTGTGGAAAGAATGCCAATAACGTGCTGGAATGTGGGAACGTTGACAGGAAAGGGCATCGAGGTTGCACAAATGCTAAAAAGAAAAAGGTACATCGCCTGAGAGACGAGGTGGAACGGAAACAAAGCTCGGGAATTAGGAGAAGAATACAAGCTATTCTACAGTGGGTCACCAAATCGTAGAAACGGGGTCGGTATCGTTCTAAGTGAATCGTTCAAGAACAAGGTGGTGGAAGTCAAGCGTTGTTCCGACAGGCTAATGTGGGTGAAGATTGCAGATCAAGGGGGCCTCCTAATTGTTATGTGCGCGTATGCTCCCCAGATTGGGTGTACGGAATCAGAGAAAGACATCTTCTTCGATTCATTGGAAAAGGAAGTACAAGGAATCCGACAGAAATAAAGTCTAATTATGGGGGCGGATTTCAACGCTCACGTAGAAAAAGATCGCCTCGGGTATGAACGCAATCATGGAGGCTATGTGCATGGTCTGATGAACAAAGAAGGGGAAAAACTTCTCCAGGTATCTCAAGCATATGACATGGCGATTGTTAACACCTATTTTTAAAAAAGCGAAGATCATATTGTGACCTATAGAAGTGGGAAGCATTTTAGTGAAATTGACTATTTGCTTATACGGCGAAAGGACCTATGGAGTATCAAGGATTGCAAAGTAATACCGGGAGACCTGAAAGAAGAAAGGTCTATAAGCCTCAAATTTGATACAAAAGGCTAAAGGATACGTCGACAAACGAAAAATACCATCAAAAAGCCTCATCACTCTTGGGTGCAAGGAAGTTGCAAAGGGCCGTAAACGACGATTGGGAGACGCTATCTAAGGACATAAAAGAAACAGCGATTTGTGTTCTATGACAGACCAAGGGAGGCAAAGCTATGAATAAGGAACTATGGTGGTGGGATCAATCGGTTAGAAATTTCATCGAAAGAGAAAAATCTTTATAAACGGTGGCATAAATCACTAGTTTGGACGTCGGACTCGAACTCATGGCTAGATGATAATGGTATGGGAAGATAAGTGCTTTCTCTTTATCACGACAAAGAGTTTCCACTGGAACTTTGTGGATTTCAACTTGCTTGACGTGTTTTCCCAATAGTTGCCGGGGTATTTCTTTGATCTGTTGATTTAGGTGTAAATGACCGCCTCCGTTAGAGACTAGGCGGGAGAGGGAAGAAGAGTAAAGTAATTAGGTACAAACAAATATCAAGATTATGTTCAAGATTTTGGCAATTTTGAAAGCTAGTCCTTTTTTCCAGATAGTTATTAGGATCATTATAAGCTGACTATGACATTAATATATAGTTATGATAGGTGGGGGATGGGAAGGGGAAAAACTGACACAATAGCACTATTGATCATAGAGGCAAAGAATGGAGCGTTAGACTAAGAGTGTGAGCAAAAGTTTAGAATTATTTGCGGAACACTTGATAAAGCGACGAGTTGGATGACATCGATAATATGAAATGCCTCTACCACAAGCTTTATTAGCAAGGCTAGCCAAACGTGGTATAGTTAGGCAAGATGAGAATAAACGTAAGAAATTTACTATGAAACAAATTAATAATTGAATATATAAGTCGAGGAAGAAATAATTGCGGAAAATTATGATGATGAAAATCCTACTGATGAATCTACATATATGGAGGGAGCAGTTGTATTGGGATGTCCAAACAAATGGAATCCTTATCATAAATGCTCTTTATATTGCCAGTATGCCATTTTGTTGATACTATAGACTATTAATTTTTGGTATTAAATTTATATTTATGTTAAGAAAAAGATGGGGTGTGGGCAAAGAAGAAGATCCTGAGAATAAGAAACGCAGACTAGCTATGCTTAAAAAGTATCCTCTTACACCAGACTGGAAAGAGCTATATGATCCTGCTACGTATGTTTCCACTGACCTTATAACGTTTGATATATGAATACATATAATGTTGTTGCTAAAATAAGATTTTTCTTTTATTAAAGTTTATTATATTATACCTTAAATATTTTTTGTCAAAGTAAACTTTGAAAAAGCAGAATTTAATTTTTTAGATATATCATTATTTAGGAATTTTCTATTAATTTAAACAATGTACAAATAAAACTTGTGTATTATAGTGGGAGATACTATTATTGGAATGTGACAAGTGATAGGGTGTCATGGCTACCCCCTAATCATCCTAGAACCAGGCCAACTATATCAGTTACAAAAATGTTTCAAAGTATATACCTTTTATATGTTTTTGTATTATTTGTTATTTAGTTGCCTTAAAAAGGAAATTAGTTCATACTCCTAAAGTGGAAGTCAAGAAGAAAACTGCAAAGGAAATTAAATCAGTAAATTAACCCGACAGGTACCACTAACGATTTGGCTAAACGAATTCATATAAAAAAATATTTGGGACATCTCAATATGCTCGATCAGAGGTCAGATTTGTTAGAATTTTTTTGCCCGAACCCGGCGCGGCCCGATTTTATAATTAATCTGCCCGCCCAAGCCCGCCCGAGCCCTTCTATGTGTCCGCCCGACAATGCCCAAATTATCCCAGCGGCCCGAACTGTCCGGCCCGAAATGGTGTGTTTAAAAATTTTTAACACTAATATCGTTATACTTTTTAAAAATTTTATCTTAATTTTTGATTTTTTTTTAAATGAGAACTAGGATTAACAAACATTATGAAATCAATTAAAAAAGTGGCAAAATATACACAAACACAATATAAAATATAATACATTATTTTAAAAACAAAATTGAGCCCGAATTGCCCAAATCGTGTTATGGTGCCCGTCCCGGCCCGCCCGAAAGTTAAAATTCACGACAGTTGCCCGGCCCGGCTCGTTTTTCATAGCTTTTTTAATTTGCCATTTATTTATTTATTTGAAGGGAGAGAAGGTAGGACTTTAAAGAAAAAAATTCAAGATACTAAGATACCTTTTAACAGATAAAAATTTTACAATCGTCTTCAATCTGTTTAATTTAGCCAAAATAAAAAATTATTTTAATTTCCACAAACTCAATTTAACTTTATTTTTATAAAATATTAGCGCTAAATAGATTATTATTCAGTATTATTTATTAAAAATACTGAGCATTTTATATTTATAACTGAGCATTATTAAGTTTATTTACTGAGGATTTTTAAATTTTTTACTGAGCATTTAAATAACATTAGTAGATAAACAACAACATGCACTCAATTCCTACTGTTAAAGAGAAGGGAGAAAGACCTCAAGTCTGGGGTAATTTGTCAATGTAAAAAAAGTCGATTAACCAAGACTTATAAATATATTCCTCACACTTTTATCTACGATTTAAAATATTAAATAAAATTTTTACCGATTAATTTGCAAGTTATTGACGTTTGAAAAACGCTAAAATCGCTGTTTTTGGCAACTTTGACAGCGAATATTTTAAAAACTTGACGTATAGGGAAAAACTAAAAATATATTTGTGTTCGCATTGAAAAACTCTACCAGAATCTGCAAACAGTTTGCCGGTTGATTTCACAAGTCCATTAATTGTTGACCAGTGTAATTTATTGTTAAGCAAAGATATTTGTACTTTTAAATTAAGAGCAAACAACTTGGACACAAGACAGAACATTTTTGTCAAATGTGAGCCCGTGATTTGCATAGCAACAAATAATAACTTGTTTTAATACCTCAAGTCAAAATCAATGCTAACTTTATAAATTATATTTAAGTATAGGTGGCGGTAAATCTGCAGGTAAATTCCTGATTTCACCACATGTATATTTTAGTAGAATATACATATCCCTTATATTAGGTAAATGAAGCTGAAATTATTTATATATTGTCGTATATATCGAATATACAAATGCCAAATGTTTCAATTTTAATCGTATGTATAAAATGTTAAGACTTTGTTTGTAAAAGAGTAAATAGACGCCGCCTCAATCTCTAGATAAAAGAAAGTTGCACTCAACAACACTGAACTCCTAGAACTCTATACCAGAGGTCAGCTTTGTTAGAATTTTTCTGCCCGAACCCGGCCCGGTCCGATTTTATAATTAATCTGCGGCCCGAATCCTTCTATGTGTCAGCCCGGCAATGCCCGAATCATACTAGCTGCCCGGCCCGAAATGGTGTGTTTCAAAATTTTTAGCACTAATATCATTATATTTCTTAAAAATTTTATCTTAATTTTTGATTTTTTAAAAATGAGAACTAGGATTGGCAAACATTATAAAATCAATTAAAAAGTGGCAAAATTTAAACAAAAACATTGTAATACATTATTTTAAAAACAAATTGAGCCCGAATTGCCCGAATCTTGTTATGGTGCCCGCTTGGGCCCGCCCGAAATTTAAAATTTACGACAGTTGCCCGGCCCGTGGGCCGGGCGGGCAGGGCAAATCTGGTTTCTGCTCTCGATGACTAAACAATTTCAAAATTCCGGAAATAAAGGGGTGTCACCTAAAGGTTACACTGGGAGGCATAAAAATAGGCTAATTTTAAAATTTTATTAAATAACTACGATAAGTGAAAAATGTTAATTGTATTGGAATGATGATCAACAATAAATGTGAGGTCGGATATTTCAATATGGGCATAAAATACTGGTTGCTTAGCTGCATACAGAGCAGAGCCGTTAAGTTAACTTTCTTCGTTGATAACCATCTATCGCGTCTCTGACCTTGGGAAAGCTAAGATTTTGAGTTCATTTAGGAAGTCGGCCCTATTTTAAACAATAATTTGGACAATTCATTTATAAAAACTGCAGAGTTTAATGATTTTGTTTAGACAATAGAGCTGGCAGGCATGGGCGTAGTCTGGATTGGAATTAGAGAGTGGCAATAATGATTTAGGGACGGCATGATCATTTTTTGAAATTTCAGCCATAATTTTAATAAATTTAAACAAATTTTTGGATTCAGAAGGGGGCGGTCGCCCCTCCTTGCCTTACGCCCAGCTGGTAAATATTGTAGTAAGCAACATCTAATAAAATAATGCGACCAATTTTAATCAGGGCATTTTACACCGCCCATAAACTTATTACATAACTTTGGGCATTGAAAAGTATTTTCCTGGACTTAAAAGAGGCGTGATTCTACCACAGGTAATATGTTTAACAATTAAAAAGCCTCGTTATGATTATCGTGCCTATATACTGCCATGACGTTAGAAATGTTCCTTTGCGGAATAAATCCTTTCTTTTTTAGGGATTCTATATCGATCAATATGCACTTGAAACGATTTAATCGCACTGTTTTCGAAGCTCCATTATTCACTTTTGAAAGACAATTTAATAATTAAGCGATTATAAAGGTATATTTAGAATCATTAAAAGATACAAAATTGAAAGGCAGCTAAGTCATTTATGACAGATCCCTAATCCTCTGTCATTTTACTTGACAACATAGCGTGGCCTCTTGGTACTGTTCCAAGTTAACAAGATAGCCGGTTTTAGGGACCTAACACTAGGTATATCTTAAAGCGAAATCTAAAAGGCTTACCTTATATAAATTTCTTTGCTGTATGATGTCCATAAAAGGCACCATGGATTTATTCATTAAAATTGGTTCACTATTTCATTGAATTTATCATTTAAAATAACCAGAAAATCTCAAACCTTGGAAAATTGTGTGTTGTTTAGAATAGATGTCGTGAAATCGATTTCTTAGCATACCATTGGATATTATTTTAATCAAGAATGGGACTTCTTATTATTAAGTTTTCAAAACATTTAGACATTTTTGAGAGACTACTAGTTAACAAAATTAGCTAAAATCTATATAGAAAGACTAATAATGATAATTAAACCAAAAAAAAACTTTTTTTTATAAATATTGCCATCGATCCATTAAGAATTGAATATACTGGACATTTTGGCTCCCGTTGGCTATTGGAGCCGATTTCTTTAAATACATATTAAAAAAATTTATGTGCAATTAAACATGTTTTTTGAATATTGATGCCAATCTTTTAGAATAAACTACTTATATACTAAAAGCTATTTAGTTTTAATTGTTTAAATAAGAAAATCCCTGGGCTATCTGGCCATTTCTCGCGGATGATGCTTGTGATAACTTTGAGCTCTAACTTTTATATAGATATTCTTTATAGCATAGCTTACACCACATTCATCATATTATTAGGTGTTATTGTCATAAAAGCCTCAATAAAATTTGATTATAATAAATTTTAATAATCTTTAACACTACTACACGACGGTCCCAAGTCCGTGTGCAAAAAGTGGAGGGTTGGCGTCAGGTCGGAAACCGACTATAAAAACCAACTCCAAACCATGATAGTTTTAAACAGGATTTTACAAAAACGACTCGCATTGCATATTGGAGACCTGCAACGGGCCCGTTTAAGTCAGTCGGCCCGCCCGTAATAAAAATTTAAAAGCCCGGGCCCGGCCCGCTAATTTTATACAAAGCCCGAGCCCGGCCCGGGCCCGTAAAATTTTTTTATTTTTATTTTTTTTGTTTAATTTATTGATATGGCAAACAATATGTTTGTGTTAAAAATGTTAATAAAAATAGTTTAAAAGAAAAAATTGGTAATTCCAGGTCACTCGAGTTCTTCTATCTTTTAGAAACGACCTACATGGGAAAAAAATTTTACAAGTGGCACTTCAGGATACATAAAACCATACAAGCCAAATAAACTTTTAAAACCCTTATGTAAGGTTATAATGTTTTAATAAAATTACTTAGCTTCTTTGCTTTTCCACCATTTTAAATAATTAGGTTATTGATGATAAAAGTTACTTGAGGAAATAAATTTTAGAATTTGTTTTTAAATTTGTTAGTGATAATGAGTAGGGGAGACCGGGGCTATGTTTTGGGGCTATACATATCTTCTCGATTAATTTTTATGGTATTAATTTTTACCCAGTCAAATCTATATACAAAATGTACTTTATAAAGGCACATATTTGGCATAAAAAATTTTTGGGAAAAAATATACAGGGAAAAAATTAGAGAGAAAATAAAGTTTTTTTGGGCTAAAAGCTCTTTTTTTAAATTTATCTGTTTCGTTAATAACTTTTTAACTATCATTTTTTTAGAACCCAAACAAGTTTTAGGTGAAAGAGTGTGAATTTTTATATAATAAATTGCCAGGAATAAACAGTTTAGTTGTAAATAACTCTGTCATAACAACCTCCAAAGAAATATTTTAACCCTGAGGCTATTGGGCCCTGGGCTATAATTACCCTTTTATTCATTCATATATTCAAAATAGTGCAATTTTATAAGTGCAAAACGAATCATGGGAATTATTAAGAGGGTAAAAATGGGTTAGGCAGGGGGCAGCAATTTATATGTTTCCATACATTTAATGAATTTACAGTTAGGTTTTTAAAATCCTCGTTCCACCCACTCATATTAAATCATATCCGGACTTTTGTCCCCCCCCCCCTTCTTTTATTTAATTTCTGCCTTTAACCATGAAAAGAAAAATCAAGTTTATTAAGCAAAGAAACAAAAAATTAGTTAAGGGATATAGCCAAACAAACTTTGTCTCTCTCTCTATAAAAAATGTACAGAAAAAACCCAAGCTGCTGAAAAAATAATAAAAAAATAAAGATTGTTGCAGTGCATGCAAAGACTATAAATTTCACATCAGCATGAAGATTGATTTCCATGCAAAGGTTGCTCAATGTGAGCCCATCGATCTTGTTGCATTGTTAATAATAAAAAACAATGTATACAATAAGTATAGGTGTTATTTTTCTATTTCTTGGTTGTTATAACGATAATCGAATATTTTCGTGAATAAAATAACAAAAAACTACTAAGGGTATTTGCCCCTCCTATGAGACATGTATAGCCCCGGGCATTTTTTTGATTTCTAGAAAATGTGTTTTTTTCAGACCTCTCTGGAATTAAAAATATTGATTGTTATAGTATGAAAAAAAAATCTAACATAGAATTTATGACTAAAAACATTTTTATAAAAAATCATCTTTAAAGTTTAAACATTTTTGTCTAGGGCGCTTTAATATTTTATGGCTACGATAGCCCCGGTCTCCCCTATATAAATTTTGGCATTTGGCCGGGGTCAGATAAAGTAGAAGTTAGCAACGGTCAGCATTAATTTGCAGGGAATTATTTAGCCAGTTTCGCATTCATCCGTTATAAATTAACAACTTAGACAAATTGCCAAAATAAATTTTTTAATAAAGGTAATCAGTAGGCACAAAAACAATAATGGAATTTGAGCTTAGGAGAGGTCGAAAAAAATAAAGCCAATCAGCGGTCAGCTAAATAAAAGTCTTTCACAGAAGCATAAGTCCACAGCTATTAAAAACCCGTATAAGTTTCCACGGCAATTATTGAAAAATTACAAGTTGGACAGGACAGGACGGATAACCAAAAGAGAGTCCATAAATTGCATAGCAATTTAAATAAAAAATAATTTTAAATAATATTAAATTAATTCACTCAATATTGCTAGAGGGTATAAATGGGGAGGCAAATATGGGCAGCTGCACCCCTCCAAATCCAAAATTTCCTGATGAAAAAACATTTTTTGCCATATTTAAACTGCGCCCCTCCAATTTAAATAGGATCCGCCCATGGGATCACGTGTATAAATTATCTTTAACATTTATAATGCGGGTTTCCTTGTTAATTTAATATACATAATTACAAATTAGAACATTATAAAAACACCTTCTTTTATACTAAATCTAATTAATTTTTTAACGGGCTTTTAACGGGCCTTAAGCAAAACTAGGCCCGGCCCGAGCTTGTTACGTTATATATCGGCTCCAGGCCGGGCCCGTTGTTATATTTTTAAGCAGAAGCCCTTCCAAGCCCCGGGCCGTGCAGATCTCTATTGCATACCACGCCCGTGCAATGTGAAAAATACACTAGGGTTACTGCCCAACTCACAACGAAGGCGGTTAAGGAAATTAGTTGTGGAAAGAATGCCAATAACGTGCTGGAATGTGGGAACGTTGACAGGAAAGGGCATCGAGGTTGCACAAATGCTAAAAAGAAAAAGGTACATCGCCTGAGAGACGAGGTGGAACGGAAACAAAGCTCGGGAATTAGGAGAAGAATACAAGCTATTCTACAGTGGGTCACCAAATCGTAGAAACGGGGTCGGTATCGTTCTAAGTGAATCGTTCAAGAACAAGGTGGTGGAAGTCAAGCGTTGTTCCGACAGGCTAATGTGGGTGAAGATTGCAGATCAAGGGGGCCTCCTAATTGTTATGTGCGCGTATGCTCCCCAGATTGGGTGTACGGAATCAGAGAAAGACATCTTCTTCGATTCATTGGAAAAGGAAGTACAAGGAATCCGACAGAAATAAAGTCTAATTATGGGGGCGGATTTCAACGCTCACGTAGAAAAAGATCGCCTCGGGTATGAACGCAATCATGGAGGCTATGTGCATGGTCTGATGAACAAAGAAGGGGAAAAACTTCTCCAGGTATCTCAAGCATATGACATGGCGATTGTTAACACCTATTTTTAAAAAAGCGAAGATCATATTGTGACCTATAGAAGTGGGAAGCATTTTAGTGAAATTGACTATTTGCTTATACGGCGAAAGGACCTATGGAGTATCAAGGATTGCAAAGTAATACCGGGAGACCTGAAAGAAGAAAGGTCTATAAGCCTCAAATTTGATACAAAAGGCTAAAGGATACGTCGACAAACGAAAAATACCATCAAAAAGCCTCATCACTCTTGGGTGCAAGGAAGTTGCAAAGGGCCGTAAACGACGATTGGGAGACGCTATCTAAGGACATAAAAGAAACAGCGATTTGTGTTCTATGACAGACCAAGGGAGGCAAAGCTATGAATAAGGAACTATGGTGGTGGGATCAATCGGTTAGAAATTTCATCGAAAGAGAAAAATCTTTATAAACGGTGGCATAAATCACTAGTTTGGACGTCGGACTCGAACTCATGGCTAGATGATAATGGTATGGGAAGATAAGTGCTTTCTCTTTATCACGACAAAGAGTTTCCACTGGAACTTTGTGGATTTCAACTTGCTTGACGTGTTTTCCCAATAGTTGCCGGGGTATTTCTTTGATCTGTTGATTTAGGTGTAAATGACCGCCTCCGTTAGAGACTAGGCGGGAGAGGGAAGAAGAGTAAAGTAATTAGGTACAAACAAATATCAAGATTATGTTCAAGATTTTGGCAATTTTGAAAGCTAGTCCTTTTTTCCAGATAGTTATTAGGATCATTATAAGCTGACTATGACATTAATATATAGTTATGATAGGTGGGGGATGGGAAGGGGAAAAACTGACACAATAGCACTATTGATCATAGAGGCAAAGAATGGAGCGTTAGACTAAGAGTGTGAGCAAAAGTTTAGAATTATTTGCGGAACACTTGATAAAGCGACGAGTTGGATGACATCGATAATATGAAATGCCTCTACCACAAGCTTTATTAGCAAGGCTAGCCAAACGTGGTATAGTTAGGCAAGATGAGAATAAACGTAAGAAATTTACTATGAAACAAATTAATAATTGAATATATAAGTCGAGGAAGAAATAATTGCGGAAAATTATGATGATGAAAATCCTACTGATGAATCTACATATATGGAGGGAGCAGTTGTATTGGGATGTCCAAACAAATGGAATCCTTATCATAAATGCTCTTTATATTGCCAGTATGCCATTTTGTTGATACTATAGACTATTAATTTTTGGTATTAAATTTATATTTATGTTAAGAAAAAGATGGGGTGTGGGCAAAGAAGAAGATCCTGAGAATAAGAAACGCAGACTAGCTATGCTTAAAAAGTATCCTCTTACACCAGACTGGAAAGAGCTATATGATCCTGCTACGTATGTTTCCACTGACCTTATAACGTTTGATATATGAATACATATAATGTTGTTGCTAAAATAAGATTTTTCTTTTATTAAAGTTTATTATATTATACCTTAAATATTTTTTGTCAAAGTAAACTTTGAAAAAGCAGAATTTAATTTTTTAGATATATCATTATTTAGGAATTTTCTATTAATTTAAACAATGTACAAATAAAACTTGTGTATTATAGTGGGAGATACTATTATTGGAATGTGACAAGTGATAGGGTGTCATGGCTACCCCCTAATCATCCTAGAACCAGGCCAACTATATCAGTTACAAAAATGTTTCAAAGTATATACCTTTTATATGTTTTTGTATTATTTGTTATTTAGTTGCCTTAAAAAGGAAATTAGTTCATACTCCTAAAGTGGAAGTCAAGAAGAAAACTGCAAAGGAAATTAAATCAGTAAATCATTTGAATATTATTCCTATTTATTCATTTTTTATCTCAAATAATGCTTTGTTATAAAAGTATGCTATAATTATTGTTATTTGTTGTTGAGAGGATTCTGAAGATGATGATACTACCCCCCAACCCGAGATAACTGAAAAGATACGCTCATTCTCTAGCAGAAAGGAATCATTCTCCAAAAAAAGTACATTTAATATTTTTGGGACCCCTTTTACAAACATTTTTTTGCTTGATAGAAGAAAAGGCAGAATTAGACCCCATGGATCCAGCTTCATATGCTGATGTTCCAAGGTGATTACAGCTTAATAAACTTTTATCTCTAACAAAACTTTTTAATATCAATTTTACTAATGTTTTTAGAGGTAATTGGTCATCAGGCCTAGATACTAAGGGAGAAGCTGCTACAGGTGTTGACCAAACTGCATCAGGTCCTTTATTTCAAATGAGACCCTACCCTAGCCCAGGGGCTGTATTAAGGGCTAACCAAGCTTTAGGTGGGAATAAGAAAAAGAAAACTACAAAACAACCTCTTTCTAAGAAGGGCAAAAGATGATTTATATTTTATTTTTTGTAGTTAAAAATTGTCAATTAATCAATAATTTGTACTTTTTATTGTGATGGCAGCCATTTTCTATTATTATTTTGAATATATAGAATAAAACTTATTTATTTGAAGTATTTCCCTTAGCTAAATATTTAGTGTATTAAACACACTTGAGCCTTTTTAATGTTTTGTAAATCTTCTTCATGGCTAAATTGTCGGGAATTGTCGAAAGCACTTGAGCCTTATTAATGTTTTGTAAATATTCTTCATGTATAAATTGTCGGGGATAATTTATTCATGAAGAACATCGAATATGAGGGTAAAAATCTTCTAAAATATTTTGTACATATAAAAGTTTTCAGTTTGGTTTTAAGATGGTAAAAGTCAAAAATTAAGAACGTGCATCTTTTTTTAGTTTTGCAAGATTTGTTCACCCAAAAACAATGTCTCTAATCATAAATTAGTCCCACAGTTGTGAAAATTATTTTGATTTCTTTACTTTGATTATTTCATACAGTTGAATAAAGACCATGTTTCGCTCATCATTCGCATGTCCATACCCAGTGGCGTAAATGACGCAGATTTTTTATGAAAAAAAATATTTTAGATCTAAAGTTTATATTTTATAGTTGTGCAACGTAACTGACCAAGTTAATTATTTATAATTACTTTCTTTATGTTTTATACCAGATTTTATAATTTTGATGTTGAAATAAAAATGTTATAAATTTTTTTTGGAAATTCCCCCCCCCCTCCCGAGAGAAAATCCTGGCTACGCGCCTGCCATACCACATTAGCAGATTTTCATCTATCATGTCCGCCATTAGTTAAATATTCATTTTCAACATATTTCAAGATGCATAACATTTTTGAGCTTGGTATACCCCAAACTCTGAATATTTTCCTTATTTCCTTGGCTCCTATTCACTTTAATATTGTAGCGTTTGATGCCCATGTTTCTCATTTGGAGGGGAACACCTGTCTTACGATTAATTTGTATGTTTTGCTCTACAGCCATATTGATGAGCGATCCTTTTTAAATTTCTTTAAGTTCCTTACTTAAACCCTTCACTGATGTAACATTGAGCAAAAATGTGTAATGAAGAGAACATAATTCTTAGAAACTTAGAATAAACAATGGGTCATAAAGGAGTGCACATTGTTAAATTAATGATTTCATATGGAAGCGAAATAGATTTTAGGATTTTTCACTAATTTGACCACAAAAAACTAACCGAAAAGTTTGGGGCTTTTTGTTAAATTATTTCGATAGAAAATTTTTTTAGGAACAAAATGCACCAAAATTTGAATGAATAACGCAATTACTTTCAAAAATATGCCAAAAATAGTAAAATCCATAAAACGCTTCTGAACGTGATTTTGGCCCTTTAAACGTCCATAACTTAAAAAGTATTGGCCCAAAATGGCTAAAATTTTCAGAAATTACTCTAATAACTGAGGCCTACACTTGCACCAAAAATTATCATGAGGTGAAATGGTTGGTCGAAAACGTTTTGATTTGTCATGGAATGGCCCTTGTATATTAACAATGAAAACAATAAATTTTGCAAAAAACAAACTAAATTTTACTAAATTTTTGTAAAATTAAGCATCTAAATCTAATCTTCAATAAAAAGAAATTTACAAGATTAAATTATAAATATAATCAATTAAGCACTTATTAATAATGGCTCAGTGTATAAAAGCAAAATTTTATTTGATTACATGAGCATTCATCAAATATAAAATTAGGGAGGCACATAATTGCATATTTTTAAAAAACGAGATATAAATTTTTAATTATCACCATACAGACATTAGCTTAATTGATATTGGACAACTGCATTTTTTTGGAACAAATAGTATTCTTGTTGAATGTAATCAGTTATTCTTTTCCTCATTTCCATCTAAAATTAATATTTATTAAAATTAATATTAAAATTAAATAATAAAATGTGCATGAAATAAATTAACTGGTGAAAGGTGGAGAGATCTAAGTGTCTTTAACATGTTTTCCATCTTAATTGGATTTCCAATTACCACTGTGACATGCTAAAACTGCTCATTTATACAAATGATTTAATTTTTACTTTTCCCATACGAGGAATGTATGGCCTTTTATTAGGTAAAATTTGCTCCATACCTAAAATATGTAGAAAATAATAATGTCAATTGGAAGGTTGAAATATAACATGTTGTAAAAATATTTGCAAGTCTATTCTCCAACCCAAAAATTATATTTTAAAGATCAAAGTTTTTTGATGATATTTAACCTAGATGCAAACTTAAAATTTTATTATAAAATGTGCTAGATTTATAAAAAGCTTAATTTATATTAATATTGCAGTAGTAATAGATTTGTTTAAAAATTAAACTAGTATTTAAAATATAAATTACCAATAATAATAAATTTTAAATTTTGAGAAAATAAAAATACAAGTGACCTATTTGTTTTATTGCTATAATAGACGTTTAATATTAAAACAAAATTCTTTTCCAATGGATCATTTTAATACCTGAGTGAAATATTGGAAGAATAATTGGAAGCCTTTCACATTCTGATATAAGTCTACCTATTCCTTTATGGCAATAAATTTTTTTACATAAGTTAAAAAGATACCCCATTTAAACCTCATGTATTCTTTATTTAAGTTAACCTTGCCTTTAAAATATATAAGTATACATTTTATTATACCTTCAGGGAATATATGAACCCAAGCATTGTCATTAAGTTTGCTTAAGCAATAATCCATACCTTTTTGATAAACACCATCACCTCTAACAATTGGTATGACCTAAATTTGATTTGTTGAAATAAAATAATTATACCTACTTTACCCAAACTAAACAACAGAATGTGCCAATATTTAGTAAACAAAATATCACTAGCTCCTAAAGCCCAACGCACTCTGCATCGCTGATTTAAAACACTCCATGGAACTATGCCTAGAGAAATTAAATGTATTTAAAGGGACATTATTACCCCACAAAGCTGGATCATCAATACACGAATAATGATTACTAACTGTGATAATAGGGACCTTGCCACTGCACAACATAACTTTGTTCAAAGCATTTTGATTGTGGACAGTGCATGAATTAAAAATGTCTAGAGCATATTTTAGGTAAATTAATCAATGTACTTAAAACAGATTTGCTGTATATGGCACCAATTTTTATAAATACAGAACTTGAAAAATTCCATACTTTTGATTGACACTTAGGAAAGGGCCAAGCAAAGTCCAATGGCATATTTTAATTTTGAATCTATTTATATACTGTGAAGGTCATAGAAAATGATGCAAATACACATATATAACTAAATAAAAAATGATAAAAATTTTTTAAAAGGAACAAATATGGGCCTAGGCTGTGTATTCTCGATTCAAAGTGATAAATAACAAATCGTAAAAACGCATTTCTTAAAGGTTCCATTCCCGAGCGCAACATGGCGTTTGTTAATTTGTGTGTTATTGTTTACAAATACGAACACGCCTTGGACTTCACTTTTTAAATTTGCCATTTTTGAATTTTTATTCTATTTAATATTATAATATCACTAATGCTTTCAGGTTAGACCAATCATTAATATGTATTATTATTTACTGATAAATGGTATGAAAAAATATATAAATTAAATATTTTCTAGACAAAAATAGTTGGAAAAATGAAACCAAGAAAAAATTAATGATGGCAAAAAAAGTAAATAAAGACTTTGCTGGGGTACTTATTCCAAGGGAATGTAAAAATGTTCTTAATTAAGAAATGGATGTGGGAGATTTGTTTAATTTAAAATAAACCACATAATGTTTTATGAGAACCATAACCATCTAAATCATTTGTTATAAAGTTTTAAAAGTTTAGGTAAACTAAATGAAGCTGAAGCAGTTGGTAGCAGGGGAATGGAGTGCAACATGAAAAAACTTTTAAATCTCTTAGGGAAAAATGTAAATGTGGTTCTAATTAAGAATTTACAACATACATCTAATAGGTTTTTTTGATGAAGTTGTAAATTTTATATGTTATCAGTGTAATACAATAAACCTTGTGTTGTTGCTAATATTATTGTTGTTAGCAGTGTTATATTCAACATATTAATACTATTTGTGAGTCAGGGAGAGTTACAATTATATTAATAAGAATGGCCATTTAAGTATTTTATCAAATTTATAATATGATTTTCATTAGAAATCATTAGTATAACAATTTAATTTACAATTTTGCATACATATTCTTACAAATCCTTAAAGATTAGTTTGTAAAAATCTGAATCATTTATACATACATCATTAAGAGTCACATAATATAGGTGCTGTTTTCTTATTTTAAGAGTTAATTGGTAGTATCAAAATTATGTATGTTCAAAAAGTGCAAAAGCTTTATGCATATAGTTACCAACAATTTATTTCTTCTATTTTAAACTTATTTCAAGATAGTTAACAACAATCTTCTATTTCATTTTTTAAAAATGCACATATAAAAATGTCAAAACTATTTTCAAATCTAATTTTTTATAACATGCTATCTTAGAAAATACAGTTTATTTAAATTTGAGCTTAATTCAGCAAAACTTTTAGGAAATTTATTAAATCCTAAAAAAAAACAACACTCACATTTATGGCTTAGCAGCTTCTTTGGAAAAAATGAGTTAAATCATATTGCTTAATAAACGAATGTCAGCTGCGCTTTTTTATTTGTAAACAATAATATACAAATTAACGAACGCGATATGTGCGCTCGGGAATGAAACGTTTAAGAAATGCGTTTTTACGATTTGTTATTTATCACTTGAAATAGAGAATACATAGCCTAGGCCACAAATATGCGTCTACGAAAAGGGATCTAGACAAAAGGCGACACCATCTGAGCGATTGGCGAAAGTTATGTTTTTGTAAATTAGGGCCAGGGGGCGACGTAGGATTAAAAGGAGGAGAGCTATATTATTAGTGTTATATATGAGAATAAATTAAATAAATTTTTTTGAACAGCACTTTTTATATTAAGAATTATATCAAATAATGTCTTAACCATGCAATACGTTATATTTTGCAAGAGTTTTTAATTACATTAACACAAATATATGAGATACATTGCAAGCGTATTGCCTCTGCACCATTGGCTTTTTAATGAATTTTATTTTTGTTATGGTTGAAGCACCATCTTTATTTTTCCACTAAGTTTAAATATAAGAATTATGTTGATTTTAAATTTTTAGGAGTTATTGTTATAATTTTTGACGGGGCGTGGGGGCGTAGTAGGTATATGCTTTGTCTTTAAACAAGAGCTTGCGGGGTAAATCCCGCTTTCAACACTTTCTTTCAAAAAGATCTAAAGTATATCGTATCGTCAACACGGCTGTCAGGCCTGGATAGCCGAGTATCACCCCTCATCCAAATACATGGGCGTACCAAGGGGGGGGGGGGGGCAGGGAGGGGCGGCTGCCCACCTCTAAATCCAAAAATTTGTTGAAATTTATTAAATTTATGGCTACAATTTCGACAAATGATCATTTTACCCCTGCCTAAATCATTAATGTCCCCCTCCAATCCCAATGCTGGCTACGCTCATGTCCAAATATCTAAAGAAGCTGACCATCTTAGGGTGCGTCTTAAAATGCGATTTTGCATAGATGCAAAAAAAACGAATGCATGTTAGAACATAGCCGCATCTTAATACAAGCGTCACTTCATTTTTGTTCTATTTTTGTGTTTTTGATAGTAAAACAAATATTCTTTAATTACGCTTATTAATGCATATTCATATGGTAACTAAACTAAAATTGTTTATTCCACGACATAAATATCGTACATTTAGACAAACAAAAATATGGCGCCATGAAGTTGAATCGTATATTAAGACGGGTTCTTAGTGTGAAAACAGCTAGTGAATTGTTATAATTTTTGACGTAACATTTTGTGGCATTAATTTACATATGGCAAAAACTTTACCATTATAAACTCACTCTCTCTCTATATATATAATTATATAACGTACTATCGAATTTATTTTATATTGAGTCGATATATCTGCGCGATAATTAAAAAAATTATCTATTTCACTAAGCAAAGAAAAATAGATAAATATAAATAATATCCATTTATCGCAACATGCTAAGATTTGTTTAAAATTTTATGTTTCAGAAGAAATAGAATTTCAAAATTAAGATTGATGCAAGCATTTAGAGTTTACGTTCATTTCAAAAATGCTTATCTGTATTAGTATAAATTATTTGCTATTAATTGTATATCCTCATTATCTAATTCAGGGCGAGGCCAGGGGAAAGCAGGGAGGGGTGGCTGACCCCCTTTAAATTCATAAATTCTTTAAAATTTTATATAATTATTGCTACAAATCCCAAAAAAGACATTTTACCCCTCTTTAAATACTAATAGCCCCCCTCTAGTTCCAATCCTGGCTACGCCCATTATTATCTTATATCATTAATGTCAAAAATATATTTCAGACTTTTTTATTTAAAAACATCAAAAGCAAAGTTCTACTCTGTTGTGTTGATACTTTATATTCTTATTTCAATTGTTATTACAACTCTCATTGATGCTATTAACAACCATATATATATCGATTTGTACCCAATTGTTGGTAACCATGTTATTTTAGTTCCTGTGTCAACGTTCATGTTCTAACTAATAAATATCAATGTTTAGTTTCATTCCTGTGTCAACGTTCATGTTCTAACTTAATAGTGGCGACGAGGAACAAGTAAATTAATTAATTGTTTGTAGGAAACATTGAAATGGATGAATCAAAGTTATCAAAAATTCATTTAGCAGAGTTCAATGCTGAACTACATTCAATTGAGGATTATATATTTAATATGGAATCCATATTGGAAATTAAAGGAATGGAGGCTACTGCATCAGTTAAGAAAAAGGTTCTTCTAGCTTTCATAGGGCTCAATACTATTAAAGAACTTAGACAATTACTTTACCCTACTAAGTTAAAGGATGCACAATATGAAGATATAGAAAAAATGTTATTCCTAAAATACCAACCCCCTCAGACTGTATTTGCTTCAAGATTTGAATTGTTAAATATTACAAGACATAATGGTGAATCCATACTAGAATTAGTCAGAAGAATTAAAACATGTATTAGCAAATGTAATTACAAATCTGACATTGATGAACGTTGCAGGGACCATTTTATTTTTGCAATTAAGTTAAAGAGGCTAGAATTGGAGCTGAGGACCAAATTTCCTGACACCTTAGATGAAGTGGGTAATCCGTTAACTTTTGATAGGGTAATCAATATGGCATTAACAATGGAGAGGGCAGATACCGAAACACAAGAAGAGAAAGAAGAAATGCTTTGTAAGATTAAACATGAATCATTCTCTCATAATCAACGTGACCAATCAAATAAACATTTTGGAAAAACGGTAAGTTGCTCAAGGTGCCATAAAGAACACCCCAAATTTCGTTGTCCAGCGTTCAATGCCACATGCTACAAATGTAAAAGAAAAGGACATTTTGCCATTGGCTGTCGAAGTTCATTGAATCAGATTGTTGATTACGAATCTTCGGATTCTGTAAACCGGATTGGGCAACATGCTAAACGTCTAACCATTACGGCGAGGCTTAATGGGCATCCGATTTCTATGGATTATGATACTGGAGCGCAGGTCTCCGTTATTAATGTTAAAGTATGGCAGCTTTTAGGGAGACCGTCGCTTCATGAATGCGCGATTCCCAAAGCCTATGGAAATCAACCCGTCGAAATAATGGGAAAAACTCATATGGTCGTGGAAGTCGGTCATAATTCGCACTATCTTTCGGCTGTAGTTACGAAATCCAAAGATGTACCCTTATTTGGGTTGCCCTGGATTATTAAGTTTGGATTCCAAATTCCTAAAGAAGTTAAAATACATAAAATCAACCAGGAATTTGTGCAAAAGGAATCAATTAATCTCAACAAAGAGTTTCCACTGGTATTCAATGAAACTCCTACCCATTTACAGGGATTTGTTGTAAAAATCATGCTTTTGGACGAAGCGAAACCTATTGCGATCCCGGCGAGAAGAGTTCCTTTTCCGTTACGGAAGCCGGTTGAACTGGAACTCAATAGATTGGTACAGTCAGGTATCATTGAAAAAGTGGATCCTAGTGTTAGTAAAATAACGTGGTGCACGCCGATAGTAAACGTTAGGAAGAAAAATGGCGAAATTAGAATTTGTGCCGATTTCAAGGTCACTCTTAACCCATTCATTCATAATGATCATCACATCATTCCTACGTTTGACGACATAGCAGCTAAAATTCGGGATGGTTATTTATATACCAAAGTTGACTTACGTGATGCATACCTTCAACTACCAATTGCTCTGGAATGTCAGAATTTATTAACTATTTCCACACACGTCGGTTTTTTTAAATACAAAAGAATGCCATTTGGGTTATCTTGTGCGCCTTTGATTTTTCAGAGATACATGGAGAGTATTTTGAGTGGTTGCAACCACACGGGTATTTATTTAGATGATATAATTATCACGGGCAAAGATTACCAGGATCATCTATACAATGTAAGGGAAGTACTGAGCAAGTTACAATCCGTGGGCATGAAAGCACAATTTTCAAAGGTCGAATTTTTGAAAAAATCTATCACTTTTCTTGGACACACCTTTGACAGTGAAGGTATCCACCCTTCAAGTGATAAAGTACGAGCCATCAAAGACTGCCCAGCCCCAAAGAATGTTAAGGAATTGCGTTCCTTTCTGGGCTTAATCAATTATCATGAAAAGTTTATACCACATTTACATGGTATAATGGCTCCCCTACATAAATTAACTAGTATCAAATCAAAATGGTATTGGTCACAAACCGAGGAGTCGGTGTTTCAAAAGGTTAAAACTTTGCTATCGGAGCAGTCTACGTTAGTTCCTTATTCAAATGAGTTACCGCTGATCCTGGAATGCGACGCATCGGAACATGGATTTGGAGCGGTACTTTTTCACTTAATTGGCGATAATAAGAGGCCAATTGCTTACGCGTCAAGGACGTTGATTGATGGTGAGAAGCAATACGCATCAATCGATAGAGAAGCAAGGGCCTTAGTCTTTGGTATGGAAAAGTTTCATACTTACTAATCAGGTCGCAAGTTTGTGCTACGCACAGACCATAAACCGTTGGAAAGGATTTTTGGGGCTTCAAGGGAATTGCCCAAAATCAGCAATAACCGTTTAATAAGGTGGGCATGGAAAATGTCGGGGTATGATTATAAAATAGAATACATTCCTGGCAAAGATAACGGATGTGCTGATGCCTTATCTCGTTTACCGGCCCCTGCCACGGAGTCCGATATGATCAATTTTTACAAAAGCAATTCGATAAATAGTATTCGTCTTTTAAATCTGCAAGATTTACACTTAACAGAGGAATTATTAATAAAGGAATCTCTCGTGGATACAAACTTAAAACTGTTAAAAAGATTTATAGATAAAGGTTGGCCTAAAAGCAAAAAGGACCTCCACAAGGATATTCAAGTTTTTTTTGACAGGAAGAATGAGTTAGAGCATGACAAGGGAGTCATTTTTGTAGACGGCCTGATAATTGTGCCGTCACGACTAAGGCATCAAGTCCTGTCAATAATTCACCGGGGCCATCCAGGGATCAATGCAATGAAATCGATCGCCAGATTATATGTTTATTGGCCGCACATGGATAAGGATATTGAAAGGCACGTGCAGAATTGTGTGGGGTGCCAGAAAAATAGAAGTAATAGACCTGAAGTCCCTCTGTATTCTTGGAACGTAACTGAAAACCCTTGGGAAAGGGTACATTTAGATTATGCGGGGCCAGTTGACGGATATTATTGGTTGGTGGCGGTGGATTCGTTTTCCAAATGGATTGAAGTAGCGCAGTTACGAAGTTCGACCATTCAGGTTACATTAAAGAAATTACGAGAGTGGTTTGCCAGATGGGGCGTTCCGAAACAAATAGTTACGGACAACGGACCCCAGTTTAGAAGCCAAGAGATGCACTTCTTTTGTGATCAGTATCATATTAAACACATTAAAACAACGCCGTACCATCCAAAAACGAATGGACTCGTCGAAAGAGCCATCAGGACGTTGAAATCACGTTACGCAGCGGCGCGCGAATATAATGCGGACCCGGAAGTCTGCATGTTAGATGTCCTCCTTAGCTATCGCATAAGCGAGCATTCTTCAACCGGTAGATCCCCATCTAAAGCATTAATTGGAAGAAATGTTAAAACGGCGTTGGACTGGGTACGTCCCACTCAGAAGAAATATATGGAACAAAAAATCGATAAACAGGAAGAGTGGCATGATGCGCATGCGGCGAAGAGAGAATTCATTCCGGGTCAATTGGTATGGGTAAAAAATGAAATGAATAGCGGGTGGAGAGCGGGAAAGATTCTTAAACGCAACGGACCTTGGTCCTATCTAGTGGAAACGCTAAACAAAAACATGCGAAAACATGGTGATCAGTTGAGAGATCGGGCAAGCATTGTTGATCCTCAGGTCCCGGAAGAGGGGGAAGATGATAGTTCTGACGACATGTCTTCTGGTCCAACACCAAACGAACAAGAACAAGAAAGTAGTACCATCCTAAGGAAATCGGAAAGGATTAGGAAACCCCCCAGCCGTTTAATAGAAGAAATTTAGGCTTTTGTAGGCGAAGGGAAATGTTGTGTTGATACTTTATATTCTTATTTCAATTGTTATTACAACTCTCATTGATGCTATTAACAACCATATATATATCGATTTGTACCCAATTGTTGGTAACCATGTTATTTTAGTTCCTGTGTCAACGTTCATGTTCTAACTAATAAATATCAATGTTTAGTTTCATTCCTGTGTCAACGTTCATGTTCTAACTTAATATACTCCAATTTAAATTAAACCCTAAATATTTACTAAGTTTCTTTGGTTCCTAGGCTAAATCCCGAAAGCGCCAAATCCCGAATTTTAATGCTACACTATAACCGTATCAATGCATTTGCCAACAGTTCACTTACCTAAACTCAGATGGAAATAGGAAACATGTTCCTCCCAAAAATCCTAAGCCTCTCCCAACTCCAGCCTCACCTTTTAGTCACCCCACATCTAATGTTTGTAATTGCAAATATCCATATACATGTATTTACAAGTGTATGATTTAATTTCTGATATATAAATAAAATTTATTTCTTGTTTTATAAATACTTATTAAGTAACAACTTACTCAAGTTATTTCCTTTTTTAAATGTAACAGCTTTAATTTCAGTGGAACTGTAAAAGTGCAGGAGATTTTTAGATAACTATTAAGTTCTTTACTGATTTCAATTATAATAGGCAAATGATTTGTATACTAATATTTTTAATAAGTGATTTTAAGTTAAATCATCAGTAATGAAAGATAATATTCATTAAAATAGATTTGCTAAACACATCCATGAACGTTAAAAAAAACAAGTGAAAGTAGGGAATATTTTTCACTCCTACACTTTAATTTATAAAAAAATACAAAACATTATCATTAAAATTTTAATTATATATTGCTTACTAAATCTCTTTGTAATAATAAGAACATATAAAATAAAATATCAAATTTAATTTGTTGTAGATTGAAAAGAAAGTTTTGAGTTTTTATGAACACACATTAGTATGATAAATACATTAATTTATAATTATTTAGAGTTTTAAATTGCTTAGCATTAACAATATAAAATATAAACTCCTCAAACTAATTAAATGAATTTTGATTACATAAATTAATAATAAAATTTTTAATACACTTAATGTTTGACAACAGAATCTAAATTAATTTTAAAAGTATGACCAATCTTTAAAAGTTTGTCAATCAATCATAATGCATACAAAGTCTTATAAAATATTAAAACAATAATATTAAATGTTTTATTGTATAAAGCTAACAATATATATAAATTTGTTCCAGATTTTATAAATTTTCATGTACAAGTAGATATTAAACATTGCACCCAAATCTGGCTTCTTGAATTAATTGAAAGTAATAAAAATTATATATAGGATAACAACAAGTATGAAAAGTTTCAAAAAGTGATAATATTTTTTATAATGTAAAACCCTTATTTTGATCTTTATAATCCTGGTGGGTAAAAATATTTCATTATAAATTTAACAAATTAATGTGATTCTTACATAAGAAAATTGTAAAGGTTGCACTTAATTCTAGCTCTTGAATTGATTGAAACTACATAATATTATCGGGGATATGATAAAACTTTAAAAGTAAAAAACATATGGAAATTTGAAAATCGTAGCAGTAGCACTATCGTAGCTTCGGGATTGTACCTTTTCGGGATTTAGCCTATATCCCGTTTCCGAACAGCTGATTTTTACTATTAAAATCATTCATACACCAATATAGCTGCCATACGCTTCTGTACAGTGGACGACTGACCTGTTAGGCGACAACCAATTAGGTTACAGATTTATGTGCGACTAGAATGAGCTTAACTGGAGAAAAATACAAGTGATAACCAAGTAATGAAAACCAATAAGGTTATTTGGCACATTTGCACATACGTTCAGTTCATATATATTCTACTTATTTTGTACCAAAAAGCTTTAAGATGCACCACATAAAAGTAACATATAATAATTATGCCTTTTTTAAAACTAAATAATCATAAACAATATTCTACTTATTTTGTACCAAAAAGCTTTAAGATGCACCATATAAAAGTAAGATTTTTGGGCCTAAGTGAATTTATATGTATTTTAGCTACCTTAGAAGTAATCTCAATTCATTGATCTTCCAACTCAATCTGTTCAATGTTCAACGTATTTTATGTGCATATTTTTTAAATCTTTAGATTAGTCAATGTTAAAACAATGAATTCATAGTGATGAAAACCAATAAGGTTATTTGACACATTTGTACATATGTTTATATTATAATTATGCCTTTTTTAAAACTTGCAGTTCTTCCAACTCAATCTGTTCAATGTTCAACGTATTTTATGTGCATATTTTTTAAATTTTTAGATTAGTCAATGTTAAAACAATGAATTCATAGTGATGAAAACCAATAAGGTTATTTGACACATTTGCACATATGTTTATATTATAATTATGCCTTTTTTAAAACTTGCAGTTGATAAACAATATTCTACTTATTTTGTACCAAAAAGCTTTTAGATACACCACATATTTTGGGCCTAAGTGAATTTATATGTATATTAGCTACCTTAGCACAAGTAATCTCAATTCATTGATCTTCCAACTGGAGCTGTTCAATGTTCAACTTATTTTATGTGCATATTTTTTAAATCTTTAGATTAGTCAATGTTAAAAATATGAATTCATTGCATTAAATATGTACTATTTTTTAACATTATATCAAATAAATTTGTATACTTAGAGCTTGTCTTTGATTTGTATATAACTTAAATTAAATTGTTATTTGAAGTAGTGCATGATGATCCTAAAGATATTAAGATTGAAAATTAATAACATACCTTAAGACATTATGTTATTCAGATTGTTTGAAGTATTGCAAGGTATAATATTTAAACTTAAAAGATAATGTGGAAGTGATTCACATACAATTATATAACAAACAGTTATAACTTTATCTCAATTCATCAGTAAATATAAGTTTACATTCTAATATACAATAAGTAATAACTTTTTCTATACATAGAGGATTAGCTAATACATTGGCTTAATATAAATTTTAACTTAATTTATACTTTGCATATTATAAACTCATCCCTGCTTTTACTGAACTAAACAAATTATTATCTACAAATGTACGTAAAATGTTCAATATATAATATTTAAATTAAAACTTTTATAACATATATCATTTATGCATTTTTGGACTTACAATCAATATGAGATGTCTGAACTTATTGAATTTTGGCCCTATGTTTTTAATGTTAAAAAGTTACTACTGTTCTTAACCATTTTTTTTTATTTTTGGCCTTCAATTAAATTTTTTTCAATATAAATACATGATAGAAGGTTAGAATTAAAGATATGAAAAAAATTTAAATGTAAATTCTTAAAAAAAAATTTATGAGGCTCAATAGTAAATTTTGTAAAAAATGAGATTTCCTACAAGTTTTCCTAAATTATTTTAGATGAAAGGGTAAAGTTTAAAATACTCAGTTTATAAATATTTGTTGGTATAAGTTCATAAATTTTTAAATTTGGCATAAAAAGTATCATAAAAAAGAGTTTTGTCCAAACTCAAGAAAGTCTTGACCCTTTGTTTTTTGAGACATAAAATCCTTTTCTTTAATAGAAGGTTAGAATTAAAGATATGAAAAAAATTTAAATGTAAATTCTTAAAAAAAAATTTTATGAGGCTCAATAGTAAATTTTGTAAGAAATGAGATTTCCTACAAGTTTTCCTAAATTATCTTAGATGAAAGGGTAAAGTTTAAAATACTCAGTTTATAAATATTTGTTGGTATAAGTTCATAAATTTTTAAATTTGGCATAAAAAGTATCATAAAAAAGAGTTTTGTCCAAACTCAAGAAAGTCTTGACCCTTTGTTTTTTGATACATAAAATCCTTTTCTTTAATACAAAAACCGTTAAAATAAAAAAAAATTGTATTTGCCCCTCCTTAAATGAACTTAAACAACTATCGCCCCCTCCCCTATTCTAAAACCTGGCTACGCCTATGTTTCCACACCTCCTTCGGCTGGTATAATGGTGACCTATGTTTTTGACTTATATGGTATTCTTAATATTTAATGCATTTATTATTATTATTGTATTGTACTATATAATAATTAATAAATTGTATTATATTTATAATATTGTATTATATTTATTGTATTGCATTACATATATCTTATTGTATTATATTAAATAAATTATATTATTATTGTTTTGCATTATATTATATGTTTTATTTATTATAAATATTTGTTTATTGTATTATATAGATTATATAATATTTATTGTATTATATTTATTGCATTATATTTATTATATAACTTATATTTTATTTATTGTTCTGTACCTTATTTTATTGTATTACATTTAGTCTATTATATTAAATCTATTTTATTATATAATATTTATTATAATGTATTGCATTATATTTATTGTATTATATCTTATATAAGCTATATATTATTTTAATTTTTAATTTTCATAATGATTTAGAGTCTAATATGTTGCAGTCACGTGTTCAAGAATCGCGAAGTGAAAAATCGCCTAATGTACCAGATTCCTGCCATATTGTAGGAGAAACTGTCTTGGGTTCAAAATGTCACAGTCCAAAATGTCACACGAATATCACGAAAAATTAAATCTCAAATGAGGAGGGAATTTGATGTGCATCTAAACCTAACCCTAACCAAAACCCTAAAACGCTGACCTAAAACACTACCCAATGGAAATTATGCGCTTGCGCAATGAGTAATTGCGAATCTCACGATCGTGAGATTCCCGAATCTCACGATGTGGCTTAGTTGCATTTTGGACTGTGACATTTTGAAATGATACCGGAGAAACTCAACAACAGGTATATTTATACTTCTCCACGATAAAATATCGAAGAAAATACATAAGACTAATAGCTTAGTTTATAAATTAATAAAAAATAAGTAGATTAGAACAATAAATTATGCAGAATTTTATTGTTTGGTTACAATTTCCCACATAATGGCGCTTGCTATATTAGCTGAAAAATTATCAGCTGTTCGGTAGTCTATTATGATTTCAAGCTTAAAATCCGTAGACAATAACATCTGAAATTTTTAAAAAGTAGCTAATAGCATCTCTTCTGAAATAATTTTAAACTGATTTTAAAAATGAATATACAAATTAACTATATTTTCAAATGAACAATGAGAAGAAAATTATTATAAATGCCACCTATTTAGTTAAAACGCGCTGGAATAAATGGCGTAATGCATAAAGGAATTTATTATATTATAATACATAGATGAAGCACAGGTGTGTGCCAGACGACAAATAGGTAACAACAATCTAAAGGAGTACTTTGTTCATTACAAAGAACGTATAAATAATTTTATATATAACTGAACTTATCAAGTTGATAGGCGATATGATGAATGGGTCACTTCTGACAAATTTGATTTATCTTCCTATAAAGACCCCTATGAGGATCCAGATGTTATTCTACTTAAAGCTGAGCTAGAAAAATTAGAAGAAGAGGAGCAGAATTGCAATATATTAACAAGAGATCAAATGAAAAAAAGAATATCTCATAAAATGGCTCAGGGGGAAATAGTAACTAACAGTTTAGATTTAGTATATAGTATTCAGGCTTTAGAGCAACTTAATAATACCCATACTGATTCAATGACAGCAATACTTGAAAAAGAATTTAAAGAAGTATGTTAAATTTTTGTTGAACAATATTTTTAAGTTTACAAAAATAAAATATATAAATCATGTTCAATTGGGTAAATATGACATGGAAACTTGGTATTTTTCTCCCTACCCAAATGCTTTTGGAAAATCCCCAAAATTGTTTATATGTCCAAAGTGCCTTAAATATATGAAGTATAAACACACCTTGTACCAACATCATGTAAACTATATTTAATATTAAATTAAATATTTTTACAGGCCAAATGCAGATATAAATATCCACCTGGTGAATGCATATATAAATGTGAAAAAATAGCTCTCTATAAAATTGATGGGGAGAAAAGTAAAGTAAGAGATTTTTATAAAATAAATGTAGTTCGATAATAATAAAATACAAATTATTATAAACCTTTGGTTTAAATAAGTAATTTATTGCAGTTATTATTTTATAATATAATAAACTAGTGATTGTTTTCTTAATAAACAATACATATGTTGATTTAGTTATATAGTCAATGTTTATGCCTACTGGGAAAATTATTTATTGATCAAAAAACAATCTACTATGATGTAAATGGATTTCTATTTTATGTGTTATGTGAAGTTATTAATGGAAACCATCAAATTGTTGGTTATTTTTCAAAGGTAAAATTAATGCCATTGAATGGTACAAATTTAGTTGAATTACTCATATGCCTTTTATTTAATTAGGTGTCATATATATATCATTGTGTTTTTAAATATTTATTTAGGAAAAAGAATCTGATGAAAATAATAATATAGCATGCATTGTTGTATTTCCCCCCTTCCAGTGTAAAGGATATGGAAAACTATTAATACAGATTAGTGAGTCTAAATATAATGTTTAAAAATATGTTATATTCTTTGGGAGTCACTAATAACCAAAAATAATGAGGCAAAAACTTTGATGGCAGAATTTTGTTAAAAACACTGCAAAATTATAAAAAAAAGCTAATTATAAAGATTTTAAGAAAGGTGATTATGATTATTAATTTTGTAAGAAGTTATGATAATTTTTCTTAATGTAAAGTGTAGTTAAATGCACTAAAGAATTACTTTATTGTTTACTTGAACATTAAAATTGTTTATGCCATATGGCCTATTTAAGTTTTAAAAGCAATGAACAATTATTAAAATTTTAAAGCCTTCACAACAAGCTTACTAATTATGCATCAAAATCTATTTAAATCCATTGTCTTAAAATATTGTATATATAGATGGGCGTAGCCAGGATTCGAATTAGGGGGGGGGGGCAATAATGATTTAGGGGTAGGCCAAATGATCATTTTTTAAAATTTTAGCCATAATAATTATATTTTGAAGGTTTTTTGGCTTAGAGGGGGGCAGCAGCCCCTCCCTCCCTCTGGCTACGCCCATATATATATGTGTATATGACTCCTTAATTTAAATAATTCCCTTGGTTATTATTTTATGAAATAAGTTATAACTAGTATTTTCTTGATATAGGCTATGAATTGTCAAAGAAGGATGGCATAATAGGTCAACCTGAGAAGCCTCTATCATACCTCGGTTATAAAGCTTACCAGTGGTTTTGGAGGTGGACTATTCTGAACCAACTGCAAAGTTACCAGCCTGGCACTCCCATCAGATTGGATGATTTAAGGTATGGATTCACTCAAGTGCAAAATGTAACCAGTTCCTTAATTGATAATTTGATATACTCTCAGACCTCAGAGTCCTACATAATTTTGATCGTTTGCTTGATTGCTTCAAAAGGCTCATTTATTGCAGGAAATTTTGAAAAATCTTTTAAAAACCCAAATCTCTGTTAAAACTCTGGAAATTCGCTCTTTGAAATTTGTTTTTTAAGGATCCAGCGATAATTTTATAAAATAAAATATTTGAAGCGGAAAACATGGTTTGAAATTGGTGATTTCCTAGGGGGTCGAAATATGTTTTTATGATTTTCACAAATTTTACCACAAAAAATTAACCGCAAATGTTTGAGGTTTTTGTTAAATTATTTCGATGGTAAATTTTTTTAGGAACAAAAAGCACCAACATTTAAGTATATAGCTCCACTTTCAAAAATATAACAAAAATAGTAAAATCTATAAAACGCGCTTGAGCGTAATTTTGTCCCTTTGAACGTCCATAACTTAAAATGTAATGGTCCAAAATGGCTAAAATTTTCAGAAATTACAATAATATATAAGGCCTACTTGCCCATCAAAAACTATCCATATATGAGATGGTCGGTCGAAAATCGTCTTTTTTTACGATTCGACTTGGAATGGCCCTAAGTGAATATTATTCGTGACATGTTTTGTTTTATATCAAAGCAATTACTTGCTAATGTGGCGTCCAAACAATTAAAATACATAAATTGCTTAGCAAATAAAAGAGATAATTAAGATATAAATTAAGCATACATTTCGCTATATGTATATTAAAGCATAATTCTCAAAGATGCTAGATTAAAAGATACATTGTTTTCCGTATTTTGTAAAATTGCCGAGAAATATAACCTTCGACCCCACCCGAAAGCATTTTCCACATTAAACCCTAACCCGACCCAAAAGCTTTAAAAAAGTGTTAAAGGTTTTGGGTTACTCGACAGAGGTTGGTCGCTCGATTTTTATGAATAAGTCGTTCAACTATATTTGTTTAGCTTCCATATCTTTTTTTATTAAGTACCAACTTTACGGATAATAATTTTTTGAATAAAAGATATTGTAAACTTGCTGATATCTTTACTATAAATATTATTGATTACAATACACATTTTGTTTTAACATTTTATGGTTTAGAATGTTTTAAAGAATTTTTAATATATTAGCCTTATAATTTAAAGCCGCCAGACTGGTATAACCAAAGTCGATATACTGGGAACTTTGCAACAGTTGGATTTGTTGCAGTATTGGAAAAATGATGTTAGCGTTTGCATGTCTCAAGCAAAGTTGAAGAGTATCGTTGAAAATGGAGAAATATATAAAAATCCACCCATAGCCGTGGTTCCTTGTTGCTTCATACCGAATTTGTGATTGTGTTTTACTCATTTTTTGTATCATAAATTTAATGTGTGTACATATCTGTTCATTCTTTACTTTTCAATTTAAGGGGAGACCGGGGCTAGTCGTTGCCTGGGGTACTATTATCTTTGTAATTATTTTTTAAACTAATAATGATATGTAATTGAAATTTAAACCATATGTGTATTTTTCCATAAGGTATTAGTAAAAAAATTTTTGTTAAAATTTTTTTTTTAATTTTTATAGAGGAAAAACGATTTTTCGGGGCTATTAGTAACCTTCACAAAATTTTGTATTTTGCATATAAAATTATTTTGGCTATATTTATTGGACTAATTCAACTTTTATCTTGTAAAGGGTTATTTCCTCTATAAATATTGCCTAATTTTAAATATTTTATTAGCAATATAATATAATAAATTATTATTGTATAAAAGATTAGGGGGCGGGCCTAGTCGGTGAGGGGTTAGTTCTAGCCATTGCGCTCTCTTGCATTCATTCATTTTATTTCCAAATGGTTGGAAATTAGAAAAGAAAAACAGATTTGAAAAAAAGTAATTAAAACAAAGCTTGAAATACTAAAAATTATGGAGAATATATTGCCTTTGACTAATTACATCAAAGACACCATATAGTTATGCACGTATAAAAAAGTTTTACTCAAAGTTCAAGCAAAACCAGATTTTTTTGGCTATATACAAAACAAGGCTAGTTTTTAATCAAGAGCAGGAATTCATTTTGGCAAACTATTTAATTAAAAATTTTAAATTATTTTCTGGGTTAACTCCTAAAAAGGTATCCATATTGTTGTCATATTATGGCTTAATTCATTAACAAAAATGAGCCTTATACTTAAAAACTGATCTAATAGTTATTTATTTTGACATAATGTACATAACACATGGTGCATATTATTTACTGATGCTAATAGTATCTATTAGACATAATGTATTTAAAACATAGTGCATATTTATTTACTAATGCTAAGATATCTATTTTGACTGCATATTATTTACTGATGCTTTTAGGTCAGAAGCTTAGCCTCTGAAATGGCTTCCAAATATAACTTAAAAGTTCCCAAAACCTGGTATCATAACAAAGCTGCTAGTGTAGATTGGTTTTATGAATTTATAAATGGTGTTGAACTTTTGACTTTACCACCCCACTGCATCCACATGTTGCAACCTTTGGAGGTGGCTGTTTTTGGTCCTCTATAGAAGTATTATAATCTCTTGATGCATGGATGAAAAATCATCCTGGTAGATATGGGCACATTGGTCATGTTGTCATTTTGATTCATTTTTTTGTATAAATAGTAAAAAATAACCACATTATGTTCGTATTCTGTATACTTTTCACAATAAAATATATTTTTTATTATTTTTAGTTGTTAAATTGGACATTGTTAAAGTTGTTAAAGATAAATAGATATTTTATCCCCTGAATAAGGCTATGACTAACCCCGGGCACTTTTAAAAATTTTAGGATTTTTATTTTTTTTGAACTGAATTTGTGAAAAAACTATTGCTTATTTCCCTCCAAATTTTTTTCCTATAGTAAAAATAGTCCTTAAAAATAGATTCCAACAAAAAATTTGAAAAAATAATTTTTAGTTTTTTTTCAAACACGATGATTTAATTTTTTATGGCTAAAGTAGCCCCGGTCTCCCCTATCGTGTTTATTTATACACTTTATTATGAATAATATTCCAACTCGGATTACCTAAGTACTTAAAATAAAACCCGTAATTTATAATACAATTAAAAATTGCTTCTGTCATAAGTTGCATTGCCTTTAAAGCTAGATATTGATATTCTTGCATTTAGGCTTCGTCAGGGTCTTACGTGTATTATTAATTGGAGGTTTGGTAAAAGCCTTATAGTGATCTGGATTTTTCAATCTTAACTTGTTCCATAGGTTCGTTATATAAAAAGTACTAAAATTATTTAAATTCCAGGCCATTTTCAAAATCAAATGTTATTTAGCCACCTCTGCAGGAGCCCAAATTTTTCTATTAGGGTGTTCTGTTTACAATTTTATATAAGCCCCCTAATAGAGTAATGAGAGTGGGTAGCACAAATTAGAAATTAGTTTTCTTGTGGAAATCGCCCTTAACGAATTCAATTAAATTAAGGTCCTTATGTGGAATTAGCATTTATGCTGGGTGTCCCGAGTTGCGACTTATACATAATTTTTAACATAATTTTTTTTTATTTATCGATAGTAGTTTATTTCCAAATAATTAAGTATGTTGTATGCTAAAATATAATAAATTAATGAGCTGGCATCGAGCCATGGATTGAGATTGTATTAGATTTTACAATTTCCATGGTGATTTTCTGCTTGATGTAGAAAAATTCTTTGGGATCGTGTGTGATGGAGGTTATAAATTTTGATATTTTCTTAAGGAATTGGCTGCCCTCGGGACCTAAATTACCGAGGGTCGTCGTGGCTACTACTGGTACAAAAATAATATTGCTCAGGAATGTGTATTTTTCCACTTTCTTTCTCTCAGTAGAAAAGATGAGGTCGGAGGCTTTAGATTTGGCAAATATATCCATTGTAGTGAAGTCCCAGCAGGCGTTTAGGCCACGAGCCCACTGGATGTTTGTTACACCGTCGGGTCTTTTACCGTCAGTGGAACTTAGGCCAGTGAATGAATGCAGATAAACTTCTTATGTGACTTGTTAAACCTTTATATTTTCCTATACTGATTCGATGTGCCAACTTAGTGAAAATGGTCATTTTTTAAAATGGCAACGCTTAGCATTTTTTTAAGACGAGATAGTTTCAAGATATGTGTTTCCGGCCATGAAAAAAAATCTAAGTATTCCTAGTGTAATCAATGGCTTCTGCTCTAAAAATTCTGACGCAAGATGTGATATACCTAACCTAGCCAAAAAGGGTCTTAATTTGCCAAATAAAAGTCGTTGTTTACCCAAGACGGATTGAAATCTTACAAAAAACTCGAATTTTTTGGAGTGAAATTTTTTTGAAGTTGACTAAATAAGAATAACATAGTAATTTTTAATTGCTATGCAATTTATGAGCTCACTTTCCATTTGTTTACTGTCACGCTCGGAATGTCTTGTCGCGCTTTTCGTTTTTTTTCGTCGTGTTCACCACCGAGACCGCTTGGTATTCGAATAGGCCATCCTGAGTATACCCTATGCCCACCCCTACGAGGGCCTATGCCTTTACTGATATGGGTCCCTGTGCCCCCCCCCTTACAAATGCCTATGCCTCTATTAATATGGGTTCGAATCTCGGCGAGGGCAAATTTTTTTTTATTAACCTAACATTGATTATTCTTGTTGATATCATTGACAATAGTGACTTTTTGACCGTCTCCGGCTGCTGACCAATGGAAAAAAATGGGCATTGGCCAAAGTGTGAATCGAAATTTTTTTTCGTTTTTTTTTTACTTTTATGTATTTATATCCTTTTTGACCGTCTCCTGGCTGCTGACCAATTGAAAAAAATGGCCATTGACCAAACTGTGAATCAAAAAAATTTGTTTCTTTTTTGACGCCTATTTAGGGCTCCACCGATATCAAATTTTTAACCGATACCGATACTACCGATATTTAAATAAATATACCGATACCGATATTTTACATCTCATAAAAATGACACCTGTTAATATTTATAAAGCTTTATTTTAAATATTCCAAATTTTTTTTCATAAATAGTAATTTTTTAATAGTCTCCGGTAGAAGAGATCTTCTATGTGGACTATCAATATCACCAGTTATACTAAAAATAGATTCAGAAGGGATAGATGTGGCGGGTGACGACAGATATTTTCTGGCCAGTGTTGCTAATATTGGCAAATCGGAACTATTTGTTGCCCAATATTCTAATGGATTTACATATGATCCCATTGATGTTTCGTTTATGATTCTATTACCCTTGTAAATTGGTGTTTTGAGATATAGGTCTAATTCCAATAAACACGGATCACCTTAAAATGAAAATTAATATTAGCTAAGTAAATATACCTATGATGATGTTTGTATCAATAGTTCCAGCCATTGAATCCACTGTTTCATTATATGTAGTTATCAATTGTACAGGCTGCAATATGTGCTGAGTTCTCATCAATTATAAAATTGCTTTTTTAATTGCTATGCAATTTATGGGCTCGCTTTTGCTTTTGTTTGTCACGCTGTTTGTCCCGCTGTTTGTCACGCTGTTTGTTATTAGGTTAATTTTAATAGTTTACATTAATAATTTGTTCCTGTTAATACCATTAACGTTTTTTTAGCCTAACATTGATTTATTATGTTACTACCATTGATATTATGCCTTTTTGGCCGTCCACTGGCTACTGACCAATGGGAAAAAATGACCATGCCTTTCTAGATATGGGGTTTGCTATGCAATTAATAGTTTTTTTTACATTAATAAATTGTTCTTGTTAATACCATTGACGTTTTTTTAGGCTAACATTAATTTTTTATGTTACTACCATTGATTAATATGCCTTTTTGGCCGTCCACTGAGTACTGACCAATGGAAAAAAATGACCATTGGCCAAAGTGTGAAGCAAATTTTTTTTTCCATTTTTTTGACTAACATTGATAAATACCCCATGCCCTCTCCTAGAAGGATCTTGTTTCTATTGATATGGGTCCCTGTGCCCCCCCCCCCTTAAAAAGACTTATTATCCCTCTTCAGATCTGGGGTTCGAATCCCGGAGAGGCCAAAAAATTAAAATATTTTTTTTTATTTTTTTTTTTTAACTTTTATGATTGTTCCTGTTACTACCATTGATAATATGACTTTTTGGCCGTCCTCTGGCTGCTGACCACAGAAAAAAATGACCAGTGTCCGAAAGTATGAAGCGAATATTTTTTTGCGTTTTTTTTGACTTTTATGATTGTTCCTGTTACTACCATTGATAATATGACTTTTTGGCCGTCCTCTGGCTGCTGACCACTGGAAAAAAAGACCAGTGTCCGAAAGTATGAAGCGAAATTTTTTTCCCGTTTTTTTGACTCTTATGATTGTTCCTGATACTACCATTGATAATATGACTTTTTGGCCGTCCGCTGGCTGCTGACCACTGGAAAAAAAGACTATTTGGCCAAAGTGTTAAGCGAAATTTCTTTCCCGTTTTTTTTTGACTCTTATGATTGTTCCTGTTAATACCATTGATAATATGACCTTTTTGGCCGTCCGCTGGCTACTGATCAATGAAAAAAATGACCATTTGGCCAAAGTGTGAATCGAAAATTTTTTTTTCCGTTTTTTTTGACTCTTATGATTGTTCCTGATACTACCATTGATAATATGACTTTTTGGCCGTCCGCTGGCTGCTGACCACTGGAAAAAAATGACCATTGGCCAAAGTGTGAAGTGAAATTTTTTTCCTCGTTTTTTTGGCTAACATTGACTTATAGAGTATCTGTTGGTAGTGACTAATGAAAAAAATGACCATTGGCCAAAATGTGATTCGAAATTTTTTTTTTCCGTTTTTTTTTGACTCTTATGATTGTTTCTGTTACTACCATTGATAATATGACTTTTTGGCCGTCCTCTGGCTGCTGACCACTGGAAAAAAATGACCATTGGCCAAAGTGTGAAGTGAAATTTTTTTCCTCGTTTTTTTGGCTAACATTGACTTATAGAGTATCTGTTGGTAGTGACCAATGAAAAAAAATGACCATTGGCCAAAATGTGATTCAAAATTTTTTATTCGTTTTTTTTTGACTCATATGTATTTATAGACCAGCTCTGAGTACGAACCAATGAAAAAAATGACCATTGGCCAAAGTGTGAAGTGAAATTTAACTTAACATAATAGCAATTAATATTTTTTGATTATAATTCACACATACTTACACGTAAAATATTTTTCATTTTTAATTAAAACCTTGCATTCAATAGTCAAAACGTTAACGATACTCTTCTTTGCACATGCCTAACTTCCGGAATTTAAAGTTTTTTTAAATAATTTCGTTTTTTGAAATATAACAAAATTCGTTCAAGTTGTTTTAATTTTATATGGCTTCTTAGCCCAGGTATTTTCTATATAATTACAACTTTCTACTAAGTCAAAGTTTTATATTAGTTCAGCAGAGGCAAAACTAATTTAGAAAGTTTTAACATAAATTCGGCGAAGCCATATCAAGCCCTTGCTTACCTTATAATTATAACAAAGTTTAATGGATTTTTTAAATTAATGATAGTTTTAAGTTTTTGATTAAATCTTGATTGAAAAGAGTTATATACTACTGTTTTATTTTGGGAATAATTTACGTTTCCCTGTTCTTTAATTGTTGGGTTATCATAAAGAAACCACTAAAATAAGTTTCGGATCAATTTTTCGGAAATTGTTGTTTTTTGTGTTTTTGCTCCCATTCAGCTATGCTACCACTTTGGAATCGTAAAAATAGCACGTTATATATGAAAAAGAGTTTAATTTTGTGATTTGAGAATCTACCTAGTTTATAATATCCTTAAATTTTTTTAGATAAAATCAATGTCTTAATCCATATAACGAATGAATATTGGATATATGGATTTTCTACCTTTAATAAAGCTACATTTGTTAAGAATTATTTAATTAATTATTAATCGCTATGCAATTTATGGGCTCGTTTTTGATTTTGTTTACCGATGTCTTGTCACGCTGCCTCCGCGTCCGCAAACAACCTCCCTATCTATTTGCATTGGGTATATTAGGTTATCGATTTTTTAAATTAATGCATAAGAAAGAGGTGCCCCACCCCTCATCTCTATCTCCCTCGCTGTGTTATTTTTTAAATTAATGCATAAGAGGTGCCCCATTGATAATATGACTTTTTGGTCGTCCGCTTGTCCTATTATTGTTTCATTTTATTAATTTTATATAATAAACATAAATAAAAGTTGTTTACTTTTAATTGCTATGCAATTTAACTAGTTTTTGGGTTAGAATCCCGGAGTTTTTTTCACTCTTATGATTGTTCTTGTTACTATCATTGATAATAAGACTTTTTGGCCGTCCGCTGGCTGCTGACCAATGAAAAAAATGACCATTGGCCAAAATGTGAATCCGAGTTCATTTTTTCGTTTTTTTTTTGACTATTATGATTGTTCCTGTTACTACCATTGCTATTATGACTTTTTGGCCGTTCGCTGGCTCCTGACCGATGAAAATAATGACCATTGGCCAAAATGTAAATCGAAATTATTTTTTTCGTTTTTTTTGACTATTATGATTGTTCCTGTTCCTACCATTGCTATTATGACTTTTTGGCCGTCCGCTGGCTGCTGACCAATGGAATAAAATGATCATTGGCCAAAATGTGATTCGAAAATATTTTTTTCGTTTTTTTTGCCTATTATGAATTTATATCTACTTTTACCGTGTCCTGGCTGCTGACCAATGGAAAAAAATGACCATTGGCCAAAATGTGATTCGAAAATTTTTTTTTCGTTTTTTTTTGACTATTATGAATTTATATCCACTTTTACCGTGTCCTGGCTGCTGACCAATGGTAAAAAAATGACCATTGGCCAAAGTGAGCATCAAATTTTTTTTTCCGTTTTTTTTGGCTATCATTGACCTATAGAGTATCTGTTGGTACTGACCAATGGAGGAAAAATGACCATTAGCCAAATTTTTGATATTTTTAATTAAAAATTGTTCAAATTCAACAAAAAATTTCTCCAAACTTCTGCAAATTCTTAACATTGTGATGTTTTATAATATAATGTTTGTTAGACCCATAATCACTAAAGGCCATAAAAAAATGTAATACGCAACTAGATGCAAACACTAAATCTAACCCTAACCCTTGCCTATATTACATTTTGCCTATATTAAATTTTGCCTATAAATGGAAAATTTGTATAAATAATTAATTAATCATTAGGCATTGAATACCCCCCTATAGGCATTCTCGCCCCTTCCCACCTTTCTCGCCCATAAATTGCATAGCAAATATGATACATTTATACAAAGTACAGATGAGTCGTCCCCCCTTCCCTTCCCCTCTTCCCCTTCCCCTTCCCTTCTCCCCCTTCCCACGAGGGCCGAAGGCCCGAGTTTTTCGATATAGATCGAGTCAAGTCGGGCATGAATACACTTAAGCTTTTTCAAAAAATATTAATTGATATGCAATTATGGGTTAAATTTTACACGATGCTCATATCGATTTGAACATAAATTGCATAGCAAAAATGCTTTGTTTATACGTAGTATAAAAGAGTAATAAATCGAAGTGTATTAGGATTTAAAGCAGAAATATGTGAAGCAGGCACTGTGCTTGGCTTAGCGGGGGTCTGGGAGCGGAGCCCCCAGGTAACGGGGGCTTAGGGCGTTTGACAAGCGATAATTATTTTATAATGTAAGTAAATTTTATGTTATAAGCTAAAAAACAAAAGGTTTAGAGCTTCTTTAAAAAATTCTTATTGTGGGAGTGTGTGTAAAATATATCAAAATTTAAGGATTAATTTCTAGTCTGCAATCAAAAAAGACGCTCTACATCTGCGGATACAAGTTTATTGACGAATCGATTAAACAGATAATTTTTTGATAGAATCATGTAAATAAAATTGATTTTAATAATTTATTTTTAAAAACCATTAGAACTAACCCCATTTTGTGCGCACACAAGAAGAAATGACTTGGTGTCAGCTTTTTACATTGCATACTATGTGGAAATTCGGCTATTTTGTTATTTTCTAATTTCTTCCTAAATCATAATTTAAACGTCGATGCTCGTACCACGAAATACTTTGAGGGCTTCTATAGGTGAGTAGGAGCGGGTTAGAGTTCATAATTGCGTGGTTATATAATTAGCTAAATTTGATGACTCGCATGTGCGTTTAGACATGCCCAAGTAAAATTACACTGGTCTACAAAAAAAATCAACCTGAAAACGGTCAACATATTCTGATAGAGTTTTTTGTGGTGAACACAAATATGTTTTTCGTTTTTTCCCTATACGTCAAGTTTTTTTAGATATTTCGATTTAAAGTTGCGAAAATGACCGTTTTTGACCCTTTTTGACGCTCAATAGAGCAATATTGAATGGCTAAAAAAAAATTTTTAAACCTCTAAGTGGTAGAACCAACTTAGGGTAAAACATTGAAAAATATTTCCCCTATTCTTTTTACTTTTTCCAATATATCAAAAATGCAATTAGTCCCTATGCGAAATCGCGGCTTCCTTTGAGCCTCCCTCCCTCTATCTAATTGGCTTATATGCTTATATAACACTATACCCTTGGTGCATGTAAATGATTGATGAGTGTGGTGGGTGCAAGAGTAGTGGGCTAATACGAACTATTCCTAATACTAGGCCTGTCATCGTCCCTCTCTACTAGAGGAATAGCTCGTCTCGTATTACGCCACTACTCTTACACACCCACACCTCCACATCATCCATCAATCACTCACATGTACCAAGAGTATAGTGTAATAAACCCAATTAGATAGAGAGGGATGGAGGGAGGCTCAAAGGATGCCGCTTCGCATAGGGACTAATTGAAATTCGATATATTAGAAAAAGTAAAAACAATAGGGGAAAAAATCATTTTTCAATGTTTTACCTTAAGTTGGTTCTACCACTTAGAGGTTTAAAACTTTTTTTTAGTTATGTAATATCGCTCTATTGAGCGTCAAAAAGGGTCAAAAACGGTCATTTTCGCAACTTTGAATCGAAATATCTAAAAAACTTGACGAATAGAAAACAACAAAAAACATATTTGTGTTCACCACAAAAAACTCTATCAGAATATGTTGACCGTTTCCCGATTGATTACACAAGACCTTTATTTATAGACCAGTGTTATTAATCAAATATAAACGTTAAAAACTAGGAAATTGGTCATTCAGAAGATGCAAAAAGAAGTCTAATCTCACTCTCGATCAATATAATTTAAACTACCAGTTTTTTTAAACTTAATTAAATTTTTCTTGAAGTTTAAGAGCAGATATTCTTACATTTGTATATGGCATAAATTTTAAATTGTTTTATATGGTAGTCACTATAATAATACTATATAAATTTAGTATAATTAATACCTTCATTGTTAAGTGTTCAACTGTCGTTTGCCTTATATAAGATGAGATCTTAGAACATTCTATAAAATAAGTCATTTTTACTTTTAACTAAAACTTTTAAAATCATAATTTTTATTGACTTATGAACGAATTTATTTGCCTTTAATTGATTATGGATATTCAGCACAGGGGTATAAAATTTAAAATGTATAACGTAATTGCGAGCAAAAATTTATCTTGATCACATCCAACCTATGGTTTTCCAATAACTGTAGGGTTTGATTTCATTAAAGCTTATTATTTGTTATTGTTAATACCTTACTTGTTAACTCCAATTATAGCTATTGATCCAAAAATCAAACGGCCTCCCAATGCCTTTATATTATTCTCGAACGATTATAGAAGAATAATTTCCTCCAAACATCCCTCTGAAAGCAACAATTCGATCAGGTATTATCACGATGTATTAACATAAAATCTAAGCAAAAAACTTGGACAAGCTTGGAAGGAGTTAAACCCAATTACAAAGGAAATGTATCGAGAAAAGGCAGAGAAATATGAGATTGCTCATAAACTAATGTTTCCAGGTAATTCTATGAGAGTTGAATTGTGCTCTTTAACGTTACTATTAAATTTTATTAGCTGCAACGACATAATAATAGTTATAATATTCTATTTGAAGATAGTATATCTTCTTCTTCTTTGTCTATTATTTGGTCCCCATCGTGGGTTTTTTATGAGTTTTTTCCATCTTGACCGGGTAAGTGCCATGTCATGAATAATCTCTTTTGTTTTCATAACTTTATCGACTTGCTCTTTTGACGTAACACGATGTCGCCCTCTTCCTATCTTCCCCGGTACCTCCTTGTACAGTATTTTAAGATTTATATCATTCGCCTCCCTTTTTTAAATATAATGTTTTAAAAACAAAAACAATGACACTTTTATGTATTGATTTAGAATATGTCTACTCTCCTACTGAAGCTAGAATTAAAAAGAAAATTCGAGAAAAATTGAGAACCTTAAAACGTTTGAACATCCCCCATCTTAATATTAAAAATAGCCAAATTACATTGTTCCAAAATTGTTTAAGCAATTTGCTCGTAAATAGAAGTTTTTTGGGCGAAAGAACCAATCAACACAATGACATTTCAGATAAAATTCTACATGCTCGAGGAGCATCGATTAGCGGGAATAATGAGCAAGAAATAAAGAGATTTTGTAGATACAATCAAGATTACCGAAATTTAGATTCAAAACACCTTTTGGAATCAAAATCTTCAACGATTGAAAGAATAAATCAAGATGACGTGGAAAATGGTATTATAGATATCATAGGGATTGACGAGTCAGAAAATGTAAGGGAATTGTTAAAACGAAGTGCATTGAAATAGCCCAGAAAATTTGGAGATTAACTCGAGGATAAGTTGCCTGGTTTACTAAATAACATACAAATTTAAATATTTTGAGATAGATACTTATTAATATCTATACTTTAAAAATATAAAATAATACCTATATTTTAAAATCAAATTAATTTAAGAGGTAAATTTTAATAAAAAGTTAATCTTAATTTAATATTTATCAACTTTTATTACCCCCTATAGAATCGATAAAATATCGTTATTTTATCAGTCGGAACGGAATAAATCCGCCGCTGACTTGCTTAAACCTAAACGCAGTCTATAATACAAATTGAAAAATCATAGAGGAACAAAAGCTCGAGCCTTACAATTGTTTGACCATCTTAACCATTCGTCTAAAGGTGTTTTAAAGAAAAATATATTTTTAAAGGAATGTAACTTAATTTTGCAGAAAGAAGCCTACTAATTTAAAATTCTAACTTTATTAAATGTTCCTCACAAATTGTCTATCATTTTTAAAAAATTTATAATAAACAGCAATTAGCAATACGGAGATTTAATTCCTTCTCTTACCCTTTAAATCCACCAGCGTCCCAATTAATGTTCACTCCATTAACTATTAACACTTATTAATATTTTGCAAAAAAGATTTTCTACCTCTCAAACCACTTGTTGTCTCCCTAACAACTTAACCTGTGGATTTTGTCCCCTTTTTATTTGATTGCATAATATCGTATTTCTTATCTTAAAAAACAAAAATTGAATCTATATTTTTTCGAAAATATAACGAAATTACTGCTAATATATAAATTTAAAAATCATTATTTTGGGTCAGGTAGTTACGGCAGCTTCAATAAATCGATATGGCTTAGCGAATTCTTAAAAGGAGTTGGCGGGCCCGGGCGGTCAATTTACTTTAAAAATCGGACCGGGCCGGTTCAGGCATAATTTTTGTAACAAATTTGACTCCGAAAAAATATAAAACATTATAAAACGAAGTTAGCTTTTCTTTTGCTTAGCGATATATCTAGAAATTCACCCGAGATGGGAACATTCCCCATAAATTATTAATAATGCCAATCCATTTTATCGATAATATTTATATTTCAGTTGTGCATGTGGTTAGTAGGAGACAAAAAGGTGCATTTATACTAGACAGAGACTTTTGTTAGCAAGCTGTTAGGGTATCGAGAGCATTCTTAAGACAACACTTAAGTTTGCGACAAAACCATATACAATAAACCATCTTTTTATATGCTTGTGCCATTTAACTCACTTCAGTAAATATAGCCAAAAAATTCCTGAGTTTCTAGAGTAATAATTGGCGTATCTTGCGGAAAAGATTTCAAGTTAATTAGAACTTGTTTTTTTATCCAAAACGTTTTATTAAATTGTATAATGAAGGATTAGATCAAGGAGATAGAAATCTATAATATAAAAATGAAACTATGTTGTGTGTATGCCACCACCAAATGTGGAAAACAGACCGATTGGCTCAGAATTTCACAGTTTATTCCCCATACTCCGGAGCATGTTTTAAGATTTGTTCGAGCCAAATCGGTCCAGTAGTTTTTGAGGGGTCACGTTTTTTTGTTTTATACGTTGTTTTATACGTTTTGGCACTTAATAAAGACGTCATATGACATATAATATATGAAGCTTAAATGTTTTATTGCTGCATAAAAATTTTCTTTCATATTAAATCAGGTCAGACCCGTTACCATATGCATGAACCAGAGGAATATAGACATTAGATTCTACAAAGTATTTTATGTCATGGTTATGCTTTTAATTTGTAGAAGAAACTTAAATTACAGTTAAAACTCAGTGACATTTCTTTAAGGCTTATGCTAAACTTAACCATAAATAAATTGCATAGCAATTAATAAGTATTTCAAAAACAAAGCTGCTCAAAAAAGCTGATCAGAAAAAAAGCTAATAAAAAATTTAGACCCTAATAATGTACTTGATGTCTTATGAGGTGTATGTCGCATAGCCAATTTGAAAATAAAATTTAAATATTGTATATATAAAAATGGGTAGGGTGAGGTTAGGGTTAGGGTTCTCAATTAGATATTCTGCACTATAAGCAGAAATTGCCAAATATTCTTAAATTTACATTAGATTAGATTGTATGCACTATACGTCAAAAATGCCAAATGTACCTATTCATTTATTAGCTTTTTTTCTGATCAACTGGACCCTCTTTAACTATTTGTTTAAAAATTTTTGCATAATAAACATGCTTACCAATTATATTTGATATATTCCTAATCTATTGAAATTTATCTATAAGATGATATATATTCTGCTAATACACCCGGGTAAATGGCAAAACAACGTTTGCCGGGTTCATCTAGTATAAAAATGAAACTATGTGTGTTTGTGTGTTTGTTTGTATGTTTGTGTGTATGCCACCACCAAATTTGGAAAACTACCAGACCGATTTGGCTCAAAATTTCACAGTTTATTCCCCATACTCCGGAGCATGTTTTAAGATGTTCGAGCCAAATCGGTCCAGTAGTTTTCGAGGGGTCACGTTTTTTTGTTTTATACGTTGATTTATACGTTTTAGCACTTAATAATGACGTCATATGACGTATAGTATATGAAGCTTAAATGCTTTATTGCTGCATAAAAATTTTCTTTCATATTAAATCAGGTCAGACCCGTTATCATATGAATGAACCAGAGGAATATAAACATTAGATTCTACAATAAGTATTATATGCTCTTCCCCAATTAATTACATATATGCTTTTTATTCCATATGATAAAAGAAGCTTGAGGGATGGCGGGCGCATTACGGATTTATTTTCATCGTTTATGTTAGTGTCTAAAAATGTATAAAATCAACAAATCATCTAAATTATTTTTATCCAGATCTTCCAATCAAAGGACGGTGGGGTGACTAGACCGATTTGGCTCAAAATTTTACAGTTTATTCCCCATACTCCGGAGCATGTTTTAAGATTTGTTCGAGCCAAATCGGTTCAGTAGTTTTCGAGGGGTCACGTTTTTTTGTTTTATACCTTGTTTTATACGTTTTAGTACTTAATAATGACGTCATATGAAATAAAGTATATGAAGCTTAAATGTTTTATTGCTGCATAAAAATTTTCTTTCATATTAAATCAGGTCAGACCCGTTACCATATGAATGAACCAGAGGAATATAAACATTAGATTCTACAAAGTATTTTAGGTCATGGTTATGCGTTTATTTTGTAGAAGAAACTTAAATTACATTTAAAACTCAGAGACATTTCTTTAAGGCTTATACTAAACTTTACCATAAATAAATTGCTTAGCAATTAATAAGTATTAATATGCTCTTCCCCAATATCTTATATTTAAAAATGAAACTATGTATGTTTGTGTGTATGCCGCCACCCATTTTGGAAAACTACCAGACCGATTTGGCTCAAAATTTCACACTTTATTCCTGACACTCCGGAGCATGTTTTAAGATTTGTTCGAGACAATTGGTCTATTAGTTTTCAAGATATTTTGTTTTATACGTTTAATAAATCGTCAATCAAACGCAACCTCATGACGTACTGCGTATCTAAATGAAACTATGTGTGTGCAGCATGCGTAGGTAGTGTTGTGATAAATGTAGTCATATGATGTGGAAAATGGAAACTTTTTACGATTTAAAACATTAAATTACATGGGCGTACGCAGAGGGGGGGGGGCTGCCCCCCCTAATTTAAAATAAAAAAAATTTTAAATACAAAAAACCTTAAAAATTAAAAAAAATTATGTTTTGCCCCCCCCCCAATTAGTCCTTGCTCTTTCTTAATTAGCCACTGCCCCTCCCTAATTAGCCACTGCCAAAATTTTGGATAGTCGATGACCTTTTTTTGCCCTCAGGTAAATTTTTGGTAAGGACAATTTTTGGATGTCGTGACCTTTTTTAAATTATTTTTTTTTGATGTCAGGAAAATTTTTTTTTTAATTCTGCCTCACCCTAATTCAAAACCTGCGTACGCCCATGTTAAATCAAAGTCATTTTTTTGCTTATTTTTCACGTAAATTATTATTATTATAGGACGGTCGTGTCCCCTCCTGCGTGATTATAAAAATACATATTTTATGAAGATGAGAAAGAAATCCCTCCTGCGTGGCTAAATAAAGTGGGCCTGGGCCTTGGACTCTCTTTAACTATCTGTTTAAAAAATTTTGCATACTAAACACTTACCAATTATATTTGATATATTCTTAATCTATTGAAATTTATCTATAAGATGATATACATTCTGCTAATACACCCGGGTAAATGGCAAAACAACGTTTGCCGGGTTCATTTAGTTGTTAATAAACCTCAACGGATTTAGTTAATATTAGTATGAAAATTTTGTCTCTTGGCAAATCTAGGTTTAGCTTAACATCTAAATGATACAAATTAGCTTTCGCTAATATAAAAGTTGTCATCAGCGCTCTATCCTATAAATTTCTGAGTTGCAATGTATCTGCTGGTCGTATCACCTGTTAAATGTCAAAATTCTTGTTCTGCGATTGTTTGCATAGCAATGTATTGCTAAAAAATCTATTAAGATATGAAAAGGAAATCAGTATTCAGATTGCCGAATAGAACTTCACATATAATTTATAAAATTACTACTTAGGTGCTGGGGGACAAGTAATCTGCCGGGGAAAATGTTCAAGCAAGTATTTTTGGCAAGTGATCGGAAAAAGAAAATAAATTATTAAAAGCATTTTTGTTGAAAATTTATTTCAAAAAGACATCGTATATATAAACTTTTAAAGTCCTTACAAATGTCTTAGTCTTTATGCAACTATTTATTAAATAATTTATTTATGAATTTTTTTTTAAGATTTGCTAGCCCCGGTTACGCCCATGGACTCATGTTATGATTTTTATGTTTGTCGTATGAGTTAAATTTTGTTATTAGTTATCGGTATAAAGATTATTGTCAGGACCATGGACGTTGCCAGCATTCAAATTAGAGGGGGGCAATAATAATTTAAAAGGCAAAATAAAAATTTTTAAAAATTTTAGCCATTTTAATAAATTTTAACAAATTTTTGGATTTAGAGGTAGACAGCCGCCCCTTTCTGCCTCCCCCCCCCCTACGTCCATGGCCAGGACAGCTTAAGGCTTTTACTTCTTTAGATTTTACATATAAAAAATATCAAATTATACTAATAGAACCTGTCTACGACCATAAACCAATAATACTCTAGACAGGAGAACAGCTGTTTTTTACATTAAAATTTATCGGTAAGCCTAGGCCACCAATTTTATGGATTTTTTGGAAATGCCCCCTTGTGCAGTGTTGAATTGCAAAATTCATGAAATAAAGAATAATGGAACATTATATTAACTTTCTATATGTAAGTTTGACATTCAATTATTAAACAAGTTAAATATCGTTTATTTTGTTAACATACTCCTTAAGCATGGCGGCATTCGCCATTATTTAATACTTATAACCTGTTTGCCAGTCTTTAGTATCATTATAAATTTATGTTTAAAAAAGTTAAAAATTTATTTGTATCGAAATGCGGTGTAAACATTTATTTTTTTTCAAAAAATGGAACTAGTTTCAAACATAAACAATTTTTTTCAAGGTTGTAAATGGTATTAATTATATAATTTATGCATAATTTTTAAAGGAAATTATGTTTTGATGCGCTTTTGTTGACTTTCCCTTTGCCTACACCTTATAAATTTGAGGAAAATTTGTATGAATGGTTAAATATTGTTGTTGAATCTTTTTCAGTAAGTAAGAGGGTCTGCATTACTAAAAGAGAGCTTTTAAATTTTTATTAATCACATTTGTATAAGCAATTTTTCTAAGCAAAATATGAAGTTTTACTAGTTTTTACTGTTTTATAGAATTGTTAATTTTGGATATTTGATTTTTTAAAAATAAATTTTTTTTAATTATATTTTCTTTTTTATTAATTACTGCCTACTAAGCATTTAATATATTTTTCAATTTTAATGTAAACTAAAATAGCTTTTAAATAAAATTGTACTAAGTTATATTTGGTTGTCTATTTTATAGGCTGACAAGGTTTTGGATTTTGTGACTGCTATTAAATTTTATAACTAATAATTCACAAAGTCTAAAATAAATTTATCCTCAAAGCAACCTTCTCTTTTATACATGTTTAATAAAAGCAGAAAGACTAATGATGAGGTTTTATAAATTATTTATTTCCCAAAAATTGATTTTATGATTAAACTAAAATCAGGCGCTAAAAAGTTAAATATTATTCTCAAATCAATCATAAAATTGTTTTACATAAATTATTTAAGCTTATTGATTTAAAATTTACTCAAATATGTAATAATTTGTTTTAATTTTACAACCTTTTTTATCTCAAAACATCATTGCTACGATAAATAATCTTCTCATTATTCTAAATTTCTTATATACATTATTAATTAGTCATGATCTAATTTTATATTTTTTTAAATAATAAATGACTATATTCCCTGATTAATTTTATTTCTATTAAAAGTATCTAATTGTGAAAATATATTAATTTTGCTCATAAATATTTTTAAAAAAAGTATATTTTATCAACTGTTTTTTTTCAGGATGGGGAAAATCTCAATGATGACATTGTGAATCTTTTGGATGTGCTATTAGCCATTTGTATTAATAACTTGAAAAAGCCTCCACCCAAAATGCACATACCTAAATTGTATCAATACCTCTCAAAACATCAAGAAGATATAATAGAGGTTCAATAAATAATTACAATAACAATAAGTTATTTAAAAAATATGATTTTAAAACTCGTTTTGTTTTCTGCCCCCCCCCCCCCCCCCCCAAGAACTGTATTTTTTAAGTCATCACTTTATCCTTCCCTACTCCCCTCGCTTTTTCAAATTCAAGCTAGGCCCCTGTTTTTAAGTAACGATTTATACATTAGCGTAGCCAGCATTGGGATTAGAGGGGGGCAATAATAAGGAGGGGCAAAATAATCATTTTTTGAAATTTTAGCCATAATTTATTTATAAATTTAAATTTTTTGGATTTGCAGGGGGGCAGCCGCCCCTCCCTACCCCCCCCCCCCCCCCCTTCCCCTTCTCCCCCCTTGGCTTCGCCCATGGGTTGTTTGAAAATTACTATATTTTTCTACTTGAAGCGAAAGATCTTCGATAAGGCGGGATTCATGCTAAAAGCATACACGATTTGTATGGAACGTGGGGTCGGTTGCGAACCTCAAATAATCAAACAATACGGACCGGGCTTGGAGCGGACCATTTTGGCTTGCGTTGATATGAAAAATGAAAGACTTTTACAGCAAGCTGCTCGATGCTTGACCGCCTTGAATTCTAGCCTGGCTAATAGTTGTAGTAGCAATGTTGGTAAAGGAGACGATGCACCATCACCCTCGTGCATTGATAGGTTAATATTTGGTTGGCAAATTTCTAAATTGATTGGAAAATTAGAAGCTCTAGATGGCTTCTGTAGCTTGTTTCTTTAAAAGTGAATGATACTTCAATCTAGGCTCGATATTAAAATAAATTAAGTTGGTAACTTTTAGTGTAATATCGCGAACTTTTTAAACCCCTTATGGTTGGTTATCTTACTTTTTAATCTCCCCTAGCCGCCCATAAGTATCACTAAGTATTCAAAATCATAATTTTTTAAGTAAGTTTGTGATTATATGGTGTAGTCCTTAAAGAATACATTTTATAATAATAAATGTATTTTTAACATATATATGTAAGTATATATACGTAATTAAATTTGATTTTATATGATAGTGTGCTCGAAGAGATAAATCAAACTTTACAAGTCTTGAAATCTGTGTACAACGAAGGAGGACCTAACGTCAAAATAAAATTAAGCCCGCTGCGATTTAACGTTCAGCCTTCGAGTTTCCAAAATTTTGCCCTCTTCCAAACACGATTGCATAATTTAGTTTTCCTCCTCACCAATTTATTGAGGTTCGCTCCTGAAATTCAAAAATTGTGAATGTCAAACTCTTTTCACACTCGCGATACTATATTTTTGTCCACTGTGATCTGTTTGTGTGTGCAGGAGTGAATAATAAGAATTTTCTAGAACCTTTTTTTAAGTGCCATCTATAGGCACCATTTCGGAAAAGCGTGGCACTTTCTGCACTCAATTTAGGTGGTATTTCGGACAGAGTCCCATTTTTTCAACAGGAACTTGACCCGATCCCTAAAATTTTAAATATCTCATTAAGAGCCTACTTGAAGCGGATATAAATTTTAACTGCCCCCCCACCTCTTTTTGAAATTTATTGGTATTTAGTTATGACCCTTAGCTATTTTACCTTGTTTTTGTTTATACGGTTGATTACTAAAATAAAATGCTTGGGCAATCATCCCTACCCCAGCTCTAATTTTTTAAGTCAAGTCGGGTTTGAGGTAACCCATACAGGAGCCTTGATTAGTATTTGACTTTTAAAATTACATCATCCTTGACTTAGGAGTGGTTAATTAATTTTAGGGTTAAAGGCGTTGCAAACTTAATGATTTTTAGAGGATTTTCACCCTCGTAAACAATATTTTTCATGGATTTATTATCGGGAATGGTAGTGGGTGTTAAAAGGAATTATAACTATTATAATATTTCGTCCTCATAAAGCACATCTCCCTCCCTGACACTCATGAGAGTCAGATTTAAGCATATATAAGAAATGGGAGAACCGAGAAGTTAGCGGAGCTGTAAGCAACTGGTTACCGTCATTTACCTACTTAGTTGAAGAGAGAACTTAAAAGCTGAATAGAAGATGTCCTTTGTGAGGACGAAATATTATGATAATAATAATTTGTTTTTAACACCCTCTACCATTCCCGATAATAAATCCATGAAAAAATTAATGATTGTATTTGTTCGGGAATGCAGGGGAAGTAATGGGTGGTTAGTGGTACCGTTGGCATCTCTCTTCGACACATTAACAACGACGATCAACAGTATAGAAGGTATGCTGGATGGGAGTTGTGACAAGTCCAAGCTCGAATTGCTATTGGAAAAAGATTCGGCCGGTGCTGATATAATAGCGCCTTGCATATTTCAAAGTGTCTTGGCCATCCTCGATGCTATTATACTCGGGTAAACAAACGCTTAGTTGCCATTAAATTTAAGTGTTTCTTTTCTTCAAAAGAAACTTTAATTTGTTTTGCAAAACAGCTTTAGACTCTAACACTATGTATTGTATATATATTATTAGTGTTGTAAAAAAGTTGGCCCTTGCTTATGGTCGACTAAAAATAAACAGACCAACATTTTTTGGTCTATTTTTCTGAGTCGACCACTAGGCTTAGTCAAAATTTGAAAAACAGACCAAAATCGGCCGTTAGTCTTAATTAAACCAGTGGTCGACCAAACAAAACCCAGCCGTTATTGAGTAAGGGGGGTTGATTGTGAATATTTTTGCTTATTAAAAGTGTTAATGAATCATATTTGCTAGTTGTATTAAAAAGTCAGTCTCGAAGGTTTTATTATTTTCATGTGCCAAAATTCCCTGAAAGTTAACACACAACACCTTAATAATTTTATGTATATGATGCAATGCAAGGTTTTCGGGGTTCATTATAGCATGATGCTTTAAATATGACAAAGGAGGAGTTATCTCTTCAATTTCGAAATTTTTGAGCTAAGAATTTTGAATGCTTAGGAAGTTAGAATTAGGTTGGACTACCTTATGAGCTCTAGCAAGTTACATTTTAAAGTAGCTTGGGGTTGACATTTATTGTATCTATCATATAACCTTTAATCCATAACTTTTGTGATTTTGGAATTGTATAATAAATTTGACAACTTTATAACGTGTCTCTTATATTATAAGCTTATTATTTATAGTTGTGGCCAAAGCATACTGCCTTTCCTCAATTACATGATAACTCGCATGTATGGTCCCATCATTACTTTCGCCACAACGCCCCGACCTGGCCCTCAAAGGAGGCTGGAAAATTTGGACAAAGATTCATCTTATTACGCATTAGCCACCCAACTGCTAGATTCTTTGAAGCTGGGTGTGCTGACAAGTTTCAATATTATGTTCCGTAAAATGGGAGCACATGTCGATTTGGACAAAAAGCTGGGGAATTCCATAGCCAAGTTTATCAAGTCTCAAATGATAGCCCCTACGAACAGGATAAATTTGAAATTAACCGAAGTAGTTTTTGTAATATATCGGAAACTTTTGTATGGGCTGCCTATTGTGTTAAATTATTGAAAATAAGTTTGAGGTTTCTCGTTTTGTTATGTAACCCTAACGTTACATTAGTTATTAAAACTGATGCACACTCAACGTTTAGTACTTGGAATAAATCTTGAGAAAAATTCACAATAAGTTTAAGTTTAGGTTTTAGCAAACAGTCTTTGCATTGTAATTTTATCAAAGTTTTAAAATTAATAAAGCTAAATTTAAAGTCATTTTGACAATATCTTTAACCATCCGTGAAAAATTAATTATACGGTTCAACACGAAAAATGACGTTTGAAAAACGACAAAATCGCGGTTTCCAACAACTCTGACAGCAAATATTACAAAAGCTTGACGTATTATAAAAAATTAAAAATCGCGTTCAATGTAAAAACTCATTCTACCAGAATCAGCAAACAGTTTGCCGATTTTATAATTCCATTATTTGATGACCAGTGTTATGAGATAATATTAAGACATCTAATTAAAAGATTTGTTTTTCTCATTGGGCACAGGGGGATTCGGGTGCCGCTTCTCGGTCTCAACAAAGCCTCATTTTGGTTAAAAGTATCTTCCTTTGCCTCAACTCCGCCTACCAGTACAACAAGATTTTGCTCCAAGTATTAAAAACACTAAATTTCATTTTTTCACATGTAATGTAATTATTAGAGAATTATCATTGATCGTACCGAAATTTTAGGACATTTTAGCTTACTTGTTGAGCAATCACAAAACGCTCAATAAATCTTGCAATGCACGAATCTATTTGGAATGCCTGTTCGCCTATACCACAACTTTCCCTCACGAGTCCCAGGAGCTTTTATACCAAATATTAGATTGCTTCAAAATACACAGCTCGTCCCCCATTATAAACGTACGTATGTTCTGTCCCAAATATAAAAACAAATTAGTCCCTAAATGACTGTTATAAGCTTTAAAGGGGCCTCATGAAGTTAAAAATCATTTTATTTAGTACCTTTTAATGTACATTAATTGCATTACAATTATTAATTATGTTAACAAATGAAGGCAAAAATGTATTTTTTTGGTGTGGTAAGGGCAACTTAAACTAATATTCAATTTAGGAGTCCTTTAATTGTTTTAAACTTTACTTTGTTCTTGTAAAAAGAGTTAATTAATTAGAAATTTCGATTCGCTATTATCCCTATATTCGTTTTCCTATAAATGTTTTCCAACCATTTATAAAGCTTCGCTATCAAAATTTAAGATAGATATAACTCATGTGGGAGATGATGTAGAAGAAAATTATCTCGAAAAAAAACCTCAAGCCTAAATTATACTCGAGTAGACCTTAATGTATTAAAATTTAACACATATTGTTTTGATTATTTGTTGTATAAATTTTGCACATTTATAAGCAATATACCCAAATTTTTCAACGACAAAATGCTTTAAAATTCATCGATAGCAACGTATCCTGTTTACAATAGGTTTAATTCTGAATTGCTCACTAGCTATTTTGGTAATGCGCCATGCTGAAATTAATACCTTAAATACCACGAGTTTGTTTATAATTATTTTGTTTGAATTTGATAATACTGCCGATTAAAAAAAATAATTTACTTTTTAAAATTTTTAGTATGGTTTCAATATGAAGCGAATTAATAAGATGTCGAGCACAATATATAATCTCAAATTAATAACTCCCGTGCGAAGGGAGTGATTTCGATAAAAAGCAACTGTCTATCATTTTAGCGAAACTTTCGTACCATTTTTATAGTTATCTTTATAAGGGCGTAGGCAGTAAATTAGAAAAAATCTCAAATAACCTTAACCATTATCCAAACTCTATAATTATAAATTTCTACCTAGGTAAGTGCATACGCTCAAGAGAGTTTGACGTCACTCGAAGCTATAATTCACCCGAGATTTGCAGGTACGCCATATTTGGACTTAGCTTGGCTAAGCTTTTTACGTAGGCCTGATAGCGAACATTCAGACAGCGACGGAGAAGAGCCTGATCACATCATTCCATCGGTATACACATAGGCCGTTTTTAAATACGAAAAATTGCTATTTTTATTGATTTGATACGAGAAATGCAATTAATCTTGGAAATATTAAAGGCGTTGTTGCTAAATTTCGTAATATTACTTTTTTATTTTATCGCTGAAATGTATGATATTAATTAGAAATTGGAGTCGAAGAGTGAATTAAAAGTCCGAGAGGGCACCGATTCCTCACATGTTTATGTCGAACAAAAAACTGTTACGGAAATTGGAATTGACAACTTGGAGAATACGAAATCGTCTCTTTATGAAAAGGTCGTATATTATGAATTATGATTTTGTCAGTTATTTTAACAGAACAAAGTAGTATCTTGTATTGCCCTTAAATACTACATATTTTTTATTGCCTTTTTTAAGGAAACAAAATTAGAACTTTTAAAACTAGATACTATGCACTATAAATATTTATTTAAAATGTTATAACTTTTTGATTATCGTTTCCTTTTTTTTAGATGCAACAGTTTCTATCGATAATTTTATCTACTTCAAATGATTTTTATATAACGGATAATATGATTTGTTCTTATTTAATTTGAGGCATATTTGCGAATACAATGCAGGCTCAAGTCGTGCAAAATGAAGCATCTAAACGTCCAACTCCGCCCCTTTCGAACACTCATTTCAAAAAACAATGCTTTGAACAGGATAAATTGGTAATGTATTATCTTATATATAAAAATGAAACTATGTATGTGTGTATGTATGGCGCCACCTTTTTTGAAAAACTACCAGACCGATTTGGCTCAAAATTTCACAGTTTATTCCCCACACTCCGGAGCGTGTTTTAAGATATGTTCCAGCCAAATCGGTCCAGTAGTTTTCGAGATATTGGGTTTTATGCGTTTTGACGTTGTATCGCACGTCAATCAAACGCCCTGCCCTCATCACGTACTGCTGCGTATCTTATCTATCTACTATCGTGTAGGTAGTCTGGTGATAAATGCAGTAGGCATGTGTTGCGGTAAATGAAAACTTTTTACGCACTATCAAAGCCATTTTTTGCTTCAATTATTATTATTATTATAGGACGGTCGTGTCCCCCCCCCCTCCTGCGTGGCTAAATAAATTAAAAAATCTAATTTTGTAATTTTTTGCACGTTAAACAAAGAGAAAAATGAAAATACTTTAAACAAAGTGCCAATAAATGTTGATATATCCATGGGCGTAGCTAGGTTTTGAATTGGGGGGGGGGCAGATTAAAAAAAAGGTCTTGACTACCCAACAATTTTCCTGAGAGCAAAAAAAAAAAGGTCTCGACTATCCAAAAATTTTCATGCAACCGTAATTTAAATTTTATTTTACCAAAACAATTTTTTTTTAAACAAATAGTAGTTTATTCTAATAATCACATGGGTAAAATACATTGGTAAATAAAATATTAAAAAGAAAACGCGTTAAAATCTAATTGGATGGCATTGATCCGTGTATGGAAATCGTGTTAGATTTGACGATTTCCATAGTGATCTTTTATTTTTGTGTAAATTCGCTAATATGCATCTGCATTAATTGGAGTTAAGTTCAAATAGGGGGGGGGGCAGCCGCGCCCCCTGCCCCCGCCTGCCTGGCTAATTAGGGGGTGGGGCAAAACATAATTTTTTTTTTAATTTTTAAGGGTTTTTATATTGAAATCCTCGGCTGCCCCCCCCCCCCCCTAATTTGCGAAACCAAATTTTTTTCAATGCAAAAACATTGAAAAATTTAAAAAATTTATGTTTTGCCCCCCTCTAATTGAACTTTTAAACGTTTTGCCCCCCCCCCTAATCCAAAACCTGGCTACGCCCATGATTATAGGTAAATTTGACTTAAAAAAATTTGCCTCCTGAAAATTTAAATTCGAACATTATTGAGGTAAAATTTTGTGTTTTTAACCACCCTTAAAGATATCAATTATTTGTTATTTTTCGTTAAATAACCTATAGGCGTATCCGTATCCGCCTTTTGTTTATATTTTATCATAAAGGCCAGGCGCGATATTTTTTTTGATTATAGGTAAATTTGACTTAAAAAAAATTTGCTTCATGAAAATTTGAATTCGAACATTATTGAGGTAAAATTTTGTGTTTTTAACCACCCTTAAAAATATCAATTATTTGTTATTTTTCGTTTAGTTGAGTTTTTAAATTTTTTTTTGGTAGTTTTAAATTTTCTTATTTAAATTTTTTAATTTTTTTTTAAAATATTTTTAATATGGCAAAACAACGTTTGCCGGGTCAGCTAGTATATATTAAAAAATCAATTGAATTCTGACCGTTGTGTGGGAATAAATTTATTTCCAAGCAAAATAAGAAAAAGATGAAATTAGAAATCACTTTTTTATAACTAGCTTAAAACATTATATGGGTGTGATTAAGAAAGAAGATTAAGTTTATTCACTTTGAGTTGACCAGGTTATAACTTGTGCTGAAAGCTTGTATTTTAAGAAGTTTTTTTTCGCTTTTGGACCTATAGGTTCAAAATTTTAATTATGTAGTCTTTTTTACTTACGTTTGATTAGACATCACCGCACCCTCCTATCAGTGAAGATTTGCGAAAAATACTCGATTCATTTCATCCACAAAGCAGTAGCTCTGATTCAGAATGATACTATATTTTACAAAAGTTGTTGTTACAGCATTTTCCATTTGTTATGTCGTTGGTAATAAACTGTCTTGACTTTAACAAGGATTGCCCTTGTTTTATAAAAAAATTTCATCTGGTCGAACATCAACTTATATAGTTACCCAAAAAATTAAATGAAGGTACGTGTAATTTCATTGGGCAACGGCAATCATTTTTAATAATTTAAAGAACAATTATATACTGTTAATAAAATTATTTGTTATTTTTAATATTAATAAAAGTATTGGCTTAAAATCTATTTTTGAATAAGATATTGATGGACTATGGTTATTGAAGGTATGTGATGACAGCATTTATACTGAAAATATAAAAAAATGTATGTTACTTTCTTACATTTGCTATCGCGAATTTGCGCTGAAAAATATTTAGTTGAGGATATTAGCCTAAATTAGGAAGGTAAATATCACTCCGGCAAGCATTAAAACTTCATCTTTAAATTTCGTTTGATATCATACTTTGTGTTAATCAAGTAATAATATAATTTATTCCGAGCTAACATCGGACATGTTCTTACAGTTGAAACGTTTGAACGATTTTTGACCTAATTCCTGGCTTTTAATCTTTAAAACTTTAACCTCACTTGGTGTTATACCTTAGCTATTTATTACGTGCCCTAAGTATTTAACATACTTTTTAAAAGTTGCAATTTTACGATACTAATTGGAATACGTTACAACAGTCTTTCGCTGGTCAAGTATGATAGATCCTCCAAATCTTATTTCATCTTGCTGGTTGAACGGAAACGTTGCCCCTTGTTAGGGTTTCAAGGTAACAAGATCCCTGGTTTATGGACTGAACACCTCATCTTAAAACCAAATATGAAAATTTGCCCCTGTTAATTGCTTTGCAGTGGGGTGTGTATAATAAGGGCCATGGATCGTTCATTTATCAAATATGGGAAATTAAAATTTTTAATACTATCCTTTAGAACATCCAAATAAACTCAACAAATGTGTGTGCGCGAACCAGTTTAGATTGGTTTGATAAATGAAGGTATTTGGTTATATCTTAAAACAGATTTTTAATTTTTATAACGATAATGGTGGATTTTCTGCTGCAAAATTCAAAATGGGATTAGGCTTCTTATAAGTTCGCCATTTACCATCGAGTTAGGATGACCCCATTGTGTACAAATAGGAACTATAAAAATATGATAAAATCATTTGGAAGTATAAAAAGTTATTCTCTATTTTGGGCCGCATTAAAATTTTAATGGAATCTGCCTTTTTCAATCCTAGAAATATATTTAGAATTGTACATTTTGCCAAGAGATGAGGGTAGAGCCGTCTAATCGCATCCTTCCCTTTAACGAAGGGTCTGATGGCTCTAAAATGGACGGGATATTGGCTTTTTTAAAAGCGGGTTGGATAAGGCTATTCACCTTTTCGTGCCTTATGTATTTAAATTTATTGTAAAGGCAGTGTAGGGGGTGCCTTGCATAAATGTCTATGTTCTGGGAGCAGTTGCGGCAGGAATTACAATTTTAAATCCCTGGCCGACAGCTGGCCACTTTTATTAGATGACACATGCGACGCTTTTTAATTATAAATTTTTTTTATACCCGCTCATATTTTTCGAATTTTAACACTACGTTTTTATAATGTTCTTACGTTCAAATAAAAAAAAATTTATCTAAAAATTTAATGTATCTGCCATATTCAAAAATGGTTTTACCAAAACGTATTATTTTAGCTTAAGGAAAAAAAATAGGTGAGTGACTATTCTAACCCCACCCTCTATATACTATTAGTCTTTGCCAAAAATAAGAATATAATAGTTCATTGATTCATAGTTTAGATTAAAATCACTAAAAAAATTTAGTCAGGCAAACAAGCTCTGCCCAGTGTAACCTATAGGTGACGTTCAACCTTAAGGCATTTATTAAATCTTAAGAGTACTCAAATAAATTTAAAATATCTATCAAAATATTTGTAAGATTATAGAAACTTTAAATATATAAATTATAAGCCCTATGGTTAAGTTAAAAGAAGGCAGTTCGAAATTGTTTTTTTACCATTTTTTAAACGAAACTAATTCATGAACCAGGGAAGGGAAGTAATGAACTTATATCAGCTGATTTCTCCCAATCTACTTTTTCAAATTTAATTTAAAAAATGTTTTTATCTCCACTTGTTTTTGAAAAAAATGCATTTGCGGCACCTACAGGTTACACTGTTCCTAGTCGATTTATTTCATATAAGCTTACCATTTCTAAAGGTGGGGCTAAAATACATTTTTTTAACATTTTACATTATGATAAGTAGCATACATAAATTCTGAACCAGATTTTAAGCCGAATCCTAACATTAATTTAATCCTGTACCTACCTTAAAATTAATCTTTTTTGAAAATTAAATTGTGATTTATATATGTTGTGGTTGAATCCGACGCTTCACCCCTCCCTCTCTATAAAATGCCGCTAACTCAGATGGTACTAGCAAGCGAACATTAATATTTTTTGGCATATAAATAAATTAATAATTTTTCTTCGTACTGTGACCCATTTGATATATATTATTTTGCCCTAGTTCCCGATATATATTTTTCGTAATCGTGATATGCGCGTTCTGCGCGAATCGCAATTTAAGGGAATTAGGCTACTGATTAATTCCTAAAATATTTTATTGCATAATAATTGGTTGTTTATTTGAACAAATGTAAGTAAATCTGTAAATAAATTAAGGGACATTAATAGACTCACAGTGGCGTAAATAAGGGGGGGAGGGGGAAACGGGAAATTCCCCCCCCTTGGCAAAGATTAAAAATATTTTTTTATAGCTTCTCAACGCTGAGGAGGCTAAAAACTGACATTAGAAATACCATGTCTAAGAATAGATTAAATGTATTGGCTTTATTGACAATTCATCGGGAGTTAGCTCCTACTCCCGTTGAAGTTCTTAAAATTTTTGAAATTTCCCCCCCCCCTTGAGAAAATCCTGGCTACGCGCCTGTAGACTCATGATAGTTTCTTTTTTCTCTCTTTTAATCATGTTTTTAATAATTTGTAAATAATAAAAGATGATTAGATTAATATTTATCCTTAAAACTTACGATTCTATTAAAATTTCTGGAAATGTATTCCGAGATTGAGGTCGCCTTGTTTATTATTTAAGCTACCTTGCTCTCAATGTAATAGAAATTACGTTTCGTATCTCTAAAAAATAATTGAGATATAAAAACTTTGAGATAGAAAGCTGTGTAAATCTTTGAACTGTGGGTGAAGCATTTCTGGTTTATAACATTTGAAAAATATGAGGCTTAAAGGGTTTTAAAATTTAAAAGGAGCTGTTTCGACAATAAGGCGCATTAAATATCATATGTCCTCGTCTCTTGAAAATTTTGTTAATAGTAATTTATAGTAAGTTGTGTAAAATGTTTAGGAACGGTCTCTATTATAACTTCAGATGGACGAAATATAGTGGTATGTGTGTTTGGCATAAATAATGTATTGTAATTAAGGGCACTTTAAAGGGGTTTGACCAAACAATTAACCTTATACTTGATGAAAGTCATGAGAGAGTTTATAACTTAAATCAAGGTGTTGAACAAGTTATTTTGGGATTATACATTATTCGCGGAGACAACGTGTATTATATAACCTTTGAAGTGTATATTTATAATTTTAACTAGAGTTTTGGTTGGGGAAATTGATGAAGACATTGATAAAAATTTGGATTTTGTAAACATCAAAGCAGAACCTTTAAATCCAGTTTTGCGATAATTTCGGCATATAATATTCATAAAAATGTAAATAGATTTTTTTATATTAATAAATCAAAAATGGTTTTTATTTATTTTATATTATAATTGTTAAAATTTTTTTTATATTTTGCATTTATATTGTTTAGACAGTGATAGAGGGTCATAATTAGTTTTTAAATGCCTCTATATTGCTTAAAATTATTTTTTATATTGTATATAATAAATTTCCTCAATACTTTTTTCCATTTTTATCCAAGCATATTTTACCATCCTGCATAAGAGCTGACGTTATATCCATTATATTATATATTTGTTGACTTTGATATTATAAATGAAAGAGTCATACTTTATAAAATCACTAACCTCTAGTTTTTAAAACTGATACAAAATTAATTTTGATGTTCATTAAGGATTTTTGACAAATAGTATTTGTTCTATAGATATGTAATGCCAATCCTTTGAATAAATAGAATTTGTGTTAAATAATGGTAATGTTATATTTGTTCTGTTTATTTGAAATTTCATAATTACAATTGAGCAGCAGTGATGTGGGTTATATATTAAATTTAAATTTTTTCCCTGAAATATCTAGAAAATCTCAATGATATTAATAGGACTGTTTTAAAGTTACACTAATAGAAATAATTAATTATCTTAATTTAGTTGAAATTTTTAAGAAGAAAACAAGGCTAATTATACTAAAGGTTTCCTGCCTTTGTGCATGTTTTAAAACAAAAAACTAATTAATTTCCTCTTAAAAAAACTATATCAATTTTTAAAATAGAGGATAATTATGCTAATACTGGCCAAATTATTATTAATCAAAATATAATTAATTTTTCTTTAGTGTTGAATAATTTTAAAAATCTTTATTAGAAATTGAGAATGCTTATACTACAAGAGAAGAGCATAATAATACGTACAAATACTTTCTTAATGTGGAACTATTAACCTTCCACACTCTTTTTGTTAAAAATATTACCGACTGGGCATGGACGGGTTTACCAAGTGGGCTCGGGCCGGGCTTTAATATGAGTAAGGCCCATTGCAAGTATTTCAATAACGTTTTTATTTTTGTAGTTTTGGTGTTCATGATGTTTTTTTAAATTTTATAATTATTTTATTTACAATAATTATTAACTTGATATTAATTTTTTTTCATCATGAAATTTGCCCGAAAGTTTTGATCTCTAATGGATGAAAATTAAAAGGTCAATGTAAATTTACATAAATCGTTTTATGCTGGTCTATAAGTGCTACTAGTGAAAAGCGGCGGGTCACTTGTAAGAAATAAAACCCGTTTAATATCGCAAACCTAAAATTTATGTTGCAGGTCTTAAGTGCATACAATAGCTTGGTTTTGGGTAGGAGTACTCTTTATTGAAGGTAAATAATAAAGTGAGGGAAAAGATTAAAGTTCGTAAGTAATAAAAAAGTGTAAAACACTTCTTTATATAATCACGAGCTAATCGAAATAATACATTATATCAATTAACATTTAGTGGTGAATCAGCGAGCTATATGTGATAGGTAGAGCCCTGCAAAATGAAATTTCTTCTGTCCGAGCCCGACTTCTTCATTTTTATTTTGCCCGAGCCCGAAAGACTTTTTTCCATTTGGCCCGACCCGAGCCCGACGCGTTTTTTGGAATAAAACTTTTGAAAATTATTTCACCATCTAAATATGAAATGCAGTAGATAGTCATTACTCGTAATTTACAACTAGGATAAGTTTAAAATAAAAAAATCAATTTTCATTCGTTACAATTTATTTAGCTTTAAAACTAAAAACATAACTTAAAAAAATATATTTTATTTAACAGTTCCATATTAAAACTTTTTTTGAAATATTTACCTATCTTATTTCTTAAGTTCTACAGCAATTATGAATATATTTATATACTATAATAAGATTTGCAATTCAGGTCAGTTAAATTATAATAGACAGTGGAAAAAGCTGAAGTTTGGAAGCTATATATTGTACGCTGTGGGAAGATAATTATTTAATATCAAGTTGAGTTTGTTTAAATCATATCTTATAAAAGATTAGTTTGCTTTAATTCAATTCGGGCTCGGGCCGCCTCATCAGGCCCGACCCGAGCCCGAGGCCTGATTATTCTATAAAATTCGGCCCGATCCCGGGTCGGGCTTCGGGCGGCCCGTGCAGGGCTCTAGTGATAGGTCAATTAACGTCGCGAAGTAGTATGCCGCGAGTTATACAAGGTAATATAAATGAGTCAATTAAAGAAGTAATATGCCGCGAGCAATCAATTAAATATTATTGATTACTACACTTGGCATGCCAAAAAAATCAAAAAAGCTCTTTACAAGAAAGAAACCACTGAAGGTATTGGTCACAACAATTTAATAATTCAACTGTTAGGGGTCCATGGTTTATATAACCGCAAAAAGCTAAATCATGTAAAAAAAATTTTACTTTTTGTTTTTTGTATGAAAAAATATTGAGGAAAAAATTAATATATAAATTATGTTTGAAAAAACAAAATCTTAAAAAAGTTAAAAGTGCCCATGGCAAGTTATCATCCCGTTCGGGGTATTTAATGTCTTTTTCTTTATCAAGTATTTGGTCCCACAGTCGTGGAGTTTATTTTAATGAGTTTCTTCCATCTTGATCGGGTAATTCTTCTTTTTAAGCCACCTCAAATCAATAAAAATATAGTTTTCCTTAAAAAAAAGAGAATGCAATGTAATATGGTTGCTAAATGCAAATTAAAAAGGGTCATCATATGACAATCTGACTTATGTATTCATAATAGACAAATTCTGCCATGAAAAAACTCCTTTAATAGTTTATTAGTGCTTAATAATAGTCTATTTCTCTTCCAAATTACGATCCATGCCTTTATGCCTGCTCATTAATTCAACGTATATTATAGCATGTACCTTTATAATGATTTGTAAATAAACCTCCCTAAATAAAAAACAGATTAGCGAAATTTTTGTTTTTGAATTCTCTCATATATCTCAATGGGTTAAGATATTGAGAGTGAGGCGCCAAACGTTTTTCCTTTGTAAAGTTTATAATTCTAAATTTTTGTAGACACTTTTTTTACATGTGCCTTATGATATAGTACACATATATGGTTTAAATATTATTACAAGGATACACGTGACCCCGGTCTATAACTAGCCCCCGTTTTTTTGAGTATAAACATAATATGTAACCGATTTAATTATTATATAATAAGTTTTGAACAGCCTAAATAAAGTTGCCATTTAGAACACAATGTTCGATTTTTATTAATAAACCTTTTACTCGATATCCTATAGCATTTATTATGAAATTATATATTTTAATTCCTTATATTTTATGTTATACTGCTGTGTCGGAGCCGATGAATTCTTGGCTCTTATACAAGAGGAATTGGAATCATTTGTACAATCCCAAAGCTTTGTCCATGCGAATTCCAATGTACCGTCAAGGTGGAACTTGTTCCATACCCAAAGATATTTTATCGAAATGGGTAGATTTGATTATGGAACACCCTGCAGGAACTATAATGGTTCCCTCTGATGTAGGGATTGGCCATGACACGATACCCTTAATTAGAATACCATTGATATTGAAAAATGATTTCATGAAACGTCATAGACAAGCTAGAAGTCAAGAGGGGAATAAACAACAAAGCTCATCAATTAAAGTGGCTGACCGATCGTTATGCCCATGGACCTATTCCGTTAATACGGATTACACGAGATGGCCTCCGCATTTTGTCGAGGTTGTTTGTCTCAGATCCGCCGGAAGCACGTGCAACGTTTTGACGGCCTCTCAACATGATTGTCAACCCGTTCATTTCACTTTTAAGGTATTGAAGTTGGAAGGACAATGTGGTCAATCTCCAAGCGACATGCAGTATATGAATTATAAACAAGCAATGCAACCGGTTAGAGTGGCTTGTGTATGCTCGTCTAAAAGAAGAAAATTCTCTGATGACCCCCCAATATACATTTGGAATCGAACTATAGATTGGGCGGCAGATATACCATTGGTCAGACCGATGGGATAATTCTGATATACATACACATAATTTTGATTTGATTTATCTGTTTAAAATGTGGCATCGTTCTAAAAAGACGAAGTTAATTCATTGTAGTTGTTTAGTATAGTATGTTTATATTTATAAAAAACGTACACTACCATATTTCTAACTATACACAGAGTCTAGCTAGAGAATATTAAAAATTAAATAGCCAGTTACCTATCGCCATTCTAAGTATGAGAAAAGGTTAAGTTAACCTCTGTCGGTTGTCTATTTTTTTAGGAATGGGTTGGATTACTATACATTTGTCTAGATCATGGGCGTAGCCAGGTTTTGGATTGAGGGGGGGGGGCAAAACGTTTAAAAGTTTAATTAGGGGGGGGGGCAAAACATAAATTAATTTAATTTTTTAGGGTTTTTGCATTGAAAAATTATTTTTTTTTGTTATTTAGGGAGGGGGAAGGCCCGTGGGCTACATGGATAGACTTTTTTGCCATATTTTATTAATTATTTAAAATTGAGACTTAAAAAGATACTCATATATTATGTAAGCTTTAGCCATTAAAATTTTATTTTTAAAGATTTATTGATTTAATTAAAAAAGCTCTATAAGAAAGAAGCTATATAAGAAAGATTTTTACAAATTTTTCTTTGTGTAAATTACACAAAGAGTATTTTATATTTAACCTCGACAAATATAAAAAGCATTATAGCGACAGATATGCGAAATGAATGAATGCGATGGTTATTGAAATGTTCCTAAATAAGCGCCAAAAAAAGATAAATAATAACTCGATTTCCATTTCCATACAATGATCAATGCCATGTGTTTAGCCGTTATTAATTATACATTTTGTCATCAAAATATATAATTCATATTTGAGGTTTATACTGCCAGGCTGACCCGAACTAGAAAGGTGAAATTTGGCAAAAACATCTACTCAAAATGTTTTAATTGTTCTTTACAACATTTGGATTTAAATAGCAAAGGCACCCATAAACTGTCAGGGAAATTTTAGAAGATTCTTATAAAATTTTCACAGCCCTATAATGACCTATAATTTATTACTTTCACCTCAAAAATGCTATTAAAGCATTTTTTTTGAAATATTATTATTGTATTGTAAAGCTAAGTATACTTTAAAACAACACTTTGGTCATGTATTGCACATTGTCATTTATTTAATAAACACCCTAAAGTTTTTTATGTGAGCATTTATAAACATGTCCAAATAGTAATTATGAAAGAGCAGGGGCGGGTATAGAAAAGAATGCCAATTAGTTGATAAAGCTATTTAGTATTTTGCAATGAATAGCAAGATTCAGCACAGGCAATGACCCTCCTTCCTTTCTAAAAGGAGTCAGCGTTCGTGTTTTATTATCCCACATACCCTTGGGTCAGTCCCTGCAATTTTACCATATTTCCGCGCATCAGATAGCGACACCTTTCGGATTTTAATTATTTGAATATTGTTTGACTTGCAATTTACAAGAACTGAGCTTGAAAAAATATTCCTTATGACCAGTGCTTTTAGATTGTTAATGATGGCTCGAAGTTTCTACCACTTCAAAATTCGCAAATCATTCAAGCTCCTCAGGTTCACTTACCGTCGATCTTAATCTTTCGCATATTGTTAAAATAAAAATTTAATAAAATGATAATATTTGAAAAGTATAAAAAGTTTTTGTATTATCAGGAGACCAATTAATCTACTTGCTATATGGATTACTATTTTCCTCGTGTTTGGTTATTCCCTCATGTATATGAATAATAGAATAAAGTTTCCAAAAAAATGGAAACAATACACAAAAGAGGTAGACAATTAGAAATCGCCTAACTTGCAAATGTTTTAATGTCATCCTTATAACAAATTTAATAACGCTTCATTATAAACATTACTTTTTTAGAATTCAATTAGTGTGAATTGAATTTTGTCTGCGGATAACCATTTTTAATTCTTAATAACAGATATGAATCCACAAATCATCTCACTTTATCGGCTTAAACAGTGGCGTAGCCCCCTTTGCCCCCCTCCCACTCAATCGTTAACCTAATTTTAATTTAGGCTAGCCGACTTTTTTCAAATAAATAATTATTAGTTTTCAATGCAACTTGTTTTTGAAAGCCTTAAATCAAAATAATTGTTTAAACCAAATAGAATGATATGTCAAAACAATATTAAAACATGCAGTTTGGAAAAATACCAATACTACACCATATTAAAAGACGCCATATAATGTATTTTCTAGATAAATTATAATTACAAAATATTGAGGGTATAATGTGCAAATAATTCATATACTATCATCTTAATTTTTAACCTCATATGTTAGATCGATAGTTATCACAAATCAGAAATTCTATATTTAATAAAATATAATTTAGCCTCTTAAGAGTCGCTTTAGAACCACCTTTAAACTGTTGTAAGGGTGTTTCTGATAAAATTACGGCTCAAAATTTCAATTTTTACCATGAGGCCTACTAATTTAAAGCTGCTTATAATGGTTATTGCCAATGAGGATTAGGATTACACTAAACAATAATGAAAATCGTCGTTTTCCTAATTATAAACATGGTATAATTTTAAACAAATTTTTAAGTCAGTGTACACTGTACATGAACCGGTTCCATTTTGTAATTTTACCATTAATTTTTATAAACTCACTTTAGATAATAAGAGCTTTTTAAATAAAGTGGATCGTATGTTATAATATGGATTATTTAATAATTTGTCAAAGTAATTAATTTGGCTTGCGTGACAAATAAGTTGAAGGGAAACCAAAAAGGGAATACTTAAATTAATTGGGAAACTTCAAATTGATAAGAACTAGTTACGAGTTAAAGCTAAATTGAGGTAAGTGCAGGTGTAAGGGGAAAAATTACAAAAAGATCAATTAATTATAAAATTCGGCAAACTGCTCTAGAAATAACATTCACCTCCCCCAAGGGCTAGCTACGCTACTGCCTCTTTTTAAAAAATTAAAGATGCTTAATTAAGCATTCAGGTCTAGGCAAAGTTTTTCTAAATTTTAAGATAAATCATTTAGCCAAATATCTTTTTTAAATATTTTTACGTAATATATTTTGTTGTACATTTAAATGTGCCTACGGATGATAAAGTTTACAGATGATGAAACTTGGTGTAACATGGCAAACGTCAAGCCATCTCTCAGTCATAATTCTACAACGGTGAAGTGGATCGTTCTTCTGACTACCGAGATTGAATCTACTATGATTTCGGAATTAGTTGAGACCTTGCAAGCAACGAAAACTTGGACATTGCTCTTAGTTGAATCCGACGATAATTTTACCTTGAACCAACTTCTAATCAACGAGTTCGTTAAATTTTATATAAATGCGATGATATGAACAATACTTCTTAAGTTGTGCAAATTTTATTTGAGCTGAGTTAATTTATTTTAATGCACCTCTAAGTCTTACATTTTACATGCATATAATTCAGTTGGCTAAGACATTCGTATAGATTTCTATGTCTGAAGAGCAATTATTTTTGATAGGGACAATATATTGTTTGTCACTAAATATCAAACATTTGATTACATTTTCTTGTTTAAGCCGCACTTCCTACGTTTTCTAATATTATTAGCCTTATTTGTAAAACAATCGAAAATTATTAGTTTCCAAAAATATAACTTTAATTCATTGTATTTTAGATGTAAGCTATGCATCTTTTTGAGCCGCGACTTTCAAACGACTCTTGGATACAGAATGTCAAATTTGATTAACAAACAAACTTCAATCTCAAATAACAAGATAAGGAAAAACGTTGGATATCTTTTTGCCATTCAAGTTAAATTTACTAAATTTGCCATTTCTGTAGATAATTTAGTATACCCCCAAAAATGCAGATAAATCACGACTTAATTATTTTTTTACCAAAATTTATGATAAATTTTAACTTGAATTCAGAACGGAGCCCGTTATTTTTACGAACCCAAGTCATGGAAACAGCTTATGACATTTATGAAAAGGGAAAGAAGATACCTGGGTTCATGCCTTTACGAAACACCTAGTTATCAGGGATTGGGAATATTCCCACCTTCTGCGAATACTCCAGGAAATATAAATTTTTTTAAAAGTAACGCTGCGCTTTTTTCAAACCCAGGTAATACGAATTCTTAACATCGAATATTAGACATTAATATTTATAGATTCGATCTACTTGCATATTACTTTGAATGATGCTCCGGCAGTTTATCACATTATAAGTGACCCATTACTCATAGCAACTTGGACTCAATCAAAAATAGCTACCAAAATTACCACAATCCTCACCCCTATTATGGATGTAACGGAATTCACGTCTAAAAATTACAATAATCACAACATATACGGCTACGCTTCTTTTTGGACTCTTATAAACTTACCACTTGAAAATGGAGCACAGAAGTCAAATTCTTACCATACCGCTTTGTTGCAAAAGCTTTTCCAGTTATTTAATTTGCACACCATGATTATTAATGATCCCATCTCAACACCATTTCAACCATGGAACAATGCTTCGCAATATGATGCTTTGTATAATGAAGCTTTTATCGACATTTGGAACATTTGTTATCATTTCAATGATCCTATGTCGTGTTGGAAGTATTCCGCTAAAATGCTAAAACCTTTATACCCTTATTATGATGTGTATCATGCATGGGTATTGGATTTATTGAGTCTAAACTATAGCAAACTTTGCAACTCTAATAAACATGTTAAAGATATTAACTTTAAACAAAGCAATTACAAATTTAGAGGGATAGTTAACCTTGTGCGAAATGATATAGCACCTACATCAAGCTATGTTATTTATTGTGATTTGAAGCACCATTTGAAGTTAGAAAAGCAGAAAGCCTTATCTGAAGTTGTTTTATTAGTCACTTTTAATTACCCTTACTACGATTTGATATCGACATTAATATATTTGTATGGGGGCATATTTGCTAATATATTTTTTTGTGGCGAATCGTTAGATAGCAACGACTCTAGATTACAGCTACCCTCGCAAAAATCATATAACGACTACAACGTAAATTTTTTGTCTGTTTCGCAAACCAATCGTGGATTCTACATGCAGGCCTGCCTAGCAAAAGTATTAAATTTAAACCTCCATAATAAAGGAATTCGGGGATATATGTACTTGAGCGACGATGTTTTACTTAATGTTCCCGTTTTAAATGCCTTTGATTTCGAGGGTGTGGGATACCTCAATTTTGGGAGTGACAATAAAATCAATGTCAAAGGCAGAATACAACCCGTTTTCCAGAGTGACGTTGGGGATCCCGAGTTTAACAAGATTGCAGACCTATCATCCCTCATGAGGTGCAGGAGATGGGATTTTAATGACGAGCACTGCGGCAATTCGCTCAAAGCTTTTCATGGACGGATGGTCCAAAATCGACAAAGAATTTTAAAAGCATTGCTCTACCTCAAAAAGGCGAGGGACGAAATATTCCATGAATATAAGTATAACTCTACATCCCACTTCCCGAACAATCGATATTTTGAAACCAAACATTTAGCTGACTGTTACCATAGACTATTGAATAGAACGGGCGGCTATCCAGGAAGAGTGTTTTATGGAGAAGCCGATATATTTTACCTGCCAGTTCGATTGTCTAAGCCATTGTTGGCCGTACTGAAGGTTTTTATTCAATTTAATGTGATGCTGGAAATCGCCGTGGCCACGGCTTTGGCTTGCACGGAAGTGTTGTATGAAGAACCATCACACTTGATTAATACCGAAGGCACGTTGAAACAAACACCTAAACAAATGAGTTATTTTCGATACAATCATTATTGGTATAAAAAAAGGAACGACATATTGAATCTCATAACTCGACTTCACCACTCCGTTTACATACACCCATTTAAGTTCAGGCAAGCGCAAACTAAACAAAACCTCACCAACAAAATGATATGTGATATACTACAACAGACGTTTTAATGATCTTATTGTTTTGGCTTTTATAAGTTGTCTACCTTAAGATGTCGTTATGTTTAATGCTTCCTTTATAATATTGGGCAATTAATAAATTTATTTGTATTAATGGGAAACACATTCATATCTTACAGCTTGTTGAGTTTATTACATATGAAAGTTTATTTATAGACAATTTTAATAATCAAAACAACACTAAAGATTAACTTAGGTTGGTTATGGCTTACATGTATCGCAGCTTATTCTAATAATACTAATACTAACGATATAAAAATTAATAATTCATATAACGTTAAAGGAAAAAATATAAATTGAAAAAATTAAAATTTCAAGGAGAACAGCCTTTTTAGGGAATGGGGAGGGGTTGAGGGCATAGTAGGCACGATAATTTTTTTTGACTTATATACATTTAAGTGATTAATTTTAAGGTCTTTTAATTTGTTGCGAAATGATTTATCTTAAAAACACTTCCCAACGATATCTTTAATTTTTGCATTAAAGCCCTTCGTTGATTTTATGGGTCAATATGACCTTAAAAACAGATTTAAAAGATTCATAAAAATAAAGTTACAGGGTGTTAAAACCTAACATTGTGATCTACCTGACAAAAAAATCTTAGAAAATTTGTACAAAATTTTGTGCATTTTGGACCAACCGTTTACGACGACGGTCCAAGTCCGTGTTCAAAAAGTGGCGGGTTGGCGTTAGCCCGGAAACCGGTTGTAAAAATCTACTCTAAAATTATGATCGTTTTGAACAAAACTTTACAACCGAAAGCTAGGGCGTCCTCTACAAAAGACACAGGCTGCATATCTCGCCCGTGCTATGTGAACAATACAGTAGGGCTACCGCCTAACTTAAACCGAAGGCGGGTAAGAAATTTAGTTGTAGACAAAATGCAAATAACATACAGGAATAGCGAATCGTTCAAGGACAAGATGGTGGAAGTCAAGCGTTGTTCAGACAGGTTAATTTGAGCGAGGATTACAGATTAAGGGGGCCTCCTAACCGTTATGTGCGCCTATGTCCCAAAATTGTTGTATGGAATCAGAGAAAGACATATTCTTGGGAATAGGATAGGAATAAAAGGTAATTACTGGGCCGCCTTCAACGCCCACTTTTGGAAAGCTCGCCTAGGGCACGAATAAAATCATGGAGGCTATGGGCATGGCTTGAACAACTAAGAAGGGGAAAAACTTCTACAAGTGTCTCAAACATACGACATGGCTCGTTAACACCTATTTCAATAACGCGAAGATCATATTGTGACTTATAGAAGTCGGAGACTTTTAGTCAAATTGACTATCTGCTCATACGACGAAAGGACTTATGGACTATCAAGGACTGCAGAGTAATACAGAGAGAGGAAATCGCCAGGCAAAATCGTCAACTTGTTATGGATCTTAAAAGAGAATTATTTCCCGAAAGTAGGGTTTATGAACCTAAAATTCGATATAAAAGGCTAAAAGACACGTCGACGAACGATAAATATTATCAAAAAGCCTCCTCACTCATGGGTGCAAGGAAGTTAAAAGAGACGTAGACGACGATCGGGAGACGCTAACTGCGGACATCAAGGAATCAGCAATTTGGATTTTAGACAGCCCCAAGGAGGCAAAGCTATGAATAGGGAACTATGGTGTTGGGTTTAATTGGTTAAGGATTATATTGAAAGAAAAAATCGATATAGACGGTGGCATAAATCAAAAAAGTCGGAGAATTATCAATAGAGTAGGGAGGTAAAGAGAGCCGCCTAAAGGCCGTTGCAATAGCAAAGAATGCTGCGTACACCGAGATGGTAAACAAGCAGGACCATAAAGGGGGCGATAGACTTATGTAAGAAGAAAAGTAGCGCTGTTGTATCGGAGTCCTTAAAATTTCCCAAAACGAGAAGGGTCAATATTCAAGCGGGAGTAAGTGACAGAAAGAATTTCAAGGAACTTATGATTTGCAATTGACAAAGATTCCCTTCCCGATATTGAGCCAAACATAAGTATGGTCGAACTCTTGCAGAAGGATGAAGCTAGGGCACAAATGAACAAGATGCAAAAGCGAAAAGCTAATGGCACATTTGAATTGCTATGGAAGCATGGGTAGGATGCAGAGTAGAAGGAATCATGACCATGTATTTAATGAAGTGCGAGCACGATTATATCCTTATTCATGGGCAAAAGAGACCCTCAGGACTGTGAAATTACAGAGGTACCAAGCTAACTTGTTATTCCTTCAAGCTTATGGAAAGGATGTTAGTAACAAGGCTGAAAAACGAGTTTAAAATTTCGTCTAATCAATTCGGATGTGTGGCCGGCAAATCACAATTTACCCGATCCTCGCACAGACAGATTATGTATAAATATGGGGAAGGAGAAGAGCTTTACATATGGTCTTTATCGAGTTGGAGATCGCTTGTGATACTGTACCCCGCGATTTAATATGATGGTGCTTAAAAATGTGAAGCCTCAAACTCTTGCGTTAAAACGACTTTTGGGGATTCTAAACCTTTTAGGGTTGAAATTTGATTACATCAAGGATCTGCTCGAAATCCCCTTTATTCAATAGAGTTATGGACACGATAACGAGAGACATTCAAAAGCAATCGCCATGGTGTATGCGCTATGCCGGTGATATAGTACTATGCGAAGAGACAAAGGAGAAAGTATCGAAGAAGCAGGAAAGTGATCAAAGCGCTAAGCTGGATATGGAGAGAGGTTAGCAATCCAAAAACGGTACACACGAAGAAAAAGTTGCAATCCGTAGAGTTGTTAAATTGCTCGCGTGAGCAATGCTCACTATGTGCTTTGCTCGAGCACGCACACTGAGCTGTTTAATAGCCGCGTTAGCACAATGAGTGCTCGCTGTTCGGTGCACTAGGCAGAACAGTAGCATATAATAATGCTCGAGCAGCAAGTCGAAACAACAAAATCTGTTCAAGCATTGAGCAGATTGCCTGAGCAGATATCGAGCAGATAGCAGATGTAATAGAAGCAATTGCTACTATTTAGTAACTTTAAATATTTGCTTATATTATATATCATAAATAAGTTAAAAACTTTAATTTAGAGTGATGCCTATTTACAAAAAAATAGCAATCATTGTTTGTTCTATAATAAAAATTTGGTAAAATCTTTTAGCTAGATTTTGCCTCGAGCCCTCGGGTCGGGCATACCCAAGAGGCCGGTTATATTTTAATTCTTGGCCCCGTACGGCCTGGATTTGGACGGCCCTGCAGAACTCAAACGATAGAATTTTTTGTTCGTTTTAAATGTTAGAGATGGCTACCTTAATATGATTTGTGAAAAATATTAGTTTCAAAATTTTATATAAAAAAATAAAACTATGTGTGTATGCCGCCACCAATTTTGGAAAACTACCAGACCGATTTGGCTCAAAATTTCACAGTTTATTCCTGACACTCCGAAGCATGTTTTAAGATTTGTTCTAGCCAAATCGATCCAGTAGTTTTTGAGTATTCGTAAGCGTTGCACTGTTTACGGAAATAGAACGATAGAAGTAGAACATATAGACATCAAAATTTATTTTTACTTCAATAACCGCTTTATCATCATATATGCCCTAAAATTCCAACATAATTTAATACACCAGGGTAAATGGCAAAACAACGTTTGCCGGGTTCATCTAGTATAAGATAATATTAAGCTCCTTTAAATTGAGATTTGTGCTTATAACATTTCCTGTTTTCGACGCGTTTATTATATATTCCCAAGCTTCCTAGATATAAATGTCATATGGTTTGATTATATAAATAATTATGAATTTGTGAAGGAAAAAACCGATTTAAGATTCGGACCAAATGTTAAAATTTAATTGGGCCTCGGGTCGGGCCTGATGGATCAACCCGACCCTAGCCCGCCTAAAAGATCTTTACACTTTTTAATAATTACTTTGTTGAGTAGGCTATTTAAAGAAGACAAAATAGGTGTGGCTGGTATTCTGAATAAATTTGTTTATAAATTTAAATTTCAAAAAAGCCGGGCCGACCGGGCTCGGGCCTGAATAAAAAAATTCTGGCTCGGGCCTAAGAAATGCAATTTTGCAGGGCTCGACCTATAACGGTTACAAAATGTAAATGTATGTTCAAAATATTGACTTTATGGCTAAAATTAAGCGCTAAATGATATAGGTAGAAAATTTCATAATTGAACTCCTTATTTAAATTAAAACGAAAAAATTAATTTTATTCCCAGTATAAAAGTAGATGGGGTTAGTCATAGCTAGGGCCCTGCACGGGCCGTCCGAAGTCCGATCGGGCAGAATTTAATAAAACAATCGGGCCTCGGGCTCGGGTAGGGCCTGATGAGGCGGCCCGAATTGACTAAAGCAAACTAATCTTATATAATATATGATTTAAACAAACTCAACACGATATTAGATAATTATCTTCAAACACCATACATAATATAGCTTCCAAGCTTTAGCTTTTTTCCCCTTTCTATATAATATTTTGACCTAAATTGCAAATCTTATTCTAGTATTTAAATATATTCGTAGTAGCTGTTACTTTAGAAATAAAATAAGGAAATATTTTAAAAAGCTTTTTATTTGGAACTGTTAAGAATATATTTTATAAAGTAAAATATCCAGTTTTAAATTTTAGCTGAATAAATTGTAGCGAGTGAAAATGGAATTTTTTTTAAACTTATATTAGTTGTAAATTACGAGTAATAATAATTTAATGCATTATGTAATTATATGGTGAAATAATTTTCAAAAATTAAAAAAAAAATAATTTTCTATATAAAAATCGGGTCGGGCTAAAAATAAAAAAGTTGTTCGGGCTCAGACAGAAAAAAATTCATTTTGCAGGGCTCTAGTCATAGCGAGCTAAGTGCAACCTTTTGTAACTATTTTATAAAACTAGACTTTACAAGAGAGTAGATGTTAAATAACTTTATCAAGCAGGAAATATTTAAAATGATGGAAAATATGTTTAATGATGGGATGTCGACTTGACTCATTTTTGATTTTTAAATTTGTATAGTATATAGAGGTGTTTTGATCCGATCCGAGGGGTTTTTGAAAAATTTTATATCCATCCAATCCGATCCGAGTTTTTTAAAATCTAAATCCGATCCGATCCGAGTTTTTTAAAATCTAAATACGATCCGATCCGAAATTTTCAAATTAATATTTTACGAACAGAACTTTTTATTGATGATTAAATTCAAAATACATAAAAATAAGGTGTAGGAATTTTAATAGACCTGTAAATATAAAATTTTATTTGACTAATTCCATATTATCATATAAAAATAATAAAGAATCTAAATTTTCTGGTTTAATTCGCGTTCTTCTTTCTTCTAATGTTCTTCCAGCCACCGAGAAATTTCTTTCCGAAGTGGTAGGGGTAGCAGGTATAGCTAAAACTTTATTTGCCAGCTTATAAAGCCTTGGCAGGACTGTTTGATATGAACCCCACCATTTCAGCAAATCTTTTTTTGAATCATATTTGCGATCTGAATTTTGTAATGAAAGGTAAATTGTGATTTCATCGGGGGCTTTATCCCAATTCAAACACCCCCCCCCCCCATTATTTTTTCCCCTCAAGTCGACGTGACTCACACCAGACAATACCCCTGCTGCACCATGGAGATTGCTTCTAAGAAAGAAGGCAAGGCAAGTTACATCATTTATGATTACCCGAAATCAAGAGGGAAAGGAGCTACGCGTGTGCTTTAAGGAAAGGGGAGAGTGATTGATGATTTTCGGAGTTGAGTTGAAATGAAATAGAAAGAGATGCGTGTCTACTACGTCTAGCTAGGGAAAAACGCTAGGGAAATACTGATAAATATATTAGGGTAAGTAAGGGGTGAGGAGGTGGTATTGGGCATCAAAAATGGTAAAGTAAAAAAAGAATGCAAAAATAATTATAAAAAGGTATACTAAATATTATTAATTTAATTATTATTGTTTATTTTAAATTTGAAAATCCGATCCGATCCGACTAAAATAAAATGTTGATCCGATCCGACTTCCAAAATTAAAATGCTGATCCGATCCGTCCGAATCCGAGTTCGGACGGATCGGATTGATCCGTGCACACCTCTAATAGGAAATAATAATTATTTTTACTTATTTCATGGATTTTATGTAATGAGATATGTAACAAAATAGCATAAGAGAAACTAAGATTCATACCTCTTTTAACCAATTTAAAAAATGTTATAAAAATACAAAATGACTATTAGGTTTGATGCTCTAGGTATAAAAAATATTATTAATAGTTTCTACAATTGATTTATTTTGTTGTGAGTTGTGTTAGGAATTATGTTGTGGGACTTTAAAGCATACAAAAGAACTGTTAGTTACTTTACTACAGGAATTAATTTGGTAGGTTAATACTTTTAAATAATATGTAACTAATTAAGGTTACAATTACATTTTTTTAAAGTATCTGAATATAGGAGTTAATTACACACAACTTAAGGTTAAGGCTCATTATAGTTCTAAAATTTTGCATGCACATAGGTAGGTCAAAGATCAACTAAGGGGAAACTTAAAATTTAAGAACATCAATCTTATGTCATACCTTCCACACTTTAAGATTCATGAAAAAGAAATAAATTACAATTAAATCATTTAGCAAATTTTTAATGAGTATTTAATGGTACATAAAATTTGTAGCAATATATTAAAGCATCTTACAAAAACATGCTCTTCAGACAGAGAAGCAGGACTATATACTGGGTTTAATTTTTTTTACCATGTATATACTAGATTTGATAGGGTAAATTTAGGTTTCATCCATCATTGTGAATTAGAAAAAATGTTGCATAAATTAGGCAAAGTAATTTGCCTAATCACAATTTGTTTATTTATCGAAGTTCTAAAAAACCAAAGTTGCCTACAGTAGCATATTGTGTTCATTTTATGAAGAAACTAAGACAATTGTGCTTAAATTATTTAAATATAGGTAAAATACATTCAGAATTTATACCGAAATTAGGATCAGATATTTTTTTAATCATAAATCATTGTAGGTAAGAGATAATATCATCATTTTAAAACAAAATGCATATTTCAGATGGTAGTGCATGTTAATTAAATCATGTGTCATACTAAATAATATCATCATGTTGAAATTCATTAGAGAATAATATTAAAATTTGACGTAAATGAAAAAATTATAAAATGGAAAAAATCGTGAAAGGAAGTGCATCTTGGAAATGAATGCCTGCTAATCTAACAACCTAAAAATATCGCTCTTGCTCATCTCGATTATAACTCAGCTCAACTAAAATACATTTAGTACATATATAGACATATTTAATATGTATATATGTTATATAAAGATATATATAATAAAATAACATTAGTACATTTAGTTATTAAAAAATGCCTATTATTATATGATTTAAATAATTTCACCTAAAACTTACTTTATTAAATTAAGAAATAGTTTATAATATCTATTTCTTATAACCTTACTATATAATGCATTACTTTATTCAATTATATTTTTTACTTTAAATATCTAAGATTGATGCCCTATTTGTGTCTTAGTTAAGCTGCGTTTTAATTGAGTTGAGTAGGATTCAAAAATATAAATGTGAAAAATTATTAAAAATTATTATAACAGTCATTCTCCTAAATATGGTAGATAGATATACTAGGCGAACATTGCAAATTTAATAAAAGTATCTATTAAGTAATATCTTGTGTTACTATATTAATCAATTATAATTATATATATATATTGATGTTAAGAGTTAATATATATTTTAATATAGGTTTACCCATACAAGTCGTGCAAAATATTTTTTTATATAGCAGGAAATTCAGAGAAACGAGCAGAGCTGTTAAGGAGCGCGCACAGAAGTGCGCGCTTTGCGGTGCGACGTGCTGGTGCGCGCACTTTTTTAAAACCAAGAGCAAGTGCGGGTGCGCGCACATTATTCACTCGGTGCGCGTGCGAAATTGCGCTCCTATTTTGCGCACATTATGAATTTTACAATTTATATATTTGACATTATCTTATATATCGCGCGTAGCATATCTCACAAATTAACATTGTAGTGAAACAACCTCAAAGATACATTTATGTTCCTGGTGGAGGAGATAACAAGGCGGGAAATTTAATTAACATCGATAGACAATATAATTAATTAATATATCCGCTATATTTTATATTATTCGCCTATTTACTTTATCAATTATTGCTTAAAACGTTTTGGTGTATCATAATTAATATTGCAATTGAAGTTGAAGTATAATTAGAAAAACAAAAACAGACAGGTAATTAGGATAAATTAACAATATTGTAATATTTCTATTCAGTGTTTTTTAGAAAACTTTTACCCGCCGTTACTATCTTGATATTTCATTTCCAACACTTTTAAACTTCTCATCGCTATCGTAAGTTTAATCACATAATAATTTTGTTATAAAATATATTTTTAAATATTAATTCCTATCGTTGCTCTTTCATGCTAAAATACTTTGCTATTTATAATTGAATTGTACATCAAATATTATAAATAAATTATTATAATTTGTCTTCTTACTAAGCATATTTTTTAAACAATTTTCTTCGTTAAAAAAATTATTTATAAGATATAACACTCCGATTCCTTCGGGTGCCCCCGTGGAACGCCTCTTCATCAAAGCTAAGGCGATTTTAAGCGACAGAAGGGGTAGCCTGACAGATAGTCACCTCGAAATGCTTTTAATGATGAATGTCAATAAAATGCTATTTTAATTGTTTTTTCTGCATCTTTATTATTTTTATAATTATAAAAAATCGGCATAATAAAAGTTTTTAATTGAACATTGTAATATATTTAGACTTTAGATAGAGTGTAAAAATTTATGGGTGCGAGTGCGCGCACCGGGTTTGCGGTGCGAGTGCGCGCACCTCTGTTAAAATTGGTGCGAGTGCGAGTGCGCGCACCGAATTTTCTCAAAGTGCGGGTGCGAGTGCCGCACCGGTTTTTTAGGTGCGTCTGGAAACGAGTATAGTGTTGAGTAGTTTGCAGCAAGCGCAAGACTGAGGAGCTTAATTGTCATAGTATAGAATTATTAAGCATTAATCGATTTTTAAATAACCGTTGATTAAAAATTATCAAAATGTATTAATACTACTTTCATTGATTTATATACTTTCATATGCTTTTAAAAGCCAGATACTTTTTCAGTATAGTTTTGAATGGTAATATCTATTATAAATATAGATAGTCATTCTACCCAACACAAAAATGGATTAATTGATGCTGCCCTTCTTTACCTAGGAATTATGTATAATACAATAATAATGGCTTAAGTGGTAATCACTGGGTCAAAGTTCAAAAAAATTCTTTAATTTATGTCACTTATAAAGCTAATTTCATTCAAAACCTAATTTAAGTAGTGTTAAGCATTCATGTTACTTTTTTTTATCAAGCAATTTATAAGACATTTTATATATGAACTTACTTTCCATAGACTCTATATCGATTGATTTTAATAAAATAGGAAAACTAGAAGCCTTCGAGGGTTTTAAGCAACCTTAGACTCCGGGCCATTCGCAAGCATAAAGGCCTCTTTAACCCTGAGAAATGCGACAGGATATCCAAGGATATCACGAGCTACTTCACCATGAGGGACATAAACATAGTAGCCGAAACTCAGCGGCAGGCGAACGCGTCTGCTTTTCTTAATTTCTAAGCAAATCGCCATGCAAGAATAATCACTGACCTATCACAAGCCTCCAAAAACTTTAAGCAATCGCCGCTAGAATTGGCAACCATCCCCCTTACTGGCTAAAGCAAATTTTGCAGCCAAGGTTGACCTAAAGCGGCGTCCTTTAGTACCCCCCTTCACAAAAACGCCAAAAAATGTTGAGAGTTATAATGGAAAGGCAGGCTGTACCACTACAATTTACTCCCAATGGGAGCATCCTTCTCGCCTTACGTACTAAAATTTATCGTGGCCGACCTTGTCAAAAAATCAGTCAACGAAGCCAACTACAACGTATTCCTGGATGACATTCTTTCGGCAAGAACGAAGACGATGTTTTGAACAGACTTAGGAAACTTGGCAGAAATGATTTAACAATAAGAACAGCAAAGGGTTAGGCCAAGACTTCCCGGTAACCTTTAAGGATGCATCCAATACCATCGGAATACAATGGGTCAATACGGGCCACATAACAGTAACCGAAACGCTAGCCGCAATCTACGCCTATCTACACGCAATCTACAAGGGGTATTACTTCCCAAGGAAGGTCACGGACTTAACCATAGACTACTACGTGCTAAAGAAAGGGGGATCGAACATACGATCTATCTCACCTCCTCAAGCTACACTTTAATCTCCGATAGGTGTCTAGCGCAAGAAACCCAACCGACACCCCGTCAAGAGTCTGGCTACCTCCTGAAAGATACGCGGTCCCTGGTCAGCTATCCAACACAATCCCGGAAGGGACCGTCAAACCCGACATAAACCTTGACGAGTAAGAAGAAACAGACTTTGGTTTTTGGAGCAAATTACAAGGGATTTCAACGACGATTAAGTGAACAACGTTCACTATGTAAGCAAAACCTATTACTCGCTCGCTCATTCGCTTGATTCTCCCGCTTAACCCTTGCTCTCATATTTCACTCCCTACTTTTATCTCTCAAAATTCGCTTTATCAAAATTACGCAATTTATATACCACTTTATTAAATACATGAATTTAAGCGTTAATAAAAGCCCCTGGGTAAAAAAGCCCCTGATTAAACAAATGCTTAACCAGGGGAATCTGGGAGAAGGCGTAACCCTTCTCTCAGATTTTTGTAGTTGGCTTAGCACCTTGGGAAATGACGACAAATTTCTAAAGTAAATTGGCGACAGAGGTTCCAAATAAGGAGATATAAGATTACCGGGACTTTGGCACAGAGCTTTGCAAACTTGTTCCCCCATTAAGCGGAGGTAATGTTGCGATCTCGTCTCGATCTCGAAAGCAAAATCTCGTCGTTCGGGCGATAATGAGAATCTCGGTCTCGTCTTGACTTTAAATTTTTTTACTATATAAATTTTTTCCTTGATTTTTTGTAAATTATGATATTTATAAAGAAAACTTGCTGACCGACAAACGTTGTTTTGCTATATACATTATTTCTAGAAAATACTATAAGTGTATGGGTATGTGGTTATGATTGGAATAAGAATGGAGCGTTGTGACAAGTTTGGCCTATAAAGTAACTACAAATCATTTATTAATTTCATTCTTTATAATTTATTAAATCATTTTTGATACCTATATATACATCAAATTATGACTATTACATAATAAATCATCATCAAGCTCTAAGTGCGATGGAGTATACAATATTTTTGGTTAGTCCATTTTTAGCCAACACAAACAAACGGGATGGTTTACCCACGCGAGAACGCCACGTATAGCTGTCCGTGGGAATAGCTTGATGTGCCCAAACTAAGCCACAAATAGACATCGTTTGACCTTTTGCCTTATTGATTGTCATTGCGAATGCCAATCTAATTGGAAATTGAATACGTTTGAATCCAATCGGCGCATCTGTGGGAATCATATGGATTCTTGGCAGCAATACATTTTCACCTAGGAACTTGCCATTCAAAATGGTGACTTCGATAACATTTTCACACATTTGACTAATCGTGTGCCATTGCACAGCCGTGGTGGATTTACATTAAGAAGCAAAATTACCGGAGATCCAATCTTCAATTGTAAAAGGTGAGGTGGCATGCCTGATAAATCAAATGAATCCAAAAACTCAATTGGATAATTTATAGCTTCGTTAGCATTGCAAACTTTATCGACAGATTTGTATGACACCAAGTCACAGGGCAACTGTTGTATCTTGAAATTTAAATCATTGACGTCCACATTTGCTGATAATATTGCTCTTTCGGACATCCAGGCAAGATTTATGTATTGTAATATAGATCTGGAAATATGTGGTGGATGAGAGATTTTGCGAGTCGACGATTGTGCAAAAATCCAACGGTAGTTTTATGCATCCAGTATTTTCATATAAAGCAACTTTTCCATCACCAATTTCTAACAGTTGTTTGGAAAATATTTCAGCGGATGAATCTTTATGCATATGAACGCGCATGTTTAATTTCAGTACTAATTTTTCAACAGAACGCCACAGTGTCGATGATTTTAAGCAAGCGTTAATGTCATCAGCGTACGTTGAACGTGGAATGATGGGAAGTGTTTATCTGAAATCACCTGAAAGGGGTAACAGAGTGCAGCCAAATAGTTTGTCGTTGTTTTTTTATATCCTTCAATGTCCTGTCCAATGCCTCAAGAGAATGTTTGTGTGCCATAGTACATTTATCCCAGATGATAACTTTACACCGTTTGAGTACTGTGGCCATGGACGATTGTTTTTTGTGTTGTACACTGCCTCTGGGTCACTTTGAATGTTCAGTGGCAGCTTAAATGCAGATAATTCATTGTGTTCATTCAGCAGAGTGTCCAGCTCGCTGACGATGCGCCTGGCAAAAGGTGAATCGAGGTTGTTGTAGCCGCAAGTGCATCAAGGCGACTAGCGGGAGCGCGTTCGGAGTCGTCACCACCCATAAATTAAATTTGTAAAATTTTATAAGATTCGTTTGGCATCGGCAGCTATGAACCCACCTTATGAAAAACCTGGCCAATTTAAACGTGAATAAATTGTTGACCGTTTGCTGCCTTATTTTGAACTAATTCTGTTTTTCCGAACGATGTCATTTGGAAGCATGAATTGAATTCCGAATTGACTTCAGAGGCTAGAATCAGGATCAGTACAGATAAGTAAACCGTGCAATGGTTCAGGTGGTGTTTCAATCTCCATTAGTCGAACTTTTCCTGATGCGCAACACATCCCGGCTGACTTATTTTTATATTTAAGTGCAAGACAATGCGGACATACCTTGTACATAGTACCATAGACCACATTAGAATGGGCGTAGTATTCAACATCAGGCTCATACTGGAATGCTAGTGGAAGGAATGAAGCCGATTTAAATGCTCAATGTAAGCGTTGTTGGTCATTTGCTCTACGTTTATTGATTACAAATCGGCGGGCAGTTTTTTTTAACGTCTTTGTTCATTTAGTTCATCTCGTGCCTCTTGCGATTGTGATTCACGTATATGGGCCATGCTCACACGCATATGTTCACTGTTTTGTAGGATTTGTTCATCTGTTCTTTGTGCTCTTATATTTATCACGAGTGCATTTTGTTTCGTATCTTTTGCTTTAGCTGGCATTGTTACCTATAAATATAACATATTTAATATATCAAATTGAATTACTTAAAGGTGCAAAACATTAAACTATCGAATTCTCATGAAGGCTACGCCCACGCTATATGGTGTTTTTATAAGTAAAATACTTCAGCCTTTTTATATATTAAATTATTTACATTGTCGCATTTTACAGTATACATCTATGACGTCAATTGTTGCATTTTACAGTATCCGTGTATTAAGTCATGAGATTGCTTTTGATTGACATTTTATAAACGTCAAAACAATAAAACAAAATAATTTGACCGTCTTATCACTTAGAGATTTAAAATAAAGTTTGAAACATATTCTCAGTACCAATATTCACAAATTTTTTTATTAAAATTGGTCAAGCCGTTTCGGAGGAGTTTAACTACAAACACCGTGACAGGAAAATTTTATATATTAGATTAAAAAAATTAACGATTACGAATGAAAAATTCTATTAGCATATTTAATATCGCTTGTGTTACTTTACTATATATTATCCGTTTTTGTATTTTATATCTGTTTTTTGTTTGTAACTTTTAATAAAATTTAATAATATAAAAACATGTTATTATTAAGCTTGTACACTAGGTTACTAAATTGTATAGTTACTTACCAGTTTCAATAGTCTGGGCAGATTTAAAAAATATTTCCTGATTGGAGTTGCCCACAAAACAAAGTTGTAATAAAATTAATAAAAGTATCATTGTTACTAAATTAATAACATAAAAATTTTGAGGTTTCAATAAATTGCACCAATATAGTTTCACACAAATGCCTTTACATTCAAAAGTAACCCATTCTTTAATAGTATATAATTATATTATGTCCGAAAATATATAATTTTACAAATTAATTAGCTACAAGATATATATAAGCTAATAAAACTTTTTTATTTTTGTTTTGCAAAATCTTAACATTTACAAAAAAAACTAATAGATTAGAATACACCTGCCAACCCCACCATGATAATGTAAAGGAAATGTAATTGGCAAAATAAATGCCTAATGTGATTTTTAGCTGGAGAATTTTAGACTAAAAATCAATCGTTTGGCAGGCACAGAGATCACAGAGGGTTTAACTTTAGCCAAATTTATATAAGTATGTTTTGACAATTTAAAATATTAACATAAAACAGGATGATGTAACTGATGCGAAATTTGATGATGTTTTCAATATTACTACTTTATCAGATCTTATGTTTGTGTGTTCATATTATATTAATGCACAGGATATTAGTATGTAATAAATATATTAGAAAATTATTTTACAATCCTAAGGGATACAGCTAAAATTCAAATTTTCGGATATATTTAATATTAGTTAAACTTGGTGTGAAAAATATCCAATATTATAGGAATCTCAATATATGAATTTATATTAAATATCCTAAATATATAAATTTCATTGTATAAATACGGTGGATTTGGATTGATAGCGTAGGTAGAGGGAAATGGAACGCAATATTTCGGACACTTATGGTCCATCTTCAGGAAAAAAAAGGAGAAGATGAAGTCTCAAAAAATAAAAATGAAGTAAAGTGATTATAACAACGATGATATAGATACAAAAAAAAAAATTACAAAAACTGGTTATAGCGAGAAATTAACAATAGCGATTGTAGGGATGGATGTTTTTTATAAGAATAGAGTAGATACATATGGAGATAGGAAAAAGGTGCGAAAAAAGTAAATAGCTAAATAATAAGAGAAAAGGGGGGAACAGAGTTATTTAATATATAAATATAATAACTGTGCTTAACAAATATGCGCGACCTACTCCGCCTTACCCTAAGCCTAACTATCGTTAAAGATTCAACATGGCAGATTGGATAACCCGACTGCCATTCACATAGCGCGATACAACAAAGGAATTTCGTAGAAAGCGTTTTAATCGACCGCGTCAAGCCCAAAAAACAAACAAACAAAATCAACGACCATCCAATTTCATTACCACAAGCATACATCCACACATATTTTTATATTATTCACTATGTCTACCTACCCGTTCAATACTCAAAACTATAATTTGTTAAGCACAGTTATTATATTTATATATTAAATAACTCTGTTCCCTCCTTTTCTCTTATTATTTAGCTATTTACTTTTTTCGCACCTTTTTCCTATCTCCATATGTATCTACTCTATTCTTATAAAAAACATCCATCCCTACAATCGCTATTGTTAATTTCTCGCTATAACCAGTTTTTGTAATTTTTTTTTGTATCTATATCATCGTTGTTATAATCACTTTACTTCATTTTTATTTTTTGAGACTTCATCTTCTCCTTTTTTTTTTCCTGAAGATGGACCATAAGTGTCCGAAAAATTGCGTTCCATTTCCCTCTACCTACGCTATCAATCCAAATTCACCGTATTTATACAATGAAATTTATATAAACGGATTGAAAATTATTGACTATATATCCTAAATATAGACCATACAAAATAGAAATATAAACTAAATTTAGTGATTATGATGCTGTTAAAAAAAATTGTAAGTAGAGATCTCGACTGTAATATCTCGTCTCGGGTTCAAAATTCTCGTCTTGATTTTGACTCAATTTTTTAGAATCGTAGGTTTTTTCGCATCACTAAGCGGAGGTTTAAATTTAATCCCCCCGTTGCCGTCAATAATTTATATAAAAACATGTATCAAATTTTTCAGAATTTATATACTAAATATATTTATAAATTGTTTTTACTACATACATAGATTCTACCCCAACAGGAAAAATTTTTTATAGACACCCTCTATCAAGGCTTTTCTAAGAAAACATATGGTGAATTCATTCGTTTCTAAATAATGTCTCAATTTGGAAAATCTTCAGAGAATCAACCATTGTTATCTTCACAAACGAGAAGCATTGACATTGAATCAAAAATTAGATCAGAATCTAAAGATGATAGTAAGATTCTTATTTAAATTTTATTTATAACTTAGGTGATATTTTAAATGCTCGGTCAGTTGGTAGGATAGAAGAGCCGAGACCTTTTATTAATGCCCTAGCTGATGGTTCCAGGATCATTCAATGTAGAGTATGTGATAATATGATAGATATAACTGGCAAAGAAAATCAGCATGTTGTAAAATGTGAAGTTTGTAACGAAGCAACAGTAATTTGTTTTAATTAATTGTCAAAATTGTTTTAGCCGCTTAAAGTTGCACCACCTCAAAAAAAATACGTTCGTTGTCCATGTAATTGTTTGCTCATTTGCAAAGAATCTTCTCCGAGAATTGCCTGCCCAAGAGCAAATTGGTATGTTATCTATATGCATCCATTTAAATGAAGTTTTTTTTATATATTTCTAGTAATATGATATGTAAAATTATTAATCATTTCTAATAGAAATTTTTAATATTCCAAGTTTTTACCTGCATTTTTAGTTGCATTTGTAAGATTTGAATTTTGGGACATTTAATAGAGTTTTTAAAAGTGCTTGTTTTATATATATGACTCCTTTCAATAATAAACCATTTTTGGAAAATCTTTAAATGGGAAGACTTTGTTAAATAGTCAAAAATAGTAATTAGCCTTCCTATAATTTGTAGTGCTGATAACATTTATATGATTTCCTAAATTGATCAATTGAAGATTTTTGATTTATAGTTTCGTTGATGCAAAAGGTTTATAAAATTTATAATTGCTTGTTACAACCTAGTATCAAATAAATTTATAACTTATGAATTTAGCAAACTTTTAAATTATTTGCTATGATTTTTCTAACGAATTAAAATAATTTTAATTTTTTGTATATAACTCTGGATTTACTTAAATTATTTTAAAAAGTGTTACAAATTCGGTATTGTGAAGCAATGGCTACACATGAGAAAAAGGATTTTTAATTATAAGAATTTAGAATTGATTTTTTGATTAATCACTAAAGAATAAATATTAATCTAAGCAAATCCTTTTTAAGATAATTGTTAAGCTATATTTGTCAGTTAAGATTGTGCTTGTCAAACCTGCAAAGTAAATTCACATTTATTTAGTAACGGCAGTAAAATAACATCAATAAAGTTTTGTTGAGTATTTTTAAAGCTAATTATTTTATTTCATTTCAAAAAACATTTTAACCAAACAATTTTTTATTAACAATTTGTCTTAGGTTTCTAGAATTTTTTAATTTCTCCAAAATTTATTTATATTTTTTGTTATCAAGCCATTTTTTCACTATTTTTCTATTTGATTAAATTTTAGTAAACGCATACTTAATCTACACGTGGAATCACCTAAAATTGTATCATCACTTCCATTGCCACCTGATAGCGTAAGGGTTGAATGTGGACACTGTGGAGAAACATTTTTGGTAATTTTATTTATAATTTTTCTAACATAAAATAAAAGTAATAAAATTAAATTATGTTTGAATATGAGAAATTTTATTTCATAAAAATTTGGTATTTTTTTGATATGGGTGTCAGCAAACTGCCCTCACTTTCGTTCATTGAACAGTATGCTCCCATGATAAGGACGGCACCTGTCGTTTCAAGTGTTGTTCTTTTAACTCTTACTTTTAACGATGAAGATTAGTAATACTTGTTGCGTTGCGTTATAGAAAAGTTTTTCATCGAGATTGTGTCCTTTTTACCGCAGTTTTCGAATTTATTAATGATTTTATTTCAAAATTAATATGGACTTTAGCGATATCTCAACTCGAATATTTTGAATTAGATATGAATTCAAGAATTACAAATACGCTAGATGGCGCTAATCATGTTCATTTACGTTTTTAGTTCAATTTAGCCAGCAACACGTTAGCCAGATGCCCTCATTGTCGAAAAGTGTAAGTTTTGATTAGCCTGAAATAGCTGTTTAAATACAATATCTGCATCTCTGTAATAACTTCGAATTTCCTTATTTTTATATCAATAAAATTACTATTTAAACTAAAAATGTAGTAATTTCAATTTTATAAACAACTTTGGATCTTCTAAACTATTTTCTTATAATTATTCTCTAAAGCTCATCGGTGGGATCAAATTTTGCCAGCAAAAAATCATTGCTCTTCCTTATATTCACGTTTATGATGTTGGCTATAGCAGTCGCTATATTGGTAAGAATAAGGCGTTATTTTTGTTTTAAATTTTTATTTATTAAACCTTATAGGTGACCACGCATTTCCAGAAAAAACCTGGCATGATAGCTATTTACGTTTGTAAGTGATTAACAATTTAATTAAAGTACAATCACATGTAAAGCTTGGTTTTTTTACCAATATTGATAGTCTTTGTACGAAGCACGTTGTAAAAACGGCTGGGGGTTTTGTTTGGTTGGTCTTTGGTTTTAGTCGACTAAATAGGACCAGACCACCGATTTTTTAGCCTATCTTTCTCAGTCGATCACTAGGCTTAGCCGAAATTTACGAAATGGACCCCAAAGTCGACCGTTAGTTTTAGTTGAACCAAAGGTTGACCAAACAAAACCAGCCGTTTTTACGACACCAGTATGAAGATTATTTAATACAATATATGTATCACTGACTCCTTCTAAAAATGACAGGGGTCTATGGAAATTAACCACGTGGTTAGTCATCGTCACTAATAAGACAACAATACTTTTGAGGAGCATTACTACTTTAAAACTCGGTAAAAGTTCGCATTTTGCAGTCCTTCGTTTGACCTTGAAGTAAGCGAAGAAAAGAAATCAGATATCATCGTCGTGTGTTAATTGCATTTTAATTTAAGAGTTTGGCGAATATGATTGAAAAAACATTGCTGATCCCATTGTAGCAATTGACTGACTATTCATTACTCTTGATCAGAAAAATTAGGTTTCCTGTATTATTAACTTTTTATATCAATCAATCATTTTTTTGCAGGCGCATTCCTCATGGCCTTCTTATTCCTGATCAGGTTCATTTATTACTGTACAATGAAGAAAAGTTCCATCGAATGTTTGACACCCTAATGAGAAAATTAGGATTTCTCCTAACTTTTATATAAATATTTTTTCACAAAATAAAATTAGTGTTATATTATATTATTTTTACCTCTTACTCGACATTATGTTGTCAAGGATTACGCAATTACTATAACCTACCAACCTATTTAACAGCTAAGAAATTTAATCGTTATTTCTTACTATCCTAGACTGTACATTGTAGAATTTATATGCCATCGTAATTATTATATTAATATTTTAACGGTTAAATTAATATATACACACATATTTAGTTACGATATTATCTAATTTATATGCATTATATATATTGTGAATGTGCGATTGTAATAACTTTAAACCTTTCCAAAATAACTTTACTAATGCTTCAATATGATGATCAAACCTATTACTTGGCACATTCACAAGTGAGGTTGCCTGTTAATCATAAAACGTTTTAAGATTTTAATAATTACGATTTCGTGTTTTTTAAATGGGCGGATAAAGTTTAAATGAGCTAAATTTTAACACCATAACCATTAATATCTATAACCATAGACTAGATAGACTGCTCATGCCATATGTTGCACATGGTTAATTTTGTGTCCAAATTTTCCTCCATTTTGAAGAGTGCAACTGGTGTATTTTAACCATGTAATTTTGCCCTATAACAGTCAAAATACCTTCCTCACTAGTTTATAAATTAAAACGAACGGTCTATAAATTAATATTATACAAAATATTGGTGGCGCTATATTATTAAACAAACTTTAATCGCAGTTTTTACATTTTTAATTTTTATGTATCGTGTAAATGGTATTTATTTTAAAATGCTGTTTTTCATATCTACCCAATTTAATATTTTTTTTTAACCTTTTTAAGGTATTTTAATTTGCGAAAATTACAAATTTCTATATAATCACCACTTTACCATGTTAACATCAAAATGGTGGAAAAAAGGGTACACATTTTGTGCGTTGATGAGCAGCCTATCTAGTCTGTCTATAACCTGATTTTTTTAAATAAATCTTTTATCGTTTAAGTAATTTTAACTATAAATTTATTTAAAATATTGTCTACACACTCAATGACTTAAAATGGCTCACGATCGACAAAAAAGTATCTAATGTTATTGGAAAAAAGTTTAATATTTTTAATAATAAACTCGGTATTTTGGTCACGACACTGATCGCTCATAAACTAATCAAACGCAGTCAATCATTTCCAATAATAAGAATAATAATATCATTACTACGAATGGCACGAAATAATTAACGGATAAATAAATAAGTTAGGAAAAAGTGAGGGAAGGCGGCTGTTTTATTTTGGGGTCTTAATCGACCCCACCAAATCCTTTAGCATTTTCTAGCGCAGCTATCAGTTTGGTTTTCATCTCTTCGTAACTGCTATAAAAAGGGAGATCGAGTCGGTTGAAGCTGAAAAATTATTATAATTTAGCAAATACATCTCATAAAATAGATTAATGTTGTAAAAACGGCTGGGTTTTGTTTGGTCGACCTTTGATTTTAGTCGACTAAGGGCTTGTCTTAATATCGGATTTTGCTGCGCAGCAAAAATCGTTGTACGGGTTACAACATAGCCGTGTCTTAACTTCGAATCCACAGCAGATTTATATTTCGGACGCATAACATAACAGCGATTAATCTCAAGAGTTGAAATAAACAAAAAAACGTTTTTAACTATTAAAAAACAAAATATTAACATAATTACAACCGAGTTTGACAAATGAAATTGAATAGGATATTTGTTAAAGATAAATTCGCGCCATTTGAATCTAAATCCGATATTAAGACGAGCCCTAAGAATGAATAGACAAAGGTTTTTGGTTCTGTTTTTCTTAGACGACCTTTTGGCTTAGTCGAAATTTTAAACCAAATCAGAGTCGACCTTTAGCCTTAGTTGAATTAAAGGTCGACCAATCAAAACCCACCCGTTTTTACAACACTAATATGGATAAATATATGTAATACATTTTATGAAGCATTTCACCGTTAGGCTCGAATTATTGTTTATAAGTTTATGATTAGATTTATGAGCTAATGAAATAAGAAATTGTATTTGTATGTATATGCTAAAATATAACAATTAAATTTAATCAGTTAAATTACACCAGATGAAGATGAGAAAAACCTGGCTAAATTAATAAAGACCCGCTAAATAAAGTAAAAGGGTCAAGTCTAACACAAAAAAACAAATTTTAGATAGAAAATCAGCAACCAATGTTAGCATCGGGTATCAATCATAAATATTTCAATTGGATTGTTAAAGAGCAGAATTATAGGTTTAATTTGATATGTTTAACAAATCCCAAGTGGAATTAACAATTTCAAAAAACGAAGCCAAAATCGGAGGTTAAATTACCAGGTGTGAGCCCTTGGGTAATTTTGTGTGGTTCCCCACTTTTCGATGCAAAATTTTTGCAGACCATTGCTGCCGTACAATTCTTTAAAACCGTTCATAGGGACCCGAGACGTCCCAGTAACGAATTGAAGCAGGCGAGCTCTCATCTCGTTATTCATCGACAATACGATCTAAACCAACACCAAGTTGATGTGTAATGTTAGATTCACACCCCCTTAGTTAAAGTTAAAGCCTAACTTTTTAAACAAAAACACTATAACCTGTAGAACGCTTTAGGCGATATTGATACGTTAGACTGATAATAAAATGATTTGGGGATAAAAGATACAATAAGTTGATTCTGCAAAATCACATAACCTAACAACTAATGACACGGTTCAACAAGAAAAATCAACCGGCAAACTGTTTGCAGATTCTGGTAGAGTTTTTCACGGTCAACACAAATATGTTTGTAGTTTTTTCCCTATACGTCAAGTTTTTGGAATATTCGCTGTCAAAGTTGCCAAAAACGCGATTTTAGCGTTTTTCAAACGTCAATAACTTGCAAATTAATCGGTATTTAAAATATTTAATTAGGAAATCAAAGTGTTAGGAATGTATTCACAAGTTTTTTTAATCGTATTATATTAACTTTTTAAAATATAAACAAAACTAACATATCCTTATCTATTTACATTGACAAAATACCCCAGACTTGAGGTCTCCCTCCCTTCTCTATAACACTAGGAATTAATGTTGTTAATTCCTAGTGTTGAAGAGAAGGGAGGGCGACGTCAAGTCTGGTGTAATTTGTCAATATAAAAGATAGGTATAGTTAATTTTGTATATAATTTAAAAAGTAAATGGGCTAGGATCAAAAAAAAATTGTGAATACATTCCTCTCCCATATATCTACGAATTAAATCTATTAAATAAAATTTTTATCGACTAATTTGCAAGCTATTGACGTTTGAAAAACGCTAAAATCGCGATTTTGGCAACTTTGACAGCGAATATTTAAAAAACTTGACGTACAGGGAAAAAACTAAAAACATATTTGTGTTCACCGTGAAAAACTCTACCAGAATCTGCAAACAGTTTGCAGGTTGATTTCACAAGTCCATTATTTGTTGACCAGTGTAATCTTAACAGGTACAGCAAAGTAATTAAGAGATATTGCTGTTATACGAAGGAAAAAGTAGATGCTTGACTCACCCGCCAGAACCATTGGATTCCGATGTGATTTTGGTGGTATTCTCCTTTGTAAATTGTGTTTTCCCTCCAATCTTTTACATCTATATCTCCCAATCCGCACATCAACAACTAAAAGGGGAAAAGCACATTAGAAAACCAATTTAAAATTAGAGCTATTATTAATTCATTAGAATGCAGATATATTTAAAATATTAATTTTTGTGTAAATCCAATCTTTTGGCTTTGCCAAGGTCGCGAAGGTGACCTTTACAAAAAATTACAAAGAATTTGTTATCACTTTTGAACAAAATTATTTATCCAAAAAGTTGCGGGGGACGCTAAAAAATTATTAATAATCTTAATTTTTAAAACGCAAATGAATAACATTATGATATGACACGAGCGTTCTTACATAATCTTTAAGCATATTGGAGTACTAACGTTTATTAACCATGTTCTAATTGCATAGATGTCCTTAAATATATCAAAATGGTATTTCTACTTACACCTTTTAAAATTACAAAAAAGAAGATATACAAGTTTACAACAATATTTGCACTTTTCTTATCAAATGGTTCACGGGGCCTTTAAATTTGGTGATTAAGTCTTCAAATTGTTAATAATTCTTACTTTTTTACCTTTAACGTCATGTCAAATGATTGAAATAACATAAAATGCCAACAATAAATATTTGGTCAAAGTTCGTGATGATACACAAATTTTTAACCGTCTACAACCCTGGAGCTAAGTATATATAAACTAAAAGAGGCTTTATTATTTTATTAGGGAGGTTGGTCAGCCAAAAAATTCTGTGTTTTTACAATAAATCTAGCTATATTTCCCTACAAGAAAGCAAAATTCTCCTCTACATTTCAATCGCAAAGATTTATTGTTACTTCAATTTCGTTTTCGTCGAATATTTTGAGGAGATGCATGGGTACGAATTCGTTAAAGCCTTCCAAAAAAGCGTGCATCTGGGGCTGAATACGGGACACGAATCGCCATTTAATCACTAGATCTATGTATTCGAGCTTGTTGTCATTGGTGACGGGAATGCTAGCACCTCCATGCTTGAGCTCGTAATGCTGAGTCTGATTGATTAATTTTATAAAGTGGATGGTTGAATAAATCAATGAAAAGAATAGGAATAAATTTTATGATTAAGTATTGCTCTGATGATTATAATTGCGATTTCGTACACTATCAATTAGATATAAGACGACCAAAAAATTAAAATGAGCTTTATTAAGTCGGGCTCAAAGAGAAATTATAGGTATGGAAAAATATTTCGTTTTAGGAGCGTTGAAATTGTCATGCCATTCCACACCTTGCTTTAAAATCTTAAATAAAAGTTTTATTAAAATAAACTCCCTTATTCATATACTTTAAAGTTTTTCATAAATACAAAGCAAAATTTTTTCAAAAAAAATTAAAAACACTCTGATAAAATCAAATAAAAAAGCAGTTTTATTCACCTATCAAAATTTATAAATAACTAACAAAAAATATCAAGTTAACAGACTGCCATTCAAGACACATGTTTCTTGATATATACCTCGCCCAAAAAAGATTCATCGATCGAGAAGGTGAGGTCGAGATTTTTTGGGTCGTTATCGCGTATCCAGCATAACGAATTGTAATACTCGGAGTCCTTTAATAAAGATTTTATGTACAATTTGCAAAAAATAATGAGGAGTGTATGAGCCTATTGTAAAACAATTTTATCTAGTTGTTTATATAAATATTAATCAATTATTAAAATAGCTAAACAGGTTTTGAAGCATTTGTTTGTGCATGATTCATCAAATGAATCCTATAAAATAAATAAAAATTGCTTTCTAAAATTTAAAAACTATAAAAAGGAAGCTTTTGATAAAATTTTTGCTAATCCTTTTACGATCGACGATGTATAAAATCGTATACCAAACCAATATAAATAAGTCTTTATTTAGCGTTTTAAAAATGAATATCATACTTTGATAATCTTTACTAATTGAAGGCATTTTATAGCAAATGTTTCGACCATAAGCAATCATTAGAATTATTAAAAAGCGCTCTTCTCTAGAACAAAAAATAATATAATAAACAATAAATTAGCTATATCATCACAAAAACAGTCACTTATTAGGATGAGATTAATAGGTTTTTATCTAAAACTTGGAACCTTCAAATTATATCGACATTTAAATTAGTCAATCCAAATCACTCTCTAAGCCAAAATGGTGTATATCAAGGTAACACGAAGTATGCTGAAGGTCATAAGCTCAACAAACCGCTTACAAAATGAACAACACAAGTTCTAACTTTGGCTTAATTATGTACGATACAAATATAAACTCTCACTCATTTCATAAATACTCCTGATTTTATTGCTCTAATTTAGTTTATTGTATGCCACATATTTAAGAACTGCATAGCATCGTCGAAATTTTGTACTTTTAAGCTGGATAAAATCATTTTTAAGACCAAGTGCTTCAGATTCAAATAGCGCGAATTTTTGTCTATTTCCATTCAATTTCATGGGTCAAACTCGGTTGTAATTATTAATATTTTGTATTTTGATAGTTAAAAATGTTTTTTTGTTTATTTAAACTCTCGAGATCAAATCTAAACTTTGCTGATACCTAAAAATTTAAAAAGATACAACATTTAGGCTTAGGAAAAATTTTGCATCTTACCAAATCGCTGATATATTATGCGTCTGAATTGTAAATCTGCTGTGAATTCGAAGTTAAGACATGGCTAAGTTATAGCCCTTCGATATTAAGACAAGCCCTAAAGGATGTCCTTAAAAAATATAACAATCGAAAGCCACAAAAATGTCTCTCAAAAAGGCGATTTCATTTTAATAATAATAAGCTAAGCTAATCCCTCGCTAATTACCACAGACTCCATATCCTTGATGGTTATGTGCTTGTGAAGCATCATTTTGTAGAAGGGTCGTATGAAGAAGGCGTCCAACAGCTTGCCGTGGTATACAGCCATACCCGAGACACGACCGACGAATTTGAAGTAACTGAGATGTTGCGGACACAAAATGCCGGAATGAGGATTGATTTGAAGCGTGTAATTATCCATGGCAGAATACTCGAACAGACCGTAGTAGGGGTTGAACATTTCGTGGGAGAGTAGGAAAAACCATTCTCTAGCGGCACCCCCGTAATCCATAACAGCTTCTCCTTGGAATTGGACCCAAAGCTTGTTCCTAATACATGTGATTTAGAAGTGTTAAGGTTGTTTCGATTAGGTGCATTTTGAAGTATATTGGTGTTAAAATGCAAATTTCGGATGAATAGCCGTCTCTTATATCACTATTCTGTTTCGATTAAATAAAACGGCATTAGAATCATTTTATATATAAAATTTTGTAAGAAACTGAATATATTGATTAAAGATTTTGGAAAAAATGTCCAAAATTTTTTTTTGCGTTGAATTAAACTAGTTAGATCGGGTTAAAGGTAAACTTTTAACAAACAATACACACGTGAATATATAAATGAGATAGGCGACTAAAATCAAAGGTCGACCTAACAAAACCCAGCCGTTTTTACATCGTTAGTAGGTATGCTTGGCAACCGTCTACGTATTTGCAATTTATTTATTCGCCAAAAAACATGTGTTTAAAAACGAGCAGCACTCTCAAACCAGGAAAACAAGTTATGCAGAATTTTGGGCGATAATTGAAGACTACTAATTTATAACAATGCCTCGCTTGAAAGGTAATGCCGGCCCACAAACAACCTGCTAATTTTGCCCTGCTAAAAGAAAGGTTTTAACCCTGGAAAAACAAGTATAACAGGACAAATAAGAAATTATAAGTATTCTTGTAACGGTCTCCTTTAACTCGAGGGGGGTGAGGTGGTCCAAAAGGCTATGAGTGCGTAGGGGGCGAGAATGCCAAAATTCCAACCTTTAAACATTTTGGGCTCACACCAGCACGGGTTACCCAAAACTCGGGTCGGATCGAAAATTTTAAAATGTCCTCGGGTCGAGTCTGGTTCGGGTTGAAAATTCTAAAAAAAATTAGGGTCGGGTCGGGTTAAGAACAAGTGACTTTGCATTAGTGTTGTAAAAACGGCTTGATTTTGTTTGGTCGACCTTTGATTTTAGTCGACCTTTTTGGTCTGTTTTTCTTAGTCGACCAAACAAAACCCAGCCGTTTTTACAACACTACTTTGCATGTCTCTAGCTCACACAAGCTTATAAAGCCCTCCACTCAAGCTACCCCACTGCCCTAAAACGGATAGATATAGAAATCATCTTATCAATAAATTTAAAGGAACCTCAGATATTCCGATTTGAGTCCCATTATGATGCGGAATGAATCTTCTAATACTCTTTCCCGCGAAATCTTGATCTCGATTTTATTGATGGGAGCGGAGGAAGCAGCCGGGGTAATGACACCGGTTGCAGGATTAACCGTTACATTTTGGGTGTTGTGATGATTGTGGTGGTGCCCGTGATGAGATTTAGGCTTGGGCAGGCACGTTTTGAAGTATTCGTACTTCCTCTTGTAATCACGCGAGTAGGGAACGGCCTGACATAAATTATTACATTTTATATGTTTTTGTGGTGAAAATATCGTAATATTTAAAAAGTTTCCACGGCAATTATTATTACAAGTTGGACAGGACGGATGGATAGACAACTGAAAGCGAGCCCGTAAATTGCAAGCAATTATTAGCTCAACCCAGCCCAAAACCTCATGATTAAAATCTTTATATTATAAAATTGAGAAATGTTACAGCGAGTTGCTCCTATTTCAATTTCGCGGCAGAAGATTAGAGATTAAACAGTAAAAATAATAAATGGTTATCTTTGAAAAAATCACAGAGGAATAATTACTAATTTAAAGAAATTTAAGTCAATAAGGTGGATTTTTTGTTTCCCTATATATTAACTTACAAAGTAATAAAAAATGAGGTGGTGTGGGAAACTAAATATGCGGGACTATGAGGTAGTGTTGTAAAAACGAGTGGGTTTTGTTTGGTTGACCTTAAGTTTTAGTCGACTAAACATAACAGACCATAGTTTTTTTGGTATGTTTTCTTCCTTAATCGACTCCAGGCTTAGTCGAAATTTGAAAAACAGTCCAGAGTGGTCTTTTAATCTTAGTTGAACCAAAGGTAGACCAAAACAAAACCCAGCCGTTTTTACAACACTACTATTAGCTACTACGAGTTTAACGAGTTTAGGCTCATGACTAAGAATGTCATATCTAGTTGATAATTAAAAACGCAATTGCTTAACGCGACCTAATTTTCTCTACCTAAGAAAATGAAAATAACATAATATGAAATTATCTTCCACATGCACATCATCTACATAAAAAAGCATTTGTTGGTTGTGCATAAAATTGAATAAACTTGTCCGGCCACTATGGGAATGTTCAAACGCGGATCCTCCCATTGAGTGGTCCGCGTGTTGTGATCGATGTAAAATATCCTACCGTCCACGTGTACCCTTTCTTCCCAACCATCCTAATAATTCAAACCTCGAAGTTTTATAAAAGCAAATTAAATCTATAACATAAAATTTTGAAAGGTAAATTCATTTAAAAAAATCCGATGGTTTCAAATCAAAAGAATATCCTCACTTTTATAATTCAGAAAAATATAATGCATTTTATTAATCACCATTTAAAGTTAGATGAAATTTTTCGGACGTACCACTCAAAATACTCCATGTCCCGCCACAATAAAAATTCATCAAACCTATAGACTAATTATACATTAGACTGACAAACAGCTGATGGTTATTAAGTAAAACTGTAAGCCCCCATGTTTGAGGCATATATTAACGACCTAAACGCTATTTATTTTGATATTCAATTAAAGGTTAAAATTAAGTATGGACAAAGGTTCCTCCCTTAATGTTCTCATTATTCTCTCATCCATAACTTTCGCGATTTTTCATTGCACAAGCACTAATATCGATAAACGTAACCCAAAATGGTGGCCCAAGTTCATGGGCGTAGCCAGGGGGTGGCATCTGCCCCCCCCCTTTAAATCCATAAATTAGAATAATGGCTAAAATTACAAAAAATCATCATTTTGCCCCTCCCTAAATCATTATTGCCCCCCCCCATAAATCCAATCCTAGCTACGCCCATGCACAAGTTACTTAATAGATTGCAAAAATCAGCGGTTCGCCTGTCTATTATCGTATTATTAATTAGTCAATAATCTAACCGGTAAAGGGCCAAGATCGTCCACCGTGTAAGTCAAGCCTCCTAGCGGGGGTGCCTTGTGCGGAACTTTACGATTATGGTGCTTGTGATGACCACTCGGTTTAGGCTTGGAATTGACGGATCCATCGGGAACAGTATCATTATCGCTAGCTGTAGGGAATGTTAAGAAAGAGTCGGGCGTGGGAATTACATTGCTACTAGTGGTAGTTGATGATGTAGTGGCTATCGCACCTTCCATTTGTGTCTCAGCTCTAGACACTGGCTCAGATGAGGTTCCGTTAGGGATAGAGCTAGTCTTGTGACGGTGTTTGGGTGGAAGCGGGGTCGGTCTTTGGGTCCTGGTGGCAATTAATGGTAATAACATTCATCACACCGAAAGTATAAACTTCACTTTCCGTACTTAAAACTTTGGATTTACAATAAGTTTGCGAATTGCACATATACACAAAATTTTACTTTGGCTAAATTATTGCAATTTTTTGGCTTTTTGTTCATTAATATCGCCCAAATTACGCAGTTTAATGGACTTAGACAAGGGTGTAGCGAGGAGGCACAGTTATCCCTCGATAAATTACCATATATTTAGCGATATTATGATTTTAATATAATAAATCAGTATAAATCCCCTCTACCCCATTCCCACCCTAATTAATATGGCTTAGCAAACAAATAGGGGTAATTCAAGTATAAAACAGCAAATAAGAATATAAGACATTTAGTCGGCATTTCTGTAAAGTGTAATTGCGGATGTATTATTATAAACAAAAGGAATTTTGGCTATTAGTCAAATAATAATAAGGCCGGTACGATTATGCTATCATTTTGGGTGTAGGTAAATTAATAAAATTATCAAGAAAAAGCCTTATTTAATTTATATTTATTCATTAATTAAATTATAACAGAATTCCAACTGTACTTAAAGCAAGTGCCCAATATCAGAAGTTAATCGGGGAAAAGATTAGTTCAAAATAGGCTAATAAACCATACCTGGGATCAATCCAAGTCGTCAATTTTCGATTGTGATCGATAAAAAAACGGCGTCCATTAGGGGCACACTGGCTATCCCACCCTTGTGGTAAAGGCCCTTCCGGATCCTGCAAGTTATTACCACTACTGCTATTGTTGCTAGTTGGCACGTCGGCAGCAAAATTAACCATCAAAGCTTGGTCGACGGAATGAGCTCGATTTATGAGACGGGGTCGGGGGGCATTGATAGAGGCGGCATCGTTAGAGGAGGAAGCATCTAGGGTTGCGTTGGAGGCGGTTGCGCTATTGTCAACCGATGCTGAGGCGCTAGTGGTAGAACCTTGGTCATCTTCCTGGGCGTAGTTAAAATTAGCTTTCATTTTGGTCGGTCGGATTCAAAATGATGGTTTTGATATATTTTGGGGTAGGGTGGGGTTCGGGTTGAAAAACGAAAACTTTGCAGCTCTAACTGACCACCAACTTATGTGAAAAACAGTCATAAAAAAAGCTGATATTTTAAAATTGTTACATAATCTGTGGGACAGCCATGAAAGCATCTTTGTTCGTTCGTTATAATATGGAGTCAATATGACGAATACCTTTCGACTTATCAATTAGTTGGAAAGGCGAGGAACCTAAAAACAAATAAATTGGGCCCTAATTGACCAAAATAAGGTGGTCTGCTCCAATGTTAGACTAAAAAGGCAAAATTGATAGAGTTTTGTTGGTAAAACAAACGCCGTTAATGAGTTTTCTCGAAGCATAAAAAAGGAATTTATGCAATCACAAGGTTACTAAATTGCTATAGCCCTCCTAAATTGTTAATATTGGTTTCAAACATTTTCACTTAGATTTGTATGAAAACCTTGAGCAAAGCCAGAGCTCACTCTAAATAAACACATCTCCGACGTTAATAAAAATGATAATAAACGCAAAAATAAGATCTTTCAATGCAGGTTTTGAATTGGGTGGGGGCAAAACGTTTGAAAATTCAATTATGGTAGGGGGGCAAAACATAAATTTTTTTAATTTTTACGGGTTTTTGAATTACATTTTTTTTTTCATTTAGGGAAGGAAGCGACCGCCCATGCCTTTCAATATAAGTTTCCATTTAATTCGTCAATTATACATTCTAGAGTGTATTTAAAATAGTATACTATGCGTGTAAAATAAAAGTAATTACGGCAGATGAAGTGCTGTAATCCACGCTAATATGACGACGTCGGTTGTACAACTTTCTTATTCTTTCCACTTCTTCCCTGTGATTCAAAGCTATCCGTTTCTGGTTATTCCTAATTTATCAAAATTTAATATTTTAATAGTCCCGAAAAATTTAATATTGAAGAATATATAGTAAGCATGAAAACTTGTCGTTTATTAAATAAGACGATATTAAGTCAATAACAATCATTACCACAATTAAACCTCAGTGTCCGAACTGAAATTCATATTCAGCAAGAAAATAATAATAATAATAATAATAAACACAAATTCAGTGGTTAATTTTAAGTAACAATATAACCATTTGATAATAAAATAGCTTTTTCTATTAATTCATTTTCGCCAATTTTACCCTAAACCGTGGGATTTGCAAAAAACAACAAATTGGGTTACAATTTATAATAAGTGCGAACGTTATAAATCCTATTTTATCTGCCTTTGTATAATTTCTTTTTAAAAATAATAAATGAATAAAATATTATCAAATAAATGAAATAACGCTGAAGGTCTTTCCCATTGAGTCCTCCTCTCCAAATGACAAATGTAAAAAGTACGTCCGTTGGCATCTTCCCTCGCCTCCCACCCCTCCGGTAGGGGCGGGCGTTCTTGATTTTCTGAGGGGTCAGGTATGGGCGTCACCGTCACCTCTCCTTCATTTCCGGTTGATCCCGGGGGTGGGGCGAAAGCGGGATTGGTAAAAGCGTCATCACCGTCCTCTTCAACTATATATATGCCAATAAATTTCGTTAATACCATCTTTTTATTTCAAACTAATATTATCACTTATAAATATAATTATGGCTTTAATTGAACTATACCAATAACTTGAGTTCAAAGCGTGAATGTTTATAATGAACTATAAATAAATTATAAATTACTCTAATCAAAGGAGTGTTAACATCAAATCTAAGCCTCCCTTATATGGTGGGTGTGAGTGTTGTTTTATTTCCCTATGGCCGTTGAGGTTTTAAAAAGCAACAAATACCAAAAATGATAAATTTTGCTAGATCATCAAAAACGTTTTTAAATAAAAATATATTACTTTTAGCGCAATATAAAATAATGTAATTATTTTAATGGTATACAGCTATTCAAAGCTATTAAAAAACTTTGTACAATTAAAATTCGAAAAATTTATTCTTCCTTTTTAAATCAACGAGGCAGACGACTAACTTGAATCATGTGATTGGTCGATCACGTGGGTAGAACGAGGCGGAACTCTGGGGGTAGAGGGTGGTGGGGGCGGGGGTGATGTCACCGATGATCGATTTACGCGGTAGCCTAGGCTCACGGTACACTTGCCGTTGGGGGAGTCAACGCTACACAAGCCGGTAGAGAGGGGCGGGGACAGGGTCGAGAGGGAGGGTTCAAGACTTGAGGGTGACAAGGGGCAAAATATGAGAGTAGGAGGGGAGGCAGACGATCCTGTGAGGTGACGACCGTCGAGAAGGGCGTGTCTGACACTACCCTCAAGGGCGGCAACCGTCTCACCGGTCAGGTAATCAGAAGGGGTGGAACCCGCACCCCCCGTAGACGTGATGAGGGGGAAAGCGAGGGCGGAGCAGGGCGGGACGGTGATCAGGGTGAGGCCGATTCGGATGAACCCCCTCACCCTACTGAGGGCGCTGCGCTTGCGCAATCCCAATTCAACGACGCTCGCGATTGGTGGCAAACTGCGCACGTCGTAATAATACACGGTGGTCGTAGTTGGCGGTCCCGTGGTAGAGCCGGTAACAGTGTCGGACTCGTCCCACCAAGCCGCGATGTATTTGGGGAGAAGTCTCGCGGGTTCGGGTCCTCCCTCCTATGTTTTGAAAAGTAAAAATTTTATTTTAAAATATTTCAAAATGTAAATGTTAGCATCTTGAATGTATTTTATTAAGCGAAATTAGGTATCCCTCGTTTGTTGGGTTTATAATAGTACTCGGATGGTAAAGGGGGTTTTGTATAGGTCAGTTTTTCGTATAATTTTCTGCTCGAACCAAAGCTGGCCGGATTTATAAATAGCTATCCAGCACGCGCCCGTCCGAACTCTTCAAGTGTACCCCGGCCATGCCCGCAACATTAAACTACCCGATTTGCTCAGCCCGACAGGCCAGAATTAAAACATGCTAAAGCTAGTAATATCTTTCTCGTAATTAACATGTAGAAATAATAAATCGTCGAAACCATTAAACTAATCAGGGGTTTACATTGTAAAAAAATAAATAAATGTAAAGGGGGCGGGAGAGTTTCGAGATTGCTAAAAAGACGGTGCTACATAAATAAAAATTTGAATCCTTCGATCCTATCAATTCCATAATCTAATTCTCGACATCTGTTCGTTTGAGATAAAGCGTAAACCAGAGGTCAGATTTGTTTGGAATTTTCTGCCCGAACCCGGCCCGATTCAATTTTTTAACTCCCCTGCCCGCCCGAACCTTTCTAAGTGTCCGCCCGGGCCCGCCTGAATCGTTAAAGCTGCCCGAATCGCCCGGCCCGAAAAATTTGCCCCCAAACTTATGCGATGCTAAACAGAGATCTTATTTGTTTAAATATTTCTGCCCGAACCCGGCACGGTTCAAATTTTTAACTAAATTGCCCGCCTGAACCCTTCTAAGTGTCCGCTCGGCCATGCCAAAACCATTAGAGCTGTCCGAACTGCCTGGCCCGATTAATAGGTCACAAAATTTTTAAGATTAATTGCTAATGAATTTAGGTTAATAAATAATCATTCCAATTTGCAATACTTAGTTTGTTTTAGATATAAAAAACTATATTTAAACAATAAACACCTTCTTGCTATAGAATATAATGGGGGAAATTTTTATTTGAAGCACAAAAATGCTATGGGAATGGGAATTATGCATTATAAAAATAAGTAATTGCGTAGATAAGGGAATAAAAAGGTAATTTGCCAAATGAGGAAGCTTTGAAACCAAATTTTATTTGTTAAAAAAAAAATAAATGAAGTTGAATTAAATTTAGCACTTATAGGTGCATACACTATGTGCAAATGGCATGACGCTTTTGTTTTAAGTCTAGACGGCACATGTCATGGGCGTAGCCAGGGGAGGCCGCCCCCCCCCCTAAATGACGAAAAAAAAATTTAAATGCAAAAAACCTTAAAAATTAAAAAAAAATTATGTTTTGCCCCCCCCCCCCAATCTAAAACCTAGCTACGCTCATGGGAATCCAGCCCATCTGGCGAAATGGGCAGCTGGCGAAAAGTCATAATAGTTGCAAAAAAAAGTACTTATCTATATATATACAGAATATATAATTAATTGCTATGCAATTTAATATATACAATATATATTATACTTTTTGTTAGAATTGCAATATATAGTAATATTAAACTAACCTATACAAAATTTAACCTAAGTGTATGTATGTATTAGTGTTGTAAAAACGGCTGGCTGGTTTTTCCCAGCGTAGTGCTAAGCTTAGTTGTTGGCGTTTATTTTCACCCAGCCTTATCAGTGTTAGGTGAATTTTCTTGGGAGAGCTTTGGCGTTTGGCGTTTTTGTAAAAAAGACCTAAAGCGTTCTGGGTGAATGTTTCGGGGTGACCTTTGGCGTTTAGGTTTGGGTGTATTAAACACCTAAAGGGTGTGGGTGGATAATATTATTAACCTTTTGGTTTGGTTTTGGTCGTTTGGGGTGGGGCATGCAAATATATCAATTTTATGTAATAAACTTTTAATTTAAGAAAATAAAAATAGTTATATCATGACGTCACTGAGTTAAAACTTTTCCCATTGTGACGTCATAATGAAAAGTATTATAATTTATAATCTAATCTCTAGTAAATTACAGTTAATTATTATGCTTTGCTTATGCTGCATTATAGAAGTAATGTTTTATTTATGAAAAAAAGATGGCTAAAATCTGTTTAATGATTTCAAAAATTATTTTTTAGACATGCCAAAATTTTTATAAAAATCTATAAAAGGTGGGAAATTTCGCTTTGTAGAATCTTCTATACAGATGGCTAAAATCTGTTTAATGATTTCAAAATTTATTTTTTAGACATGCCAAAAATTTTATAAAAATCTATAAAAGGTGGGAAATTTCGCTTTATAGAATATTCTATAAAGATGGCTAAAATCTGTTTAATGATTTCAAAAATTATTTTTTAGACATGCCAAAAATTTTATAAAAATCTATAAAAGGTGGAAAATTTCGCTTTGTAGAATATTCTATATAGATTGCTAAAATCTGTCTAATGATTTCCAAATTTATTTTTTAGACATGCCAAAAATTTTAAAAAAATCTATAAAAGGTGGGAAATTTCGCTTTGTAGAATCTTCTATACAGATGGCTAAAATCTGTTTAATGATTTCAAAGTTTATTTTTTGGACATGCCAAAATTTTTATAAAAATCTATAAAAGGTGGGAAATTTCGCTTTGTAGAATATTCTATATAGATTGCTAAAATCTGTCTAATGATTTCCAAATTTATTTTTTAGACATGCCAAAAATTTTAAAAAAATCTATAAAAGGTGGGAAATTTCGCTTTGTAAAATCTTCTATATAGATGGCTAAAATCTGTTTAATGATTTCAAAATTTATTTTTTACACATGCCAAAAATTTTATAAAAATCTATAAAAGGTGGGAAATTTCGCTTTGTAGAATCTTCTATACAGATGGCTAAAATCTGTTTAATGATTTCAAAATTTATTTTTTAGACATGCCAAAATTTTTATAAAAATCTATAAAAGGTGGGAAATTTCACTTTATAGAATATTCTATAAAGATGGCTAAAATCTGTTTAATGATTTCAAAAATTATTTTTTAGACATGCCAAAAATTTTATAAAAATCAATAAAAGGTGGAAAATTTCGCTTTGTAGAATATTCTATATAGATTGCTAAAATCTGTCTAATGATTTCCAAATTTATTTTTTAGACATGCCAAAAATTTTAAAAAAATCTATAAAAGGTGGGAAATTTCGCTTTGTAGAATCTTCTATATAGATGGCTAAAATCTGTTTAATGATTTCAAAATTTATTTTTTAGACATGCCAAAAATTTTATAAAAGTCTATAAAAGGTGGGAAATTTCACTTTATAGAATATTCTATAAAGATGGCTAAAATCTGTTTAATGATTTCAAAAATTATTTTTTAGACATGCCAAAAATTTTATAAAAATCTATAAAAGGTGGGAAATTTCGCTTTGTAGAATCTTCTATACAGATGGCTAAAATCTGTTTAATGATTTCAAAGTTTATTTTTTGGACATGCCAAAATTTTTATAAAAATCTATAAAAGGTGGGAAATTTCGCTTTGTAGAATATTCTATATAGATTGCTAAAATCTGTCTAATGATTTCCAAATTTATTTTTTAGACATGCCAAAAATTTTAAAAAAATCTATAAAAGGTGGGAAATTTCGCTTTGTAGAATCTTCTATATAGATGGCTAAAATCTGTTTAATGATTTCAAAATTTATTTTTTACACATGCCAAAAATTTTATAAAAAACTATAAAAGGTGGGAAATTTCGCTTTATAGAATATTCTAGATGGCTAAAATCTGTTTAATGATTTCAAAGTTTATTTTTTGGACATGCCAAAAATTTTATAAAAATCTATAAAACGTGGGAAATTTCGCTTTGTAGAATATTCTATATAGATGGCTAAAATCTGTCTAATGATTTCCAAATTTATTTTTTAGACATGCCAAAAATTTTATAAAAATCTATAAAAGGTGGGAAATTTCGCTTTGTAGATCCTCTATATACATCTACGGCGACTCTTGGTTGGGGTCCACAAAAATTTCGAAGAAGAATCAGATGGAGTTAAAATAATTGAAGGTGAATTATTGATTGTGGGTATGGGAGTTGAAGTTCTAGGTTCATCTATTATCCTCTTTATTAATAAATCATAAATTTCGTGAAAAATTGTATACCTCATAATTTTGGTCATAACCATAAGAAAAGGCATCACTTTCATTTTCATCCATAGTAGAGCTAGAGTTAGAGTCGAAATCGTAACAATTAATATTAGACATGTTATGCGTTAAAAAAGAAATGATATAATAAAGAGCCTAGCGAGCCCACGCCACGCTGCCTTGTTGTGTCATGTTTATCTGGTATTGCACACAGTGTGTGGTGGTGTGTGTGTTGTGTTGTGTGCCACACACATTGCAACATGTAATAGATGTTAAGTTGCTATGATATTTGAAATTGAATTTTGTGATTAATCGCAATTAATCTGCTTAGCAAATGTGTAAATTATAAAGTTAAACCATATTAAAATGTTCAAAAAAATTGTTACCACCTAGCTGAGGCACAAAGCGAAATTTCCCACCTTTTATAGATTTTTATAAAATTTTTGGCATGTCTAAAAAATAAATTTTGAAATCATTAAACAGATTTTAGCCATCTTTATAGAATATTCTATAAAGCGAAATTTTCCACCTTTTATAGATTTTTATAAAATTTTTGGCATGTCTAAAAAATAAATTTTGAAATCATTAAACAGATTTTAGCCATCTGTATAGGAGATTCTACAAAGCGAAATTTCCCACCTTTTATAAATTTTTATAAAAATTTTGGCATGTCTAAAAAATAAATTTGGAAATCATTAAACAGATTTTAGCCATCTATATTGAAGATTCTACAAAGCGAAATTTCCCACCTTTTATAAATTTTTATAAAATTTTTGGCATGTCTAAAAAATAAATTTTGAAATCATTAAACAGATTTTAGCCATCTTTATAGAATATTCTATAAAGTGAAATTTCCCACCTTTTATAGACTTTTATAAAATTTTTGGCATGTCTAAAAAATAAATTTTGAAATCATTAAACAGATTTTAGCCATCTATATAGAAGATTCTACAAAGCGAAATTTCCCACCTTTTATAGATTTTTTTAAAATTTTTGGCATGTCTAAAAAATAAATTTGGAAATCATTAGACAGATTTTAGCAATCTATATAGAATATTCTACAAAGCGAAATTTCCCACCTTTTATAGATTTTTATAAAATTTTTGGCATGTCTAAAAAATAATTTTTGAAATCATTAAACAGATTTTAGCCATCTTTATAGAATATTCTATAAAGCGAAATTTCCCACCTTTTATAGATTTTTATAAAATTTTTGGCATGTCTAAAAAATAAATTTTGAAATCATTAAACAGATTTTAGCCATCTGTATAGAAGATTCTACAAAGCGAAATTTCCCACCTTTTATAGATTTTTATAAAATTTTTGGCATGTCTAAAAAATAATTTTTGAAATCATTAAACAGATTTTAGCCATCTTTTTTTCATAAATAAAACATTACTTCTATAATGCAGCATAAGCAAAGCATAATAATTAACTGTAATTTACTAGAGATTAGATTATAAATTATAATACTTTTCATTATGACGTCACAATGGGAAAAGTTTTAACTCAGTGACGTCATGATATAACTATTTTTATTTTCTTAAATTAAAAGTTTATTACCTAAAATTGATATATTTGCATGCCCCACCCCAAACGACCAAAACCAAACCAAAAGGTTAATAATATTATCCACCCACACCCTTTAGGTGTTTAATACACCCAAACCTAAACGCCAAAGGTCACCCCGAAACATTCACCCAGAACGCTTTAGGTCTTTTTTACAAAAACGCCAAACGCCAAAGCTCTCCCAAGAAAATTCACCTAACACTGATAAGGCTGGGTGAAAATAAACGCCAACGCTTGCAGGCGACCAATAGAAACCCTTGGTTTTTTACAACACTATATGTATGTTACTTACTAATACTATATAACTTGTAAAAGATAATTGCAAAACAGAATTAGTTATATTCCTGACAGAAAATAATCAAAAATAGTGTTAATATTATATGTTGCTTAACTTTAGATTATTTGTTGCCTAATATTAGCAAATTCGCCACATGCCCATTTCGCCAGATGGCCAGGAGCGGCCCATGGCACATGTGTATTGCGAATGTAAGGGCTACACAAATATAAATATTACAATCCTGTCCAGAAGCGTCGCTAGGGATCTGAAAGAAATGGAGTCGGGCAAAGATATTAAAATAACTTTGGAAGGGGTGGCAAAATTATGCTATTTTAACATTTTAAGCATTCTCGATATACAATCTAATAAAAAAGTAACAAAATAATATACTATGTTTTTAATTTAATTATGCCCGAATCTTATCAGCGTGCCCGCCCGAAATTAAAAATTTAATACAGGGTTCGGGCAGCGGACCGGGCCGAGCAATCTGGTCTCTGGCGTAGACTACAAATTCAGCAAAAAGGTTGACTAAGTTAAAACCACGGCAATTATGCAAAAATTACAATTTGGACGGACGGACAACCAGGAGCGAGCCCATAAATTGCATAGCAATTAACATTTCATCCTAACTAACTAATTTTGAAAAGAATCGCTTTGAATCATTCTAAAAAATAATATTTAATTTATTAATCTAACAAAAATGTATTATATTAATCGAAGTTTCCCTCGTATTCAGGTCGAGAGCCTGGCAAATCAGATAAAATAATGTCGGGACGATCAAAGTTACCAACCATACCTCAGTCGTATCCCCTCCAGTCTTAACTTATTGATAGATGGATGGATGATTAGTTAGATGATAAGCCTAATTGAACACCGTAAAAGGTCTAACTAGCTAGCGTGCAAAAAAGCTGTACATATAAAATTATGTCGTGAATTTTTCGATAATTTATACTAATTTCATAATTATTCAAATAAATATGGTTTTAGTATAAAGGAAAAAATATTTAAAATAATAAGGATTTCGTGATTGGATAATATTAATGAATATCAGGAAAAGTGTGAGTTAGGGCAAGGCTCCTGCGAGTAAATTCACCCAAGCACACCCTAAAAACACTAAATGACCGGACAATATATACCACTCACTACCTTATCTACGCCAAACTACATATTTTATTAGATTTATTCCATTAAAATTTGGCTAAAAATTTATATTTCAAGCTTAATTAACCATTGAACATTATGCTAAGTAGATAATGGACAAAAACTAGAATCGCGGGGCCTTAATCTAAGATGACATTTATAATGGCTGACAAAAGAGATCGATGAATCTAATGTGAAATGACAAAGGGCGTTTTATTAAAGTACAGCCACCTATTATGAATAGAAGCGTAGCACGCGGACGTTATTGCCAAAGCCAAAATATACTAAACTAACTAAAAGAAAATCATCTAAAATATTCCTCAGAATGTAAATTTTTAGGGGGGGGGGGGGTGTCTCTTCTTAGATACATAAAATCTTACATATTCGCCCATGGGCGTAGCCAGCATTGGAATTAGAGGGGGGGGCAATAATGATTTAGGGAGGGGCAAAATGAACATTTTTTGAAATTTTAGCCGTAATTTTAGTAAATTTCAACAAATTTTTGGATTTAGAGGGGGCAGTCGCCCCTCCCTGCTCCCCCCCCCCCTTGGCTACCCCATGTATTTGCCTATATTACGATAACAATTTAAGCCTAGAGTTGCAGCTCCATTATATATTGCACTTTTTTTACGCACGATCGCACGGGACAAAGGCAATTCTTTGACATCTACCACGTATTATACTTATCATAAGTATGATAATTTATTTCGGTTGGAATTTTATAAAGAGGTGAAGCATCTTTAAATATCAATGGTGTAAGTTGCAGGGAGACATTAAATTTTGAATTTGCAACAGCAGGCCATGGAAATCGATAAAAATAATCAAAAATTCATATCGATAAATGGACATATTTGGCCCCTTTATTGGTTAAATTATCTTAGATTTCGCGTGCACAAACTTGTACTTTACCCATTTTTCTTCGGTTTTTCAGATCCCAAAGGTAAAAATGCAATACTAAAACCTACAGCTTCAAATCAGAGATATGCATGGGCGTAGCCAGGATATGAATTAGAGGGGGCAATAATGATTTAGGGGGGGGGGGGGCAAACTGATAATTTTTTGCAATTTTAGCGCTATTTATATAAAATTTCAACGAATTTATGAATTTAAAGGGGGGTAGTCGCCCCTCTCTGCTCCCCCCTGGCTACGCCCATGGAGAGATGGTAATGTCTTTCAAATTTTTGTATCTGAATAAATCAACAATTTTTGACATTAAAGTATCTTACCTACAGTAAATGGAAGGTATTGCAAAACGAAAGGAAACAAATGTTATGTTAATAACAAATGAGTCACACCAAAAACAGGTCAAAAAATATGCAAGTTTTTTTAAATTATACTTTTAATATCCCAGACTTTTTTGCAAGAAAATTACCAAAAATATGGGTTTTTAGAATTAATTGAGTGAACTGCAATAGCACAGATTTGAAGTATATAAGTTACCTGAACCTATTAATATAGTCCAACAATTAAATAAAAATGAATTTTCAATCTTACTACCCAAAATTATTATATACAATCGTTGAGTAGAGATAATTTTGAAACTACTAGCATGTAAATTTTTTTACATTTCCTTCGGGTGATTGGGGTATGGATGGTTCATTGTCGTGAATGATTTTAATGTTAGGATCTGCTAGGTGGATACGAACTTGGCCCAAAAAATCATCTCGAGTAATTCGATTTTCATCAAAAACCTCAAACAAAATGTATGAACTTTCTATTGGTGTAGTGATGTTAAAGGCCATATCAATGTCCCATACTGGATTGAGATTCTATTATAAAAATAAATGCAAATTTTATAATAAATCATTAGACATTATGTGCTTTTTAGATAAACTTAATGTATGTATGCATTTAAAGTAATTTGTACAATTATGAATGTTGATTAGATTATTGATGTTGCATTTAGCATTAGTCTAACCCATGTCTTAATTTTTTATAGCAATAATGCTAAGGATATTAATTTTAAGGCTGATGCATTTCGAAATAAATTTTTATAACTGACCAATCCTGCAGTTAGAATTTATTTTAATATAGGACTTACAAACCAAATAAATAGAATTATATAAATAGCATTCCACATAATTATAATACACATAAAGTTTAAATTAAATATCCTCATAAACAGGTGCAGATATTTGAAATCAAGAGAGCTTTATAACAAGTAATTTTTAAATTATACATCTTAGAATAATAGCAGCTTTTATTCATTGTACCCTTTTTATTGTAGGGGTTTGAATTTGATTGACAATTTTGAGCCGATTATTTGGTAAAATTTGATGATAGGTAACTTTAACATATGGATCGCTAAAATATGGGATAAAGGTTATTCATAACTTAAATGTAATGGAAAGCATATAAATTTAGATTTTTACCCTTTTTATATATAATAGAAATAATTAGTAAAAAGTGCTAGTAAATTAGCAAATGATTAGTAACCTCAATCCAAAAATATCTTTTTTAGCCAGTTTGCATCCTGAATGAACTTTAATTTTTAACATGTATTTGACTGGCTGTGTAGAACCCATATTTTGCATAGAGTTTATTGGTATAGCCAAAATATTCGACGAAACCTAACAAAACAGTGCCTCAGGTCATGTTCGACGCATATCATCACAAAATCTTAGTAATTCAGAATCAGCTGTACATTTTTAACTCGTCAAATCATATTTTTATTGCAACATTTTTGGACTTCAAACAATCATAATATAAAAGTCTGTTTAAAAATCGTAACAAAATATTTTTTTTATTGTGATTAAAATAATAACTAGCTATTCTATATAGCTACAGTCACAAATTCTTAAGTTGTTTTTTTTATAATTTTGCAAATTATATGACGATTATAATAGGTACTAAAACTTTAGAAACCTTTTATTTGGTTTTTAACAAAAAGTATTAATCTATTAAAATATTATTTTTTACAAATTTACCTTGAAATACTTAAATTATATACTATTGTTCTGAACAATATAATTATAGTAATATTTTAAATATCTCCTTATATACAATTTAAACCGCGGTGGGACAAAATATTAATGAAAGTCTAAGATCGCCCGAGATTTTTACAAAGTTGATCCCTGAATCATAATTGTTGTGTGATGCATGTTTTTAACCTGGTGTTTACAATGCGATGGTAATTATTTAAAATACTAACAGTTGTAAGGGGAGAGCGAAGTATACTAGTGCTCAAGGAGGGGGAGGGATGAGTGTCTCACAGGCGCAGTGCAGATGAACTTACACTCCACAGTTTACATACCAAATTTTTCACGCCGCATTTTTTATTGTCATACTCGATTCTAATTTTAATAAATCATTTTGGCTGCAATATATGGCATATATTTTAAGATTTTTATTCGGAATTAAATTATACATTCAATTTTATGAACCAATCATTGTCATCGAACAAAAACCGTATGCCATATTTTGTTTATAATAGAAATTCATATCGAGTTTGTTAGAATAGGTATAATTTAATTTGTAAACTTACATCGTTTTTCTTTAACTTTGAACATCTTGACTCCCCTCCCGCACACTAGTAAGAGAGAAAAGGGTGATCAATCATAGTTGTTGAAAGAAAACGCTCTTCCCTCTCATTCCTTCGCCTGCAACTTTCTCCCTCCCTTACCATATCTATGTTTTCGCCACTCTTGCACTTTTTTATAATGTAATGGATTTTGTCACAAATTTGTCGCTTCTTTAGCTAAATTCTTTGATAAAAAAACGTGGGCGAAATTTTAAAACTATTGCGTGGAATTTTGAATTAAAACCTGTTATTTTTTAAGTAAAAATATATAATTTTTGACAATAAAATATACATTACAAGATTGGTAAGAAATTTGAATGAAATATTTTTAAGGTTGCTTAAAAATAATTTAGTTATTCCATTATTTTACATAAAACATATACTTTATGAAATTGGAAAAAAATTAGAATGAACAATTTTATAGTTTATTTACTAAATAATCAAATAAATATTTTATAAATCTTAAAATATTATTAAAAATTTCAATAAAAATGTCACTTTATATTTGGAACTTTTGACAAAGTTTTTTTGCTTTTTTAAATTGTTAGTCCCTTATTAAAAATAGCAAAATAAGTGACAAATTTTTGACAGAAACCACCAAATTATAAAAAGGTGCGAAGTGAATTGCAAGAGTGGCGAAAACATATACATGGTAAGGGAAGGAGTAAGTTGCATGCGAAGTAAGGAGAGGGAAAAGAACGCTGTAAATGGCTTTGATATTAAGTATATGCTTTCAAATGAAATACTTTGCTAAAATTAAATTAAAAACACACACTAAAGCAATTTCCCGAAAATTATAAGAAAATTTCTGCGAATTCAATGGTATAGTAAAAATTATATATATTTAACTTTGTTCGCTACATATACCAAACCATTTTTAAAATTAACTTCAGACCTAAACATAATATTAAAATATTTGTTAAAATAATATCTTATAAAAGTGCTGAAAATCGAAATATTAGTCCTTTTTGTTTTATAACTAAATATTTTATAAAAATATAATGTTATCCAAACATTTTCATAGGGTAATTTTGTCGCTAAGAGAATACTAACTTGGGTTAAAATACATTGTTATCTCAAGGTTAATTTTCTAATTTATTTGATCTTCTTATATGATTCTATATTCCACTTGTGAATAATCTAGTCCAGTTTGGCCACAAAAGGCAAAAAAGATTTAAACGTCAGATTACCCGTCATAATACTTAAACCCATATAAAAATTTTAATAAATCATTTTTAATAACAATTATGTATATTATTTATAAGCGAATGCATCGATTCGCTCATCTAAATTTTGAATTCGAGTCTTTATGACTTGCATTTCCTCCAAACATTCTTTTTGTTGGACCCAAATTTCTCTGAGATAATTTCTCATCACTACCTACATATACATAGAAGAAAATATAATAAAATAAATTACTTTCAATGAGTACAGATACATACTCGTAAGTCATACCACAACACTTCTGATGCTCAATTAAACTTCAATTTTCACATTATGATACTACACAGTTTGTAGTTAGAATTAGAAATAGATATAAGACATCACACAAAATGTCTGAATTTTAATATCGTCGATATTGTGATATCATTGCTATTGATTTAAATTACTCCAAATTTAGTCATTAATAAATGCTCACGCATGCCTAGAGATTAAAGCCAAGCTAACACATGGTAAAACAAAGATATGCCCACACAAAAGGTAGACTGCTTAGTCAAAACAATTTTTATTGTTTTTTGTAGCCCGGTTAAAACAAATTGCTGATAAATAAAGTATAGGTCAACTTATCAGAACTATAAAATTCACTTTCCAAAATTGATAATTCATTTAATGCCATTTCAGAAGTTTTTCAAGGTATATTTATATCTAATAAGAGTTTGTGAGCCCCGTAACTTCGTTTGCAAAAAATAGCTTAACAGCGGCAAACAATCCATTTAATTCATGGGCATGCACTAATAGGTATATTGCCTTTTCATTCTAATAACAAAGAGCAATTAGTTAACAAAACAATGTTCATTTAATATTAGTTTCTTATCAATATCATGTTAATACTTTCAGACAAAATTCACTGAATTCAAAATTGTAAAATTACTTGATTTTCGTGAAATCCCTTAATTGTATCCATGTGCATGTTGACAATGTCCATGTGCAAGGAATGAGTGAGATCGGATAAGGAATCTTTAAGTTGTTCACATGTACAGGCGGAGGAAGGAATTGGGAGAGGCGATGTTGACCCTTCAACAGCGTTGATGCCTGTTTAAAATAAATGCCTTTTCATATAAAAGTAGAGGTAAATTTTTGGATGTCACGCCATTGTAAACAGATAATTTAAATGAAAAATAATAATTTTCCGGGTTAACATATTAAAATAGTATTATTTCACCATGATTAATCATCTATAGAAGTATCTTTGACTCATTGCGTTGATAAATTTTTTCAAATATATTTTTGACATTCTAAAGTGTGATAATTACGTTGATTGGACATAATATAAATGCCTATAAATGATTATATTTATAAAACAATGCATTAAAAATAAATTGAATCAAAGTTTTTATTGGTAAAAGTGTGTTTTAATAAATTTTTCAGTCATTTTAAGTTTTTTGTGCATTTCATATAGTCGCAACAGCCACTTGGCCTGACAAAATATTGTAATTTGCGAGCAAGTTTTAGTAGAGCAAAATAAACTTCATGTATCCGGAGTTAACATCTATCGGTCCAAATAAGTTGCGTCTTCGCAACGTCGCCGCGCAAATAAAATATCATTTTTTCACATTTTTAATAAATGACAACTTTGCATTTAATTACATTAAATTAAAATTCGTTTTAGTTTCTAAAATATTCCAAAAGTGTACGCAATTTTCTTATTTTTTAATATTTTAAATCAACATCTCCAGCACTAAACTTCATACGGCCTAGACTCCCAATAATTTTAAAAACTCTAATATTAGAAAACTTTAGGGTCCCATTATGTGTATTAGGGAAACTAAGTCCAGTAATTCTATAAGTACCTATATCACCACCGCATCCCTTTTGCTTGGTAGAATATTTATCGGGCAGTATGCTTGCGTCCTTCATTGAAATTGAGGCAGGGCTCTGTGCAATTTCGAGCTGAGAAGGAGATTTTGCTGGAACGTTGTGGTTTGATAAAAGTAATGGAGACAACTCACCATTAACTTGATTTGTACTATTTTCCTTAAGCTTATTCCTGCTTGAATCCACCGTTTCGTCTGATATATTCTATTTTTTACAAAAACGAATTTTTTATATTTTTAAGGCAAAATAATCGTAATTTTACAATCGATATTGCGATAAAAGACTCTTATATTATGTGATGAAGAATTTGGTAAAAGCAGGGAAATAATTACCGTGTCTGTAAAGATGTGTGCATCATTACCATTTTGCCTTTCACTTCGCGGAGCTGTCATAAGATATATAACGAAAAATCAAATTTTAACATATTTTTTTGACCATAAAATAATGATAAATGTTATGCAATTTATAGGCTAGTTTTTTGCTGTCCGTCCGTCGTCCTATTCAACTTGTAATTTTTCAATAATTGCAGTGGAAACTTATACGGGGTTTTAATGGCTATGGACTTCTGCTTCTGTAAAAGACTTTTATTTTGCTTTCGCAAATAGAAGAGCTAATGACCGCTGATTGACTAAACTTTTTCGACCTCGCTCAAGCCCAAGTTTCATTCTTGTTTTTCAACTGATTACCTTTATTAATGAATTTCTTTGGGCAACATGTGTAGGATGTCGCTTTGTATCGAATAATTGCTAAACTAGCTAAATTACTCCCTGCAAACCTATGCTGCTTATCGTTAATGTTTAAAATTCAAAGGTAAATTTTTATATTTTAACAAATGCTAGTTCTATAAAATAAGAGTAAAAGCATACAATTTAAAGAGTTGAACGAGGGTGGAATATGCTTGATCGGAGAGAGAAATCCGATCGATTTATCGAGCGAATCTTTATTGTCCAGCTCTCTGGAACCGTACGACAATCTCTCGTCAACTAAAGCTCCTGAACGTTAAGATAGATTCACAAAATTGTAATGTAAAATGGAGCTAATAAAAAGTAAAAGTTAATCGAGGCTGCACGCCTTAATTAGAGATTACCATCCATATCCTGTTTAAATAGACTACAATTTTACAATTAAATATTTTGAAAAACTGGGTTTCAAGGTAATACAACTTATTACATTACCCTCTAAAATCCTAATTATATATTAGTGTTGTAGAAACGGATGGGTTTGGTCAACCTTGGTGTAACTAAGACTAGCGGTTGACTATGGTCTGTTTTTCACATTTTGACTAAGCCTAGTGGTCGACTAAGAAAAATCGACCAAAAAATCTTTGGTCTGTTTATGTTTAGTCGACAAAAACCAATGGCCGACCAAACAAAACCCAGCCCTTTTTACAACACTACCATATATAAAGAAACTTTAGTGTTTCAAGCTAATCACATACTCGATTCCACGGTTCCATTGGATTGTTCTTCGGGCAGGCTATGATTTCGTGATTTGTCATAGAGACTGCTACCAAAAACCTTCTACATAAATAACAAAATTAAAAAAAAATCTTAAAAAAATACCCGTAAATCGACGTTAAAATCAGTGAAACAGGCTTTAACTCCACCCAGGTTTGGACTCATGCTTTTATCATCTTCTATGGTAGTAATCTGATGGTGACTAGCTATATCTACGATATCTCTCGGTTTTTTATGTGATCTCAGGTCGTAAATTAGCAAGAGTGGCGATGCTTGAGCTTCATCTAAATCTCTACGAGTCCCAAACACTATGGTGTACGCATCTTTACTAACAGTTACATTTTCAAGCCTGCGTTCCGTGTTGTGCTTCAATATGATTCTAATACCATACAAAATGGTAAATTTGTGATAGATTTCAGATAAATTTTTCCAAAATGAATTACATTAAGTCCTAGGCAGTAAAATCATTGGAAATTTTGTATAAGGACTATGGATATTGGAATGTGATCAACAATAAGTTTGTTAGGTATGAAAGAGTTTTGAATTAAACCCGTACATGGGCCATGAAATTTTATGTTTCAACTATGTAAAATTCCTAGCTCATTCCAGCCCTTATCAAAGAAAAGGGTTGCACCAATAAACCTATTTTTATCAAATTTTATGTTTATTATCAATTTTCAAATATTCTATTTTCTTTTTTAGTTATCAAATAATGATTGCCAATTAAAAGATGGAGATGTTTTATTTGTGTTCCTGAGTGTAGACATGGAAATGCAGAGGCATTTATGCTTCTACTAATAATACAGATATTTTTAATTGTCAAAATTATTTTAAATTTCAAAAATTTATTTACTCGTCTCTATTAAATGGTTATCCTCTCTAAAAATTTAAAAAGATTTTAATCTATTTAGACGGGGTGATTGGTTCAATTTAAAAATTGAGAAGAGATTTTGGGTTAAATCTTGTAGAGGCTTTATTAAATATCAAACAGCAGAAATTTGTATAAACATCATTATACATTAGAAAATTATATATTGCATATAATTATAGTTTGAATGGTCATATACTACACCCAATAATTCATAAAATTAGCCATATTTTAATAAAATTATAAAAGAGGAACAATATTTTAAAAATAATGGAATAAATACCTTGAATAAATATTATAAAAGAGCTCATAAAAATCTATTTATTATAACATTACAATATTTTAGTGGCCTTATTTTATTTATTATGTGACGCAAAACACTTTAATTTGCAACCTGTCCTTAACTTTTTTTAAACTTATTCTTAAATATTCTAATATTTTATAATGCATAGAATGTTTAAAATTAATTTTAAACTTTTTTTCAGTAAATTAAATTACATTTTTAATATAAATAATCAAATGATTTATTATAGAGTAATATTACTTGTGACTAATGGAATCATAACAAGTAAAGAATCCATTAGTGTTTGAAGATAAAAATAAAAATTCATTGGATGGAGAAAATGAGATTGATTTGCATTCATTTAAGTGATTTGGTACTTTATTGAAGAAAGGAGATGGGTATGTGTACAAATGTTGTATATTAGATGCTGATGAATTCAAGCTGAATAAGAATACTGTGTTGTCAAGGCATGTGACTGCAAATAAATTGGGACATTCAAAACTAAATTGAATGTCAGTAATTTCCTATATAAAAAACTATATGATTTTCTACTATAATATTTATTTGAATATTTCACATGTAAAATATATTTTTCATGCAAACCTGGGTTTACAATTAACTAATTTGTAGACATTATAAATTATAACCTCAAAATGGAAGAATATTTATAATCAAATAAATTTAGATTCATTCATGCTACTAGTTATATTGGTCCTAATTTACATAATTCTTATTAAAAAATATGAAAAACTTAACTCTTTAACATATTCATTAGTTTAAAATATTTAAAAAGGGACTAATAATAATTGAAATAAATAGGTTATAACTAAATGAAAAATAATGCCTGGTAGGGAGATGGTAATTGAAATGGTTCTGATAAATTATTGGTTTGAATATTCCATACACAGAGACAACCTGTTTCAGAAGCTACTACAAAACTTCCATAATTACTATGAGAGGCTCTAATATGAGTTAATTTAATAGAAAACTAAATATTATATTTATAAAAATAGTTTTTAATACTTTATGTGTAAGAAAAAGTTCACAATTGTAATTTGTATTATATATTGCTATTAATCCTTCACTATACAACACTATGGCATGTATACAATCTTTATCCTCTTTGATTTTACTATGAGATAAATATTGTAAATAACGTCCATCTACAAATTCTAAAGCTCTAACATTTCCTGGCACATTCTTAAATGAATTTAAATACATAATGTTAAATTTATATATGAAGACCCAAAACATTATGAAACTAATTTGATTTTTTTAAAGAAAATGCAATGAAAACAAAATTACATTAGGTGTGGGCTGCTTTAATAATTGAAATTTTCCAGATTTAAAAGTAAAAAGTAGGGTAGTTTGTCCATCACTAATTATAATTAGGCGTATAAAGCGGTTAAGAAAAGGTGACTAAAATATTTATTTAGATTTATCAATAAAAAAGGATATCATTTTCATGGCAAGCATATAAATTAATATATAAGTTCTTGACAAAGCATTTATTGGGGCTTATGGATGGTAAAATTTTATCCTTTTGTTGCGCCCAGAACAAGATATCTTTATAAAATGTCACTAAACAATACAAATTATGCATTAGAAATTTTTTTGAAAAAAGCGCTTTAAATTTCCATATGATCAACACACAGACGATATTCAGTCGAAAAAGCAAAGTTGTAAAAGGCAAAGTAAATGGGGACTTGGTTGTGGCAGCACAGAAAAAGGAGCTAAAACTCGTCACGCTCATCACATTTCGTTACTCTCGTCACGAAAACCATATGAAAATTGATATGGTGAAAGTATAGATCTTAGATCCTAGCTATATGTAGGTAATTATTTAAAAATTTGTTATATCGTATATATGTATATAAATATATATAATTGTTGTAGACTGAAAGAGTTAATAAAATGATAATCAAAATTTTGTACAGAGTATTAAAGCTAGGTTAATGTATGTTACATTTAAAGTAGATATCTTAGCTATATGTAGGTAATTATTTAATAATTTTTGTTGTAGACAAGAGTTAATAAAAAGAGATGCAAAATTTTTTATATATATTCTAATTAATATTGTTCAAGAGTTATTGAAATTATTACAAAAATTTTTGCATATGTTTTAATTGCTATTGTTATAGAGTTAATTAAGAGATGCAATATTTTTCATATATATTCTAATTGATATTGTTCAAGAGTTATTGAAATTATATACAAAAATTTTGGCATATGTTGTATATTAGTTAAGTTAATAAAATCGGTCACAAATTTTTTCATCTAGGTAAGTGTATGTTACATTTTTAAAAGCTAATTTAATGGCATACCAAAACTTTAGATTATATAACCACATATTCAGCTAGGTTTATATTTTATTATATCTTTCTAAATAAATCATGTATACAATATTTAATAAAATTCAGTTAACAATATGTATATAATTAGAGTAATAGGTAAATAAACATTTCTTTCTCCATACTTCATAAAGATACCCAAGGTACATTATAAAATCATATACCATTTGAGACCTTACCACAACATTTAAATTATCTCAAACCAATTAAGTATATCAAATACAACATTTTACCTTCTATGGTGTCAGTGCCTGTTATATCCTAAGATGGGTGCAACTTCATATGTACCTAATAATATTAATTATAACATTTTTTAAAAATAAATACTCTGCTGCTCATTGGGGTTTGCTAGATGATGATCAACTGCTAAGATGTAATATGACTACAATCATTTTTTGAGTTGGAACCTGAATGATTAATAAAATATATTGATTTAAAAAGGTTACTTGTGGAAGGCAATGCTGAAGAAGAATCCCTTTCCCATTACATTTAATTTTTCGGCACCTATAATATATTTGTTGGTTTTTTCCTATCTTTGCTTTGGTATAGGAGTATCGGCCATAAGTCAACACCTGCCCATTTCTTGCTGACTTCGTAAATTCTAAAAAATATGTACAGCCTTAATAATTACACTTTAATTTATCTTTCGCTAGAAAATTTCTAAATTCGTGCACAAATGCCATGTTAAAACAAGCTTAAACGATAGGAAAAACAAGTAATCGATAAAATACGAACCGAATTTTGTGCTGCTTTTTTGTGACGATTGTGCTGCCTCTACCATGATCCAGTAAATGTATGTAGGCCTATGTATTGCACAGAATATGTGATTTAATTTAGTATACATCTTTAACTATTTTAAAGGTATAGAATCATATTTTATTGTTATATTAGTAAAATGAATATAACAGATATGTTATGAATATAATTGTATTTAATTATTTATGTAATACTATAAATTATTGTTGAAATTGCGCAAAACAGGTTCATAAAATACGATATTCTATCATGATATAATTTATAAAGTAATAGCAGGTTATTTTGTTCCAAACCTAAGTTTTGAACAATCATTGAGACTTTTAATGCAAAGTATTTTTAATAGCTATTTTAGTTTGGATTTTTATTATATGGATTAAACATAACTAATAACTCAAACCAATACCAAAACATAGGTTAATTTTAGATAGTATCGTAAGTTAATTTATACCTAATAAAGTTATTTTATGCAATAATCTTTTGCAATTATTTGTATGAGATAATGTATTATGTATTAAATTTTAAGGGTTTAATACAAAATATATTGCTTTATCCAATATTATAAAAAACTAATGTGTTAAAGTAATATCTATAAATGTACCAATGCACATATAATTATGCAAATATTGGAGTAATTTATTCAATTATATAATATGTTAATAAAACTGTAAAAAATTTAAATATGGTATTTATAAAAAATTTAAAAATTTTGTGCAATAAAAATAGGTTATCTTATTCAACTTTCTTAATAAGAAGGTGCAAGTGTCAGATGGGTTAGTAATTCACATCTTGTAATGTTAAACATGATTCCATCGAAATAAATCTGTGGTTGGAAATCAATGTATTAGTTAACGTTAGTCCATCATATTTATAAACATAAAATAAATTTAATTCATTTAATAATTAATCTGGCATTTATACGTCTCGGTTTTTCGAGACGAGACCGAGAATTTTCTCTGGTTTTCCGCATAACTTGGCAAAATCTAAGCTACTAATAGACATCGTTTGGCCCTGCGCCTTATTGATTGTCATTGCGAATGCCAATCTAATTGGAAATTTAATGCGTTTGAATTCAATTGGCACATCTGTGGGAATCATAGGGATTCGTGGCAGCAATACATGTTCACCTCGGAACTTGCCATTCAATGCTGACTTCGAGTTTTTCATAAATATTTTAATGACACGGCCAATGCGATGCCATTTTTGTACCGTATCTCGGCCAGAATTATCGAAATGAAAAATGTTTTGCCAGTTCCACCTGATACATCAAAAAAAAAGAAATCCCCTCCGGCCGAAACTGCCAGCATAATGCGGTCGTAAATGGCTTTTTGTTAATGAGTCAGTTGTGGGACATTGCGAATAACAATCGCTGCCATTTTCAAAGTCTTGTACTGCAGTTCAAGATTCAGATCAGTGTTGAGTAAATCAGATGTACTTCAATTTTATACCAAAATGACTAATTTTAAAATTGGCAATGACAATGCAAAGATACTATAGCTATTAGAATGCTTCATTGTACATTGCTTCGCTGAATGACAACGTTAGATCGTTGCATCTTGAAGGATGTTGATATCATCCGTTATAAGTTTGTGCTCGGGGCGGGAAACATGCAGTCAACACTATAGCGAATAGTAGACGAATTTGTGTTCCTGTACTGAATAATGTTGCTTCAGTAAACATACTGTCCCGATGGTTGTCGTCTTCTAGCAGGCCTAATGTAAGGCATGAATCTTTATACATTGGATATTGTTGTCCATTTACTTTACATATATCGTAAAATGACAATGAGTCGGTCACATTAACCAACACCAGTCGCAGTTGAAAGCACTCAGTCTGCCTTAAATTTATTGTATATACTACACGACCCAAATTGTTTGATTTGAATCAATCGGGCTATTCATCAATTGTTGTGCCTTGCTTGCAAAGCGTCTTTTTTCGATTGAGTCCACGTAAAATAGTGTGGTACATCTGAATAGAGTAGTGTTCGTGCGAAGGCACCATAACCATCGGCAGGACTACACAATTCAAAAAAAATTGGTGAGTGTAGTTTTTGGTGGATTTATAGTAGATCAAGCGCTGCCCGTTCGTGAAAAATACCGCTGGCCGTTTTCAAGATGGACAACTAATTGAATAACTACTGTATCCCGTTCATGAATTGTGAAAGCGAAGATACGCTAAACAGCTTCATTGGAGCTAATGTCCCGACCAATACTTTAGTTCGTTAGTTCATCATTGTAATTCAATGGAGGAGCATTCATTGGTCTTTCAATTCTAAATACATCCATATCAATTCTTATTTTCACATATTTGAATATATTTGATGCTCTTCACCGAACTGCAGAACTGAACATTAATATGAGCATTAAATGTATTGCATAGCAGAGGTGAATATGGTACCACCCAACGATTGTCAATGCCAATGTCTGCGTTACTTATAGTTTTAATAAATGATTATAAGCCATTATCGGTACTTCTTCGACAATATATTGGATATCCGTCGACATGTGTGAAATCGTTGGTGAAATCCTGGATAACGCTTTGTACATTTTCTATCTGACGTGCAAGGCGATGATCGATTAAAATATCCACATGGGCCGTGAATCATGTTTATAGTAACCATAGACTAGATAGACTGCTCATCAACGCACAAAATGTGTACACTTTTTTCCACCATTTTGAAACGAAGATTGTAACGTTGTGAGCATATAGAAATTTGTAATTTTCGCAAATTAAATAATTTTAAAAAGGTAAGTAAAAAAATATTAAAGTGGGTAGATATCAAAAACAGCATTTTAAAATAAATATCATTTAAAAAATACATAAAAATTAAAAATGTAAAAACTGCGATTAAAGTTTGTTTACTAATATAGTGCCATCAATATTTTGTATAATATTAATTTATTGACGTTTTTTTAATTTATAAACTAATGAGGAAGGTAAATTGACTGTTATAGGGCAAAATTACAGGTTAAAATACACCAAATGCACTTTTCAAAATGGAGGAAAATTAGACACACAATTACCCATATTCAACATATGGCATGAGCAGTCTATAGTCTAAGGTAGTAACAATATCAAACAATAATTGATCAGTAGACGGATTTGGAATTTCTGCATAAATTAAACTATCAATGTCTTCAGGAGGTATTTTGTCGATGAACTAAATCAAAATGTGAGCATGTGCTAATTCTTGCATTTGCCACTCATTCGAATACATCCAGGATCCAGCAACGTGCGGGCCAAATATTATTGCTGATATGTTAATAAATAGAATACTTCAGCCCTTTTTATATATGAAAGATTATTTACATTGTTGCATTTTACATTATCCCTGTATGACGTCATGAGGTTGCGTTTGATTAACATTTTATTGAGTGTTGAAACGTATAAAACAAAACTCGGGCCTTCGGCCCTCGTGGGAAGGGGGAGGGGCGAAGGGAAGGGGAACGAAACTCATCTATACTCCGTATAAACGTAGCATATTTGCTATGCAATTTATGGGCGAGAAAGGTGGGAAGGGGCGAGAAAGGTGGGAAGAGGCGAGAAAGGTGGGAAGGGGCGAGAATGCCTATAGGGGGGTATTAAATGCGATTAGTTAATTATTTATACAAATTTTCCATTTAATTAAAAAAAATTTGCTGGAAATGAACCCACATCAGTAGAGGCATAAGCCTTTGTAGGGGCACAGGTACGCCCTTGTAGGGGAGTTCAAAAACGAAAAAAAAATTTCGATTCACAATTTGGCCAATGGTCATTTTTTTTATTGGTCAGTAGCCAGCGGAGGGTCAAAAAGTCATATTATCCATGGTATTAACAAGAAAAAAATTTTAATTTAATTGAAAAAAAAAAATTTTTTTGTCCTCTCCGGGATTCGAACTCTTTGCCTCCTGTTTACAAGCCGTTCGCTATAATTATTCACACCCCGAAACACCTTTGCCACAAACCTCACGACAAAGAGATTGGGATGCCGGACTTGTGTTGCACTCCGTTGATTATCTAATTTCGAGTAGCGATGCAAGTCAGTGTTCTAATTTAAGGTCGTTTTTGTTTGATGGCTCAGGTCACGAATGGCTAGAGGCCTACCCAAGCTGTCTCACCGGGATGATGCTGGAGGACTCGGAGCTTTCGTAATCCATAGCACTCCGGCTAGGGGTGAAATTTTCGAAGCCATTTACTTGCCGAAATTGCAGCATACTCGTAGACGAACAAGCCAGGCATCCCTTACACTGCCTGGCAAACAAATTCAAATATGCTAGACACAATAAGGCCAACGCCTTAATTCAAAGTGCCCTGAAGAGAGCAAAGATTCCATCCATCTTGGAGCCATCGGACCCCGCCTTGGAGGGACGTATGCGTCCTGATGGATCTTCTTTAGTCCCATGGAGCAATGGTCTTCACCTTAAATGGGACTTCACATGTATTGACCTATTTGCCCCCTCTAACTGCAACAATGATTCTTTAGCTGTTGCAGAGGGGCGGAAAACCAATAAATATAAAGCCCTATTATCCTCAAATATTTTTATTCCATTGGTTGCTTCGTGTTCAGCCTTAGCTTTTTTTAAAGAGGTTGGAAGACGTTCTCCCCCGTCTAAACATTCGGTACCCTTTTTACTAAAACAAAGACTTGGTATTCTTATAGCCAAGTACAACTTTAAATCGTTCGCGGATTCTTGGCCAATTTTGGAAGATCCCCTCGATGATGATATATCCGAATAGTGTATTATTTTATTCGGCGCATTTTGCCTTTTATATTTCATGTATTTATATTATATTACTGTCAGTAGATTTTTAACAAATAAACTTTTAATTTAGTAAAAAAAAAAAAAAAAAAAAAAAAAAAAATTATTCACACCCTGCTGGTATTAAAAAAATCTGTGTAACTTTTATTTATAATGAAAAAAATTTTTTGAATGGTAGAAGTTTATATGTTATTTATATAGATAATGAAATAATAAAGTTGTGTTTTATGTTTATTATATAATAAAATGAAACAATAATAGAAAATCAATATATTATAGATAATTAAACAAATATAAATTATTATGAAAAAAGGGGGGGCCGCAAAAAAGTTATAAAATATTTGGGGGGCCGCGTGTATAAACAGGTTAAGAACCACTGATTTAAAACACTTCAGCAATAGGCGTTTTTGATCATCAAATATTCAAGAATTTGGTTCAGTATTTTATAAGATTTTGGGAGTAGCATTATAAAATTTTAGCCTTTACTTAAAAACAATTTGGCCAATGGTCATTTTTTTATTGGTCAATACCAAGAAACGGTCTATAAATACATACGAGTCAAAAAAAAACGAAAAAAAATTTTCGAATCACATTTTGGCCAATGGTCATTTTTTTCCATTGGTCAGTACCAAGAGACGGTCTATAAATACATACGAGTCAAAAAAACGAAAAAAAAATTTCGATTCACATTTTGGCCAATGGTCATTTTTTCCATTGGTCAGTCGCCAGGGCACGGTCAAAAAGTCATATTATCAATGGTATTAACAAGAACAATTAATTTAATTAAAAAAAAAATCGTCCTCTCCTGGGCTTGAACTCGAACCTCCAGGTCAGAAGTCTGAGGCAAATAACTTGGTAGACGACGGGCGGACAACAAAAAACGAGCCCATAAATTGCATAGCAATTAAAAAAAACTGGACCGTCTTATCTCTTAGAGATTTAGAATAAAGTTAACCTATTCTCAGACCTACCAAATATTCGCAGAAATTTTTATAAAAATCGGTCCAGCCGTTTCGGAGGAGTTTAACAACAAACACCGTGACACAAGAATTTTATATATTAGATTAAACAATCACCTGATTAATCAAGATTTTACACATTTACATTTTTTTAATTAATATAATAGTTTTGAAAATTCTTAAAATTCTTTTTCATAATCATTCCCGTAATATAAATAAAAAATTAAGAATTGATATAGGAAATAAATTGAATAAAAATATTTTGGTCAATACTCTTAAGAAGTAAATATATTTGAACTAACGTTAAGAAATTAATATTATACTTAACATAGATGATTTTAGAATGCTGATTTTGATATTTACCCAATTCAATTTTTTTTTATTTACCTTTTTAAGATTATTTAATTTACAAAAATTACTAATCTCCATATAATCACCACTTTACCATGTTCACATCAAAATGGCGGAAAAAGGGTACACATTTTGTGAAATATGATAACTGTCTATGTTAACCAAACTAAATAATACATAAATTAATTTTTGCCTAAAAATTATACTTTGATGTGGTAATGAATTTTTATTTATGCTCCAAGCGTTATAAAAGCAGACGCAGAATATAAAAACATATATAGGCGTAGCTAGTGTTGTGACGGGCGCGCTAAATAGCGCGCCCTAGGGTGTGCTGAGGGGGTATTGTAGTCTTATGAAAAAGAGCCACACCCACACTGTTAGTCTCCTTTTCTGGTGAAGACATTGAGTGTGGGTGTGTTGAATACCGACCATTAGCTAGTCTACTATTTTTTCATAGAGACCCGATAAACCCTTAGATATAATATGCTAAGGGGGTGTTATTAGCTAGTTGTTATTGTCATCATCATCAACAAGACGTATGCTGTTGTGCGTGCAGTGTAGTCAAATTTGTTAATCTAAGCTATCCTATCTATAAAGTGTAAGTAAACTAATATTAAATTAAAGACTTTTCTAATTACCGGACAGAACATTCAACTTTTACTTTTATTATAACAATTTAGTCAGGGGCGTACGCAGGATTGTTTAATTTTTTTTTTTTTGGGGGGGGGGGTGTAACCTGAAGGAAGGGTTACAATATCAAATAAATTGTATCTAAACTTGGTGTTTTTGTTATGCCCCTCAAAAAATATAATGTTCTTAAGCCCTTGTAAACAAATTATAAATTATTTTTATCCTTCGACTAATTTTTATCTGTAACAAGTAAAAGCCCAACATACATTTTATTTAAAAAAAATCATTTTTATCCAAAAAAATAGTTACAAAAAAATTTAAATCAAAATTTTATAACCCCCTCCTTCAAAAAATCCTTCTAGTTCCTATGTTTCTAGGTTTTTATAAGTGTCTTAAAGTCTTTGATGTAACTAAACTATAATATTTTAACCCATTTAATTTAGTTATTAGTCAAAAACTTTTCAGGAATTACAATTTAGGACCATGGGGGAGGGGATTAATAAAAAAAGGGACCTTACACTAGGCAAGCGCGTCTTAAGAGGGACCTTTATAAGGGTGTGGTTCTTAGTCTCTTTCTTTCTATTAAGGCGTGGGTGTAAAATGGCGCGCCGCATAACAACACTAGGCGTAACCAGGATTAGATTTAGGGGGGGGGGCAATAATGGTTTTAGGAGGGGCAAAATGATAATTTTAGTTATTATTATATTAAATTTTGAAGAATTTTCTTCCTGCCATCTGGCTATTATATATATATATATTAAGCGTCGCGGGGGGAACGGACCCACATCAGTCGCGATATCGATAGCACGAGGAATGCGCCCGGCAGAATCATTAAAACAACGACCTTTCTTCTCGGAACCTATATGTATTTATAAATTAGAACTCGAAGACATCGCGCTATCATTCTTGAGATGCGGCCAGCTATCGGCCAGATAGAAATTATATTTAGTAATTAATATGCCAATTTTTTGTTTAAGCAAAAAGTTTGAAAAATATTTGGAAATCGAGCAATGCCCCGATTTCTTAAATTTTTTAATTGCATTAGGTCTAAATGTCTCTGAGCAGGAGGCGACAATGTGGGCTTAACTGTTGGATGAGTTGAGGGCCTGGTGTTTGGCCGTCTTGCGGTCCTTTCCAAGAGTTAGAGCCAGAGATGGCAGTATAGGGAAATTTCCCGGGAAAATTGGGAAATTCTCACGGGAAATTCCCTTGGGAATTTTATTATTTCTCGGCAATTTCCCTTATAGCTAATTACATGTGATATATAAAATATTATATTTTTAAAATGTTAATCGACTATGCCCCGAGGCTATTTATGTAATGAATATTGGCGCTTAAAACATCCTATTTCTTCTTAATTAAAATATTTAATTTAGTAATTATATTTTCATATCATGTCCAATATTTCATCATTTGTTTATTGGAATAAAAATTAAGCTACTAAGGCCTTCTTTCCATGAAGAATCATCATGTTTAGTACTACTTTATTAAATTACCATTATGAAAATATAAATGATCTTGTTACTATGAAGTGAAATCAATGCGGAAATATGACATTAATAAGTGATGGATCGACTAATTTGTGTGGATAAAAGATAATCAATTTTATAGTTATGACTCCGACGCCTATATTTTTAGATCTAAATACAGGTTTTAATTTGTTTGTGAAGAAATAAGTAAAATAATACAACAGGCATAGATAAATTTGCCGTTGTTATAGATAATGTAGCCAACATTAATTATTGGGAGCTTTTGAAAGCTAATTACGCCGCACGAATGTTTTGGGTGTGCAGTCCATGGCTTAACCTAATCATCAAGGATATTTGTTCAAAAAATTTAGTCATACATAGTTTGATTAATAAAGCCAAGAATATTATAATGAAAAACGCAATGCAATTCTTACATGGATTATAAAAGAAAAACAAAGGAAAATTAGTTTCATTGAAAGTTTCAGGCCATAATAGATGGGGTGGGGTTGTTATAATGGTTGAGAGCTTGATTTTGAATAAAGCTATTCTTCAAGTAATGGCAATCAGTGAAAGAAAATTTTGTTAGATAACAAAAACTTTTGGAACTTATTTAAACTATTTTGCCCCTCCTAGGCCTTATATATTCAAAAATACTGTAGGTAGAGGGGAACAGAGCATTTTTGTCCGATACAGAAGCATTTATATAATATACACATCGTTGAACGAAGGGTCATCTTATTACAAAAGCAATAACATAAATCATCTAATTAAAAAAGGTACCATTTTTGTTTCCAAGATCTTCATTTGGCCGCATGTTACAGTAAACTCAGGAACAAATTCGCTAATGACAGAATACGCATAATTGTGGCCATAAGGTACAATTTACACCTTATCAACCGACTAAACCCACCCGATTATTATGCAATGTCATTAACAGATTCTACAGATGGAGATATAGAAAAAATGAAATCATATGCCGAATAACGTTGATCTGTTTATATACATAAATAACAAACTTTCTAGATGTATTTATTAAATTATTTAACCGTTTGTTATATATTTCTCTTTTTACAATCGAGTTAAATGTGTTGTTTTTAGTGTTTATATTATTATTTTAAGTTGTTGATTCACCCTACATGGGGCTTTTGTTAAATATCCCTTATTTTCCCATTATTTCCCTTATTTTCCCATAAATCCTTATTTTCCCAAAAATTCCCCTTGGAAATTTCCCCAATGCTTGTGTTGGGGAAAATATGACAACTCTAGTTAGAGCATTAGATTTTGGTTGGCGGGGGTGAAAAGTCTATATACATAAAATCCCATAGGGGTAGACCATTTTGCCAGGGGATAAAAGTTGAGCTATCGTGCCGCAATCTTCCTTTCAACGAAGGGTCGGAAGGCTCTAAGTCAGATGGTACGTTTGCTTTTTTAAGGTAAGCTTGTATATATTCATAATTGTTAAAAGAGGGGGGGGGGCTGGCATTAAAAATAAGGTATTAATGATAATGACAAATATTTCTGTATAAGGTTATCTGTGTTTTTGTTAAAATATATTGTATAATTTAAATTTATTGCTATTGAATTCCTAACATGAAGCACGGCCAAAGGTATTTTATTGATTTTTACAATTAACATATTTTTATGAAAAAATTATACGATATCAAATTAATAAAGGAAACGCTTAACAAGAGTTTACTTAACGCTATTACCTTATGCTGTAGCGCTAGCGCAAATTAAAGGGCGGGGGAAAAGGTTGAAAATTGACTTAGGGATGGGTAGATTGGTATTTTGTTTAGAATTTTAACCATTTTTCCACTAAAAACAAAAAATCGAAATTTTGAAGAGATGCCTACCTTGCCTGATCTTTGATTAGCCAATAACGCCTTTAAGGAGCTAACACTATAGCATTTTTTGGCGCCACTGCTATATTAAGCATTTAATTTTTTAAATACAAATTGCTATAAATCACCACATATGGGCATAGGCAACGACGGCGATGGGGGCAGCAGCCTTCTCTACTAATTATCAATTGTTATGCAATTTATGGGCTCGTTTTTTGGTGTCCGTCCGTCCGTCCGTCCACCTATCTATTTGCATTGGGTATATTAGGTTATCGATTTTTTAAATTAATGCATAAGAAAGAGGTGCCCCACCCCTCATCTCTATCTCCCTCGCTGTGTTATTTTTTAAATTAATGCATAAGAGGTGCCCCACCCCTCATCTCTATCTCCCTCGGTGTGTTATATTATATATAAGATTTGATAAATTAGCTATTATATAATAAACATAAATAAAAGTTGTACTTTTAATTGCTATGCAATTTAACTAGTTTTTTAGTTAGAATCCCGAAGTTTTTTTTGACTCTTATGATTGTTCTTGTTACTATCATTGATAATAAGAATTTTTGGCCATCCGCTGGCTCCTGACCGATGGAAAAAATGACCATTGGCCAAAATGTGAATCGAAATTATTTTTTTCGTTTTTTTTTGACTTTTATGATTGTTCCTGTTCCTACCATTGCTATTATGACTTTTTGGCCGTCCGCTGGCTGCTGACCAATGTTATATAATAAACATAAATAAAAGTTGTTTACTTTTAATTGCTATGCAATTTAACTAATTTTTGGGTTAGAATCCCGGAGTTTTTTTTTGACTCTTATGATTGTTCTTGTTACTACCATTGCTATTATGACTTTTTGGCCGTCCGCTGGCTCCTGACCGATGGAAAAAATGACCATTGGCCAAAATGTGAATCGAAATTATTTTTTTCGTTTTTTTTTTGACTATTATGATTGTTCCTGTTCCTACCATTGCTATTATGACTTTTTGGCCCTCCGCTGGCTGCTGACCAATGGAGTAAAATGACCATTGGCCAAAATGTGATTCGAAAATTTTTTTTTCTTGTTTTTTTTGAATATTATGAATTTATATCCACTTTTACCGTGTCCTGGCTGCTGACCAATGGAAAAAAATGACCAATGGCCAAAATGTGATTCGAAATTTTTTTTTCTCGTTTTTTTTACTCTTATGAATTTACATCCATTATTACCGTGTGCTGGCTGCTGACCAATGGAAAAAAATGACCATTGGCCAAAGTGAGCATTAAAATTTTTTTTTCCGTTTTTTTGGCTATCATTGACTTATAGAGTATCTGTTGGTACTGACCAATGGAGAAAAAGTGACCATTCGTCAAATTATTTATTTTTTAAATTAAAAATTGTTCAAATTCAACAAAAAATTTCTCCCAACAATTCTGCAAATTCTTAACATTGTGATGTTTTATAATATAATGTTTGTTAGACCCATAATCACTAAAGGCCATAAAAACTAATGTAATACGCAACTAGATGCAAACACTAAATCTAACCATAACCCTTGCCTATATTACATTTTGCCTATATTACATTTTGCCTATAAATGGAAAATTTGTATAAATAATTAATTAATCATTAGGCATTTAATACCCCCCTATAGGCATTCTCGCCCCTTCCCACCTTTCTCGCCCATAAATTGCATAGCAAATATGATACGTTTATACGGAGTATAGATGAGTCGTCCCCCCTTCCCTTCCCCTCCTCCCCTTCCCCTTCCGTTCTCCCCCTTCCCATTAGGGCCGAAGGCCCGAGTTATTATTTTAGTTCAATACAAGTTAGGATGTATAATAAAATTTACCATTTGCTCTTCGTAAATCATAAATAAATTCTCATCAAATACATATCAAATGTTGTATTTATATAAAAAAAGTAGGAGAATTTTACATCTTATATTACTTTCCTACCATTTAAGTCCCAACGCCCGTATTTTTTCATATCGCATTGCAAAATGTTGGGCAATAATGTATAAGATAATATTAATATCATACTAGCAGGCATTTTGATCACATTTAAGCTCTCCACAGGTCACCCAAAGTATCTAGCAATTTCCATATGATAAAAAGAGAGTACCACCTAAAAAATAATTACAATAATCGGAACAAAAGCGAAAAAATTAGTCTTGCGTTGGATCCGGATGAATATATATATAAAGATGAGAGAATAAAATTATTCGTTTATGCAGGGGAAAAATTAAAAATTATTGTAACTTTTGATTAAGCCTTCTTATATGAATATATTTAGTTTAAACATTATAACAAAACCTATACGCGTATTAGCCAATGGCAATGTATAATGGAAGAGAGGAGTATTAAATCTTTAACAAGGTATTGCATTACAAAACATGAGAGAGTGAGTCTTTAATATTAATTAAAAATTAATTAAATTATAGCAAAAATTTTTAACCCTAAGTTGATTTTACAACTTAGATGTTTTATTTTTAAATTTGATCATTTCTAACCGCAATATACATTTTTAAACATGCTCATAAACACATAATAATTCAACTTTAAACACAATCACTTTAAAAATTTTACGTATAGGAAAAATACGATGAACATATTGGTATTTAGCACACACAAGGTTCTATAAAACATCTGCTAACCGCTTCCCCGGTGATTTCTCCAAACCATTTCTTGTAGACTAGTGCTATAAACCTTAATTTACTGCCATCTAGAAATAATTTTACATTTAACTCAAAACCCTCCCATTTGCTAGGCAATGGCAAGTTATTAGCTTTTCATGATTCAAATTCTATCAGTACATAGCTCAATCCCAGTTCCTTGTTTGTCTATGTACACCTCTCTGATCATCATTTTAACCAAGTTATATATTTAGTCCTAATATTACAAGTTTTATTAATTCACAAAAATATGATTGTTATACTTGCTTTAGCGTTATATGGATCATATATAATATGAAGAGAGGAAAGTTGGTTTTGTTTGTGGCAAATATGGCTCTATCTTATATATAAAAATGAAACTATGTGTGTGTGTGTATATATATATGCCGCCACCAATTTTGGAAAACTACTAGACCGATTTGGCTCAAAATTTTACAGTTTATTCCTGACACTCCGGAGCATGTTTTAAGATTTGTTCGAGCCAAATCGGTCCAGAGTTTTCGAGTATTCGTATACGCGTTGCACTGTATACGGAAATAGAACAATAGAAATAGAACATATAGACATCAAACTTTATTTTTACTTCAATAACCGCTTTATCATCATATATGCCCTAAAATTCCAACATAATTTAATACACCCGGGTAAATGGCAAACCAACGTTTGCCGGGTTCATCTAGTTGTGATATAAAAATATTATCGCGTGGTTTAGGTTTTATGTATTTTGTAACAACATATATCTTCGCGAGGGAAAGAAGCATAATGGTAATATTCACTACACCGCCTCAAGATGCATTAATAATACAATTTCTGATCGTGTATGATACGTTATAGGGGACATTAAAAGTTATCGATGCATCGGCAGAAAAGCGATAAAAATAGAAAAATAAAGGAGATAAATAGAAAAAGCAAAGATAAAAGAAATAGTTCATCTATTGTCAGTAAAGAGGACACGGTTATCTGCGGGGAAGCACCACATTATATTTAATGCAAAACTCATATAAACAGTTCGCCTTTAGTCCTTTTCAAAATCAACACGAGGCCGCTAAAAAATTAAACTTTTTGACGGGTCTCAAATTAAGATCTTTTTAAATGCATATTATTCAGAGCTTAGCCATAAACACAAAGTTTGGGCAATTTTGATTATTTGAACTTCAATCTTGGGTCGATTTTGATAAGCCAGCTTGACCTTACGCTAGCCCGGCGTCCATTATCTAACCAACCTTTACAAATAATTTTTCTAAACCAGCCGACTTGTATAAAGTATTGTGTAAAGGAGACCGCTCAAACTCCAGCGGCTCCTTCTTTTCGAGCTCAGTGATATATTTATCGGGCTGGGCTCAGATGGACCAAATAATAAAAAAATAAGCTTGGACAAACTATAAATTCTCATGCATGGTACTAAGACGAGGACGGGATAAATATGTTAGATGAGAGCAGGGCCTATATCAGTTACCAAAAGAACTGTCCATCCGTTACCTAGAAACTCAAAATGGTAAGATACTTAAGCATTATAGTCTTAATAAATTTTGTCATTGTTGACTCATGTTTCGCACACGTGTAAAGCATCTCCATAATCAAAATTTATTCAACCTTATCTTATAAATTACAATAAAATTCTCTCGTTGAGTATGATTAATTGTGTTTTATGTTCTATCTTTACTAATTAACAGTTTTAAGAACAATAGTTTAAACTATTGGTACAACACACTTAAAATAGTTTCTAACTTTTTAAAAATTTCTATAAAATTTGTAATTTAGATATGCAGTTACATCTAAAAATATATCTTGATTGCCTGGCAGAAAGAGCAATATTGGGAGCAAAAAATATGGACGTCAATGGTTTAATTTCCAAGATACAACAGTTGTTGTTAGGTGCTTGGTGTCATACAAATCTGTCGGTGCAGTTTGCGATGCTAACGAAGCTGTAAATTATCTAGTTGAGGTTTTGAATTAATTAAATTTGCCAGGCATGCCACCGATCCATTTACAATTGAATGTTGGATTTCCGTTAATTTTGCTTCTTAATTTGAACCTTCCACGGCTGTGCAATGGCACACGATTAGTCATTAAGAAATTAATGAAAAATGTTATCGAAGTCAGCATTTGAAGGGCAAGTTTCGAGGTGAAAATGTATAGCTGCCACGAATCCTATGATTCCCACAGATGTGCGATTGAATTCAAATGCATTCAATTTCCAATTAGATTGGCATCTGCAATGACAATCAATAAGTCGCATGGCCAAACGATGTCTATTTGTGGCTTAAATTTGGGCACACCATGCTTTTCCCACGGACAGCAGCTATACGTGGCATGTTCTCGCGTGGGTAATCCAGCTTGTTTGTGTTGGCTAAAGACGGACTAACCAAAAATATTGTATACTCGATCGCACTTAAAGATTGATGTTGAACTATTTTTTAATTGCCATAATTGATGTATTTATAGCTATCAAAAAATGTAATTAAAAATAAAGTATGAAGGATGAGATAAATTAATAATTGGTGTATTGTCATTTTATAGGCGTCACAACGCTTGATTCCTATTTTAATCATAACCACATCCCCACACACTTATATAATTTACTATAGATAATTTATATAGCCAACGTATGCTGGGTCAACTAGTAATATTATAAACTATAATTGATTTTAAATCTTATATAAGTGAAATTTGTTTTACTGAAGTGTATAACACGATTGATAAAATGAGTATGATCTTAGCTTTGATTAGAAATTCAAAAAGTTGTGTACAATCTAAGTTTAGTTATTCGATTTGAAAACAAATCTCTAAGAATATTTAATAAATGTTTAAACTTTTTATTGCACCGAGAAATGATTAGCATTTCAAACCTAAAAAATTTATATAAGAAACTTGTTGCTAATATATTTTAAATAATGAGAGGGGGAGATTTAAATCTACACCGTATTTATATAAACATGATAAATATATAGGAGTAAACATCTCATTAAGATATATTTTAAACTTATGGCACGCACTTGTGCTAAGAAAGGCATCATTTTACACCATATTCGTGAGAGCTTTTAGGCAAAAAAACGAAAAATAATTATTTAGATCACTGATCCTAGTTTAAGAAATAAATTACGAGCATTGGAAATGTCAATGCTCATAACAAAGAATAAAGTAAAATATGTATTGCATTTAAAAATTAATAGAAGTTTAAAAGAATGGGAAATTGGGGGTTAGGAATACGAGTCCTCGGGGCCCTCTGAAAAGTATCAAAATTGATAAATGAAACATAGAATTTGAAAATAATAAGTAGTAGAGCGCCTTTATTTAAAGTTAATCTATATAGTGTTAAGAATTAACAACTATAACATATATGAAAGATGCGCTATGATGACCCATCTTGGCGATTTGATGAATGAGAAAAGGTGTGAAATGATTGAACAATTAATAGATGAAAAGTTAGACGATGGCTTTTAACTGAACGAAAAGACTTAAGCTATATAATTACGCTATGTTTTTAGTATTTGGAAAACAACGTCAAGATGTCCATTAGCAAACTATCTTAAGTAATAAGGTTTAAAATAAAAAAACTATAGTTAGCGTAATTATTTTTACCTAATCATTAATGCTCTTAAATCCATCTAAACGCTAATTTAATATTTAACCTTTGCCAACAATCAAATTGCATAAAGAATCCTTTGATGTAAAAAATAAATCAGACTTAAAAGTTTTATCCAACTGAGATGTTGCGGTTATTAATTGCTATGCAATTTATGGGCTCGTTTTTGGTTATCCGTCGTCCACCAAGTGATTGGCGCCAGCTTTATGACCGGGAGGTCTTGAGTTCAAGCCAAGGAGAGAACAATTTTTTTTTTATTTTTTTTAAATTAAATTAATATTTTGTTCTTGTTAATAACAGTGATACTATGAATTTTTAACCGTCCGCTGGCTACTGACCAATGAAAAAAATGACCATTGGCCAAATAAATCGAAATTATTTTTTCGTCTTTGAATTGGGTATATTAGGTTAACATTGATAAATACCCTATGCCCTTTCCTACAAAGGCCTACGCCTCTACTAATAGGAGTATCTATGCCCCTACAAAAGCCTATGTCTTTACTAATCTGGGTCCCTGTGCCCCTACAAAAGCCTATGCCTTTACTAATGTGGGTTCGAATCCCGGAGAGGGCAAAATTTCTATTTTTTTTAAATTAAATTAATATATTGTTCTTGTGAATACCATTGATAATATGCCTTTTTGACAGTGTTCTGGCTACTGACCAATGAAAAAATGATCATTGGCCAAAGTATAAATAGAAATTTTTTCGTTTCGTTTTTGAATTGGTTAACATTGTTAATTACTTTGTGCCCTCCCCTACAAATGCCTATGCCCCTACTAATATGGGTCCCTGTGCCCCTACAAAAGCCTATGCCTCTACTAATGTGGGTTCGAATCCCGGAGAGGGCAAAATTTTTATTTTTATTTAAATTAAATTAATATAATGTTTCTGTTAATACCATTAATTATATGACTTTTTGACCGTCCGCTGGCTACTGACCAATGAAAAAAATTACCATTGGCTAAAGTGTGAATCAAAATTTTTTTTCTCGTTTTTTTTCAAATTAATATATTTTTTTTGATAATACCATTGATAATGTGACTTTTTGGCCGTCCGTTGGCTGCTGACCATTGGGAAAAATCACCATTGGCCAAAGTGTGAATCAGAAATTTTTTTACGTTTTTTTGACTCGTATGTATTTATAGACCGTCTATTGTTACTGACCAATGGAAAAAAGTGACCATTGGCCAAAATGTGAATCGAAAATTTTTTTTCCGTTTTTTTTTGACTCTTATGAATTTATATCCACTTTTACCGTATCCTGGCTGCTGACCAATGAAAAAATGACCTTTGTCACCAAGAAAAACGTAGGTATTGATTTTCTTTAATGGATATAACTGATAAATAAATTATAAATTAAAAAATAAACATTTTGATTGACACCGTTAGCTAAATAATCTGACAAATGTCTATTTTTTTGAATATATTAACATAAAATAACACTGTATTTAAAACTAGCATTTAAAATTCGCTAGATTAAGTTAGAAATAGTAAGAAAACATTTATGATTATATCGATTTTTAAATTTTGTAGTAAGTTATATTTTACCAAAAATAAACCTATAGTTCAAATTAGTCTCTAATTAAAATTGCCTATAGATGACGCTAATTAGAGATAACTTTTAATTTAATCGCGGCACTCCTTCCCCTAAAAAAATTAGTTATGAATAATTTAATTGGTTAACATCGATAATTACCCTATGCCCTCCCCTACAAGGTACGCGTGTCGTGACCTTGATAATTTATAAAAAAAACAACTAATCATAAAGCTTAACCCTCCACTCCCTCTCTCCCCTTTTATGATATAGGCGCAGTAGAGTAACCTAAAATTAATCGATATTATTAATTTTTGCACTAGGGTTATTCACATTAATCGATATTATTAATTTTTGCACTATGGTTATTCACGAAAAGAGTAAGTCACTGTTTCTCACATTAATATCACGAAGTAATCTAAGAAGTCGCCATGTCATGTCATAAGTGGAAATTCTTGAATTAAGGTAAAATTGATATTTTAATCTTTTTTTTTAAATAAATTGTTGGATATATAGATGAGTTATATGAAAAGATCAGAAAAATAAACATGCCCTTATTAATGCAAAATTATTCACTCTTTAACTTTTTAATAATCAGAGTTTAATTTTACATTTGATTTTTGATTCATAATTTGTTTCCAATAATAAAAAATATTTTTAAAGAAATTAAAATCATTAATAAACAAGCATTAATTATAACAGTAATGAAGCATTTGAAAATAGTTGCAAGTTTTTTGATGAATCTTGAACAAGTGCTTTTAATTAATATATTAAGCATTAACATATTATTATTTTTGTAATAAAGTCCTATATAGGTATTTTACATTCAAATTTAATAACTTATATGTTTTAATGCAAACTTTTTAGGCATATTTATGTAATAATTATATAGTTTTTAAATTTGTTTAGTAAAAATACTTTATTCCAAATCCAATGGCTGGCTACGCCCATATTTTTGTTAATAACTATTTTTCCCTTCCCCTTCATTTACGCCACTGGGTTAAAATGTAATTAAAGTTCTCATTTACGTAAATTTTTATGTGCATTTTGATATCTAATCATGTCTAACATAAAGAAGTGCTATATATTTTATTTTTTGTCTGAATGGTATATAAATATAAAAAGAAACAAAATTTTATCAAGTGGTCCCAAATAAATAAACATTAAATATTGGTTTGCCGAGTTTATACTTTATATTGAATATTATAGTAGCTTAGGAATTAATAGACTACAAAATCAAATTAATAAACCTGTCAAAACCGTTTAATTGCAAAGCCTTTAGCCTGAATAATTCGCGATTAACCGATATTTCGCGATTTTAACAATGGAAAAAGAAAAAATATTAAATATAATAAAGACATAAGCTTTGCTATAAAACGATATATTATATAATTGTATGGTTGATTTAAGGACTCGAAAATGTTTGTGAATATCCGATACTGTAATATTAAGCGATTTGTCAATAAACGATGTTTTTGTTAATATTATCGTTTGAATAAAACAAAATGGTGGTTAACTTCGCGATTAAAAGATTTTCGCGATAATCCGATTTGCGATTAAGAAGTTTCGACTGTAATGTATGTTTATAAAGTAACTGAATTAAAACTTTCTTGATAATTTAAAACAAATCAAATTTTATATTAAATATGTGTAGGGTTTTTTTGCAATATTGCCTGTTTTATAGCCTTATATTATCTTTTTTAAGATATTTAAAATTATATTTAACACTCCGTTGGTTAGGTGGGGTCAAGAGGACCCCAACCTGTTTATTATGTTTTCTTTATATTTTTTACTAATATATTAATTGCTATGCAATTTATGGGCTCGTTTTTGGTTGTCCGGCCGTTGTCCGTCGTCCACTAAGTTATTGGCGCCAGCTTTATGACCGGGAGATCTTGAGTTCAAGCCAAGGAGAGGACAATTTTTTTTTTTATTTTTTTTAAATTAAATTAATATTTTGTTCTTGTTAATAACATTGATACTATGAATTTTTGACCGTCCGCTGGCTACTGACCAATGAAAAAATGACCATTGGCCAAATAAATTGAAATTTTATTTTTTCGTCTTTGAATTGGGTATATTAGGTTAACAATGATAAATACACTATGCCCTTTCCTACAAGGGCCTACGCCTCTACTGATATGGGTCCCTGTGACCCTACAAAAGCCTATGCCTCTACTGATGTGGGTTCGAATCCCGGCGAGGGCAAATTTTTTTATTTTTTAAATTAATATATTGTTCTTGTTAATACCATTTAACTTTTTTAATATTTGTATAAATTAATAATTAACTAAATTTTGCATTTAATACCCCCCTATGGCATTCTCGCCCCTTCCCACCTTTCTCGCCCATAAATTGCATAGCAAATATGCTACGTTTATACGGAGTATAGATGAGTCGTCCCCCCTTTCCTTCCCCTCCTCCCCTTCCCCCCTCCCCTTCCCCTCCCCTTCTCCCCCTTCCCACGAGGGCCGAAGTCCCAAGTTTTTTTTAATTATTAATTACTTGGGTTTAGGTTATAATAATGTTAGTAAAATTGTGCCCAACAGCTGACGAACTCTCACCGCAGGCAAAATCTCATGCGAAACAAACGAATCATTCTTAGTAAGATTGCTAAATATAAATAAACAAGACTAAGGGAGAGAGATACATTTAAAAAAATTTATGTTATATTTATTTACCAACTCCAACAGTCAAAAATACAACCTCCCACGACAATTGCTAACCCCGGTGGCGTGATGCATTATATTACGCCTAATGATAGTATTATATAGGTAAGATATTTGACTGCAATAAAAAATGAAATAAGGGTTTAATGCTGGAACACTTAAAATATGGGTAGCGCACTGTATTACAAAATGACCTGTGATATTTAACTAATATTATAGACCGACGAACAACTGGGAATTTTTGATTAAAAAGTCCGCCATTTTATTGACATATAATGATAAACCAAATGCTATTTATTTTGCCAATTGTTAGCATATATCTTTGATTAAGATGATATCACATAACAAAAGCCGTTAACAAAGAAAAAACTTATGTTCGATGAAAAAAATTGGAACGATATTGCTGATATTTAATATAGAACATTCACATTGTTAGAGTTGATCCTACTTAAAATTTACAGGCGGCCTAAATTGCTGTGGGTCGCAAGTTTATTCTACTCCCTCTCCCCGCATTGAGCGTAGATGTTACAAACTTTCCTCTCTGAACTTAAATGTTACAATGTTCCTTCACTGAACGTCAGTGGCGTACGCAAGGGGATGGTTTTGGGGTTCAAACTCCCCCCCCCGCGGAAAAAATTTAATAAAACTTATGTAATGCAATTAAAATCTAATAAGTAAGATAGCGGCGTAGAATTCAATTTTACTTTACTAAATAAATGAATTTCTTAAATTGATAAGTAACAGAAGATTAAATTGCTAAATCTTTTTATTACTGGGAATAATGTTGCGAATAATAAAATTTTAAAAGAAGTGACAGAACGCCAGAAATAACGATATTATTAAAATAATAATTGTATCACGTATCAATTAATCGGGCTTGAGAAGATTCCTGTAACTTATATTCTACTAAAATTATCGGGCTTCTCAAATTATATTTTAAATAATTTTTCTTAACTGCAAGGCAAAGAATTTTAATATTAAATTACAAAATAGGATGATTTAATCGCAAATTTATTTAATCTTTAACAAATCATTTATCAAAATTTTTATGTTTTCTCACTTGTTAATAGCAATTAACTTTATTGTATTCTACGTTTAGATTCTGAATTTTTAATTTGTTTAATAATTAAAAGGGCTTAAAGACATTTTTTTTGGACAGGCATATACCCTAAGCTTGAATTGAGCTCAACAAAGGAAAAACAATTTGCAGGACTCTAAATTGGCCTACGCCTGTGTTAGTAATAACTATTTTAGAACTTTAAATGTTAAATTACATCTATCAAAGGCATTAAATGCTGTTAAGTTGAAAAGGGGAAACTACTGAAAAAATATTTTATTGAGGAATTTCATGTTAGTTTTGAAAGTGAGATATCCAAATAATTTTTATTAATTATTAGAACAAATAAAGGAGAGTTACAAAGTGAGACTTCAAATCAACATATTAATGTCTTGTGTTATAATTTTTGAATACCAAATTAGTTTTTTTTGTTTTCATTACACCAGCCTCAATAGAATTTAAAATCTAAATTTAACTGGACAAACTTAAATAGATGCTACATTATGTATATAGATCTTTAATCAAAATGCAAAAAAAAAATCCCTATAAATTATTTTGATATTTGAAGAAAAAAATTAAAACACCCCCCCCCCGGAATAAAATTTTGCGTACGCCCCTGCTGAACGTATGAGAGATTCTTCCTTCACTGTACAATAAATATGACCGTCTCCCCTCTCGTACGTTAAATATTATCCTCTCCTTTTATTTGCCCTTCCCCATACTACTGTTATTATACACGGATTAATTATTATCGCATTGTGAGTTTGTATATACAAAGAAGTCAGATGGCTAAAAAACACGAAGTAAAATATCCATATTTATTTCCCGTTTGTGCGTGCATCGCCATTCACCCTACCCCCCCCCCTCTTTTCTTCCTTTGCAATATTATAAATTTCTGATCATTGTTAATTGCTGGGGAAAATACAGGTATTTACATTAAGTTTAGTAAAAGAATAAAATAGAGTAATTAATTTTCTCATTTATGTATTAAAAGTTCTCTTGTATTAACTTTTCCTTCAGATCTCTAATAAATTTCAATGCAAAAACAACTGTTCGCAAGCCTATAGTATTATTACTCTATGCCGTTAATGTTATATTTTCGCGATCATTTGAAGACTATATGGTGAATTATGTCAACTTGAAATATTTAAATTCTTATGTCGCAATTAAAAAATTTATCAAGTTTGATTTGAAACATTTTTTTGTAATCTATCTTATATCATAGGGCTATATTCTCTTAATGTGGCTCAAAGTGAGATTCATCATTCTAATAATGGAATATATATTGCAAGGCTTAAAAGAAATGAGCTTTTTGAAAGGGAAAAACAAAGACAAAAGTCTTTAGTAACAAGAATAGAAAAGATAAAAGTGGATATTAAAGGTCCACCTGAAGAATGTTCGCTAATAATGAACAAACATTTGTCAACTCCATATAATTGTGCTCAACGTATATATTTAAATGATGATTCTATTATTAAAATTTATCAGATATTCATGAATATTTAACTAAAAAATGTGCCTTAGCCTTGGTAAATGGGCAACCTTGGGACCTTCATAAACCACTTGTGGATGATTGTCAAATTCACTTTCTACATTTCAAAGATGAAGATCCAAGATATCTCAACAAAGTTAAAAAAATTATTGTTTTAAAACTTAGTATTTTCTATTTTGTTGTTCTGTGTTAAACATAATTATATAACTTTTACTCAATTATGTCATTTTTTATAACAGGCCTTTTGGAGATCAGGCTCTTTTATATTGGGGTATATACTAGAAAATTGTTTTAAACCTACAAATTATCCACAACTTTTTGGTTGGCCTTCTACAGATGGTAATATCTTAATGATATATTATTACCAAAATTAAATGATTTTATTAGGTTTTGATAGATTGTTGTCAATTAATCATTTATATGTAATTTTTATTTCCATCCTAAAGTTAATATTTTAAAGCATGGATCTCTTAATTATTGATAAGCTGTTATTAACATAGCCATTGTAGCTAGATAAATTATTTATGGTAATATTCAAATTTTCACAGTGCCTTGCATAATGTGATATATATATTGCCAAATTGTTCTATTTCAAATTTAGTTTCTTTTAATCTGCAACTTGAACTGTAATCACTCATTAATTCCATATAAAAATTTAAATGTTTGTGAGTTTAAGTTAAAATTTCAATTATACATTAAAACTTCACATCCATTTTTAAAACTCATGTTTTTAATTTTTATGAAAAGACTAATTGTTATGAGATATATTTTGTGCATCTCATAAAATCCATCAATTATAATTTGTATTATCATTTTATTTTCATAAAGTTAGATGTCCCTATAAACATAGGAATTGCTATACAAATATGTTAATGCTTTAAAAAATATAAGGTTATATAAGACTATGTAATACTGCATGACATTAATGCATATATAATTGAAAGCTATATTTCTATTTATCCTGAGTCTATTGCAGTATATGTTTTTTTTTTTAAATTATTTATAGTTTATGACCAGAGATATGCAAATACTGCAACTCAAAATCATTTTAATTTGACTAACCCATCACTTAACTTGTCTGTTCTGCCCACCCAGTAATACAACCATAATTATATATATGCAAAAAAATAACATACATTTTTTTAATTGTCCGGATAAATACAAAAAAACACATTGGAGTAAAATATAAATTTAATTAGTATTTTATTACCTTAATTAAAGGATAAATTAGTTCATTTTCCTAAAAGAAATATTCCTGCCACATTATTATAAGTCTTATCAATACATTGTGACATTTTTTAATGGGAATTAAGTTTTTAAAAGCATAAATTATTGGTAAAGATCTAGACATTTAGTCCAAAATAAAGATGGTCAAAGATTAGGCACTATTTGTTGAAAATTATCAAACGTGGAAATTTAAATCATGTTCAAATTTATTTTTACAAATCTTTTTAAAATATTGTATCATTTTTAAATTGCACGTTTTAGAGTGGTCAAATAATAAAGTTAAAGCATTACAAACCTGAGTTATTATTTTATTAGTAAAAAAAATATTTTTTGATTTATCTCAATATTTATGATCTTAGTTTTCAAGTTTTTTTTAATAGCAAGACCCCTATTTAAATGTTAATTTAGAAAAAATTCAATTTTCAAAATCAGGTCTTATATTTACCACAATAGACAGAGGTTTCTGTAATGGAGGAATTTTATGAATTAATCCTTAGTTTTTTAATTTAAATCATTGTAACATAGAATTGAATCTTATCAGTCCCCTATCAATATTTTAGTTGGAGAATCTAGTTTTGCCTACGATTTTACGCTACCATACGAAGATGAATGGGCACCCTCTCTAGTAAATAAAATAAAATGATCTTGTAATTGTATGTTAAATTGTTGAAAACATAAACAAATAGTTTTTTAAGCTTGATATATAATTTAATGGGTGTGAGTTATATTGTCTTAAATAATCTGAATAAATTTTAAATTGTATTTCAATAGTGTTTGAATTTAATTTAAGATATATCGATATGTTGATTGTCAGTCATAAAATTGTAAAACCTATAATAACTGAGTACGTTTTTATTTTTTGGCATTCTTTCTAAAATATTATTGAATGAAACCTTTTATATTTTTGCGAATATTGTTTGTGTATAAAATGCTAATTGGAATTATTTATCGAAAGGACGAATATAGGATATTGACTAGGCAGGCTTGTGAAACGTGTTGGCACGAGTACCCAATCGAACCACTAACTGTAGACGCCAAAATAGCCATGGAAATTATGGCTGATTCAAGGTAAAAATCAAGCGACTTTTAGCTTATACGTGATATGATGTTGATTTAATATTAGTTTTTCGTCTTTGTTGACAATTAATATTTAACTTTTTAATCTTGGGTTTTATAGTAATTTGATGAAATGATACGAATGCTTATAGATTTGGATATAATTAGAATTTAAAAGAGAGAATTCTGTGATAGCTATGGATTGTTGAAAACTTTGAAAATTTAGGGCCTTTTACATTTCTTTACCCATTTTACCGCGTTAATATAGAATATTGCCTAACATTTAATAAAATTTGTTGCATGTGAACTAAGCCAGATATTAAGGTAACTTATGAGCAGTTTATAATAAGAATTTTATTGCAAACAATTTTTTTTATCCCTTTCCCCGTCCTTCAATATATTTTGTAACAGTTTAGCTATTTTATTCCCCTATTTTCTCCTTTTATATGTTGAGTTTTAATTATGTATTTTTAAATCAATCACGGCAGTCGTATATAATATTAGGGTAAAAATTATTTTTTGTACCGATTACATGATATGTACTTATATACGCACCCGTTAGACATAAAGTTTCCCAAATACCCAAGATGGCCGCCGAATCGAAGTCGGGTAGCACGGTAACGCTATACAAATTTCACGATCACGTCGATCTAAGTTGTGGACCTATGGTTTCTAACACGCGCCACTTTGGGCGATTCGACATTGTCAACGTGAGAGCTAGAGACATGGGCGTAGCCAAGGGGGGGGGGGGTAGGGAGGGGCGGCTGCTCCCCTATAAATCCTAAAATTTGTGGAAATTTATTAAAATTATGGCTAAAATTTCAAAAAATGACCATTTAGCCCCTCCCTTGTTGCCTTCTCTAATCCCAATGCTGGCTACGCCAATGACTAGAGAGATATTTTAGTCCATGTTTCAATACAAAATAATTCAAGTCCATAATTGAAGTTTGTTGTATGTTGCCAATTAATTTTTAGAAGTAATCTGATTAGTGGCGGGAATAATGTATAGAGTAATTTAATTAGTGGTGTGAATAAAACGTAAATTAAGATATCCGACTTATTTTTTATTATAATTAGATAATATTAATCATAGACTAGATAGACTGCTCATCAACGCACAAAATGTGTACCCTTTTTCCACCATTTTGAAAGGCACATTGTAAAGTGGTGATCATATGGAAATTCGTAATTTTCGCAAATTAAATAATCTTAAAAGAGTAAATAAAAAAATATTGAATTGGGTAGATGTCAAAAACAGCATTTTAAAATAAATATCATTTACACAATACATAAAAATTAAAAATGTAAAAAATGCTACTAAAGTTTGTTTAATAATATAGCGCCATCAATATTTGCTATTTTATTTATTGACGTTCGTTTTCATTTATAAACTAGTGAGGAAGGTAAAATGACTGTTATAGGGCAAAATTACATAGTTAAAATACACCAGTTGCACCATATGCAACATATGGCATCAGCAGTCTATCTAGTCTATGATATTAATACTTTAACAACTACCCCTCGGTTTAAGATAGATCAACTAGTATGGTCACGTAACTATGCAGGTGAACCCATGTGGGTTTTGGCACGTATTTATTGATCATATAGGTAATAAGATTTATAAAGTAAGACTTTTAGAAAGTCAAAAAAGGAGGTAAGACATGTGGATCAATTATTAATGCACGATGTATATTTTTTTTTTATCTGTAGATGGAGCTTCAAACATCGTGGTGTGTAGTGGAAATTGTGGTCAGAAGGACTAGGGCCATCCGCTTACCGGGACCCATACACATAACCTTAATAATTGGGGTAGAGGGGTTACCGAGGATAGTCGGTATGTTCGAGCCACCACCAGCGGTGATGCCAAGAGGACCAAATCTGTATGTTGGTCAACGGCTTGGCAGGCCCGTGGGTAGGCCTCGGAGGAGATGTAATGGGTGCCGCAGATGGCACCGTATGCCGATGTGCACGGGACGTAGCACAGGGGCGTCACAAGTAGGTGTTGCACCTCAGGCTACTCCCGAGGTAACTCAGAGGGCTCATGAGTCAGCACCATCAAGTAATAGTGTGTTGTTGCAGAGTGCGACGGAGGCCCTGCAACAACTTTCCCTTGGCCCTAAATAGGAGGTGCCTGAAAAGGTAAAAGGGGAAGGTGTTGTATGCCAATTAATTTTTTGAAGTAATCTAGTGGTGGGAATATTGTTTGGAGTAATTTAAGACGACCTATCACTACCTGCTAGGCACTGCCTCACTAGCCCTCGGCGTTACCTCAGGAGTAGCCTGAGGTACGTCACCTACTTGTGACGTGCCTGTGCTCCTTCCTGCACACATAGGCATAAGGTGCCAACGGCGGCACCCATTGCACCTCCTCCGAGGTCTGCTCACGGGCCTCCCATGCCGCGGGCCCCCATACAGACCTGGTCCACCCGGCATACCCGATAGTGGTCGCTCGAACATCGCCACTACCCTAGGTAACCCATCTACCCCAATTATCATTGTCAAATTTATGGGTCCTGGCGGACGATTGGCCGTTGTTCTCCTAACCACCACCTCTACTGAGCACCAGGAAAATTATAATTGCATCTAAATATAAAAACATTAATTAGACATCGTGCATTAGTAATTGCTCCAAATGTCTTACTTCCTCTTTCTGACTTTCTCAAAGTCTTACTTTATAAATCTTATTACCAATCTTCTTCTTCTTCTTCTTCATCATCGTTTTAAGGCCGTTTTCCAGGATCTCCTGGGTTAGCCTGTTTTCCCCTAATGCATTTCCTCCATTTTATCCGATCATGCGAATCCTGTTTTGTCAGACCCATTGCTTCCATGTCGGTAGCTAGAACAGAGGCCCATGTTGATTTCGGCCTCCCGCGCGGTTTCTTTCCAGATACCTCCAGGGAAGTACATCTCTTCACCCAGTCGTCGTCATTCTTCCGCTCCACATGTCCAAACCATCTTAGCCTGTTTTTCCGGATGACCTCGTTGATTGGCTCGATCCCGATTTTTTCTCTGAGTCTATTGCTTGTTATTCTTTCCCGTAGCGACACGTTTGACATCCATCTTATCATACGCATTTCTGTGCTTTCCAATTTGGCTTTATGTATCGACATTAAAGGCCACGTTTCGCTTCCATATACAAGACAACTTCTAATACATGCCGCGTAGACTTTACCCTTTAAAGTGAGTGAAACACCTTTTCCGGTCAAAAGAGGGGCCATCTCTCTAAACTTCTTCCAGGCTTGTCGTATCCTTGCTGTAACTGCCGAGTCAACATTCCCATCTGCACTTAAAGAGTCCCCGAGATAGGTAAAGGTGTTAACTTTTCCTAGCGTCTCCCCATTACCGATGTTAAAGTCGGTTATGGCATTATCCGGTAGAGGTCCTGTCACGCAGGGCTTGCAGCTAAAAGTACGGCTTGCCAATAAAAGACTTCCTTTCACACCGCTACATTTTTTGTGAACCCATCCTAGGCATTTTGTACATTGTATAGAGTTGCTAGCCACTCCTTTGTGACATACGCTACAGGGCCAGGCGCAAGTTGTCTCGGCGCTCTTCGTACTTTTCCCGCCAAACATCACCTTTGTTTTTCCCATGTTAACTTTTAAGCCCTTTTTCTCCATTCCGTTTTTCCATTTTTGTATCTTTTTAAAGAGATCAGCCTCACTCTCCGCCATTATCAAGAGATCATCGGCGTATAAAAGTTCCCATGGAAGTCCATCTCGCAGTTCTTTTGTCACCACCTCCATTACGAGTATGAAAAGTAGGGGGTTTAAAACGGAACCTTGGTGTAGCCCAACCTTCACTTCAAAGCTTTCGCTATCGCCATCGTGGGTCCTCACTGCTGTTTGAGATTCGTCATACATAACCATCACAGCCGTAACCAACCATTCTTCCACACCTGTTTTCCTAAGAGCCCATTTTACAACTTCCCGCGGCACCCGATCGAACGCTTTCTCTAGGTCTACGAAGGCGTAGTATAGTCTTTTCCCTTTTGCTTGGTGTTTTCTAGGTCTACGAAGGCGTAGTATAGTCTTTTCCCTTTTGCTTGGTTTATAAATCTTATTACCAATATGATCAATAATACGTGCCAAAACCCACGTGGGTTCACTTGCATAGTTATGCGACCATTTTAGTTGATCTATCTTAAAGCGAGGGGTAGTCGTTAAAGTATTAATATTATCTAATTCCAATAAAAAATCAGGCAGATATCTTAATTTACGTTTAAGAAACTCTTCGCCTACCGGTAAACGGTCCGGATACCTGGGTGACATGTTATGATATAATCTATAGAGCCAGGTACCGTCCTTACCCGACTGAGATAATCTAATCCATTTTTTTAACTATACCTACATATCTCTCAACCTGTCCATTAGAACTTGGATGATATGGTGGTGTTAACACATGTCTTATTTTCCATTGTTCACAAAATATATTAAACTCTGCGCTAGTAAACGCTCTGCCATTATCGGTTACTACGCACCTGGGAAAACCATACGAACTAATTAAATATTTTAAAAAATTAATCGTTACCAGGGTCGACATATTAAAAACCTTTCTAAATTCAGTCCAACCCGAAAAAGCATCTACAATTAAAATATAGCGTTTTTTTATCCAGTTCGAAAAAATCAATGTGTATGCGATCCCAAGGTTCTCTAGGACGTGTCCACCTCGCCGCTTTGTCTCTGCGAGGCATGGCCGTCTTTGCCTTGCACCAGTCACATTGTCGAACCTGTCTTTCAATACCTTTCGTCATCTTAGGCCACCAGACATAATTTCTAGACATGTCTTTCATCTTTATAATACCTGTATGCCCTTCGTGAAGTACCTTTAAAACATCCTCGCGTAGCTCGGTAGGTATGACAATTATTTCGTTTTGTTTAATTACGTTATCCTCCAAATAAATCTCGTTAAGCACATGTTTAAAAGCCAAAGGTACCGACTGACTATCCTCTCATATCCCAATATAATATCTTTTATTTTAATTAAATCGAGGTCAGTCTCTGAGCTCTTAACTATGGTGTTAAACTCAACAATTTTTAATACATTAATGGAATGCTCATTAGTTTGCGTGGTCCCAATATCGTTGTCAGACTTCTCGTTATTACCACTCATACGCGACAAAACGTCTGCTAAACAATTATTTTTACCTTTACGATATTTTAATGTTAATGAAAAATTACCAAGTATTAATAACCACCTTTGCAAACGTGGGGACATCATGTATTCAGTATTAATCTTTTGGTATAAATTAATTAAAGGCTTGTGATCGGGAAAAAGGGTAAAGGTCTTGCCTATTAAATATTTTCTACATCGTTTTAAACCAAATGTTATAGCAAGCGCTTCTTTTTCAATTACAGAGTAATTGCGTTCCGCTCTATTAAGCTTGCCCGAAAAATAAATTACAGGATGTTTAATTCCATTTTCGACATGACATAAAGCTCCTCCTATACCCGTGTTAGATGCATCAATATTTAAGATATGTTCTTTACTCGGATCAAAACATTTTAAGATGGAGTCTTTTAACAAAATATTTTTCAAATAATTAAAACATTAAACTTCCCTATCTTCCCATTTAAATAAAACATTATCTTTAGTAAATTCATATAGGGGACCAGAATACTTCGTGTAGTTATTAATAAATCTGCTATAATAATTCATAAGCCCTAAAAACGAGGATAACTCCTTTTTATTATTAGGCCTCTGAATATTTTTAAAGCAATTTATCAATTTAGGTTTTACCCAGCCATCGGCTGTTATATGTCCTAAATAAGTAATTTCAGTTACACCAAAAATGCATTTATTCGCTGACACGCGTAAATTTTTATTTTTAATTAATGTTAAAGCACTTATTAAGCGTAAGTCATGCTCGGCCTGCGTTGAACCCGTTACTAAAATGTCATCTAAATAGAAAATTATGCCATATAAATTAATAAAAATAGAGCCATCGCTCGTTGAAAAATTAGCGCAGACACACTTAAACCAAAAGGTAACCGTTTAAAAGCAAACAAACATTTATCGATGTTTATTGTTAAAATTTCAGACGTCTTATCATCTACACGTAACTAAAGGTAGGCATTCCTAAGATCTAATTTTGAAAAGAATTTAGAACCTTTTAAATTAGCTAAAACCATTTCTATTCTGGGTAGGGGTTATTTAACATCTATCACATGTCAATTAATAGTAATTCTGTAATCAGCACACACCTATACTACCGTCATTTTTCTTAACGGGAACTAACGGAGTGGCCCACTCAGAATACTTTATTGGCTCGATAATATTATCTTTTAACCAACCATCTATAACGTTATTCACCTTATCAACCCATATAAATGGTATTCGACGGGCAGGACAAAAATCGAGGAATTGCATCTGAGTTAATTTTTATCGAAAAAATGTTATTATTCAAACAACCTAGTTCTTCACGAAAAATGTTTATAAATTCAGCTTTAATTTTATCAATGTCATAATGCCACAGTTTTCCAACGTATTGACCATCATAATCAACCCGACCAGAGGTCGTAGGCTTATCAACAAATACCCTTGCCCCTGAAACCGCGGCTGGCTCATTTACTGAGTCCATTGCCTTATTAATAACAACCAAGGATTTATGCTCGTTTACAGATGCTACCTTGAAACCGGGTGTTGCATGGTCATCAGCATTATTAATTAAACAATTTATTATATTTCTACCACTATTGCCCGTATAATTTGTACAAATGTCCCACCAATTAACTAGAGGACCAATTAATTTTATCTAATTCCAACCCATATTATTATCTATTATTTCGTCGATAATAAATAACTCGAATTCTAAAACTTCCTCGTCTGCACCTACGAACTTTAGTACTCCCTAAAATTTTAATATTCGAACCGTTAATTGTTTTACTATATGTTTTTAAAAGGCCATAATTTTAAAAAATTTCATTTACTCATTACTGAGATTGCGGCCCCAGAATCTACTAGGAATTTTATTTGCTTACCTTCAATATTTAAATAAACAACTGGGGTTTGTGAAGAATTAAAAAAATTAATATAAACAATATTAGTGTTGTCAGCCCTAATCGAGCGTCAATTAAAGTTACGCGGCCCAGGATTAAAAAAATTTCCTGCTTGGCTCTATCCTCAAAATTACGCGGAATATTTTGATTACCCCGTAAAATATCCTATGGGGCTCCCGCGACTGCGATCAATGTTTAAAGTGCGCCTTGTTATTTTCAAAGTTACGAATTACATTACAATTACGCCTTATATGGCCCATTTTATTACAACTATAGCATCGGGGGACCGATCTTAACCCTGTAAATTTGTTCTACGCGATGCATTTTAATTAACATTATGATTACAATTATTATCAGTAATAAAAACATGAAAAAACATATTTTCGCTTATAACAAAATTAATAAAAATAAAATAAGTGACCGATCAAAAATAAAGAAATTAAATTTATAGCGTCGACACCAACAATTTAATTAAAGTCCATCTGAGGTACTAGATAAACTAATTATAAAAATTAATATCAAGATAATCATAACAAGTAAGGATTTTTCCATTATTAATAAAAAAAAATTAAGAAACTTACGCGGCCTTTTTTTTGTACGAAAAATCGAACGTTTAGTGCCTCGCGTCCTGTGGATCGGGATTGAAGGTAGAGTTCTTTAAAAAAAATTCGAGTCCTCGCCTCTAGTCGTGGGTTTAAATTTTCAGCCTCGTGCTACCAATTTAGTAATCGTGCTACCAAATTTTGTAGCTTAGGATTTCGGTTTTAATTTTGATAAAGGTTTATTGAAAAGATCCAATATATATTTATATCTATCCACTGGACGAATGCCTGTTATAATGATATTTAATCAAAATGGGTAGGACAACAATATCTTGGATATAAATTTAAGCGTTAGACGGTATAAATTATCTGTGGGCGGTTGAAATATAAGTGCGAAAAATAGGTGAGATTGGGTAATGTCTAAGGACTAATGAAAGTATTGGGTTAGGAGCGGTTTGGTTTTCGGAGATGGTTGCAGCAGGACAAAAATATATATAAATGCAGGGTAAAAATCCTGCCTTATAAACCCTGTCGATGTACTGCACTTCTCAATTTGCCTGAGGGATGCTCTTAACCTTACCACAGGTCGATGTACTGCACATCTCAATTAGCATGAGGCATGCCTTTTACATATTCGTCTGCATCTAACCTTAAACAAACCATTAATTAGGAATCTCCCGCAGACGATAAATAGTTTCTCATCCTTAATTAGAAATCTCTAGTAGACGATAAATAGTTTTCACCCATTTATTCACACCGCTAATTACTTTAAACATTATTTCCACCCCTAATTAGATTACTTCCAAAATTAATTGGCCATTATACAACAAAGTTGAATGATAAAATACATAGCCTAGAGTTCTAAATTTGCTAAAAATGGTATTTCAAATTCAATACTAGATTCTGACATCTTTGGTATTAAATTGGATTTTTTTGAATATATTTAGGTACACGCGCTTAAAGAAGCGCCTTACGAAAATATGTATAGGGCCCAAGGCGTTGCACTACCCTTACAATTATCGGTTAGTAAATTTTGTATATTTATACTGGCTATTACCTTTACAGCTAAGTTGATTAATAAAGTTGCTTTAGCTTTCTTAGGTTTTTTGTTAGAGTTTTATTGAGGCTAAATCAAATGAGAGCGACTATTGATTTATGAAGCGTTTTAAATGGGATAAAAATACTGGTATAAATTGGTTAATAAGGCTTTAATTTATAAATTCAGGCGAAATTCCTAACCTTGGATTGGGCTGTAGTTAATATTCAGAAAACGTAACTTTGGTTTATATTGTTGAACAGGCATGGCCATATTGATGATATACGTTCTTTTAATTAAAAAGACTTCTATAGGCAAAAATGTTATATAGGATACACAATAAACGAGTGTAGAATAATATAGATAACATTTATTTTTCATATTCATCTCCTATTTTGAGAGTCTCGGATATGCATTTATTATATGAATAAATTTTATATAATTATTTTATATTTTAGCTGCATCAATGGACGTGGAACTTAATTAAGAAGAAAGCCGCTAAACCGGTACATTTTTTACATTGTTTCTATCCATCTTTCTATGCCACGATATGAAAAGAATAGTAGTTTTAATAATATATGATATGGGAATTTTCAGTCCAAAATTTTTAAAAATACATGAAATAGTTTTGCTAATTAGTATATAGGTTATTTTAAAGGCCAGCTTAATTATAGAGTAACCTAAAGCATAATCACATTACACTTTGTTAGTGAAACGTTTAACTTTGCCAATTTTGTAAATGAAGTTTAAAGCGGTCATCACCTAACATAACTAAATTATTATTTTCTCCTTAGTTTAGACTGGCTAAAACAAATTTAAGACATATATATTTATTTTTCAAAGCATTGTTTCAATGAATATGACAACTCATATATTGACGGATGAGTCAAATACCTTATATATAAATGCTTGTTCTATTTACTTTTACCTAAAATATAGCACAAGCGTTTATAATGCACTAGCAATATTTTAGCTTACACTATTAAGTGATGAAATAACCAATCGTACAAGTTTTCATGTACACTTAAATAGATGGGTAAAGGTTAAAAATTTGTATTTCGAATACTAGAAGTCAAAAAATGACTAGCTAAATTGCAGAAATAAGGCTTTATAATTCTCTGCTCACTTTAATCTTCAGTGGCTATTTATTTATCTACATTTTGCTGATAATGTCGATCCTATTTTATATTTAAATAATCATCAAATTTAACATTGTTTGAAATGTTCAAAAATGCTCATGACCAAGCGACAGCTTTTGTTTTTCGGCTAGCGCTGAGGATCGCTTCTGCAAAAATTCTGAAAATGATAAAAAATTGCACATAATAATGAGTATAAAATTTGATCAATTAAGAACTTAGTTACTTACATAGTTGACGGAGCGAATAAACTTACCATTGATAAAAAAAACACCCAGTCATAAATGACACTCAGTAAAAAGGTCCGTAGGCACAGCAAATTTTTACTAGCTTTTTTAACATAATAAGTAGTTAACCTCCAAATCAAGATATAAATGATAGGCCAAGGAATTGTAATCGAATTTGCAAAGACAGCCCTTGCTATCAACCATGTTTAAACTTTAAAGCAGTTTTTTTTATTCTTCTTAGGTTCATACTATTTAGATGCTTAATTTGAGACAACGGCGATGACGATTACTGTTTTTAAATACAACAATTCAGACAATAAGTAAATAAAAAGTGTTTGAATTGCTTTAAAAATCAAAATATTATTGAAAAGATATGAATTTTTATAATTTTATATATTTGAAAAAGTGTTTTGGCAAACATCGCCGAAATGTGACATTAATATAATATATTAAAATGTTATGGGTCAATCAAATGTTAAAAAGTAAATTGTTTTCCCGAGCTACCAAGGACCGACAAGAAGGCTTTTTGTCTTCTTCTTTCTATGACTGTTTATCACCTTGGCCTGTGGTCACTCCTTTCAACATTGATTTCCATTTGTCTAAAAAAGACTTACTTTTGTATTGTTACAATAACTTTATTAAACCAAAATTCAGAATGACCGCTCCTTACCGCAGGGTGTGGGAGAGGATGGGGTAATTTTACAAAGCAAAATCCACACCCAAAACCCTTCTGTCGTTGTTCCCAGTAACATAGGTTGGAATCAATTGCACGTTCCTCGTTCTGGAGCAAACATAAGTGAACAGGAAATTTCTCCAGCTATTTCTTTGCACGGAGAATCGCAAGATATAGTGCATGGCCAATTAGTGGACGGGGGAAACGAGCTCAAGTTTAATAAAATCAGGTTTGGCGTTTATTAATAATTTAAAGAAAATAATGTGAGATTCATTATTTGCTTACATCGATCGCTCATTTCAATGTCTACTTAGTTTAAAGGAAAGGTTTGAATTTTAAAGTTGGCCTTCCAAGCATTAAATGCTTAAAAATCTTCCATTCTTTGAAGCAAAAAGTAAGGTTTATTTAGTTTTTTAAGTTTGAAAGGAACCCTATACTCATAAGGACAAACATTGCTTATGCCTTTATTAAACTTTGCATGCCTTGCTATCTTTTAAAAACGATTGGGAATTTTTCTTTTTTACCTTGATTAGTTTGGTTTGACCTATTATTTGCGTTTTAAACTTGGTGGTCATCGTCAGGGGTTTGTCCGTACTCGAACCCCTGAACCCAAACGCGAACCCATTTTTAAAAATACCCTTAAAACCCGAACCCGATGAATACAAAAAAGGGTTCGGGTTCGGGTTTTTAATTCAAAAATATATTGTGAATTGAATATCTCAGTTTTCTCTATCATGACAATGTAACGAAAACCATACGATTTTAATTTCAATATTTTTATGTTTCCGGCATTTTTCATTCATTAATCAATACTAATTATCTCAAGAATTATTTATAAGTATTATATATATAAATAATTTCTTGAACCCAAACCTTTACCCGAACCCAAACCTATTTCCTTAAACCCGAACACGAACCCGATTTTATTTTGGGCGGGTTCAAACTCCTGGTCGTCGTTCTTTATAATTCCTTTTTCGGATTTTATTAAACTTAAATTTATGAGATTTTATTTAAACAGTTTTATAAAACGAACAAGATTAGTTGTCATTTTAACGTTTTTGTTCCCGAAAAATTAAAACAAGGCGCATCAAACCCTAGCTATATATTCGCTACGATTTGGACAATGTTGCCCGAGTTCTAAATAATCCCCTAAGTTTTTTATAAAATGCCTTCGAGCCCTATTTTATTCGTTTGTATATTATGTATCTTATTTAATAATTTTTATAAATACGAATAAAAAAATAAACGCATTAAAAATTCTTTCAATAAATGTTTTAATTTCTTCAAGACATCAATGGGAACATGCCCCCGTCTTTAAAAGGAAGGCTAGACCATCGCCGTCCATGTATGTAAATAGTATAAGAAAAGTCCCTAAAGCTTTTGTCTCTATACCAAACAACGGAAGAACGCCAAAAAAAGATGCTTAATTCGCTTCGATATTTGTGAAATTAATACATTATATGTATTGTGTGACAAATCAAGTTAATAAAGTTTTAGTAATTGCTTATAATATATTTTTGGCTGCCATTTATCTAACTAATATTAAAAATGGAGCATTATACTGTTAATATCCTTAATAAAAATACTTTATTAAAGTTTGGAATGCTTCTAGCATGCAATGGTGCCTCCTAAATTTAGGCGAAGCTGAATTTATAGATAGAATTGTATTTTTTATATTGCTGACCTATTGATTTTTTTGCACGAGTTACTATAGCGGGACCCCGATTGAAAAATCTTAAAAAAAATTCAGGCTCGTATTATGTTTTACTAGGGTTATTTTAAATTTCCATTATTATTATTGCGGGCCCTAATTATTTAAATTTAGAATTTTTTGCCCCGGCCGTGCTTGGAAAAATGGATTTATAATGATCCGTTTTTAGAATTTTTAGCATGAATTTAGTTTTACTTTCTAATGGATTTTAATATAATTTTCCCACTAAACAGTCAAATAAAAAAGATGGATAAATATGGAAAAAAGAGAAGAAACCTACATATGGTCTTGTTTAACCCGAGAGGTACCAGTGTAACCTGTAGGTGACACCACTTTAAACGCGTATAATTTTTAAACTATTGGATAAAATATTAATTTTTAAATTGAATATGAAAGAGCACAATTAGGCGAATCAGCTGATATGTTTTATTCCCTTTCCTCTTCCTTATTTTATTAATTACACGCTATCAAAAATCCATAATTTCGGAATTTCGACTGCTTCTCATATATTCACTAAAAATGGAGACTCAACCGTAAGTAATCTTATTGTAATTTATATCATTAAAATCTTGACACTTTCACAACTATTTTGATATAATATTTAATGGTTTTTGGTTAATTAAAATGGGAATAATGTTGGTCCAAAGTTTGCTGTAACCTGTAGGTTACACTGGGCAGAGGTCCATATACGTAAGCTTATGTAAATGAATGATGCTACTTTTTATTATTTCGTTAATTAAATTTTTTATATAAAATCTTGTATAATCAAAGCAAAATTTTATAACAAATTAGAGATAAAGTGTATTATATATAGATTTTAATAGCCATCTTTACCTTTTTTATAATTAAATGCTACATTTTAATTCTATAAACACTTTATTTATAGTTTTTTGAAAATTTGTCTATTATTTAAGAAATTAAATATATTTTTTCATCTCTTTTTTTTAATTAGATCTTTGTTAGATATAATAGAGGAGTTAGACAGCCCCAATGTAGATTTTCATGAAGTTATAAGCAAAATTTTATAACAAATTAGAGATAAAGTGTATCATATATAGATTTTAAAATAGCCATCTTTCCCTTTTTTATAATTAAATGCTACATTTTAATTCTATAAACACTTTATTTATAGTTTTTTGAAAATTTGTCTATTATTTAAGAAATTAAATATATTTTTTCATCTCTTTTTTTTAATTAGATCTTTGATAGATATAATAGAGGAGTTAGACAGCCCCAATGTAAATATTGATGAAGTTATAATTTTTCCCCCAGAGCAAGAAGGAGACACAGATGTGGAAAGTGGAGACGAAATGGATTTCGACCTTCAACATTTGCCCCGTTCTATGCTTAATTCTTGCATAGAGGTGGTCAGACATCATAGTGAATCAGAAAACATCCAAGATAAAAGCATGTTTAACTGGAAAGACAATGATGAAGACTTTAAGCCACATGGCTGTGGTGACGCTGAGGAAAATCTAGCGTTTGAACCCATCTACTTGGAAAATCCAGAAGATTACTTGGAACAATTTCTTTCAAATGATGTTATTTTGTATGTGGTGAATATGAGTAATTTATATGCTTCTCAGCATAACTACAACCTCAATTTAACTGTTAATGAATTTAAAGTCTATATCTCAATTCTTTATTTAACGGGCTACCTGTCTCCTAAAAATATCAAAATGTTTTGGGAGCTCAGAACGGACTGTTTTAACCAAATGGTATCTAATGGAATGCGCAGAAATCGCTTCCAAGAAATACCTAAATATTTACATTTGGCCGACAACAGCAAATTGGTAGAGGGTGACCTTTTTTTAAAGTTCGAGGGTATTTGGATCTTTTAGATGAACAATTCAAAAGCAACTTTAAACATTGTAGATCATCTCACATATCCATGGATAAGTGCATGGTTCCTTATTTCGGGCACCACAATGCGAAACAATTTATAAAAGGCAAGCCTTTTCGTTTCGGGTATAAAATGTGGTGCGCGTC